>CM038674.1:227170295-228644045 GCA_021605145.1 Aegilops bicornis | reverse complement strand
TTGGTAAATTGTATCCTCTGCTTTCTCAACCATTCTATGCCTTCGAGCTTGAGTTAATTACTTCTAAAGATTCTGGTATATGATTCTAAGATGCCCCGATGGGTTGAACCTATGCCTTCCTTAATATGTGTGAACTCGAAATTTTTCACGAGTCGTACTCTTCTGGTATTTTGCCAGATAAAATTTCAACACTACAACTTCATTGAACGCGAGAAGTGAATGAAAGGTTGTGCATTGGAGAAGTGGGAGTCGACCTTGAACTTGGTGTTCATGCCCATGGACACGATGTACATCTTCTCATCGCAGCTTCTTTTAAAAATTAATTATTCCCTTGGTATAAGATCATCTTATATCTGGGATCTGGCCTTTTTGCAATCGTGGTTCCGACCATGTTCTCCTTTAAATACAATTTCTCGTGCAAGTTTAAGCACTTGTCTTCTACAGAGCAATGCCCCAGTCCAACCTCTACTTTGATCTGTCATCGAGTATTACCCCCTGGTATCTCGAGATTATCATGGAACTGCATAACTTTGTATGAGTTCATCAAGTACTACCTTCTCACTGATTCAAATTTTTCACGGGCTCTGAGTTATTAAAAACTCAAAGACACCGATAACTGAATCGACTTCACATTGCGATTCAACAAGTATCTGAACCCTTCACTGCTTACAAATTTATTAATCCTTCAAGTCATTCCTAGCCTGATCGGCCATATCATTATCGAGCTAATTTTAACTATGCTACCCGGTCCTTCTTCTCGGAGCACAACTTCTGACAAAGAGCTAAGCTTACGTCGATCTTCCTCATCTTATCATTTCTCCTTGAACAACAAAACTCATTTTGAGTTTGTTTCGTACCCATGGTTCCAATAACCTTTCGCTTCATCGTTCCTTTAACTTGGTGTCATCGCCGATCGATTACATCTTCATGAACTCTCACGACAAATGTGTCGTGAATATCATCAACATTCTGAGCTCTTCCAAGAGATCTATCGAATTTTGATGAGAAATGCCATCCTTTGCCCTCGATGATTTGGGCTACCATCGACAACATTATTGCATTTCCGCAACACAAAATTTGTTCTAGTTTTGCGTTGTACCTTGAGTTCATTGCTATCCGACTTATGTTATGCTCTACCTTGGAGTATTACCATCTTTTGTGACAAGAAGGTCGCGAGAATTGCTCCACCTCTTAGAAATTCTCGGTATGATGATACTTCTCACCATCACCATTCTTCCTTGGTCCCGTGTTGTTTTTTAACCAGGATACCAATATGCTACCGATGTTGTTTGAGTTCTGTACTTCTAGCAACCCTATTGCTTTGAAGTTAATGATCGACAGTTCGTCCTTAGACTGTTGGTTATTGAATCGTCACTCTAACATTGAGCTTGATGCCTAAGGTCATACTTCGGGCACACCTTTCAACTAATGATTGATGGTGTATGTTTTCCTAGAGCATACAACATTATATCATTTGAATTGACAAATGTTATCCCCTTGTTCACATAATTGTGGAAATCCATCCTTTTGGAAATCTTGAGGAATTGTCACTGAGTCCATCAGCCACCTCATCGTCCTCTCCTTGGTTAAATGATGAACTCTTGTTTTGGAACTCGCTTCCATAGTTCGCTTTCGAGAATCTTACAATGACATCTCGTCAATTTGTGTTACACCTTTTCTTCTCGTGCATCCCGAAGTGCGAGGTATCGTAACACCAATCAGATCTGAATCTCGGTCGAGATATGATGGTTGGAACATTTTCCAAGAGTCATAGCATTGGTCTTTCTATAACCCAATAAGGTGATGTCATGCCTAGCACACCTGGTTGGAGGACCTATTGCAAGACTTATTCTATGAGTTGTTCCTGATGGATCCTTTGTGTATCCAAAGTTTGACCTTTGCTTGAAGAACATGTCAGTGCTATCTTGAAGCATGTCTATGGTACTCCGATTTTCAATAAGAACATTTGAAGCACCATGCTAAATGTTCTTGTTGAAATTACCCAAACACCGTTGTATGGGTAATGTCATGAAATTTCTTTCCTCTTATCAAAAGGGTTTTCTACTTTCTATCCTGTCTTGGATATCATGCTCTGTTTGTCCTTGGGAAGGATATATCGCTGAAACATGTGTTTAACCACACTTTCCCTTCCATTGTTCTATTTAATCTGATAATCATATTTTCCTTTCCATTGGTTGGTTTAACCTTTCTTGTGATCTATATGATCTAAGTAGTGATATTCTCCTGCTTACATAAACACCTCACTGTACAATTCCGTCAGCAAGACCCTGTTACTATTGTTGATGACATTCCGGTAGCCACCGATGGACGAGAACCTTGCCTATTGGCCCGCCTCGTTCAAAGAGAAGGAAAATGGTTCTCTTTGTCCCTCGCCCTTGGTATCGATGTTGTTGCCGACATAACTGATAGGCTACCCTCTGACACGCCTTACTATCGTGACCGTGCAAGATGTCGCCCCCCTTCCTACTTTCAACCACATGGTGGGCCCATAACCCACAGTTCCACAGGATCGAAACCTGACTCTCCTGTACACCCCTTGTTCCCAAAGTTATTCCTCGCGTGTGGACTCGTATGTAATTCACGGACCACCGTCCCAAGTGATCTATTTTGGTATCAGACGCAATACTTATTCTCGTTGCTCAACCCCTTTCACCTTCGATTAGGCATCGAGCGCTTGCCTATCCGTTTGAAACTTCTCATGGTACCTCCTTACTTTGCTCTCGATATTTTCTTAAGATTCAATTCGAGAGTAAATTCCGCCACCTTCCTCGATGTTATCGACCAGATAATCAACCTTGTAGAGGTCTGTCCTTTTGAAGCTACCCTTATCCTTTCTCAGAAATGCGATGAAGATCCCCAAGGAAGGACGACAACTTCATCATGATGACCCGAAGCAGAGAACTGAAGACATCAATGTAATGGATCGACCTCTTCGAGAAGAGAAACTATGACCGAGAAGAATCGTTAGAATTTCGTAACCAGATCCCTTCCCCCCTTATAACTGCTCCTAAATCTCGGGACGAGATTTCTTGTAATCAGAGGAGAATTGTGGCCTTCAGTATAATCAAGCTACAAGAATCCCTCTTAATAATGCCATGTCATTGCGATAATTTGCTAAACCTCACTTTGATCCAAACCTGATTCAAATTAAGTTTAAAATAAAGTCAAACTATTATTTCTTCAAACGGTAAAACAAAAATGTTTGGTGGGTTGCAAATATTCACTAACAATTTGTCATGAAATAATTAACATTTTTCAAAATATAAAATTGCCCCTGGATATTAAAACAATGGACCAACAACACCTTTTTATCCCATTTAAATATAAACTCAAACTTAATAAATTATTTTGAACCCAAACTTGTTGTGGCAGTGCACAATAATGCATAAAAATTATATGGCAAGGTTTAACATTTTACAAAAATATTTTGATGCTAAAAGAAAATACTAAACAATAACTAAATAAATAAACAAAAAAGTAAATGGAAAAATACTAGTAGAGAGAAAAGAAACCTAATCTACTGGGCCCCTTGGCCCATTTAGCAAAAAAGGCCCAACCGGCCAACCCCACTCCTCTCCTTATCCCCTCACCCCCCGCAACCCTAGCCGCCACCCCACTCGTCCACTCCTCCCCCCACCCGCACGATCTCCTTGCTCCTCTTCCCTCCCCCCACGAGCCGATATGGATCGGGAAACTGCTCCTACCTCGTCGTCCACATCGCCAGCACCCCATCCCGTCGCCGGACTTCCCCACCGCCGCGACGCCCGCCTTCTCAACCCTTTGCCCCGCGTGGATCTGGTCGGGGCAGCCGACGCCCCGCGCCTCCCGTTGCCTCCCCGACTCCGTCGCCGGACCGTCCCCGTCTTCCTCCTCAACGGCCTCCATCGAGCCTCGCCGCCCCCCCGTACCCCTGCAACGCCGGTGAGGGCCATGCCCTCCCCCTCTCTCTATCTTGGCCGCGGTCATCGCCGCATCGCACGCGTGACGCGCCCGCGCGCCCTTCCGGTTCTGGTCGCACCGCGCTCGTCGCGAGCTCCTTCTCGCCCGCGTGTCATGCCCACTCCCCGCTGCGGCCTCGTCCCCTCGCCGCTGGCCTCCGCGCCTCCTCGCGCCCGTCCCCTGCTGCGACGCCTCGCCGCTGGCCCCATGCTTCCCCTGGTGCTGGTCTACTGCGGTGGTTGATGCTGCGGGCGTTGCCACCGCCGTCTGCCCACGCCCGCCGTGGCTTACGACCACCACTTCCGCCCACACTGGTCGCGCCCTTGGCGCCCCACCTGCGCCTGGCCGCTCCTCCCATGCCTCTCCGTCTCGAGCACATGATCATGGCATACGACACGCCGGGCTATGGCCTCTGCTACTCATCAAGCGCCCGCACCCGCTAACCACCGCTCCATTAGGCCCCCTTTACCTATGACAGTGGGGTCGAGCCCCGAGAAAGTTTAAAAAAAATGAATATATAAAAATAAATAAATAATAATTAAAATAAACAATTAATTAATTAAGTTAATTAATCCTATTTAATTAATTTAATTAACTAGTTAGTTTAATTAAACAGTAATTAGATTACTTAAACCCTAATTAGACTAAATAGTCAATGACGAACAGGACCCACACGTCAGTTGACTAGCCAACACCTCTGTTGACTATTGATGTCATGCTGACGTCATGATGGCGTCAGCAAACACTGTTCTGGATAATGTTGTTTTAAAATAATTAAATAAATCCTAAAAATGATTTAAATCTTTTAAAATTAATATAAAATAACCCGTAGCTCACATGAAATTACTTTCTACATGAATGTTGCTCAGAACAACGAGACGAATCCGGATACGCAGCCCGTTCGTCTGCCACACATCCCTAGCATAGCAAACACGCAACTTTCCCCCTCCGGTTCATCTGTCTCGAACGCGAAACACCGGGATATTTTCCCGGATGTTCCCCCCTTCACCGGTATCACCTCATACCGCGTTAGAACACGTCTAGCTCTGCCTGTTATCCTGTTATGCACTTGCTTGCTATGTATTTACTGTTTCCCCCCCACCCTCTTCTCTCCGGTAGACCCCGTGACGATGCTGATGCCCCTGTGGTCGACTACGTCACCGACGACCCCTCCTTCTTGTCTGAGCAACCAGGCAAGCCCCCCCCCTTTGATCACCAGATATCGCCTATTCTTCTCTATACTGCTTGCATTAGAGTAGTGTAGCATGTTACTGCTTTCAGTTAATCCTATACTACTGCATAGCCTGTCCTTGCTACTACTGTTGTTACCTTTACCTGCTATCCTACTGCTTAGTATAGGATGCTAGTGTTCCATCAGTGGCCCTACACTCTTGTCCGTCTGCCATGCTATACTACTGGGCTGTGATCACTTGAGGAGGTGATCACGGGCATATACTATATACTTTACACTATTACATTACCTGTGATACTGTTAGGAGATGGGGGCTGAAAGGACAGGTGGCTCCATCCCGGTAGAGGTGGGCCCTGGGTTCCCCACGGCCCCGATCGTTACTTTGTGGCGGAGCTGACAGTGGCAGGTTGAGACCACCTAGGAGAGAGGTGGGCCTGGCCTGGTCGGTGTTCGCTGATACATAACACGCTTAACGAGATCTTGGTATTTGATCTGAGTCTGGCCATTTGGTCTATACGCACTAACCAACTACGTGGGAAAGATATGGGCACTCGGCGTCGTGGTATCAGCCAAAGCCTTATTGACGTCAGCGACTGAGCGGCGCGCGCCGGTTTGGAACGTAAGCCTGCTCTTGTATTAAGGGGCTAGTTCTGCTTCCTGCCGCCCATGCAACGTGCAAGTTGTTGGAAATATTCCCTAGAGGCAATAATAAACGGATTATTATTATATTTCCTTGTTCATGATAATTGTCTTTTATTCATGCTATAATTGTATTATCCGAAAATCGTAATACACGTGTGAATACATAGACCACAATATGTCCCTAGTGAGCCTCTAGTTGACTAGCTCGTTGATCAATAGATAGTCATGGATTCCTGACTATGGACATTGGATGTCAATGATAACGGGATCACATCATTAGGAGAATGATGTGATGGACAAGAGCCAATCCTAAGCATAGCAGAAGATCGTGTAGTTTGTTTTGCTAGAGCTTTTCCAATGTCAAGTGTCTCTTCCTTAGACCATGAGATCGTGTAACTCCCGGATACCGTAAGAGTGCTTTGGGTGTATCAAACGTCACAACGTGAATCGGGTGACTATAAAGGTGCACTACAGGTATCTCCAAAAGTGTCATTGGGTTGACACGGATCGAGATCGATTTGTCACTCCGTGTTACGGAGAGGTATCACTGGGCCCACTCGGTAGTGCATCATCATAATGAGCTCAAAGTGACCAAGTGTCTGGTCGCGGGATCATGCATTATGGTACGAGTAAAGTGACTTGCCGGTAACAAGATTGAACAAGGTATTGGGATACCGACGATCGAATCTCGGGCAAGTAACATACCGATTGACAAAGGGAATTGTATACGGGGTTGTTTGAATCCTCGACATCGTGGTTCATCCGATGAGATCATCGAGGAGCATGTGGGAGACAACATGGGTATCCAGATCCCGCTGTTGGTTATTGACCGGAGAGCCGTCTCGGTCATGTCTGCTTGTCTCCCGAACCCGTAGGGTCTACACACTTAAGGTTCGGTGACGCTAGGGTTGTATGAATATGAGTATGCAGTAAAGCGAATGTTGTTCGGAGTCCCGGATGAGATCTCGGACATCACGAGGAGTTCCGGAATGGTCCGGAGGTAAAGAATTATATATAGGAAGTGTTGTTTCGGCCATCGGGAAAATTTCGGGGTCACCGGTGTGTCTGGGACCACCGGAAGGGTCCCGGGGGTCCATCGGGTGGGGCCACCCATCCCGGAGGGCCCCATGGGCTGAAGTGGGGAGCGGAACCAGCCCATAGTGCGCTGGTGCGCCCCCCTTGGCCCACCGCCTGCGCCTAGGGTTGAAACCCTAGGGTGGGGGGGCCCACTTGCCTTGGGGGGCACTCCACCCCCTTGGCCGCCGCCCCCTTGGGAGATTAGATCTCCAAGGGCCGGCACCCCTGGGGCCTATATAAAGGGAGGGAGGGGCAGCCGCACTGAAGTTCCGCGCCTCCCTCCCCTGCTACACCTCTTCCTCCTCCGTCACGTGCTTGGCGAAGCCCTCACGGATCTTGCTTCTCCACCAACACCACGCCGTCGTGCTGCTGCTGGAGCCATCTTCCTCAACCTCTCCTTCCCCTTTCTGGATCAAGAAGGAGGAGACGTCATCCGCTCCGTACGTGTGTTGAACGCGGAGGTGCCGTCCGTTCGGCACTCGGTCATCGGTGATTTGGATCACGGCGAGTACGACTCCATCATCAGAGGATTGTGAAGACCATTCCTGAAGTGTTCTCAATGCTGAAGTCAGCAGAGGTTGAAATCAAGAAAGAACATCAAGTGTTGATGGTCAATAAAACTACTAAGTTCAAGAAGGGCAAGGGTGAGAAGAACTTCAAGAAGGACGGCAGGGATGTTGCCGCGCCCGGTAAGCAAGTTGCCGGGAAGAAGTCAAAGAATGGACCCAAGCCTGAGACAGAGTGCTTTTATTGCAAAAGGAAGGGCCATCGAAGCGGAACTGCCCCAAATACTTAGCGGACAAGAAGGCCGGCAACACTAAAGGTATATTTGATATACATGTAATTGATGTGTACCTTACCAAGACTCGTAGTAACTCCCGGTATTTGATACGGTGCCATTGCTCATATTTGTAACTCACGGCAGAGCTGCGGAATAAGCGGAGAATGGCGAAGGGCGACGAGGTGACGATGCGCGTCGGGAATGGTTCCAAGGTCGATGTGATCGCCACCGCACGCTACCTCTACATTTACCTCACGGGATTAGTTTTAAACCTCAATAATTGTTATTTAGTGCCAAGTTTGAGCATGAACATTGTATCGGGATCTCGTTTAATGCGAGATGGCTACTCATTTAAATCCGAGAATAATGGTTGTTCTATTTATATGAGAGATATGTTTTATGGTCATGCTCCGATGGTCAATGGTTTATTCTTAATGAATCTCGAGCGTAATATTACACATATTCATAGTGTGAATACCAAAAGATGTAAAGTTGATAACGATAGTCCCACATACTTGTGGTAATCGCCGCCTTGGTCACATTGGTGTCAAGCGCATGAAGAAGCTCCATTCTGATGGACTTTTAGAGTCTCTCGATTATGAATCATTTGACACATGCGAACCATGCCTCATGGGCAAAATGACCAAGACTCCATTCTCCGGGACAATGGAGCGAGCGACCAACTTATTGGAAACCATACATACCGATGTGTGTGGTCCAATGAGCGTTGAGGCTCGCGGAGGATATCGTTATGTTCTCACTCTCACTGATGACTTGAGTAGATATGGGTATGTCTACTTGATGAAACACAAGTCTGAGACCTTTGAAAAGTTCAAGGAATTTCAGAATGAGGTAGAGAATCAACGTGACCGAAAGATAAAATTCTTACGATCGGATCGTGGAGGAGAATATTTAAGTCACGAATTTGGTACACACCTAAGGAAATGTGGAATCGTTTCACAACTCACGCCTACTGGAACACCTCGGTATAACGGTGTGTCCGAACGTCGTAATCGCACTCTATTGGATATGGTGCGATCTATGATGTCTCTTACCGATTTACCGCTATCATTTTGGGGATACGCTCTAGAGACAGCTACATTCACTTTAAATAGGGCACCGTCTAAATCCGTTGAGACGACACCGTATGAATTATGGTTTGGGAAGAAACCTAAGCTGTCGTTTCTAAAAGTTTGGGGATGCGATGCTTATGTCAAGAAACTTCAACCTGAAAAGCTCGAACCCAAGTCGGAAAAATGCGTCTTCATAGGATACCCTAAGGAAACCATTGGGTATACCTTCTACCTTAGATCCGAAGGCAAGATCTTTGTTCCCAAGAACGGATCCTTTCTTGAAAAAGAGTTTCTCTCGAAAGGAGTAAGTGGGAGGAAAGTAGAACTCGATGAAGTACTACCTCTTGAACCGGAAAGTAGTGCAGCTCAGAAAATGTTCTGTGGTGCCTACACCCACCGGAGAGGAAATTAATGATGATGATCAAGGTACTTGGATCAAGTTGCTACCGAATTTCAGAGTCCACAAGGACACGTTCCACACCAGAGTGGTATGGCAACCCTGTCACCGGAAATCATGTTGTTAGACAACGGTGAACCTTCGAACTATGAAGAAGCGATGGCGGGCCCAGATTCCAACAAATGGCTTGAAGCCATGCAATCCGAGATAGGATCCATGTATGAAAACAAAGTATGGACTTTGACAGACTTGCCCGATGATCGGCGACCGATAGAAAATAAATGGATCTTTAAGAAGAAGACGGACGCGGATGGTAATATCACCATCTATAAAGCTCGACTTGTCGCTAAGGGTTATCGGCAAGTTCAAGGGATTGACTACGATGAGACTTTCTCTCCCGTGGCGAAGCTTAAGTCCGTCCGAATCATGTTAGCAATTGCCGCATACTATGATTATGAGATATGGCGAGATGGACGTCAAAACAGCATTCCTTAACGGTTATCTTAAGGAAGAGTTGTATATGATGCAGCCGGAAGGTTTTGTCGATCCTAAGAATGTTAACAAAGTATGCAAGCTCCAGCGATCCATTTATGGGCTGGTGCAAGCATCTCGGAGTTGGAACATTCGCTTTGATGAGATGATCAAAGCGTTTGGGTTTATGCAGACTTATGGAGAAGCCTGCGTTTACACGAAAGTGAGTGGGAGCTCTGTAGCATTTCTCATATTATATGTAGATGACATACTTTTGATGGGAAATGATATAGAACTCTTGTACAACATTAAGGCCTACTTGAATAAAAGTTTTTCAATGAAGGACCTTGGAGAAGCTGCTTATATATTAGGCATCAAGATCTATAGAGATAGATCAAGACGCCTCATAGGTCTTTCACAAAGCACATACCTTGATAAGATTTTGAAGAAGTTCAAAATGGATCAGTCCAAGAAAGGGTTCTTGCCTGTACTACAAGGTGTGAGATTGAGCTCGGCTCAATGCCCGACCACGGCAAAAGATAAAGAAGAGATGAGCGTCATCCCCTATGCCTCGGCCATAGGTTCTATTATGTATGCCATGCTGTGTACCAGACCTGATGTAAACCTTGCCGTAAGTTTGGTAGGAAGGTACCAAAGTAATCCCGACAAGGAACACTGGACAACGGTCAAGAATATCCTGAAGTACCTGAAAAGGACAAAGGACATGTTTCTCGTTTATGGAGGTGACGAAGAGCTCGTCAGAAGGGTTACGTCGACGCTTAGCTTCGACACAGATCCGATGACTCTAAGTCACAAACCGGATACGTGTATATGTTGAATGGTGGAAGCGATGGCTGGTGCAGCTGCAAGCAGAGCGTCGTGGCGGGATCTACATGTGAAGCGGAGTACATGGCAGCCTCGGAGGCAGCACATGAAGCAATATGGGTGAAGGAGTTCATCACCGACTTAGGAGTCATACCCAATGCGTCGGGCCGATCAAACTCTTCCGTGACAACACCGGAGCTATTGCACTTGCCAAGGAGCCCAGGTTTCACAAGAAGACCAGGCACATCAAGCGTCACTTCAACTCCATCCGTGAAAATGTTCAAGATGGAGACATAGAAATTTGCAAAGTGCATACGGATCTGAATGTCGCAGATCCGTTGACTAAACCTCTTCCGCGGGCAAAACATGATCAACACCAGAACTCTACGGTGTTCGATTCATCACAATGTAACTAGATTATTGACTCTAGTGCAAGTGGGAGACTGTTGGAAATATGCCCTAGAGGCAATAATAAAAGGATTATTATTATATTTCCTTGTTCATGATAATTGTCTTTTATTCATGCTATAATTGTATTATCCGGAAATCGTAATACACGTGTGAATACATAGACCACAATATGTCCCTAGTGAGCCTCTAGTTGACTAGCTCGTTGATCAATAGATAGTCATGGTTTCACGACTATGGACATTGGATGTCAATGATAACGGGATCACATCATTAGGAGAATGATGTGATGGACAAGACCCAATCCTAAGCATAGCAGAATATCGTGTAGTTCGTTTTGCTAGAGCTTTTCCAATGTCAAGTATCTCTTCCTTAGACCATGAGATCGTGTAACTCCCGGATACCATAAGAGTGCTTTGGGTGTACCAAACATCACAACGTAACTGGGTGACTATAAAGATGCACTATGTATCTCCGAAAGTGTCTCATTGGGTTGACACGGATCGAGATCGGATTTGTCACTCCGTGTTACGGAGAGGTATCACTGGGCCCACTCGGTAGTGCATCATCATAATGAGCTCAAAGTGACCAAGTGTCTGGTCATGGGATCATGCATTACGGTACGAGTAAAGTGACTTGCCGGTAACAAGATTGAACGAGGTATTGGGATTCTGACGATCGAATCTCGGGCAAGTAACATACCGATTGACAAAGGGAATTGTATACGGGGTTGTTTGAATCCTCGACATCGTGGTTCATCCGATGAGATCATCGAGGAGCATGTGGGAGCCAACATGGGTATCCAGATCCCGCTGTTGGTTATTGACCGGAGAGCCGTCTCAGTCATGTCTGCTTGTCTCCCGAACCCGTAGGGTCTACACACTTAAGGTTCGGTGACGCTAGGATTGTATGAATATGAGTATGCAGTAAACCGAATGTTGTTCGGAGTCCCGGATGAGATCCCGGACGTCACGAGGAGTTCCGGAATGGTCCGGAGGTAAAGAATTATATATAGGAAGTGTTGTTTCGGCCATCGGTAAAATTTCGGGGTCACCCGGTATTGTCTGGGACCACCGGAAGGGTCCCGGGTCCACCGGTGGGGCCACCCATCCCGGAGGGCCCCATGTGCTGAAGTGGGGAGGAACCAGCCCATAGTGCGCTGGTGCGCCTTGGCCCACCTTGCGCCTAGGGTTGAAACCCTAGGGTGGGGGGCCCACTTGCCTTGGGGCACTCCACCCCTTGGCCGCCCCTTGGGAGATTAGATCTCAAGGGCCGGCACCCCCAGGGGCCTATATAAAGTGAGGGGAGGGGCAGCCGCACTGAAGTTCCGCGCCTCCCTCGCTACACCTCTTCCTCCTCCGTCACGTGCTTGGCGAAGCCTGCCGAGTGCCGCTTCTCCACCAACACCACACCGTCGTGCTTCTTGGAGCCATCTTCCTCAACCTCTCCTTCCCCTTGCTGGATCAAGAAGGAGGAGACTTCATCCGCCTCCGTGACGTGTGTTGAACGCGGAGGTGCCGTCCGTTCGGCACTCGGTCATCGGTGATTTGGATCACGGCGAGTACGACTCCATCATCCACGTTCTAGTGAACGCTTCGCACGCGATCTACAAGTGGTATGTAGATGCGATCTCTCTCCCATGACTCGTTGCTTAGATGAACTCATAGATGGATCTTGGTGAAACCGTAGAATTTTTTAATTTTCGCAACGTTCCCCAACAAAGGGCATCATGAGCTAGGTCTATGCGTAGTTCTCTATTGCACGAGTAGAACACAATTTTGTTGTGGGCGTAGATCTTGTCAACTTGCTTGCCGCTACTAGTCTTTTCTTTCTTCAGCGGTATTGTGGGATGAAGCGGCCCGGACCGACCTTACACGTACGCTTACGTGAGACAGGTTCCACTGACTGACATGCACTAGTTGCATAAGGTGGCTAGCGGTTGTCTGTCTCTCCTACTTTAGTTGGAGCGGATTAGATGAAAAGGGTCCTTATGAAGGGTAAATAGAAGTTGAAAAAATCACGTTGTGGTTATTCGTAGGTAAGAAAACGTTCTTGCTAGAACCCAATTGCAACCACGTAAAAGATGCAACAACAATTAGAGGATGTCTAACTTGTTTTTGCAGCAATTGTCATGTGATGTGATATGGCCAGAAGTTGTGGTGAATGATGAATGATATATTGTGATGTATGAGATCATGTTCTTGTAATAGGAATCACGACTTGCATGTCGATGAGTATGACAACCGGCAGGAGCCATAGGAGTTGTCTTATTTTTGTATGACTGCGTGTCATTGAAGAACGCCATGTAAATTACTTTACTTTATTGCTAAACGCGTTAGCCATAGAAGTAGAAGTAGTCGTTGGCGTGACAACTTCATGAAGACACGATGATGGAGATCATGATGATGGAGATCATGGTGTCATGCCGGTGACAAGATGATCATGGAGCCTCAAGATGGAGATCGAAGGAGCTATATGATATTGGCCATATCATGTCACTACTTTATATAATTGCATGTGATGTTTATTATGTTTATGCATCTTGTTTACTTAGAACGACGGTAGTAAATAAGATGATCCCTTAGAATATTTTCAAGAAAGTGTTCCCCCTAACTGTGCACCATTGCTAAAGTTCGCTGCTTCAAGCACCACGTGATGATCGGGTGTGATAGATCCTTACATTCACATACAACGGGTGTAAGACAGTTTTACACATGCATAAATACTTAGGGTTAACTTGATTGAGCCTAGCATGTACAGACATGGCCTCGGAACACAAGAGACCGAAAGGTCGAACATGAGTCGTATGGAAGATATGATCAACATGGAGATGTTCACCGACGATGACTAGTCCGTCTCACGTGATGATCGGACACGGCCTAGTCGACTCGGATCGTGTAACACTTAGATGACTAGAGGGATGTCAATCTGAGTGGGAGTTCATTAAATAATTTGATTAGATGAACTTAATTATCATGAACTTAGTCTAAAGTCTTTGCAAAATATGTCTTGTAGATCAAATGGCCAACGCTCATGTCAACATGAACTTCTACGCGTTCCTAGAGAAAACCAAGCTGAAAGATGATGGCAGAAACTATTCGGACTGGGTCCGGAACCTGAGGACCATCCTCATAGCAGCCAAGAAACAATATGTCCTAGAAGCACCGCTAGGTGAAGCACCCATCCCAGAGAACCAAGACATTATGAATGCTTGGCAGTCTCGAGCTGATGATTACTCCCTCGTTCAGTGCGGCATGCTTTACAGCTTAGAACCGGTGACTCTAGGATTGTATGAATATGAGTATGCAGTAAACCGAATGTTGTTCGGAGTCCCGGATGAGATCCCGGACACGAGGAGTTCCGGAATGGTCCGGAG
This sequence comes from Aegilops bicornis, assembly GCA_021605145.1. Lineage (NCBI taxonomy): Eukaryota > Viridiplantae > Streptophyta > Magnoliopsida > Poales > Poaceae > Aegilops > Aegilops bicornis. The sequence goes on along the minus strand of CM038674.1, from coordinate 228,629,843 downwards.
GTAAAGAATTATATATAGGAAGTGTTGTTTCGGCCATCGGTAAAATTTTGGGGTCACCCGGTATTGTACCGGGACCACCGGAAGGGTGCCGGGGGTCCACCGGGTGGGGCCACCCATCCCGAAGGGCCCCATGGGCTGAAGTGGGGAGGGGAACCAGCCCATAGTGGGCTGGTGCGCCTTGGCCCACTCGCGCCTAGGGTTGAAACCCTAGGGTAGGGGGCGCCTGACTTGCCTTGGGGGCACTCCACCCCTTGGCCGCCGCCTTGGGAGATTAGATCTCCAGCGCCCGGCGCCCCACTGGGGCCTATATAAAGGGAGGGGGAGGGGGCAGCCGCACCCTGAAGTTCTGGCGCCTCCCTCCCCCTCCTACACCTCTTCCTCCTCCGTCACGTGCTTGGCGAAGCCCTGCCGGAGTGCTGCTTCTCCACCAACACCACGCTGTCGTGCTGCTGCTGGAGCCATCTTCCTCAACCTCTCCTTCCCCCTTGCTGGATCAAGAAGGATGAGACGTCATCCGCTCCGTACGTGTGTTGAACGCGGAGGTGCCGTCCGTTCGGCACTCGGTCATCGGTGATTTGGATCACGGCGAGTACGACTCCATCATCCACGTTCTAGTGAATGCTTTCGCACGTGATCTACAAGTGGTATGTAGATGCGATCTCTCTCCCATGACTCATTGCTTAGATGAACTCATAGATGGATCTTGGTGAAACCGTAGGAAAATTTTTAATTTTCTGCAACGTTCCCCAACACAGGTGTGCTAAGGGCGATGGGCCCAGACCCCTGTGCGCTTAGGTTTAGACCGGCGTGCTGACTTCTCTGTTGTGCCTAGGTGGGGCTGCGATGTGTTTATCTTCCGCGGTCGGGCATGACCGAGGAAAGTGTGTCCGGCCAAATGGGATCAAGCTTGTCGGGTTATGTGGTGCACCCCTGCAGGGAAGTTAATCTATTCGAATAGCCGTGATCTTCGGTAACAGGATGACTTGGAGTTGTACCTCGACCTTATGACAACTAGAACTGGATACTTAATAAAACACACCCTTCCAAGTGCCAGATACAACCCGGTGGTCGCTCTCTAACAGGGCTACGAGAAGAGGATCGCCGGGTAGGATTATGCTATGCGATGCTACTTGGAGGACTTCACCTACTCTCATCTACATGCCGCAAGACGGAGGCTGCGAGCGTAGTCTTCGACGGGATTAGCTATCCCCTCTTATTCTCGCATTCTCGCAGCTCACCCACCGATATGGCCCTTTACACATATATCCATGCATATGTAGTGTAGCTCCTTGCTTTAAGTAGTACTTTGGATGAGTACTCACGGTTGCCTTGTCCCCTTTTCTCCCTATCTCTACCCGATTGCTGCAAACTGCACGATGGAGCCCAGGAGCGACGCCATCGTCGACGACGACTCCTACTACACCGGAGGTGCTCTACTACTACGCAGGCTCGGCGACGATTTACCGTGAGTAGTTAGGAGGATCCTGTAGGAGGCCTGTGCCTCTTCGATCCAGATCCAAGTTTGTGTTAGCCTTCTTAAGGCAAACTTGTTTAACTTATGTCTGTACTCAGATATTGTTGCTTCCGCTAACTCGTCTATGATCGAGCACTTGTATTCGAGCCCTCGAGGCCCCTGTCTTGTATTATGATGCTTGTATGACTTATTTATGTTTTAGAGTTGTGTTGTGATATCTTCCCGTGAGTCCCTGATCTTGATCGTACACATTTGCGTGCATGATTAGTGTACGATTGAATCGGGGGCATCACATAGGGTTTTGCGTATTATTAGCACACTTGACATCAAGAGAATTTATAGTAAACTCATTGCAATCATGCTTTTCATCGAAGGAACTATCAAGTATGGGTGCAATAGCAACAATCTCATGTTTAACATAAGGAACTATAGCAAATTCATCTTCATAAATATTAGCATCATGGCCACAAGAATAGCAAGCATCATGTTCATCAAGGGATATTTCAACCAAATCATCGTAATCATCATTATCTATAGATTCATGCATATCATTATTTTCTTCCAAAGCAATACCATTCTCTCAATAAATTCTTTGACATAGACATTATGAGCATAGTTTTCATAGCAATATTTAAGTATGTCAAAATTTTCAGATTCATAGAGAGTAATATCATACTTTTCAATCAAAGAAGCAACTTCATAAGAACCCTTAAAAGCAACAAATTCTTCCATTTGTTCGATATCATAGTAACTATAAACATCCTTTGCATAAGAAGATAAGATTTCATTATCATTAAACTCACATAGGTAGGGAAGGTGTTTTTTAGGGTTCTTAGAGCAACAAGTAAAACCATAAATTTCACAAAGATCCCAAGCATAATATAGCAATTTGTTTATTTGACCCCATAAGAGTTTCCCTTTTTCAGACATGAGCATGCTCATCTAAAGATTTCCCATCAACTAGGCTAGTTGGAGTTTCGGCACGAGCGCATAAGGATCGAAGATGATCCAAGTAGAACACTTTAAGTGGATCCATATCAATAGATTTTTAGCAAGCAAAGATGCAGGCAAATAGAAGGCACATGGAAACACAAACAGAAAGGCATATGGGAAGAAGGCGAATAAAACGGCAAGGGTGAAGTGGGGGAGAGGAAAACGAGAGGCAGATGGCAAATAATGTAATGTGGGAGATAAGGGTTTGTGATGGGTACTTGGTATGTTTACTTCTGCATAGACCTCCCCGACAACGGCGCCAGAAATCTTCTTGCTACCTCTTGAGCACTGTGTTGGTTTTCCCTTGAAGAGGAAAGGGTGATGCAGCAAAGTAGCGTAAGTATTTCCCTCAGTTTTTGAGAACCAATGTATCAATCCCGTAGGATGCTACGCGCGAGTCCCTCGCACCTACACAAGACAAATAAATCCTTGCAACCAACGCGATAAGGGGTTGTCAATCCCTTCACGGTCACTTACAAGAGTGAGATCTGATAGATATAATAGGATAATATTTTCGGTATTTTTGTGATAAAGATGCAAAGTAAAATAAAAGCAAAGTAAAAAGCAAAGGAAATAACAAAGTGTTGGAAGATTAATATGATGAAGATAGACCCGGGGGCCATAGGTTTCACTAGTGGCTTCTCTCAAGAGCATACATATTTTATGGTGGGTGAGCAATTCATGTTGAGCAATTGATGTAATTGAGCATAGTTATGAGAATATCTAGGTATGATCATGTATATATGCATCACGTCCGAGACAAGTAGACCGACTCCTGCCTGCATCTACTACTATTACTCCACTCATCGATCGCTATCCAAAGATGCATCTAGAGTATTAAGTTAATGAAAACAGAGTAACGCCTTAAGCAAGATGACATGATGTAGAGGGATAAATTCATGCAATATGATAAAAAAACCATCTTGTTATCCTCGATGGAAACAATACAATATGTGCCTTGCTGCCCCTACTGTCACTGGGAAAGGACACCGCAAGATTGAACCCAAAGCTAAGCACTTCTCCTATTGCAAGAAAGATCAATCTAGTAGGCCAAACCAAACTGATAATTCAAAGAGACTTGCAAAGATAACCAATCATACATAAAAGAATTCAGAGAAGATTCAAATATTGTTCATAGATAATCTTGATCATAAACCCACAATTCATCGGTCTCAACAAACACACCGCAAAAAGAAGATTACATCGAATAGATCTCCACGAGAGAGGGGGAGAACATTGTATTGAGATCCAAAAAGAGAGAAGAAGCCATCTAGCTACTATGAACCCGAAGGTCTGAAGTAAACTACCTACACTTCATCGGAGAGGCTATGGTGTTGATGTAGAAGCCCTCCGTGATGGATGCCCCCTCCGGCGGAGCTCCGGAACATGCCCCAAGATGGGATCTCGTGGGTACAGAAGGTTGCGGCGGTGGAATTAGGTTTTCATATCTGATCGTTTGGGGGTACGTAGGTATATATAGGAGGAAGGAGTACGTCGGTGGATCAACAGGGGGCCCACGAGGGTGGAGGGCGCGCCCCCTACCTCGTGGCTTCCTCTTTTGTTTCTTGACGTAGGGTCCAAGTCTCCGGATCATAATCTTCCTAAAAATCACGTTCCCGAAGGTTTCATTCCGCTTTGGACTCCGTTTGATATTCCTTTTCATTTAAACTCTGAAATAGGCAAAAACAGCAATTCTGGGCTGGGCCTCCGGTTAATAGGTTTGTCCCAAAAATAATACAAAAGTGAATAATAAAGCCCAATAATGTCCAAAACAGTAGATAATATAGCATGGAGCAATCAAAAAATATAGATACGTTGGAGATGTATCAGTAGCTCTGATCATCGATCCAATTATCGATGGGTTCCATCTCACAAAAGTCCTTATGGACGACGGTAGCAGCCTTAATCTACTCTACCAAGACACTGTCCGCAAAATGGGCATTGATCCTTCAAGAATCAGGCCCACCACAACTATTCTCAAGGGAGCAATACCCGGCATAGAAACTCATTGCACGGGCTCTATCACACTGGAAGTCGTTTTTGGTTCGCCGAACAACTCCCAAAGCGAGGGCTTGACCTTTGATATTGCCCCGCTCCACAGTTGCTACCATGCACTTCTGGGGCATACTGCTCTTACTCGTTTTAATGGGGTCCCACTCTACGCCCGCGCAAAACTTAAAATGCCCGGTCCATGCGGCGTCATAACAATAAATGGAAATACGGAACACTCCCTCCATACAGATGACCACACTACGGCTATTACGGCCGAAGTAAAAAACGGCCTCATCGAGCCGCATAACTCATTGGCCGTTAGGCCACCGGTCTCCATTAAATGGAACCGATGAATCTCAGAGCTGGAATAGCAGTTCGGCCTCCGCCGTTTGGCTTACACACTAGGGAAGTTTACACCGCACATGCATAATTACGCACTCAAAATACCCTGGTCATCGGCGGAGGCACAATACGGAAAAGCTTACAAGCACTCACATTTCCTACTTTTCTTTTCTAACCACCTTTTTGTTTCTTACTACAGGTGGCTCAAACATTGGTCATCTCATGGACTCGTTCGGAGTTCGGCTTCATACCCTCACCCAAAAGTTATTCCGGTTAAGGAATCCTTCCACCGAGGAAAGGCGACGCAGACGTGCGACAGGAGGTCCAAAACAACTTTTTGTAGACCACACTCTCTATTTTCGAGCCTGTAAAGTGCCTTTTTTCCCAGCCGTCGACCCCTGGCATGTCAAATAGCCGAGGTCGTGGCGTTATTATTTATAAAATGAAGATTGACATATCACCCAGGTTCCAGTGAACATAATCCGTATCCAGTATTCACTTCTCTCTAAAAGAGCTAAATTTTTCCAGTTGTTTCACACTTGCACCTTGGCAGAATCTCCAGGGGCTCGGTATGGGAACATATTGAGTTGCCGACAAAGTCCGAACAACTTTATAGCACACTTCAGCGTCACGAGTTTGGCCTTATATGCACCAGCTCCGAATCATGTCTTTGGTCAATAGTTGGGTTGCCTGGCTCCTGTGCTTACTACCTTACGTTCCGCTATATCGGCTAGGGTAGTAAAGGGAGAACTACTGCGATTGTGTCCCGGTTCATCCGGATGAGCACCTCAGTAGAGAAAGCCAAAAACTGACTGTCATGATATGGCGAGAGCTAGTCAACCACTCAATGACTTACTAGAATCTTTCGTGATTCTTTTTGTACTAAACGAAGGGCCGTTCTTAAGATCATACATGTAACACACCGTATTCGGATAACCGCGTACATATCAGGGGCTATATCGTAGACCCACCATAAAACTCCTATGGCTAAGTGAAAGTGGTAATGCCCTATAGTCCGATTGCCTAGTTCGCCGCATTGACACCTCCTTCATGGACCAAGACGTTGGGTTAAGAGTGATCAAGTGCTTTTCCGAACACCCCCATATTTTCTACGAGGGGGCTGAAGCCGATGACTGGAAAACTTCTAGATTATACAAAAACGTCCGCACAGGAGGAACCAAAGCTTTTTAGCGACTACCATAATATTATCATAATATTGTCTATTACAATTCCAATACATTTCATTCAAATATTATGTCTTTCGAACACTGACCCTCTATCAAGCGGGCACCCTCTAAGACGTCCTCGAAATAATGCTCTGGTGCGTGATGGTCCTTGCCCTTGGGTGGACTCTTCGTTGCAACATCGGTGGCCTTCATCTTTGCCCAATATGTCTTGACGCGGGCAAAGGCCATCCGTGCACCTTCAATGCATGTCGACCACTTAACGGCATTGATACGCGACACCGCATCAACAAGTCACTGCACCAAACCGAAATAACTATCTGGAATTGGCTCGGTTGGCCACAGCCGGACCACCACGTCCTTCATGGCAGATCCAGACATCTTGTGGAGCTCTGCCCACTGGGCCATCTGTTCGTTCAGCAACAGCAGACGCTTCGGCATGCTAAACTGTGACCAGAACAGCTTTTTGGTTTCACGTCCTTCTTGCGCTTGGAGAAACTGCGTCACATCAGAGGCACTCTTCGGCAGGTCCAACAATGCGTTTGGAGAACTCCACACAAAGCGGGGCATAATTCGGATCGCCGAACTTAGTTTGTAATAAAAAGGGCTTACCAGCGGCGATCTCCCCACCTTGCTGGATCCCCTCCCGGGCCGCTCTAGACACGGACCACGCTTCTTTCGCCTCTCGTAAGGCCTTGTCAAGATCAGCCGTTCTGGCTTTGTTATCCTTCTCGAGAAATTCGCAGGGGCTAGTGGCATCCTTTAGCTCAAGCGTTGTCGGTGTACTAGAGTAGGGGTACCCTAGTACCCCGAACTCGTGCACGGACAGTTGCAGCGCCCCGTGGCAGGGCTGGCTTGATGGCCACCAAGGTCCTCAGCGGCTCCTTTAGAGCCATTCAAGAACAAAGTAATCAAGGCCCCGGCAAGAGGAGCTTGCCGGGAAGGCCACTCAGGGCGCAAAGGAAACAAGGCCCCGGCAAGAGGAGCTTGCCGGGAAGGCTTGGCGGGCGCTGAACCCCCAAGCGCGACAAGGTTCCTGCCGCGGCAAGGCGCTTGCCGGGGCGAGCGACCTCTCTTCATCTCCGCTCCAGCTCACCCGCCAACGTGTCGCCACAGGGCTCTTCCATGTATGCGTGTCGACGAGCTGTGCTGCCAGCGGAGAGTAGCGACAAGCAGCGCTGACAAGCTACCATCGTGGCAGACGGAGGTGCACTTGATGGTCCCTGTTACACTGTTCGGGCGACCGAGACGGGCATTGATGACTCTTATCCCTTGCCGTCGAGGTTAGGTATAGATTACTGTACCTTTGTGCAAAGCGGTGTACCAACCTATGTTTTTACCATTGTAACCTTGTCTACTTGCCACATGTGGTAACCCCTTGTGCCTATAAAAGGAGGCCCGAGGGCAACGTAGAAAGGGTTCGGCTGGTTTCGGTCGAGCTCCTGCTTAGTTCATCACATTCAGGCTAGGTTTTGTAGCCCGCATTGCTCCCTAGCAAGAAGAGAAGATAATCCACAAAGCAGCAGTAGGAGTATTATCTCTCCGGAGAGCTCCGAAGCTGGGTAAAAACCCTCTCGTGTGCATCGCCTCGATCCGCTCTTTGTGCAATCTCCGCCCCCTCCGAACCACGAAGGGACCCAGGTCCCGTAGGTGCTCGTGGGGCACGATCAGTTCTTCCCCCCGACATCTTTGGCGCGCCAGGTAGGGGGACGTCGAGGCTGTGTGAACCCGATCCGGCGGTCGCACGAGCAACTCCATCGACATCTTCGTCGACATGGCGCCGAAGAAGAAGCCTTCGGCAGCAGCTGGGCCGTCCGCGTCGAACCCACCACCACCGGAGCCTTCAGGTGGTGGGGGAAACGCTGGCGGAGGGACCGGCGTCGTCGAGAGAGCCCACGATGCCGCCAGGTCCAAGGACACCGCGGCGCGGGCGTCGGCGTCCGAATCTGCACTGCGTCCATCGCAGGAGGCGCGGGACAGACAGCGTCATGATACCCGCGGCACCATACGATCTTTGGATCAAGGCCAAGCTGGAGGATCCCGAGGCCCTCGAGACCCGCATGCACCTCAGCATGCCGGTACGAGTGGGGTACGGTCGCTGGGGCGGGATGCTGCTCCTCCTAACTTGGTTAGGAGTCCGAGCACGTCCCGTTCTTCGCTCCGTACGCCGTTGCCGCCAACCACACCAGCGGAAGCCTTGGCGAGAGCTCAGTTACTATTAGACTACCCTCCGACGGCCGATAAGGTCGACGAGTGGAGAGCCACAATTCAGAGTCTCATCGGCTTCGCCAACGGCGACGTCCCGCGGCAACCGAGCGCTTCGCAACCGCAGCGAGGCGACAAGGCGCGAGCCGATGGCGATGAGACTTGCGGGGGTGCACCCACCGTACACTCCCCTTCCCGAAGGCCAAGATCGCCGACTCGCCGGATCCACCTCGACAGCGACTCCACAGCATCGTCGGATCCGCGAGCTCGTCGCGACCAGCGCCAAGTTCTTCGGGAACGGCAAGAAGAGGACGCTCGAACCCGTATCGAAGCGCCCGAAGAGAAGCGCCGTCAATCGACCAACGCCGGGCCCACTGTCGATATGCATGCGCCCAGGGAACCAGCGACTTACTTGTCAGACGGTGGGTTGCCCTGCGTTCACTCGTGAGCTGCGGCAAGTCCGTGGTCTGACAAGAAAAATTTCAAACCAGACGCGTCGAGAAGTACGACGGCAGGACACACCCATCGGAGTTTCTCAGCATCTACACCATCGCGGTGCAAGCTGCGGGGGGACGAGACGACATGATCCTAGCCAACTACTTCCCGTTGGTACTCAATCCCAACGTCAGATCTTGGCTCATGCACTTGCCGGATGGCTCTATTTCTCTTGGGCAGATTTGTGCCACCAGTTTGTTGGCGCCTTCACAGGCGGCCACAAGCCTCATGGCCAGGAGAGTGATCTCCACCTGCTTGCCCTGTAGGAGGGGAGTCTCTGCGCAAATTCATCCAGAGATTCATCGAGTGCACTACAACATCCGCACGCCCACCTGCCGCAGGATCAAAGGTGCATTCCATCGTAATGTACGCAATCGCAGGATGAGGAGGAGATGGCGATGTGCAAAGTGAAAGACGTCGGCGAGCTCTACGCCTGGCCGACAAATGTGCACACGCTGAAGAAGGAAGAAGACTCGTGAGAGAATGTGGGAGCAGAGTCCTGACAAGGAGGGATCGCCTGCAAGGAATAGCCGCGCGGAACAACAGGAGGAAGAAAAACCAAGAAGTACTAGTTGTCGAGCAGTCCAGCAAGGATGGTGCCGCCAACCAAGCCAAGGCCGGTGGCTCCGGCAAGGAGGTTGCCGTTGACGCCGACCGCCAAGCTGTGGCAGCCGCCGACAAGCCTGGCAGCTCCAACAAGCAGTACTGTAAAATCCACCGCACCAAGGGCCACGATCTCCAGAGCTGCAAGAAAGTCGAGCAGCTTGTTGAGCTACAAAAAGCTGAATACGAGCGGCGAGACAAGGAGAAAGCCCAAGAAGGTGCAGGTGCGGCAAGTAAGAAGAGACCCGGCCGGGGAGGACGCCGCGGCAAGGCCAAGCAGCGGCAAGGAGACAGACCTCCCCGTGGCCGCGACAAGGAAGAAGATGAAGATGAAGATGACGAGGACGATGAGGACGATGAGACTGATGAGCATGAGTTTCAAAAGGCAACAGAGGTCCTTTGCGTCGATGGTGGTGTGTCTCTGCATACCTCGCACCGCCAACTCAAGCAATGGATGCGTGAGGTCAATGCAGCAGAACCGTCCATAGATTCACGCAAACCTCTGAAGTGGTCCAACACGCCCATCATCTTTGACATTGAGGATCACCCTGATCGCATCACTGCGGTCGGGTGTTTGCCGATGTTGGTCTCACCAACCATCCGCAACCTCAAGGTCACAAAGATGCTGGTTGACGGCGGGCCGGCCTGAATTTGATCTCCTCTACAAGGCTCCGTAAACTTCAAATCCTCGACAATGAGCTCAAGAAACTGGTACTTTCCAAGGAATCAACCCAGGAAGGAGCAAGCCCAAAGGGAATATCACGTTGCGGTAACATTCGGCAATAACTCAACTTCAGAATCGAGAGGGTCACGTTTGGCGTCGCCGATTTCCCATTGCCCTACAATGGCATACTTGGCCGTCCAGCACTCGCCAAGTTCATGTCCGCCTCTCATTATGCGTACAACCTACTCAAGATGCCCGGCCCGATAAGCGTCATTTCTGTCCATGGCGACAAGAAAGACGCACTTATTTTTGCCGAAAAGATTTACCGGGATGCAGCAGCCGCAACAGATAGCAAACCACTTGCCGCTGAAGCTCCCGGGGCGAAGAAGAAGACCACTAGGTCCGGCAAGAGCTCTGTTGCCCACTCCGGCAAGCGCACCTCTTCGGAGTGCTGCGCTACCGTCGAGGACGCACCATCGAGCTCCACCGGCAAGAGAAACAAGACGATGGCAGCTCCGCCAAAGACCAAGAAGGTGCCCGCCAAGGAGGACGGCACTGGTGGTACCTTCACCATCAGTGCCACGCTTGACCCTAAATAGGAAAGCGAGCTCGTTGTTTTCCTGCGGGCAAATGTCGACGTGTTTGCATGGCAACCATCTGACATCCCCGGCGTTCCCAGGAAAGTAATTGAGCACCACCTAGCTGTCTGTCCTCACGCGCGGCCCGTCAAGCAAAGAGTTAGGAAATAGGCAGTGGAGCGCCAAGAGTTCATAGCAGAGGAGATCAAGAAATTGGAAGCAGCAGGGCTTGTCAGAGGAGTCCTCCACCCCACGTGGCTGGCCAATCCGGTAGTGGTACGCAAGGCTAATGGGAAATGGAGGCTTTGTATTGACTTCACAGATGTTAATAAAGCTTGCCCCAAGGACCCGTTTCCCTTGCCACGTATCGACCAGATTGTTGACTCCATGGCTGGATGCGATCTGCTTTCGTTTCTTGATGCATATTCAGGATATCATCAGATCTTCATGGCAGAAGAGGATGAAGAGAAAACCGCATTCATCACACCATGTGGCACGTACTGCTTTATACGGATGCCTTTCGGTTTGAAGAATGCCGGTTCAACCTTTGCAAGGGTAGTCCATGATGCTTTTGGACCTCAGGTACACCGAAATGTAGAAGCTTACATGGATGACATAGTGGTCAAGAGCAAAGACAGGGCAACCTTGGTTCAAGATTTGGATGAGACGTTTGCAAACCTGCACAAGATCAACCTCAAGCTCAACCCCGAGAAGTGCGTGTTTGGAGTCCCTTCCGGCAAGCTTCTCGGGTTCTTTGTATCTCGGGGAATTGAAGCCAATCCCGACAAGATCAAGGCCATTGAGTAGATCGAAGCACCAAAGCGCGTCAAGGATGTCAGAAGGCTTGCCGGTTGCATGGCTGCTCTCAGCAGGTTCATCTCTAAATCTGCTGAACGCGCCCTACCCTTTTTCAAGATTTTGAAAAAGGCAGGTCCAATGAAATGGACTCCCGAAGCGGAGGCTGCGCTGCAGGATTTGAAGAGATACACATCCTCCGCTCCAATACTTGTCGCACCTAAGCCACAAGAAAAGTTGCTGCTGTATATAGCGGCGACCAATCAAGTGGTTAGTGCTGCGTTAGTAGCGGAGAGGGAGGCAGATGATGAGCCGGCAACCAAGGCAGGTGCATCCAGCGACAAGCAAGATGCTTCGCCGTCAAGCTCTGGTCACGACAAGGACGGGCCAGCGCAGGGTTGCGACAAGATACGGAAGAAGATGGTGCAGCGCCCAGTCTACTTTGTCAGTTCCCTTTTGCAGGGGGCTAGATCGAGGTACTCTGGTGTGCAGAAGCTGCTTTTCGGCCTCCTCATGGCCTCGAGAAAGCTGCGTCATTACTTCCAAGCACATGAGATAACAGTTGTCACTCGCTTTCATCGAAGAGGATTTTGCAAAATCCGAAGCAACAGTGATTGTTGAGTGGGCACTTTGGAACTGTCAAGCTTTGGTCTCAAGTTCGAAAGCACTTCAACTATCCAGAAAGGTGGCATTGGCAGAATTCATAGCGTAATGGACGCCAACGCAGATGAAGAGATTCCTAGGACGCGAGCATCCCGTCAAGGAGGCAAATAAAGAATGGCTGATGTATTTTGACGGTGCCTTCTCGCTGCAGCGCCCGGTGCCGGCGTCTTTGCTTATCGCACCCACCGGGAACACCTCAAATACATAGTGCAAATGCACTTTCCCTAGGAACAAGCAACATATAATCCTGCAGAGTATGAAGGCTTGCTTGCCGGTCTCAGAATTGCGGTGGACCTTGGGATTAAGAAGCTCATTGTCAGGGGAGACTCACAACTTGTCGTCCGCCAAGTAAATAAAGATTACCAGAGTCCGTTGATGGAAGCGTACGTCGATGAAGTGAGGAAGCTGGAAGAGCACTTTGAAGGCACGCAAATGGAACACGTTCCAAGAGCACGTAATGATATAGCCGATGGCCTCTCCAAATGTGCCGCACTTAAGTTACCTGTGGAACCAGGGATTTTTGTGCTCAAGCTGACTCGATAACCGTGACACCATCAACAGAATGAGCAAAAGAGAAAATTGGTTTCCGGCGAATACTTTCCGGCAGAGCTCTCTGAAGCCGCCACCAAGAAGGTCCCTAAAACCAACGCAAATATCACTGAGGAGCAGTTTGCTCCGACAAACCATGCAGTTTGTATCGTTGAAGCAAACGCTCCCGACAAGCTTAGCTCCGGCAAGCTTGACGGGGATCATCGAGCTCCGGCGGACCTGCAGGTCCTTGCCGTAGAAGCTGATGGTCCTTGATGATAGATGAGCCTTTAGTCCTTGTTGTCGAGCCACGAGGCTCCAACATGGGCACAAAGCAGATCGTCCATTTCCTTCAGACAGGAGAACTTCCGAAGAGCAAGAAGAAGCGGAAAAAGTAGCCCGGCGATCAAGTATGTACCAGTTTGTTGACAACATCCTGCATGTAAGAAGAATCAACGGAGTGAAATTGAAGTGTATTTGCGGGAAGATGGATGTAAGCTGTTGGCGGAGATACACGGAGGCATATGTGGTCACCACATTGGCGCAAGAGCACTTGCCTAAGAAAGCTTTCCCAAGAAGGTTTCTTCTCGCCGTAAGCCCTCCAGATGCAATCGCACAAGTAACCAAGTGTGAAGCGTGCGATTCCATTCAAGACAGATACACCAGCCAGCTCAAGCTCTCCAGACGATCCCTTTATCCCGGCCCTTCTCTGTCTGGGGGCTCGACATCCTCGGCCCCTTCCCCCGAGCTGTCGGGGGCTTTGAATACTTGAACGTCGCAATCGACAAGTTCACAAAATGGCCGGAAGTGGAACCAGTGAGGAAGGTGACAGCCTGATCGGCCGTCAAGTTCTTCAGGTCAATTGTTTGCCGTTTTGGGATTCCTAACCGGATCATCACCGACAATGGCACACAGTTCACGAGTCGCACCTTCATGCAGTACGCCCAAGATCTTGGCGCCAAGATCTGCTTTGCTTCCGTTGCTCATCCGAGAAGCAACGGTCAAGCAGAGAGGGCAAACGCTGAAGTGCTGCGAGGACTCAAGACCGTAACTTTCGACAGCTGCACAAGTGCGGAAGAAAGCTGGATCGAGGAGCTGCCAGTGGTTCTTTGGTCGACCAGACGACGCCAAATCGAGCCACCGCCGCACACCCTTTGCTCTAGTCTACGGAGCAGAGGCAGTTCTCCCCACGGAACTCGTATACGGGTCACCTCGAGTGCTCGCTTATGATGAGCTTGAGCAAGAGCAGCTGCGACCAGATGACGCGCTGCTTCTCGAGGAAGATCGTCTTCATGCTGATGTACGAGCTGCTCGTTAGCAGCAAGCTTTGCGTCGCTACCATAGCCGCAAAGTTAATGCCAGAAGCTTCGAGGAAGGCGACCTTGTTCTTCGGCGCGTTCAATCCGCCAAGAATTCCAACAAGTTGACGCCGAAGTGGGAAGGCCCTTATCGGGTAAAGCGAGTCACTAGGCCCGGCATCGTCCGCCTTGAGACCGAAGATGGCTTTCCGGTGAGCAACTCACGGAACATAGAGCATCTTCGCAAGTTTTACCCATGAGGCGATTGCGGAACCTGCTCCGCAACCACTCTTTGTACAAGTCTTGCCGTTGTTGCATGTAATCCTTTGTACAAAGCCGGGCGCAGACCCCGTGCATCAGTAAAGCCTATGGTTGCGCACATTTTTGTTAATACATGCTTTCATAATCAAATATGCATGTGTTTACTAACATCTTGTGCAGCACCCACACCCGGTAAGCGATAATAAGCTATTAGGCTCCATAACTTTCTTTTTCTCTTCTTTCTTCTCAAACAAGGAGAAGGTTCATCAACCCACAAGTTAACCGGGGGGAAAGGAGGAAAGAATGATGTGGGCCGACAAGCGTCGCTCGAGGAACTGTCGCCTTGCCGGAAAATGGACAACAGAAAAGCTAAGTTGCTAAGTTTAAACAGCCAGTTTTAAAAACTTTTTAAGTTATCTTCCTCGAACGATAAGTACTTTCTATGGAAAACCTGTGCGCGGAGGAACCAAATCGCGACTGGTCGCGCCCTTACTTTGTTTCGAGTCCGCTCAACAACTTTAGTGAGCTGCGGCTAGTCCGCGATGAGGTTGCTTGTTGGTAGCGACCACCGCCAAAGAAGTCTTTGAAGTTCCGCACTTTCGGCGCCATGACAAGGGTGCCTGCACCGGCAAGTTTCCCTGAAAGCGTAGGGTAAAAACATACAAGGGAAGAAATCGAGTAAAGGAAATAACATTGCATTCGATGGCCTCAGATAGTGTATATTACAAAAATAGCTTATCGCGGCACTAGCTAAATCGTTCTCAGAACTGAAATAACAGCGAAGAGAAGAAAGGTGCGCCAGCATCCAAGCCCCGGCAAGCCAGAGTTGCCGGGGGCTGCGGCGAGTTAGAGTTGCTGGGGGCTGCGGCAAGCCAGAGTTGCCAGGGGCTACGGCAAGCCAGAGTTGCCGGGGGCTGCGGTATCAGATAAGCCTTTCGTCTTTTCTCAAACATCCCTCTTTCATTAAAAACATTCTTCTCGGATACAGTCCGTGGAGAGTGAAAAACATGAAAGAGAGGGTTACAAGTTCTTAAATGCAGATAAGGCCCGAAGGCTTACAAATTAAAAAGATAAGATGCCCGTAATCCCTTTTCTGTCCCTATCTTCAGGAGGTAGGTTAAGGAGGTGGGAAGGGCAAAAGGAGCGCCTACGCGAGCTACAGGTGCCAGAAGGCACCAAGGGAACATGCCGGGGGCTCTCCGAAGGCTTGACGGGGACGGCGGCGCCGGAAGCGGGGCTCGAAGACGGGGCGGCAGGACGTCAGCACGCTGTCGAGGGCACTACGCCCTCGTACTCCAACTTGACGGCCTTGTTGCCATCCCTCTTCCCCTTCCGCAGCCTCCCTACGCCAGCCGCCCAAGGAGACGACCCCGGGGAGTTCAAGGAGCCGGCGACACGGATGATGGGGTCGCCGGTGACGCTCGGAGCGGCGCCCGGCAACTAGTTGGGCCCGCTACCCTCGTCGTCGTTGTCGCTCTCCTCCTCGTCACTCTCGCTCGAGGAGGAGTCGTCGTTGTCGGAGGAGCTATCCACGCAGCACCTTGCCCGAGTGCCAAGATCCCCGAAGACCTTGACGGAGAGGAGGTCACCCTCCATTAACTTAAAATGGAGGGTAAACCCCGCCAGCAGGTTGTGGATACGGGCGAACGTCTTCCACCCACGATCAAGATACATCACATTAGGGGCTGGGAATACAACGCGGACTCGTGTGCCGCTAATCCCATAGCCCCTCATGTGCAATCTCAACGTCTCGGGCGGATCCGACTCCATCGCCATCGCGAACGTAGCTGGAAGCCGGAGGCAGCACGGCGCGCCGTGAAGCTTGACGAAGAACTTCGCAAGGGTCGTCCCCGTATGGACCGCCCAGGAGAGGAACCGCCCGGCGGGGCGGAGGCAACGCGCCGCCCGCCCGCCTCTTCCCCGAGCGCCTCGAGCTCGTCCACGACCTCGCCCCCGGAGGGGAACCGCCGACGGAGGCGGAGACGGCGCACCGCCTCGTCCGCCTCTCCCCCGGGCTCCTCGGCCTCGTCCATGACCTCGCCCCCTCCCTCTTCCCCTTGCGGCTGGCTCTGCCACCCCGGGCGTGGGATGGGGAGGGGTGCGCTGTCTAGCTGCGACCCTCGCCGCCACCGATGGAGAACCAAGGTTCCCTTTCTCCATGGCGAAAGGGAGAAAGGGGAGCAGAAGCTGAAGAAAGGAAGAGATGGGAGAGTGCGGGCTTCTGCGCTCCCCTTACGCCCTTCTTAAAAGAAGCAAGGTGGGGGCTCGGCCGCCCCGCTCGGCGAATGAAGGCCCAGGAAGAGCAGGAAATCAGGGCAGACCTGCTGCCTCTGCTTACAACGACCCAGTTTTCCACTTCCACCGCCCGTGACCCCGAGTGCATGGGAACCACGTGGCGGGGATGCAGAACTGAGGCGAAAGATGAGGCGACCTTACACGCCGCCCACTTCACCCACGACACCACAATTAACGCGTGACGTTACAGAGGAACGCGGTGGGCGCGTGCCGTTCGTGGGGGACGTGGTGGGTCCAAGGCAAATAACGGCGTAATCAAGACCACGCGTGCCCGTGCACTGTTTTGGGCCTGGCCCAACAGAGCTTGGCGCCGTGTGTGGCCCAGGCCCGGGGGCTCCTGTCGGTGTACTAGAGTAGGGGTACCCTAGTACCCCGAACTCGTGCATGGGCAGTTGCAGCGCCCCGCGGCAGGGCTGGCCTGATGGCCGCCAAGGTCCTCAGCGGCTCCGTTAGGGCCATTCAAGAACAAAGTAGTCAAGACCCCGGCAAGAGTAGCTTGCCGGGAAGGCCACTCCGGGCGCAAAGGAAACAAGGCCCCGGCAAGAGGAGCTTGCCGGGAAGGCTTGGCGGGCGCTGAACCCCCAAGTGCGACAAGGTTCCTGCCGCGGCAAGGCGCTTGCCGGGGCGGGCGACCTCTCTTCATCTCCGCTCCAGCTCACCCGCCAACGTGTCGCCACAGGGCTCTTCCAGGTACGCATGTCGATGAGCTGTGCAACCAGCGGAGAGTAGCGACAAGCAGCGCTGACAAGCTACCATCGTGGCAGACGGAGGTGCACTTGACGGTCCCTGTTACACTGTTCGGGCGACCGAGACGGGCATTGATGACTCTTGTCCCTTGCCGTCAGAGTTAGGTATAGATTACTGTACACTGTGCAAAGCGGTGTACCAACCTATGTTTTTACCATTGTAACCTTGTCTACTTGCCACATGTGGTAACCCCTTGTGCCTATAAAAGGAGGCCCGAGGGCAATGTAGAAAGGGTTCGGCTGGTTTCGGTCCAGCTCCAGCTTAGTTCATCACATTCAGGCTAGGTTTTGTAGCCCGCATTGCTCCCTAGCAAGAAGAGAAGATAATCCACAAAGCAGCAGTAGGAGTATTATCTCTCCGGAGAGCTCCGAAGCTGGGTAAAAACCCTCTCGTGTGCATCGCCTCGATCCGCTCTTTGTGCAATCTCCGCCCCCTACGAACCACGAAGGGACCCAGGTCCCGTAGGTGCTCGTGGGGCACGATCAGTTCTTCCCCCCGACAAGCGTCATCGTGGATATTTTCTCCTCGTATTGGCGTCGAGCAGCCTGTTCGGCCTTTAACTCGGCAGATGCCTTTTCGGCAGCCGCACTACTAATCCTGGCCAGCTCCTTGGCCCGAGCTAGCTCAGCCCAAAGGATCTCAACTGCGGCGGCACCATCTGCAGTCATACATATCTCAGTATACTATTCTTAGCTTCACGCTTATATATAAGCACGTGCATATAATGACTGCCCCAAAAACATACCTTGCGCCTCGTCAAGCCGCTTGTTGATAAGTGTGATGTCATCATCCGCCTCATCAATCTTCCGCTGTAGATCTGCAATCTCTGTCGTTCGGGCAGTAGCCAGGGAGGTAATAGCCTGTGTTACAATTAGTCATATTATTTCCTGAGCATATATTTTTGATCCTCTGATCGCCTCCCTTGGGAGGCCAATCAGAGTCTCAGGGGCTACTATCTATACACAGGTGCATTTTGTGAATAAAACACAATTGAAAATATTACAGTACAAACCTCGAAGCCTCTTAGCAGGCTCGTAAAGGCCTCATTCAATCCGCTTTTCACGGACAGGACCTTTTCAAACACCCCATCAAGGTACGATGTTCCTCTGAGACGGACGCCTGTCACAGCATGTTCGTCAGTGTATCCGGCGCTTCTGGATCCCGGAAGCTTGGCTGTGAGAATCTGACCTCCCTTTGAAGCGATCCGTTTATTCGTCCCTGGAGTTGTCTTCGGCTGTAAGCTGGACAGTCTGGGGCCTTTATTATTGGTCCCCGGACCCTAGGCTACCGAAGTATCACCTTCGGGTAGTGTCTTCATCATCCCTCGCACCACTTGCCGATCAGGAGAGACCCTCGGGGACGACACCTCAAAGTCGTCCGCCCTATTGGGCGAGGAGACCGGTGGAGGCGTCTCGCTTTCCATCATCTCTGGGAGAAGGTCCCCCGAGGAAGAGGATTGTTGAAGAAGACTGTGTGCCAAGCTGCAAAAACATATATTCTAGGTGTTACCTTGGTCACATGAAAGGAACGGGATATGTTCAAAATACCCCTGTTCACTGATAACCCACAAGTATAGGGGATCAATTGTAGCCTCTTTCGATAAGTAAGAGTGTCGAACCCAACGAGGAGCTAAAGGTAGAACAAATATTCCCTCAAGTTCTATCGACCACCGATACAACTCTACGCACGCTTAACATTCGCTTTACCTAGAACAAGTATGAAACTAGAAGTACTTTGTATGTGTTTTTGGATAGGTTTGCAAGATAATAAAGAGCACGTAAATAGAAGCTAGGGGCTGTTTAGATAAAGACACAACTACATTAAATATAGCGAGTGTGGAAAAGTGGTGGTAGGAGTTGTGAAATTGTCCCTTAAGCAATTGACTACTTTACTAGACCGATAGCAAGTTTTATGTGGGAGAGGCCACTGCTAGCATGTCATCCCTGACTTGGAATTCTATGCACTTATGATTGGAACTATTAGCAAGCATCCGCAACTAGTAACGTTCATTAACATAAAACCCAACCATAGCATTAAGATATATTGGTCCCCCTTCAATCCTGTATGCATCAATTTCTATGCTAGGTTGAAGCTTCTGTCACTCTTGCCCTCCAATACATAGTCCTATCAACATACAACTAACCCTATGGTGTGATCCACGCGCGCGCTCATATGATGGGCACCAAAGGACAGCAACATAAACACAAGCAAATTAAATCAATCAAAGCAATTCATCAACCACCGATAGGACAACGAAAATCTACTCAGACATCATAGGATGGCAACACATCATTGGATAATAATATGAAGCATAAAGCACCATGTTCAAGTAGAGGGTACAACGGGTTGCAGGAGAGTGGACCGCTGTAGATAGAGGGGGGAAGCTGATGGAGATGTTGGTGAAGATGGCGGAGTTGTTGGTGAAGATCGCGGTGATGATGATGGTGGCCACAGTAGCGTTCCGGCGCCACCGAAAGAGAAGGGGAGAGGGGCCCCCTTCTTCTTCTTCCTTGACCTCCTCCCTAGTTGGGAGAAGGGTTTCCCGTCTGGTCCTTGGCCTCCATAGCATGGGAGGGGCGAGAGCCCCTCCGAGATTGGATCTGTCTCTCTGTCTCTCTCTATTTCTTCATTCTGGTATTCTGCCCTTTCACCGTTTAGTATATACATGGAGATCCGTAACTCCGATTGGATTGAAACCTTCGCCCAGATTTTTCTCCGAAAATTAGCTTTCTTGCGGCCAAAGAAGAGCAGCAACTGCCTTATGGGTGGCCTACGAGGGTCAGGGGCGCGCCCAGGGGGGCAGGCGCGCCCCCTGCCTCGTGGCCACCTCGGGCACCATCTCGCGCTGATTCTTCTTCCCATATTCTCCAAATATTCCAATAATATTCTCCGTCCATTTTTATCCTGTTTGGACTCCGTTTGATATGGGGTTTCTGCGAAACGTAAAACATGCAACAAACAGGAACTGGCACTGGGCACCGGATCAATATGTTAGTCCCAAAAATAGTATAAAAAGTTGCCAAAAAGTATATGAAAGTTGTATAATATTGGCATGGAGCAATCAAAAATTATAGATCTGACGGAGACGTATGAGTATCCCTAAGCTTAATTCCTGCTCGTCCTCGAGTAGGTAAATGATAAAAAAAGATAATTTTTGATGTGGAATGCTACCTAGCATAATCTTGATCATGTATCTAATCATGGCATGAATATTAAGACACGAGTGATTCAAAGCAATAGTCTACCATTTGACTTAAAAACAATAATACTTCAAGCATACCAACCAAGCAATTATGTCTTATCAAAATAACATAGCCAAAGAAAGCTCATCCCTACAAAATCATATAGTCTGGCTATGCTCCATCTTCACCACACAGAGCATTCAAATCATGCACAACCCCGATGATTGTGTGTGGTATTAGCGTTGCAAATCCGGACACGTTCGTGGTGTACGAAGACTATCTTGGAGTATTCGGGAAAGGGAACCCGCCTTGCAATGCCGAAGACAATCTGCCCGCTGGACACCTCGTCATTGAAGCCTGGTTTAGGGGCTACTGAGGGAGTCCTGGACTAAGAGGTCCTCGGGCGTCCGGCCTGTTAGACATGGGGCAGACTGATGGGCTATGAAGACACAAAGACCGAAGACTCTACCCGTGTCTGGATGGGACTCTCCTTGGCGTGGAAGGCAAGTTCGGCGTCCAAATTTGAAGATTCCTTTATCTGTAACCGACCTTATGTAACCCTAGATCCCTCTGGTGTCTATATAAACCAGAGGGCTAGGTCCGTAGAGGACAATCATCATAATCATAGTCATATAGGCTTGACTTCTAGGGTTTTAGCCATTACGATCTCGTGGTAGATCAACTCTTGTAACACTCATATTCATCAAGATCAATCAAGCAGGAAGTAGGGTATTACCTCCATATAGAGGGCTTGAACCTGGGTAAACATTGTGTCCCCTGTCTCTTGTTACCATCGACCTAGACGCATAGTTCGGGACCCCCTACCCGAGATCCGCCGGTTTTGACACCGACAATGGGCTTCGGCTTTTCTTGGCCGAGGTGTCGGGCGAGCCATTCGTCCCAGATGCTATGTTTAAAGGCGGCTAGGGCTTCGGCATCTGGACAGTCGGCGATCTGGTTCTTTTTGGTTAAGAACCTAGTCCAGAATTTCCTGGTTGACTCTCCGGGCTGTTGAATTATGTGACTTAAGTCGTCGGCATCTAGAGGTCGGACATATGTTCCTTGGAAGTTGTCGAGAAAGGCTTCTTTAAAGTCCTCCCAGCTGCCAACGGAGTTTTCGGGCAGACTATTCAACCATTGCCGAGCTGGTCCTTTGAGTTTTAGTGGGAGGTACTTGATGGCATGGAGATCATCATCGCGGGCCATATGAATATGGAGAAGAAAATCCTCGATCCATACCGCGGGGTCTGTTGTCCAATCATATGATTCGATGTTTAAGGGTTTAAACCCTTCTGGGAATTCGTGCTCCATTACCTCATCAGTGAAGCAAAGGGGGTGTGCTGCGCCTCTATATCGGGTCACATCGCGACGTAGCTCGGATGGAGTCCGTCTGCAGTTCTCGGCCCGGGCGTGATTATGATTGTTGGGTCCGGCTAGGTAGCCATTGTCGCGTGTTGGGGCATGCCCCCGCGATCCATAGATCGATCTGTTCTGACCCGCTCTACTGTCCAAGACCTGCTGCAGGTCATATGTATAACCCCGAGCAGTTATGCCTCTGCCTTTACGGCGGGGTAGTATGGGCTGGTGTTCGGCTTGGGTTGCCGCTTTATTCCGGCCATGTGGTGGTCGGTCAGCCGCATGCACTGACAGTACAGGCTCCAGTGCCTCGTCGTCAAATTGAGGTAACAATTTTCGCTTCGGATAAGTTTTGGTCAGGCGCTCGAGGCCGTATTCCTCGGCTGCCAGGACATTAGTCCATCTATCGTTGAGCAGATCTTGGTTAGCTTGAAGCTGCTGCTACTTCTTTTTCAGGCTCCTTGCGGTGGCTATTAGCCGGCGCTTGAAGCGCTCCTGCTCGAGAGGTTCCTCAGGCACGATAAAATCCTTGTTGCCGAGGCTCACCTCATCCTCGGAGAGCGGAGATAATTACTGTCCTCCGAGTCTTCATTTATGGCTTGTTCATCAAGGCTAACTCGCTCGTCTTCCCATTCGTCCTGTTCAGAAGTTGGCTCAACGGGGTCTTCATTGTCTTCGGCATCGTCTGGAGTATTGTTTTCTCCGGTGCCGGTATTGCTGTCTTTTCCACGACATGACTTGGAGAGGCGCCCCTGACGTCGGCGCTTTGGCTATATCTCAGGAGGTTTATCCTCGACTGGGTCTTCTTTGTCATTGCCGTTATTCTCTTTGGGTGTACCCACCATATACACATCATACGAAGAGGTGGCCGACCAGCGTCCGGTAAACGGCGGGTTTTGGGCACCTTTCGTCTCCTGCATCGTCGTCCATACCGTCGATGTCTTCGGAGCCGTAATCGAGCATATCGGCTAAGTCCTCAACAGTGGCTATGAAGTGGGAGGTGGGTGGGAAGTGAAATTCCCCATCATCAACCCCCAGTTCAAACCGGATATATTTCGGTTGTGAGTCCCCTGCTAAGGAGAGGGTTTTTAATGAGTTCAGCACATCGCCTAAAGGTGAGTGCCGGAAGATGTCTGCGCCGCTGAATTCGACGACCGGCGCCTGATCCGGCTTGACGGACACGGAAGTGCGTGGTTCGGAACCTGTGACCGGAGACGAATCCGAGGTTTCGGTGACAAAGGTCATGCTCGAGGTTGGGTCTGTGAGCGGCTCCCGTGGCGGAGTTGAGCATCCCGTCCTCGGATGGCGCAATCTGCTTCGAATCTAGGACCAGAACACTTACAGGTGCTATCTCCTGGGTATGGTCCGATGACAGATTTAGGTCATGCTCATCGCGGTGGCAGGGAGCGGTTGCCGTGGGCTCGAATCCGTCGAAGATCAAGTCTCCGCGGGTACCAGCAACGTAGTTCAAGCTTCCAAACCTGACTTGATGCCCAAGGGCGGAGCTGTCGATCTGCTCTAGATGGCCAAGCAAGTTGGCCCGCAATGAGAAGCCACCGAATACGAAGATCTGGCCGGGGAGAAAAACTTCCCGCTGGATATCATTGTTGTAGATGATTGACGGGGCCTGATGACCCACAAGTATAGGGGATCTATCGTAGTCCTTTTGATAAGTAAGAGTGTCGAACCCAACGAGGAGCAGAAGGAAATGATAAGCGGTTTTCAGCAAGGTATTCTCTGCAAGTACTGAAATAAGTGGTAACAGATAGTTTTGTGATAAGATAAATTGTAACGAGCAACAAGTAACAAGAGTAAATAAAGTGCAGCAAGGTGGACCAATCCTTTTTGTAGCAAAGGACAAGCCGGAACAAACTCTTATAATAGGAAAAGCGCTCCCGAGGACACATGGGAATATCGTCAAGCCAGTTTTCATCACGTTCATATGATTCGCGTTCGGTACTTTGATAATTTGATATGTGGGTGGACTGGTGCTTGGGTGCTGTTCTTACTTGAACGAGCATCCCACTTATGATTAACCTCTATTGCAAGCATCCGCAACTACAACAAAAGTATTAAGGTAAACCTAACCATAGCATGAAACATATGGATCCAAATCAGCCCCTTTACGAAGCAACGCATAAACTAGGGCTTAAGCTTCATCACTCTAGCAACCCATCATCTACTTATTACTTCCCAATGCCTTCCTCTAGGCCCAAATAATGGTGAAGTGTTATGTAGTCGACGTTCACATAACACCACTAGAGGCTAGACAACATACATCTCATCAAAATATCGAAGCGAATACCAAATTCACATGACTACTAATAGCAAGACTTCTCCCGTGTCCTCGTGAACAAACGTAACTACTCACAAAGCATATTCATGTTCATAATCAGAGGGGTAATAATATGCATAATGGATCTGAACATATGATCTTCCACCAAGTAAACCAACTAGCATCAACTACAAGGAGTAATCAACACTACTAGCAACCTACTAGCACCAATCCCGGACTTGGAGACAAGAATTGGATACAAGAGATGAACTAGGGTTTGGAGATGAGATGGTGCTGGTGAAGATGTTGATGGAGAATGCCCTCTCATGATGAGAGGAGAGTTTGTGATGAAGATGGCGATGATTTCCCCCTCCCGGAGGGAAGTGTCCCCGGCAGAACAGCTCTGCCGAAGCCCTAGATTGGTTCCGCCAAGGTTCCGCCTCGTGGCGGTGGAGTCTCGTCCCGAAAGGTTGCTTCTGTTTTTTTTCTCATCGAAAGACTTCATATAGGAGAAGATGGGCATCAGAGAGCCACCTGGGGGCCCACGAGTGAGGCGTGCCCCAGGGGCGCCCCACCCTCGTGAGCAGGTGTGTGGGTCCCCGGCCTTCATCTTTGGCGATGATTTTATTTATTTATTTTAAGATATTCCGTGGAGTTTCAGGACTTTGGAGTTGCATGAATAGGTCTCCAATATTTGCTCCTTTTTCCAAAATTCTGCATTCCAAATTTTACATTCTCCCTCTTCATGTAAACCTTGTAAAATAAGAGAGAATAGCCATAAGTATTGTGACATAACGTGAAGGAACAACCCATAAAGCAATAAATATCGATATAAAAGCATGATGCAAAATGAACGTATCAACTCCCCCAAGCTTAGACCTCGCTTGTCCTCAAGCGAAAAGTCGATAACAATAAATATGTCCTCATGTTTAGAGGTAGAGGCGTCGATAAAAATAAAATACGGACATGAAGGCATCATGATTATTCTTATAACAGCAATATATATAGATTTTTGTCATATGATTACTTATGTTCAAGTGATGATCTTTTCACAATGCAAAAGTAATGGATCAGAAACCTTATTGGGCACCAACAAATTATAACCTCAATCATTGAAGCAATTGCAATTTATCATAACATCGGAAAGAGTCTATGTCAGAGCTTAAAAGCAAGTCCACATACTCAACTATCATTTAATCCTTCATAATTGCTAGCACTCACGCAATACTTGTGGTTACGGAGTTTTAATCGGACACAGAGAAAGATAGGAGCTTATAGGTTTGCCCCACAACCTTTTACCTCAAGGGTAATGTCAACAATAACAATTCATGCTCCCCTACATCCAATTAGATATATATATATATATATATATATATATATATATATATATATCATGTTCTTTCCAACGTGCTGGGCTTGCCAAAGGATAAAATGAAAAAGGAAAGGTGAAGATCACCATGACTCTAGCATAAGGTAGAGGATAATAATAAAAGATAGGCCCTTCGCAGAGGGAAGCAGAGATTGCCATGCGCTTTTATGGTTGGATGCACAAAATCTTAATGCAAAAGAACGTCACTTTATATTCCCCTTGTATGTGGAACTTTATTATGCAGTACGTCGCTTTTATTTCTTCCACAACAAGTTCGTACAAAGCTTATTTCTCTGCACTAATAAGTCATGCATATTTAGAGAGCAATTTTATTGCTTGCACCGATGACAACTTACTTGAAGGATCTTACTCAATCCATAGGTAGATATGGTGGACTCTCATGGCTAAACTGGTTTAAGGGTATTTGGAAGCACAAGTAGTATCTCTACTTGGTGCTGAGAATTTGGCTAGCATGAGGGGGAAAGGCAAGCTCAATATGTTAGAGGATCCATGACAACATACTTTATCTCAGATATAAGAAAACATAACTCATCACGTTGTCTTCCTTGTCCAACATCAACTCTTTAGCATGTCATATTTTAATGAGTGCTCCCAATCATAAAAGATGTCAATGATAATATATCTATATGTGAAACCTCTCTTTCCTTATTACTTCCTATTAATTGCAACGATGACCGCTACATTTGCCAACTCCAACAACTTTTTAATCATCATACTCTTTCTATGTGAAGTCATTACTTTCAATAAGATCAATATGAACTTCTTTGTTTATTTTTATTCTTTTTATTTTATTCACCCAAGATCATGGAAAAATAATCAAGCCCTTGACTCAACACTAATCTTTATTATATATAGCTCACGGACTCGATTACATAGAGGGATCATAAAACAAAACTTCAAAACTAGATCATGCCATGACTTTATTCTACTAAATCAAGATACTACTAATAGGATCGAACTAAGAAAAAACGGTAAAGATAGGAGTTGTGATGGTGATACGATACCGGGGAACCTCCCCCAAGCTTGGCAGTTGCCAAGGGGAGTGCCCATACCCATGTGATTATATCTCCTTCTTTGTCGGTGAAGGTGGAGGTGTTGGATAGTCGCACATCGAGCGTAAGAGGTCCTCCAACTTGCGGATAATGCCCTTGAGTGCAACAATATGCTACTTCAACAAAATATTTTCACTTGTGAGATACTTGTTTTGAATTCGAGCTAATTCAATCATCTTGAAAGCTTCGATTTCAGTTGGGGTGAGAAAGTTGTGATCAAGTTGGAGGGTGTCTTCTGCTGCCGGAGCTTGGTCCTCCGTGGCCTCCTTGATCCTCTCATCCTTGTTGATCTCCATGGGTTCTTCCCTCTTCAGCTCTATCTTCATTAGCCAAGCATCCTTGTCACCATTGTCGAAGGAGGGGGACAACATGATGCCTGGCCTTGACAACCCTGACAGAAAACAGCTCAAAACAAGAATAGAGGATAATTGCGTGATACGGGAGTCAAAACCTTTGGGAGAATATATAATTAATTTTTACCGACCAAAATACGTATCGTGCAAGAAAACGGAGTCCGGAGGGCACACGAGGTGCTCACGAGGTAGGGGGGCGCGCCCAGGGGGGTAGGGCGCGCCCTCCACCCTCGTGAAGGCCTCATGTCCTTCCTGGACTGCCACTTATTTTTCTATTTTCCTAAATATTCCAAAACAGAGAAATATTGCCTTAAAATTGTTTTGGAGTCGGTTTACTTACCGTACCACATACCTATTCCTTTTCGGAGTCTGAAACGGTCTGGAAAGTGTCCCTTATGTATTACTCCGGGGTTACGGTTTCAATAAAATTTGTTTAAACATTTATTAGATTACACGAGATATAATGTTTGATTCTTTGACCGTTTACCACCTTCGGATTTGTGCCTTGAAGTTGTTGATTTTTATGGCACCGAACGATAGACCTCCTCGATAACGTAGGGGCCTTCCCATTTAGAGAGAAGTTTTCTGCAAAAAATCTTAACCGAGAGTTGTATAGCAATACATAATCACCTACATTAAACTCACGCTTTTGTATCCTTTTGTCATGCCATCTTTTAACTTTTCTTTAAATAACTTGGCATTTTCATAAGCTTGGGTTCTCCATTCATCAAGTGAGCTAATATCAAATAACCTCTTCTCATCGGCAAGTTTGAAATCATAGTTGAGCTCTTTAATAGCCCAATATGCCTTATGTTCTAGTTCGAGAGGTAAGTGACATGCTTTTCCATAAACCATTTTATACGGAGACATACCCATAGGATTCTTATATGCAGTTCTATAGGCCCATAATGCATCATCAAATTTCTTGGACCAATTCTTTCTAGACCTATTAACAGTCTTTTGCAAAATTAATTTGAGCTCTCTATTACTCAATTCTACTTGACCACTAGACTATGGGTGATAAGGAGATGCAATTCTATGATTAACTTCATATTTAGCAAGCATTTTACGGAAAGCACCATGAATAAAGTGTGAACCACCATCAGTCATTAAATATCTAGGGACTCCAAACCTCGGAAAAATAACTTCCTTAAGCATTTTAATAGAGGTGTTGTGATCAGCACTACTAGTTGGAATAGCTTCTACCCACTTAGTAACATAATCAACAGCAACTAAAATATGTGTATATCCATTAGAGGCAGGAAAAGGTCCCATATAATCAAAGCCCCAAACATCAAATGGTTCAATAACAAGTGAATAATTCATAGGCATTTCTTGACGTCTACTAATATTACCAATTCTTTGACATTCATCACAAGACAAAACAAACTTACGGGCATCTTTGAAGAGAGTGGGCCAATAGAACCCGGATTGCAATACCTTATGTGTTGTTCTATCTCCAGCGTGGTGTCCTCCATAAGCTTCGGAGTGACACTTGCGTAGGATCTGTTCCTGTTCATGCTCAGGCACACAACGTCTAATAACACCATCTACTCCTTCTTTATAAAGATGTGGGTCATCCCAAAAGTAATGTCGCAAATCATAAAAGAACTTTTTCTTTTGTTGGTATGTGAAGCTAGGTGGTATAAATTTAGCAACAATATAATTAGCATAATTAGCATACCATGGAGTGCTACGAGAAGTGCTTATGACATTTAATTGTTCATCAGGAAAGCTATCATCAATAGGTAGTGGGTCATCAAGAACATTCTCTAACCTAGATAAGTTATCTGCAACGAGGTTCTCAGCTCCTTTTCTATCAACAATATGCAAATCAAACTCTTGCAGCAAGAGAACCCATCTAATAAGTCTAGGTTTAGCATCTTTCTTTTCCATAAGATATTTAATAGCAGCATGATCGGTGTGAATAGTTACTTTAGAATCAACAATATAGGGTCTGAATTTATCACAAGCAAATACAACTGCTAAAAGTTCCTTTTTGGTAGTAGCATAATTGTTTTGAGCATTGTCTAGAGTCTTACTAGCATAATGGATAACATTTAATTTCTTATCAACTCTTTGCCCTAGAACAGCACCTACAAAGATAATCACTAGCATCACACATAATTTCAAAGGGTAAATTCCAATCGTGTGGTCAACAACAGGTGCAGAGACTAATGCTTTCTTAAGTATTTCAAATGCTTCTACACAATCATCCTCAAAGACAAATGGTACATCTTTTTGTAATAAATTAGTCAGAGGCCGAGAAATTTTTGAGAATTCCTTAATAACCTCCTATAAAATCCGGCGTGACCTAGGAAACTTCTTATACCTTTGATGTCCTTGGGACATGGCATCTTTTCAATAGCATCAACTTTGGCTTTATCAACTTCAATACCTCTTTCGAAACTTTGTGCCCCAAGACAATACCTTCATTAACCATAAAGTGACACTTTTCCCAATTCAAGACAAGATTAGTTTCTTCACATCTCTGCAAAACTTCGATCAAGATTGCTCAAGCAATCATCAAAAGAGGAACCATAGACGGAAAAGTCGTCCATGAAAACCTCACAAATCTTTTCACAAAAATCAGAGAATATAGCCATCATGCATCTTTGAAAGGTAGCAGGTGCATTACATAAACCAAAAGGCATACGTCTATAAGCAAAAGTACCAAAAGGGCATGTAAAAGTAGTCTTTGATTGATCTTTAGCCGACACAAGTATTTGTGAGAAACCAGAATAACCATCTAGAAAGCAATAATGTGTATGTTTGCATAATCTTTCCAGCATTTGATCAATAAAAGGTAAGGGGTAATGATCTTTCTTAGTAGCTTTATTTAATTTGCGGAAATGAATTACCATCCTATAACCTGTAATAATTCTTTGCGGAATCAATTCATCTTTATCATTAGGGACAACCGTAATACCTCCCTTCTTAGGGACACAATGGACATGACTTACCCACTGACTATCAGCAACGGGATAGATTATACCTGCCTCTAGAAGCTTGAGTATTTCTTTTCTTACCACTTCTTTCATTTTAGGATTCAAACGTCATTGAGGATCACGAACTGGTTTGGCATCCGCTTCCAAATTTATTTTATGCTGACATAGAGTGGGACTAATGCCCTTAAGATCATCAAGAGTATATCCAATAGCGGCACGGTGCTTCTTCAGAATTTTCAATAATCTCTCTTCTTCATGCTCTGAAAGGTTAGCACTAATAATAACAGGATATATTTTCTTTTCATCAAGATAAGCATATTTAAGATTATCAGGCAACGGTTTAAGCTCAAACATGGGATCACCCTTGGGTGGAGGAGGATCCCCTAGGATTTCAACAGGCAAATTTTGTTTCAGAATGGGTTCCTGCTTAAAGAATACTTCATCTATTTCCCTTCTTTCATTCATGAACATCTCATTTTATGGTCTAGCAAATAGTGTTCTAAAGGATCACTAGGAGGTACGGCAATAGAAGCAAGACCAATAATTTCATCCTTACTAGGCAATTCTTCCTCACGATGTTGTTTACTAAATTTAGAGAAATTAAACTCATGAACCATATCATCCAAGCCAATAGTGACAACATTCTTTTCATGATCTATCTTAGCATTAAAGTATTCAAGAAGGGTCTACCAAATATAATGGGACAAAAGCTATCTTGTGGAGAACCAAGAACAAGAAAATCAGCGGGATATTTGGTTTTCCCACACAAGACTTCAACATCTCTAACAATTCCCACTGGTGAAATAGTATCTCTATTGGCAAGCTTAATTGTGACATCAATTTCTTCTAACTCAATAGGTGCAATATCATGCATAATTTCTTTGTATAATTCAATGGGTATTGCACTAGCACTAGCGCCCATATCACATAAGCCATGATAACAATGATCTCCTATTTTAACAGAAATAACAGGCACGCCTACCACATATCTATGTTTATCTTTAGCACACGGTTTAGCAATTCTAGCAGTTTCACCACAGAATTGAATAACATGCCCATCAATATTATCAGACAAGAGATATTTAACAATAGCAATATTAGGTTCTACTTTGACTTGCTCAGGAGGTGTATAAGTTCTAATATTGCTTTTACGGACAACAGTTGAAGCTTTAGCATGATCCTTCATTCTAACAGGGAAAGGTGGTTTCTCAACATAAGAAGCGGGAACAATAGGATCATTATAAGTGACAGTCTTTTCTTCAACTTTAATAGGTGCAGCTACTTTTACTTCTATGGAAGGATGATATTTAAACCACTTCTCCTCAGGGAGATCAACATAAGTAGCAAAAGATTCACAGAAAGAAGCTACTATCTCATAGTCAAGTCCATATTTAGTGCTAAACTTACGGAAAATATCGGTATCCATAAAAGATTTAACACAATCAAACTTAGGTGTCATACCTGACTCCTTACCTTCGTCGAGGTCCCAATCTTTAGAGTTGCGTTTAATTCTATCCAATAAATTCCATTTAAATTCAATAGTCTTCTTCATAAAAGAGCCAACACAAGAAGTATCGAGCATGGTGCGATTGTTATCAGAAAGCCGAGCATAAAAATTCTGAAGAATTGTAACTCTTGAGAGCTCATGATTGGGGCATGAATATAACATTGATTTAAGCCTCCCCCAAGCTTGAGCGATGCTTTCTCCTTCGTGAGGCCAAAAATTATATATATAATTGCGATCTGATGAACAAGATGCATAGGGTAATACTTTTGATGAAATTCCAATTTCAATCTTTTATAGTTCCATGATCTCGTATCATCACATAGCCTATACCATGTCAATGCGTCTTCCTTCAAAGATAAAGGGAACACCTTCTTCTTAACAACATCATCGCATATACCTGCAAGCTTAAATAATCCACAAACTTCATCCACATAGAGTAGATGTTCATCAGGATGCTTTGTTCCATCTCCTGTAAAAGTATTAGCCAGCAGTTTTTCCATCATACCCGAAGGAACTTCAAAAGGAGTTTCATTTTCAATAGGTTCAGTAGGTTGAGGAGCAACTCTTTGCTCTACTGGACGGGGTCAAGATACCCCGAACAAGCCCCTCAGAGAATTACTTTCCATAGTAACAAGTGACAGAAAATTCCAGCACACTATATAAATTTTCCTTACCAAATTCCACTTACCAAAGGCGCTACATTCCTCGGCAACGGCGCCAGAAAAGAGTCTTGATGACCCACAAGTATAGGGGATCTATCATAGTCCTTTCGGTAAGTAAGAGTGTCGAACCCAATGAGGAGCAGAAGGAAATGATAAGCGGTTTTCAGCAAGATATTCTCTGCAAATCTTGAAATAAGTGGTAACGAGATAGTTTTGTGATAAGATAAATTGTAACGAGCAACAAGTAACAAGAGTAAATAAAGTGCAGAAAGGTGGGCCAATCCTTTTTGTAGCAAAGGACAAGCCGGAACAAACTCTTATAATAGGAAAAGCGCTCCCGAGGACACATGGGATTATCGTCAAGCCAATTTTCATCACGTTCATATGATCCGCGTTCGGTACTTTGATAATTTGATATGTGGGTGGACCGGTGCTTGGGTGTTGTTCTTACTTGAACGAGCATCCCACTTATGATTAACCTCTATTGCAAGCATCCGATACTACAACAAAAGTATTAAGGTAAACCTAACCATAGCATGAAACATATGGATCCAAATCAGCCCCTTATGAAGCAACGCATAAACTAGGGTTTAAGCTTCCGTCACTCTAACAACCCATCATCTACTTATTACTTCCGAATGCCTTCCTCTAGGCCCAAATAATGGTGAAGTGTTATGTAGTCGACGTTCAAATAACACCACTAGAGGCTAGACAACATACATCTCATCAAAATATCGAACGAATACCAAATTCACATGACTACTAATAGCAGGACTTCTCCCGTGTCCTCAGGAACAAACGTAACTAGTCACAAAGCATATTCATGTTCATAATCAGAGGGGTAATAATATGCATAATGGATCTGAACATATGATCTTCCACCAAGTAAACCAACTAGCATCAACTACAAGGAGTAATCAACACTACTAGCAACCTACTAGCACCAATTCGGACTTGGAGACAAGAATTGGATACAAGAGATGAACTAGGGTTTGGAGATGAGATGGTGCTTTGGTGAAGATGTTGATTGAGTTTTCACTCTCCCGATGAGAGGAGCGTTGGTGATGATGATTGCGATGATTTCCCCCTCCCGGAGGGAAGTGTCCCCGGCAGAACAGCTCCGCCAGAGCCCTAGATTGGTTCCGCCAAGGTTCCGCCTCGTGGCGGCGGAGTCTCGTCCCGAAAGGTTGCTTCTGATTTTTTTCTCATGAAAGACTTCATATAGGAGAAGATGGGCATCGGAGAGCCACTGTGGGGCCCATGAGGTGAGGGGCGCCCCACCCTCGTGAGCAGTGTGGGCCCTGGCCTTTATCTTTGGAGACGATTTTTCTTTATTTATTTTAAGATATTTCGTGGAGTTTCGTGACTTTTGGAGTTGCATGAATAGGTCTCCAATATTTGCTCCTTTTCCACCTTTGAATTCACCCGCATTCTCCCTCTTCATGTAAACCTTGTAAAATAAGAGAGAATAGCCATAAGTATTGTGACATAACATGAAGTAACAGCCCATAAAGCAATAAATATCGATATAAAAGCATGATGCAAAATGGACGTATCAGGGCCATCGAACCTCTTGAAGAAGACTCAGTGGAACTCTCAGTGAAAGCATCAATGTCGGTGTCAAAACTGGCGGATCTCGGGTAGGGGGTCCCGAACTGTGCGTCTAAGGTCAATGGTAACAGGAGACAGGGGACACGATGTTTTACCCAGGTTCGGGCCCTCTCTATGTAGGTAGTACCCTACTTCCTGCTTGATTGATCTTGATGAATATGAGTATTACAAGAGTTGATCTACCACGAGATCGTAATGGCTTCTTCTCTCTTTTTGGATTCAATACAATGTTCTCCCCCTCTCTCGTGGAGATCTATTCGATGTAATCTTATTTTTGCGGTGTGTTTGTTGAGACTGATGAATTGTGGGTTTATGATCAAGATTATCTATGAACAATATTTGAATCTTCTCTGAATTGTTTTATATGATTGGTTTTCTTTGCAAGTCTCTTCGAATTATCAGTTTGGTTTGGCCTACTAGATTGATCTTTCTTGCAATGGGAGAAGTGCTTAGCTTTGGGTTCAATCTTGCGGTGTCCTTTCCCAGTGACAGTAGGGGCAGCAAGGCACGATTTGTATTGTTGCCATCGAGGATAACAAGATGGGGTTTTATCATATTGCATGATTTATCCCTCTACAACATTTTGATGACCCACAAGTATAGGGGATCTATCGTAGTCCTTTCGATACGTAAGAGTGTCGAACCCAAGGAGGAGCAGAAAGAAATGATAAGCGGCTTTCAGCAAGGTATTCTATGCAAGTACTGAAATAAGTGGTAACAGATAGTTTTATGATAAGATAATTTGTAACGAGCAACAAGTAAAAAAAGTAAATAAAGTGCAGCAAGGTGGCCCAATCCTTTTTGTAGCAAAGGACAAGCCTGGACAAACTCTTATATAAGGAAAACCGCTCCTGAGGACACATGGGAATATCGTCAAGCTAGTTTTCATCACGTTCATATGATTCGCGTTCGGTACTTTGATAATTTGATATGTGGGTGGACCGGTGCTTGGGTGCTGTTCTTACTTGAACAAGCATCCCACTTATGATTAACCTCTATTGCAAGCATCCACAACTACAACAAATGTATTAAGGTAAACCTAACCATAACATGAAACATATGGATCCAAATCAGGCTCTAACGAAGCAATGCATAAACTAGGGTTTAAGCTTCTGTCACTCTAGCAACCCATCATCTAATTATTACTTCCCAATGACTTCCTCTAGGCCCAAATAATGGTGAAGTGTTATGTAGTCGACATTCACATAACACCACTAGAGGCTAGACAACATACATCTCATCAAAATATCGAACGAATACCAAATTCACATGACTACTAATAGCAAGACTTCTCCCATGTCCCCAGGAACAAACGTAACTACTCACCAAGCATATTCATGTTCATAATCAGAGGGGTATTAATATGCATATAGGATCTGAACATATGATCTTCCACCAATTAAACCAACTAGCATCAACTACAAGGAGTAATCAACACTACTAGCAACCTACTAGTACCAATCCCGGACTTGGAGATAAGAATTGGATACAAGAGATGAACTAGGGTTTTGAGAGGAGATGGTGCTGGTGAAGATGTTGATGGAGATTGCCCTGTCCCGATGAGAGCAGCGTTGGTGATGACGATGGCGAGGATTTCCCCCTCCCGGAGGGAAGTGTCCCCAGCAGAACAGCTCTGCCGGAGCCCTAGATTGGTTCCGCCTCGTGGCGGCGGAGTTTCGTCCCGAAAAGTTGCTTATGATTTTTTCCTCGATTTAAAGACCTCATATAGCGTAAGATGGCCATCGGAGAGCCAACTGGGGCCCACGAGGTAGGGGCGCCCCACCCTCGTGGCTGTGGGCCCCTCCGTGAACTTCTTCCGCTCAATATTTTATTATTTCCAAAAATGACTTTCGTGGAGTTTCAGGACTTTTGGAGTTGTGCGAATAGGTCTCTAATATTTGCTCCTTTTCCAAATTGCATTCCAAAGAATTCGGCATTCTTCCTCCTTATGTAAACCTTGTAAAATAAGAAAGAATAGGCATAAGTATTGTGACATAATGTGTAATAACAGCCCATAATGCAATAAATATCGATATAAAAGCATGATGGAAAATGGAAATATCAACTCCCCCAAGCTTAGACCTCGCTTGTCCTCAAGCGAAAGCCGATAACGACAAATATGTCCCCATGTTTAGAGGTAGAGGTGTCGATAAAAATAAAATACAGACATGAAGGCATCATGATAATTCTCATAACAGCAACATATGTAGATATTATCATATAATTACTTATGCTCAAGTAATAATCTATTCACAATGCAAAAGTACGAATCATAAACTTTATTGAGAACCAACAAACTATAATCTCAGTCATTGAAGCAATTACAATTTATCATAACATCAGAAAGAGTCTATGCCAGAGCTTTGTAGCAAGTCCACATACTCAACTATCATTTAGTATTTCATAATTGCTAACACTCACGCGATACTTGTGGTTACGAAGTTTTAATCGGACACAGAGAAAGATAGGGGCTTATAGTTTCGCCTCCCAACCTTTTACCTCAAGGGTAATGTCAACAATAATAACTTATGCTCCCCTACATCCAATTAGATATATTTATCAGGATCTTTCCAACACCCTATGCTTGCCAAAGGATAAAATGAAAAAGGAAAGGTGAAGATCACCATGACTCTTGCATAAGGTAGAAGATAATAAATAAAAGATATGCCCTTCGCAAAGGGAAGCAGAGGTTGCCATGCTTTTTTTATGGTTGGATGCACAAAATCTTAATGCGAAAGAACGTCACTTTATATTGCCCCTTGTGATATGAAACATTATTATGCAGTCCGTCGCTTTTATTTCTTCCACAACACAAGATCGTATAAAGCTTATTTCCTCCACACCAATCAATCATACATATTTAGAGAGCAATTTTTATTGCTTTGCACCGATGACAACTTACTTGAAGGATCTTACTCAATCCATGGGTAGGTATGGTGGACTCTCATGGCAAACTGGTTTAAGGGTTTTTGGAAGCACAAGTAGTATCTCTACTAGGTGCTAAGAATTTGGCTAGCATGAGGGGGAAAGGCAAGCTCAACATGTTGGATGATCCATGACAACATACTTTATCTCAGATATAAGAAAACATAACCCATTACGTTGTCTTCCTTGTCCAACGTCAACTTTTTAGCATGTCATATTTTAATGAGTGCTCCCAATCGTAAAAGATGTCAATGATAATGTATTTATATGTGAGACCTCTCTTTCCTTATTACTTCCTATTAATTGCAACAATGACCAAAGCTATGTTTGCCAACTCCCAACAACTTTTAATCATCACACTCTTTCTATGTGAAGTCATTACTCTCAATAAGATCAATATGATCTCTTTGTTTCTTTTTATTCTTTTCTTTTTTCTTTTATTCCCTCAAGATCATAGCAAGAAAATCAAGCCCTCGACTCAACACTAATCTTTATTATATATAGCTCACGGACTCGATTACATAGAGAGATCATAAAGCAAAACTCAAAACTAGATCATGCCATAAACTTTATTCTACTAGATCAAGATACTACTAAATAGGATCGAACTAAGAAAAATGGTAAAGATAGGAGTGTGATGGTGATACGGGGGCACCTCCCCCAAGCTTGGCAGTTGCCAAGGGGAGTGCCCATACCCATGTGATTATGTCTCCTTTGTTGGTGAGGAAGGTGGAGGTGTTGTTGATGATGCGGGCTTGTCATCCATCTTCCAAGGCATAGGCTCACCATCATAGAAGGATGATCGAGTCTCTGGGATCCTCAAATATGCAGCCAAACTCATCCTTTTGAATCTGTATTCATACTCACAGTTTTGGTTTTGCAGGTCATAGATTTGGGCTTGAAGGTGCTTGATCTTCTCATGAAGCTTGAAGATGGCCTCCCCGATGTTGTCGGCATCCAACTTGTGGTTGCTAGTGAACTCCGCGATCATCATGTGGTTGGAGTTGAGTCCACGTTCCACCATCCCTTGGCACTTGAAAACTTGTTGCTCCACTGCTTCGAGCCTTGTCTCCACGCTTCCGGTCCCCTTCGGTCCCTCAGCATCGCGGATGTGCAGCAACCCATCACGCATCTCAATGGTTTGAGGGTGTCGCAGCACCTCCGCGAGGTAAGGGTTGATAACCTTCTCGAAGAACTTGTCCTTGGGGGTTCTTGGAGACGTCATGATAATCTAGATATGTCAGAAAAACAGCTCGAAACAAGAACAGAGGACAATTGCGTGATACAGAGTTAAAACCTTCGGGAGAATATATAATGAATTTTTACCGACCAAAATACGTATCGTGCAAGAAAATGGAGTGCGGAAGGCACACGAGGTGCCCACGAGGTAGGGGGCGCGCCCAGGGGGTTAGGGCGCGCCCTCCACCCTCATGGAGCCCTCGTGTCCTTCCCGGACTGCTACTTATTTTTCTATTTTTCTAAATATTCCAAAACCGAGAAATATTGCCTTAAAAACTGTTTTGGAGTCGGTTTACTTACCGTACCACATACCTATTCCTTTTCGGAGTCTGAAATGTTCTGGAAAGTGTCCCTTATGTATTCCTCCGGGGTTACGGTTTCAATAACATTGGTTTCAACATTTATAGGATTACCTGAGATATAATGTTTAATTCTTTAACCATTCATCACCTTCGGATTTGTGCCTTCAAAGTTGTTGATTTTTTTGGCACCGGAACGATAAACCTCCTCGATAACGTAAGGGCCTTCCCATTTAGAGGGAATTTTTCCTGCAAAAAATCTTAAACGAGAGTTGTATAGCAATACATAATCACCTACATTAAACTCACGCATTTGTATCCTTTTGTCATGCCATCTTTTAACTTTTTCTTTAAACAACTTGGCATTTTCATAAGCTTGGGTTCTACATTCATCAAGTGAGCTAATATCAAATAACCTCTTCTCACCGGCAAGTTTGAAATCATAGTTGAGCTCTTTAATAGACCAATATGCCTTATGTTCTAGTTCGAGAGGTAAGTGACATGCTTTCCCATAAACCATTTTATACGGAGACATACCCATATGATTTTTATACGCAGTTCTATAAGACCATAATGCAACATCAAGTTTCTTGGACCAATTCTTTCTAGACCTAGTGACAGTCTTTTGCAAAATTAATTTGAGATCTCTATTGCTCAATTCTACTTGACCACTAGACTGTGGGTGATAAGAAGATGAAATTCTATGATTAACGTCATATTTAGCAAGCATTTTATGGAAAGCACCATGAATAAAGTGTGATCCACCATTAGTCATTAAATATCTAGGGACTCCAAATCTTGGAAAAATAACTTCCTTAAGCATTTTAATAGAAGTGTTATGATCAGCACTACTAGTTGGAATAGCTTCTACCCACTTAGTAACATAATCACACTACAAAAAATACACTTCCGTGATGATACGTGTTTGTCACAGTAGGTCGTGTTTTTGGTCATGCATGTACATCCATGACGATTTTATGACAGAATCAAGATAGTCATACCTGTGCTGTCGTAGAAGTGTTCGATGACATTACCAAAATTATCATCACGGAAGTGTCCACTTCCATGACGATAAATCGCGCGTCACAGAAGTGCTTTTCGTCAAGGGTGACCGACACGTGGCATCCACCGTAACGGAACGCCGTTAAGCTATCGAGTCGGGTTTTGGATCCGATAACCCGTTAATGTACCCGACCAATGGGAAATTTCCACGTGTAAAATTCTTATTGGCCGGACGAAACACGTGTCAGCTCATCAGTGGTTCAGATAGGCGCCTATGATATGTCGACATGTGCCACGGCCCACCACTGGCGCATTTAGCTTACAAAGCCGGCCCATTTGACTTGGTCAAAAGTTAACAGGCTGGCCCATGAAAAGCATGTTAACGGTCTCTTCACAAATAGCCCATTTTACGACCCATTAACTCACGGCCCGTTAGGCCCTAAAGGAAATCAGCCCAACAACGTCATGTGGGCCGTCAAATATAAGACCAGCCCATTTCACTTTCATCCCATGTATGGCCCACGACGTCTTCCGGCCCATATGAGGCCTTTCAGATCTTCGCCCTTTACAGCCCACGGTGACTCTAGCCCATAATGAACAGTAATTTTCTTTATACCCATTAACGGCCTGTGATTTACATGGGCCGTTTCCAGCCCCTGTTAGCTTTCGTCCTATTGAAGGCCCATACGTTCTTGGGCTCCTTTTCGGCCCTCGATTACTTCCGGCCCACATCGGCTGTTACCCTAATGGGCCAAATTCGCCCATGGCAAGAGTCGCACGCATCGGGCCTATTCCCGAATGGGCCAAATTCGCCCATGGCAAGAGTCGGCCCGTTCTTGGCTCATTACCCTAATGGGCCAAATTCGCCCATGGCAAGAGTCGGCCCGTTTACGCCTGCTAACCCGTTCTTGCCGTTTCCGGCCGTCCTATATTACGGCCCATTAACGACCCATTATGCCCGCATGTAATTAAGCCTTTGCTGTCCTATGGCACATTAACTACCGTTACCGTCTTTGGGCCGATACCAATTACGCCCGATTACGGCCCATGTAGACCCATTTATCCGACGGCCCGAGGCCCACCGATTACAGGCCCATTTATCGACGGCCCGTAGGAGACCCATGGATCCTACGGCCCGTATATGGCCCATGGTAGTTGCGGCCACTAGCAGCAAACCAGGGAAAAAGAAGACTAGGAAATAAATAAGGCCGAAACTAACGCTAGGCTATTAAGGCGATTGCACAGATTACATCCACTCGGCATTAAAGATCGCCACCAATGCAAATATAGGGAACACCCTACGCTATACAAAAATGGCTCGCTGTTTTCTTCAGCCGGTGGCTGCACATTAAGAATAAATTTTGTATCGCACCAAAACAAATTACAACTATATAACAAAAGGAAGGTTGGCATAAAACTTAACAGTCTAGCAGATAAATGCACCACCAGAAGTTCAGAAGCTCAGTTCATTTGACCGATCACATACGTTTTCATGTTGTATTGTCCGATGGAGCACCATAACCCTCACCTTCATTTCCCCTAGGCTCCTGAACAACATAGAAAATGTCTGATAGTCTGGTTTCAAAACCATGCATATCTTGACGACATTGAGCAATGTTTCTCCTTGTTTCACCAAGGGTCTCTGTTAGGGAATGGACTTGTGTATGGAGCGCAGATACAACATTGCTTTGAGCTTGCATATCTTGATCATGAGGCATTTTGGATGATATTGCCTTAACAACCAACCCAGTATTACACAGGAACGTGCTTTTGGCACCTTGTTAGTGAGTGCATCTTGACCCCACCGCAGCAAGAGCCGACATTGCGGTTATAGTTGCCTCGCCACCTTCGTAAGGTGGCGGTTCCACCATTTTTCCATAGCTCACTGAAAATTTGAGGTTTTACATTAGTAGTACCGTAACGTAATATATTAAGGAGGCAGCAAAACCAAACAAAATAGCTTTGGTCTATATACAGAACTTATTCTGGTGAACCCATGTAAAATAGTAGTTGTATTTTATTGCAAAGTACATAATAAAACCAGGTTCCAAACATATGACCATGTACCATCGCTAATGTATTGTCTATTTCTTCACATTGTATTGAGGGCTAAGGATAAAGAGACGAAGTTTATAATACGGTAAGCATAGTATGACATCATTCATATCACAAAACAAATGAGAATGCATAAATAGGCAATTGTAACGTTGTGTGGGCAAGTCCAAGATGGAACTAGATTACGGGTCAAGATCAAAGGAACATCACTCCTCTCTTTTAAACCTTGTAAGGTGCAATGATACGCTAAGACAATTGTGTATAAAATTGAAAAGAGTAATAGACATTGGCTGCAAACCATGCAGTTCAAGGCACAAGTTAGAGTATGTAGTAGTTAAAAGGCATGGGGATTAAGGACTTACAACAGCGGCTTTGGCTGGTGTAGTCATGCCCTTCTTCTTGCTGGTCTGACAGTCCTTGAAGATTTCCACAACATTTGGTTCAGGTACTTTTTGGTCCTTGTGGGCTTTCCTCTGCATTTCGAACAAGTCAATATAGATTTGATAATATGGTACAGCGAAAAGAGTGAAACAATAGCTAATTACAAGAGCCTCGCAGTGTGCAATATAGCTACGAGATCCCGTCGTCTGTTGGAATTTCACTTTCGTATGGTTGGCCTTGTTCTTTGAACAGTTCACCTACAAGAAGATAGATTTGCATGGCACATGCATAAATAGGACTTCAACATGTGATCTGGTCACATATATATAATGTACCTGATACTTCGGATCAGACCAGTGTTTAACAAGGCCCCTCCAGTCTTCATCCGATATATTTTCCACTGGAGATGTTTGGGAAAGTTACCTGTTAGCCTTGCCTTCAAAGTGAGTTTTCCTCAAGTTATACCGACATCGTCAGAGAGCAGACTTGAAAACATGGGTGCAAGCTTGTCCGTTGCATCATCTTGGCTATCCAACTTGAACCTCATCTGTTGAAAATTATGGGAGTCTCATTATCGACAACCTAGAAAGTATGGGATGAGCAAGACGATATTACTAGTTTCCATACATAACCATACTTACAGATAAATGGTCGAGGAAGGTGTTGAACTGGGTTTCGTCTTTGTCATTCCCTGCATCAATCCATGTTGGGAGGATACGTACATGACACCTAACGGCAACCGCTGCCTCCGATACTAACTTGGCTGACTCAGCAGCATCACGTGGCCTTTTTAAACCTGCCTCAAAACGGATCTCCGTTCTTCCTCCTCTAGATATATTTAACCTATCGAGCATTATCCCAGATGTTTGTTTCATCTTGCGCCTAGGTGCTAGTCCAAAAACGAACATAGGAAGAGTTAGTGTACATCAAAACGTGAGACTAAATATAAAGAAGCATGCAATCAGAATTTGACTCCAAGAACTACCTTCTTGCTGTTGAAGCTCACAAGGTTCATCTGATATTGCCAACTCGTCTTGTGTCAAGAGTGCTTGGGAAGTAGTGTCAGTGGCAAGGGAGCTTGGGAACGTCTTGCTAGCTCGATTGGCCTTACGAGTAAGTCATGCAACTGGTAGTACCGTGGTAGGTGTTGCAAGAACTAGGGTTGTCTCTGCTTGTTTGGTGGCAGCTATTTGTTTCTGTTTGGCTTTTTTGCAACTCGTGTAGCATGGGATGCCGTGTTTGTAGAATTTTCCGCTGGACTTTAACCTACCAGCATACGAAGCTGGAGCGACTTCTCTCTTTTCTTTTTGGCTTCTCTCATGGCAGCATAGTCTGAAATACCCTTGCATAAAAACACAATAGTGAGAGTAAGGGTGAAGTGTGTGCAGAACTAGTGCAATCGTAAAAGTAGCAGAGATAGCGGTGGCTGAAAAATAAATGACAGGAGACATATGATAGCTCTGCAACATTGCATGGCAAACAAAATTAGATTCTACTCCGTATGATTTTGTAATATATGAGCACAGGAAATGCAGGTACTCCTCCAGCACACCACCACGTGTGGTCATATCTAAGATAACAGTCGACTGAACATAAATAGGTCATTCGATTTCTTTAATGAACCGTCTGATCTAAAAGGAATGGGCAGATGACCTTTGTCTACCTCCCGCCAGTCACTGTTGATGATCTTTCTCGAACCGCTAGCGACCACCGGCCCAGACCCCTGCCTCCGCCGCCCCGCCCTCCCATCGACCTCACACCACCGCCGTGCTTGGCAGCGCCTGTGCCATCCCTTTAATCCCGGCCGACCTCTAGATCGGGTGCCAGTAGCTCTAGGCCGCACACGCCCCTAAGATAAACACCAAGGCGCTGCTTCCCCGACGTAATAGGCGTACTAGCGCCTGTTACGCCGGGGAATGCTTCCGTTAATTGGGAATAAACTGGCCAGAAATTGAAATCCAGGGGGGCGACGGACCTCTAGCTAAGGTGAAATAGTATATGAGGAGAAACCTTGTGCATCGCAAGTTACTAGAAACATCTAGTATCAAGAAGAAGCGGTCAACTAGTGTCTTCTGTGGGATGAATACCGTGTAAGCAGAGACATAAGATTTGCACGAATAAGGGAAGAGAAGTACCTTTTTCGGTTGCCGGTGTGGTCACCTCCACATGTCGCGCGATCTTCTTCTTTTTACCGAGGAAACCGATGTTCTGGAGGGTGCAGGCTTGGACGAACCCATGGCCAAATTGTTGATCAGGTTGCCGTGGCCGTATGTCGGCGGAGGGGAAGCAGATCTGAGGCGGTGAAGGACGGCGTAGCAGGAACAACTCCGGTGCGGTGGAGGGTGGCGAAGTTGGAGCAGCAGCGGTGAGGCGCAGGACGGCGTGGTTGAACTGGCTCGAGTACGGACGGCTCGGCCTCGGCTTCAACTACTAGCCGTGGAGGGCGTTGCAGTTGAGGTTGCGATGGACGACGACGTCGGGGTATCGGCTCCGGCGTGATGGAGGAGGGCGGTGGTTGATGGGTGGGATGGGGTGGCGGACGGAGGACACCGGGGTTTCAAGGGCTGGTGGAGAGGTAGTTTTGGCGCCCACGGAGTACGAATGGGGAATCGGACGGTGGGGGGAACCATGTTTGATGCAGGGACGCGCTTGTTTTTGGCTTTTTGAATGTAAGATGGGACGCGCTTGTTTGAAATTTGGGGAAACTACAAACTTTGCCCCCTCTTAAATTTCGGACCCATCATGGTCGGGGTAGGATGGT
The DNA here is from genome assembly GCA_021605145.1 of Aegilops bicornis. Lineage (NCBI taxonomy): Eukaryota > Viridiplantae > Streptophyta > Magnoliopsida > Poales > Poaceae > Aegilops > Aegilops bicornis. Next base: position 228,585,728 of record CM038674.1, on the reverse strand, counting down.
AATCCCAGGTGTCCCAAATAGTGGGCGGGAGCGATTTCAGCCGCGCGCATGTGTGCTTAGGCGGCCATTGTGTATGAATGTTTTTCGGATGCGGTTGCGTGGCGTCTAGATGAAGCTACAAACCTACCCCGGTTTAGACCTTTGGACGTCGGGCCGGTAGGTTTCACGGGTTGGAGTTATTAGAGAAGTAATTTCCTTGTACTAGCTACCAAACATTGGTCTCACGCGGTTTCGGGCGAGTAGAGGCTCTTTTGGCGCTTCGTTCGAAATTTTGAAACACAAGCATTCACGTTTAGAGTACTCTTGAACTATGAGGATAGACCTAAATAGACAACGTTATATTTGACCTTGTATGTTTGAAAACCTCATTAAATTATCCGCTTCTTTTTGAAATTTTGACACTTGAAAATCCTATAACTACGATTATTTTGGAATGGAGGAGCTAAATTTGAGTCTATTTTGTACACGACTACATATGCTATTATGTACAAAATCAAAGCAAAGATTGGTGCCCCCATAATTTAGGTATGGTTTACAAATGCCATGATATCAAATTCAAATAATTGAATGGACTTCATGTTGAATTCGATTTTTTTAAACCACCTTAAGTTGAATTCAAATGTATGCTAGTTCATAGGTAGCTATTTATAATGTCCATTGTGTAACTTTCATATGTATAATGTGCTTTACACACACAATAAGAACTATACTCACGTTTATATTCGTTTGCTAAAGCGATGCATTGTCTGGAGTTCAAAATACTAACTATGTGGATCAATTGTGTCGAATAATAACATAGACATGCTCAAATTCGATAGAATCTAGATGTCCGATGGATCAATGATCGCCTCCTTATGCGAATTGCAAATATCATGATCCCATCCTAATATTTGGATGCAATTTATATCTTTAGTCAATGTGTAGAGCAGTCTTTTACGTGTAGTTTCACTCTCCATCGGTGGTCTCTCACACATGCTCACACACTCTCTCCCGAGGTGTCTTTCTCGCACACATGCTCTAGATATAACCCTCCCTCCCTCTCGTAACCATTTACAACTGTTTTCACTAACCTTTATCACAAGCACTCTTCCTCTCGCAAACATACACACGCACAATACTCATCAACCCTTTCTATATACATCGACCTGCCTACGTGTCTCATGTACGCACATTATCTTTACGCCTGTCTCTCACGCATTGTCTCACACCTCTCTTCCTAATCGACGAGTATGATTCTAGCAGAGCATTCTCAGGATGCCCCTTAAAGTTAGGTTGGATGAATAGTAATATCAGAGATAAAGGGGTTACCTTAGTACGAGAACCTAGGGTTACAAATCCTAGCCGGCTTTGTCAGTGGACACAGAGTCCTTCACAATTCTGCTATCTTTGTCTTGTACGACTAGTCATCCATGGGTCTTCTTAAATGCGTCACGTGCCGACCAATGTGGCGCAGGACGGAACCGAACGAAGGGCCTCACCTCGACCCACCGGACCTCACGCGGTGACACACCCTCTGCCCCCATGTCTCATTATCTTATCACACCCACACATACCAACACAAACACCACACACACAGAAAATTTCTCCTGGTGCCTCTATTCCCTCCCCCCTTGCATATACACCCTCAAGGGAATGGAATCTCTTGTCGTGACGTCATATTCGTCCCTCTCTCTCTAGACCACTCTCATTTCTCATGCTATCTCTCCCACGCCTGCCGGCCCCTCTATCCATGCCTCTCTCGAATACGTAATACACACACATACCTCTGTAGGCCCCGCCAAATGCATCAACTACACATTCACACATGTTACATCACGTAACCCATTGATCTAAAAAGCCCTCTCTTCACGTTTATTTCGCATACAACATTCCTTTTGAATAAAGTGTGGCCACAAAATTATTTTAGAGTTTCTACATATATACAACATTACAAAGTTATATGGAGGAGTACGAACGCTAATTTGCATTGCATGGTGCCCAAAATGATATTTATTCCAAGACCGTGAATTTGTATATTTTTATACTATATACAAAGTTAGTCATAATAAAGAGAAACGAAGAGCATCTCTCTCCATCACATACCCTCAGACGTCCCTTTCACGTATGCACACAAAACTATCTCCGTGTCCTCTAAAAGTAAGCCCCGTAAAATTCACGCATGTTTCATCTTTCTCTCGCGATATATGCAATGATGATCATTGTATTTGAAGCGAAAGCACGACACGTACATTGGACTTCGTAATCCACTCATTACGGTCACCATTTACGTTTAGTGGTTATTATACGATCCACGGGCTCACCGTACAACTCAGATTTGCTCATGACATGACTAGTTGACCGATTAAACGCTCCACGTGGCACCTCTAGTGTTGCATCACATTATCTCACTACCATCGTGCCCACCTGTCGACTTGTATCTACTCTACATCTACACTCTTATAAAATACATAAAATACACTCTTATAAAAAACAGAGTTGGTGATGATGGTGTGAGTGCCATCTTGCGATATAGGCCATCCGATTTATATCTGATGGATAGGAAAGAAACTGTGGCAATTTTGCAAAAAGGTACCCACACACCTCTTCACATTTGCAAATAAGGCCTTCCCTCATTCATCCTTTTCTCTCACAATATAAACAAGTCATACAAATGCATATTGATGTTACGTGCAACGCACGGGCATCTTGCTAGTAAGAATGAAAACAGACGACAAAAAAATATTTGGACGGTGGTTCGAAGTCATGACCGCGGGCACATCGGACAAGGTGGCCTTGTATTGGTATGCTGAGCCGTCTTTTTTAACACCCAGGAGCTGGTGTGGTGATTATACACACACGCACGCATGCACACGAACTACATCCACGCAACACACACACAAACACATGCACCCAAGCACGCACGCAACACTCGCACGTACACCCGCAGCCACGCACGCACGCAACACTCACACACACGCACGCAACACTCACATGCACACACGCACGCATGCATGCACACACCAGTACACCACACGACCAACACACACTCTCACGCTCAAGTGCTCAACCTACACGTGCATGCGCACACATCAGGCCCTGACAGACACATACACAACCAGGTGATTCCTGCACACAGGTTGGAGCCTTGTCGCGCATGCGTAAATTTGTGTTTATCTAACCTTTTGGCTATGCAAACTAACAGGTGGGACCCACAAGGAACATGGTCAATTTAACTAGTCAACATGGCGCCACGCAGACTATTTGGCCGGTCAACAGAGTGCAATCCGATGCTGAACTGTGAGCAAGTGACCGTATAATCACCACAAAACGATATATCTTGATCAGAATCAGCTTATTCTGAAGTTCGGTGACCGTATTACGCTTTTCTCTCAGAGGCCCTCCAAAACTACATCTCTACACATTCTACGCATCGTTACATCTAACAACTATGCAATACATCACTACTACTACACTCTAACACAATAAATCATATTTGTTTTTAGTTTTACTAGATATCATATTGTTACTTATAATTATTCAGATTGCATACATTAAAATTGCCTTTGAAATGTATGGCGATTATCATCTACATGGGAAAAATCCCGCCCTTTCCTGTTTAATCGGGTTTGTATCGATGGATCGTGCGAAACAGAAAAACTATAGTACTATACAGTACAAGTGACAGTTCACTGGGCCGTCGTGTCATCTACTCCTCCGTCGTAAGAGTGGGGCACTCGCTTTCATAAATCTTCTACTCCCTTTCGCCGACATGTGGGACATCAAGCTACCGGGTCCACGTGCCATACCGGAATACAGTGTAGAGCAGCCGGGGTGAAGCACCCAGTCATGGCGCCGGCGTAGTAATGAGCAATGAGGCGTCAAATCACAAAGCTGCACCTTTCCCACAGTTAAGTTGGAGGGACGAAGCAACCATCATTTCACTCGTTGCTGAATCCGCTTCTCCCTCATCTTCTTCAACTTAACCACGTGTTGCTTCTGCCGTTGTTCTACCTCATGTGGGACGCGGATCGGCTTGGTAAAGCACTAAGACATGGGACCGCATGTTAGCAAACTGCCAGGACAACATCCTCCGAAAATAAGAAGCCTAATCCTAGACTTACAAAGGGCTACGTATACTTTCCATCTAATCTATATATGCCCCCCTGATTTTCAGGTGGGGTGGGCCTAATCCTCTTCTTTAATCCAATCAAATAGTCCCACATCACATCAGTTCGTAACTTTACGTAAACTATTACGTGGATGTAGCATTGCTCAAATAAGAAACCTCCCCCGCCATCCGCGCGGCAAAATCACCTCCTTTTTGCTAATATTGATTCTATAATTTTTTAGATCAATATAATTGAGATTTGTATAGATAGCACAGAGGAGCAAAACCAAGTGGTACGGTTAAGGGCATCCACAATATGTAGCCAAATGTGAAAATAGCTTTTGGCATCGTGGGAACCATTGTGGACGGTGTTGCCAAAGCCAAAAAGATGGAACCGAAGCTCCCTGATTGATTGATTGAAGGAATAGAAAAATGCAACGTCTCTCCTCTTTCTCCCATGCTTGGACGCATGTAGTACAGTATAGAGCACAGAGTCTACTCCCCTGTCCCTTCTATCACAAATCACAAAGCAGTGATGCGTCAAATCACAAAAGCATGGATGAAGCAACCATCATTTCACTCTTCGTTGACTCCGCTTCTCCATCATCTTCTTCGAGAAACCATCTCACCGCACTAGTACTCCTAGTAGTACTAGTAAAGGACTTCCTGGATGCAAATAAGGCGGTTGTCTCGGCTTGCAGGCGGCACTTGCGAACGACTTACCGTGGTCTCCCTCAATGGTGTTCTCCGTGGAATGCACTTCGCCAAACCACCAAAAAAAAGATATCGTCGACGTCACCGCAATGGGGAAGGAAGTCAAATATAGTTACTACCTCCATTTTTTTGTACACAAGGCCAGTATATCAAAATTAAAATTTGCAAAGGGCCACTAACACTAATCGAGGTAAAATTGATGGGATTAGCAACCAAGGACATTAATATCCCTTGCATGCATGCGGAAATGAGAAGGTTGGTTTGCATGGCGCTGCATTAATCAAGCGATGAGGAGTGAGATGGTTAGCTCTTTGGTCTTTGGAGAAAAAAATACGCATTAATTGACACGTGAAACGAGGATTTGTATCGATTAAATCCTGCAAAGGAAAACCTCTCCTTTCTTTTTTAACACTAGTACTCCTAGTATGTATGTACTTATCCTGTTTGGGTCTAGGTCTTGCATTGCCAAACTTCGCCACACATTTTTGACAAGCTTGCCTAAAGTTTTCAAAATGAGAAGGAGGTACACTTGCGCACGGCTGTCGCGGTCGCACCGCTCCCTCACACGGTCGCTCCTGCATGCCGCAAACCCAACCAAGAGAACGCACCCTCACTGACACGTGCTGTCGCATGTGAACAAACCAAACTCAGCCATCCTATCGCTGACGCATAATTTTCGTTCATAGAGTATGTTTATCCAACCGCATGTTGGGGAGTATCCGTCTGACCCGAAGCGGTGGTGCATTGGGGAAGAAGAAGAGGTGAGGAAGAAGGAAAGAAGGGTTAGGAGACGAGGATATTCATCCAACCGCCTGAAATGGTAGACTGACCCAAGTCAGGCGACTTGCATAACAAATATATGTTTTTACACAGCAAAGTATCCATAAAAACAACAACATAAAGAAAAACTATCACTGCTCGCGGAAAGAGACAACCTCGTCGTCTTTGGCTGCCGGCGCGAACCAGCCGTCGCTACCGACGTGTGTCTCCGCACCGTGGTTGTCCTCGGCCTCCAGCTACTCGTTCAAGCGGAGCGTGCGAGCGCTCTGCACGGACGACAACACAGCCCGGTTCAAGTCGAGGACGTTCGGTTCCGCCTGCAAGAGGGCCTCGATGGCAGTGGCATCCGCGCGCTCCGCGTTGAGTCGAGCCTCCGCTGCCCGGTTCAAGTCCAGGACGTCCGGTTCCGCCTGCAGGAGGGCGTCGATGAGAGCGGCATCCGCGCGCTCTGCGTCGAGTCGAGCCTCCGCCGCCTGGTTCAAGTCCAGGACGTCTGGTTCCACCTGCAGGAGGGCCTCAATGGCAGCGGCATCCGCGCGCTCTGCCTCAAGTTGAGCCTCCGCCGCCCGGTTCACATCCATGACATCCGGTTCCACCTGCAGGAGAGCCTCGATGGCAGCGGCATGCACGCGCTCCGCGTCGAGTTGAGCCTCTGCCTCCCAGTCCTCCTTTAGTATCGCCATGTTGAACCGCTGGTCTGCCTGCACCATGGGGCGTGCCGACGTCCATCGTCTCATACCCATCGGGGGCCTTCTGCGCCGCGACCTCCGCCATGAACATTGGATCGGCTTCCTCCTCCTCGTAGCTTGGCTCCAGAGAGCTCGGGGATTGGCTCGCCGCAAAGCGAGCTTGGGAACGGAGGTTTGTGGCGCCGACCGCCGCCGCGATTTCTGTGCGGCGCTCCGGTGTCAGCGTCTTGTAGTAAGTGATCTTGCGGCGCACCATGGCTTTCCGGCGAAATAGGGGACGCTTGATGCGGGCTAGGGGATCGAAAGGTGGGGGAATGGGCTGGAGATTTGGTGTGGTTTTAGGGCAGTGGTTGGCGTAGGCCGAGCAGCGAAGGTTCTGGTGTGAATAGTGTTTCGGGTGACGATCGGTCAATCGGTTTTGACTATACATCGCTCTTGTCGCGTTCGCGTTGCAGCCCGGCACACTGCACCCTCCACGTCGCTCACCGAATGGAACGCGCTTCGTCTTGCGTTTTCGCTCGCTTGTGGGACCGCAGTTGAGAGCAAACCGACGTCCCTCCCCCTCCCCCGCCCGCGTCATTTATTATACCACCACTCCCTCCATTTTATGCGAAGTAGATAAAAACAGAGGGAGTATACTACGGATGAGGATCCCTTGACGTGGCCGAACCAATTGAGTAACTGACATGCGGGGCCTAGCAAGCATGGGGTCTGCCAGTAAGTGACCGAAAGGGAGGGTAAGGCACGGATACCTACGTCAGAGGATCCACTTCCACTATACTACTTTGACCAAATGTTAGAGTAATAATATATGACATGCAACTTACACAAATGTTAGAGTAATAATATATGACATGCAACTTACACAAAGCATACAGGGTCTAATGCATTTTTCGAGGCTAACTTTGACCAAATGTTAGAGTAATAATATATGACATGCAACTTACACAAAGCATACGGTCAAATTCGTATGTGAAAGGAGTTTCAATGATATAATTTTCACATTATACATCTCATGTACTATTAATCTTGTCAATAGTCAAATTGGAAACCATCTCGAGTACAAATCTAGGAGTACGTACGAATCTAACAATATTGATTGGGCATTGCTGAATGTTGATACCTTTTTGATCAAAGTAGAGATACTTTGACTACACATAAAACTTATATGTAAACTAGAAAGGATAGGAGGGGGTATATTGCACGTTCAAAAACGAAACAAACATTGAATACCCTTTATATATGATTTGCGGATGCTATGATCACCGGTTCAAAATTTTGAATCCGCCTTAGGTATCACGTGTTTCACTCGTTCCCTCTCGATTTCATCTCGGGGTCCGGAGATCTATTGAAAGAGGACTAGGGTGGGTACATGCGAATGATACTCGGCGGAATGTTCAAATGAGGCATACGGGAGGATGGACTCAACTGGAGGGCGACATGATCGATGGAGAAGAGGGTTGGAGAGGAATGAGAAAGAAGCAAACGCCACATGATTATACTTGAACGGCTCAAATAAACAATAAGTCGTTTCGCTTGGCCTACATAGTGAAAGGCCTAATGCGCAACGCGGAGCACTGATGCTCGAATATGGCCGGGAAAACAGGGAAACCGACATGTGGGGCACACCCGTCGGGACGACGTAGCGCAGACTAGTCCAATGGAGGAGCTGGCCCACGACCTCCTTGCCACCGACAACCTTTCATGTGGGTCGTTGGGGCCAACAACGGGGCGCAGCTCCAGCACCGCCTCTGGACACGGCGACCGCGGTGAGCGACACGCTGTAGGATCTTGAGAAGAGGTGTCTAGAGGGGGGTGATTAGACACTAAGTACCAAAGTTGCAGTTTTTAACTTCTTTTCGGTTTAAGTGGAGTTTAGGCACAAGTTTAACTTTTTCAATACATAACAAGCAAGCATGCAAAGAGTATATGAGCAGCGGAAAGCAAAGCATGCAACTTGCAAGAAAGTAAAGGGAAGGGTTTGGAGGATTCAAACGCAATTGGAGACACGGATGTTTTTTTCGTGGTTCCGATTGGTGGTGCTATCGTACTTCCACGTTAGTGGAGACTTCAACCCACTAGGGTAACGGTTGCGCGAGTCCACGAAGGGCTCCACCCACGAAGGGTCCACGAATTAGCAACCTTGTCTATCCCACCATGGCCGTCGCCCACGAAGGACTTTCCTCACTAGCGGTAGATCTTCACGAAGTAGGCGATCTCCTTGCCCTTACAAACTCCTTGGTTCAACTCCACAATCTTGTCGGAGGCTCCCAAGTGACACCTAGCCAATCTAGGAGACACCACTCTCCAAGAAGTAACAAATGGTGCGTTGATGATGAACTACTTGCTCTTGTGCTTCAAATGATAGTCTCCCCAACACTCAACTCTCTCTCATAGGATTTGGATTTGGTGGAAAGAAGATTCGAGTGGACAGCAACTTGGGGAAGGCTAGAGATCAAGATTCATATGGTAGGGGTGGAATATCTTGGCCTCAACACATGAGTAGGTAGTTCTCTCTGAGAAATAGGATGCTGGAAGTGTAGGTTTGTTCTGATGGCTCTCTCCACGAATGAAGAGGAGGTGGAGGGGTATATATAGCCTCCACACAAAATATAACCATTACAAACAATTTACCAATCTCGGTGGGACCGAATCAACAAACTCGGTCAGACCGATTTTAGTAAACCTAGTGACCGTTAGGGTTTTCGGTGGGACCGAAATACAACTCGGTAGGACCGATATGGTTAGGGTTAGGGCATAAAGTAATCTCGGTGAGACCGATTACACAAACTCGGTGAGACCGATTTTGGTAATTAGCTAACCAGAGAGTTGGTCAGGCAAACTCAGTTGGACCGATTACTCAAACTCGGTGGGACCGATTTTGATAATGAGCCAACCAGAAAGTTTGCATTGTAGTCTCGGTAGTACCGATTGCTCAAACTCGGTGAGACCGATTTTGATAATGGACATACACAGAGAGATTACAATCCCATCTCGGTGAGACCGAGATCCCTGTCGGTGAGACCGATTTGCCTAGGGTTTGTGGCAGTGGCTAAGACATCAAAACTCGATGGCGCCGGATAGAAAGAATCAGTGGGGCCGAGTTTGACTTTTAGGTTTAGGACATTTGTGTGGAAGTGGGAAAGTAGTTGAGGGTTTTGGAGCATATCACTAAGCACATGAAGCAAGAGGCTCATTAAGCAACACCTCATCCCTCCTTGATAGTATTGGCTTTTCCTATAGACTCAATGTGATCTTGGATCACTAAAATAGAAAATGAAGAGTCTTGAGCTTGAAGTGGAGCCAATCCCTTGTCCTTAGCATCTTGACGGAGTTCCCACATCCTTTAGTCCATTCCACTCCATTGTTGAACTTATCTGAAACATACTAGATAAAAGTGTTAGTCCAACAAGAGATATGTTGACATTAATTACCAAAACCACCTAGGGAGCACTTGTGCTTTCAATCTCCCCCTTTTTGGTAATTGATGGAAACATACATCAAAGGTTTAGATAAAGATATAAAGAGTAGCAAGTAGAGCTTTGGAAAGACATGTAACAAGCATAGGCTCCCCTATATGTATGCAGTCATGTGAATATGGAATATGGAAGCATATGAGAGCATAACCATGATAGAGTAGGCAATGTGTTACATGTATCTTGGCCATATGCATCAGAGCAAAATATTATTAAGGAAAATACCTTCATGCTCATGAGTCCTTCTTGCAAACAGTATGTGCATCAGCAAGAATTCCTCATACACATGATTGTGATGCATATACTTACCTTGTAGTCTTGAGTTGGCTTAGGATGGAATGAACCTGCACAAACAATGTTAGATAATACAGGTACATCTACTAGCCAGAGCAAACAAAAGAAACCACAAGAATACCAAGACTGGGATGACATGTAGAAAGTGAGTACTAAGTACCACATTGGATTAGACATGTCCCAAGAATAAAGATATGCAATGAATTCAAATGATTTCCTTTCCTTAGGTGTCTTGATCCCCCTGAATCTAGCATGGGATATTGGGAGAAGATAGGGAACAGAAAATTAGAGCAGAAAGATATAAATGAACAGAGCTTAAAGCAAATAATCACATATGAACATGTCTTTCCCCCAAAAAGACACGTGGCATCTCTCCTCTTGAACATCAAGCATCTGGGATCCTTGAGAAATACTTTCTACTTGAGTATTCTCTCCCCCTGGGGATCTCTCTCTCTCTCTCTCTCCCCTGAGGATCTCTCTCTCTATGATAAGCTTTGATGTGATCTCTCTCTCCCCCTTTGACATCAATTTCCAAGAAGGGCTTGATAAAAAAATGTGAGCTCTCTCTCCCCCTCTGGAATTTGTCATGAATGGGTTTGATCCTTGAGTCACATCATAAAGCAATGATAAAAATGTGATGCTAGTAGAGGACAAGATTCATTGAGTGGAGCTCGATCAAAAGAAACACAGAATAAGTGGCAAGCTGATTTTCCTGTTGTGAAATCGGTGGCACCGAGTGGTATGCTTCGGTGGTACCGAAAGTTTTCGGTTGGACCGAAAATAACAAATCGGTGTAACCGAGTTCATCGCAGAGAAAACACTTGTCACCTCAGCTCACTTGACTAATAAGATCTCACAAAGATTTGCAAGGAATTTACTGAATGATATGCAATGAATTGGAATGCAGAAAATGCAAAGCAAACAGAAAAGAAATCAAGATGAATTTTTTTGAAAGGGGAAACACATATGCATGAGACAAATGCAAAAACTCGTAAAAGAACACAAGAGAACTTCATCTAGAGATGGTCGGCGACAAAGTCACCTATGTTAGAGTATATTGACTGAGGAGTCAAGTGAGATCACTTGATCATAGGTCATACTCATCGTTTAAGCTCAAAATGGGGTTGCCATTTTTCATTTAAGCATCTTGATGTATTCACATCTTGTCGAGTTGCTTTAACTCATGACTTGGAGTAAAGCTTCTCTAAGATGGAATAACATACCTTGGCTGGTGGTGTCGTCCATGTAGTTCAACTTGTGTGGGTTGCTCAAGGTTGATGTAGCTCATCAAGAATTTGGAGCACCACTTGGAATTTGAGTCCATCTACCTACATGGGTTAGTTCGTGCAAGGAAGAGCACTTGTGTATCCAACAATGACAATCATGAAGCTCAACATAGAATTTGTCAAAGGATATGTTTAAATGGTTTTGTGCTTCCTTGGCTTCAACCACCTTGTGTAGAGACTTGGTGATGTTGAGGTTGCTCAAGATATGAGTAGGTTACAACCTCATGGAATTTGATTCAACCAAGTACCTACATGGGTTAGATAACATGCAAGATACAAATATATCCAAGACATAAGATTTCCATCATTGGAGAGATATCAAGGATTAGGCATAAGCTCATGTCTTGCATGTATCCAATGGAGTTTCTACTCCAAGTTTGAAGCATCAATGATGTTCAACTCTCCTCTTAACCTGCAAAACACTTTCTCATCAAGAGGTTTAGTGAATATATCCGCTAATTGCTTTTCGGTGCGAACATGCTTAAGATCAATGTCACCCTTAGCAACATGATCTCGAATGAAATGATGACGAACTTCAATATGCTTGGTTCAAGGATGTTGTACGGGATTATGACCAATTTTGATAGCACTTTCATTGTCACAAAGCAATGGAACATGTTTCACATATATCCCATAATCTTTAAGAGTTTGGGTCATCCAAACTAATTGAGCACAACGTGAACCAGCAGCGATGTATTCCGCTTCGGCAGTGGATAAGGATACTGAGTTTTGTTTCTTGGAGGACCAAGACACAAGAGATCTACCAAGAAATTGACAAGTACTCGAAGTGGACTTTCTATCAACCTTGTCTCCGGTATAGTCCGAGTCGGAGTAGCCAACAAGATCGAAAGAGGCCCTCTTAGGATACCAAATGCCAAAATTTGGTGTATGGATTAAGTATCTCATTATCCTTTTCATGGCCTTAAGATGACATTCTTTAGGAGCAGCTTGATATTGTGCACACATGCACACGCTTAGCATAATATCGGGACGTGAAGCACATAGATATAACAATGAACCAATCATAGAGCGATAAACCTTTTGATCAACCGGTTCACCATCTTTGGTCAAGTCAAGATGTCCACTAGTAGGCATGGGTGTAGACATATCTTTGCATTCTTGCATATTGAACTTCTTGAATAAGTCCTTAGTGCACTTCGTTTGAGAGACAAAGGTACCTTCCTTAGTTTGCTTGATTTGCAACCCAATAAAGAATTTGAGTTCACTCATCATTGACATCTCAAACTTCTCCGACATTAGCTTTCCAAACTTTTCACTAAAATGAGGGTTAGTTGATCCAAATATGATATCATCAACATAAATTTGGCATACAAATAATTCTCCATTAACCCTTTTAGTAAAAAGTGTGGAATCAATTTTCCCAATTTCAAAGCCTTTTTCAATAAGGAACTTGGTCAAGCATTTATACCAAGCTCTTGGAGCTTGTTTAAGACCATAAAGAGCTTTGTGAAGTTTGTAAACATGATTTGGTTTCTTAGGATTGACAAAGCCGGGAGGTTGTTTGACATAAACTTCCTCCTCTATTTCACCATTTAGAAAAGCACTTTTAATGTCCATTTGGTACAAGGTGATATCATGATGATTAGCATAGGCAAGTAAGATGCGAATGGACTCAAGTCTAGCAACGAGAGCATAAGTCTCACCATAGTCCATACCTTCGACTTGTGTGTAGCCTTGGGCGATGAGACGTGCTTTGTTGCGAACTACTTTTCCATCTTCATCTTCCTTGTTGTGAAACACCCATTTGGTACCGATGATGTTGTGGTTGTTGTCGGGCTTCTCAACCAATGTCCAAACTTGGTTCCTCTCAAAGTTGTGTAGCTCTTTGACGATGTCCTGGACTAGGGGGTACTCACCACGTCGTCTCCTGATCAGTTGGATTGGGCCGAGGACCCCCATGGCCGTATACTCATGGGCCAGTCCGGACAGTTGCCGCATACAAGGAAGATTCCACAAGACTTGGCGATCAAGACAAGGACTCCTCCCCACCGGCGTATTCGGCTAGGACTCTTGTTATCCTAGGCCTCTGGTGCATTATATAAACCGAGGCTAGGCTAGTCGATAGATATACAATGAACAACAATCATACCATAGGCTAGCTTCTAGGGTTTAGCCTCTTTGATCTCGTGGTAGATCCACTCTTGTAACATACATCATCAATATTAATCAAGCAGGATGTAGGGTTTTACCTCCATCAAGAGGGCCCGAACTGGGTAAAACATCATGTCCCTTGTCTCCTGTTACCATCCGCCTAGACGCACAGTTCGGGACCCCCTACCCGAGATCCGCCGGTTTTGACACCGACATTGGTGCTTTCATTGAGAGTTCCTCTATGTGTTCGGCGAAAGGTCGATGGCTCGCCCATGGTCAGTCAATGCGACTTCGACATCTTCGTCACCACCGACCGTCATCTTGGTTCGACCAAGGACTGCGCCCTACCTCCGATCGTCATGTTCGGATGAGGGCCTTCATCAACATCAACTCCGATCTCTATCAAGATCATGGAGGAATCATCCAGGGAGCCCGGGGGATCAACGTCAACATTGCCCTCGGGCGACCGTGCTGTTTTTCTGGACAGCGAACTTGCATTCGCCGTCACCGCCTCCTTGAGCGTCGCTTTGACGATTGCTTCGGTGGAATTGTGCGGAATTGAGTCTACAACAACCCTGGAAAATTTCGTCGAGTTCCGATGGAGGAATCTCTGGCAATCTCCGATATACCGGAGCCGCATTGAATCTGGACGAGAATCCGGACGAGTTTAGGGCGTGGTGTCCAGCTTATAGCTCGGACTTCCTTTGGAAGATCCAACCGTTGATCGGCTGCAGAATTCCTATATCTACCACCCCTCAAAATTTCAGCTCGATCCGACCGTCCAAACTCCGGGAACCTTCCGATTAGTGCATCACTTTTCGGATCTGTTTTCTGCGTGAAAACGAATCCGACCAGAGTTCGTCTTTTTTATGAACGGGATTTCGGACATCCTTTTTGAAGTAAGTTTTGTATGGGGTATTGTGTTTTGTTCCCGAACACATCCCACTAACTTAAAGATCTTTTGAACATGATCTTCAACATCACGCTGGTGTCAAACCAGTCCGGCAATATTGCTCCACGGCTGCCGACTGCGCTTAGACATCGTCGTCACTTTGTTGAGCCGAGCTCAACTTCTTCGGATCATCATCTCAGCAAGTCGAACAAGAGTCCGGCATTGCGAAGGATAAATCATCACCAACATCGCCGCCCACGGATTACACGGAGCGGGCATACCGCATCGCCCGCACGGTCGCTTCATCAAACCGGCATCGACCACGTCACGACCTGCATCGGCGGGCCGCACTATTGCTTCTTCAAGCTGGTGTCCATCACGCCGACCTACTTCGACATCTCGGCTGGACCGGGGGCTTCGTCATCTCTTCATCAACCTACTCCGGACACTTTGGCGTCACTAGCCGACCAGGCATGGGTGCGCAGATCGAGTCCCAATTTTGGGAATCACCTTTCTTCGGATTGCTACAACAAATAAACCAAGTGCTATTAATCCTAGTATTTCTTTTTGCTTGTTTGGGTTAAATTTTTCCCAAGGAATTATTACTCTGGTTAGTCCATCATATGTACACAGGTCTATCAAATGGTGGCGCATTATCGACGGTCGCATGATGGTTCGGTCGGTTTCAGACACAGTCCGTGACGCCGCATCCTAACTCAGACCGACCTGTGAATCCAGGCTTTGCCACGCCTTTATTGCATTACGCCGACGACCTGCATCAACATCGACTTTGGCGCTAGGCCATATTTCTTTTATTATTCACTTTGCATAAATTATTTATTATGCAACATTTTTTTAAATTCCTATTATCCCCGGTCTGCACTATTTTTTGTGCACAGGAAAATGATCCAGCCGGACTATATCCTTTGACGTCACCTCGGCTAGACGGGGGGCTTCGTCAACACTTCATTACCCCATGCCGGGGACTTCCGCATCACTCTGCTGTCCTGCATTAACCGTGCTATGTCACCACTTCGGAGTGCCGAGCTCTTTGCTCCGCCACCTCGGGACCGGCTTGGGGGATGGAACCTTGTGCCGCATCAAGCTCGGACCGCGTCGTCAATACCGAACACATTAACCAGCTAAGTTGCCTTCATGCTCAAAGTTTTAAATTTTGACTTGTGTTCGGCTCGACCAAGCATTATACTTTTTTGGAAAAAAGTTGCTTGTAAAATTTTTTCCTTGTCCAAACTCTGTTCAAGACACTTGACGCGCGCTACCAGCGCTCATTATACTGGGGCTTCTTTAATGTAAGCTTATTAATACGGGCTTTATGTCCAACACATGTGTCACACTTCCGCATGTACCTTTTATTCACCATTATATGCATCGATATGACTTAAGTTTTGGCCAAGCTGGGTTACCTGGCTCCTGTGCTTACCCCTACGTTCCCGATTGTTCGGCTAGGTGGTAAATGGAGCACCTCTGCGATTGTTACTGCCGGGTCAGCCGGATGTGTACCTCAGACTGGGTGAAGCCGAAAGCTAGCGTTCTTAAGGGAATACTCGGTCGGTGAACTAAAATATGATTTCTTACCTATTTATTTACCTGCCCCCAGATATTTTTCTGCTCTTTTCGTAGTCCGGACATGCACTTTAGGGCATGCCTCCTAGGGAAAGGAACCCCTAACGGAACTATTCTCCCTGGAAGATGTTTCTTACTAACCATGTAATATAACATAACTAGTTGGGAACTTGTCTCATAAAGCAATAATGACCCCTGCGCCTGGTCTCCACGCATGCCCCGGTTTTTATAACCGTGAGGGTATTCGGACACACCTGCACTATTGGGTCCAGAGGTTGAAGCGAAAAGGTCATTTCGACAAAGCGATCTACAATCCGGCTAGAAGGCATTCTACATGTCACCTTACATTTTATAGTCAACTTTTACCCAAGTCACTTGGGGGCTCTTATGTTTATTTGAGCCGTTTCATACTAAGTGTTTCTCTTCTTAGTCATTGCAAAGTTAAAGCACGCAAGCACTTTTTTTTCTAAAGTCCAATTTTCGGATTGGCACCGAACACTTGATCTTGTTCGGACGTCATGTTTTTACTGACGTTTTTTGGTTTTCCAAGCTTTTGGCACTTTTAACTATTTGTGTGTTTTCAGCATAAGTCTCGCAGTGCAACGGCGGACACCTTTAGAGATTCGGCAAAAACATTCTCGGATATTTCTATATATGCATCAGTTTCGAATTGTCTCTTCGGTCAATAGTTGGGTTGCCCGGCTCAAGGCTTGCCTCCTACGTTCCGCTTTGTTCGGCTAGGTGTGCAAAGGAGAGCCATCAATTGTGCTTCGAGCTCGCATGGTCAAGCACCTCGATGGAGAAAGCCGAAACTGATCGTCACAATAGGTGTAAATTGGTCAGCGATCCGATGACTATATTAAATGACGGGCCATTCATAAAATTGGCCGAAGTGTTTCCGGCTTGACCTCGACTGTCGCTGAACACTACCGGGGGCTATTAATTGGCCTCCCAAACTAAATCCTCGATCTTTTGCTCTTACATTGGAGCTGAGGTTTCATGATCATGCTTAGCATGACAACCCAAAGAAAGGAACCGATAGCGGGACTATTTTCTTTGGAAGACATTTCTTCTGTTCAACAGTAATATAACATATCTCTCTGTGTACCTTTGTTTATAAAACCGTATGGCCCGATTGCCTTGTTTGTCGTAAATCTTTGCCCCCATAAAGGCTTTCTAAAGTAGGACAAGCACTCCTCGGCTACTGGCCGAGGAGGTTGAAGCCGATGGTCGGTCAACAAAGTTTTGTACAATGCGGATCCGAGCATCAATGACATAAAGTACTTGGATACATAGAGTCATTACACATAATTTGTGATTTTACTATGGATATCGATCCTTAATTGACCACCCGTGCCCGTATTAAGGCTCGGGGCCTCTTGGGCTTCGGGCTTATTATTTACAAATATTAAAGGGCACATCAATCCCCGATCTGGTGTTGCCACCCGACCAGGTCTCGGGGCTCTTTGGATTGCCTGTTCTATGCAGAAAATTTTAAGTGCAATACAGTTTCGAGGAGATTTTGATCCTCGGGTTGGTCGGCCGCACCCAACCTGAGTCTTGAGGACTGAGCACGCCGCTTTTTGTGTCCCGAAGTATTCTGCCGAGCTAGGACTTGATCCTCAGACCGATTTTGCAAATCAACCTGAGTCTCAGCGGATACGGGGATCAGTGGTATTATGTCATCCTTCATGTGCATCTCGGGTTTTAGACCGATACCCACCTTGAGGGCTACTGGCTATGTATCTCGGCAGAGAATAAATTGCACCAATAGAAAATATTGACCAAAAATCGGCCCACATTTGGGGTGGTGCACCACCTTGGAAGCAGTCCGGCATAAAGCTCAGGCGCTAGTGGCTGGCTCCATAGAGGGCATTTCCGGCATTAAGCTCGGCTAAACTCCTTCAAACTTCTTTGAACCAAGGTGATTTACGACACCTCGGATACAGTCCGGCGTTGGAGCTCGGATACATAGTCTGGCGTTAGAGCTGGGAAGCAGTCCGGCATTGGTGCACGGCTGCAAAAGATACCTCGAATGCAGTCCGGCGTTGGAGCTCGGACGCAAGAGGACGTTGCCGCCCGGGAACAACTTCAAACCCGAGGTGTGGCATAAAAATAACAAGGCATTGATAAAGGCCGGAAACTTAAAGGGGCTCCTCGGATACCCGACGTGTAAACTCGTCGAATGCATTTCGGCGATCCTCAAGATCGAAGATGAGAAGATTCGTTGAACCAGTTTTCAAGACCGACGACTGAAGATGAAGAACGGTTCGGAAGAATCGAGGAGCGTCCTAACTTGAAGACCGGTTCAGGGGCTCTTGACGGTGTCCTGGACTAGGGGTACTCACCACGTCGTCTCTGATCGGTTGGATTGGGCCGAGGACCCCCATGGCCGTATACTCATGGGCGGTCCGGACGGTTGCCGCATACAAGGAAGATTCCACAAGACTTGGCGATCAAGACAAGGACTCCTCCCCACCGGCGTATTCGGCTAGGACTCTTGTTATCCTAGGCCTCTGGTGCATTATATAAACCGAGGCCAGGCTAGTCGATAGATATACAATGAACAACAATCATACCATAGGCTAGCTTCTAGGGTTTAGCCTCTTTGATCTCGTGGTAGATCCACTCTTGTAACACACATCATCAATATTAATCAAGCAGGACGTAGGGTTTTACCTCCATCAAGAGGGCCCGAACCTGGGTAAAACAGCATGTCCCTTGTCTCCTGTTACCATCCGCCTAGACGCACAGTTTGGGACCCCCTACTCGAGATCCGCCGGTTTTGACACCGACACTCTTCATGCATAGCATTTATCCAATCCGGATCTTCCAATGCTTCTTCAACCTTCATAGGTTCAATGCTAGAGATGAAAGAATAGTTTTCACAAAAGTTAGCTAAACGAGTTTTAGAGCGAGTGATTCTCCCGGTTTGAATGTCATTGTAGATTTGCTCGACAGAATGATCTTTAGCAATTCTTGCTAGAACTCGTGATAGCTTTTGCTTGGGTCTTCGTTGAACATCTTCTTCATCTTGTTCTTCTTCTTGGCCTTCTTAATTGTTGGCGTTGCCGTTCTCTTGTCGAGGTGGAGAAGGGGGTTGTTGACGTTCATCTTGATGCACTTCCTCGTTTTCTTCATCTTGGTGTGTCCCACTTGTGGATGCTTCCGTATCAACTATTGGTTCACCTTGTCGTGAAGTAGAAGCTTCCACTTGGACGGACGAGGTACTCTCCTTCACCTCCGTTGGACGGACCTTGCCAATAGACAAGTCTTGGATTGCTTCCGAAGGATCTTTGTCTCCTACATCAATTGGCAATTGCTCTATTTGCGAGCCGTTAGATTCATCAAACTTCACATCTACCGTCTCTTCAACCTTTCGGGTGAAATTGTTGTAGACACGGTAAGTGTGAGAGTTTGAGCCATAACCTAGTAGGAAACCTTCATGAGACTTAGGAGCAAATTTAGAATGACTATGCTTATCAAGAATGTAGCACTTTGAGCCGAATACTCGAAAGTATCCAACTTGGGGTTTGTTACCGGTGAGGAGCTCGTATGCCGTCTTGCCGAGTAGCTTGTGAAGGTACAAGCGATTTGTTGCATGACAAGCTGTCTCAAGCGCTTCTGTCCAAAAGTGGTTCGGTGTCTTGTACTCATCAAGCATCGTTCTCGCCATTTCGATGAGCGTCCGGTTCTTCCTCTCAACAACTCCATTTTGTTGAGGTGTGTACATAGCCGAGAACTCGTGTGAAATCCCTTCTTCGTCAAGAAAGGTGTCCACATTTGCATTCTTGAACTCCGTTCGGTTGTCACTGCGAACCTTCTTGATCTTCACTTCAAATTGGTTTTGGGCCTTCCTAGCGAAGTTTTTGAAGATCTTTTGGACCTGCGATTTATCATCGAGAAAGAACACCCACGTAAATCTTGAAAAATCATCAACTATAACTTTAGGGGATCGCATGTGAGCAAAGGGCATCTCCAACGTTGCCACGACCGCAACTGACTACCCTAGCACACCAAAACCCTCGTCCCTCGCGCCGTCGCGTGGTGCGTTCCCAGCAGGCGCCAGATGCCCGCATTCATGCCGTCTGTTCGTATGTCGTTGTTAAGAGGCTTGGTGCCCGAGGAACCAACTTCGTCGACTTAATGACGCACCCGGACGCTTGGCCTCACCGGAATGCGCTACTTAAAGCGGCAATGCCCAGCTAACCTCCACACCATAGCGCATCGTCCTCCTACCTGGCACCACATCCGCCATGACCGCAAGTGCGAACGCTCTGCGGGAGAGCTTGTCTTCGGGGATAAAGCTCGAGGTCGCCGCCCTCGCTCAAGTCGCCTCTTGCGACGCAATAGCAGCGTAGTCGGACACGGACGCGGCCGCACAAGCGGTGGCCACGCTGGCGGCCGACAACGGGAGCACCGTCAGCCACGCGTCCTACTTGCCGCCGTCCAACGTCCGGCACCGCCGTGGTCGGGGACTCCTCCGAGTGTGAGTAGGGCATGGAAGGCGGCAGGGCATGGTTTGCCAACTGGCCGGTCCGTATCCCGTGTTCTACTCTTCCTCGCCGGAGACCGCACCTTCACTTCATGGGTCTTGAACCCCGCCCCCGTACATAGAGATCGCAGATGGAGGACGTCGGTCGCCGCCGTAGAATAGGTTTAGGGTCGGGTTTCTTTTATTTTTCTGTCCTATAAAAGTTCGAAATGTAATGAAAATTTGCCGTGTTTGCATTAATCTCGGCCGGTGTATATGAACTTTCACAATAATATACATATTGTAGGAGTACTAGCAAGATGCCCGTGTGTTGCATGGAAGATCAAGATCTTGTGGGAGAAAAGGATGAACGAGGGAAAGCCTTATCTGCAAATGTGGAGAGGAGTGCGGGTAAATTGTCATAGTTTCCTTCCTATCCGTTAGATATAGATCGGATGGCCTATATTGCAGGATGACAGCACACCATCATCACCAACTCTGCTTTTTATTGAACCGAGACAAATCTAACATGCAGTAAAATAAACACATAGGGTCTATACATACACAAATTATCTTAGGCACTCCAATAGTACGTCCACTACACATTCACGCATTTCACATCTTTATACATCTACGGGAACCTACGAAAGGGTTAACGTAAATTGCCTCTCTCTCTCTCCGCCCTTGATTTTCATGGTGGTGGGCCCCTCCCTCCCCCCAATCTACAATCAACAGCTCACACGTTTCGCATTACGTTAATTACGTGACTGGGATTTTCATGGTGTAGCATTACTCGTCCTAAAAAACCCAACTAAGCCAACCTCCCAGCACATCGCGCGGGAAAAGACCCGGCCGCGCCATTTTAGTCGGGGTTACCGGATTACTAGTAGTAGTATCGACGGATCGCGCAAAGCAACAATTTTTTTTTGAGGGGGCGAAGCACCTAGTTTAAAAGGAAAAAAGGCGGTACACTCACACGACTTCTGTCATGGGTCGCATTGCACCCCACACACGTTCGGTCCTACACACGGCTCACGCAAATGGAACGCGTTTCGGCTTGCCTCTTCACTGACACGTGGGATTGCACTTGGAGAAGCCGACCATGCGACAAACTCCCCCCGCCCACCGCGCGAAAATCCTCCCCCCCCCCCACACCCAAAAAATTCCCCCCATATCCGATTCAATCGCCCTTCGGCCAACTAGCCAATAATATTCCCCAAACCCCCCTCCCCCTGTCCCCCTCCACTCCATTCGCTCCGCCAAAGCCGCCCTCCCCGCTGCGCCGATACGTCGGCGCCGCGGTTCGGCGATCCTCTCGCTCCCACAGTACGTTCTCGTAGACTGCCGTCCTCTAGCCGCGCCGCCACCTCTAGCTACGTTCTTGTGGAGGCGCACGGCGGTCAGCACCGCCACCGCTAGCAACGTTCGTGTGGAGACGCACGGCGGTCAGCTTCTCCCACGATACGCGCATTCTAGACTGAGGCCCCGTTCATGACGGTGTAGCGCTGAATGTTAGCTGATAGACGCTGTTAATCTCACTGTTTGCCGAAGTGGTTTACTGTCAATATGCTCTGCTTAAGAAGCTTCCTTGACCTGTTATGCACTCAATCTGCTTAGCTGAGATGGCATGCCAAGGCCGATTAGTTGCTAAAATATCCTGCCATATATTTATTGTGACGTAGATTGCCATGGTCTAGTAGCCAATCTGTTAGGTGAAATAGCTCTACACCATTTTATACTCGATCTTTGTTGCTGCGATGGCCTTCGATACTTCGATGGCTATGTGCTCGGCCTCATTGATCAAACAGCCTGCCATAATTTGGCACTCAAATCTGTTTGCTGAATTAGCTTTACATATATTTCATTACTTAGATCTGCTCGTCCAAATATCTTGCCATAGCTTTAGACATCGACCTAGGTTTTTTTTGGACTTCATAAAAAGCATATATGTTTTTCCTGTAATATCTAGTAGAAGAACTAATTTGTATGTCTAACAGATGGACATGACTTGGATAACTTCGCTCAAGATTCTCCGCTGCATATGTCGAGGGGGTTGAAAACTTCATGAACTTTATCAGAGCTGAGTACGGTGGTCCAAAATCAGATGTGCTTTGCCCGTGTAGCAGTTGTATGAATTCAGTTACAAGACCCCAGTCAACTGTGCAAAATTATCTACACTTGTATTAGATGTCGGTCACATATACTAGGTGGGTTCATCATGGTGAAGCTGTGAACGTCACTGTTATTGACTACGTGGAAGCAGCAGATCACCTTCTTGATCTGCCTGATGCTCAGGTGGAAGAGGAGGAGGAGGTGGTGGTGGCGGAGCCAGTGAGTTTGACCAACACTGAAACAATGCTACGAAATGCTCGTGCATTCCGTGAACTTTCACCTGCAGAAGAAAAATGGTGGGCCTGCATGTTGGAACAATGCAATGTTGCTGTCACCCCAGGAAATAAGCTGTCAGTATTCTCAGCTATAGTCACCTTTCTTGAGGTGAAGACATCTGAGCGGATGACCAACAAATCATTCGATGCGATGTTGGCTGCTTTCCGCAAATCTTTCCTAGATGCGTCTGAGCTGCCACACACCTACAGTAAAATGAAGAATTTCCTTCGTGCAGTTGGAATTGGATATGATATGATCCATGTTTGTAAGAATAATTGTGTTACATTAGGAAGGATTATGCCAACTTAAGTGAATGCCCGAAATGCAAATTATCAAGATGGAAAGATGGCGATGCTGTGAAGAGGATTCCTCATAATGTTACGAGACATTTTCCAATTACACCAAGATTGCAAGAGGTTGTTTCATGATCTGCTGAAACAAGAGAGGATGTCTTGTGGCATTCTAGGAACCAGGAGTACAGAGATCATAATGTAATGAGCCATCCATGTCATGGTAGTGAGTGGAAAAGCTTCAATGGTAAACACAAAGAGTTTGTCAACCGAGAAACATTAGACTTGGCTTAGCTTCGGATGGATTTAACCCATTTGGCGCCAGAGCGCCACATATAGCATGTGGCCGGTGCTTGTTATCCCTTACAACATGCTTCCAAATGTCTGCACCAAAGAATCAAACTACATGATGGCCTTGCTCATCCCAGTTCCAAAAAGTCCTGGAAAGGATTTTGATTTGTTCATGGAGCCTCTTGTGGAGGAACTTCAACAGCTATGGAAGGGTGTTCTCACTCGAGACCTATATAGCAGCCCACCAGCTGATTTCTTTCGTGTCTTTGTTATAATTTGGTGCATCCATGATTATCCGACTTTGGGCACTATGTCGTATGCGAGCGACACATGGTTACAATGCATGTGTTCACTGTGACAGGAATCCGTTGTCATACGCAATACTTAGCAAGATCTGTTACATTGGACACCGCCGTTTCCTTGCCAAGGACAAGCCGCATCCTAGAAAATACCGAAGACATGTGTTCAATGCAAAGCATGAAAACCGTGATGCGCCAAAGAGGCCCACCGCCGATGAGTTGCAAGTGGAATTAGAGAAGGTCAGGCATATTACACCAGGAAACCATCCTGGTAATGGTAGCGGGAAATGGAAGCATGGCAGGGTAGAAGTGAGATTATTGTTTACGCGCAGGTCCACTTTGTGGGACTTGGAGTATTGGAAATATTTGGATCTGCGGCATAATCTTGATGTGATGCACATCGAGAAAAATATATGTGACAACATTATCGGCACACTTCTTAATATTGAAGGCAAGACGAAAGATACCTTAAAATCTAGGATTGATTTGACACACACTGGTATCGGAAAAGGATTTGCGGTGCAAGATGAAGGTAAACCACGGGATATGGCACCACTGTAATGCGTCTTGGACAAGGTAAAAAGAAAAGAATTCTGCGAGGTCCTGTCACGTGTGAGATTCCCACATGGATTTGCTTCCAACCCTGAAAGGAGAGTCAGTGCAGATGGAAACAAGAGCAGTTGCAGAGTCCTACTTCAAAGGGTTTTACCTGTTATCCTTAGAGGATTGGGCCGCCCTGACTTATACAGAGCAGTTGCAGAGTTGGGACATTTCTTCAGGGAACTCTGCAGTAGGAATATCAGGATAGATGCTTTGGAGCATCTTAGAGACAAGATACCAACTATCCTACGCGACCTTGAGAAGATATATCCTCCAACCTTCTTTGATGTGATGGTGCATTTGGCTGTTCATCTACGATGAGGCACTACTTAGAGGTCCAGTACAGTATGGCTGGATGTACCCTATTGAAAGGCGGCTAGGCACTTTCAAGGGCTATGTTAGGAACTGAGCTAGACCCGAGGGTTCCATTGCAGAGGCCTACATTGCTACAGAAGCATTGACAGTCTGCTCAAAATACATTGAAACAGCTGATCAGCTTAGCAAAAAGGTGGGTGAAGTCATTCCAGGGCTCTATGTTTTCGAGTGTTCTGTTCGAGTTACAGGGAAGAGTCGACAAGACGACAAACCTAAAGATTTGGTCAAAATGGTTTGGTATGTGTTGAATAAGCGTTGAGATACTACCTTATATCAAGTAAGTGCGATCGCAGCTTATACATCATAATCTACTAAACTTGCAGCACATTCTTATATATTTAGATGTTTGCCGCGATCACTATGTTGTGCAGCATCTACAAAGAGGAGTTACTGCCGCAAAATCCAAGAAACATTGACAAACTGGTTATGGCAGGATTTTCGAGATGGTTCAAGAACCATATAAGCTTTCGAAGTGCACTGTCATTTTTTTAATATATTGAGTACATAAGATGATCAGCTTGTCTATTTTCTAACCATAGGTTAAGAAGATGCGGGAGGATGGGCAGGCAGTTGATGATGCCCTATACTCACTAGCAATGGGTCCTGATACTCGGGTAAGACATTATGAATCTTGCGTTGATGGAGATGTGCGCTACAACACCCTTGCACGAGACGAAGGCAGGAAGACATAAAACAGTGCCATCATGAGCATGGATATGTATGACAAAGAGACAACTGAAATGTATGCTAACATAATGTACATTGTTCAGCTTGCGAGATATCTCAAGTTTCGAGGATCATCGGTGTGTGGTTACATTGTGATGTCATTGGTATAACCTGTTTTCCAGGATCGCAAAACCCGGAGATGATGATTATTTCAAATCCATCAATGTCAAGGCGGCGTACTCACCAACGAGCCTTTTATTTTGGCAAATCAAGCAACAGATATTTTTCTTGGAAGACACATTTGCACGTAGCGATGATCGGAGAGTATTGCAAAGGTTTGAGCAGAGGAATTCGTTTAATGAAGTTGCACAACAAGATGATGCTTACACTGCTCCTGATGTACAAGATAACACAGATGTTCCTAATATCTTTGAGAACCATCACGTCAATGACGCCGGTGAAAAGATTGACTGTCGTGTTGTGGAAATAGAAGAGTTGACCAAGAAGAAGCCAACGTTCGAGGACGTTGAGGACGAAGAAGAAGATGACACCGTGGGGAATTACGATTCAAACTGATACACATGGTGAAGATGTTGATGCTACTGCTGCAGATGATGATTACATTGCTTTTGTCGTATTTGCCTGTCAGAAGACGTTTTTTATCTACTATGTGAAATTGTGTTTGCTATGACAACTGAAACCTAATGAACATGTTGTTTAGTATTTTGCTGTGAGAACATCACTTGTTATGTATGCTGATTTGTGTTTGGTGATTGTATGACAACTAAAACATGATGACATTGTTGTTTAGTTGTACTCATATTTGGCTGTGAAACTTGAATTTGATGACATAGTTTGCTGTTGGACTGCAATTTGCTCGACGCTCTTGAATGAGAACAAAGCTGACCCGAGTGGCCTCTGCTATTTATTTATTTATATGAGCAAAAGGGGATACCCCCTGATTTCCGTTAATAGAAATCATTAGATGTTCACAACAGTACGTCCAGCCTGCTACACAGGTTTCATTCATTACTAGTTTCAGCAAAGTGCACATGTCGTAGCCACTGAATACATCACGAGTGCTACATACAGTGCAAATAAAGAGACAATCATCCCACAGAGCACATTGATTTTGCCCATTATCTTCACAAGCTCTTTCATCTCCTCATTCTTTGTCACAAGGCCGTTCAGCAGCTATTTCTTGGCCATGATCATAGGAACTACATCTTTAACCTTCTGCTCTGCATCTTCCTCTTCTGTCGTTCCTTCAGTTACTTGTCCAACACCCCAACCTGCTGGTATTGGGATTCCTCGGCTAACCAAATAATCAGCATAGTTGCATTCCCCACATCAGCAACTTCCGTAAATACAAATCACACGAATCTTCCCTTTTACGCACGAATCAAATTGGAAGATCATCAACCAAACTATTAAAAAAATCAGCAACCGAAAGCAGCAGAACAACACTTAAACATATTATTACCCCATGATTCGTGCATTTGTAGAAGAATCGGCCGGGGTTGTGGATTGTGGTTGAGACGCGACGGATGACTCAAGGTGATTTGCAACAAGTGGCACCACACCAACGGCGGTGGGTTGCTATGAGCAATCGGCTGCGGTGCGCGTGCGGCGGGGTGTGATGAGACCCACAGCGATGGTATGCGGGTGGCGACTTGGCGCATATCTGGTTGTTGCTCGCTAAAGAGCGGTGGACGAGCAGCCAGCGGACATGGTTGCTGCGGCGAGCTTCGATGCTAGGCGAGTAAGTAGAGAAGAGGAGAAGCGAACGTTGGATATGTCGGTTTCATTACTTGCGTAGTAGCATAGCACCATATATAGTCATAGTCTAGGTTTGGATTCGAACCAGCTACAGGAGCACGCGTCTTTCTTTTTTCTAAAACTCGCAACGTCTCTTTATCTGGGTACACTAGCTTGTTACAGACGCCTTCCCAAGTCTTTGATTTTCTTTCCCTTTTTGCGAGGAAGGAAGGAGGAAAAATTGATAGTTCCCGACTCGAACCCAAGACCTCTCGGTTGAAAACCAAGGGTGCTAGTCACTTATGTGGCGAACGTTCCCTGTGAGGAGGACGGCAGACGAACGCATTTTCCTCGCAGTTTTCTTCCTATATATAAAAAGTATGCTACTTGGTGTCCGCTTAGTCAACAAACGATTGTGCCAACCTTGACCGTTGGATTGACATTCAACGTCTGTCGCGTTTCTTCAGTCTCTTCTTCCTCGAGCCGCCAAAGCCAAACCAGCGCCGGCGGGACTGCCTGCTCCCGCCTCCCACGGCTGGCTGTGATCTTCCCCGGCTCCTGTTCATTCCCGTCCGAGGCCTCACCATCGTCCTCCGCCTTGGTTCGCTCGCCCACAAGCTCGCCCTCGGTGTTGTCAACATGGTCAACAACCGAGAGGAATAAGGAGATAACTGTACATGGTGAGGATGAAAGTAGGGACCCAGCAGTGCGCGCAGTAATTTTGTTTTTTCGGAACGGAGAAGGGTATCAACTGGGTTATGCGGGACCCGTGGCCCGTCTAGCCTAGGCTTTTATTTCATATGTTTAGCACATGACCAGCCCAGTTTTTTTTCCTTTCTGAAAATGGCTAGCCAACTATTTTGTTTTTTGCAAAATAACCAACGTAGGCCTACTTGCTTTTCTATGCCCTGCTGGGCTGGAAATCTTCCAAGACGAGGAGGGATGCATTTTGCCCAGAAAATGGGCTATAAATAATAAGAAATGGGCTATAAGTAATAATAAATGGGCTGTAAAATGAAAAAATACAGCAAACAGGCAATTAGTTCCAAAATAATGTTTTCTTTCAGATTTTGATATTTTAAATTTCATTGTTTTTGGTAGATTTAGATTTAAAATTAATTTGAATCTGGCTAGAAATTTCGGGCTGTATGCTGTTTGGGACAGATTTGGAGGCTGACTTGTGGGTCTACTAGGTTGACGTGTACTTTGGCTTTGTCAACTTAGTCCACAAACGATTCTAGCAGCAATGACCGTTGGATGTTAATCCAACGGCTGTCTTCTTCTTCAATATCTCGATCTTCTTGCTCCGGCCGCCCAAACCAGCTCTGGTGGGACTGCACGCTTCCGCCTCCCGTGGCCGGGTCAGGCCGCATGTGCCGCACCGCCCACCCTACTTCATTGCTGGCCAGGCCATTCCTCTACTCACCCACACCTCCTGTTATTTTTTGGCGATGGCAGCCAGACCAGTAAACCCTCGTACTCCCCACCGCGTGGGCAACCATTGCCGAGTCTTCCCCGGCTCCATGTCATTCCCTTCCTAGGCCTCGCTGTCGTCCACCGCCATGGTGCTCTCGGCGCGGCCTAGTCAACGTGGACATCCATCGGCCGTGGACTGTACGCGCAAAATAATGATTCCTCCACCAGACAGCTGGGACCCACCGGAAGGGCCTTTGTATTTCGCGAAAAAAACGTTCCCCCCGCTGACATGTCGGAGCCACCAGATATATCTTCGCACACAAGGAAGTGCCTCTTTATTACGCACAAAAAAATGAATACCCCCTGCTAGCTGGGACCCACCATAGTGGGAGGATGACTTGTGGGCCAACTAAGTTGACGGGGATGGAGGGCTTTGTCAACTTAGTCAATATGAACGATTCTAGCTCCGATGACCGTAAGATGTCCATCCAACGGCCGTAGTGCTTCTTCAACCTCTGGTCTTCTTGCTCCAGGCCCAAAGCAAAGGCTTGGCCGTGTCACATGCTCCTCGCCTCCCGTGGTCGGGTCAGGTGGCCAGGCCTCACCACCCCCTACTATTGCCACCGCTGGCCAGGCCCTACGGCGACGATAGCCTCACATCGCAGCCGAACCAGTGAACCCTTGTACTCCTCTCCGCTGGCTTCCATCGCTGCGTCTTCCCCGACCCTGTCGTCCCTTCCTAGGCCTCTCCGTCGTCCACCGCCGTGGTGCTCTCGGCGCGGCCTGGTCAACGTGGTCAAGGAACGACTTCCATCGGACGTGGACTGTATGTGGAGAGGCTGACAGCTGGGTCCATGGCCGCAGCAAGGAAGTGCCTCCTTATTACGCGGAAAATAATGAGTCCTCCACCTGACAGCTAGGACCCACCGGACGGGCCACTATATTTCACGGAAAAAACGTTTCCCGATCGCTGGGACCCACCGACTTCATCTTCGCACGCAAGGAAGTGCGTCCGGCAAAAAATGATTCACCTCTCGATCACCGGGACCCACCAGCTACACCTTCGCACGCAAGGAAGTGCGTCCGGGCAAAAAAAAAACCGATTCACCCCCCTGACTGCTGGGACCCACCGGCTACATCTTCGCACGCAAGGAAGTGCGTCCGGACAAAAAAAAAACGATTCACCCCCCTGACTGCTGGGACCCACCAGCTACATCTTCGCAGTAAGGAAGTGCCCGATACCGGCCCCACCTGGTCGAAGCGTACATAGCGTTGTCATTCTGGTCGCGAACGTGTACGTCCATACTGGTCGATGTAGAGGCGCGCACGTGTCGTAGTAGAGGCATGCTCGTAGCATGTACACGTACGTACAACGGTCAGGGTGCAAGAAAGAAAATACGGCCACATATGTGTACATACAGGCGGGGTCTCGAACGCCTACTCACAGAGCGTATCGTCTGACCGTGGCTCGTGTACATGGCTGGGTTTGAACGGAGAAACAACGCCGCTGCCGTGTTCATGGGGAGGCAGCGGAATGCGCCGTGTTCATGTGGAGGCAACATAATGCGTCGTGTTCAAGGGGAGGCACTGGAATGCGACGTGTTCAACGGGAGGCAACGGAACGCGTGGGAGCCAACCTCCGGGTCGTAACGGAATGCGTGGTCGTGTTCATCGGGAGGGCTTGGACGGAACATGTGATGGAAACGAGGCTGGCGCATCGCAAAACGGAGGAAACGTACCTACGCTCGAACGGGTCCTGTTGATCGGGAGGGGTGTGGTGTACCGCAAAACGGAGGAAACGGACCTCCTACGGTCGAAACGGGGGTCCTGTTGATCAGGAGGGGTGTGGCGTACCGCAAAACGGATGAAACGGACAACGGGGGTCCTGTTGATCGGGAGGGGTGTGGCGTACCGCAAAACGGGACTCCACGAGATACTGTTCATCTCCACTGTCGACCTCCTCCAGCCTCCACGGGCTACCGTCGACCTCCTCCAGCCTCCACGGGCTCCTATTCATCTAGCCTCCACCACGCGCTACTCCACCGGCTACAGTTCAACCACCCCTCGACGGGCACCCCTCCACCATCTACTGTTGATCCAGTCCTCCACACCACGGGGTCCTGTTCATCCAGAGGCAACGCCACCGCTCACTGTTCATCCAACCCCCCCCCCCCCAACGCTCACTGTTCATCCAATCGACCGGCTTCAGTTAGCAGCAGTAGCGAAGGAATCGCTCGATCGGGTTTAGTTAACAGCCATCGATCGATCGCTTGGGTTCGATGAACGCGTAAGTTCGCAAAGGCAATCGCTCGGGTTCAGTTAGAGCCCAACGCCTCGCTCGGGTTCAGTTAGAGCCAACACCTCGCACACACGCGCGTATGTGTACAAGAGAAACGCGCATCGCTCGGCCCTCGACCTCCCACCGTAACCGGGAACTCCCCGAAATTTTCCTCCCCCTTGCTTCTACCACGGTTTTTTCCGTCATGGACGGCCCAAAGAATGTCATGCAGCTGCATCTCCGGCCCGCCCAGACTTAAGAGCCCATTTTCTGTCATGATTTTTGTCATAGAAGTAGGAGCCCACCACATCTATGATGATACCGAGTTTTGTCACAATTATCGTCATAGAAGTGTCATATGTATGACAGAAAAAAAATTCGTTCGGCCCAAAATGTCACGGATGTGTCTTTTTTTGTAGTGTCAACAGCAACTAAAATATGTGTATATCCATTAGAGGCAGGAAAAGGTCCCATATAATCAACGCCCCGAACATCAAATGGTTCAATAACAAGTGAATAATTCATAGGCATTTCTTGACGTCTACTAATATTACCAACTCTTTGACATTCATCACAAGAAAAGACAAACTTACGGGCATCCTTGAAGAGAGTAGGCCAATAAAAACCAGATTGCAATACCTTATGTGCGCTTCTATCTCCAAATGGTGTCCTCCATAAGCTTCGGTGTGACACTTGCGTAGGATCTATTCCTGTTCATGCTCAGGTACACAATGTCTAATAACACCATCTACTCCTTCTTTATAAAGATGTGGGTCATCCCAAAAGTAATGTCTCAAATCATAGAAGAACTTTTTCTTTTGTTGGCATGTGAAACTAGGTGGTATAAATTTAGCAACAATGTAATTAGCACAATTAGAATACCATGGAGTACTACGAGAAGTATTTATGACATTTAGTTGCTCATCAGGAAAGCTATCATCAATAGGTAGTGGGTCATCAAGAACATTTTCTAACGTAAACAAGTTGTCTACAACGGGGTTCTCAGCTCCCTTTCTACCAACAATATGCAAATCAAATTCTTGTAGCAAGAGAACCCATCTAATAAGTCTAGGTTTAGCATCTTTCTTTTCCATAAGATATTTAATAGCGGCATGATCCGTGTGAATAGTTACTTTAGAATCAACAATATAAGGTCTGAACTTATCACAAGCAAATACAACTGCTAAGAGTTCTTTTTTAGTAGTAGCACAATTTCTTTGAGCATTGTCTAGAGTCTTACTAGCATAATGGATAACATTTAATTTCTTATCAAATCTTTGTCCTAGAACAACACCTACAGCATAATCACTAGCATCACACATAATTTCAAAGGGTAAATTCCAATCAGGTGGCTGAACAATAGGTACAGAGATCAATGCTTTCTTAAGTATTTCAAATGCTTCTACACAATCATCATCAAAGACAAATGGTATATCGTTTTTTAATAAATTAGTCAGAGGCCAAGAATTTTTTGAGAAGTCCTTAATGAACCTACAATAAAATCCGGCGTGACCAAGGAAACTTCTTATACCTTTGATGTCCTTGGGACATGGCATCTTTTCAATAGCATCAACCTTGGCTTTATCAACTTCAATACCTCTTTCGTAAACTTTATGCCCCAAGACAATACCTTCATTAACCATAAAGTGGCACTTTTCCCAATTCAAGACAAGATTAGTTTCTTCACATCTCTGCAAAACTCGATCAAGGTTGCTCAAGAAATCATCAAAAGAGGATCCATAAACAGAAAAGTCGTCCATCAAGACCTCACAAATCTTTTCACAAAAGTCAGAGAATATAGCCATCATGCATCTTTGAAAGGCAGCAGGTGCATTACATAAACCGAAAGGCATACGTCTATAAGCAAAAGTACCAAAAGGGCAAGTAAAAGTTGTTTTTGATTGATCTTTAGCAGACACGGGTATTTGAGAGAAACCAGAATAACCATCTAGAAAGCAATAGTGTGTATGTTTGCATAACCTTTCTAGCATTTGATCGATAAAAGGTAAAGCGTAATGATCCTTTTTAGTAGCCTTATTTAATTTACGAAAATCAATTACCATCCTATAACCTGTAATAATTCTTTGCGGAATCAATTCATCTCTACCATTAGGAACAACGGTAATACCTCCCTTCTTAGGGACGCAATGGACAGGACTTACCCACTGACTATCAGCAACGGGATAAATTATACCTGCCTCCAGAAGCTTTAGTATTTCTTTTCTTACCACTTCTTTCATCTTCTTCCAAATTTATTTTATGTTGACATAGAGTGGGACTAATGCCCTTAAGATCATCAAGAGTATATCCAATAGCAGCTCGGTGCTTCTTCAGAGTTTTCAATAATCTCTCTTCTTCATGCTCTAAAAGGTTAGCACTAATAATAACATGATATATCTTCTTTTCATCAAGATAAGCATATTTAAGATTATCAGGCAACGGTTTAAGCTCAAACATGGGATCACCCTTGGGTGGAGGAGGATCCCCTAGGATTTCAACAGGCAAATTTTGTTTCAGAATGGGTTCCTGCTTAAAGAATACTTCATCTATTTCCCTTCTTTCATTCATAAACATATCATTTTCATGGTCTAGCAAATATTGTTCTAAAGGATCACTAGGATGTACGGCAATAGAAGCAAGACCAATAATTTCATCCTTACTAGGCAATTCTTCTTCACGGTGTTGTCTACTAAATTTAGAGAAATTAAACTCATGAATCATATCATCCAAACCAATAGTAACAACATTCTTTTCGCAGTCTATCTTAGCATTAACGGTGCTCAAGAAGGGTCTACCAAAAATAATGGGACAAAAGCTATCTTGTGGGGAACCAAGAACAAGAAAATCAGCAGGATATTTAGTTTTCCCACACAAGACTTCAGCATCTCTAACAATTCCCAATGGTGAAATAGTATCTCTATTGGCAAGCTTAATTGTGACATCAATATCTTCTAACTCAAAGAAAAGTGCAATTTCATGCTTAATTTCTTCGTATAAGGCAATAGGTATAACACTAGCACTAGCACCCATATCACATAAACCATGATAACAATGATCTCCTATTTTAACAGAAATAACAGGCATGCCTACCACAGGTCTATGTTTATCTTTAGCACAAGGTTTAGCAATTCTATCAGTTTCATCGCAGAAATGAATAACATGCCCATCAATATTATCAGACAAGAGATATTTAACAATAGCAATATTAGGACCAACTTTGACTTGCTCAGGAGGTGTATAAGTTCTAATATTTCTTTTACGAACAACAGTTGAAGCTTTAGCATGATCCTTTATTCTAACAGGAAAGGTGGTTTCTCAACATAAGAAGTAGGAACAATAGGATCATTATAAGTGACAGTCTTTTCTTCAACTTTAATAGGAGGCAGCTACTTTTACTTCTATGGGAGGATGATATTTAAACCACTTCTCCTTGGGGAGATCAACATAAGTAGCAAACGATTCACAGAAAGAGGCTACTATCTCAGAGTCAAGTCCATATTTAGTGCTAAATTTACGGAAAACATCGGTATCCATAAAAGATTTAACACAATCAAACTTAGGTGTCATACCTGACTCCTTACCTTCATCGAGATCCCAATCTTCAGAGTTTCCTTTAATTCTATCCAATAAATTCCATTTGAATTCAATAGTCTTCATCATAAAAGAGCCAGCACAAGAAGTATCGAGCATGGATTGATTATTGTGAGAAAGCCGAGCATAAATTTTTTGAAGAATTATTTCTCTTGAGAGCTCATGATTGGGGCATGAATATAAAATTGATTTAAGCCTCCCCCAAGCTTGAGCGATGCTTTCTCCTTCGCGAGGCCAAAAATTATATATATAATCGTGATCATGATGAATAAGATGCATAGGATAATACTTCTGATGAAATTCCAACTTCATTCGTTTATAGTTCCATGATCCCGTATCATCACATAGCCTATACCATGTCGATGCATCTCCCTTCAAAGATAAAGGGAAGACCTTCTTCTTAACAACATCATTGGGTATACCTGCAAGCTTAAATAATCCACAAACTTCATCCACATAGAGTAGATGTTCATCAGGATGCTTTGTTCCATCTCCTGTAAAAGTATTAGCCAGCAGCTTTCTCCTTCGCGAGGCCAAAAATTATATATATAATTATGATCATGGTGAACAAGATGCATAGGATAAAACTTCTGATGAAATTCCAATTTCAATCGGTTGTAGTTCCATGATCCCATATCATCACATAGCCAATACCATGTCAATGCATCTCCCTTCAAAGATAAAGGGAAGACCTTCTTCTTGATAACATCATCGGGCATACCTGCAAGCTTAAATAATCCACAAACTTCATCCACATAGAGTAGATGTTCATCAGGATGCTTTGTTCCATCTCCTGTAAAAGTATCATCTAGAAATTTTTCTAACATACCCGAAGGAAATTCAAAGGGAATAATTTCATTTTCAGTAGGTCCACTAGGTTGAGGAGCAATTCTTTGCTCGACTGGTCGAGGTGAAGATACCCCTAACAAGCCCCTCAGAGGATTACTTTCCATAGTAACAAGTGACACTAAATTTCAGCACACTATATAAATTTTTCCTTACCAAATTCCACCTACCAAAGGCGCTTCACTCCCCGGCAACGGTGCCAGAAAAGATTCTTGATGACCCACAAGTATAGGGGGTCTATCGTAGTCCTTTCGATAAGTAAGAGTGTCGAACCCAACGAGGAGCAGAAGGAAATGGTAAGCGATTTTCAGCAAGGTATTCTCTGCAAGTACTGAAATAAGTGGTAACAGATAGTTTTATGATAAGATAATTTCACTACTAGGAAAAGGCCTACTAATGGTGCACCGGTTTTGCCTACTAATGGTGCACTACCGGTGCGCCATTAGTACCACGCCACTAGTATTTTTTACTAATGGCGCACCACTGGTGCGCCATTAGAATAGCCCACGGTGCGCCATTAGAAGTGCGCCATTAGTAACAATATTTTTTCAAAAAAAATTTCAGAATTTTTTTTAATTTTTTTAATTTTTTTTTCTTAATCTCAGTTCACTATGGCTTAATCTCGGGTCAATATGCTTAATCTCAGGTCAAATCGCACTCCGTGGTCAAATTTCCCGAAAGGTCACCCATCCTCACACTACTCCAGCCCAAGCACGCTTAACTTCTCGGTCATATTACGTATCATTTTTTGAAAAAAATTCAACCAAAAAAAATTCAAAACCAATTTTTTTTCTGTTACTAGTGGCGCACCACATCCACGGTGCGCCACTAGTAAGTTTGAATTTTTTTTAATTTTTTTGCCTCTAGATATTGAAAGCCCCGTAACTTTTTTTCTGTTAGGTTTTTGGGGATTTTGAAAATGTTTAACGGGGTTCCCCCAATTAAATTTGGATGTAACTTTTCGAGTAGATGATTTTTCATATAAAAAACTTTTTCATCCGAGTTCGTATGCAAAAGTTATGCCCATTTTACAAATTTCCAGAGACATTTTGCAAATAAAGTCAAAATTCATATTTGTAAATTTTCCCAACAACTAGACCACATATCACATGGGAAACTTATTTTCTTTTATTTTTTTGACATTTCCATCATTTTCTTTTATTTTTTTAAAACTGAAAAGGCGATCCACAGGGGGGGGGGGCGTGCATTCGGTGTTGGGGCAAGTTAGTAATGGCGCACCACACCCACGGTGCGCCATTACTAGTTTTGAAAAAAAATTGATATTTTTTTTGAATTTTTTGAAAAAACTTATAATCGGCGCACCGGTGGGACGATGCGCCATTACTAGTTAAAACTATTAATGGCGCACCGAGACATGGTGCGCCATTAGTAACAAATATTTTTTTTACTTTTTTTCAAAACTACTAATGGCGCACGGCGGATGTGGTGCGTCATTACTATGTCAACTAGTAATGGCGCACTATACAACGGTGCGCCATTAGTAACAAATTTTTTTAATGTTTTTTTTCCAAAACTACTAATGGCGCACCGAGACATGGTGCACCATTAGAATATAGTAATGGCGCACCACATGATAGGTGCGCCATTAGTGGCCATTCCATCTATAGCCCTTTTTGTAGTAGTGTTTGTAACGAGCAACAAGTAACAAAAGTAAATAAAGTGCAGCAAGGTGGCCCTATCCTTTTTGTAGCAAAGGACAAGCCTGGACAAACTCTTATATAAGGAAAAGCGCTCCCGATGACACATGGGAATATCGTCAAGCTAGTTTTCATCACGTTCATATGATTCGCGTTCGGTACTTTGATATTTGGTATGTGGGTGGACGTGTGGTTGTGTGCTGTTCTTACTTGAACTAGCATACCACTTATGATTAACCTCTATTGCAAGCATCCACAACTACAACAAAAGTATTAAGGTAAACCTAACCATAGCATGAAACATATGGATCCAAATCAGCCCCTTACGAAGCAACGCGTAAACTAGGGTTTAAGCTTCTGCCACTCTAGCAACCCATCATCTAATTATTACTTCCCAATGCCTTCCTCTAGGCCCAAATAATGGTGAAGTGTTATGTAGTCGACGTTCACATAACACCACTAGAGGATAGACAACATACATCTCATCAAAATATCGAATCTAATACCAAATTCACATGATTACTAATAGCAAGACTTCTCCCATGTCCTCGGGAACAAACGTAACTACTCACAAAGTATATTCATGTTCATAATCGAGGGGTATTAATATGCATATAGGATCTGAACATATGATCTTCCACCAATTAAACCAACTAGCATCAACTACAAGGAGTAATCAACACTACTAGCAACCTACTAGTACCAATCCGGACTTGGAGACAAGAATTGGATACAAGAGATGAACTAGGGTTTTGAGAGGAGATGGTGCTGGTGAAGATGTTGATGGAGATTGCCCTCTCCCGATGAGAGGAGCGTTGGTGATGACGATGGAGATGATTTCCCCCTCCCGGAGGGAAGTGTCCCCAGCAGAACAGCTCTGCCGGAGCCCTAGATTGGTTCCGCCAAGTTTCCGCCTCGTGGCGGCGGAGTTTCGTCCCGAAAGGTTGCTTATGGTTTTTTCCTCGACAAAAGACCTCATATAGCAGAAGATGGCCATCGGAGAGCCAACAGGGGGGCCATGAGGTAGGGGGGCGCGCCCTTGGGGGTAGGGCGCGCCCCCCACCCTCGTGGCCAGGTGGGCCCCCCTCTAGTGAACTTCTTCCGCTCAATATTTTTTTTTCCAAAATTGACTTTCTTGGAGTTTCAGGACTTTTGGAGTTGTGCAGAATAGGTCTCTAATATTTGCTCCTTTTCCAGCCCAGGATTCCAGCTGCCGGCATTCTCCCTCCTTATGTAAACCTTGTAAAATAAGAAAGAATAGGCATAAGTATTGTGACATAATGTGTAATAACAGCTCATAATGCAATAAATATCGATATAAAAGCATGATGCAAAATGGACGTATCACATGTCATCTTGCTCAAGGCGTTACTCTATTTTCATGAACTTAATACTCTAGATGCATGCAGGATAGCGGTCGATGAGTGGAGTAATAGTAGTAGATGCAGGCAGGAGTCGGTCTACTTGTCTCGTACGTGATTCCTATATACACGATCATACCTAGATATTCTCATAACTACGCTCAGTTCTTTCAATTGCTCAACAGTAATTCGTTCACCCACCGTAAAATACTTATGCTCTTGAGAGAAACCACTAGTGAAATCTATGGCCCCCGGGTCTATCTTCATCATATTAATATTCCAATACTTAGTTATTTCCTTTGCTTTTTTACTTTGCTTTTATTTTACTTTGCATCTTTATCACAAAAATACCAAAAATATTATCATATCATATCTATCAGATCTCACTCTCGTATGTGACCGTGAAGGGATTGACAACCCCTTATCGTGTTGGTTGCGAGGAGTTATTTGCTTTGTGCAGGTACGAGGGACTCGCGCGAAGCCTCCTACTGGATTGATACCTTGGTTCTCAAAAACTGAGGGAAATACTTACGCTACTGTGCTGCATCATCCTTTCCTCTTTAAGGAAATCCAACGCAGTGCTCAAGAGGTAGCACACAGCAGTCAACCTGCCAACAAGGCAGGCACCTTCATGGCGACGTGCAACTTCCAGGCTAACTCAGCAAGCACCTGCGTGGTGGCATGCAGATCTTCGTGAAGACTCTCGCCATCAAGCACCAACTCAAGAGCCAGCCACCAAGATGACGCCACGCCTCGTCACCGACGCGTGCGTCGGAAAGCGAAGTGGCGGCGACGGACGGGATGAGCTTCCTTGCCGTCCCCGATAAACTGAGAGGGCACGTCGGCAGCGCATTAAATGCGTTTTGTCCTATGGTGCCAGGGATAGACTTGTGTACAGTACATACTTTCTACCTCATGTGTGCCACTTGGTGACCCCTTTGACTATAAAAGGAGGCCCGCGGCATACTGAGGGAGGATTCAGACTTTTTGGACCCCGCACGCTTTGTAGCTAGTCCAAGAACACCAGATAAACACAAACCAGCAGGAGTAGGGTATTACGCATCGCTTGCAGCCCGAACCTGGATAACATTCCCCCGTGTTGATCTCCTAAACCCGCTCTTTCCACAGCCCTGCACCCGGTCAACCGTAGTAGGGATTCCCTGTGTTTCCATAGGTGTCGTTTTCCCCGACATCAGATGAGGGATCAACGTTGATTAGTAAATGAACCTCGATAACAAAACCTAGTTGGACTTCAGAGAGCGAGGTGTTGAATTCTTGAGAGTTCAAAGCTTAGATAGGGGTGAGGCGGTGTGCTTGCGTGTGCATGGCGGCAGCAAGGGCGACGTTTGTCTTTTTGATGTAGGGTGATACGTCTCCAATGTATCTATAATTTATGAAGTATTCATGCCATCTTTACAACAATTTTATATGGTTTTGGTATGATTTGCACGGAACTAACCCAGACTAACGCTATTTTCAGCAGAACTATTGTGGTGTTGTTTTTTGTGCAGAAATAAAAGTTCTCGGAATTGGACGAAACTTTTTGACGATTTTTTTGAACAAAAGAGACCCCTGAAGCTTTGTGGGAGGGCCAGAAGAGCCACGAGGAGGGCACAACCCACCAGGGCGCGCCTGGTGGGCCGTCCGTGCCTCAGTGGGTTGTGCTCACCTCGAGGCCCATCTTAGCGTGAAACCAACGCCAAAAATCCTATAAATAGAGAAACCATCAGAAATAAACATAGATCAGAAGTTCTGCCGCCGCAGGCCTCTGTAGCCACCGAAAACCAATCTAGACCCTGCTCCCAAGACTGCCACAGGGGGGGAATCATCACCGGTGGCCATCTTCATCATCCCTATGGCCACCACGACGAGGAGGGAGTAGTCCACCCTCGGGGCTAAGGGTTTGTACCAGTAGCTATGTGTTTGATCTCTCTCTCTCTCTCTCTCTCTCTCTCTCTCTCTCTCGTGATCTATATCATGGGCTTTGCTAATATAGTCGGATCATATGATGTTTCTCCCCTCTATACTCTTGTTGTGATGAATTGAGTCTTTATCCTTTGAAGTTTTGTCTTGTCGGATTGAATATTCAGAGAATAGAACACATGATATATGTCTTGTGGTATGAATACTTGACGTGACAATGAGGTATCATATTGATTCACTTGATATGTGTCTTGGCATTCAACTCGCGGATTCCCGCAGTGAAATTGGGGTAATCTATGCATAGGGGTTGATGCACGTTTTTATTATCTTATGTCCGACGGAAACTTTGGGGTCTCTTTATAGTTCTTTGTGTGGATTTAGTATTATGAATATGAATTTGCTTTGGTGTTATTCTAGTACGAACTCTAGGATAGATCGAACGAAAAAAATAGCTTTGTGTTATTTTAGTACGAACTCTTGAATAGATTGAACGGAAAGAATAGTTTTGAGGTGGTTTCGTACCCTACAAACAATTCCTATCTTTTGTTCTCCGCTAATAGGAACTCGGGAGTGATTCTTTATTGCACTTTGAGGGATAATCATATAATCCAACTATGTTAGCATCGTTGAGAGGTTGCACTAGCGAAAGTACGGACACTAGGCCTCATTTTTAAGCATTGCAATACCGTTTTTGTGCCCGTTTACATTTGCTACCTTGCTGTTTTTATTTATTCAGATTATAAAAATACATTTCTACCATGAATATTACACTTTTATCACCATCTCTTCGCCGAACTAGTGCACCTATACAATTTGCCATTGTATTGGGTGTGTTGGGTACACAAGAGATTTCTTGTATTTGGTTGCAGGGTCGTTTGAGAGAGACCATCTTCATCCTACACCTCTCACAGATTGATAAACCTTAGGTCGTCCACTTGAGGGAAAATTGGTACTGTCCTACAAAACTCTGCGCTTGGAGGCCCAACACGTGTCTACAAGAATAAAGTTGCGTAGTAGACATCAAGCTCTTTTCTAGCGCCGTTGCCGGGGAGGTGAGTGCTTGAAGGTATATCTTTAGATCTTGAAATCAAATATTTTAGTTTCTTGTTTTATGACTAGTTTGGTTTATAAAATAAAAACTATAAAAAAATGGAATTGAGGTTGCATCATATTATTGATCATCTTTATAATATCTTTCTTGAAAATGGTGCATCAGAAAATTGTGCTCAATTGTTAGAAGAAGAAGTCAACAAAATGTTTGGCACAAAATGTTTGAATGATGAGCATGATTGAAATGTTTTTAGTATGAATTCTTTGAATATCCATGATGCTAATGATATGCAAAGCCATAAGCTTGGGGATGCTATGTTTGATGAGAATGACATGTTTGAGAATTTACTTGCTGCAATAAATGTTTGTCCCAAGCTTGGGGATGCTATGTTTGATGAAGATGATATTTTTAGTCCCCCAAGATTTGATGTGCAAATTTGTTATAATGATTGCATGCCTCCTTTTTATGATGATTATAATGGTGAAAGTGGATTTGGAGAGGTCATGACTTTATTTAGTGATGACTCCACCATTTTGGATGAGGCTTCAATTGACTATGATAACAAAGTTGCTATCTATGATGATTGTGGTGATGACATGTATGCTATAAAGAATGATGATAACCTTGAAAATTGTCTTCATGATTTTAATTTTCACTCTCATGATAGTTATTTTGTTGAGTTTGCTCCCACTACTATTGATGAGAAGAAATTTGCATATGTGGAGAGTAATAAGT
The DNA here is from genome assembly GCA_021605145.1 of Aegilops bicornis. Classification (NCBI taxonomy): domain Eukaryota; kingdom Viridiplantae; phylum Streptophyta; class Magnoliopsida; order Poales; family Poaceae; genus Aegilops; species Aegilops bicornis. The sequence goes on along the minus strand of CM038674.1, from coordinate 228,543,814 downwards.
TTTCTATGCTTTTGTGTCATGAAAATAATGCTTTATGTGATGGTTATATTGTTGAATTTCTTCATCATGCTACTGAAAATTATTATGAGGGAGGAACTTATGATTGTAGGAATTGCAATAATATCAAGTTTCCTCTCTATGTGTTGAAAGTTTTGAAGTTTTGCTTATTTTGCCTTCCTATGCTAGTTGGTTCTTGTTCCCATAAGTTGTTTGCTCACAAAATACCTATGCAAAGGAAGTGGGTTAGGCTTAAATGTGCTAGTCATATGCTTCATGATGCTCTCTTTATGTTTCAATTCTTATCTTTTATGTGAGCATCATTGAAATCATCATGCTTAGCTTAAAAGGCATTAAAGAAAAGCGCTTGTTGGGAGACAACCCAACACTTTTACCTACTATTTTCGTGTGTTAACATGATTATTCTACTGTATTGATCATGTTGTATTGCTTTTGTTTCAATAAAGTGCCAAGTAAAGCCTTTGGGATCATGTTGGGTGATAGTTGATTTGATCTTGCTGAAAAACAGAAACTTTTGCGCTCACGAAAACAATTATTATTTTTAACAGAAGGGTGTTTTTGAGTTGATTCTTTTTGCAGAAGTTTAATATACAAATTTCACACGTGGTCCTAAGTTTTTCATAATTTTTGGAGTAGCAGAAGTATGGTTTGTGTACAGATTACTACAGACTGTTCTGTTTTTGACAGATTCTGTTTTCAATGCATAATTTGCTTGTTTTCTAATTTCTGTGGCTTATATTTCTCAATATAAATTGTGGAAATGATATGATACAGTAGGCGTGGCGTGTAAACAATTATTAATCTTGTCTTTGATAGTACCAAAGTGAAATGGTTTGCTCTTCATAATACTAACCTATCTCACGAAGATCCGTTAAGTTTTGTGTGATTGAAGTTTTCAAGTTTTGGGTGAGATGTCGATATGAGGAGAATAAGGAGTGACAAGACCCTAAGCTTGGGGATGCCCAAGGAACCCCAATGTGATATTCAAGGAATATCCAAGCAACTAAGCTTGGGGATGCCCTGGAAGGCATCCCCTCTTTCGTCTCCGACATTATCTGTAACCTCACTTGGACCTGTGTTTTCATTCATCACATGATATGTGTTTTGCTTGGAGCGTCAATTTATTTTGTTAGGATTTTCTTGCTGTTATTTAGAATAATGTTTTGCATCTTTTATTTCAATAAAAGTGGCATTGATAGCCTTTACTATGCTTATTTTACAAGTCTACAAGTTGTTGTTTGAAAACAGAAAGTTTACCATTGTTGCAAAAATTCCCTAGAAAAGTCAGAATGTGATAAAATGTTGAAACTTTTTGCAAAATAAGATATGATAAAGTTTCTACAGTGTGGTAATTTTTTTCATAATTTTTGGAGTTTAATAAGTATTGATACTCTTGCATTCTTTACAGACTGTACTGGTTTGGCAGATTGCTGTTATGGTTGCATTGTTTGCATATGTTTGCTTGTTTAATGTTTCTATTTGCGGATAGGAGTACTAAATATGCAGAGGCATTTAGTATGCAATGTTGAATAATTTTTTTTGTGATTTCCTACAGTAGAGAATGATAAAGTTTTTGCATTGGTTTATACTCACTTATCTCACGAGTTCTTGTTGAGTTTTGTGTGGATAAAGCTTTTGAGATTTAGGAAAACCGTGATATGAGAGGAATTAAGGAGACACAAAAGCTAAATCTTGGGGATGCCCAAGGCATCCCAAGATAATATTTCAAGAAGTCTCAAGCATCTAAGCTTGGGGATGCCCCAGTAGGCATCCCACCTTTCTTCTTCAACAATTATCGGTTACTATCGGTTGAGCCTAAGTTTTTGCTTCTTCACGTGATGTGTGCTATTCTTAGAATGAAATTTCATTTTGTTTTGCTTGCTATTTTAATAAAATACTTAGAACTGATTTTTTTAAAATAGAATAGAGTCCTCAAATAGTTGCCAGGGAGGCTAGGTAAGCGGCACGCACATCCCGTCAACGAAGCTCTTTTCTATGGAATTGCTCTAGTGCTTCACTTATATCTTTTCGAGCACGGTGTGCTTTAGTATTTTTGAAGAAATTCTCTCTTGCATCACTTAAATTAATTTGAAATAAAGAAATATTATGGTCATGATCTTCACTTATATTTGTTTGCGCTTATCAAAAGCAACACAAGAAAATTAGTCCCAAAGTGATAGATATCCAAGAAGGATATAATAAAAACTTTCATGAAGAGCATTGGACAAAATAAATTTGATTCCTTGTAATAGTTTTGAGATATGATGATGTGATATGTGAGTCATGTTGATGAGTAATTATGCTTAAGTAAGAATATTGGTGTTAAGGTTTGTGATTCCCTATGCAAGAATGAAAGTCAATAATTATGCAATGAAATTACATCCTACTTGTGGTGCATTATTCGGTGTTAATTATGCTCAATGCTCGCTTATGAGATTATTCGTTTGTTGGTTGGTCACTTCTCAATCTTTTGCTCGCCTTCATTTTGCACTAAGTATGATCACTACTTGTGCATCCAAAATCCTTTAAACAAGTTTTGCCACATGAGTCCACCATACCTACCTATATGCGGTATTATTTTGCCGTTCTAAGCAAATTTGTATGTGCCATCTCTAATTTTCAAAATAAATCTCTCTTTTGTGTGCTCGTACCGCTCGCAAGGCGGTGAGGGGTGGCCAATATTTTCCATGCTAGATGTGTTATTCTCATGATGAGCGTTTATTCACTTGTAATTGCACGAGAGTAAGGCGAAGGTATTAGGGATGCCTAGTCCCGAAATGAAAAATGAATTTACTTTATGTTGTCAAATAATAAATTCCTTGGGAAGTGTTGGTATGGAGGGTACCCATGGATAAGGTTAGCCATGGAAAGTGAAAGTACGGTGGAAAAAGGAATAAACTTTATTTTTTGTTTGGGAACCGCCTATGATATATCTAGCATGGAAAGTGCTGGGAGCTCTAAGTCATTTTCGTTCGTGGGAAAAGTATGCCTCTCAAAATGTTTTTTATCTCTCAATTTTTGCTTTGAGCTCTAGCACCACTACAAATCCCTAATTCCCTCTGCGAAGGGCCTTTCTTTTACTTTATGCAATTTTTTTTGAATTTGAGTCTCCATCCTCTCTTATAAAAGCACCAACTAGGAGGCAATATGATCATACTTGAGTATTGGGTGTAGCTAATATGCGAGTGTGTTTCATGAATGGATCAATGATTGAGCATGATGGGGTAGGGATAACTTATTTTAGCGTTGATATTTTGAAAGACATGGTTGCTTCTTGGTATGCTTGAGTATTAAAGTCCTCATGTCAAAACTAGACTATTTCTTTGAACCATATAAAAGTCCAAATGTCCATGCTACAAAATAAAAGAGTTTATGATGAATATGATAGGTAGCATACCACAAAAAAAATCCACTTTCATTTGCTACTTTATCATGATAAGTTCTATGAGAAAGAGTTGCTGTTATGATGCTAGGAAAAGTGATTGAAATTATCATTGATCAAACTTGTGCACTTTGCTAGCATTTACACTTCATAAATTATTTCTTTTATCATTTACCTACTCGGGGACGAGTAGGAATTAAGCTTAGATGCTGATACGTCTCCAACGTATCTATAATTTATGAAGTATTCATGCCATGTTTACAATAATTTTATATGGTTTTGGTATGATTTGCATGGAACTAACCCGGACTGACGTTGTTTTCAGCAGAACTACTGTGGTGTTGTTTTTCGTGTAGAAATAGAAGTTCTCAGAATTGGACGAAACTGTTTGACAATTTTTTTTGGAACAAAAGAGACCCCCGAAGCTTTATGGGAGGGCCAGAAGAGCCACGAGGAGGGCACAACCCACCAAGGCGCGCCTGGTGGGCCGTCCATGCCCCGGTGGGTTGTACTCACCTCGAGGCCCATCTTAGCGTGAAACCAATGCCAAAAAATCCTATAAATAGAGAAACCATCAGAAATAAACCTAGATTAGAAGTTCCGCTGCCACAGGCCTCTGTAGCCACCGAAAACCAATCTAGACCCTGTTTCGGCACCCTGCCGGAGGGGGAATTATCACCAATGGCCATCTTCATCATCCCGGCGGCCACCACGATGAGGAGGGAGTAGTCCACCCTCGGGGCTGAGGGTTTGTACCAGTAGTTATGTGTTTGATCTCTCTCTCTCTCTCTCTCTCTCTCGTGATCTATATCATGGGTTTTGTTAATATAGTCGGATCATATGATGTTTCTCCCCTCTATACTCTTGTTGTGATGAATTGAGTGTTTACACTTTGAAGTTTTGTCTTGTCAGATTGAATATTCAGAGAATAGAACACATGCTATATGTCTTGCGGTATGAATACTTGACGTGACAATGAGGTATTATATTGATTCACTTGATATGTGTCTTGGCATTCAACTCACGGATTCCCGAGGTGATATTTGGGTAAGCTATGCATAGGGGTTGATGCACGTTTTTATTATCTTTTCTCCGACGGAAACTTTGGGGTCTCTTTATAGTTCTTTGTGTGGATTGAGTATTATGAATATGAATTTGCTTTGGTGTTATTCTAGTACGAACTCTAGGATAGATCGAACAGAAAAATAGCTTTGTGTTATTTTAGTACGAACTCTTGAATAGATCGAACGGAAAGAATAGCTTTGAGGTGGTTTCGTACCTTACAAACAATTACTATCTTTTGTTCTCCGCTAATAGGAACTCGGGAGTGATTCTTTATTGCACTTTGAGGGATAATCATATGATCCAACTATGTTAGCATCGTTGAGAGGTTGCACTAGCGAAAGTACGGACCCTAGGCCTCATTTTTAAGCATTGTAATACCGTTTTTGTGTCCGTTTACTATTTGCTACCTTGCTGTTTTTTATTTATTTAGATTATAAAAATATATTTCTACCATCAATATTACACTTTTATCACCATCCCTTTGTCGAACTAGTGCACATATACAATTTGACATTGTATTGGGTGTGTTGGGGACACAAGATATTTCTTGTATTTGGTTGCAGGGTCGTTTGAGAGAGACCATCTTCATCCTACACTTCTCACGGATTGATAAACCTTAGGTCATACACTTGAGGGAAAATTGCTATTGTCCTACAAAACTCTGCGTTTGGAGGCCCGACACGTGTCTACAAGAATAAAGTTGCGTAGTAGACATCGTAGGGCGTGCGAACCGATGGACAAGGAGTTACGGTGGCACCACAACTACACATAATTGTTTGGATTAGGTCAAGGGAGAGTTTGAGTCACTTTGACCGTGACCCGTGTGAGGAAGGAAAGAAACCAAAAGGATGTCGGTCCCGTTGGATTGGATGTGGTGATGGGGACATCCTAGTTGTCGCTCATTGCGTTGTTCTATCGGCCAATCACACAGGGCATCCATGACTGGTCGACCCATGTCAGCGCTACATATGGTAGCGAGGAAAGAACTCTCTATAGCAGGTTTTAAGCTTTTTCTAAAAAAAGTTGCAGTAGAAAACAGGTTTAAAAATCGTAAACTAAAAAAATGATTTTCTTATGAATTTTGTGAACACATTAAAAATTACAAAACATTTTATTACTTTTTTGAACATTTTTTATAAAATGCAAACATTTCATAAAAAATTGTTCGGAGTATTTAAAACTCACAACATGTTAAAAACATGAATTGAAAAAACTGAAACATTTTTCTTTTAAATGAAACATTTTTTAAAACAAAAACACTTTTTCAAAAATGTAATATTTTCTAAATTTCGTGGGCATTTAAAAAATATGAACATTTTAAAAAGAAAATCAAAACAATATAAATAAAAGGAAAATAAAAATAAAACAGAAAAACAAAAATCAATAGCAAAAATAACATAAAAGACAAAAAAAAACAGACAAGAACATTCTTGGATCTTCCTAAAGCCGGAAAAACCATATGATGAACCTTCTCAAAACCGTGAATAGGTAATGCTAATGGACTTGCTGAACTATGCTCAGTTAGAGAAACTCTACCATAGTCGTGATACAGGCAATCGGCATATGGCATATGGCATATGAAGTGCGCTTTTATATGCATTTGGAGGTTATGGAGGCAACACACAAACACATAGTCGACAAAATGCTGCTTCCATATTTGTTCTTTTTTCATTCGCTTCAAATTTGTATGTTCACATATATTCTACAACCACCAGAGGGGCGCCCCCTACCTTATGGGCCCCTCGGTGATCTCCTGACCTAGCACTTCCTCGTATATATTCACATATATTCTACAACCACCAGAAGCATCCACGAAAACACTTTTCCACCGCCACAACCTTCTATTCCCATGAGATCCCATCTTTGGGGCCTTTTCCGGCATCCTGCTGGAGGGGGGTTCGATCATGGAGGGCATCTACATCAACTCTATTGCCCTTCCGATGAAGTGTGAGTAGTTTACCACAGACCTACGGGTCCATAGCTAGTAGTTAGATGGCTTCTTCTCTCTCCTTGGTTCTCAATACCATGTTCTCCTCGATGTTCTTGGAGATCTATCTGATGTAATCTTCCTTTGCGGTGTGTTTGTCGAGATCCGATGAATTGTGGATTTATGATCAGCTTATCTATGAATATTATTTGAATCTTCTCTAAATTCTTATATGCATGATTTGATATCTTTGTATTTCTCTTCAAATTATCGGTTTGGTTTGGCCAACTAGATTGGTTTTTCTTGCAATGGGAGAGGTGCTTAGCTTTGGGTTCAATCTTGCGTGATTTCGCCCAGTGACAAAGTAGGGGTAGCGAGACACGTATTGAATTGTTGCCATCGAGCATAAAAGGATGGGGTTTACATCATATTGTTTGAGTTTATTCCTCTACATCAAGTCATCTTAAGGCGTTACTCCGTTATTTAGGAACTTAATACTCTAGATGCATGCTGGATAGCGGTCGATGTGTGGAGTAATAGTAGTAGATGCAGGCATGAGTCAGTCTACTTGACACGGACGTGATGCCTATATTACATCATCATTGCCTTGGATATCTTCATAACTCTGCGCTTTTCTATCAATTGCTCGACAGTAATTTGTGCACCCACCGTATTGAAGGAAATATGCCCTAGAGGCAATAATAAAGTTATTATTTATTTCCTTATATCATGATAAATGTTTATTATTCATGCTAGAATTGTATTAACCGGAAACATAATACATGTGTGAATACATAGACAAACAAATAGTCACTAGTATGCCTCTACTAGACTAGCTCATTGATCAAAGATGGTTATGTTTCCTAACTATAGACATGTGTTGTCATTTGATTAATGGGATCACATCATTAGGAGAATGATGTGATTGACATGACCCATTCCGTTAGCGTAGCACTTGATCGTTTAGTATGTTGCTTATGCTTTCTTCATGACTCATACAAAGTTCCTGCAACTATGAGATTATGCAACTCCCGTTTACCGGAGGAACACTTTGTGTGCTACCAAACGTCACAACGTAAATGGGTGATTATAAAGGTACTCTACAGGTGTCTCCAAAAGTATATGTTGAGTTGGCATGAATCGAGATTAGGTTTTGTCACTCCGATTGTCGGAGAGGTATCTCTGGGCCTTCTCGGTAATACACATCACATAAGCCTTGCAAGCATTGCAACTAATGAGTTAGTTGTGAGATGATGTATTACGGAACGAGTAAAGAGACTTACCGTAACGAGATTGAACTAGGTATTGGATACCGACGATCGAATCTCGGGTAAGTAACATACCGATGACAAAGGGAACAACGTATGTCATTATGCGGTTTGACCGATAAAGATCTTCAGAGAATATGTAGGAACCAATATGGGCATCCAGGTTCCGCTATTGGTTATTGACCGAGAATGGTTCTAGGTCATGTCTACATAGTTCTCGAACCCGTAGGGTCCGTGACGCTTAAGGTTTCGATGGCGATGCTTATATTATGAGTTTATGAGTTTTGATGTACCGAAGGAGTTCGGAGTCCCGGATGAGATCGGGGACATGACGAGGAGTCTCGAAATGGTCGAGACGTAAAGATCGATATATTGGACGACTATATTCGGAGTTCGGAAAGGTTCCGAATGATTCGGTATTTTTCGAGTACCGGAGAGTTACGGGAATTCGCCGGAAGAAGTATTGGGCCTTATTGGGCCCTGCGGGAAAGAGAGAGGGCTGCCTAGGGCAGGCCGCGCGCCCCCCCAAGGCCTAGTCCGAATTGGACTAGGGGGAGGGGCCGCACCCCTTCCTCCCTTCTCCTTCCTTCTCTCCTACTCCTACTAGGAAAGGAGGAGTCCTACTCCCGGTGGGAGTAGGACTCCCCCTTGCGCGCCTCCTCCTTGGCCGCCACCTCCTCCTTGCTCCTTTATATACGGGGCAGGGGGCACCCCATGACACACAAGTTGATCTACGGATCGTTCCTTAGCCGTGTGCGGTGCCCCTCCACCATATTCCACTTGGTCATATCGTCATGAGCTTAGGCGAAGCCCTGCGCCGGAGAAGTCATATCGTCAGCGGAGCTTAGGCGAAGCCCTGCGTCGGTGGAGCATCATCATCGCTACCACGCCGTCGTCTTGACGGAACTCATCCCCGACACTTTGCTGGATCGGAGTCCGGGATCGCCATCGAGCTGAACGTGTGCAGAACTCGGAGGTGCCGTCGTTCGGTGCTTGGATCGGTCGGATCGTGAAGACGCGTGCGACTACATCAACCGCGTTGTTATAACGCCCGCTTTCGGTCTCACGAGGGTGCGTGGACGGACACTCTCCCTCTCGTTGCTATGCCATCACCATGGTCTTGCGTGTGCGTAGGAAATTTTTGAAATTACTACGTTACCCTTGATGGCATCCGAGCCTGGTTTTATGCGTTGATGTCATATGCACGAGTAGAACACAAGTGAGTTGTGGGCGATATAAGTCATACTGCTTACTAGCATGTGATTCTTTGGTTCAGCGGTATTGTGAGTTGATGAGGGCCGGACCGTCATTACGCGTACGGTTTTGCGAGTCTGGTTTCTCCGCTTCGAGCACTAGTTGCTTAAAGGTGACCGGTGTGTCTCTCTCACTTTAGTTGAACCGAGTGGCTACGCCCGGTCCTTGCGAAGGTTAAAACAGCACCAACTTGACAAACTATCGCTGTGGTTTTGATGCGTAGGTAAGAACGGTTCTTGCTCAGCCCGTAGCAGCCACGTAAAACTTGCAACAACAAAGTAGAGGACGCCTAACTTGTTTTTGCAGGGCATGTTGTGATGTGATGTGGTCAAGACGTGATGCTATATTTTATTGTATGAGATGATCATGTTTTGTAACCGAGTTATCGGCAATCGGCAGGAGCCATATGGTTGTCGCTTTATTGTATGAAATGCAAAAGCCATGTAATTGCTTTACTTTATCACTAAGCGATGGCGATAGTCGTAGAAGCAATAGTTGGCGAGGCGACAACGATGCTACGATGGAGATCAAGGTGTCGCGCCCGGTGACGATGGTGATCATGACGGTGCTTCGGAGATGGAGATCACAAGCACAAGATGATGATGGCCATATCATATCACTTATATTGATTGCATGTGATGTTTATCCTTTATGCATCTTATCTTGCTTTGATTTGACGGTAGCATTATAAGATGATCTCTCACTAAAATTATCAAGAAGTGTTCTCCCTGAGTATGCACCGTTGCTAAAAGTTCGTAGTGCCCAGACACCACGTGATGATCGGGTGTGATAAGCTCTACGTCCATCTACAACGGGTGCAAGCCAGTTTTGCACACGCGGAATACTCAGGTTAAACTTGACGAGCCTAGCATATACAGATATGGTCTCGGAACACGGAGACCGAAAGGTCGAGCGTGAATCATATAGTAGATATGATCAACATAGTGATGTTCACCATTGAAAACTACTCCATCTCACGTGATGATCGGTTATGGTTTAGTTGATTTGGATCACGTGATCACTTAGATGACTAGAGAGATGTCTATCTAAGTGGGAGTTCTTAAGTAATATGATTAATTGAACTTTAATTTATCATGAACTTAGTCCTGGTAGTATTTTGCAAATTATGTTGTAGATCAATAGCTCGCGTTGTTGCTTCCCTATGTTTTTGCTTCCCTATGTTTTTATGTGTTCCTAGAGAAAATTGTATTGAAAAATATTAGTAGCAATGATGCGGATTGGATCCGTGATCTGAGGTTTTATCCTCATTGCTGCACAGAAGAATTATGTCCTTGATGCACCGCTAGGTGACAGACCTATTGCAGGAGCGTATGCACGTTATGAACGTTTGGCTAGCTCAATATGATGACTACTTGATAGTTTAGTGCACCATGCTTAAACGGCTTAGAATCGGGACTTCAAAGACGTTTTTGAACGTCATGGACCATATGAGATGTTCCAGGAATTGAAGTTAATATTTCAAGCAAATACCCGAGTTAAGAGATATGAAATCTCCAACAAGTTCTATAGCTAAAAGATGGAGGAGAATCGCTCAACTAGTGAGCATGTGCTCAGATTGTGCAGGTACTTCAATCGCTTGAAATCAAGTGGGAGTTAATCTTCCAGATAAGATAGTGATTGATGTAATTCTCTAGTCACCATCACCAAGTTAGTAGAACTTCGTGATGAACTATAATATGCAAGGGATGACAAAAGTAATTCCCAAGCTCTTCGTGATGCTGAAATCGTGAAGGTAGAAATCAAGAAAAGAGCATCAAGTGTTGATGATTGACAAGACCACTAGTCTCAAGGAAAAGGGCAAAGGGAAGAAGGGGAACTTCAAGAAGAACGGCAAGCAAGTTGCTACTCGAGTGAAGAAGCCCAAGTCTGGACCTAAGCCTGAGACTAAGTGCTTTTGCTGCAATGGAACTGGTCACTCGAAGCGGAACTACCCCAAGTATTTGGCGGATAAGAAGGATGGCAAAGTGAACAAAGGTATATTTGATATACAGATTATTGATGTGTATTTTACTAGTGTTCGTAGAAACCCCTTGGTATTTGATCGGGTTCGGTTGCTAAGAGTAGTAACTCAAACGGAGTTGCGTAATGAATGTAAACTGGTTGAAGGGGAAGTGACGATGAGTGTTGGAAGTAGTTCCAAGATTGATATGATCATCATCGCACACTCCCTATACTTTCGGGATTAGTGTTAAACCTAAATAAATGTTATTTGGTGTTTGCGTTGAGCATGAATATGATTTGATCATGTTTATTGCAAAACGGTTATTCATTTAAAGTCAAAGAATAATTGTTGTTCTGTTTAAATGAATAAAACCTTCGATGGTCATACACCCAATGAAAATAGTTTTCGTAACGGTTGTTCATTTAAAGTCAAAGAATAATTGTTGTTCTGTTTAAATGAATAAAACCTTCAATGGTCATACACCCAATAAAAATAGTTTGTTGGATCTCGATCGTAGTAATACACATATTCATAATATTGATGCCAAAAGATGCAAAGTTAATAATGATAGTGCAACTTATTTGTGGCAATCGCCGTTTAGGTCATATTGGTGTAAAGCGCATGAAGAAACTCCATGCTGATGGGATTTTGGAATCACTTGATTATGAATCACTTGATGCTTACGAACCATGCCTTATGGGCAAGATGACTCAAGACTCTGTTCTCCGGAACAATGGAGCGAGCAAATGACTTATTGGAAATAATACATACTGATGTATGCGGTCCGATGAGTGTTAAAGCTCACGGCAAGTATCGTTATTTTCTGACCTTCACAGATGATTTGAGCAGATATGCGTATATCTTCTTGATGAAACATAAGTATGAAATAGTTGAAAGGTTCAAAGAATTTCAGAGTGAAGTGGAAAAATCATCGTAACAAGAAAATAAAGTTTCTGCGATCTGATCGCGGAGACGAATAATTGAGTTCTGAGTTTGGTCTTCAATTAAAATAATGTGGAATAGTTTCACAGCTCACGCCACCTGGAACACCACAATGTTATGGTGTGTCCGAACGTCGAAACCGCACTATATTGGATATGGTGCGATCTATGATGTATCTTACCGATTTACCACTATCGTTTTGGGGTTATACATTAGAGACAAATGCATTCACGCTTAATAGGGCACCATCTAAATCCGTTGAGAGGACACCGTATGAACTATGGTTTAGCGATAAACCTAAGTCATCGTTTCTTAAAAGTTTGGAGTTGTGATGCTTATGTGAAAAAGTTTTCACCGATAAGCTCGAACCCAAATCGGAGAAGTGCGTCTTCATAGAATACCCAAAAGAAAATGTTGGGTACACCTCCTATCACAGATCCGAAGGCAAGTTTTTCGTTGCTAAGATGGATCCTTTCTAGAGAAGAAGTTTCTCTCGAAAGAAGTGAGTGGGAGGAAAGTATAACTTGATGAGGTAATTGTACCTTCTCCCTTATTGGAAAGTAGTTCATCACAGAAATCAGTTCTATTGATTTCTACACCAATTAGTGAGGAAGTTAATGATGATGATCATGAAACTTCAGATCAAAGTTGCTACCAAACCTCGTAGGTCTTCCAGAGTAAGATCCGCACTGTAGTGGTACGGTAATCATGTTCGAAGTCATGTTACTAGACCATGATGAACCTCACGAACTATGAGGAAGCGATGATGAGCCCAGATTCATGAAATGGCTTGAGGCCATGAAATCTGAGATAGGATCCATGTATGAGAACAAAGTATGGACTTTGATTGACTTGCTCGATGATCAGCAAGCCATGTTAAATAAATGGATCTTCAAGAGGAAGATGGACACCGATAGTAGTGTTACTATCTACAAAGCTAGACTTGTCGAAAAGGGTTTTAGACAAAGTTCAAGATGTTGAATACAATGAGATTTTCTCACTTGTATCGATGCTTAAAAGTCTGTCCGAATCATGTTAGCAATTGCCACATTTTATGAAATCGGCAAATGGATGTCAAAACTACATTCTTTAATGGATTTATTAAAGAAGAGTTGTATATGATGCAACCGTAAGGTTTTGTCAATCCTAAAGGAGCTAACAAAAATGTGCAAGCTTCAGCGATCCATCTATGGACTGGTGCAAGCATCTCGGAGTTGGAATAAACGCTTTGATAGTGTGATCAAAGCATATGGTTTTATACAGACTTTTGGAGAAGCCTGTATTTGCAAGAAAGTGAGTGGGAGCACTACAACATTTCTGATAAGTATATGTGAATGCCATATTGTTGATCGGAAATAATGTAGAATTATTCTGCAAAGCATAAAGGAGTGTTTGAAAAGTTTTTTTTTCAAAGAAGGACCTCGGTGAAGCTGCTTACATATTGAGCATCAAGATCTATAGAGATAGATCCAGACGCTAGATAAGTTTTTCAATGAATACATACCTTGACAAGATTTTGAAGTAGTTCAAAATGGAACAGTCAAAGAAAGAGTTCTTGCCTGTGTCACAAGGTGTGAAATTGAGTAAGACTCAAAACCCGACCACGGCAGAAGATAGAAAGAGAATGAAAGTCATTCCCTATGCCTTGGCCATAGGTTCTATAAAGTATGCCATGCTGTGTACCAGATCTATTGTATACCCTACAATCGAGTTTGGCAAGGAGTACAATAGTGATCTAGGAGTAGATCAACGGACAGCGGTCAAAATTGTCCTTAGTGGAATAAGGATATGTTTCTCGATTATGGAAGTGAAAAAGGGTTAAACGTAAAGGGTTACGCCGATGCAAGTTTTGACACCGATCTGGATGACTCTAAGTCTCGATCTAGATACATATTGAAAGTGGAGCAATTAGCTAGAGTAGCTCCGTGCAGAGCATTGTAGACATAGAAATTTGCAAAATACTTACAGCTCTGAATGTGACAGACCCGTTGACTAAAATTATCTCACAAGCAAAACATGATCACACCTTAAACCCTTTGGGTGTTGGTCACATGACGATGTGAACTATGGGTGTTAACCACATATAGATGTGAACTATTGATGTTAAATCACATGGCGATGTGAACTAGATTATTGACTCTAGTGCAAGTGGGAGACTGAAGGAAATATGCCCTAGAGGCAATAATAAAGTTATTATTTATTTCCTTATATCATGATAAATGTTTATTATTCATGCTAGAATTGTATTAACCGGAAACATAATACATGTGTGAATACATAGACAAACAAATAGTCACTAGTATGCCTCTACTAGACTAGCTCATTGATCAAAGATGGTTATGTTTCCTAACTATAGACATGTGTTGTCATTTGATTAATGGGATCACATCATTAGGAGAATGATGTGATTGACATGACCCATTCCGTTAGCGTAGCACTTGATCGCTTAGTATGTTGCTTATGCTTTCTTCATGACTCATACAAAGTTCCCGCAACTATGAGATTATGCAACTCCGTTTACGGAGGAACACTTTGTGTGCTACCAAACGTCTAACGTAAATGGGTGATTATAAAGGTACTCTACAGGTGTCTCCAAAAGTATATGTTGAGTTGGCATGAATCGAGATTAGGTTTTGTCACTCCGATTGTCGCAGAGGTATCTCTGGGCCTTCTCGGTAATACACATCACATAAGCCTTTCAAGCATTGCAACTAATGAGTTAGTTGTGAGATGATGTATTACGGAACGAGTAAAGAGACTTACCGGTAACGAGATTGAACTAGGTATTGGATACCGACGATCGAATCTCGGGTAAGTAACATACCGATGACAAAGGGAACAACGTATGTCGTTATGCGGTTTGACCGATAAAGATCTTCGTAGAATATGTAGGAACCAATATGGGCATCCAGGTTCCGCTATTGGTTATTGACCGAGAATGGTTCTAGGTCATGTCTACATAGTTCTCGAACCCGTAGGGTCCGCACGCTTAAGGTTTCGATGACAGTTATATTATAAGTTTATGAGTTTTGATGTACCGAAGGAGTTCGGAGTCCCGGATGAGATCGGGGACATGACGAGGAGTCTCGAAATGGTCGAGACGTAAAGATCGATATATTGGACGACTATATTCGGAGTTCGGAAAGGTTCCGAATGATTCGGTATTTTTTGAGTACCGGAGAGTTACGGGAATTCGCCGGAAGAAGTATTGGGCCTTATTGGGCCCTGCGGGAAAGAGAGAGGGGCTGCCTAGGGCAGGCCGCGCCCCAAGGCCTAGTCCGGGTGGACTAGGGAGGCCGCACCTTCCTCCCTTCTCCTTCCTTCTCTCCTACTCCTACTAGGAAAGGAGGAGTCCTACTCCCGGTGGGAGTAGGACTCCCCCCTGGTGCGCCTCCTCCCTTGGCCGGCCACCTCCTCCTTGCTCCTTTATATCTGAGGCAGGGGGCACCCCATGACACACAAGTTGATCTACGGATCGTTCCTTAGCCGTGTGCGGTGCCCCTCCACCATATTCCACTTGGTCATATCGTCGCGAGCTTAGGCGAAGCCCTGCGCCGGAGAAGTCATATCGTCAGCGGAGCTTAGGCGAAGCCCTGCGTCGGTGGAGCATCATCATCGTCCTGCACGCCGTCGTCTTGTGGAACTCATCCCCGACACTTTGCTGGATCGGTGTCCGGGGATCGTCATCGAGCTGAACGTGTGCAGAACTCGGAGGTGCCGTACGTTCGGTGCTTGGATCGGTCGGATCGTGAAGACGTACGACTACATCAACCGCGTTGTTATAACGCTTCCGCTTTCGGTCTCACGAGTGCGTGGGACAGACACTCTCCCCTCTCGTTGCTATGCCATCACCATGGTCTTGCGTGTGCGTAGGAAATTTTTTGAAATTACTACGTTACCCAACACGTATTATTTGCCTTCATGAGAGAAGCCTCTAGTGAAACATATGGCCCTCGGGTCTATTTTCCATCGTATTAGTTTCCAATCTACTATTTTGCAATCTTTTATTTTCATATCTATAAACCAAAAAAACCCAAAAAATTTATCTTTTGTTTAGTTCTATCTACCTGTATCAGATCTCACCTTTGCAAGTGACCGTGAAGGCATTGACAACCCCTTTATCGCGTTGGGTGCAAGTGTTTGATTGTTTGTGCAGGTGCATCTATTGGCGACTTGCGCGTTTCTCCTATTGGATTGATACCTTGGTTCCTAACTGAGGGAAATACTTATCTCTACTGTGCTGCATCACCCTTTCGTCTTCAAGGAAAAAACCAACGCAAGCTTAAGAAGTAGCAGTGGCAGTTCACCGTCAGCCGTTGCCATGGGAATTGATACGTCTCCAACGTATCTATAATTTTTTATTGTTCCATGCTATTATATTATCAATCTTGGAAGTTTTATAATCATTTATAGTCATTTTTGGTACTAACCTATTGACATAGTGCCAAGTGCCAGTTACTGTTTTATGCATGTTTTTTACATCGCAGGAAATCAATACCAAACGGAGTCCAAATGCAACGAAACTTAACGGAGAATTTTTTGGACCAAAAGACACCTAATGGGCCCTGGCTGCGCCTAGGGGGTGATCTGAGGAGAGCACAACCCACCAGGGCGCGCCAGGAGGCCCAGGCGTACCCTGGTGGGTTGTGCCCACCTCGGGTGCCCCCCGGACCGCCTCTTTGCTCCATAAATACCCGAATATTCTCAAAACCCTAGGGGAGTCGACGAAATATTGATCCATCCGCTGCAGAGTCAAGAACCACCAGATCCAATCTAGAAACCATCTCGGATGGGGTTCACCACCTCCATTGGTGCCTCTCTGATGATGCGTGAGTAGTTCTTTCTAGACCTTCGGGTCCGTAGTTAGTAGATAGATGGCTTCCTTTCTCTCGCTGAATTCTCAATACAATGGTCTCTTGGAGATCCATATGATGTAACTCTTTTTGCGGTGTGTTTGTTGGGATCTGATAAACTTTGAGTTTATGATCAGTTATATGTTTTTATATCCATGAAAGTATTTGAGTTTCTTTAGTCTCTTTTATGCATGATCTCTTATAGCCTCGTATTTCTTCTCTGATATTTGGGTTTTTTTTGGCCAACTTGATCTATTTATCTTGCAATGGGAAGAGGTGCTTTGTAGTGGGTTCGATCTTATGGTGATTGATCCCAGTGACAGAAGGGGAACCGACACGTATGTATCGTTGTTACTAAGGGTAAAACGATGGGGTCTATCTCTACATAGATAGATCTTATCTACATCATGTCATCATGCTTATTGCATTACTCCGTTTTTCCATGAACTTAATACACTAGATGCATGTTGGATAACGGTCGATGTGTGGAGTAATAGTAGTAGATGCAGGCAGGAGTCGGTCTACTAATCTTGGACATGATGCCTATATAATGATCCTTGCCTGGATATCATCATGATTATTTGAAGTTCTATCAATTTCCCAACAATAATTTGTTCACCCACCGTTTGCTATTTTTCTTGACAGAACCACTAGTGAAACCTACGACCCCGGGTCTCTTTCTCATATATTTGCCTTTGCGATCTACTTTTCCTTTGCATTTATTTTCAGATCTATTAAACCAAAAATACAAAAATACTTTGCTGCACTTTATTTTATTTGCGATCTATTTATTCAATCTATTACAACTTTCTCCCGTCCACGCACCAATTTCTGGTGCCATTACCCGAAAGGGATTGACAACCCCTTTAACACGTCGGGTTGCGAGTGGTTGTTATTTGTGTGCAGGGGATGTTTACGTTGTGTTGCCTGGTTCTCCTACTAGTTCGATAACCTTTGGTTTCATCACTGAGGGAAATACCTACCGTTGCTGTGCTGCATCATCCCTTCCTCTTTGGGGAAATACCGACGTAGTCCTAGCAGACATCAAAAGGAATTTCTGGCACCGTTGCCGGGGAGGATCTTCAACATATACCAGGTTCCTAATCAGAAATCTCATCTCCTTGCAATTTATATTATTTGCCACTTGCCTCTCGTTTTCCGCTCCCCCACTTCACAAAAATTTGCCGTTTTATTCGCCCCTGTTTTTCCGTTTGCCATTTTCTCGTCAGATCTATTCTTTGCTTGCAATCATGAGTGATTTCGGTATGGCACAAACAGATGATGGCCTAACTCCTAAGAATGGACGTATGGGCAATCTGGATGCTAAAACTTTTATCTTGGGGCAAGGGAACATTATGGGAAAAGAACATACCCAAGAATTTTTCAATTGTGTTTGAAATCTAAGTCTTGATGATGCTCCTATACTTAAAACTACTAGATCTTATCTGGATGCTATTTCAGCACTAGTTCTGAAACTTGAAAGTAAATTTATTCGTACCCATCCTACTTTGCAAAGATTGTTTTTTGAGCTTCTCGTTATAAAGAATCCTAGGGCTAAAAAGTTGGCCACCCTTGTCCTTATGAATGAATTTGATTACAGAATATGGGAAGCTAGGGAAATCTTTGATTTTTATGGTATGAATCGTGAAAAATCCGTGATAGATGAAATTCTTTACAATAGTGATTATGCACTAAGGCATTTTCTTGGGGATAATAAAATCTTTGATGAGAATCTTAAAAAAGAATTCCCCGTTTTAGATATAATCCAACAAGTTTTCAATAATGTTAATCAACATTACTCTTGGATTGTTGCGGGAAATCAAAGGGGTTATGATGAAAACCAACTTAGGAATGCTAAAGTTTCTATGGATAATATGTTTAATGTTGTGTTTACAAAACCCCATGATGAAAATACCTCTAAGAAAATTAAGAAGAAGGATGAGAAAACTTAGATCCATGCTTTATGCCTAGCTAAGGGCGTAAAACTATAGCGCTTGTTGGGAGGCAACCCAATGAATATTTTTTTTCTTTTTTCTTTCTGTTCTTGAGTGTTTGCACAATTATGCTACTGTTATGATTGTGTTTTTTGTGTTTTAATTAGTGTTTATGCCAAGTAAAGCCTTTAGGATCTTCTTGGGTGATAGTTGTTTGATCTTGCTGAAAACAGAAACTTTTACACTCACGAAAACAATTCTTATTTTTAACTAGAGCGTGATAAAATACCAATTTTTGCAGCAGATTAATATACAAATTACCCAGGTCGTCCTAATTTTTCAGAATTTTTGGATTTCTAGAAGTATTCGAACAAATCAGATTGCTACAGACTGTTCTCTTTTGACAAATTCTGTTTTCTTTGTGTTGTGTGCTTATTTTGATGGCTCTATGGTTTTCTTTGATGAGTTTTTGCCATAGAAAAGTTGGAATACAGTAGATACAATGCAAGAACAAAATATGAATTGGTTTGATACAGTACTTATAGTACTAATTTATTTTTCTTACACTAACGGATCTCATGAAGGTTTTATTGAGTTTTGTGTGATTGAAGTTTTCAAGTTTTGGGTTATCTTACGATGGATGAAGGAATAAGGCATAAGAAGAGCCTAATCTTGGGGATGACCCGGCATCCCAAGCTATTATCCAAAAATGAGCAACCAACTAAGCTTGGGGATGCTCCTGAGTGGCATCCCCTCTTTCTTCTAACGACCATCGGTATTTTACTCGAAGCTATATTTTTATTCGTCATATACTATGTGTTTTGCTTGGAGCGTCTTGTATGATATGAGTCTTTGCTTGTTTTATTTTGTGTTTTAAGTCTTGATTCCTTGCTGGACACACCTATTTGAGAGAGCCAAAATTATATCATGACTTGTTAGAATTGCTCTCTATGCTTCACTTAATTTTTTTATGAGCTATGGACTTGCTCTAATGCTTCACTTATATCTTTTTCAGCAAGGTGTGCTTAGTTATTTTTGAAGAAATGCTCTCTTGCTTCACTTAGATTTATTTGAGAGTTAGTAAAATTTTCAAGAAATTCTCTCTTGCTTCACTTAAATTAATTTGAGAGAAAGAAAAAATTATGCTCTTGATCTTCACTTATATTTGTTTGAGCTTATCAAAAGCAACATATGAAAATTAGTTCCAAAGTGATAGATATCCAAGAAGGATATAATAAAAACCTTCATGAAGACCATTGGACAAAATAAACTTGATTCTAAGTAATAGTTTTGAGATATGATGATGTGATATGTGAGTTATGTTGATGAGTAATTATGCTTTAGTAAGAATATTGGTGTTAAGGTTTGTGATTCCCTATGCAAGCTCAAAAGTCAATAATTATGCAATGAATATCCTACTTGTGGTTCATTATCCGGTGTTAATTATGCTTAATGCTCGCTTATGAGATTACTCGTTTCTTGGTTGGTCGCTTCTCAATCTTTTGCTAGCCTTCATTTTGCACTAAGTATGATCTCTACTTGTGCATCCAAAAACCTTTAAACCAGTTTTGCCACATGAATCCACTATATCTACCTATATGCGGTATTATTTTGCCGCTCTAAGCAAATTTGTATGTGCCATCTCTAATTTTCAAAATAAACTTCACTTTTGTGTGTTCGTTCCGCTCGCGGAGCGATGAGGGGTGGCTAATATTTTTCCATGCTAGATGTGTTATTCTCACGATGAGTGTTTATTCACTTGTCATTGCATGAGAGTAAGGCAAAGGTATTAGGGATGCCTAGTCCCGAAATGAAAAATGAATTTACTTTATGTTGTCAAATAATAAATTCCTTGGAAAGTGTTGGTATGGAGGGCACCCATGGATAAGGTTAGCCATGGAAAGTGAAAGTACGGTGGAATAAGGAATAAACTTTATTTTCTGTTTGGGAACCGCCTATGATATATCTAGCATGGAAAGTGTTGGGAATTCTAAGTCGTTTTCGTTGGTGGGAAGGATACACCTTCCAAAATGTTTTTATCTCTAAGTTTTTCACTTTGAGCTCTCGTACCTCTACAAATCCCTACTTCCCTCTGCGAAGGGCCTTTCTTTTACTTTATGCAATTTTTTTGAATTTGAGTCTCCATCCTCTATTATAAAAGCACCAACTAGGAGGCAATATGATCGTACTTGAGTATTGGGTGTAGCTAATATGCGAGTGTGTTTCATGAATGGATCAATGGTTGAGCATGATGGGCTAGGGATAACTTATTTTAGCGTTGATATTTTGAAAGACATGATTGCTTGTTGATATGCTTGAGTATTTAAATTATCATGTCAAAACTAGACTATTGCTTTGAATCAGATAAAAGTCCAAATGTCAATGCTATAGAGAAAAGAATATGATATGACATGTTAGGCAGCATTCCACATCAAAATTTTTGTTTTTATCACTTACCTACTCGAGGACGAGTAGGAGTTAAGCTTGGGGATGCTGATACGTCTCCAACGTATCTATAATTTTCGATTGTTTCATGCTGTTATATTATCAGTCTTCGATATTTTATAATCATTTTATGGTCATTTTATATCATTTTTTGGTACTAAACTATTGACATGGTGCCAAGTGCCACTTGCTGTTTTCTGCATGTTTTTTACATCGCAGGAAATCAATACCAAACGGATTCCAAATGCAACGAAACTTCGCAGAGAATTTTTTTTGGACCAGGAGACACCTAATGGGCCTCAGCTGCACAGGGGTGCTCAGGAGAGCACAACCCACCAGAAGCGCCAGAGGCCAGTGTGCCTGGTGGGTTGTGGCCACCTCGGGTACCCCAGACGCCTCTTTGCTCTATAAATACCCCAATATTCCCAAAACCCTAGGGAGTCGACGAAATATTGATCCGGCCCTTGAGTCCGTAACCACTAGATCCAATCTACACACCATCTCGGATCGGGTTCACCACCTCCATTGGTGCCTCTCCGATGATGCGTGAGTAGTTCTTTCTAGACCTTTGGGTCCGTAGTTAGTAGCTAGATGGCTTCCTCTCTCTCGCTGAATTCTCAATACAATGGTCTCTTGGAGATCCATATGATGTAAATCTTTTTGCGGTGTGTTTTTTGGGATCTGATGAACTTTGAGTTTATGATCAGTTATATCTTTTTATATCCATGAAAGTATTTGAGTTTCTTTGATCTCGTTTATGCATGATCCCTTATAGCCTCGTATTTCTTCTCCGATATTTGGGTTTTGTTTGGCCAACTTGATCTAATTGCAATGGGAAGAGGTGCTTGTAGTGGGTTCGATCTTACGGTGCTTGATCCCAGTGGCAGAAGGGGAACCGACACGTATGTATCGTTGCTACTAAGGATAAAACGATGGAGTCTATCTCTACATAGATAGATCTTGTCTACATCATGTCATCATTCTTATTGCATTACTCCGTTTTTCCATGAACTTAATACACTAGATGCATGCTGGATAGCGGTCGATGTGTGGAGTAATAGTAGTAGATGCAGGCAAGAGTCGGTCTACTAATCTTGGACGTGATGCATATATAATGATCATTGCCTCGATATCTTCATGATTATTTGAAGTTCTATCAATTGCCCAACAGTAATTTGTTCACCCACCGTTTGCTATTTTTCTCGAGAGAAGCCACTAGTGAAACTTACGGCCCCTGGGTCTCTTTCTCATATATTTGCCTTTGTGATCTACTTTTCCTTTGCATTTATTTTCAGATCTATTAAACCAAAAATACAAAAATACTTTGCTGCACTTTATTTTATTGCGATCTATTTACTCAATCCATTACAACTTTCTCCCGTCCACGCACCAATTTCTGGTGCCGTTACCCGAAAGGGATAGACAACCCCTTTTAACACGTCGGGTTGCGAGTGGTTGTCATTTGTGTGCAGGGGTTGTTTACGTTGTGTTGCTTGGTTCTCCTACTGGTTCGATAACCTTAGTTTCATCAGTGAGGGAAATACCTACCGTCATTGTCTTTGCATCATCCCTTCCTCTTTGGGGAAATACCGACGTAGTCCTAGCAGACATCAGGAATTGACAGATCTCCCGCGACTTCCTTCATGGGAGCTGCTGCGGGAGGAGGAAGTGCCAACTGCCGCCACTAGTGCGTCGCGGGGGGAGTTTGCACCGTCGGTGTACTGCATAAGAGATGGTAGTTTCAGCAAATAGGTTGTGTTCTTTCGGCGCGACTGCATTGTCGCAGAGAGGTTAAGAGATGGCTAAGCGAGAGACGACGAGAAGGGGAAGGTGGTAAGTAAGGTTTAGGTGAAGCGGATGCCTCTCCACCGGGCTTTTATAGCCGGGGACGACATCATGTTGATGCCGCATGGTGGCCATCCATTTTTTTTGTAATAATAACTTTCAATCTATTCATAAAATGTCAAGGTAGTACAAAGAACACCAGAAGTAAAAAATACATCTAGATCCGAACGGTCACCTCGGGAATACGAGGGAGCGGGTGTGGCATTAATGGACGCATGGTTACCGGTCACTTCACCTTGCTTGCCGGTGAATATCTGTGCGTTGGTCCGTGTATGGGCGGCATAGTGCTTAAAATCACGATTGTGATGCAAGGAGGAAGACGCTGGAACTTTTCTCCCACGGTAACGGTTGAATTTGAAGTGAGCTTGGCGTCGTCCTCCGGCCACGGAGCTCCTCATCCACCTCCGTCGCCGCTGGTGGCGGCCATGGAGGAAGATGTGGCCACGTCGACGAAAACCGCATCCAACGTGTTCGACGATATGTCGCAAAGGTAAAAAAAATCGTTTGTGCATTTGTTTGTTGTTTCAATTGTTGATTCTAATAGAATGTGAAGTTGATTACATGTAGGTCCATTTTTATAGTCTTGATGATGAAGTTTTCATGCGCGCGACAAATGTGACAAATGATGATGTTCACATGAGTATGCATCACAAGAATATGAAACTCAACAATACGGTGATGACAATCTCGACATGGATGATGAGGGCTTCGTTGTGAAGGGAAGAACCGCAAATTACATCAACGCCGACGATGTGTTGATTTGCATCGCATGGAAAGATTATTTTCGAGATAGGAACAACAAAGTAGAGAAGAGGAAGAAGAAAGGAAGAACTTTCACTTTCCATCATTGCTACAAAGAGCTCAAGGATGAGGAGAATTGAAAAACTAGAGAAGTTTTCGATGCTTCAAAGATGAAGAGTGTGGTGGTGGAGGATGAAGAAGATGACCCCAGTGATGAGAGAAGGAGCCCCACCCCTCACTCAGTGACTAAAACGTATAGGACGGTTGGAACTAAGAAAGTGAAGGAACCAAGGCCGGAGACAATGATCTCAAGGAAGGATTTGATGCCATAGTCATGGCGAGGAAAGAGTACGC
This sequence comes from Aegilops bicornis, assembly GCA_021605145.1. Lineage (NCBI taxonomy): Eukaryota > Viridiplantae > Streptophyta > Magnoliopsida > Poales > Poaceae > Aegilops > Aegilops bicornis. The sequence goes on along the minus strand of CM038674.1, from coordinate 228,519,823 downwards.
GGAAGAAAAAAGAATGTTGAAGCTCAAAGAAATGGAGGAGAGGAGTGAAGCCGAGTGACGGAGGGCGGCGACCAAAGAGAGGTTGGTGGCGGCCGAGGAGAGAAAGGTCGAATTTGAGGAGAGAAAGGCGGCAACCGAGGAGATGAAGATGGTGGAGGAGAAAGCACTCAAGTTTATGTTCATGGACTTATCTACTCTTGATGCCAAGGCAAAGGCGTATGTCAAACTTTGTCACGATGGAATGCTCATGAAGAAGCAAATTCTCATGAGAAGCATGATGGGAGGAGGAATGAGTGGTCCCATGGGAGGAATGGGAGGTGCCATGGGCGGAGGAACGAGAGGAGGAATGGGTGGGTACATGAACATGATGGGAGGTGCCATGAATGGTGCATTTGGTGGAAATGTGGGAGGTGGCTTTGGTGGCAACATGGATGGTGGCTTCGGTGACATGGAAGGTGGCTTTGGGGGCAAAATGAGCGGCATGGGAGGTGACTTCGGCGGCAACATTATGAGTGGCATGGGAGGTGGCTTTGGCGCAACATGATGAGTGGCATCGGAGGTGGCTTCGGCGGCAACATGATGAGTGGCATGGGAGGTGACTACGGTGGCAACATGAGCGGCATGGGAGGTGGCAATGAAGGTGCTTCCGCTGGAGTTCACGGCAACGAGACTTCAACACATGAAAACGTCGAGAAAGAAGCCATTGATGATGATCATACCACCATCGACAATGGCACTAGTGACAATAGAGATGACGCAAATTGAGTGATGTCTATGTGTATTTTCATTTTTTGGACCAAAAACTTCATTTGAGACAATTGACTTTTGTTTGTAGGATTTAAAACTTTGCTTCATGATGCACTTTGTTGGTAGAATTATGAAAATTCAATGTGCAAATGGGGTTGTATAGCGGCTAAACTACGGCCGAACAGCAGTCGCGCGGCCAGCGGGAGATTTACATCTCTAGTTTGCATCTTTTATTGGAGTTGCTCTTTTGCATCTCCGTTTTACATCGTATGTTGGAGTTGGCACCTTTTTTAGATGCAAAAGGCCCATTTTGGAGATGTAATTTTTTAAATCTTCGTTTTACATCTTAAAATTTGCATCTTCTAATGGAGATGCTCTAAGTCGGAGGATGCACTGTGGTGATGAGCTGACACGGAGAAACGGAGAGAGAACTTTTGGTTCTACGGATTCTGGAAGGAATTTGCTCAAAACTAATTTTGAATTTTTTGGGGCTGTTACGTAGTCCTATCTCAAAGTTGAAGCTCAAAGAAATGGAGGAGAGGAGTGAAGCCGAGGGACGGAGGGCGGCGACTGAATAGAGGTTGGCGATGGCCGAGGAGAGAAAGGTCAAATTTGAGGAGAGAAAGGCGGCAACCGAGGAGATGAAGATGGTGGAGGAGAAAGCACTCAAGTTTATGTTCATGGACTTATCTACTCTTGATGCCAAGGCAAAGGCGTATGTCGAACTTTGTCGCGATGGAATGCTCATAAGAAGCAAATGCTCATGAGAAGCATGATGAGAGGAGGAATGAGAGGTCCCATGGGAGGAATGGGAGGTGCCATGGGTGGAGGAATGAGAGGAGGAATGGGCGGGTACATGAACATGATGGGAGGTGCCATGAATAGTGCATTTGGTGGAAACATGGGAGGTGGCTTTGGTGGCAACATGGATGGTGGCTTCGGTGGCATGGGAGGTGGCTTCGGGGGGCAACATGAGCGGCATGGGAGGTGGCTTCGACGGCAACATGATGAGTGGCATGGGAGGTGGCTTTGGCGCAACATGATGAGTGGCATGGGAGGTGGCTTCGGCGGCAACATGATGAGTGGCATGGGAGGTGACTTCGGTGGCAACATGAGCGGCATGGGAGGTGGCAAAGAAGGTACTTTCGCTGGAGTTCGCGGCAATGAGACTTCAACACATGAAAACATCGAGAAAGAAGCCATTGATGATGATCATACCATCGTCGACAATGGCACTAGTGACAACAGAGAGGACGCAAATTGAGTGATGTCTATGTGTATTTTCATATTTTTTGGACCAAAAACTTCGTTTGAGACAATTGACTTTTGTTTGTAGGATTTAAAACTTTGCTTCATGATGCACTTTGTTGGTAGAATTATGAAAATTCAATGTGCAAATGGGGTTGTATAGCGGCTAAACTGAAAGCAGAACAACAGCCGCGCGGCCAGCGGCCGGTTTACATCTCTAATTTGCATCTTCTATTGAAGTTGCTCTTTTGCATCTCCGTTTTACATTGTACGTTGGAGTTGGCACTTTTTTGAGATGCAAAAAGCCCTTTTTAGAGATGTAATTTTTAAAATCTTCCATTTTATATCTTCAAATTTGCCTCTTCTATTGGAGATGCTCTAAGTCGGAGGATCCACTGTCGTGATGAGCTGATACGGAGAAAGGGAGAGAGAACTTTTAATTCTACGGATTCTGGAAGGATTGCTCAAAACTAATTTTGATTTTTTTTTTGGGGCTGTTACGTAGACCTATCTCAATGTCTTAAAAAAGGCTTCATAATCTATCAGGATACGATTCTCAACACCGTGCAAAGAAGGGCACCCGTGTAAGGTGCAACGACCGAACGTTTGTTTTCTTTTCTTCACATGCAGCACCGAATAGTTGATGGTTTAGGTGCCGAATTCCTGGACTTTTGTATCCATTGATTGAGGTAGTTGGTCGATGGGGCACCGTTGTCTCGCCCTCTTCGGCCGCGCCCCCCAGTTCCTCCATTTCGTCTTCTGGTCCAAACACTGTACTCGTTTACCGGCAAGATGTCTCTCCAACAACTGCCCAACAAACGATCATCATAGCTAGAACGGTAGGAGCATATGGGCGTCAGCACTACTGTTCCATCGAAACTGAACCCAAATCCAGAAACTAGCAGCTAAAGTAGTAGAAGAAGCAACAATCGCACATGGATCGATGATTATTCAGGGAACAGATAAAACACTCCATGTTCTTGCAGTTTATTCACATCACATGATGTGCAGCTATTAGTAGTAATATACACAAGCAGAGGAAAAGAAGAACTGAGTAGCCATGCGCAGGCCTGGCGAGAGCTCCGATCGATGCTCCCACTTACGTTATGCTGTAAGTGCGTCCATGCTGTATGTACATGCGGAGCGCGCGCGCGGCGCGTGCACGGTCGGCTGTGATCACGAGAGGTAGGTGCCGCAGACGCCGGCGCCGGCGCGGCAGCCGCCGCAGGCGCAGCCCCTGCCGCCCACGAACACCGGCCCGTTCCCGCGGGAGCCGGAGCGCCGCCGCCGCTTCCCTTCCCCTTCCCCTTCCCCTTCCCCGTCGCCGCTGCCGACGGCAGAGGAGGCCGCCAAGATGACCAGGGACAGCACGGACATGCACAGGATGATGACGCAGAACACCACGTCCCCGCCGCCGGCCACCGCGGAGTCATGGGTCTCGATGACCGCGCTCGCCATGGCGCTCCTCCTCGTCTTCCTCCTCCCTGGCGACGATTCTTGCGTGCTTTGCTACCCCTGGAGGCTGGAGCGCACACGGTCGTGGCGAGATCGAGCCGGGTATGTGAAATAAACAGGAGCTTCGCTGATACGTAGGCGAAGAGGCGGAGCTATGCTTATCTAAAATTCTAAATGCAGATGAATTTCGACCTCTGCAGCTACAATAATGGCATATGGGACTCCGGCCTCTCGTCGGATGATTGACGACGTCGCCTGATTACTTTTCTTGGAGCACTAAAGGTACCTCCAACGCACCTCAAACTTTCCGCGTCCGTCCAGACCGTGGTCTGGACGACGAAAGTCATCTAACCTTGTCTCGCATTTGTTTGTGGATCAGTTGAAATATCTGTTTTGGTAAACAGAAAAAACCATAACCAGGGGCAAAGCAAAAATTGAGCGGTGATGCTACCTACCGGCAACATCTTACCCAATCAGCTAATGCCACCTAGCACCATATATTGTCTTTTTTTAATTTAAGAAAATATTGGTATTTCAGCAGTGGACCCATTCTACTTCACATACAGGATGACATTAATGCGCATAACTACTCTATCTCTTCTCATACACAATAAATCCAACATCTTTTTGACTTTGACTAATTTAAAGCATTCATATCTTTTAAACCATATATTTGTTTTAGAATTTTTATTTATATTTGAACTCCTTGTATCAAAACCTTTAAAATAAGATCAATCTTGGATATTTTTCAACCACATTTAAATATGAATGCACATTTCACATTCGCAAAATTAGTTTCATAGATACATTATAATTCAACTTTTCTGTAGTTACTATTTCACATTTGTGAAAATCCATGATCGGTAATTTCACTCAATTGAAATCTTTTCAATAACATGATTTGAATTAGTTTCACAAGTTGACATTTTAGTTTCATATTTTTGTTCAGTTTCAGAATCTACATTTCGCTTTTCATTTGTTTGTTTCACAAAAAAACACATCTATTTCTTACACATTTTAATAACATATGTCACTCTTTTAAAATAAATTGTTACACATTTTTTAGGAAATTGTTACACATTTCTAAAAAAAACAGTTTCACAAGTTGGCATTTCAGTTTTGTATTATTTTTTAGTTCAAAATATACATATCACTTTCCACTAGCTTATTTCGCAAAAATCACACCTATTTCACTTCTACATTTTTGAAATAACATATTTCACTATTCCGAAATAAATTGTTACACATTTTCAAATAATCAGTTTCACAAGTTTACATTTCATTTTCATATTGTTATTCATTTTCACAAACTAAATTTTACTTTCTAGTGGGTTGTTTCACAAAAATCACATATATTTCAATTACACGTTTTTGAAATAATATATTTCACTCTTTTGAAATAAAGTGTTACAATTTTTTTAATATTCAGTTTCAAAGTTGACATTTCAGTTTCATATTTGGGTTAAATAGGTTTCAAGTTGGTCTCACATATTTCTACTAAAATAGGTTTGTTTCATATTTTTCTAATGAAATAGGTTTGTTTCACATATGGAATGTGAAATGTTGAAAATAGAAAATGTCCGAAATGTATGCAAGATTGGTCCAGTGCTAAAGGTCTTGGAGTCAGGAGTTGAAATATATACATTATTTCAAAAATGAACTTGTGGTTTAATAGATATGGACGATTTAATTTAGCCAAGATGGAATAAAAGGTTGGATTTATTATGTGAGAGAAGGGAAAGAGAGTAGAATGCTCACGGGAGTGAGAAAAAGATAATGATGGGCTAGATATTTACTCGGTTGTGGGGTCCACTTGCTGTATTGGTCAGGGTATTCATTTCGTATATCAAAAACCGAGGAGAAAAGGCTTACCCGTGCGCGAATCTTAAAGCATACAACGGATGATGGATTCCTCGCCGCTAGGTATCGTTAATTCTCAAAACGAATTTACGGAACCAGGGGGCTTTACAGGACTTCGTACACCAGCCACGTAGGACTCGGCACCCTCGGTGAAAGGATCGATATGGTTGACTAGAGGGGGGTGAATAGGAAACTACCAATTTTTTGCTTTTATTCACAAATTAGGTTTAGCAACAAATATGTTGTCTAGATATGTAACTAGGTGAGCAACCTATATGATGCTAACAACAATAACAACAAGTGCAAGCAAAGGATAAAACACAATAATAGCTTGCACAAAGTAAAGGAAGGAGATAACCACAAGTGGAGCCGGTGGAGATGAGGATGTGTTACCGAAGTTCCTTCCCTTTGAGGGGAAGTACGTCCCCGTTGGAGCAGTGTGGAGGCACAATGCTCCTCAAGAAGCCACTAGGCCCACTGTATTCTCCTCACGCCCTCAAACAATGCGAGATGCCATGATTCCACTAGTGGTGCCCTTGAAGGCGGCGACCGAACCTTTACAAATAAGGTTGGGGCAATCTCCACAACTTGATTAGAGGCTCCCAACGATACCACGGAGCTTCACCACAATGGATTGTGGCTCCGAGGTGACCTCAACCGTCTAGGGTGCTCATACACCCAAGAGTTACAAGATCCGCAAGGGATTAGTGGGAGGGAATCAAATTTCTCTTGGTGGAAGTGTAGATCCGGGCCTTCTCAACCAAACCCTAGAAAAATCAACAAGTTTGATCGGCTAGGGACAGAGATCGGGCGAAATGAGCTTTGGAGCAACAATGGAGTTTGGGGGAGGAAGAGGTGAGTCTTCTTGGGGAAGAAGACCCCCTTTTATAATGGGGGGAACAAATCCAACCGTTATGCATCTCACAGCCCACAGACGAGCGGTACTACCGTTCTACGAGCGGTACTACCGCTCTTTACAGGACGCATAGGAGAAAGAAGAACATGGGAGATAACAGAGGAACGGGCGGTGGTAGCTGCGGTAGTAGGGGTGGTACTACCGCCTCCACTACCGCTGCTACAACCGCCCATTTTCTAGGGACAAACGGGTAGCACGGTAGTAACCCGGAGGCACCACTGTAGAACCCGACACGATGAATTGAGGTCCCAGCCATGAGCGGTAGTGCGAACGGTGGTTACAACTGTACTACCTCCTATAGGCAGTACTATCGTTGCCGCCAGCGTTACTACCGCTTGTGGCTCTTCTCCCCTACTCCGATGCAAACGGGGGACAACTCCAAGGAAAAGGAAGGGGACGATGGGTGCAAGAAGTGTGTATGTGTTGATTCCACCCAAACCTTTCCGATGCGGACCCCCTCTTGATAGTACGGTTTTCCCTACGACTCAAGTCCACCAGAAAAGAAACGCGGGAAAGAAAACCGTCTTCTCTTCAAACTCCGAGGGGCACGAAATGTGTTGTGCCATATGCTTGATAGTATGAAAAGCTCAATGCACACGATTAGTCCGCAAAAATGTTGTCATCAATCACCAAAACCACTTAGGGAGAAATATGCCCTAACAATCTCCCTTTTTGGTGGATTGATGACAACGTGGGATTTGTACAAAGGATATAGCAATAAGAGGTGTGCAGCCCCACAATCTACAAAATATAGACGGGCTCCCCCTAGATGTGTGCACTATTTTAGATATGCTTTTGGAATGCAAAATGCACACATATAGGATCCACACTCCCCCTATATTTTATAGACCATGCCATACTAGCATAAACATAGTAAGATGCAATCATGCAAGAAATAGCAGGAGAGCATACGAATAAACGAATAAAAGCATAAGCATAGGATGCATCTCACAGGTAATAACTAACATAAAGTACTAGATATAAATAGAGAGAGATAAGGTAGTTCATATGTATCAAAACCATATGGTCTCAAACACACGGGACGAACATAAACCAAAGCAAACGAGTTCGAGCGAGGAAAGCAACTGCAAATGGAGAAACACACTCAACACACGACACACAACAAACCCCTGCACTCTCTCCCCCTTTGGCATTGAGACACCAAAAGGGTAGAGAGGACATCTAAACATGACAGTGGTAGCAACACTCCAGGACATCACCAATCATGCTCCTTCTCCTCCTTGTTAGACTCCACTGCAGCAGCTGAAGGGCATCCAATGCCATCATCAGAATTAGTCCAAGGACAGTGCACACGGATCCAAGCCTCCTCGTCGGCGATCCTGTCCTCAGATCCATCGAAAACGGTGAGGCCAACCTATCTCATAATGGACTTGTCATGACAACGGGCCTTCTTCTCAGCAACGTGAGCCTTATACTGACCCTTGGCCTGGAGGCAGAATAGCTTCTTCATCTTCTGTTTGAGCTTCTTAGCCCAAGATGGCTCCTCAAAAGGCTCATAGTCTTGCTCATCATCATCATCATCATCATCATCAGACTGCACTTGTGGGGCAGGATCTATCGTTTCCCACTTCTCCTTCTGGAAACACTAGGTCTCCAGTGAGAAGCTCCTCATTAGGAAATGTAGATGCCCATGTCTCCTCAATGAGCCGCATCAGGTAAGGGCCATAAATGATGCACTTGCGCTCTAAGATCGCACAAAGAATCTCCGATCACATGACATGAGAAACATCCAACACCTCCTGAGAGCCTTGATCCTTCTGGCAAAAGAGAAGAAGATCCACCAGATAGGAATGCACCATATCTTGATTGCCAACACGAGGGAACAAAGTGTTCCTAAAGATCCTATGCATGATACGTTGGGGAACTCAGTATTTCAAAAAATTTCCTACGATCACGCAAGATCTATCTAGGAGAAGCATAACAATGAGCGGGGAGAGTGTGTCCATGACCCTCGTAGACCGAAAGCGAAAGCGTTTAGTAACGCGGTTGATGTAGTCGAACGTCTTCGCAATCGAACCGATCCAAGTACCGAACGCACGGCACCTCCGTGATCTGCACACGTTCAGCTCGGTGACGTCCCACGAACTCTAGATCTAGCTGAGGTCGAGGGAGAGTTTAGTCAGCACGACGGCGTGGTGACGATGATGATGAAGTTACCAACGTAGGGCTTCGCCTAAGCACCGCGACAATATGACCGAGGTGGAAATATGTGGAGGGGGGCACCACACATGGCTAAGAATCAACTTGTGTGTCTATGGGGTGCCCCCTCCCCCGTATATAAAGGAGGGGAGGAGGGGGCCGGCCGGCCCTCATGGTGCGCCCCAAGGGGGGATTCCTACTCCTACTAGGAGTAGGTTTCCCCCCTTTCCTAGTCCTAATAGGAGGGGGATGGAAGGGGAAGAGGAGAGGAAGGAAAGGGGGGCCGGGCCCCCTCCTAATTTGGATTGGGCTTGGGGGGCGCGCCCCCACCTCTTGGCCGCTTCCTCTCTCTCCCACTAAAGCCCATGTAGGCCCATTTAGCCCTCGGGGGGTTCCGGTAACCCCCCGGTACTCATTCGAAACCTTTCCGGTGTCCAAACATAACCTTCCAATATATCAATCTTCATGTCTCGACCATTTTGAGACTCCCTGTCATGTCCGTGATCACATTCGGGACTCCGAACTACCTTCGGTACATCATTACACATAAACTCATAATACCGATCGTCATCGAACGTTAAGCGTGCGGACCCTACGGGCTCGACAACTATGTAGACATGACCGAGACTCACTTTCGGTCAATAACCAATAGCGGAACCTGGATGCTCATATTGGTTCCTACATATTCTACGAAGATCTTTATCAGTCAAACCGCATAACAACATACGTTGTTCCCTTTGTCATCGGTATGTTACTTGCCCGAGATTCGATCATCGGTATTATCATACTGATACGTCTCCAACGTATCTATAATTTTTGATTGTTCCATGCTATTATATTATCTGTTTTGGATGTTTAATGGGCTAATATGCTCTTTTATATTATTTTTGGGACTAACCTATTAACCGGAGGCCCAGTGCCAGTTGCTGTTTTTTTGCCTATTTCAGTGTTTCGCAGAAAAGGAATATCAAATGGGATCCAAATGAAACGAAACCTTCGTGAGGATCTTTCTTGGAACAAACGCAATCCAGGAGACTTGGAGTGGAAGTCAGAGATGCAACGAGGTGGCCACGAGGTAGGAGGGCGCGCCCAGGGGGTAGGCGCGCCCCCACCCTCATTGGCCCCTCGTAGCTCCACCGACATACTTCTTTCGCCAATATATACCCTTGTACCCTAAAAACATCAAGGATGAAAGGTCGAGGATGTCGCCTAGAGGGGGGGGGGTGAATAGGCGCTTTAAAATAATTACGGTTTAGGCTTGAACAAATGCGGAATAAACCTAACGGTTAATTTGTCAAGCATAAAACCTACAACAACTAGGCTCACCTATGTGCACCAACAACTTATGCTAAGCAAGATAAGCAACCATGTGATAGCAAGATATATGACAAAGAGCAATATGGCTATCACAAAGTAAAGTACATAAGTAAAGGGGCTCGGGTAAGAGATAACCGAGGCACGCGGAGACGACGATGTATCCCGAAGTTCACACCCTTGCGGATGCTAATCTTCGTTTGGAGCGGTGTGGAGGCACAATGCTCCCCAAGAAGCCACTAGGGCCACCGTAATCTCCTCACGCCCTCGCACAATGCAAGATGCCGTGATTCCACTAAGGGACCCTTGAGGGCGGTCACCGAACCCGTACAAATGGCAACCCTTGTGGGCGGTCACCGAACCCGTACACTTTGGCAACCCTTGGGGCGGTCACCGGAACCCGTCAAATTGCTCGGGGCGATCCCCACAACCTAATTGGAGACCCCGACGCTTGCCCGGAGTTTTACACCACAATGATTGAGCTCCGAACACTACCAACCGTCTAGGGCGCCCAAGCACCCAAGAGGAACAAGCTCAAGGGCACCAAGCACCCAAGAGTAATCAGCTTCTCAACTTGTAACTTCCACGTATCACCGTGGAGAACTCAAACCGATGCACCAAATGCAATGGCAAGGGCACACGGAGTGCCCAAGTCCTTCTCTCTCAAATCCCACCAAAGCAACTAATGCTAGGGAGGAAAATGAGAGGAAGAACAAGAAGGAGAACACCAAGAACTCCAAGATCTAGATCCAAGGGGTTCCCCTCACATAGAGGAGAAAGTGATTGGTGGAAATGTGGATCTAGATCTCCTCTCTTTTTCCCCTCAAAACTAGCAAGAATCCATGGAGGGATTGAGAGATAGCAAGCTCGGAGAAGGTCAACAATGGGGGAAGAACACGAGCTCAAAAGATAAGGTTCAATGGGGAAGAAGACCCCCTTTTATAGGAGGGGGAAAATCCAACCGTTACCCCCACTGAACAGCCCCGCACAGAGCGGTACTACCGCTAAGGAAGGGCGGTACCACCGCTGAGGGCGGTACTACCGCTCCCTACCTAGCGGTACTACCGCGCTGAAGAGAAAGACAGGCCACTGGCCCCAGAGCGGTACTACCGCGGGGGTAGAGCGGTACTACCGCTCGGAGCGGTACTACCGCTTCTACTGCCGCTCTTAGTGCCGCAAAACCCGACACGAAAAACTTCATTCGAGAATCGAGGCGGAAGTAGCCCAGACGCACAGCGGTACTACGGCCGAAACTCCCAAGCGGTACTACCGTTCGGAGAGAGGTACTACCGCTTGGAGCGGTACTACCGCTGAGGAGCTTCGGCGGTACTACCGCTGAGGGTCACGGTACTACCGCTGGCACCAATCTTGAAAACACAGAATATTCCAAGGAAAACCAGAACTGCCGTAACTTCTTCATATGAGCTCCGAATTGAGCAAACTCAAGCTTGTTTGAAACAAGACAACGAGTAGCATCAAAACAGAGGAGTGAAACCTCCAACCGAGAAGAACCGGCATACCCTCCAACATCGAAAACATCATAGAAGATGCATGAGAACTCCGTTTTCGATGAACTCGAGCTTGTCATAAAAATGACCATAAGCTCCAAATCTCACAAGGAGAAGAACCAAACAAGAACCAAGAAACATGATGCAAGGATGCAATGGTTTGAGCTCTCGACGAACGATACGATCAAGCTACTCACTTGAGAGCCCCCCTTGATAGTACGGCTATCGATCCTATAACCCGGTCTTCCACATCTACCATGAGACCGGTAAAATAGAAAACCTATCAAGGGCAAACCTTTGCCTTGCATATGGTCCACTTGAGCTAGATGATGACGATCTTGTCTCCCTCAAGTTGGACCACCTTTCTTGATTGCGTTGGCTCGAAGAAGACTAGTTGATTGCTCCCCCATACTCCACTATGGGTGAGCCACTCTTCCAAGACATCTTCACAAGTCCATTGTCACCAAATGGACGGCAAGCTTCAAGCACTTGATCTCTTTGTGATGCATCACTTGAACTTGCACACCGCAACCTAACCCCACAAAGAACTCTCACGAAGACCATGGGTTAGTACACAAAGCGTAATGGACAATGCTTACCATACCATGGGATCACTTGATCCCTCTCGGTACATCTTCTACGCTTTGTGAGTTGATCAACTTGATTCACTCTTGACTTAGTCTTGATCAACCTTGAATCTTTCCAACTCTCTTCGTTTGGATGATGTCTTGAAGGTAATCATGAATGATCACACAATCTTCTTCTTCAAGACATGCTTGCAATAAGCTCAACACTCACATGACCAATCTTTGGATAATTCCTTAATAGCACCTTGGTCAACACATAAACTCCTTGAAACCAACACATGGACTTCAAGAAATGCCTATGGACAAATCATGACCAATCTTTGGATAATTCCTTAATAGCACCTTGGTCAACACATAAACTCCTTGAAACCAACACATGGACTTCAAGAAATGCCTATGGACAAATCCTTCAAATATAACTCAATGCAACCATTAGTCCATAGAGAATGTCATCAATTACCAAAACCACACATGGGGGCACCGCATGTCCTTTCAAAGGAGAGCCACGAAACCACTTTTCCACCGCCGCAACCTTCTGTACCCGTGAGATCCCATCTTGGGGCCTTTTCCGGTGATCTGACGGAGGGGGATTCAATCACGGAGGGCTTCTACATCAACACCATAGCCTCTCCGATGATGTGTGAGTAGTTTACCACAGACCTTCGGGTCCATAGTTATTATCTAGATGGCTTCTTCTCTCTCTCTCTGGTTCTCAATACAAAGTTCTCTTCGATGTTCTTGGAGATCTATTCGATGTAATACTTTTTGCGGTGTGTTTTCCGAGTTCCAATGAATTGTGGGTTTATGATCAAGATTATCTATGAACAATATTTGGTTCTTCTCTGAATTCTTATATGCATGATTTGATATCTTTGCAAGTCTCTTCGAATTATCGTTTTAGTTTGGCCTACTAGATTGATCTTTCTTGCAATGGGAGAAGTGCTTAGCTTTGGGTTCAATCTTGCGGTGTCCTTTCCTAGTGACAGTAGGGGCAGCAAGGCATGTATTGTATTGTTGCCATCAAGGATAAAAAGATGGGGTTTATATCATACTGCTTGAGTTTATCCCTCTACATCATGTCATCTTGCCTAATGCGTTACTCTGTTCTTATGAACTTAATAATCTAGATGCATGCTGGACAGCGGTCGATGTGTGGAGTAATAGTAGTAGATGCAGAATCGTTTTGGTCTACTTGACACAGACGTGATGCCTATATTCATGATCATTCCTAGATATTCTCATAACTATGCGCTTTTCTATCAATTGCTCGACAGTAATTTGTTCACCCACCGTAATATATGCCATCATGAGAGAAGCCACTAGTGAAACCTATGGCCCCTGGGTCTATTTTATATCATATTAGTTTCTTGTTAACTTGCCAATTTCTGTCGCCGTTTATTTTGCAATCTTTACTTTCCAATCTATACAACAAAAATACCAAAAATATTTATCTTATTATCTTTATCAGATCTCACTTTTGCAAGTGGTCGTGAAGGGATTGACAACCCCTTTATCGCGTTGGTTGCAAGGTTCTTGATTGTTTATGCAGGTACTAGGTGACTTGCGTGTAGTCTCCTACTGGATTGATACCTTGGTTCTCAAAAACTGAGGGAAATACTTAAGCTACTTTGCTGCATCACCCTTTCCTCTTCAAGGGAAAACCAACGCATGCTCAAGAGGTAGCAAGAAGGATTTTTGGCGCTGTTGCCGGGGAGATCTATACTCAAGTCAAGACATACCAAATACCCATCACAAACTCTTATCCCTCGCATTACATTACTTGCCATTTGCCTCTCGTTTTCCTCTCCCCCACTTCACCTTTGCCATTTTATTCGCCCTTTTTCGTTCGTCTCTTTTTGCTTGCCTCTTATGTATCCGTTCTTAGTGTGGATTCCACCATTAAGAAACCTATGGGAAGGATTAATGATGTTCTTATTGTTGCAAATTGGAATTATGTACCCGTAGATTTCATTGTTCTTGATATAGATTGCAATCCTACATGTCCTATTATTCTTGGTAGACATTTCCTTATAACGATTGGTGCAATAATTGATATGAAAGAAGGAAATATTAGATTCCAATTTCCGTTAAGGAAAGGCATTGAACACTTTCCAAGAAATATAATTAAATTACCTTATGTATCTATTATAAGAGCCACTTATGGATTGCACACCAAAGATGACAATACCTAGATCTATTCTTGCTTTATGCCTAGCTAGGGGCGTTAAACGATAGCGCTTGTTGGGAGGCAACCCAATTTTATTTTTGTTCCTTGCTTTTTGTTCCTGTTTAGTAATAAATAATTCATCTAGCCTCTGTTTAGATGTGGTTTTATGTTATAATTAGTGTTTGTGCCAAGTAGAACCTTTGGGAAGACTTGGGTGAAGTCTTCTTGATCTTGCTGTAAAAACAGAAACTTTAAGCGCTCACGAGATTAGCTGCCATTTTTTACTGGAGAGTGCTTTTAGGTTGATTCTTTTTGCAGATGTTAATAGACAAATTCCTCATGTCCACCAATTTATTTCAGAATTTTTGGAGTTCCAGAAGTATTTGTTTGATACAGATTACTACAGACTGTTCTGTTTTTGACAGATTCTTTTTTTCGTGTGTTGTTTGCTTATTTTGATGAATCTATGGCTAGTATCGGGGGGTATGAACCATAGAGAAGTTGTAATACAGTAGGTTTAACACAATTATAAATAAGGAATGATTTCATTACAGTACCTTAAAGTGGTGGTTTGTTTTCTTATACTAACGGAACTCACAAGATTTTTTGTTTAAGTTTTGTGTTGTGAAGTTTTCAAGTTTTTGAGTAAAGATTTGATGGATTTTGGAATAAGGAGTGGCAAGAGCCTAACCTTGGGGATGCCCAAGGCACCCCAAGGTAAAATTCAAGGACAACCAAAAGCCTAATCTTGGGGATGCCCGAAGGCATCCCTCTTTAAATCTTCGTCTATCGGTAACTTTACTTGAGGCTATATTTTTATTCACCACATGATATGTGTTTTGCTTGGAGCGTCTTGTATGATTTGAGTCTTTGATTTTTAGTTTAACACAATCATCCTTGATGTACACACCTTTTGGGAGAGATACACATGAATCGTAATTTAGTAGAATACTCTATGTGCTTCACTTATATCTTTTGAGCTAGATAATTTTGCTCTAGTGCTTCACTTATATCTTTTTAGAGCACGGTGGTGGTTTTATTTTATAGAAATTATTGGTCTCTCATGCTTCACTTATATTATTTTGAGAGTCCTTTAGAACAGCATGGTAATTTTCTTTGGCTATAAAATTAGTCCTAATATGATAGGCATCCAAGAAGGGTATAATAAAAACTTCCATATAGAGTGCATTGAATACTATGAGAAGTTTGATACTTGATGATTGTTTTGAGATATGAAGATGGTGATATTAGAGTCGTGCAAGTTGAGCAATTGTGAATGTGAGAAATACTTGTGTTGAGGTTTGCAAATCCCATAGCATGCACGTATGGTAACCGTTGTGTAACAAATTTGAAGCATGAGGTGTTTCTCTGATTGCCCTCCTTATGAGTGGCGGTCGGGGACGAGCGATGGTCTTTTCCTACCAATCTATCCCCCTAGGAGCATGCACGTAGTGCTTGGTTTTGATGACTTGTAGATTTTTGCAATAAGTATGTGAGTTCTTTATGACTAATGTTGAGTCCATGGATTATACGCACTCTCACCCTTCCATCATTGCTAGCCTCTTCGGTACCGTGCATTGCCCTTTCTCACCTCGAGAGTTGGTGCGAACTTCGCAGGTGCATCCAAACCCCGTGATATGATACGCTCTATCGCACATAAGCCTCCTTATATCTTCCTCAAAACAGCCACCATACCTACCTATATGGCATTTCCATAGCCATTCCAAGATATATTGCCATGCAACTTTCCACCGTTCCATTTATTATGACACGCTTTATCATTGTCATATTGCCTTGCATGATCATGTAGTTAACATCATATTTGTGGCAAGGCCACCATGCATAATTTTTCATACATGTCACTCTTGATTCATTGCCCATCCCGGTACACCGCCAGAGACACTGATATAGAGTCATATTTTGTTCTAGTATCGAGTTGTAATCCTTGAGTTGTAAATACATAGAAGTGTGATGATCATCATAATTAGAGCATTGTCCCGTGTGAGGAAAAAAATTAAAAAAAGAGAGATAAAGGCCAAAAAAAGAGAAAGGCCAAATAAAAAAGGCCCAAAAATGATAGAAAAAGAGAGAAGGGGCAATGTTACTATCCTTTTTCCACACTTGTGCTTCAAAGTAGCACCATGATCTTCATGATAGAGAGTCTCTTATTTTGTCACTTTCATATACTAGTGGGAATTTTTCATTATAGAACTTGGCTTGTATATTCTAAAAATGGGCTTCCTCAAATGCCCTAGGTCTTCGTGAGCAAGAAAGTTGGATGCACACCCACTTAGTTTCTTTTGTTGAGCTTTCATACATTTATAGCTCTAGTGCATCCGTTGCATGGCAATCCCTACTCCTCGCATTGACATCAATTAATGGGCATCTCCATAGCCCATTGATTAGCCGCGTCGATGTGATACTTTCTCCCTTTTTGTCTTCTCCACACAACCTCCATCATCATATTCTATTCCACCCATAGTGCAATGTCCATGGCTCGCGCTCATGTATTGCGTGAAAGTTGAAAAAGTTTGAGAATACTAAAGTATGAAACAATTGCTTGGCTTGTCATCGGGGTTGTGCATGATGAGAGCATTTTGTGTGACGAAAATGAAGCATGGCCAAACTATATGATTTTGTAGGGATGAGCTTTCTTTGGCTAAGTTATATTGAGAAGACATAATTGTTTGATTAGTATGCTTGATGTATTATTATTTTTATGTCAATATTAAACTTTTGTCTTGAATCTTTCGGATCTGACATTCATGCCACAATAAATAAAATTACATTAAAAATATGTTAAATAGCATTCCACATCAAAAATTCTGTTTTTATCATTTACCTACTCCAGGACGAGCAAGAATTAAGTTTGGGGATGCTGATACGTCTCCAACGTATCTATAATTTTTGATTGTTCCATGCTATTATATTATCTGTTTTGGATGTTTAATGGGCTTTAGTATGCTCTTTTATATTATTTTTGGGACTAACCTATTAACCGGAGGCCCAGTGCCAGTTGTTGTTTTTTTTGCCTATTTCAGTGTTTCGCAGAAAAGGAATATCAAACGGAATCCAAACAAAACAAAACCTTCACGAGGATCTTTCTTGGAACAAACGCAATCCAGGAGACTTGGAGTGGAAGTCAGAGACACAACGAGGCGGCCACGAGGTAGGAGGGCGCGCCCCCACCCTCGTGGGCCCCTCGTAGCTCCACCGACATACTTCTTTCACCTATATATACCCTTGTAACCTAAAAACATCAAGGAGAGCCACGAAACCACTTTTCCACCGCCGCAACCTTCTATACCCATGAGATCCCATCTTGGGGCCTTTTCCAGCGATCTGCCGGAGGAGGATTCGATCACGGAGGGCTTCTACGTCAACACCATAGCCTCTCCGATGATGTGTGAGTAGTTTACCACAGACCTTCGGGTCCATAGTTATTATCTAGATGGCTTCTTCTCTCTCTTTGGTTCTCAATACAAAGTTCTCCTCGATGTTCTTGGAGATCTATTCGATGTAATACTTTTTGCGGTGTGTTTGCCGAGATCCGATGAATTGTGGGTTTATGATCAAGATTATCTATGAACAATATTTGGTTCTTCTCTGAATTCTTATATGCATGATTTAATATCTTTGCAAGTCTCTTCGAATTATTGGTTTAGTTTAGCCTACTAGATTGATCTTTCTTGCAATGAGGTAAGTGCTTAGCTTTGTGTTCAATGTTGTGGTGTCCTTGCCCAGTGACAGTAGGGGCAGCAAGGCACGTATTGTATGGTTGCCATCGAGGATAAAAAGATTGGGTTTATATCATATTGCTTGTGTTTATCCCTCTACATCATGTCATCTTGTCTAATGCGTTACTCTGTTCTTATGAACTTAATACTCTAGATGCATGCTGTATAGCGGTCGATGTGTGGAGTAGTAGTAGTAGATGCAGAATCGTTTTGGTCTACTTGACACAGACGTGATGCCTATATTCATGATCATGCCTAGATATTCTCATAACTATGCGCTTTTCTATCAATTGCTCGACAGTAATTTGTTCACCCACCGTAATATATGCCATCATGAGAGAAGCCACTAGTGAAACCTATGGCTCCTGGGTCTATTTTATATCATATTAGTTTCGTGTTAACTTGCCAATTTCTGTCGCCGTTTATTTTGCAATCTTTACTTTCCAATCTATACAACAAAAATACCAAAAATATTTATCTTATTATCTTTATCAGATCTCACTTTTGCAAGTGGTCGTGAAGGGATTGACAACCCCTTTATCGCGTTGGTTGCAAGGTTCTTGATTGTTTGTGCAGGTACTAGGTGACTTGCATGTAGTCTCCTACTGGATTGATACCTTGCTTCTCAAAAACTGAGGGAAATGATACAGAGCTCCCACTCACTTTCTTATAAATTCTTATTCAAGTATCCTTTTATGCTATTCAGAAGTTCAGTATCATTTCTGATCAACAATATGTCATCCACATATAATATCAGAAATGATATAGAGCTCCCACTCACTTTCTTATAAATACAGGCTTCTCCAAAAGTCTGTATAAAACTATATGCTTTGATCACACTATCAAAGTGTATATTCCAACTCCGAGAGGCTTGCACAAGTCCATAAATGGATTGCTGGAGCTTGCACACTTTGTTAGCACCTTTTGGATCGACAAAACCTTCCGTTTGCATCATATACAACTCTTCTTTAAGATATCCATTAAGGAATGCAGTTTTGACATCCATTTGCCAAATTTCATAATCATAAAATGCGGCAACTGCTAACATGATTCAGACGGACTTAAGCATCGCTACGGGTGAGAAGGTCTCATCATAGTCAACTCCTTGAACTTGTCGAAAACCTTTCGCAACAAGTCGAGGTTGGTAGACAGTAATATTACCGTCAGCGTCAGTCTTCTTCTTGAAGATCCATTTATTCTCTATGGCTTGCGATCACTGGGCAAGTCAACCAAAGTCCACACTTTGTTCTCATACATGGATCCCATCTCAGATTTCATGGCCTCAAGCCATTTTGCGGAATGTGGGCTCATCATCGCTTCCTCATAGTTCGTAGGTTCGTCATGGTCAAGTAACATGACCTCCAGAACAGGATTACCGTACCACTCTGGTGCAGATCTTACTCTGGTTGACCTACGAGGTTCAGTAGTAACTTGATCAGAAGTTTCATGATCATCATCATTAGCTTCCTCACTTACTGGTGTAGGAATCACTGGAACTGATTTTTGTGATGAACTACTTTCCAATAAGGGAGCTGGTACAATTACGTCATCAAGTTCTACTTTCCTCCCACTCACTTCTTTCGAGAGAAACTCCTTCCCTAGAAAGGATCCATTCTTAGCAACGAATATCTTGCCTTCGAATTTGTGACAGAAGGTGTACCCAACAGTCTCCTTTTGGTATCCTATGAAGACACATTTCTCCGATTTGGGTTCGAGCTTATCAGGTTGAAGCTTTTTCACATAAGCATCGCAGCCCCAAACTTTAAGAAACGACAACTTGGATTTCTTGCCAAACCACAGTTCATATGGTGTCGTCTCAATGGATTTAGATGGTGCCCTATTTAACGTGAATGCAACCGTCTCTAAAGAATAACCCCAAAACGATAGCGATAAATCAGTAAGAGACATCATAGATCGCACCATATCTAAAAAAGTACGATACGACGTTCGGACACACCATTACGCCGTGGTGTTCCGGGTGGCGTGAGTTGTGAAACTATTCCACATTGTTTGAAATGAAGACCAAACTCGTAACTCAAATATTCTCCTCCATGATCAGATCGTAGAAACTTTATTTTCTTGTTATGATTATTTTCCACTTCACTCTGAAATTCTTTGAACTTTTCAAATTTTTCAGACTTATGTTTCATCAAGTAGATATACCCATATCTGCTCAAATCATCTGTGAAGGATAGAAAATAACGATACCCGCCGCGAGCATCAACACTCATCGGACCGCATACATCAGTATGTATTATTTCCAACAAGTCTGTTGCTTGCTACATTGTTCCGGAGAACGGAGTCTTAGTCATCTTGCCCATGAGGCATGGTTCGCAAGAATCGAGTGATTCATAATCGGGTGATTCCAAAAGCCCATCGGCATGGAGTTTCTTCATGCGCTTTACACCAATATGACCTAAACGGAAGTGCCATAAATAAGT
This sequence comes from Aegilops bicornis, assembly GCA_021605145.1. NCBI lineage: Eukaryota > Viridiplantae > Streptophyta > Magnoliopsida > Poales > Poaceae > Aegilops > Aegilops bicornis. The sequence continues at coordinate 228,499,683 of CM038674.1, read as the reverse complement.
TGCACTATCATTATTAAACTTATATCTTTTGGCTTCAATACTATGAACATGTGTATCACTACTATCAAGATTTAGTAAAAATAGACCACTCATCAAGGGTGCATGACCATAAAAGATATTATTCATATAAATAGAACAACCATTATTCTCTGATTTAAATGAATAACCGTCTCGCACCAAACAAGATCCAGATATAATGTCCATGCTTAACGCTGGCACCAAATAACAATTATTCAGGTCTAAAACTAATCCCGAAGGTAGATGTAGAGGTAACGTGCTGTCACGACCGGTTTTCCAATAAAATGCTTATTGAGAAACCGACCTTTTCAGTCCAGTACGAGGGAAATCCTCCTGACTGGTAGACAAAATCTTGATACAATAAGCCAGTAGTATTAAATATATTACGAGTCGAAAAGGGGTGCTCAACAATTTATTACAAGCACGCCAATAGTTATACATAATGGCGGATATGACACAATGGTGTGGGGTGGCATACTACTGACTCGAGATGAAAGTGGTGGTGGAATATCACAGGGGGGTGGATAATATGTCTCCTGAACTGGCAGCTCGTCGAGCATCGAAGTGAGGCTCGATGAATTCATTTGGGTAGCGGAAGCGGATATAACACAGTGACCAAATCCATGGTCGCACGAGACTGACTGGGACTCCGCTAGGCGTCGGACTCGCTATTGAACTCTTCATTCTTGAGATCGCCTTTGTCAGCATCTGGCCAAATCAACAAGCCAGGTGAGTACTTTGAAAGTACTCGCAAGACAGTTCGGACATAAGATATAACAAATGCATGCATGAATGCGTCATGAGCAATTAGTAATGTACATTCAAATGATGAACTTGCACAACATTATTTAGTAATAAGGAAGTCAGGCGGTAGTCCTCCCGAAATCCACAAAAATAACTGAAAACCGATCGGGTGTCTGAAGCGACGCCTCGAAGGGTGAACAAATAAATAAATCATGCCGCAGTCGGGCGTCTAAGCGACACCACAAAAAGGGCTTATATTGAAAGTAATAGACATACGTGCCACAGTCGGATGTCGGAGCGACATCACAGAAAGGGCTTATATTGAAAGTAAATAATATGCGTGCCACAGTCGGACGTCTGGCGACATCGCAGCGGGGCTTATATCCAGGGTAAAATAACAAGCGTGCCACAGTCGGACGTCTGAGTGACATCACAGAAAGGGTTATATTGAAAGTAAATAATATGCGTGCCACAGCCGGACGTCTGAGTGACATCGCAGACAGGGCTTAGATCCAAGGTAAAATAACAAGCGTGCCACAGTCGGACGTCTGAGCGACATCGCAGAAAAGGGCTTATACCAAAGTAAATAACAAGTGTGCCACGATCCGGACGTCTGAGCGACATCGCAGAAAGGGCTTAAATTCATTAATCATATCATTAAACTTGCAAGAATAATGCTCATGGAAAAAAATATTCAACACATGATAATAAACGGGTTAGTCCATCCATAGGAATAAACATTTAACCGGACTTAACACTCATGTGGTTCTTCGGAGTTTCTGTCACCGAGACTGACACTTGACAATGAACACAGTACTTGGACATGGATAAGATGATTTCAAGGATTTTTGACTCTGCAGAGTTTGTACTAAATTACCCACAGCCAACGGATTTCCGTAGTCACGAAGGACTAGTTCCGTTTACGGTATTTCGGAAGAAACACATCTAACCAGTACACACCCATCCCACCTCACGATGCTAGGAATCACCCTAGACAGCGTTCAAGAAAAACTTTGAGACGGGGAGATCACAATCTCGAATAGCATGGGATCAAATTTATATATCTGGCGCTCTAAGGGGTGCCCCTCTCGGTCCCAACCGGAAACACCCATGCCCCTGACCGGTTGATAGACTTTAATCTAGGGCCATGGAACCCTCATCCCGGCCTATCGATTTGGTGTGTACCAGGAAAGAGGTTTGCAACTTACTAAGCCATATCCCTTGCGGAAAACATGTGGTAGTACGGAAAGGGAAAACGGACGGGAACTAGACCGATTCATGTTGACACTGGGTCAAATGGTCTGGCATAAGACTGGCATGCTACAACACTGCCATCTTACCCATTCTCATGCCATCTCATGGCCATGCAAACTCATATCAAACAACTTATGGATTTTTGAAACTCACTTGCCTCAACTTTGCATGTAATATAACCCTCATCGAGATGTTCATAAACATGCCATGGAACTACTTAATGCAAACATGCCAAAGACACTCATCATATCAAAAGTTCAAACATGCTTGCCTGGTTCGGAGTAGTCGGAGCCTAGCTCGGTGAAGTTCGCGGTTCCGTCACCTCCTCCGGTATCTACGGTATACAGAAATACACGCACTATCGTAAATACTGTGAGGTGCACAAAAAATATTCCAAAATTTTTTCAAACAAATCTGATAAAAAAACTAGACAAAGTTTTAAAGAGGACAGAAAAAGAATCAATCAAAAATCCTTTTCTGTTTAAAAGTTATAAGGGTTTTAATCCAGGGACCTTTCTGTAATGAAACATAAACTTCTCAGGGGGCTGAACAGAAAAGACCAGAAAAACGTTTCAGAATGAAAGTGTATTTGCCCGAATACGTTTACAGACAACGGTTCGAAACAAAGAACAGAGAGGCAAACGGCGGGTCCCACCGTCAGGTTTGAATTTTCAAGCAGGGAAAACAGAGCCTCGTCGCCGAGAGCTGCGGTGGTCGCCGGCGCGATCCACGGCAGGCGAGGGGGATCGGGCGTTACCTACGTGCTCAGCGTGACCTTCCGTCGGTGAGTGGTGGTGGTGGTCGCCGGGCGAGCACTATGTCGACGGCCACAGCTCCGGCGGACGGCGGCTCGGGTGGAGTGGGATCTCGTCGGGGAGGGCTGCGAAGGTCAAATCAAATCTTGGGTTAGCTCACTGGGTGCTCGAGGAGGTTACTGACGAGGTTTGGGCGTCGGGGATGGTCTCACCGGAGTGGATCGAGATGGTGGCCGAGGAGGATCGGGGCGGCCGGAGTTGGGGGAGGAGACCTCCTCGAGGCCCTCCTGGTGGCTTGGCGGGGTGTTGGTGGGGTGGAGTGGTGGTGCATGCTCTAGAGCGAGCTCGGGGCCCCTTTTTATAGGCGATCCGAGGCGGTGTCCGTGAAGGAGATCTCCGCGATGGTTCTGGCGCGCAGAGTTTGGTCAGGGAGTTTAGGGAGTTGGGCGTCAACGTGGAGTTCCACCGTTCCGTTTAGGCGCTAAATGAGTTCGGATTAGGTGCTCTGGTTGGGTTCGGAGCGGGCGGCCTTGAGCCCGTCGGCGGCAGAGGGCGCGCCCTGTGCTTGCCGGGCCACGGCGACGGTGCTGCGGGGTGCGCTGGCGTGCGTGAGGCCACGCGGAGGGCAAGGGAGCGTTGGGCGGCGCCGGACGGCTAGCGAGCTGGCACGGGCTCCCGCTGGCCACCACGGGTGGCTCTGCCACCGCAGAGGCTGCTGGCGTTGGCGATGCTTGCCGCCACCGACGCCGCGTCCGTCCGAGAGGGCGTGCGGTGCTCAGGTCAAGGGCAAGGGGCCGTGCGCCAGCAGCGCTGTGGCGCAATTGGTCATGACAACACTCGGCGAAGAAGCGACACTGCACTCTCTGAAACTCGAACTTTCCGAAAGTGCAGGGAACAATGCCCAGCCAGGTGTTCGACGAAATGATTTTGGCATGTGGGGAATTTTCCTTGAGCTGATTTTTGGTGGGGTGGCCTCTCATTGCATCTGGGGGCTGCCTGAATTTTGGTAGAATTTTTGGGGAAGAGGAAATATGAATTTCACCAAATTTGACAAATCTGGTCCAAACTTGCAGAGGTTGAAACTTGAAAATTTTGAAAAGAGGAAGAGTGGATCTTGATGGATCTAGGTTGGGGGTGCCAAAGACTATCCAGAGGAGTTGGTTTGAGATCAAAACTCAAAGGGAATTGGGTACTTGCTTTGTAAATCACCTAGGCTTAAAATAAATGACATAATTGTTTTGGGAGATAAAATAAATGAAATAAAATCCAAACATGGGTTGGACTTGTAGGAACAGAATGTTTGGATTGCCCCAAAGTGGAAGGAGGGTTTTGGGAAGATTTACCACATGAGGCATGGTAAAACCATGGATGGTTTCAATATAAGAGAAGTCCCAAAACTCCTAGGGTTTCTTTTTTTTAAAAGAAAATAAATCCCAAAAATAAATTTGAGATGGGGACAATCAGAAGAAAGGTTTTTAATAACCAAACACCAGGGTTGAAGAAGATATCAAAAAAATCCTTGCCAAGGGAGAAGTTTTGAGAGAGAGGTTTTTGGAAGGGTTTAAATGACCTTCTTCAAAACCAACAAAGTTTTTGCTGAAAACCAAATAATTTTTTTTGGAGTGTCACAACACCTACCCCCTTAGGAAAAATCTCATCCCCAAGATTTCAGCTGATCCTCAAATAAGTGTGGGTGCTCTGTCCGAAGAAACTCCTCTCTTTCCCAAGTGGCTTCACTCTCGGTGTGATTGCTCCACTGAACTCTGAAAAACTTGATGGTTTTCTGTCGGGTCCTCCTTTTAGACTCCTCCAATATTTTTACTGGATGTTCCCGATAGGTGAGGTCTGGTTGCACGTCAATGTTCTCATGGGATACTCGCTTCTCTGGGTTGCTTACGCACTTCCTCAACTACGAGACGTGGAACACGTCGTGGACATCGGATAATTCTTAGGGTAAGTCTAGCTGGTAGGCTACCGTGCCTCTTCGTGCCACTATGCAGAATGGTCCGATGAATCTTGGTGCTAGCTTCCCCTTAATCTTGAATCATTGGAGGCCCCTCATAGGAGATACTCGTAGATACACAAATTCACCAGGTTCGAATCTGACTCCACGATGTTTCTGATCGTAATAACTCTTCTGCCGGCTTTGAGCTGTCTTGAGTCGGTGCTTGATTAGCTTGACCTTTTCCTCGGCTTCTTTGAGCATGTCTGGGCCGAAGATACGGCTGTCTCCGGTCTCTGACCAATTTAGCAGGGTAGGACATCTCCGCCTGCACAAGGCTTCAAATGGTGCCATTTGCAGGCTGGCACAATGCTTGTTGTTGTATGTGAACTCTGCGTATGGCAAGCTTTCCTCCCAAATGGTTCCATAAGTGAGGACACATGCTCTCAGCATGTCTTCTAGAATTTGGTTTACGCGTTCAGTTTGTCCGTCAGTCTGGGGGTGGTATGCTGTACTGAAAGCTAGTTGAGTTCCCAGAGCACATTGCGGTGATCCCAAAATCTGGAGATGAATTGTGTGCCCCTGTCAGATATTATAGTCTTTGGAACTCCATGTAAGCAGACGATACGGGAAAGATAAAGCCTGGCAAGCTTCTGAGTGGTGTGGGTTGTCTTCACGGGGATAAAGTGTGCAACTTAGTCAGTCTATCAGTGATGACCCATATGGCATCATTTCCGTGTCGTGACCGAGGTAGCCCAACAATAAAATCCATTCCAATCTCGTCCCATTTCCACTCGTGTATTTTATTCGGTTGTAATAGCCCAGCCGGTTTCTGGTGCTCGGCCTTGATGCGTTGACATGAGTCACACCATGCAATGAACGTGGCTATGTCCCTTTTTATACCGTGCCACCAAAATGTTTCCTGAAGATCCTTGTACATTTTTGTTCCTCCAGGATGGATTGAATACGGAGCGGTGTGGCCTTCAGCTAAGATTTGCTGTTTAAGGTACTTGATATTTGGTAGGCAAAGTCTACTTCCGTACCACAATATTCCCTGCTCGTCGATAACGAATTCTGAGGCCTTGCCCAAACTCACTTTCCATTTAATGCCTTCAATGCTGGGGTGCCCATGCTGAGCCTCTTTCACCTTCCTATCAGGGTAGACTGTATTTCTAAATTTGACACACTGCCTTCGGTGACCACCATCAAGTTGAGCTTAGCAAACTCCTGCCGAAATTCAGGTCTCAGGTTTGGTAGGCTGTCGTTGTTCGTACTGGGGTTTCGACTTAAAGCATCTGCCACTACATTTGCTTTTCCTGGATGGTAGTGGATTCCAACATCATAATCCTTCACTAATTCCAACCAGTGTCATTGCCGTAAATTCAGTTCCGGTTGTGTGAAAATATACTTGAGGCTCTTATGGTGCATGTATATTTCTACAACGATTTCCAAGTAAAAAGAGTCTCCATTCCTTGAGTGCATGAATAATCACTGCTAACTCCAGTTCATGAGTAGGATAATTTTCCTCATGCTTGCGAAGTTGTCTGGAAACATACGCGACTACCTTGCCTTCTTGCATCAACACTCATCCGAGGCCCTTCCGGGATGCGTCATAATACACCTCAAAATTCTTGTGTATGTCTGGCACAATTAATACTGGTGCTGTCGTTAATTTCCTTTTTAGTTCTTGGAAACTTTTCTCGCAAGCTTCCGTCCATTCAAACTTCTTCTCTTTCTTGAGTAGATACGTCATTGGCTTTGCTATAGTGGAAAATCCTTCAATAAATCTTTGGTAGTAACCTGCCATTCCCAGGAAACTTCGTACGTCCGTTACGCTGGCTGGTGGTTTCCAAATCTGGCCTTGACTTTTTCGGGTCTCACGCAATACTTTCTTGGGTCAATACGTGGCCTAGAAAACCTACCTGCCTTAGCCAAAATTCACACTTGCTGAATTTAGCGTACAATTGATGTTTTCTGAGTTCTCCTAGTACAATTCGGAGATGTTCAGCGTGCTCTTCTGGTGTCTTGGAGTATATCCGAATATCGTCGATAAATACCACAACAAACTTTACCATAAACTTCATAAATACTTTGTTCATGAGGTGAACAAAATATGCGGGGGCGTTCGTTAGTCCAAATGGCATTACTGTGAACTCATACAATCCGTATCTGGAGGTGAATGCCGTCTTGGGGATATCTTCTGTTCGTACTTTTAATTGATGGTATCCCGAACTTAAGTCAATTTTTGAGAATACCTTGGCCTGAGCGAGCTGATCAAATAAATCGTTTATCCGTGGCATCGGGTATTTGTTCTTGATTGTGACCATGTTAAGCGCTCGATAGTCTATACACAATCTCAGTGTTCTTTTTGGCAAATAAAATTGGTGAACCCCAAGGTGAGGAGCTGGCTCGTATATATCCTTTGTCCAGTAATTCTTTTATTTGCTTCTTCAATTCTACCAATTCAGATGGTGCCATTCTGTATGGTTTCTTGTATATGGGGGCGGTTCCGGTGCTAGCTCAATGCTGAATTCTATCTCTCGGTGCAGTGGCATGCCCGGTAGTTCTTCGAAATACGTCTGAAATTCACACACTACGGGACCTTGCTTAATTCGAAACGTCCACCTTGTTCAATCTCGGTTGCGGGATATTTTTCTCTCTTTGGCTGAAACTCTTATTGTCTTCCCGTGGTGGTGGGTGAGAATGACGGTCCGGTTGAAGCAGTCAATAAAACCTTTGTTGGTGGTTAACCAATCCATCCCTAAGATGACATCCAGTCCTTTATTTTCCAATACAATAAGGTTGGCGTGAAACTTCAATCCTTCAAACTCAATAACCACACCTTGGCAATAACTCTGGGTAACTTGCTTAATCCTGTGGGACTTGACGATCATGGATTTTTCAAGGGAAGCATCGAAAAATTATTTTGCAAGGCAAAACTTTTGAAATGAATGAGTGGGAAGCTCCGTAATCAAACAAAACCATGGCAGGTATCGTGTTGACAGGAACGTGCGAGTATGATATCCGGGGCATTCTGTGCTTCCTCTCACAGTCACGTGGTTCGGATGACCCTTCACGTGGTTGTTATTGGGGTTGAAATTGTTGCGCTTGGCGCTGAATTATTGCCACCGTTGTTCGGCTTTGGGGTCGAGTTCCTTGGCTTGGGGCACTGCTTGGCATAGTGCCCTTCTTCTCCACAAGCGTAGCAAGTAACGCCCGGGCGATATGTGAACTCCTTGTCCCTTGCATGGAAATTCTTGATTGGGCGTGAGACGTTTGTCGTGGGTTTGTGTGTCCCACCTTCCTAAATATCTGTCTTGCTTCGGTGGTTGCGAGCATGATTAGTCTGGTCCCTTTTTCTCTTGCGGAAATCCTCCAAGCGGCGTCTCTCATTTTCCAAGGTAATGGCCTTATCCACCAGCGTTTTAAAATCTGGGAAGGTGTGCACAACCAGCTGGCATTTAAGCGCCGGGCGCCCACCGTCTAGGCATTTTTCAATCTTCTTGCTTTCAGTCATTCTCTCTTCGTTGGCGTAGCGAGAGAACATTGTAAACTGACCATTGTATTCTGACACCGTCATGGTCCTTTGTTTGAGGTCATCAAATTCTCTCTTCTTGATCTTCATAAGACTTTTATAAATATGCGCCCCATGAAAACCTTCTTTGAACTCCTCCCAGGTTATATTATTTTCGTTGGGGTGCATGTGTAGGAAATTTTCTCACCACGATGCAGCTGCTCCAGTGAGATAGTGCGGTGCATATAACACTTTCTCAAGATCTGAACACTGTGCAATAATTAATTTTCTTTCCATGTCTCGAAGCCAGTCCTCGGCCTCAAGAGGTTTGTCAGTATGAGAAAATGTTTGGGGACGCGTCTTCTGTAGCTCAGATAACTTGGATTGTTGCTGGTACTGTCCATGGTGATTTCCCATATTGATGACTTGGTTCATGATTTCCTGAGGTTGTTGCTGACTTTGCTCATAAAGACGGCACATTTGGGAAAGTGCTGTTTCACTGTCCTGTTGACTTGACTGCCCCTGTGTGAAATTGTTGCTTAGTTGTGTGCCATAATTTTGCTCTGGCGGAGTTGGCATGGAGCGCGTCCAAGGACGAGAGATTTTTCACTCTGGGGATATAGTTTGTAAAACTCATAAGAAAAGAAATTGAGTCGCAAAAGTCAATAAATTCATAAAGACGGGAAATTTTAAATGCTCCAAGATTTTTCAAGAGAATAAACGCTTTGCGCGGAGAAGGACTGCTCATTACATATCTTACACGCAAGCAGTAATTATACAATACATCACTCAGGATATGCGTACATAATCCTGACATGTTATTTAGGCTAGTGCACTTCTCCCAGTTCATACATGATGCGCAAACAAGCTACTTCCCACAACCTATGTACATATAAACATATCATACAAGTCGGTACATCGCATGGCGGCTAAGCGTACTCAGAGGGAGATAGTAAGGATCTCCCTTGGCCTGTCGAGGGTGAGGCGCAGTGAGGCTGGGGACTCAACCTCCTCCTCGCTAATAGGCTCAGGGCGTGAAGCGTTCTATGAGTAGATGGAGTGGGCGCCATATGCGGAACAACACGAACAGGAGTGGGCGCAAAGGGTGGTGCAGTGCGAGCTGGAGTGGGCGCAATGACTTGGTTGAACTCCTCGGTGGTAGGCAGGCGACGAGCAGTGGCAAGAGTGGTAGGTGCAAAAGATGCCGATGACGAGACGAAAGTCAGTGGCGGTGCGGTGTGCAGGAGCTCCTTCCTGTTGGCGGCACAGCCATGGACTGAGTCCATGCGGGCAGCCACAAGGTCGTCCACCAGGTTGTCGAAGGCTGCCTCCAGAGCCCGGAGATACTCGATAAGCATCTCAAAAGCCTCGTCTCATTCTCCTCTGGGGCAAGAGAACACGTAGTGACAGGTGTATGGCACGTGGCATGGAAGGTAGCGGTAACGACGAGTCTTCAACGAAGGAACGATATCCCTGAGAAGAGCTATCGCCTCACGGGCTGCCATCTGCATCGCATGCTTCTCTGTAGGCATGGCTCTCCCCAAGAACCGGAAGCGGCGTAACTCAACACGCCCTCCCTTGAATTGCACCGCGGCTTGGTGCATGGTCAGACTGTCGTTGACCTTGTGCTGATAGAGTGTGAAGACTGGGCACATAGATGGCCCCATCGCGACCTGGACGATGAAGGAGAGAAGCTTGACGAACCCATCAGGCATGTTGGCGAACATCTGTGACTTGAAGTCGTTGGCAGCCATCTACAAAAGTAGGCAAAAATTCTGAGTGGTCAGATCATAAATTTATGCTAACTGTCAGAAAATGACTACATTTGCAAAAATATGAATTAGCTCTATTATGCTAATAACCGATTAGCGATCGCACCTAGTGGCTTCCTACAGTCAGCCTGGCCCTTTCAACCAAGCTTGTCACGACCGGTTTTCCAATAAAATGCTTATTAAGAAATCGACCTTTTGAGTCCAGTATGAGGAAAATCCTCCTGACTGGTAGACAAAATCTTGATACAATAAGCCAGTTGTATTAAATATATTACAGGGTCGAGCTGGGGGTGCTCAACAATTTATTACAAGCATGCCAATAGTTATACATAATTGCGGATATGACACAATGGCGTGGGGTGGCATACTACTGACTCGAGATGAAAGTGGTGGTGGAATATCACAGGGGGGTGGATAATATGTCTCCTAAACTGGCAGCTCGTCGAGCATCGAAGTGAGGCTCGATGAATTTATTTGGGTAGCGGAAGCGGATATAACACAGTGACCAAATCCAGGGTTGCACGAGACTGAATGGGACTCCTCTAGGCGTCGGACTCGCTATTGAACTCTTCATCCATGAGATCGCTTTCACAAGATTCCGCCAAATCAACAAGCCGGTGAGTACTTTGAAAGTACTCGCAAGACAGTTCGGACATAAGATATAACAAATGCATGCATGAATGCCTCATGAGCAATTAGTAATGTACATTCAAATGATGAACTTGCACAACATTATTTAGTAATAAGGAAGTCAGGCGGTAGTCCTCCCGAAATCCACAAAAATAGCTGAAAACCGATCGGGTGCAGGCGGCGCCTCGAAGGGTGAACAAATAAATAAATCATGCCGCAGTCGGGCGTCTAAGTGACACCACAAAAAGGGCTTATATTGAAAGTAATAGACATACGTGCCATAGTCGGATGTCGGAGCGACATCACAGAAAGGGCTTATATTGAAAGTAAATAATATGCGTGCCACAGTCGGACGTCTGAGCGACATCGCAGAAAGGGCTTATATCCAAGGTAAAATAACAAGCGTGCCACAGTCGGGCGTCTGAGCGACATCGCAGAAAGGGCTATATTGAAAGTAAATAATATGCGTGCCACAGCCGGACGTCTGAGCGACATCGCAGAAAGGGCTTATATCCAAGGTAAAATAACAAGCGTGCCACAGTCGGACGTCTGAGCGACATCGTAGAAAAGGGCTTATACCAAAGTAACTAACAAGTGTGCCATAGTCGGACGTCTTAGTGACATCGCAGAAAGGGCTTAAATTCATTAATCATATCTGTTAAACTTGCAAGAATAATGCTCATAGAAAAAAAATATTCAACACATGATAATAAACGGGTTAGTCCATCCATAGGAATAAACATTTAACCGGACTTAACACTCATGTGGTTCTCCGGAGTTTCTGTCACCGAGACTGACACTTGACAAGATAAGATGAACACAATACTTGGACATGGATAAGATGATTTCAAGGATTTTTGACTCTGCAGAGTTTGTACTAAATTACCCACAGCCAACGGATTTCCATAGTCACGAAGGACTAGTTCCGTTCTGGTATTTCGGAAGAAACACATCTAACCAAGACACACCCATCCCACCTCACGATGCCGTGAATCACCCTAGACAGCGTTCAAGAAAAACTTTGAGACGGGAGATCACAATCTCGAATAGCATGGGATCAAATTTATATCTGCTGCGCTCTAAGGGTGCCCCTCTCGGTCCCAACCGGAAACACCCATGCCCCCTGACCGGATGATAGGCTTTAATCCAGGGCCATGGAACCCTCATCCCGGCCTCTCGATTTGGTGTGTACCAGGAAAGCGGTTTGCAACTTACTAAGCCATATCCCTTGCGGAAAACATGTGGTAGTACGGAAAGGGAAAACGGACGGGAACTGGACCGATTCATGTTGACACTGGGTCAAATGGTCTGGCATAAGACTGGCATGCTACAACACTGCCATCTTACCCATTCTCATGCCATCTCATGGCCATGCAAACTCATATCCAACAACTTATGGATTTTCGAAACTCACTTGCCTCAACTTTGCATGTAATATAACCCTCATCGAGATGTTCATAAACATGCCATGGAACTACTTAATGCAAACATGCCAAAGACACTCATCATATCAAAAGTTCAAACATGCTTGCCTGGTTCGGAGTAGTCGGAGCCTAGCTCGGTGTAGTTCGCGGTTCCGTCACCTCCTCCGGTATCTACGGTATACAGAAATACACGCACTATCGTAAATACCGTGAGGTGCACAAAAATATTCCAAACATTTTTAAGATAAATCTGATAAAACATTTAGACAAAATTTTAAAGAGGACAGAAAAAGAATCAATCAAAAATCCTTTTCTGTTTAAAAGTTATAAGGGTTTTAATCCAGGGACCTTTCTGTAATGAAACAGAGACTTCTCAGGGGGCTGAACAGAAAAGACCAGAAAAACGTTTCAGACTGAAAGCGTATTTTCCCGAATACGTTTTCAGAAAACGGTTCGAAAAAAAAGAACAGAGAGGCTAACGGGCGGGTCCCACCCGTCTGGTTTGAATTTTCAAACGGGGAAAACAGAGCTCGTCGGCGCCCGAGAGCTGTGGTGGTCGCCGGCGGCGATCCACGGCGAGGCAGGGGGATCGGGCGCATTTACGTGCTCAAGCCGTGACCTTCCGCGTCGGTGAGTGGTGGTGGTGGTCGCCGGCGAGCACTATGTCGACGGAGGCCCTGGCTCCGGCGGACGGCGGCTCGGGTGGAGTGGGATCTCGTCGGGGAGGGCTGCGAAGGTCAAATCAAATCTTGGGTTAGTTCACTGGGTGCTCGAGGAGGTTACTAACGAGGTTTGGCCATTGGGGATGGTCTCACGGGAGTGGATCGAGATGGTGGCCGAGGAGGATCGGGGCGGCCGGAGTTGGGGGAGGAGACCTCCTCGAGGCCCTCCTGGTGGCTTGGCGGGGTGTTGGTGGGGTGCAGTGGTGGTGCATGCTCGAGAGCGAGCTCGGGGCCCCTTTTTATAGGCGATCCGAGGCGGTGTCCGTGAACGGAGATCTCCGGCGATGGTTACGGCGGCGCAGAGTTTGGTCGGGGAGTTTAGGGAGTTGGGCGTCAACGTGGAGTTCCACTGGTTCCGTTTAGGCGCTAAATGAGTTCGGATTAGGTGCTGGGTGGGTTCGACGGAACGGGCAGGCGGCCCGTCGGCGGCAGAGGGCGCGCCCTATGCTTGCCGAACCACGGCGACGGTGCTGCGGGTAGCGGCGTGCGTGAGGCCACGCGGAGGGCAAGGGAGCGTTGGGCGGCGCCGGATGGCGTAGCGAGCTGGCACGGGCTCACGTTGGCCGCCACGGGTGGCTCTGCCACCGCAGAGGCTGCCGGCGTTGGCGATGCTCGCCGCCACCGATGCCTGCATCCGTTCGAGAGGGCGTGCGGTGCTCAGGTCAAGGAGAAGGGGCAGCCGTGCAGCGCCAGGCGCTTCGGGTGATCGATGACAACACTCTGACGAAGAAACGACACTGCACTCTCTGAAACTCTGAACTTTCTGAAAGTGCACAGGAACAATGCCGGCCAGGTGTTCGACGAAATGATTTTGGCATGTGGGGAATTTTCATTGAGCTGATTTTTGGTGGGGTGGCCTCTCATTGCATCTGGGGGCTGCCTGAATTTTGGTTGAATTTTTGGGGAAGAGGAAATATGAATTTCACCAAATTTGACAAATCTGGTCCAAACTTGCAGAGGTTGAAACTTGAAAATTTTGAAAAGAGGAAGAGTGCATCTTGATGGATCTAGGTTGGGGGTGCCAAAGACTATCCAGAGGAGTTGGTTTGAGATCAAAACTCAAAGGGAATTGGGTACTTGCTTTGTAAATCACCTAGGCTTAAAATAAATGACAGAATTGTTTTGGGAGATAAAATAAATGAAATCAAATCCAAACATGGGTTGGACTTGTAGGAACAGAATGTTTGGATTGCCCCAAAGTGGAAGGAGGGGTTTTGGGAAGATTTACCACATGAGGCATGGTAAAACCATGGATGGTTTCAATATAAGAGAAGTCCCAAAACTCCTAGGGTTTCTTTTTTTTAAAAAGAAAATAAATCCCAAAAATAAATTTGAGATGGGGACAATCAGAAGAAAGGGTTTTAATAACCAAACACCAGGGTTGAAGAAGATATCAAAAAAAAATCCTTGCCAAGGGAGAAGTTTTGAGAGAGAGGTTTTTGGAAGGGTTTAAATGACCTTCTTCAAAACCAACAAACTTTTTGCTGAAAACCAAATAAATTTTTTTTGGAGTGTCACAACACCTACCCCCTTAGGAAAAATCTCGTCCCCAAGATTTCAGCCGATCCTCAAATAAGTGTGGGTGCTCTGTCCGAAGAAAATCCTCTCTTTCCCAAGTGGCTTCACTCTCGGTGTGATTGCTCCACTGAACTCTGAAAAACTTTATGGTTTTCTGTCGGGTCCTCCTTTCGGACTCCTCCAATATTTTTACTGGATGTTCCCGATAGGTGAGGTCTGGTTGCACGTCAATGTTCTCATCGGATACTCGCTTCTCTGGGTTGCTTACGCACTTCCTCAACTGCGAGACGTGGAACACGTCGTGGACATCCGATAATTCTTCGGGTAAGTCTAGCTGGTAGGCTACCGTGCCTCTTCGTGCCACTATGCAGAATGGTCCGATGAATCTTGGTGTTAGCTTCCCCTTAATCTTGAATCGTTGCAGGCCCCTCATAGGAGATACTCATAGATACACAAATTCACTAGGTTCGAATCTGACTCCACGATGTTTCTGATCGTAATAACTCTTCTGCTTCTTTGAGCATGTCTGGGCCGAAGATACGGCTGTCTCCGGTCTCTGACCAATTCAGCAGGGTAGGACATCTCCGCCCGTACAAGGCTTCAAATGGTGCCATTTGCAGGCTGGCCTGGTAACTGTTGTTGTATGTGAACTCTGCGTATGGCAAGCTTTCCTCCCAAATGGTTCCATAAGTGAGGACACATGCTCTCAGCATGTCTTCTAGAATTTGGTTTACGCGTTCAGTTTGTCCGTCGATGCAGGGGTGGTATCTTTGTCTTGAAAGCTAGTTTAGTTCCCTGAGCCTGTTGCTGGTGATCCCAAAATCTGGAGATGAATTGTGTGCCCCTGTCAGATATTATAGTCTTTGGAACTCCATGTAAGCGGGGCAATGACGGGAAAGATAAAGCCTGGCAAGCTTCGAGTGGTGTGGGTTGTCTTCACGGGATGAAGTGTGCTACTTAGTCGATCTATCGGTGATGACCCATATGGCATCATTTCCGTGGCGTGACCGAGGTAGCCCAACAATAAAATCCATTCCAATCTCGTCCCATTTCCACTCGGGTATTTTATTCGGTTGTAATAGCCCGGCGGTTTCGGTGCTCGGCCTTGATGCGTTGACATGAGTCACACCATGCAATGAACGTGGCTAAGTCCCTTTTATACCGTGCCACCAAAATGTTTCAAGATCCTTGTACATTTTTGTTCCTCCAGGATGGATTGAATACGGAGCGGTGTGGCCTTCAGCTAAGATTTGCTGTTTAAGGTCCTTGATATTTGGTACGCAAAGTCTACTTCCGTACCACAATATTCCCTGCTCGTCGATAACGAATTCTGAGGCCTTGCCCAAACTCACTTTCCGTTTAATGCCTTCAATGCTGGGGTGCCCATGCTGAGCCTCTTTAACCTTCCTATCAGGGTAGACTGTATTTCTAAATTTGACACACTGCCTTGGGTGACCACCATCAAGTTGAGCTTAGCAAACTCCTGCCGAAATTCAGGTCTCAGGTTTGGTAGGCTGTCGTTGTTCGGACTGGGGTTTCGACTTAAAGCATCTGCCACTACATTTGCTTTTCCTGGATGGTAGTGGATTCCAACATCATAATCCTTCACTAATTCCAACCAGCGTCGTTGCCGTAAATTCAGTTCCGGTTGTGTGAAAATATACTTGAGGCTCTTATGATCCGTGTATATTTCTAGCGATTTCAAGTAAAAAGTGTCTCCATTCCTTGAGTGCATGAATAACTGCTGCTAACTCCAGGTCATGAGTAGGATAATTTTCCTCATGCTTGCGAAGTTGTCTGGAAACATACGCGACTACCTTGCCTTCTTGCATCAACACTCATCCGAGGCCCTTCCGGGATGCGTCACAATACACCTCAAAATTCTTGTGTATGTCTGGCACAATTAATATTGGTGCTGTCGTTAATTTCCTTTTTAGTTCTTGGAAACTTTTCTCGCAAGCTTCCGTCCATTCAAACTTCTTGTCTTTCTTGAGTAGATACGTCATTGGCTTTGCTATAGTGGAAAATCCTTCAATAAATCTTTGGTAGTAACCTGCCATTCCCAGGAAACTTCGTACGTCCGTTACGCTGGCTGGTGGTTTCCAGCCAAGTACGGCCTTGACTTTCCGGGTCTCTGGCAATACCTTCTTGGGTCGGTCGTGGCCCGGAAAACCTACTCGCCTTAGCCAAAATTCACACTTGCTGAATTTAGCGTACAATTGATGTTTTCTGAGTTCTCCTAGTACAATTCGGAGATGTTCAGCGTGCTCTTCCGGTGTCTTGGAGTATATCGAATATCGTCGATAAATACCACAACAAACTTGTCCATAAACTTCATAAATACTTTGTTCATGAGGTGAACAAAATACGCGGGGGCGTTCGTTAGTCCAAATGGCATTACTGTGAACTCATACAATCCGTATCTGGAGGTGAATGCCGTCTTGGGGATATCTTACATTCGTACTTCTAATTGATGGTATCCCGACCTTAAGTCAATTTTTGAGAATACCTTGGCCTGAGCGAGCTGATCAAATAAATCATTTATCCGTGGCATCGGGTATTTGTTCTTGATTGTGACCATGTTAAGCGCTCGATAGTCTATACACAATCTCAGTGTTCCATCCTTCTTTTTGGCAAATAAAATTGGTGAACCCCAAGGTGAGGAGCTGGCTCGTATATATCCTTTGTCCAGTAATTCTTTTATTTGCTTCTTCAATTCTACCAATTCAGATGGTGCCATTATGTATGGTTTCTTGTATATGGGGGCAGTTCCGGGTGCTAGCTCAATGCTGAAATCTATCTCTCGGTCTGGTGGCATGCCTGGTAGTTCTTCGGGAAATACGTCTGGAAATTCACACACTACGGGAACCTTTCTTAATTCAGAAACGTCCACCTTGTTCAATCTCGGTTGCCGGGATATTTTTCTCTCTTTGGCTGAAACTCTTATTGTCTTCCCGTGGTGGTGGGTGAGAATGACGGTCCGGTTGAAGCAGTCAATAAAACCTTTGTTGGTGGTTAACCAATCCATCCCTAAGATGACATCCAGTCCTTTATTTTCCAATACAATAAGGTTGGCGTGAAACTTCAATCCTTCAAACTCAATAACCACACCTTGGCAATAACTCTGGGTAACTTGCTTAATCCTGTGGACTTGACGATCATGGATTTTTCAAGGGAAGCATCGAAAAATTATTTTGCAAGGCAAAACTTTTCGAAATGAATGAGTGGGAAGCTCGAGAATCAAACAAAACCATGGCAGGTATCGTGTTGACAGGAACGTCATCGGAAATGCGATATCCGGGGCATTCATGCTTCCTCTCCGGTCACGTGGTTCGATGACCCTTCCTGTGGTTGTTATTGGGGTTGAAATTGTTGCGCTTTACGCTGAATTATTGCCACCGTTGTTCGGCTTTGGGGTCGAGTTCCTTGGCTTGGGGCACCTGCTTGGCATAGTGCCCTTCTTCTCCTAGCGTAGCAAGTAACGCCCGGGCGATATGTGAACTCCTTGTCCCTTGCATGGAAATTCTTGATTGGGCGTGAGACGTTTGTCGTGGGTTTGTGTGTCCCACCTTCCTAAAAATCTGTCTTGCTTCGGTGGTTGCGAGCATGATTAGTCTGGTCCCTTTTTCGCTTGCGGAAATCCTCCAAGCCGCGTCTCTCATTTTCCAAGGTAATGGCCTTATCCACCACGTTTTAAAATCTGGGAAGGTGTGCACAACCAGCTGGCATTTAAGCGCGGGCGCCAGACCGTCTAGGAATTTTTCCATCTTCTTGCTTTCAGTCATACGCTCTTCGTTGGCGTAGCGAGACAACAGAGTAAACTGACCGTTGTATTCCGACACCGTCATGGTCCTTTATTTGAGGTCATCAAATTCTCTCTTCTTGATCTTCATAAGACTTTTAGAAATATGCGCCCCATGAAAACCTTCTTTGAATTCCTCCCAGGTTATATTATTTTCGTTGGGGTGCATGTGTAGGAAATTTTCCCACCACGATGCAGCTGCTCCAGTGAGATAGTGCGGTGCATATAGCACTTTTTCAAGATCTGAACACTGTGCAATAATTAATTTTCTTTCCATGTCTCGAAGCCAGTCCTCGGCCTCAAGAGGTTTGTCAGTATGAGAAAATGTTTGGGGACGCGTCTTCCATAGCTCAGATAACTTGGATTGCTGCTGGTACTGTCCATGGTGATTTCCCATATTGATGACTTGGTTCATCATTTCCTGATGTTGTTGCTGACTTTGCTCATAAAGACGGCACATTTGGAAAAGTGATGTTTAGCTGTCCTGTTGACTTGACTGCCCCTGTGTGAAATTGTTGCTTGGTTGTGTGCCATAATTTTGCTCTGGCGGAGTGGGCATGGAGCGCGTCCAAGGACGAGACATTTTTCACTTTGGGGATATATTTTGTAAAACTCATAAGAAAAGAATTGAGTCGCAAAAGTCAATGAATTCATAAAGGCGGAAATTTTAAATGCTCCAAGATTTTTCAAGAGAATAAACGTTTGCGCACAGAGAAGGACTGCTCATTACATATCTTACACGCAAGCAGTAATTATACAATACATCACTCAGGATATGCGTACATAATCCTGACATGTTATTTAGGCTAGTGCACTTCTCCAGTTCCTACATGATGCGCAAACAAGCTACTTCTCACAACCTATGTACATATAAACATATCATACAAGTCGGTACATCGCATGGCGCTAAGCGTACTCGATCGGAGATGGTAAGGATCTCCCTTGGCCTGCCGAGGTGAGGCGCAGTGAGGTGGGGACTCAACCTCCTCCTCGCTAATAGGCTCAGGGCGTGAAGCGTTGCGCTGAGTAGATGGAGTGGGCGCCATATCTTGAACAACATGAACAGGAGTGGGCGCAAAGGGTGGTGCGGTGCGGGATGGAGTGGGCGCAATGACTTGGTTGAACTCCTTGGTGGTAGGCAGGCGACGAGCAGTGGCGAGAGTGGTAGGTGCAAAAGATGCCGATGACGAGACGAAAGTCAGTGGCAGTGCGGTGTGCAGGAGCTCCCTCCTGTTGGCGGCACAACCATGGATCTCAGTCGGGCAGCCACAAGGTCGTCCACCAGGTTGTCGAAGGCTGCCTCCAGAGCCCGGAGATACTCGATAAGCATCTCAAAAGCCTCATCTCATTCTCCTCTGGGGCAAGAGAACGCAGCGTAGTGACAGGTGTATGGCACGTGGCATGGAAGGTAGCGGTAACGACGAGGCTTCATTGAAGGAACGATATCCCTGAGACGAGCTATCGCCTCACGGGCTGCCATCTGCATCGCATGCTTCTCCGTAGGCATGGCTCTCCCCAAGAACCGGAAGCGGCGTAACTCAACACGCCCTCCCTTGAATTGCACCGCGGCTTGGTGCATGGTCAGACTGCCGTTGACCTTGTGCTGATAGAGTGTGAAGACTGGGCGCATAGATGGCCCCATCGCGACCTGGACGATGAAGGAGAGAAGCAGCGAACCCATCGGGCATGTTGGCGAACATCATGACTTGCGATCGTTGACAGCCATCTACAAAAGTAGGCAACAATTCTGAGTGGTCAGATCATAAATTTATGCCGTGGTCGTAAAATGACTACATTTGCAAAAATATGAATTAGCTCTATTATGCTAATAACCGATTAAGCGATCGCGCCTAGTGGCTTCCTACAGTCAGCCTGGCTCGTACCAAGCTTGTCACGACCGGTTTTCCAATAAAATGCTTATTGAGAAACCGACCTTTTGAGTCCAAAGACGAGGAAAATCCTCCGACTGGTAGACAAAATCTTGATACAATAAGCCGGTAGTATTAAATATATTACGAGGTCGAAAGGGGTGCTCAACAATTTATTACAAGCACGCCAATAGTTATACATAATGGCGGATATGACACAATGGTGTGGGGTGGCATACTACTGACTCAAGATGAAAGTGGTGGTGGAATATCACAGGGGGGTGGATAATATGTCTCCTAAACTAGCAGCTCGTCGAGCATCGAAGTGAGGCTCGATGAATTTATTTGGGTAGCGGAAGCGGATATAACACAGTGACCAAATCCAGGGTCGCACGAGACTGACTGGGACTCCTCTAGGCGTCGGACTCGCTATTGAACTCTTCATCCATGAGATCGCCGTCGACAAGATTCTGGCCAAATCAACAAGCCAGGTGAGTACTTTGAAAGTACTCGCAAGACAGTTCGGACATAAGATATAACAAATGCATGCATGAATGCCTCATGAGCAATTAGTAATGTACATTCAAATGATGAACTTGCACAACATTATTTAGTAATAAGGAAGTCAGCGGTAGTCCTCCGAAATCCACAAAAATAAGCGAAAACCGATCGGGTGTCCGGCGGCGCCTCGAAGGGTGAACAAATAAATAAATCATGCATGATCGAGGCGTCTAAGCGACACCACAAAAAGGGCTTATATTGAAAGTAATAGACATACGTGCCACAGTCGGATGTCGGAGCGACATCACAGAAAGGGCTTATATTGAAAGTAAATAATATGCGTGCCACAGTCGGACGTCTGAGCGACATCGCAGACAGGGCTTATATCGAGGGTAAAATAACAAGCGTGCCACAGTCGGACGTCTGAGTGACATCGCAGAAAGGGTTATATTGAAAGTAAATAATATGCGTGCCACAGCCGGACGTCTGAGTGACATCGCAGAAAGGGCTTATATCCAAGGTAAAATAACAAGCGTGCCACAGTCGGACGTCTGAGCGACATCGCAGAAAAGGGCTTATACCAAAGTAAATAACAAGTGTGCCATAGTCGGACGTCTGAGCGACATCGCAGAAAGGGCTTAAATTCATTAATCATATCTGTTAAACTTGCAAGAATAATGCTCATGGAAAAAATATTCAACACATGATAATAAACGGGTTAGTCCATCCATAGGAATAAACATTTAACCGGACTTAATACTCATGTGGTTCTCCGGAGTTTCTGTCACCGAGACTGACACTTGACAATGAACACAGTTCTTGGACATGGATAAGATGATTTCAAGGATTTTTGACTCTGCACAGTTTGTACTAAATTACCCACAGCCAACGGATTTCCATAGTCACGAAGGACTAGTTCCGTTTACGGTATTTCGGAAGAAACACATCTAACCAGTACACACCCATCCCACCTCACGATGCCAGGAATCACCCTAGACAGCGTTCAAGAAAAACTTTGAGACGGGGAGATCACAATCTCGAATAGCATGGGATCAAATTTATATATGCGCGCTCTAAGGGGTGCCCCCCTCTCGGTCCCAACCGGAAACACCCATGCCCCCTGACCGGATGATAGGCTTTAATCCAGGGCCATGGAACCCTCATCCCGGCCACTCGATTTGGTGTGTACCAGAAAGTGATTTGCAACTTACTAAGCCATATCCCTTGCGGAAAACATGTGGTAGTACGGAAAGGGAAAAGCAGACGGAACTGGACCGATTCATGTTGACACTTTGGGTCAAATGGTGCGGCATAAGACCGGCATGCTACAACACTGCCATCTTACCCATTCTCATGCCATCTCATGGCCATGCAAACTCATATCAAACAACTTATGGATTTTTGAAACTCACTTGCCTCAACTTTGCATGTAATATAACCCTCATCGAGATGTTCATAAACATGCCATGGAACTACTTAATGCAAACATGCCAAAGACACTCATCATATCAAAAGTTCAAACATGCTTGCCTGGTTCGGAGTAGTCGGAGCCTAGCTCGGTGAAGTTCGTGGTTCCGTCACCTCCTCCGGTATCTACGGTATACAGAAATACACGCACTATCGTAAATACTGTGAGGTGCACAAAAATATTCCAAACATTTTTCAACTAAATTTGATAAAAAACTAGACAAAGTTCTAAAGAGGACAAAAAAAGAATCAATCAAAAATCCTTTTCTGTTTAAAAGTTATAAGGGTTTTAATCCAGGGACCTTTCTGTAATGAAACATAAACTTCTCAGGGGGCTGAACAGAAAAGACCAGAAAAACGTTTCAGAATGAAAGTGTATTTGCCCGAATACGTTTTCAGAAAACGGTTCGAAAAAAAGAACAGAGAGGCTAACGGGCGGGTCCCACCCGTCAGGTTTGAATTTTCAAACGGGGAAAACAGAGCTCGTCGACGCCCGAGAGCTACGGTGGTCGCCGGCGGCGATCCATGGCGAGGCAGGGGGATCGGGCGTTACCTACGTGCTCAGCGTGACCTTCCGCGTCGGTGAGTGGTGGTGGTGGTCGCCGGCGAGCACTATGTCGACGGCGGCCCTGGCTCCGGCGGACGGCGGCTCGGGTGGAGTGGGATCTCGTCGGGGAGGGCTGCGAAGGTCAAATCAAATCTTGGGTTAGCTCACTTTGGGTGCTCGAGGAGGTTCTTGTGAGGTTTGGGCGTCGAGGATGGTCTCACCGGAGTGGATCGAGATGGTGGCCGAGGAGGATCGGGCGGCGGAGTTGGGGAGGAGACCTCCTCGAGGCCCTCCCGGTGGCTTGGCGGGGTGTTGGTGGGGTGGAGTGGTGGTGCATGCTCTAGAAGCGAGCTCGGGGCCCCTTTATAAGCGATCCAGCGGTGTCCGTGAAGGAGATCTCCGGCGATGGTTACGGCGGCGCAGAGTTTGGTCGGGGAGTTTAGGGAGTTGGGCGTCAACATGGAGTTCCACTGGTTCCGTTTAGGCGCTAAACGAGTTCGGATTAGGTGCTCTGGTTGGGTTCGGCCAGGCAGGCGGCCTTGAGCCCATCGTGGCCAGGCGCGCCATGCTTGCCGAACCACGGCGACGGTGCTGCGGTCTTATTTGGCGTCGTGAGGCCACTGTGAGGCAAGGAGCATTAGGCGGCGCCGGACGGCTAAGCTGGCACGGCTCTCGGCCGCCACGGGTGGCTCTGCCACCGCAGAAGGCTGCCGGCGTTAGCGATGCTTTCGCCGCCACCGACGCCATCCGTCCGAGAGGGCGTCACGGTGCTCAGGTCAAGGGCAAGGGGCCGTGCGCAACGCGCCAGGGCGCACGGGTGGTCGATGACAACACTCTGACGAAGAAACGACACTGCACTCTCTGAAACTCTGAACTTTCTGAAAGTGCACAGGAACAATGCCGGCCAGGTGTTCGACGAAATGATTTTGGCATGTGGGGAATTTTCCTTGAGCTGATTTTTGGTGGGGTGGCCTCTCATTGCATCCGGGGGCTGCCTGAATTTTGGTAGAATTTTTGGGGGAGAGGAAATATGAATTTCACCAAATTTGACAAATCTGGTCCAAACTTGCGAGAGGTTGAAACTTGAAAATTTTGAAAAGAGGAAGAGTGGATCTTGATGGATCTAGGTTGGGGGTGCCAAAGACTATCCAGAGGAGTTGGTTTGAGATCAAAACTCAAAGGGAATTGGGTACTTTCTTTGTAAATCACCTAGGCTTAAAATAAATGACAGAATTGTTTTGGGAGATAAAATAAATGAAATAAAATCCAAACATGGGTTGGACTTGTAGGAGCAGAATGTTTGGATTGCCCCAAAGTGGAAGGAGGGGTTTTGGGAAGATTTACCACAAGAGGCATGGTAAAACCATGGATGGTTTCAATATAAGAGAAGTCCCAAAACTCCTAGGGTTTCTTTTTTTTAAAGAAAATAAATCCCAAAAATAAATTTGAGATGGGGACAATCAGAAGAAAGGTTTTTAATAACCAAACACCAGGGTTGAAGAAGATATCAAAAAAAAAAAATCCTTGCCAAGGGAGAAGTTTTGAGAGAGAGGTTTTTGGAAGGGTTTAAATGACCTTCTTCAAAACCAACAAAGTTTTTGCTGAAAACCAAATAATTTTTTTTTGGAGTGTCACAACACCTACCCCCTTAGGAAAAATCTCGTCCCCAAGATTTCAGCTGATCCTCAAATAAGTGTGGGTGCTCTGTCCGAAGAAAATCCTCTCTTTCCCAAGTGGCTTCACTCTCGGTGTGATTGCTCCAATTGAACTCTGAAAAACTTGATGGTTTTCGTCGGGTCCTCCTTTTAGACTCCTCCAATATTTTTCTTGGATGTTCCCGATAGGTGAGGTCTGGTTGCACGTCAATGTTCTCATGGGATACTCGCTTCTGGGTTGCTTACGCACTTCCTCAACTACGAGACGTGGAACACGTCGTGGACATCGGATAATTCTTAGGGTAAGTCTAGCTGGTAGGCTACCGTGCCTCTTCGTGCCAATATGCAGAATGGTCCGATGAATCTTGGTGCTAGCTTCCCCTTAATCTTGAACCGTTGCAGGCCCCTCATAGGAGATACTCGTAGATACACAAATTCACCAGGTTCGAATCTGACTCCACGATGTTTCTGATCGTAATAACTCTTCTGCCGGCTTTGAGCTGTCTTGAGTCGGTCCTTGATTAGCTTGACCTTTTCCTCGGCTTCTTTGAGCATGTCTGGGCGAAGATACGGCTGTCTCGGTCTCGACCAATTTAGCGGTAGGACATCTCCGCCCGTACAAGGCTTCAAATGGTGCCATTTGCAGGCTGGCACAAATCATGTTGTTGTATGTGAACTCTGCGTGGCAAGCTTTCCTCCCAAATGGTTCCATAAGTGAGGACACATGCTCTCGGCATGTCTTCTAGAATTTGGTTTTACGCGTTCGGTTTGTCCGTCGATGCAGGGGAGGTATCTTTGTCTTTGAAAGCTAGTTGAGTTCGAGCTGTTGCGTGTGATCCCAAAATCTGGAGATGAATTGTGTGCCCCTGTCAGATATTATAGTCTTTGGAACTCCATGTAAGCAGACGATACGGGAAAGATAAAGCCTGGCAAGCTTCTGAGTGGTGTGGGTTGTCTTCACGGGGATAAAGTGTGCTACTTAGTCAGTCTATCAGTGATGACCCATATCGCATCATTTCCGTGTCGTGACCGAGGTAGCCCAACAATAAAATCCATTCCAATCTCGTCCCATTTCCACTCGTGTATTTTACTCGGTTGTAATAGCCCGGCCGGTTTCTGGTGCTCGGCCTTGATGCGTTGACATGAGTCACACCATGCAATGAACGTGGCTATGTCCCTTTTTATACGGTGACACCAAAATGTTTCCTGAAGATCCTTGTACATTTTTGTTCCTCCAGGATGGATTGAATACGGAGCGGTGTGGCCTTCAGCTAAGATTTGCTGTTTAAGGTCCTTGATATTTGGTACGCAAAGTCTACTTCCGTACCACAATATTCCCTGCTCGTCGATAACGAATTCTGAGGCCTTGCCCAAACTCACTTTCCGTTTAATGCCTTCAATGCTGGGGTGCCCATGCTGAGCCTCTTTAACCTTCCTATCAGGGTAGACTGTATTTCTAAATTTGACACACTGCCTTCGGTGACCACCATCAAGTTGAGCTTAGCAAACTCCTGCCGAAATTCAGGTCTCAGGTTTGGTAGGTTGTCGTTGTTCGGACTGGGGTTTCGACTTAAAGCATCTGCCACTACATTTGCTTTTCCTGGATGGTAGTGGATTCCAACATCATAATCCTTCACTAATTCCAACCAGCGTCGTTGCCGTAAATTCAGTTCGGTTGTGTGAAAATATACTTGAGGCTCTTATGGTCAAGTGTATATTTCTAGCGATTTCCAAGTAAAAAGAGTCTCCATTCCTTGAGTGCATGAATAACTGCTGCTAACTCCAGTTCATGAGTAGGATAATTTTCCTCATGCTTGCGAAGTTGTCTGGAAACATACGCGACTACCTTGCCTTCTTGCATCAACACTCATCCGAGGCCCTTCCGGGATGCGTCATAATACACCTCAAAATTCTTGTGTATGTCTGGCACAATTAATACTGGTGCTGTCGTTAATTTCTCTTTAGTTCTTGGAAACTTTTCTCGCAAGCTTCCGTCCATTCAAACTTCTTGTCTTTCTTGAGTAGATACGTCATTGGCTTTGCTATAGTGGAAAATCCTTCAATAAATCTTTGGTAGTAACCTGCCATTCCCAGGAAACTTCGTACGTCCGTTACGCTGGCTCGGTTTCCAGCCAAGTATGGCCTTGACTTTTTCCGGGTCTACGGCAATACCTTCTTGGGTCAGTACGTGGCCCAGAAAACCTACCTGCCTTAGCCAAAATTCACACTTGCTGAATTTAGCGTACAATTGATGTTTCCTGAGTTCTCCTAGTACAATTCGGAGATGTTCAGCGTGCTCTTCTGGTGTCTTGGAGTATATCAGAATATCGTCGATAAATACCACAACAAACTTGTCCATAAACTTCATAAATACTTTGTTCATGAGGTGAACAAAATATGCGGGGGCGTTCGTTAGTCCAAATGGCATTACTGTGAACTCATACAATCCGTATCTGGAGGTGAATGCCGTCTTGGGGATATCTTCTGTTCGTACTTTTAATTGATGGTATCCCGAACTTAAGTCAATTTTTGAGAATACCTTGGCCTGAGCGAGCTGATCAAATAAATCATTTATCCGTGGCATCGGGTATTTGTTCTTGATTGTGACCATGTTAAGCTCGATAGTCTATACACAATCTCGGTGTTCCATCCTTCTTTTGGCAAATAAAATTGGTGAACCCCAAGGTGAGGAGCTGGCTCGTATATATCCTTTGTCCAGTAATTCTTTTATTTGCTTCTTCAATTCTACCAATTCAGATGGTGCCATTCTGTATGGTTTCTTGTATATGGGAGCGGTTCCGGGTGCTAGCTCAATGCTGAATTCTATCTCTCGGTCTGGTGGCATGCCTGGTAGTTCTTCGGGAAATACGTCTGGAAATTCACACACTACGGGGACCTTGCTTAATTCAGAAACGTCCACCTTGTTCAATCTCGGTTGCCGGGATATTTTTCTCTCTTTGGCTGAAACTCTTATTGTCTTCCCGTGGTGGTGGGTGAGAATGACGGTCCGGTTGAAGCAGTCAATAAAACCTTTGTTGGTGGTTAACCAATCCATCCCTAAGATGACATCCAGTCCTTTATTTTCTAATACAATAAGGTTGGCGTGAAACTTCAATCCTTCAAACTCAATAACCACACCTTGGCAATAACTCTGGGTAACTTGCTTAATCCCAGGGGACTTGACGATTATGGATTTTTCCAAGGGAAGCATCGAAAAATTATTTTGCAAGGCAAAACTTTTCGAAATGAATGAGTGGGAAGCTCCAGAATCAAACAAAACCATGGCAGGTATCGTGTTGACATGGAACGCATCGAAATCACGATATCCGGGGCGATTCTGTGCTTCCTCTCCGTCACGTGGTTCAGATGACCCTTCCTGTGGTTGTTATTGGGGTTGAAATTGTTGCGCTTGGCGCTGAATTATTGCCACCGTTGTTCGGCTTTGGGGTCGAGTTCCTTGGCTTGGGGCACTACTTGGCATAGTGCCCTTCTTCTCCACAAGCGTAGCAAGTAACGCCCGGGCGATATGTGAACTCCTTGTCCCTTGCATGGAAATTCTTGATTGGGCGTGAGACGTTTGTCATGGGTTTGTGTGTCCCACCTTCCTAAATATCTGTCTTGCTTCGGTGGTTGCGAGCATGATTAGTCTGGTCCCTTTTTCTCTTGCGGAAATCCTCCAAGCTGCGTCTCTCATTTTCCAAGGTAATGGCCTTATCCACCAGCGTTTTAAAATCTGGGAAGGTGTGCACAACCAGTTGGCATTTAAGCCTTGAGCGCCAGACCGTCTAGGAATTTTTCCATCTTCTTGCTTTCAGTCATACGCTCTTCGTTGGCGTAGCGAGACAACAGAGTAAACTGACCATTGTATTCTGACACCGTCATGGTCCTTTGTTTGAGGTCATCAAATTCTCTCTTCTTGATCTTCATAAGACTTTTAGAAATATGCGCCCCATGAAAACCTTCTTTGAACTCCTCCCAGGTTATATTATTTTCGTTGGGGTGCATGTGTAGGAAATTTTCCCACCACGATGCAGTTGCTCCAGTGAGATAGTGCAGTGCATATAGCACTTTCTCAACATCTGAACACTGTGCAATAATTAATTTTCTTTCCATGTCTCGAAGCCAGTCCTCGGCCTCAAGAGGTTTGTCAGTATGAGAAAATGTTTGGGGACGCGTCTTACAGAGCTCGAGATAACTTGGATTGTTGCTGGTACTGTCCATGGTGATTTCCCATATTGATGACTTGGTTCATCATTTCCTGAGGTTTTTGCTGACTTTGCTCATAAAGACGGCACATTTGGGAAAGTGTTGTTTCACTGTCCTGTTGACTTGACTGCCCCTGTGTGAAATTGTTGCTTGGTTGTGTGCCTTAATTTTGCTCTGGCGGAGTTGGCATGGAGCGCGTCCAAGGACGAGACATTTTTCACTCTGGGGATATAGTTTGTAAAACTCATAAGAAAATAAATTGAGTCGCAAAAGTCAATAAATTCATAAAGACGGGAAATTTTAAATGCTCCAAGATTTTTCAAGAGAATAAACGTTTGCGCACGGAGAAGGACTGCTCATTACATATCTTACACGCAAGCAGTAATTATACAATACATCACTCAGGATATGCGTACATAATCCTGACATGTTATTTAGGCTAGTGCACTTCTCCCAGTTCATACACTATGCGCAAACAAGCTACTTCCCACAACCTATGTACATATAAACATATCATACAAGTCGGTACATCGCATGGCGGCTAAGCGTACTCAGACGGAGATAGTAAGGATCTCCCTTGGCCTGCCGAGGGTGAGGCGCAGTGAGGCTGGGGACTCAACCTCCTTCTCGCTAATAGGCTCCAGACGTGAAGCGTTGCGCTGAGTAGATGGAGTGGGCGCCATATGCGGAACAACACGAACAGGAGTGGGCGCAAAGGGTGGTGCAGTGCGAGCTGGAGTGGGCGCAATGACTTGGTTGAACTCCTCGGTGGTAGGCAGGCGACGAGCTGTGGCGAGAGTGGTAGGTGCAAAAGATGCCGATGACGAGACGAAAGTCAGTGGCGGTGCGGTGTGCAGGAGCTCCTTCCTGTTGGCGGCACAGCCATGGACTGAGTCCATGCGGGCAGCCACAAGGTCGTCCACCAGGTTGTCGAAGGCTGCCTCCAGAGCCCGGAGATACTCGATAAGCATCTCAAAAGCCTCGTCTCATTCTCCTCTGGGGCAAGAGAACGCGTAGTGACAGGTGAATGGCACGTGGCATGGAAGGTAGCGGTAACGACGAGTCTTCAACGAAGGAACGATATCCCTGAGAAGAGCTATCGCCTCACGGGCTGCCATCTGCATCGCATGCTTCTCCGTAGGCATGGCTCTCCCCAAGAACCGGAAGCGGCGTAACTCAACACGCCTCCCTTGAATTGCACCGCTGACTTGGTGCATGGTCGACTGTCGTTGACCTTGTGCCGATAGAGTGTGAAGACTGGGCGCATAGATGGCCCCATCGCGACCTGGACGATGAAGGAGAGAAGCTTGACGAACCCATCAGGCATGTTGGCGAACATCTGTGACTTGAAGTCGTTGACAGCCATCTACAAAAGTAGGCAAAAATTCTGAGTGGTCAGATCATAAATTTATGCTAACTGTCAGAAAATTACTACATTTGCAAAAATATGAATTAGCTCTATTATGCTAATAACCGATTAGCGATCGCACCTAGTGGCTTCCTGATCAGCACTGGCTCTGGTACCAAGCTTGTCACGACCGGTTTTCCAATAAAATGCTTATTGAGAAACTGACCTTTTGAGTCCAAAGACGAGGAAAATCCTCTGTTGGTAGACAAAATCTTGATACAATAAGCCGGTAGTATTAAATATATTACGAAATGGTCGAGGGGGTGCTCAACAATTTATTACAAGCACGCCAATAGTTATACATAATGGCGGATATGACACAATGGTGTGGGGTGGCATACTACTGACTCGAGATGAAAGTGGTGGTGGAATATCACAGGGGGGTGGATAATATGTCTCCTAAACTGGCAGCTCTTCGAGCATCGAAGTGAGGCTCGATGAATTTATTTGGGTAGCGGAAGCGGATATAACACAGTGACCAAATCCAGGGTCGCACGAGACTGAATGGGACTCCTCTAGGCGTCGGACTCGATATTGAACTCTTCATCCATGAGATCGCCTTCGTCAGCATCTGGCCAAATCAACAAGCCAGGTGAGTACTTTGAAAGTACTCGCAAGACAGTTCGGACATAAGATATAACAAATGCATGCATGAATGCGTCATGAGCAATTAGTAATGTACATTCAAATGATGAACTTGCACAACATTATTTAGTAATAAGGAAGTCAGGCGGTAGTCCTCCCGAAATCCACAAAAATAACTGAAAACCGATCGGGGGTCTGAAGCGACGCCTCGAAGGGTGAACAAATAAATAAATCATGCCGCAGTCGGGCGTCTAAGTGACACCACAAAAATGGCTTATATTGAAAGTAATAGACATACGTGCCACAGTCGGATGTCGGAGCGACATCACAGAAAGGGCTTATATTGAAAGTAAATAATATGCGTGCCACAGTCGGACGTCTGAGCGACATCGCAGAAAGGGCTTATATCCAAGGTAAAATAACAAGCGTGCCACAGTCGGGCGTCTGAGCGACATCGCAGAAAGGGCTATATTGAAAGTAAATAATATGCGTGCCACAGCCGGACGTATGAGCGACATCGTAGAAAGGGCTTATATCCAAGGTAAAATAACAAGCGTGCCACAGTCGGACGTCTGAGCGACATCGCAGAAAAGGGCTTATACCAAAGTAAATAACAAGTGTGCCATAGTCGGACATCTTAGCGACATCGCAGAAAGGACTTAAATTCATTAATCATATCTGTTAAACTTGCAAGAATAATGCTCATAGAAAAAAATATTCAACACATGATAATAAACGGGTTAGTCCATCCGTAGGAATAAACATTTAACCGGACTTAACACTCATGTGGTTCTCCATAGTTTCTGTCACCGAGACTGACACTTGACAAGATAAGATGAACACAGTACTTGGACATGGATAAGATGATTTCAAGGATTTTTGACTCTGCAGAGTTTGTACTAAATTACCCACAGCCAACGGATTTCCATAGTCACGAAGGACTAGTTCCGTTCTGGTATTTCGGAAGAAACACATCTAACCAAGACACACCCATCCCACCTCACGATGCCAGGAATCACCCTAGACAGCGTTCAAGAAAAACTTTGAGACGGGAGATCACAATCTCGAATAGCATGGGATCAAATTTATATCTGGCGCTCTAAGGGTGCCCCTCTCGGTCCCAACCGGAAACACCCATGCCCCCTGACCGGATGATAAGCTTTAATCCAGGGCCATGGAACCCTCATCCCGGCCTCTCGATTTGGTGTGTACCAGAAAGCGGTTTGCAACTTACTAAGCCGTACCCCTTGCAGAAAACATGTGGTAGTACGGAAAGGGAAAACGGACGGGAACTGGACCGATTCATGTTGACACTTTGGGTCAAATGGTTGCAGCATAAGACCGGCATGCTACAACACTGCCATCTTACCCATTCTCATGCCATCTCATGGCCATGCAAACTCATATCCAACAACTTATGGATTTTCGAAACTCACTTGCCTCAACTTTGCATGTAATATAACCCTCATCGAGATGTTCATAAACATGCCATGGAACTACTTAATGCAAACATGCCAAAGAGACTCATCATATCAAAAGTTCAAACATGCTTGCCTGGTTCGGAGTAGTCGGAGCCTAGCTCGGTGAAGTTCGCGGTTCCTTCACCTCCTCCGGTATCTACGGTATACAGAAATACACGCACTATCGTAAATACCGTGAGGTGCACAAAAATATTCCAAACATTTTTCAAATAAATCTGATAAAAAATTTAGACAAAATTTTAAAGAGGACAGAAAAAGAATCAATCAAAAATCCTTTTCTGTTTAAAAGTTATAAGGGTTTTAATCCGAGGACCTTTACGTAATGAAACGAAACTTCTCGAGGCTGAACAGAAAAGACCAGAAAAAGCGTTTCAGATCGAAAGCGTATTTGCCCGAATCGTTTTCAGAAAACGGTTCGAAAAAAGAACGAGAGAGGCTAACGGGCAGGTCCCACCCGTCAGGTTTGAATTTTCAAACGGGGAAAACAGAGCTCGTCGGCGCCCGAGAGCTGTGGTGGTCGCCGGCGGCGATCCACGGCGAGGCAGGGGGATCGAGCATTACCTACGTGCTCAGCGTGACCTTCCGCGTCGGTGAGTGGTGGTGGTGGTCGCCGGCGAGCACTATGTCGACGGCGGCCCTGGCTCCGGCGGACGGCGGCTCGGGTGGAGTGGGATCTCGTCGGGGAGGGCTGCGAAGGTCAAATCAAATCTTGGGTTAGCTCACTGGGTGCTCGAGGAGGTTACTGACGAGGTTTGGGCGTCGGGGATGGTCTCCTTTGAGTGGATCGAGGTGGTGGCCGAGGAGGATCGGGGCGGCCGGAGTTGGGGGAGGAGACCTCCTCGAGGCCCTCCTGGTGGCTTGGCGGGGTGTTGGTGGGGTGCAGTGGTGGTGCATGCTCGAGAGCGAGCTCGGGTCCCCTTTTTATAGGCGATCCGAGGCGGCGTCCGTGAACGGAGATCTCCGGCGATGGTTACGGCGGCGCAGAGTTTGGTCGGGGAGTTTAGGGAGTTGGGCGTCAACGTGGAGTTCCACTGGTTCCGTTTAGGCGCTAAACGAGTTCGGATTAGGTGCTCTGGGTGGGTTCGACGGCAGGGCGGCAGTTGAGCCCGGCAGAGGGCGCGCCCTATGCTTGCCGGGCCCGCAGCGGCGGTGCTGCGAGTCTTGTTGGCGTGCGTGAGGCCACGTGGAGGGCAAGGGGCGTTAGGCGGCGCCGGGACGGCGTAGCTGCTAGCACGGGCTCGTTAGCCGCCACGGGTGACTCTGCCACCGCAGAAGCTCCCGGCGTCGGCGATGCTCGCCGCCACCGACACCTGCGTCCGTCCAAGAGGGCGTGTAGTGCTCAGGTCAAGGAGAAGGGGCCGTGCGCAACGCGCCAGGGCGCACGGGTGATCGATGACAACACTCTGACGAAGAAACGACACTGCACTCTCTGAAACTCTGAACTTTCTGAAAGTGCACAGGAACAGTGCCGGCCAGGTGTTCGACGAAATGATTTTGGCATGTGGGGAATTTTCCTTGAGCTGATTTTTGGTGGGGTGGCCTCTCATTGCATCTGGGGGCTGCCTGAATTTTGGTTGAATTTTTGGGGAAGAGGAAATATGAATTTCACCAAATTTGACAAATCTGGTCCAAACTTGCAGAGGTTGAAACTTGAAAATTTTGAAAAGAGGAAGAGTGGATCTTGATGGATCTAGGTTGGGGTGCCAAAGACTATCCAGAGGAGTTGGTTTGAGATCAGAACTCAAAGGGAATTGGGTACTTGCTTTGTAAATCACCTAGGCTTAAAATAAATGACAGAATTGTTTTGGGAGATAAAATAAATGAAATCAAATCCAAACATGGGTTGGAGTTGTAGGAACAGAATGTTTGGATTGCTCCAAAGTGGAAGGAGGGGTTTTGGGAAGATTTACCACATGAGGCATGGTAAAACCATGGATGGTTTCAATATAAGAGAAGTCCCAAAACTCCTAGGGTTTCTTTTTTTTAAAAGAAAATAAATCCCAAAAATAAATTTAAGATGGGGACAATCAGAAGAAAGGTTTTTAATAACCAAACACCAGGGTTGAAGAAGAGATCAAAAAAAAATCCTTGCCAAGGGAGAAGTTTTGAGAGAGAGGTTTTGGAAGGATTTAAATGACCTTCTTCAAATCCAACAAAGTTTTTGCCGAAAACCAAATGAATTTTTTTTTGGAGTGTCACAACACCTACCCCCTTAGGAAAAATCTCGTCCCCGAGATTTCAGCTGATCCTCAAATAAGTGTGGGTGCTCTGTCCGAAGAAAATCCTCTCTTTCCCAAGTGGCTTCACTCTCGGTGTGATTGCTCCACTGAACTCTGAAAAACTTGATGGTTTTCTGTCGGGTCCTCCTTTCAGACTCCTCCAATATTTTTACTGGATGTTCCCGATAGGTGAGGTCTGGTTGCACGTCAATGTTCTCATGGGATAGTCGCTTCTCTGGGTTGCTTACGCACTTCCTCAACTGCGAGACGTGGAACACGTCGTGGACATCGGATAATTCTTCGGGTAAGTCTAGCTGGTAGGCTACCGTGCCTCTTCGTGCCACTATGTAGAATGGTCCGATGAATCTTGGTGCTAGCTTCCCCTTAATCTTGAATCGTTGCAGGCCCCTCATAGGAGATACTCGTAGATACACAAATTCACCAGGTTCGAATCTGACTCCACGATGTTTCTGATCGTAATAACTCTTCTGTCGGCTTTGAGCTGTCTTGAGTCGGTCCTTGATTAGCTTGACCTTTTCCTCGGCTTCTTTGAGCATGTCTGGGCCGAAGATACGGCTGTCTCCGGTCTCTGACCAATTTAGCAGGGTAGGACATCTCCGCCCGTACAAGGCTTCAAATGGTGCCATTTGCAGGCTGGCCTGGTAACTGTTGTTGTATGTGAACTCTGCGTATGGCAAGCTTTCCTCCCAAATGGTTCCATAAGTGAGGACACATGCTCTCCGCATGTCTTCTAGAATTTGGTTTACTCGTTCAGTTTGTCCGTCAGTCTGGGGGTGGTATGCTGTACTGAAGGCTAGCTGAGTTCCCAGAGCCTGTTGCAGGTGATCCCAAAATCTGGAGATGAATTGTGTGCCCCTGTCAGATATTATAGTCTTTGGAACTCCATGTAAGCAGACGATACGGGAAAGATAAAGCCTGGCAAGCTTCTGAGTGGTGTGGGTTGTCTTCACGGGGATGAAGTGTGCTACTTAGTCAGTCTATCAGTGATGACCCATATGGCATCATTTCCGTGACGTGACCGAGGTAGCCCAACAATAAAATCCATTCCAATCTCGTCCCATTTCCACTCGGGTATTTTATTCGGTTGTAATAGCCCGGCCGGTTTCTGGTGCTCGGCCTTGATGCGTTGACATGAGTCACACCATGCAATGAACGTGGCTATGTCCCTTTTTATACCGTGCCACCAAAATGTTTCCTGAAGATCCTTGTACATTTTTGTTCCTCCAGGATGGATTGAATACGGAGCGGTGTGGCCTTCAGCTAAGATTTGCTGTTTAAGGTCATTGATATTTGGTACGCAAAGTCTACTTCCGTACCACAATATTCCCTGCTCGTCGATAACGAATTCTGAGGCCTTGCCCAAACTCACTTTCCGTTTAATGCCTTCAATGCTGGGGTGCCCATGCTGAGCCTCTTTAACCTTCCTATCAGGGTAGACTGTATTTCTAAATTTGACACACTGCCTTCGGTGACCACCATCAAGTTGAGCTTAGCAAACTCCTGCCGAAATTCAGGTCTCAGGTTTGGTAGGTTGTCGTTGTTCGGACTGGGGTTTCGACTTAAAGCATCTGCCACTACATTTGCTTTTCCTGGATGGTAGTGGATTCCAACATCATAATCCTTCACTAATGCCAACCAGCGTCATTGCCGTATATTCAGTTCCGGTTGTGTGAAAATATACTTGAGGCTCTTATGGTCCGTGTATATTTCACAACGATTTCCAAGTAAAAAGTGTCTCCATTCCTTGAGTGCATGAATAACTGCTGCTAACTCCAGTTCATGAGTAGGATAATTTTCCTCATGCTTGCGAAGTTGTCTGGAAACATACGCGACTACCTTGCCTTCTTGAATCAACACTCATCCGAGGCCCTTCCGGGATGCGTCACAATACACCTCAAAATTCCTGTGTATGTCTGGCACAATTAATACTGGTGCTGTCGTTAATTTCCTTTTTGGTTCTTGGAAACTTTTCTCGCAAGCTTCCGTCCATTCAAACTTCTTGTCTTTCTTGAGTAGATACGTCATTGGCTTTGCTATAGTGGAAAATCCTTCAATAAATCTTTGGTAGTAACCTGCCATTCCCAGGAAACTTCGTACGTCCGTTACGCTGGCTGGTGGTTTCCAGCCAAGTACGGCCTTGACTTTTTCCGGTCTCACGGCAATACCTTCTTGGGTCGATCGTGGGCCCAGAAAACCTACCTGCCTTAGCCAAAATTCACACTTGCTGAATTTAGCGTACAATTGATGTTTTCTGAGTTCTCCTAGTACATATCGGAGATGTTCAGCGTGCTCTTCTGCTGTCTTGGAGTATATCAGAATATCGTCGATAAATACCACAACAAACTTGTCCATAAACTTCATAAATACTTTGTTCATGAGGTGAACAAAATATGCGGGGGCGTTCGTTAGTCCAAATTGTTGGGGAACGCAGTAATTTCAAAAATTTTCCTACGATCACGCAAGACCATGGTGATGGCATAGCAACGAGAGGGAGAGTGTCCGTCCACGCACTCGTGAACCCGAAAGCGGAAGCGTTATAACAACGCAGCGGTTGATGTAGTCGTGCGTCTTCACGATCCGACCGATCCAAGCACCGAGCGTCACGGCACCTCCGAGTTACGCACGTTCAGCTCGATGGCGATCCCCGGACTCCGATCCAGCAAAGTGTCGGGATGAGTTCCGTCGACCTGACGGCGTGATGACGATGTTGATGCTCCACCGGCGCGGGGCTTCGCCTAAGCTCCATGACGATATGACTTCTCCGCGCGAGGGCTTCGCCTAAGCTCTCTGACGATATGATCGAAGTGGAATATGGTGGAAGGGGCACCGCTGCGGCTAAGGAAAGATCCGTAGATCAACTTGTGTTTATGGGGTGCCCCTGCCTCCGTATATAAAGGAGCAAGGGAGGGAGGAGGCCGGCCCTATGTTTGGCGCGCCATGGGGAGTCCTACTCCCACCGGGAGTAGGATTCCCCCTTTCCTAGTCCAACTAGGAATCCTTCCATGTAGGGGGAGGAAGGGAGAAGGAAGTGGAGGAGTAGGAAAGGTGGCCGGCCCCCTTTTCCCTAGTCCAATTCGGACTAGAGGGGAGGGGGGCGCAGCAGCCTTTTTCCTCTTCCCACTAAAGCCCATCAAGGCCCATTACTTCTCCCGTAACTACCTGGTACTCCGAAAAATACCCGAATCACTCGGAACCTTTCCGAACTCCGAATATAGTCGTCCAATATATCGATCTTTACGTCTCGACCATTTCGAGACTCCTCGTCATGTCCCCGATCTCATCCGAGACTCCGAACTCCTTCGGTACATCAAAACTCATAAACTCATAATATAAGCATCGCCGAAACCTTAAGCGTGCGGACCCTACGGGTTCGAGAACTATGTAGACATGACCTAGAACTATTCTTGGTCAATAACCAATAAGCGGAACCTGGATGCCCATATTGGTTCCTACATATTCTCTGAAGATCTTTATCGGTCAAACGCATAACGACATATGTTGTTCCCTTTGTCATCGGTATGTTACTTACCCGAGATTCGATCGTCGGTATCCAATACCTAGTTCAATCTCGTTCGTAAGTCTCTTTACTCGTTCCGTAATACATCATCTCACAACTAACTCATTAGTTGTAATGCTTGCAAGGCTTAAGTGATGTGTATTACCGAGAAGGCCTAGAGATACCTCTCCGAGCAATCGGAGTGACAAAACCTAATCTCGAAATCGCCAACCCAACAAGTACCTTTGGAGACACCTGTAGTACTCCTTTATAATCACCCGATTACGTTGTGACGTTTGGTAGTACCCAAAGTGTTCCTCCGGTAAACGGGAGTTGCATAATCTCATGAATTACGGGAACATGTATGTGTCATGAAGAAAGCATTAACATACTAAGCGATCAAGTGTTTAAGCTAACGGAATGGGTCATGTCAATCAGATCATTCAACTAATGATGTGACCTTGTTAATCAAATAACAACTCCTTGTTCATGGTTAGGAAACATAACCATCTTTGATTAACAAGCTAGTCAAGTAGAGGCATACTAGTGACATCTTGTTTTGTCTATATATTCACACATGTATTATGTTACCGGTTAATACAATTCTAGCATGAATAATAAACATTTATCATGAAATAAGGAAATAAATAATAACTTTATTATTGCCTCTAGGGCATATTTCCTTCAGTCTCCCACTTGCACTAGAGTCAATAATCTAGTTCACATCATCATGTGATTCAACACTAATTTTCACATCTGTATGTGATTAACACCCATAGTTCACATCGTCATGTGACCAACACCCAAAGGGTTTACTAGAGTCAATAATCTAGTTCACATCGCTATGTGATTAACACCCAAAGAGTACTAAGGTATGATCATGTTTTGCTCGTGAGAGTAGCTTAGTCAACGGGTCTGTCACATTCAGAGCCGTATGTATTTTGCAAATATTCTATGTCTACAATGCTCTTGCGGAGCTACTCTAGCTAATTGCTCCCACTTTCAATATGTATCCAGATTGTGATTTAGAGTCATCTGGATCAGTGTAAAGCTTTGCGCCGATGTAACTCTTCTGACGGGCTCTTTTATCACCTCCATAATCGAGAAATATTTCCTTAGTCCTCACTAAGGATGTTCTTTGACCAATGTCCGATGATCTACTCCTAGATCACTATTGTACTCCTTGCCAAATTCAGAGCAAGGTATACAATAGGTCTGGTACATAGCATAGCATACTTTATAGAACCTATGGTGATGCATAGGGAATGACTTTCATTCTCTTTCTATCTTCTGCCGTGGTCGGGTTTTGAGTCTTACTCAATCTCACACCTTGTAACACAGGCAAGAACTCTTTCTTTGACTGTTCCATTTTGAACTACTTCAAAATCTTGTCAAGGTATGTATTCATTGAAAAACATATCAAGCGTCTTGATCTATCTCAATAGATCTTTGATGCTCAATATGTAAGCAGCTTCACCGAGGTCCTTCTTTGAAAAACTCCTTTCAAATACTCCTTTATGCTTTGCAGAATAATTCTACATTATTTCCGATCAACAATATGTCATTCACATATATTTATCGAAATGCTTTGTAGTGCTCCCACTCACTTTCTTGTAAATACATGCTTCTCCAAAAGTCAGATAAAACCATATGCTTTGATCAATCTTATCAAAGCGTATATTCCAACTCCGAGATGCTTGCACCAGTCCATAGATGGATCGATGGAGCTTGCACATTTTGTTAGCTCCTTTAGGATTGACAAAACCTTCTGGTTGCATCATATACAACTCTTCTTTAATAAATCCATTTAAAGAATGTTGTTTTTGACATCCATTTGCCAGATTTCATAAAATGTGGCAATTTCTAACATGATTCGGACAGACTTTAAGCATCGCTACGGGTGAGAAAGTCTCATCGTAGTCAACCCCTTGAACTTGTCAAAAACCTTTTGCAACAAGTCGAGCTTTGTAGATAGTAACACTACTATCAGTGTCCGTCTTCCTCTTGAAGATCCATTTATTTAACATGGCTTGCTGATCATAGAGCAAGTCAATCAAAGTCCATACTTTGTTTCTCATACATGGATCCTATCTCAGATTTCATGGCCTCAAGCCATTTCGCGGAATCTGGGCTCATCATCGCTTCCTCATAGTCCGTAGGTTCATCATGGTCTAGTAACATGACTTCCGAAC
The DNA here is from genome assembly GCA_021605145.1 of Aegilops bicornis. Lineage (NCBI taxonomy): Eukaryota > Viridiplantae > Streptophyta > Magnoliopsida > Poales > Poaceae > Aegilops > Aegilops bicornis. Next base: position 228,459,942 of record CM038674.1, on the reverse strand, counting down.
ACGATAACCATACCACTGCAGTGCGGATTTTGCTCTGGAAGACCTACGAGGTTTGGTAGCAACTTGATCTGAAGTTTTATGATCATCATCATTAACTTCCTCACTTATTGGTGTAGGAATCATCGAACTGATTTACGTGATGAACTACTTTCCAATAAGGGAGAAGGTACAATTACCTCATCAAGTTCTACTTTCCTCCCACTCACTTCTTTCGAGAGAAACTTCTTCTCTAGAAAGGATCCATCTTAACAACGAAAAACTTGCCTTCGGATCTGTGATAGAAGGTGTACCCAATAGTTACCTTTGGGTATTCTATGAAGACGCACTTCTCGATTTGGGTTCGAGCTTATCGGTGAAAACTTTTTCACATAAGTATCAAAACTCCAAACTTTTAAGAAACGACGACTTAGGTTTCTTTGTTAAACCATAGTTCATATGGTGTCGTCTCAACGGATTTAGATGGTGCCCCATTAAACGTGAATGCAGCTGTCTCTAATGCATAACCCCAAAAGCGATATTGGTAAATCGGTAAGAGACATCATTGATCGTACCATATCAAAATAAAGAAATGCAGTTCTGACGTTCGGACACACCATAACGTTGTGGTGTTCCGGTGGCGTGAGCTGTGAAACTATTCCACTTTGTTTTAATTGAAGACAAAACTTCGTGACTCAAATATTCATCTCCACGATCAGATCGCGAAACTTTATTTTCTTGTTACGATGATTTTCTACTTCACTCTGAAATTGTTTGAACTTTTCAACTATTTCAGACTTATGTTTCATCAAGAAGATATACGCATATCTGCTCAAATCATCTGTGAAGGTCAGAAAATAATGATACTTGCCACGAGCATCAACACTCATTGAATTGTATACATCGGTATGTATTATTTCCAAGAAGTTATTAGCTTGTTCCATTGTTCCGGAGAACGGAGTTTTAGTCATCTTGCCCAAAAGGCACGGTTCGCAAGCATCAAATGATTCATAATCAAGTGATTCCAAAAGTCCATCGACATGGAGTTTTCTTCATGCGCTTTACACCAATATGACCTAAACGGCGATTGCCATAAATAAGTTGCACTATCATTATTAATTTTGCATCTTTTGGTTTCAATATTATGAATATGTGTATCACTATGATCGAGATCCAATGAACCATTTTCATTGGGTGTGTAACCATATAAGGTTTTATTCATGTAAACAGAACAACAATTTATTCTCTTACTTAAATGAATAACGTATTGCAATAAACATGATCAAATCATATTTATGCTCAACACCAAATAACACTTATTTAGGTTCCACACTAATCTCGAAAGTATAGGGAGTGTGCGATGATGATCATATCAATCTTGGAACTACTTCCAACACTCATCGTTACTTCCCTTCAACTAGTTTACATTTATTCTGTAACTCATGTTTCGAGTTACTAATCTTAGCAACCGAACAAGTATCAAATACTTAGGGGCTACTATAAACACTAGTAAAGCACACATCAATAACCTGTATATCAAATATACTCTTGTTCACTTTGCCATCCTTCTTATCCACCAAATAATTGGGGTAGTTCCGCTTCCGATGACTAGTTCCATTGCAGAAAAAGCACTTAGTCTCGTGCTTAGGTCTAGACTTGGGCTTCTTCACTCGAACATCAACTTGCTTGCCGTTCTTCTTGAAGTTCCCCTTCTTCCCTTTGCCCTTTTCCTTGAAACTAGTGGTCTTGTCAATCATCAACACTTGATGCTCTTTTCTTGATTTCTACCTTCGTCGATTTCAGCATCACGAAGAGCTTGGGAATCGTTTTCGTCATCCCGTGCATACTATAGTTCATCACGAAGTTCTAGTAACTTAGTGATGGTGACTAGAGAATTCTGTCAATCACTATCTTATCTGGAAGATTAACTCCCACTTGATTCAAGCGATTGAAGTACCCGGACAATCTGAGCACATGCTCACTAGTTGAGCGATTCTCCTCCATCTTTTAGCTATAGAACTTGTTGGAGACTTTATATCTCTCAACTCGGGTATTTGCTTGAAATATTAACTTCAATTCCTGGAACATCTCATATGGTCCATGACGTTCAAAACGTCTTTGAATTCCCGATTCTAAGCCTTTAAGCATGGTGCACTAAACTATCAAGTAGTCATCATATTGAGCTAGCCAAAGCGTTCATAACGTGCGTGCGCTCCTGCAATAGTTTTGTCACCTAGCGGTGCATTAAGGACATAATTTCTTACGTGCAGCAATGAGGATAAACCTCGGATCACGGATCCAATCCGCATCATTGCTACTAACATTTTTCAATACAAATTTCTCTAGGAACACATATAAAAACATAGGGAAGCAACAATGCGAGCTATTGATCTACAACATAATTTGCAAAATACTACCTGGACTAAGTTCATTATAAATTAAAGTTCAATTAATCATATTACTTAAGAACTCCCACTTAGATAGACATCTCTCTAGTCATCTAAGTGATTACGTGATCCAAATCAACCAAACCATGTCCGATCATCACGTGAGATGGAGTAGTTTCAATGGTGAACATCACTATGTTGATCATATCTACTATATGATTCACGCCGACCTTTCGGTCTTCGTGTTCCGAGGCCATATCTGTTATATGCTAGGCTCGTCAAGTTTAACTTTGAGTATTCGGCGTGCGCAACTGTTTTGCACCCGTTGTATTTGAGCGTAGAGCCTATCACACCCGATCATCACGTGGTGTCTCGACGAAGAACTTTCGCATAGCGGTGCATACTCGGGAGAACACTTCTTGATAATTTTTAGTGAGAGATCATCTTATAATGCTACCGTCAATCAAAGCAAGATAAGATGCATAAAGGATAAACATCACATGCAATCAATATAAGTGATATGATATGGTCATCATCATCTTGTGCTTGTGATCTCCATCGCCAAGCACCGTCATGATCACCATCGCCACCGGTAGCGACACCTTGACCTCCATCGTAGCATCGTTGTCATCTCGCCAATCTTATGCTTCCATGACTATCACTACCGCTTAGTAATAAAGTAAAGCATTACATCGCGATTGCATTGCATACAATAAAGCGACAACCATATGGCTCCTGCCAGTTGCCGATAACTCGGTTACAAAACATGATCATCTCATACAATAAAATATAGCATCATGTCTTGACCATATCACATCACAACATGCCCTGCAAAAACAAGTTAGACGTCCTCTACTTTGTTGCAAGTTTTACGTGGCTGCTACGGGCTGAGCAAGAACCGTTCTTACCTACGCATCAAAACCACAACGATAGTTTGTCAAATAGACTCCGTTTTAACCTTCTCAAGGACCGGGCGTAGCCACACTCGGTTCAACTAAAGTTGGAGACAGTCTTCCATGAAGCCATCTATGTGCAAAGCACGCGTCGAGGAACCGGTCTCGCGTAAGCGTCTGGCGTAAGGTTGGTCCGGATCGTCTCGTCCAACAATACCGCTGAACCAAAGTATGACATGCCGGTAGGCAGTATGACTTGTATCGTCCACAACTCACTTGTGTTCTACTCGTGCATATGACATCTACGCATAAAACCAGGCTCGGATGCCACTTTGTTGGGAAAGCGCAGTAATTTCAAAAATTTTCCTCACGATCACGCAAGACCATGGTGATGGCATAGCAACGAGGGGAGAGTGTCCGTCCACGTACCCTCGTGAGACCGAAGCGGAAGCGTTATAACAACGCGGTTGATGTAGTAAATGCGTCTTCACGATCCGACCGATCCAAGCACCGAGCGTCACGGCACCTCCGAGTTACGCACACGTTCAGCTCGATGGCGATCCCGGACTCCGATCCAGCAAAGTGTCGGGATGAGTTCCGTCGACGACGGCGTGATGACGATGTTGATGCTCCACCGACGCAGGGCTTCGCCTAAGCTCCGCGACGATATGACTTCTCCGGCGCAGGGCTTCGCCTAAGCTCTACGACGATATGATCGAAGTGGAATATGGTGGAAGGGGGCACCGCACACGGCTAAGGAAAGATCCGTAGATCAACTTGTGTTTATGGGGTGCCCCCTGCCTCCGTATATAAAGGAGCAAGGGAGGGAGGAGGCCGGCCCTATGTTTGGCGCGCCAAGGGGAGTCCTACTCCCACCGGGAGTAGGATTCCCCCTTTCCTAGTCCAACTAGGAATCCTTCCATGTAGGGGAGGAAGGGAGAAGGAAGTGGAGGAGTAGGAAGGTGGCGGCCCCTTTTCCCTAGTCCAATTCGGACTAGAGGGAGGGGGCGCAGCAGCCTTTTCCTCTTCCCACTAAAGCCCATCAAGGCCCATTACTTCTCCCGTAACTACCGGTACTCCGAAAAATACCCGAATCACTCGGAACCTTTCCGAACTCCGAATATAGTCGTCCAATATATCGATCTTTACGTCTCGACCATTTCGAGACTCCTCGTCATGTCCCCGATCTCATCCGAGACTCCGAACTCCTTCGGTACATCAAAACTCATAAACTCATAATATAAGCATCATCGAAACCTTAAGCGTGCGGACCCTACGGGTTCGAGAACTATGTAGACATGACCTAGAACTATTCTTGGTCAATAACCAATAGCGGAACCTGGATGCCCATATTGGTTCCTACATATTCTACTGAAGATCTTTATCGGTCAAACCGCATAACGACATATGTTGTTCCCTTTGTCATCGGTATGTTACTTACCCGAGATTCGATCGTCGGTATCCAATACCTAGTTCAATCTCGTTACCGGTAAGTCTCTTTACTCGTTCCGTAATACATCATCTCACAACTAACTCATTAGTTGTAATGCTTGCAAGGCTTAAGTGATGTGTATTACCGAGAAGGCCTAGAGATACCTCTCCGAGCAATCGGAGTGACAAAACCTAATCTCGAAATACGCCAACCCAACAAGTACCTTTGGAGACACCTGTAGTACTCCTTTATAATCACCCGATTCGTTGTGACGTTTGGTAGTACCCAAAGTGTTCCTCCGGTAAACAGGAGTTGCATAATCTCATAGTTACGAGGAACATGTATGTGTCATGAAGAAAGCATTAACATACTAAGCGATCAAGTGTTTAAGCTAACGGAATGGGTCATGTCAATCAGATCATTCAACTAATGATGTGACCTTGTTAATCAAATAACAACTCCTTGTTCATGGTTAGGAAACATAACCATCTTTGATTAACAAGCTAGTCAAGTAGAGGCATACTAGTGACATACTGTTTTGTCTATATATTCACACATGTATTATGTTTCCGGTTAATACAATTCTAGCATGAATAATAAACATTTATCATGAAATAAGGAAATAAATAATAACTTTATTATTGCCTCTAGGGCATATTTCCTTCACAAATGGCATTACTGTGAACTCATACAATCCGTATCTGGAGGTGAATGCCGTCTTGGGGATATCTTTTGTTCGTACTTTTAATTGATGGTATCCCGACCTTAAGTCAATTTTTGAGAATACCTTGGCCTGAGCGAGCTGATCAAATAAATCATTATCCATGGCATCGGGTATTTGTTCTTGATTGTGACCATGTTAAGCGCTCGATAGTCTATACACAATCTCAGTGTTCCATCCTTCTTTTTGGCAAATAAAATTGGTGAACCCCAAGGTGAGGAGCTGGCTCGTATATATCCTTTGTCAAGTAATTCTTTTATTTGCTTCTTCAGATCTACCAGTTCAGATGGTGCCATTATGTATGGTTTCTTGTATATGGGGCAGTTCCGGTGCTAGCTCAATGCTGAAATCTATCTCTCGATGCAGTGGCATGCCCGGTAGTTCTTCGGAAATACGTGCGGAAATTCACACTACGGGAACCTTTCTTAATTGAAACGTCCACCTTGTTCAATCTCGGTTGCGGGATATTTTTCTCTCTTTGGCTGAAACTCTTATTGTCTTCCCGTGGTGGTGGGTGAGAATGACGGTCCGGTTGAAGCAGTCAATAAAACCTTTGTTGGTGGTTAACCAATCCATCCCTAAGATGACATCCAGTCCTTTATTTTCCAATACAATAAGGTTGGCGTGAAACTTCAATCCTTCAAACTCAATAACTACACCTTGGCAATAACTCTGGGTAACTTGCTTAATCCTGTGGGACTTGACGATCATGGATTTTTCCAAGGGAAGCATCGAAAAATTATTTTGCAAGGCAAAACTTTTCGAAATGAATGAGTGGGAAGCTCCAGAATCAAACAAAACCATGGCAGGTATCGTGTTGACAGGGAACGTACCGAGTACGATATCCGGGGCATTCTGTGCTTCCTCTCTGGTCACGTGGTTCAGATGACCCTTCCTGTGGTTGTTATTGGGGTTGAAATTGTTGCGCTTGGCGCTGAATTATTGCCACCGTTGTTCGGCTTTGGGGTCGAGTTCCTTGGCTTGGGGCACTGCTTGGCATAGTGCCCTTCTTCTCCACAAACGTAGCAAGTAACACCCGGGCGATATGTGAACTCCTTGTCCCTTGCATGGAAATTCTTGATTGGGCGTGAGACGTTTGTCGTGGGTTTGTGTGTCCCACCTTCCTAAAAATCTGTCTTGCTTTGGTGGTTGCGAGCATGATTAGTCTAGTCCCTTTTTCGCTTGCGGAAATCCTCCGAGCTGCGTCTCTCATTTTCCAAAGTAATGGCCTTATCCACCAGCGTTTTAAAATCTGGGAAGGTGTGCACAACCAGCTGGCATTTAAGCGGGCGCCCGGACCGTCTAGGAATTTTTCCATCTTCTTGCTTTCAGTCATACGCTCTTCGTTGGCGTAGCGAGACAACAGAGCAAACTGACCGTTGTATTCTGACACCGTCATGGTCCTTTGTTTGAGGTCATCAAATTCTCTCTTCTTGATCTTCATAAGACTTTTAGAAATATGCGCCCCACGAAAACCTTCTTTGAACTCCTCCAAGGTTATATTATTTTCGTTGGGGTGCATGTGTAGGAAATTTTCCCACCACGATGCTGCTGCTCCAGTGAGATAGTGCGGTGCATATAGCACTTTTCAAGATCTGAACACTGTGCAATAATTAATTTTCTTTCCATGTCTCGAAGCCAGTCCTCGGCCTCAAGAGGTTTGTCAGTATGAGAAAATGTTTGGGGACGCGTCTTTCGTAGCTCAGATAACTTGGATTGCTGCTGGTACTGTCCATGGTGATTTCCCATATTGATGACTTGGTTCATCGTTTCCTGATGTTATTGCTGACTTTGCTCATAAAGACGACACATTTGGGAAAGTGATGTTTCACTGTCCTGTTGACTTGACTGCCCCTGTGTGAAATTGTTGCTTGGTTGTGTGCCATAATTTTGCTCTGGCGGAGTTGGCATGGAGCGCGTCCAAGGACGAGACATTTTTCACTCTGGGGATATATTTTGTAAAACTCATAAGAAAAGAATTGAGTCGCAAAAGTCAATGAATTCATAAAGACGGGAAATTTTAAATGCTCCAAGATTTTTCAAGAGAATAAACGTTTGCGCACAGAGAAGGACTGCTCATTACATATCTTACACGCAAGCAGTAATTATACAATACATCACTCAGGATATGCGTACATAATCCTGACATGCTATTTAGGCTAGTGCACTTCTTCCAGTTCCTACATGATGCGCAAACAAGCTACTTCCCACAACCTATGTACATATAAACATATCATACAAGTCGGTACATCGCATGGCGGCTAAGCGTACTCAGTCGGAGATAGTAAGGATCTCCCTTGGCCTGCCGAGGGTGAGGCGCAGTGAGGCTGGGGACTCAACCTCCTCCTCGCTAATAGGCTCCAGACGTGAAGCGTTGCGCTGAGTAGATGGAGTGGGCGCCATATGCGGAACAACACGAACAGGAGTGGGCGCAAAGGGTGGTGCAGTGCGAGCTGGAGTGGGCGCAATGACTTGGTTGAACTCCTCGGTGGTAGGCAGGCGACGAGCAGTGGCGAGTGTGGTAGGTGCAAAAGATGCCGATGACGAGACGAAAGTCAGTGGCTGTGCGGTGTGCAGGAGCTCCTTCCTGTTAGCGGCACAGCCATGGACTGAGTCCATGCGGGCAGCCACAAGGTTGTCCACCAGGTTGTCGAAGGCTGCCTCCAGAGCATGGAGATACTCGATAAGCATCTCAAAAGCCTCGTCTCATTCTCCTCTGGGGCAAGAGAACGCGTAGTGACAGGTGTATGGCACGTGGCATGGAAGGTAGCGGTAACGACGAGGCTTCATCGAAGGAACGATATCCCTGAGACGAGCTATCGCCTCACGGGCTGCCATCTGCATCGCATGCTTCTCCGTAGGCATGGCTCTCCCCAAGAACTGGAAGCGGTGTAACTCAACACGCCCTCCCTTGAATTGCACCGCGGCTTGGTGCATGGTCAGACTGTCGTTGACCTTGTGCTGATAGACTGTGAAGACTGGGCTCATAGATGGCCCCATCGCGACCTGGACGATGAAGGAGAGAAGCTTGACGAACCCATCAGGCATGTTGGCGAACATCTGTGGCTTGCAGTCGTTGACAGCCATCTACAAAAGTAGGCAACAATTCTGAGTGGTCAGATCATAAATTTATGCTGACTGTCAGAAAATGACTACATTTGCAAAAAATATGAATTAGCTCTATTATGCTAATAACCGATTAGCGATCGCGCCTAGTGGCTTCCTACAGTCAGCCTGGCTCTGGTACCAAGCTTGTCACGACCGGTTTTCCAATAAAATGCTTATTGAGAAACCGACCTTTTGAGTCAAAGATCGAGGAAAATCCTCCCCGATCGGTAGACAAAATCTTGATACAATAAGCCAAGAGTATTAAATATATTACGAGAATTCGAAAGGGGTGCTCAACAATTTATTACAAGCACGCCAATAGTTATACATAATGGCGGATATGACACAATGGTGTGGGGTGGCATACTACTGACTCAAGATGAAAGTGGTGGTGGAATATCACAGGGGGGTGGATAATATGTCTCCTAAACTAGTAGCTCGTCGAGAATCGAAGTGAGGCTCGATGAATTTATTTGGGTAGCGGAAGCGGATATAACGTAGTGACCAAATCCAGGGTCGCACGAGACTGACTGGGACTCCTCTAGGCGTCGGACTCGCTATTGAACTCTTCATCCATGAGATCGCCTTCGTTAGCATCTGGCCAAATCAACAAGCCAGGTGAGTACTTTGAAAGTACTCGCAAGACAGTTCGGACATAAGATATAACAAATGCATGCATGAATGCGTCATGAGCAATTAGTAATGTACATTCAAATGATGAACTTGCACAACATTATTTAGTAATAAGGAAGTCAGGCGGTAGTCCTCCCGAAATCCACAAAAATAACTGAAAACCGATCGGGTATGCAGGCGGCGCCTCGAAGGGTGAACAAATAAATAAATCATGCCGCGATCGAGCGTCTAAGCGACACCACAAAAGGGCTTATATTGAAAGTAATAGACATACGTGCCGCGATCGGATGTCGGAGCGACATCACGTAAAGGGCTTATATTGAAAGTAAATAATATGCGTACCCGCGATGGACGTCTGAGCGACATCGCAGAAAGGGCTTATATCCAAGGTAAAATAACAAGCGTGCCACAGTCGGACGTCTGAGCGACATCGCAGAAAGGGCTTATATTGAAAGTAAATAATATGCGTGTCACAGTCGGACGTCTGAGCGACATCGCAAAAAGGGCTTATATCCAAGGTAAAATAACAAGCGTGCCACAGAAGGACGTCTGAGCGACATCGTAGAAAAGGGCTTATACCAAAGTAAAAAACAAGTGTGCCACAGTCGGACGTCTGAGCGACATCGCAGAAAGGGCTTAAATTCATTAATCATATTTGTTAAACTTGCAAGAATAATGCTCATAGAAAAAATATTCAACACATGATAATAAACGGGTTAGTCCATCCATAGGAATAAACATTTAACCGGACTTAACACTCATGTGGTTCTCCGGAGTTTCTGTCACCGAGACTGGCACTTGACAAGATAAGATGAACACAGTACTTGGACATGGATAAGATGATTTCAAGGATTTTGACTCTGCGAGTTTGTACTAAATTACCCATAGCCAACGGATTTCGTAGTCACGAAGGACTAGTTCCGTTACGGTATTTCGGAACAAACACATCTAACCAAGACACACCCATCCCACCTCACGATGCCAAGTAATCACCATAGACAGCGTTCAAGAAAAACTTTGAGACGGGAGATCACAATCTCGAATAGCATGGGATCAAATTTATATCTGTGGCGCTCTAAGGGGTGCGCCCTCTCGGTCCCAACCGGAAACACCCATGCCCCCTGACTGGATGATAGGCTTTAATCTAGGGCCATGGAACCCTCATCCCGGCCTCTCGATTTGGTGTGTACCAGGAAAGCGGTATGCAACTTACTAAGCCACACCCCTTGCGGAAAACATGTGGTAGTACAGAAAGGGAAAACGGACGGGAACTGGATCGATTCATGTTGACACTGGGTCAAATGGTCTGCCATAAGACTGGCATGCTACAACACTGCCATCTTACCCATTCTCATGCCATCTCATGGCCATGCAAACTCATATCCAACAGCTTATGGATTTTCGAAACACACTTGCCCCAACTTTGCATGTAATATAACCCTCATCGAGATGTTCATAAACATGCCATGGAACTACTTAATGCAAACATGCCAAAGACACTCATCATATCAAAAGTTCAAACATGCTTGCCTGGTTCGGAGTGGTCGGAGCCTAGCTCGGTGAAGTTCGCGGTTCCGTCACCTCCTCCGGTATCTACGGTATACAAAAATACACGCACTATCGTAAATACCGTGAGGTGCACAAAAATATTCCAAACATTTTTCGAATAAAACTGATAAAAAAACTAGACAAAATTTTAAAGAGGACAGAAAAAGAATCAATCAAAAATCCCTTTCTTCTTAAAAGTTATAAGGGTTTTAATCCAGGGACCTTTATGTAATGAAACAGAAACTTCGTGGGGCTGAACAGAAAAGACCAGAAAAATGTTTCAGATCGAAGCGTATTTGCCCGAATACGTTTTCAGAAAACGGTTCGAAAAAAAAGAACAGAGAGGCTAACAGGCGGGTCCCACCCGTCAGGTTTGAATTTTCAAACGGGGAAAACAGAGCTCGTCGGCGCCCGAGGGCTGTGGTGGTCGCCGGCGGCGATCCACGACGAGGCAGGGGGATCGGGCATTACCTATGTGCTCAGCGTGACCTTCCGCGTCGGTGAGTGGTGGTGGTGGTCGCCGGCGAGCACTATGTCGACGGCGGCCCTGGCTCCGGCGGACGGCGTCCCGGGTGGAGTGGGATCTCGTCGGGGAGGGCAGCGAAGGTCACATCGAATCTTGGGTTAGCTCACTTGGTGCTCGAGGAGGTTACTAACGAGGTTTGGGCGTCGGGGATGATCTCACCGGAGTGGATCGAGATGGTGGCCGAGGCGGATCGGGGCGGCCGGAGTTGGGGGAGGAGACCTCCTCGAGGCCCTCCTGGTGGATTGGCGGGGTGTTGGTGGGGTGCAGTGGTGGTGCGTGCTCGAGGGCGAGCTCGGGGCCCCTTTTTATAGGCGATCCGAGGCGGTGGCCGTGAACGGAGATCTCCGTCAATGGTTAGGGCGGCGCAGAGCTTGGTCGGGGAGTTTAGGGAGTTGGGCGTCAACGTGGAGTTCCACTGGTTCCGTTTAGGTGCTAAACGAGTTCAGATTAGGTGCTCTGGGTGGGTTTGACGGAACGGGGCGGCGCGGGCCCGTCGGCGGCAGAGGGCACGCCCTGTGCTTGCCGGGCCACGACGACGGTGCTGCGGGGTGTGCTGGTGTGCGTGAGGCCACGCGGAGGGCAAGGGAGCGTTGGGTGACGCCAGACGGCGTAGCGAGCTGGCACGGGCTCTCGCTGGCCGCCACGGGTGGCTCTGCCACCGCAGAGGCTGCCGGCGTTGGCGATGCTCGCCGCCACCGATGCTTGCGTCCATCTGAGAGGGCGTGCGGTGCTCAGGTCAAGGAGAAGGGGCCGTGCGCAACGCGCCAGAGCGCACGGGTGGTCGATGACAACACTCTGACGAAGAAACGTCACTGCACTCTCTGAAACTCTGAACTTTCTGAAAGTGCACAGGAACAATGCCGGCCAGGTGTTCGACGAAATGATTTTGGCATGTGGGGAATTTTCCTTGAGCTGATTTTTGGTGGGGTGGCCTCTCATTGCATCTGGGGGCTGCCTGAATTTTGGTAGAATTTTTGGGGAAGAGGAAATATGCATTTCACCAAATTTGACAAATCTGGTCCAAACTTGGAGTGGTTGAAACTTGAAAATTTTGAAAAGAGGAAGAGTGGATCTTGATGGATCTAGGTTGGGGGTGCCAAAGACTATCCAGAGGAGTTGGTTTGAGATCAAAACTCAAAGGGAATTGGGTACTTGCTTTGTAAATCACCTAGGCTTAAAATAAATGACAGAATTGTTTTGGGAGATAAAATAAATGAAATAAAATTCAAACATGGGTTGGACTTGTAGCAACAGAATGTTTGGATTGCGCCAAAGTGGAAGGAGGGGTTTTGGGAAGATTTACCACATGAGGCATGGTAAAACCATGGATGGTTTCAATATAAGAGAAGTCCCAAAACTCCTAGGGTTTCTTTTTTTTAAAGAAAATAAATCCCAAAAATAAATTTGAGTAGGGGACAATGAGAAGAAATGTTTTTAATAACCAAACACCAGGGTTGAAGAAGATATCAAAAATAAAATCCTTGCCAAGGGAGAAGTTTTGAGCGAGAGGTTTTTGGAAGGGTTTAAATGACCTTCAAAACCAACAAAGTTTTTGCTGAAAACCAAATAATTTTTTTTTGGAGTGTCACACGTGCCGATGGCGATCACATCGACTTTGGAACCATTTCCCACGTGCATCATCACCTCGTCCTTAGCCAATCTTCGCTTAATCCATAGCTCCTGTTTTGAGTTGCAAATATTAGCAACAGAACCAGTGTCAAATACCCAGGCGCTACTGCAAGCATTAGTAAGGTACACATCAATAACATGTATATCAAATATACCTTTGACTTTGCCATCCTTCTTCTCCACAAAATACTTGGGCTAGTTCCGCTTCCAGTGACTAGTCCCTTTGCAGTAGAAGCACTCAGTCTCAGGCTTAGGTCCAGACTTGGACTTCTTCACTTGAGCAGCAACTTGTTTGCCAATCTTCTTGAAGTTCCCCTTCTTCCCTTTGCCCTTCTTCTTGAAACTAGTGGTCTTATTGACCATCAACACTTGATGCTCCTTGTTGATTTCTACCTCCGTAGCTTTTAGCATTGCGAAGAGCTCGGGAATCGTCTTATCCATCCCTTGCATATTATAGTTCATCATGAAGCTCTTGTAGCTTGGTGGTAGTGATTGAAGAACTCTGTCAATAAAACTATCAACTGGAAGATTAACTCCCAGCTGAGTCAAGTGATTGTGGTACCCAGACATTCTGATTATATGCTCACTGACAGAACTATTCTCCTCCATTTTGCAGCTATAGAACTTATTGGAGACTTCATATCTCTCAATCCGGGCATTCGCTTGAAATATTAACTTCAACTCTGGAACATCTCATATGCTCCATGACATTTAAAACATCGTTGAAGTCCCAGTTCTAAGCCGTAAAGCATGGCACACTAAACTATCGAGTAGTCATCAGCTTTGCTCTGCCAGACGTTCATAACATCTGGTGTTGCTCCTGCAGTGAGTTTGGCACCTAGCGGTGCTTCCAGGACGTAATTCTTCTATGCAAAATGAGGATAATCCTCAAGTTATGGACCCAGTCCGTGTAATTGCTACCATCATCTTTCAATTTAGCTTTCTCTAGGAATGCATTAAAATTCAACGGAACAACAGCATGGGCCATTTATCTACAACAACATTGACATGCAAAATACTATCAGGTACTAAGTTCATGATAAATTAAAGTTCATATTACTTAAGAACTCCCACTTAGATAGACATCCCTCTAATCATCTAAGTGATCATGTGATCCATATCAACTAAACCATGTCCGATCATCACGTGAGATGGAGTAGTTTTCAATGGTGAACATCACTATGTTGATCATATCTACTATATGATTCACGCTCGACCTTTCGGTCTCAGTGTTGCGAGGCCATATCTGCATATGCTAGGCTCATCAAGTTTAACCCGAGTATTCTGCGTGTGCAAAACTGGCTTGCACCCGTTGTATGTGAACGTAGAGCTTATCACACCCGATCATCACGTGGTGTCTCGGCACGACAATGTAACAGCAGTGCATACTCAGGGAGAACACTTGTACCTTGAAATTTAGTGAGAGATCATCTTATAATGCTACCGCCATACTAAGAAAAATAAGATGCATAAAGGATAAACATCACATGCAATCAATATAAGTGATATGATATGGCCATCATCATCTTGTGCCTTTGATCTCCATCTCCAAAGCACCGTCATGATCACCATCATCACCGGCTTGACACCTTGATCTCCATCGAAGCATCGTTGTCATCTCGCCAACTATTGCTTCTACGACTATCGCTACCGCTTAGTGATAAAGTAAAGCATTTCATACAATAAAGCAACAACCATATGGCTCCTGCCAGTTGCTGATAACTGTGTTACAAAACATGATCATCTCATACAACAATTTATATAATCATATCTTGAACATATCACATCACAACATGCCTTGCAAAAACAAGTTAGACGTCCTCTACTTTGTTGTTGCAAGTTTTACGTGGTTGCTACGGGCTTAGCAAGAACCGTTCTTACCTATGCATCAAAACCACAACGATTTCTCGTCAACTTTGTTGTTTTAACCTTCAACAAGGACCGGGCGCAGTCACACTCGATTCAACTAAAGTTGGAGAAACAGACACACGTTGGTAGAACCAGTGTCGCGTAAGCGTACGCGTAATGTCGGTCTGAGCCGCTTCATCCAACAATACTGCCGAATCAAAGTATGACATGCTGGTAAGCAGTATGACTATTATCGCCCACAACTCTTTGTGTTCTACTCATGCATATAACATCTACGCATAGGCTTGGCTCAGATGCCACTATTGGGTAACGCAGTATTTCAAAAAAAATCCTACGATCACGCAAGATCTATCTAGGATAAGCATAGCAATGAGCGGGGAGAGTGTGTCCACGTACCCTCGTAGACCGAAAGCAAAAGCGTTTAGTAACGCGGTTGATGTAGTCGAACGTCTCCGCGATCCAACCGATCCAAGTACCGAACGCACGGCACCTCCGTGATCTGCACATGTTAAGCTAGGTGATGTCCCACGAACTCTAGATCCAGCTGAGGTCGAAGGAGAGTTTAGTCAGCACGACGGCATGGTGACGGTGATGATGAAGTTACCGATGCAGGGCTTCACCTAAGCACCGCGACAATATGAACGAGGTGGAAATATGTGGAGGGGGGCACCGCAAACGGCTAAGAATCAACTTGTGTGTCTGTGGGGTGCCCCCTCCCCCGTATATAAAGGAGGGGAGGAGGGGGTCGGCCGGCCCTCATGGTGCGCCCCAAAGGGGGATTCCTACTCCTACTAGGAGTAGGTTTCCCCCTTTCCTAGTCCTAATAGGAGGGGGAAGGAAGGGGAAGAGGAGAGGAAGGAAAGGAGGGCCGACCCCCCTCCCAATTAAGATTGGGCTTGGGGGGCGCGCCCCCACCTCTTGGCCGCCTCCTCTCTCTCTCCCACTAAAGCCCATGTAGGCCCATTTAGCCCCCGGGGTGTTCCGGTAACCCCGTGGTACTCCGGTATATGCCCGAACTCATCTGAAACCTTTCCGGTGTCTAAACATAACCTTCCAATATATCAATCTTCATGTCTCGACCATTCCGAGACTCCTCGTCATGTCCGTGATCACATCCGGGACTCCGAACTACCTTAGGTACATCAAAACACATAAACTCATAATACCGATCATCATCGAACGTTAAGCGTGCGGACCCTATGGGTTTGAGAACTATGTAGACATGACCGAGACTCACTTCTGGTCAATAACCAATAGCGGAACCTGCATGCTCATATTGGTTCCTACATATTCTATGAAGATCTTTATCGGTCAAACTGCATAACAACATACGTTGTTCCCTTTGTCATCGGTATGTTACTTGCCCGAGATTCGATCGTCGGTATCATCAGACCTAGTTCAATCTCATTACCGGCAAGTCTCTTTACTCGTTCCGCAATGCATCATCCCGTAACTAACTCATTAGTCACATTGCTTGCAAGGCTTATAGTGATGTGCATTACCGAGAGGGCCCAGAGATACCTCTCCGACAATCTGAGTGACAAATCCTAATCTCGACCTATGCCAACTCAACAAACACCATCGGAGACACATGTAGAGCATCTTTATAATCACCCAGTTACGTTGTGATGTTTGATAGCACACTAAGTGTTCCTCCGGTATTCGGGAGTTGCATAATCTCATAGTCATTGGAACATGTATAATTTATGAAGAAAGCATTAGCAATAAACTAAACGATCATAGTGCTAAGCTAACGGATGGGTCAAGTCAATCACATCATTCTCCAATGATGTGATCCCGTTCATCAAATGAAAACTATTGTCCATGGCTAGGAAACTTAACCATCTTTGATTAACAAGCTAGTCAAGTAGAGGCATACTAGTGACACTCTATTTGTCTATGTATTCACACATGTACTAAGTTTCCGGTTAATACAATTCTAGCATGAATAATAAACATTTATCATGATATAAGGAAATATAAATAACAACTTTATTATTGGCTCTAGGGCATATTTCCTTCATGATATCTAGAAAGGGCCAAAGCTCGTACGAGACATGTCCAGTATCAAACACCTTCCTGGTAGAGAACTGCCATAGAGCCTCCTTGTGAGTAGCATTGGCCTCCCTGTAGGGGCGAAAACCAATTGGGGTTTGGGCGCCCTTATCCTCATACGACAACAACTCCATAAAGGTCTTCCACAAAGCAGACAGACGTCAACCATTGGTCATCCAGGAGAGGGTCATGTCCTCATCATGAACTATGGCATATAATTGGGCCAGAAGCTCCGCATCAAAATCCTTGTTGAAAGAGATGATCCTCGCTATCCAGCTCCTCGCACCTCTGAAGAGCAGCCCCAAAGTATGGCAAGTCCCTCTCCATGTGAGAGAGATCAATATACTTCACCTTCACATATAGATTCTTCTTGGTCTTCAACACATCATGGAAGATGGATTGCTAAAACCGGTTCCAAAACATGCGATGAACAAGCGCCGGATCCTGAGGCTCCCGGTACGGTTTGCGCTTACGGGCCGTACCAAACTCCAGAGTAGACATCTGATGAGCGCCCTTGGGCCCCTTGTACACGAAGAAGACAAATTGCATAAGACAAGAGAAAAATATAACACAAGAGTGAAGATGGAACAAAGAAAATCCGAAGTTGGAATCTCTGAGCGCTAGTACAGCGCCTCCCAACGGTAGTACTGCCTACAAGCGGTAGTACCGCTTGAGGCGGATGTCAAGGAGCTTACTACTTCCGCGGGGAGATCCGGCAGTACCGGAGATGCCAAATTCAAATATCTGCGGTTAAATCCTCAATCTACCTACTCTAGCAGTCTTCTACATCCTACTCAAGCCCCTATTTGGCCAAAAATCAAAGAATGCAACAAATATTGCCCTAAGCCTGGATCCAAAAACTAGAACCAACGAGGAGAAGAACGGGGGCATCCATGGCAAGAGGAAGGGGTGGGGATCGATCCCACCGGAAGGTAATACGGAAGACGGCCCGGAGACGGCGGCCCGACGGTAGCCCTCCGCTGCCTGTTCGTCGCCTGAGAGAGAGAGAGAGAGGAGAGAGGGGCGAGTGAATGGGTATGGGGAGAGAAACCTCCCCTTGCCCCAATACATAACCCCTGCTCCAACTCCCCGCGCGGTAGTACCGTGGTCCAGGGCAGTAGTACCGCTAGTAAGTAGTAGTATCGCGTTGGCTCAGCGGTAGTACCTCTCAGTCGAAAACAGGCAGGAGTACAAAGGGAAAAGGCTTATGTTCACGGGGAAAACGATGAAAACATGAGAGGGACACAATGAAGAACAACAACAGCAGGAAGAGATACCTCAAGCACAAAAGCAAGGGCTAACAAAACCACACAAGAAGTGTCTCAAACCCACACAAAAGACCTCAAGACCAACCAACAACCATTGATCATGAGGAGAGGGCGGTGGCCAAAGCCACCTATGTTTGAGTTAAAAGGTATGGCACCACGAAGATTTTAACCTTGGGTCCATGATCAAAACTCATCTTTGAAGCACAATGACCATCCAAAAATGGCTAATGTGAAAGACTTGTTCAATTTATGCATAATGGGGGGAGGGAAAGTTCATTGAGAGAACAACACTCCCCCTATGGCCATGCCTACATCTAGAACAAGATATAATGATGAGTGCGGTGGGGTGTGCCTAGACTCAAGCAACATTGCTCGAATCAATGATATTTAGCTCATGCCTTAACTCGCGAAATCTTGCTTCATCTAGAGGCTTGGTGAATATATCCACTATAGCTAGTTGCTCTTGAGTGTTGATGTAGATGATATCAATATCTCACCGCTTGATGTGATCTCGGATGAAGTGATGACGGATCTCAATATGCTTGGTCTTGCTATGTTGCACTGGATTGAGTGAAATCTTGATAGCACTTTCATTGTCACATAGAAGAGGCACTTTATCACAAGTGACACCACAATCCTTCAAAGTTTGCCTCATCCATAGCAATTGTGCACAACAACTTGTGGCGGCTATATGCTCGGCCTTGGTGAAAGATAGAGACACACAATTTTGCTTCTTCAAAGACCAACTCACCAAAGAGCGACCAAGGAATTGGCACCCTCCGGAAGTTGACTTCCTCTCCACACAATCTCTTGCCCAATCCGAGTCCGAATAGCCCATGAGATCAAAGCTCGCTCCTTTGGGGGTACCATAACCCAAAGTTTCGGGTATGAGCCAAATATCAAAAGATTCGCTTGACGGCCACATAGTGGCTTTCCTTAGGTGTGGCTTGAAATCATGCACAAATTCCCACACTCAACATGACATCCGGTCTAGATGCACAAACGTAAAGCAAGGATCCAATAATGGAGTGATATACCTTTCGATCCATCGCTCTACCATTGGAATCACTGTCAAGCTTGCAGTTGGTGGGCATTGGAAACTTAACGGGCTTGACATCTTATAGCTTGAATCTCTTGAGCATGTCTTGGGTATACATGGCTTGGTGATGAAGATTCCTTCTCTCCTTTGCTTGACTTCGAACCCAATAAAGAACTTCAACTCTCCCATCATAGACATCTCAAACTTCTCGGTCATTAGTGTGGCAAACTCATCATTGAAAGATTTGTTAGGAGAACCGAAAATAATATCATCAACATATAGTTGGCATATGAACAAATCCCCTTTGACCCTCTTAGTAAAAAGAGTGGGATCGATTTTCCCAATTTCAAACCCACGATCTTGTAAAAAGTCGGTAAGGTGCTCATACCACGCATGTGGGGCTTGTTTAAGGCCATAGAGCGCCTTCTTGAGTTTGTATACATGATTGGGGAGCTTGGGATCCTCGAATCCTGGAGGTTGTTTGACATACACCAACTCATTCAAAGGACCATTGAGGAAAGCACTTTTCACATCCATTTGTTGCAACTTAAAATCATGATGAGAAGCATATGCAAGCAACATGCGAATAGATTCTAGACGTGCAACAGGGGCAAAGGTTTCACCATAGTCGATACCCTTGACTTGGGAGTAGCCTTGTGCCACCAATCTTGCCTTGTTCTGAACAACCACACCATTCGCATCTTGCTTGTTCTTGAAGATCCACTAGGTCCCAATGACATTGTGTTCCTCCGATGGCCTTGGCACTAATTCCAAAACTTGGTTGCGCTCGAAGTTGTTGAGTTCTTCATGCATGGCATCAAGACAATCCTCATCATCGAGCACCTCATGTACCTTTTGGGGTTCAACACACGAAACAAACGCGTGATGCTCACAAAAGTTTGACAATTGTTTACGAGTAGTTACCCCTTTTCTCAAGCTTCCAAGCACATTCTCCATGACATGTTGTTGACGCTCGAGCTTGGAAGCCACGTTGGCGGCCCGACACTCCAAAAGTTCCTTGATGGGCATTTGAGAATCATCTTGGTTATCTTGAGAACCATCTTGAGCTTGCTCTTGACCTTGAGCTTGCTCTTGATCTTGAGCACCGTCTTGAGCTTGCTCTTGACCTTGAGATTGCTCTTTACCTTGAGCGAGCTCGGAGGCATGACCTTGATATTGGGCATTGTTTGGTGCATCACCATCTCCATGGGGTTCCTCTTGCCCTTGATCTTGCCCATTGGGTTGAGGGCCTTCACTTTATTCTTCGGAAGCGAGTGGGTCTAGTGTAGGTGATGGATCCACTTGAGTAGAGCATTGTCCTTCTCCTTAGGCCACAAGGGGTTCCTCAATGGGGAGTATTTGACTCCCCGACTCCCCGTTCTTCTTATGGCTTGGGGAGGAATTTCATCACCTACATCACAAAGACCACTTTCCTCCACTTGTGAACCGTTATTTTCATCAAACACCACATTACACGTCTCCTCAATGAGTCCAGTGAACTTGTTGAGAACACGGTAAGCATGAGAGTTTGTACCATAACCAACAAATATGCCCTCTCGAGACCTAGGTTCGAATTTAGACAAACGAACACCTTTCTTGAGAATGAAACACTTACAACCAAACACCCGGAAGTACTTGAGGTTGGGCTTGTTGCTGGTAAGTATCTCATAGGGAGTCTTGTTCAAGCCTTTGCGGAGGTAGAGCCTATTGGATGCATGACATGTGGTGTTGATGGCTTCGGCCCAAAAGTTGTACGGAGATTTGAACTCGACCATCATGGTCCTTGCCGCATCCATCAACGTCCAGTTCTTCCTTTCTGCCACACCATTTTGTTGAGGGGTATAGGGTGCGACATATTGGTTCTTGAACTCATCCAAGGTGTAGTTCTTGAACTCGGTGTCATTGTCACTTCTAATCATCAGAATCTTTGCTTCATGTTGACATTGAGCTTCATTTGCAAAGTTGATGATGGTTTGTTGAGTCTCACTCTTCCTCTTGAAGAAATATACCCTTGTATATCTTGAGTAGTCATCCACAATCACCAAGCAATACTTTCTTCCACCAAGACTATCAAAGGATGGAGGTCCAAAGAGATCCATGTGAAGGAGCTCCAGGGGCCTCTTCGAGTAGATGATAGTCGAGGGTCGGTGAGCCGTTTCATGAAGCTTTCCTTCGATACAAGCACTGCAAGCACGGTCTTTGGCAAAAGTCACACTTGTTAGTCCATAGACGTGATCCCCTTTGAGGAGACTTTGCAAAGATCTCATATTGACATGGGCTAGTCGGCGATGCCAAATCCAACCCACATCAACTTTAGCCATTAGGCAAGTCGTGGTCCTAGTGGGTCGCTCTGAAAAGTTCACCACATAGAGATCATTCTCGACATGTCCAACAAAGGCTACTTTAAGAGTCTTGTTCCACAAAAGGGCAACCGTATCAAGATCAAAGAATGTTACAAAGCCCATAAGTGCAAGTTGATGAATGGAAAGTAAATTGTATGCAAGGGGCCCGACGAGCATGACCTTCTCAATAGATAAGTCTTGAGATATGACCACCTTGCCAAGTCCCAATACCTTAGAAGTTGAAGCATCACCAAATTGGACATGGGTGGGCATATATGGGGTTGGATGCACATCCACCACCAAGTCCTTACTCCCGGTCATATGATTTGTTGCTCCACTATCGAGCAACCATGACACCCCACCGGAAGCAAACTCCTACAAGATATCAATGCCTGGATTTAGGTACCCATTTTTGAATGGGTCCTTTGATGTTAGTAAAAAGGGTCTTAGGAACCCAAATAGACCATTCAATGTACTCATAAGAAGAACCAACAAATTTGGCATAAACATGCCCATCACTAGCATGACACAAAACATAAGAGGGGTTAAAGTCGCCAGACTTTGTTGGTAGGGGCGATTTTACCCTTCTTGGCATTACCACCCAATTCCTTGTTCTTCTTCTTTCCAAGAGCACCCTCACTCGTCTTAACAAAGGTTTCCTTGAGCGGGAGAGGTTTCTTGGTCTTGTTCTTCTTCTTCTTCTTTGGCTTGGGTACAAACCCAAGTCCTTCCTTCCCTACAACTTCCTTTTGATTGCTCAAAAGGTTTGAGATTCGTCTCGCCTTGTATGAAAGTCACAAGGCCCTTCTCAAGTTGCTCTTTCAACTTGGCATTTTCCTCCACAAGATGCACATGCTCACAACAAGGATTAGTAGCATGGGTATTATAAATTAGAACGAAGGGAGGACATGTAGAGATCTCCTTGGTTAGCTTCACTTGGAGTTGGTCATGGGACTCTTTGAGAAAAGCATGAACACCCTTCAAGACCTTGTGAGCCTTGTCAAGTGTATCAAATTCTTCTTTGAGTCTATCATGGTAAACCCCCAAGTGTGGCTTTCTCAGATTTAAGCACACGAGTAAGAACAATAGCGTGATCAAGATATTTTTGCAATTTAGCATGGTCAACATTGTGTGACTCCTCAAGAGTCAAACAAAGATCTCGCTCTTCCTCTAGAGCAATGGAAAGATCCGCAATCTCATCGGCATAGTCACGACTATGGCCCTCCAACTTGGAGATAGTATCTTCATGCGACTCAATGATATCATTGGCCTCACCAAGTTGTTCCAAGAGAGCAACAAAGTGCTTCTTGGATTCACCCTTGAGCTTGCTCACAAACTTGGTGAACTCATTCTCATCAAATTTCTCCACCTCACTATCATCAACACAATCTAATAATGAAGGAGTAGTAATGATGGTGGTTTTGATGTTAGGAGTTACCTTGTTGATACCTTTGGCCATGAGACACTTGGCAATGGTGTTTTCATTGGGGGCACCAAAGAGAGACACCTTGGAGGGGGAAATGTAGAAATGACAATGGTTGCTTTTGCCATTCCTTCTCCACTTGTGTCTTCCTCATCATCATCGGAGGGGTACTCTTCATGTGCCACCAAGCCCTTTGGAGGAGTCTTCTTGGTGGAGTTTTCTTGCTAAGGAAAGACTTGGATTTGTCTTTGCGAATGAGTTTGCCACCATTGTCTTCTCCGCCACAAAGTGACTCACATTGCCACAATTGTAGCAAGTCCTTACTCGTTGCTTATTCTTTGACCCAATTGAGTTGTTCTTGGTGAAGTTGAGCCTTGAGTTCCTCTTGTTGTTCCAAAATTGCCTTGATGCAAGAGCCATGTGCTCATGGTAAGCATATTTTGAGTGCTCGGGGCAACACACCTCTTCTTCTTCCGGAATGGCCTTGGCCTTCAAAGCAAGGGTGGTTGAGCTCTTCTATGACCGGACACGAGCAAGAGCATTCTCGGCGGTTGAGGGAGTCCTGGATAAGGGGGTCCTAGGGCGTCCGGGCTATGTGACATGGGCCGGACTGATGGGCAATTAAGATACAAGACATAAGACTTTCCCTCGTGTCCGGATGGGACTTTCCGTGGCGTGGACAGCAAGCTTGGCAGCCGGACGTGTAGTTTCCTTTCTCTGTAAACCAACTCCGTACAACCCTAGGCCCCTCCGGTGTCTATATAAATCGGAGGGTTTAGTCCATAGGGACGAACACAATCATATAGGCTAGACATCTAGGGTTTAGCCATTACAATCTCGAGGTAGATCAACTCTTGTAACCCTTATACTCATCAAAGTCAATCAACCAGGAAGTAGGGTATTACCTCCATTAAGAGGGTCGAACACAGGTAAACACCGTTTCCCCTGTCTCCTATTACCCTCGATCCTCGGACGCATAGTTCAGGACCCCCCTACCCGAGATCGGCCGGTTTTGACACCGACATTGGTGCTTTCATTGAGAGTTCCTCTGTGTCGTCAATGGAAGGATCGATGGCTCGTCTTGTCATCAATGACAAAATCACCTCTGGAAAGCGCCTAGCTCTTGGGCAGATCCTCCAGCTCAGCAGTTTTACCATGGGCGCCCGCTTGGCCGTTAAGCCAAAGCCGGTCCCCCAAACCACCAAAAATCCTGTCCACATTGGCCTCGAGCACTCCGACAAGATGGATCCGGCAGATGTTTCGTCTTTGAACGAACTGCTAGATTGCATCACCGCCTTGGGGGTCTCAACAGACGACGATCGGATTGGGCTTAAACCCGATCAGAGGGAAATCAAGTCCCCGCCGATCACCCATCTAGTTGCAATTGTGGAGGAGCAAGCCAAGGATAACTCTCCCCCTATGCTGAATGTTCGTATTTCTGAGCCCTGCAAGCCGGATACCCATCTTCGGGAAGAGACTCCCTGTCCTCCGAACATAGAATCAGGCGTCAAGCCTGAAAATCCCCAGGATACTCCGGATCCTGGGCTAGTAACATCAGAAATTCTTAAAACTCCGGATCCCACAGTGGGTCAAGGTTCGGATTTACACCCACCCACCCACCACAAGCAATATTCCCCAAGCAATTTCGGTGCTCCGGATATATGCGACCTAATGTATGTGCGATAGCAACCTCAGGAAACAGTCCATCACTTTTGGGCCAGATTCCTCCTTGTTAAAAATAAGATCAAAGATTGCTGCGACGACGACGCGGTTTCGATATTTTGTCATAGAATGCAGACGAGGGTATCCTCAATGCCCTCAACCGACGCCGCATACTGCACTTTGCAGATTTAGCACACATAGTACAGAAGTATTGCACAATAGAAAGCGCCTGGAAAGCCCAAACAGCTCGGTGGGAACCGCCGGTCTTTAAGCCACCCACCGGACGGGCAAAAAGGATGCACCCTCACGGGGCTCCTGATCATCACCCTACGGAAAAGAAAATCAAGCCCTTAGCGGGACACAGAACTGTCCTTGATGAATGGCTCGACAAGCCCTGTCGGATACACACGACGCTGAATTCCGAACCAACACACAGCCTTCGGGCATGTTGGGTGCTCCGGGAGGTAGCCAAGAGCGGTGAGGCTATCCTCACCAATACGACCTCCGAGAAGTACCCTCCGGAGGACGACGGCCTCAACGTCTTTACAGTCTTTGAGACCTTTTCTTCAAATAATTGGTGCAAAAGGGCACTCAGCAATCTCGCCGAGATCAACCAAGTAGCCGCAGTAAACCCTCGGAACGATACGGCGTAACTTTCACCGCCAATGACGAACCAAGGGTTCGATCAGCCCGCACACCAGCCGCTTTGGTCTTAAATCCAATCGTCGATGGCTTTCGGCTCGCTAAAGTACTCATGGATGGAGCTAGTGAACTAAAACTCATCTATAAGGACACGCTCGATAAAATGCAAATAGACAAAAGTCGCATCGAGCAGAGCAGCACAACCTTTCGAGGTATTATCCCCAGTCGAGAAGCGCGATGCTTGGGGAAAATAAACTTGATGTGGTATTCGGCCCACCGGAGAACTATAGGTCCGAAGAGTTAACCTTCCACGTGGCACCTTTCAATAGTGGATATCACACCCTGCTGGGCGAGACACATTCACACGCTTTCAAGCCATACCCCATTATGGCTACATGAAGCTCAAAATGCCCGGGCCCAATGGAGTTATCCCAATCACCAGTGATCCAGACATAGCACTCCACGCTGAAAACAAAACCGCATCCCTGGCCCTTGAGGCATTATCCGAGGCCCTTGTGGACGAGGAGCTCACCGTTCAGCAATCCACAGTGGATACAGACGACGTAATCCTCGATAAAAGGCCTAAGTCCACTTCTTTCCAGCCAGCAGACGAAATGGTAAAATTCCAAGTTCACCCGACGGATCCTAACAAAACAGCAGCCATTGGAGTACAGCTGGATCCGACGGTTGACGCCGCTCCAAAAGCATTCCTACGCGAGAATTGGGACATCTTTGCCTGGCATCCCTTGGATATGCCAGGAATCCCACGCAGACTGGCCGAACACAGCCTCAACATAATGAAGGGGTTCAAACCAGTTAAGCAAACACTGCGGTGGTTTTCCGAACCCAAGCGACAAGCTATGGGGGAAGAGCTAGCCAAACTACTTGAAGCCGGGTTCATTCGAGAGATTAAACACCCGGATTGGCTAGCTAACCTGGTCATGGTGCCAAAGAAGGACAATCCTAGCGCCTTTGTGTCGATTTCAAAGACCTCAACAAGGCCTGCCCTAAGGACCCTGATACGTCTCCAACGTATCTATAATTTATGAAGTATTCATGCTATTATATTATCCGTCTTGGATGTTTATGGGCTTTATTATGCACCTTTATATGATTTTTGGGACTAACCTATTGACCCAGAGCCCAGTGCCAGTTCCTATTTTTTCCCTTGTTTCAGTGTTTCCAGAAAAGGAATATCAAACGGAGTCCAAACGGAATGAAACCTTCGGAAAAGTTATTTTTGGAAAGAAAGCAATACGGGAGACTTGGAGTGCACATCAGGGGATCAATGAGGAGGGCACGAGGCAGGGGGCGTGCCCTCCACCCTCATGGGCCCCTCGTGGCTCCCCTGACGTATTTCTTCCTCCTATATATTCCCATATACCCTAAAAACTTCGGGGAATAGAATAGATCGGGAGTTCCGCCGCCGCAAGCCTCTGTAGCCACCAAAAACCAATCGGGACCCTGTTCTGGCACCCTGCCGGAGGGGGGAACGCTCACCGGTGGCCATCTTCATCATCCCGGCACTCTCCATGATGAGGAGGGAGTAGTTCACCCTCGGGGCTGAGGGTATGTACCAGTAGCTATGTGCTTGATCTCTCTCTCGTGTTCTTGATTTGGCATGATCTTGATGTATCGTGAGCTTTGCTATTCTAGTTGGATCTTATGTTGCTTCTCCCCCTCTACTCTCTTGTATCGGATTGAGTCTTTAATGATTTGAGAACACTTGATGTATGTCTTGCCGTGCGTATCTGTGGTGACAGTGGGATATCACGTGATTCACTTGATGTATGTTTTGGTGATCAACTTGCGGGTTCCGCTCATGAACCTATGCATAGGGGTTGGCACACGTTTTCGTCTTGATTCTACGGTAGAAACTTTGGGGCACTATTTGAGGTTCTATGTGTTGGTTGAATAGATGAATCTGAGATTGTGTGATGCATATCGTATAATCATACCCACGGATACTTGAGGTGACATTGGAGTATCTAGGTGACATTAGGGTTTTTGTTGATTTGTGTCTTAAGGTGTTATTCTAGTACGAACTCTAGGGCTGTTTGTGACACTTATAGGAATAGCCCAACGGATTGATTGGAAAGAATAACTTTGAGGTGGTTTCATACCCTACCATAATCTATTCGTTTGTTCTCATCTATTAGTGACTTTGGAGTGACTCTTTGTTGCATGTTGAGGGATTGTTATGTGATCCAATTAAGTTATTATTGTTGAGAGAACTTGCACTAGTGAAAGTATGAACCCTAGGCCTTGTTTCCTAGCATTGCAATACTGTTTGTGCTCATTTTTATCATTAGTTACCTTGCTGTTTTTATATTTTCAGATTACAAAAACCTATATCTACCATCCATATTGCACTTGTATCACCATCTCTTCGCCGAACTAGTGCACCTATACAATTTACCATTGTATTGGGTGTGTTGGGGACACAAGAGAGTCTTTGTTATTTGGTTGCAGGGTTGTTTGAGAGAGACCATCTTCATCCTACGCCTCCCACGGATTGATAAACCTTAGGTCATCCACTTGAGGGAAATTTGCTACAGTCCTACAAACCTCTGCACTTGGAGGCCCAACAACGTCTACAAGAAGAAGGTTGCGTAGTAGACATCAAGCAGTTTCTGGCGCCGTTGCCGGGGAGGTGAGTGCTTGAAGGTATATCTTTAGATCTTGCAATCGAATCTTTTAGTTTCTTGTTTTATCACTAGTTTAGTATTATAAAAGAAAACTACAAAAAAATGGAATTGAGTTTGCCTCATACGCTTCATCTTTTTAATATCTTTCGTGAGTATGATGGAAAGGAAAATTGTGCTCAAGTGCTAGAAGAAGAAATCTATAGAATGTTTGGCACTAAATCTTTGTATGATGAGCAAGATTGCAGTGTTGTTAGTATGAATTCTATGAATATCCATGATGCTAATGATATGAAAAGGCCCAAGCTTGGGGATGCTATGTTTAATGAAGATGTGTTTTTGAGAATATATTTGCTGCAATTAATGTTTGTCCCAAGCTTGGGGATGCTACGTTTAATGAAGATGATATTTTTAGTCTCCCAAGTTTTGATATGCAAATTTATAATAATGATAGCATGCCACCCACTTATGATGATTATATTGATGAAAGTGGGTTTGGAAGAGTGTCAACTTTAGGAAGTAGTGATCCCACAATATTGGAGGATGTTGAATCTTATTGTGATAATTATGAAAGTGGATTTGGAGTGGTCATGATACTTAGTGATGTATCCACTATTTTGGAAGAGGTTTCAATCGATTATGATGAGAACAAAGTTGCTACTTATGATGATTATTGTGATGAAACTTATTGTGACGCCTGGATAATTAGGCTACGGTAAAACTCTGCTAATGATGCCACATCACCTCCGTTACTGTTGCTAACCTCGCAATGATTCAAAACCGTTTCAAAATTTAAATTCTAAATATGCCAAACAATAAAAGTTTCCAAAAGTTGAAACAAAATTGTTCGGTGGGTGCCGACTATTACAAGGGTAATTATAGTAAAGAAAACATAATTTTAGAAAGTGCCTAAATATTTTAAAATGAATTAAGACAAAAAAGAAAATAATAAATAAAGAAAAAGTAAAACTACAAAAGAAAGGGGCCAAGCCCCCCTCTCCTTGGGCCGGATGGCCCAACTGGCCACCCAGGCCACCAGGAGGCCCATCCCTCCTCCCTTATCCCCCCACGACCCAAACCCTAACCCACCCCGTCGCCCCGCTCCCCCCCCCCCACGACGCCACCTCTCCCCCTCCTGATCCAGATTGGATCGGGATCGACCCCGTGCGCCTGACGCCGCCCCGCCGCCCATCACCGGCGCTCCCTCGCCGGACTGCCTCCTCAACCTTCCCGCTGCCTCTTCTCCGTCCCCGTCGTCCTCGTCCTCCTCCTCAAGTCGCTCTCCACACCCCACTGCCCTTGCCATACGAATCCCGGTGAGGACCCCCGCCGCTCCTCTCGCTTTCCCCGCCTACGCGCCGTCCGCGCACGCGCCCGCTCTCACCGCGGCTCCCGCACCGCCCCCACGCCCTGCTGCGCCTCGCGCCGGCCTCTGCCCGTCCGGACGAGCCCACTTGCTCCCTGCCTCCTCCCCTCGCTTCACGCCGCCCGGCCAGCGTGGCCTCGCCCCGGCTTCGCCCGGCCCGCTCCAGCCCTCCCTTGCATCGTCCCTTACGGCGACCGTCTTGGCGCCCGACCATCCTGCCTCGTCGCGGCCGTGCCTCGCTCCG
This sequence comes from Aegilops bicornis, assembly GCA_021605145.1. Classification (NCBI taxonomy): domain Eukaryota; kingdom Viridiplantae; phylum Streptophyta; class Magnoliopsida; order Poales; family Poaceae; genus Aegilops; species Aegilops bicornis. The sequence continues at coordinate 228,430,534 of CM038674.1, read as the reverse complement.
TTCCACCTCGCAGCCTTCTTTGCTCCGTTGTGCGCGCCACCCGCTGACGTCACCGCCGCTTGCGCGGCCAGCGCTCAACTGCCCGCCCTCGCCGTCCTCTGCCATGCCTCGTGCCTCCGCTGCTTTCGCCCCATGAGCCCCGCCTTCGGTGCCGCAACCCGAACGCCCACGGCGCCGTCGTCGGCGCCGGGTCCGCCCCGCTCGGGTGCGCCCACAACCGTGTGCCCGAACCCGCTATGGCCCCCTGGGGCCTATGACATATGGGCCCCGCCCACAGAACGGTTTATAACAAAAAGAGAATTAAATATATATATATATATAATAAATAAATAATTAATAATAAAAATAATTAATTAGTTAATTAATTAACTTAATTAATCTTGTTTAGTTAAACTAATTATACTTGATTAACCTAAATATCTAATTAACCTAACTAATCTGTTAGTTAGGGTGATCAGTCAATGACAGTGGGGTCCACCCCTAATTAATCCTGATTAGGTTAATTAATATGTTTAATTAAAATGTGTCACTGACCAGTGGGACCCACTGGTTAGGTTGACCAGTCAACACCTGTTGACTGCTGACGTCAGCATGACATCATGCTGATGTCATAAATCCAATTTCGAATTAATTTAAATAATTAATTAAATTCCAGAAATTAATAAATTATTTTGAAAAATCATATCTTTTAACCCGTAACCCGGATGGAAATACTTTCTACATGAAAGTTGCTCAGAACGACGAGACGAATCAGGATACGCAACCCGTTCGTCCACCACACATCCCTAACCTATCGAACTCACAACTTTCCCCCTCTGGTTCATCTGTCCGAAAACGCGAAACACCGGGAATACTTTCCCGATTGTTCTCCCCATTCGCCGGTATCACCTACTACCGCGATTGGGCACGCCTAGCATCACGCTTTGTCATGTCATGCATCGTCATGCTTTTGTTTGCATTGTATTTATTGTTTCTTCCCCCCTCTTCTCTCGCTAGACACCGAGACCGACGCCGCTGATATCCAGTACGACTACGGTGTTGACGAACCCTCCTTCTTGCCAGAGCAATCAGGCAAGCCCCCCCCCCCCCTTGATCACCAAATATCGCCTATTCCTTCTCTATACTACTTGCAAGAGAGTAGTGTAGCATGTTACTGCTTTCGGTTAATCCTCTTTTGATGCATAGCCTGTCATTGTTGCTACAGTTGTTACCCTTACCTGCTATCCTACTGCTTAGTATAGGATGCTAGTGTTCCATCAGTGACCCTACATTCTTGTCCGTCGCCATGCTATACTATCGGCCGTGATCACTAGGGAGGTGATCACGGGTATATACTATATACTTTATATACATGACACATGTGGTGACTAAAGTCGGGTCACTTGTTGAGTACCCGCAAGTGATTACGATGAGGGGCTGAAAGGACAGTGGCTCCATCCCGGCAGAGGTGGGCCTAGGTTCTGACGGCCCCGATCGTTACTTTGTGGAGGAGCGGCAGGCAGGTTGAGACCACCTAGGAGAGAGGTGGGCTGGCCTGGTCGGCGTCCATGGATACTAAAAATAACACGCTTAACGAGTTCTTGGTATTTGATCTGAGTCCGCCATTTGGTCTATACGCACTAACCAACTCATTGGGAAAGTTATGGGCACTCGGCGTCGTGGTATCGATCGAAGCCTTCGTGGACGTCGATCGACGGCGTAGCGCCGCATTGGACCGTAAGCTCGCGCTTTTATTAAGGGGGCTAGGTCTGCTTCCGGCCGTGTACGCAACATGCAGGTGTGCAATGGGCGATGGGCCCAGACCCCTGCACCATAGGATTTAGACCGGCGTGCTGACCTCTCTATTGTGCCTAGGTAGGGCTGCGACGTGTTGATCTTCCGCGGCCGGGCATGACCCAGAAAAGTGTGTCCGGCCAAATAGGATCGAGCGTGTTGGGTTATGTGGTGCATCCCTGCAGGGAAGTTTATCTATTTGAATAGCCGTGATCTTGATAACAGGACGACTTGGAGTTGTACCTTGACCTTATGACAACTAGAACCGGATACTTAATAAAACACACCCTTCCAAGTGCGGATATAACCCGGTGATCGCTCTCTAGCAGGCGATGAGGAGGGATCGCCGGGTAGGATTATGCTATGCGATGCTACTTGGTGAACTCACCATCTACTCTCTTCTACATCTTTGCCAAGATGGAGGAGGCCAGAAGCGTAGTCTTCGACAGGATTAGTTATCCCCCTCTTATTCTGGCATTTTGCAGTTCAGTCCACTGATATGGCCCTTTACGCATATACCCATGCATATGTAGTGTAGATCCTTGCTTGCGAGTACTTTGGATGAGTACTCACGGTTGCTTTTCTCCCTCTTTCCCCCTTTCCCTTCTACCTGGTTGTCCTAACCAGATGCCGGAGCCCAGGAGCCACACGCCACCGTCAACGACGACTCCTACTACACCGGAGATGCCTACTACTACGTGCAGCCCGCTGACGACAACCAGGAGTAGTTAGGAGGATCCCAGGCAGGAGGTCTGCGCCTCTTTCGATCTGTATCCCAGTTTGTGCTAGCCATCTTATGGCACCTTGTTTAACTTATGTCTGTACTCATATATTGTTGCTTCCGCTGACTCGTCTATGATCGAGCACTTGTATTCGAGCCCTCGAGGCCCCTGGCTTGTATTATGATGCTTGTATGACTTATTTATATTTTAGAGTTGTGTTGTGATATCTTCCCGTGAGTCCCTGATCTTGATCGTACACGTTTGCGTGCATGATTAGTGTATGTTTGAATCGGGAGCGTCACAAGTTGGTATTAGAGCCGACTGCTTGTAGGAATCCCCCTTCCAAACTCCTTGGCTGAAATTGAGTCTAGTCATTGAAAAAAAAAACTTTTACTAACATGGTTGTGCGGCCCATGGGCCCACATCGCCATTGGGTGGTATTAGGATCTTTTATTCCTCAACCTATACTCTAGGACTCTGATCTCTCTTCTATTCGGGTTAAATGATTTTGCTAAAATCTAACTCTAGGTTCTCGTTACCACTTCCTGCCGGAGAGCCCCTTCATTACAGATGATCGACTGCTTCACCAGAAGATTCCGAAGATAATCTCCGATGTTCTCTCGAGACACTTGTGCCCACCGCCTTTGCAAATTCCCTACCACTGTTATATTATTATGGATAACTACATACACTTGTCCTTTCGATCCCATTGATCTTGTTATTACAAGATACAACGAAAATTCTCTCTATTGTTCCGAGAATACTTTGTGCCTACTACCTTGCAGTTCATTACCCACATGAACACCCCAATGGATAATTCCTTGCACTTACCGAGTATCCGCCCATCCCCAGTTGTTTATGTGTTTCACTAAGTTCTTTGAAATAATATTCAATATTCCGAAAATCCTTAGCAGCTTATTGCTCTTGAAATTCTTGCTTGCTTGCATTATGGTTAATCCCATAAGTATAGTAATCTTATTGGCAGCCCTTGTCACTATAATTTTGAGTACATTGATTCGATATGTTGCGAATGCTCGCAATCCTCAATCAGATCCTAGAGTTCATCCTTTCGGCTCAGACATTGTCTTAAACATGAGTTGGATCTCGACCAATCAATTTTTTTCGATTTTACCCCTAAGTGTACTCAACTTATCTATCCTTAATCAGAGCATTTGCTTCTGATCCTTTGATTTGGAAATATTAATTCCTTGCCTTGAGCTTTGAATTAGTCAGTTGTTTCTATAATCCAAATCCCTTGCTTTGTTTTGTCCTCTGATCGTGTGCCGATACTCACATCAGCTCCATTATGGACCAGCAGATCCTTTGTTGGATTTTATCCAACAACGTCCTTCATATTCAATAGCCTTGTGAGCCTTCCCTCAGATACATAATGCCTTTGCTAAATTGTATCCTCTGCTTTCTCAACCATGCTCAGCTTTCGAGCTGGTGGTATTTACTATTGAAGCTTGTGGTATATATTTCCACGATACCATGATGGGTCGAACCTATGCCTTCCTTAATATGTGTGAACTCGAAAGTTTTCACGAGTCATACACTTCTAGTATTTTGCCAGATAAAATTTCAACACTACAACTTCCTCGAAAGTGAGAAGTGAATGAAAGGTTATGCATTGGAGAAGTGGGAGTCGACCTTGAAATTTGTGTTCATGCCCATGGACACGATGTAGATCTTATCATTAAAGCTTCTCTTAAATTAATTATTCCTTTGGTATAAGTTCATCTTATATCTGGGTTACGGCCTTTTGCAATCGTGGTTCCGACCATGTTCTCCTTTAAATACCATTTCTCGTGCAAGTTTAAGCACTTGTCTTACAGAGAGCAATACCCCAGTCCAACCTCTACTTTGATCTGTCATCGAGTATTACCCCCTCTGGTATCTCGAGATTATCATGGAACTGCATAACTTCTTATGCGTTCTTCATCAAGTATTACATTCTCACTGATTCCAATTTTTTTCACGGGCTCTGAGTTAATAAACACTTAAAGACATCGATAACTGAATCGAGTTCATACCGCGATTAAACAACTCTTGGTAACCTTCATTACTTATGAATTTGAACTCGATCACATAAGTCCTAGCCTGCTCGGCTATATCATTATCGTGCCGATTTTAACTGTGCTACCTGGTCCTTAACCCCGGAGCACAACTTTCGATGATGAGCTAAGCTTACGCCGATCTCCCTCGTCATTCCATTTCGCCTTGAACAACAAGCTTGATTTCGAGTTTGTGTCGTACCTGTGGTTCCAATAACCTCTTGCTTCGTCATTCCTTTGGCTTGATGTCATCTCTGATCGATTACATCCTCATGAAATCTCTTGACAAAATTTGTCGTGATCATCATCAACAATTGACTCCTTCCAAGATATCAATTGAATTCATGATGAGAAATGCCATCCTTGCCCTCGATGATTTGTTTTATCATCTACCACTTTATTGCCTTCCGTTCAACACAAACTTGTTCGTGTTTTGTGTTATACCTTGCTATCCAACATTTGTTCTCCTTTACCTTGGAGTATTACCATCTTTTATGTCAAGAATGTCGTGAGAATTTCACCACCTCTGGGAATTCTTGATACAAGTGATACTTATCACCATCACCATTCTTTCTTGGTCTCCGTGTTGATTCCAACAAGTGAACGGTGCTGTTTGGATTCTGCCCTTCTAGCAACCCTATTGCTTTGAAAATAATGGCCGGCCTTTCATTCTTAGAATATTGATTTTTGAATCACCATTCTGACATTGGTCATGCAACCCAGCCCATATTTCGGGTGCACCTTTCTACCAATGTTTAAATTGGGTATGTTTTCCTCAAGCATATCCCCTTATATCATTTCATCTGACCAATGTTATCTCTTTGTTCACATGATTGCGGAATTCCATCTTTTGGAAATCTCGATGAATTGTCGTTTAGTTCATCAGCCACCCTCTCATCCTATCCTTGGTTTAATGATGAACTCTTGTTTCGGAACTCGCTTCCATAGATCATTTCTGAGAATCTCACAATGTCATCTCGTCAAATTGTGTTGCACCTTTTCTTCTCAGGCATCCTGAGTTTGAGGTATCCTGACACCAATCAAATCTGAATCTCGGTTAGATATGATGGTTGGAACATATTTTCAAGAGTTATAACATTGGTCTTTGTATGACCCGGTAAGGTGGTGTCATACTTAGCCCACCTGGCCGGAGGCCCTATTGTTATAGTTCCCTTTTAGCAATGTTATCCATTCTTCCATGAGGAAACTATAAGACTTATTCTACAAGTTGTTCCTGATGAATCCTTCGTGTATCCAAAGTACGACCTTTGCTTGAAGACCATGTCAATGTTATCTCAAAGCGTGTCTCTGGTACTCCGATGTTACAATAAGCACATTTGTAGCACAATGCAAAATGTTTGTTGATCAACTATCCAAACACCGTTGTATGGGTAATGCCATGAAAATTCTCTCCCATTACCTAAATGGTTTTCTACTTTCTATCCTGTCATGGATATCATGCTCTACTTGTCCTTGGGAAGGAAATAACCCTGAAATATGTGTTTAAACACATTTTCCTTTCCATTGTTCTGTTTAATCTGATAACCATATTTTCCTTTCCGTTGTTTGGTTTAACCTTTCTTGTGATCTATACGATCTAAGCAATATTATTCTCCTGCTTATGTAAACACCTCGGTGTACAATTCTGTCAGCAAGACCGTGTTTCTATTGTTGATGACATTCCGGTAACCACCGATGGACGGGAACTTTGCCTATTGGTCCGTCTCATTCAACGAGCAAGAAAATGGTTCTCTTTGTCCCTCGCCCTTGGTATCGATGTTGTTGTCGACATAATCGACAGGCTACCCTCTGACATGCCTTGCTTGCATGATCACGCAAGACGTCTCCGCCCTTCCTACTTTTAACCCACATGGTGGGCCCATAACCCACAGTTCCACAGGATCGAAACCTGACTCTCCTGTACAACCCTGTTTCTAATGGTTATTCCCCACGCTTGGCTTCGTATTTAATTCATGAGCCACCTTCCTAGTGCTCTATTCTGGTATCAGATGCAATACTTACTCCCGCTACTCTGAACCCCTTTCTCACTCTGGTTCAGACTTCGAGCAACTATCTATCCGCTTGGAACCTCTTATTCTACCTTTGTACCTTACTCTCGATGTATTTTATATGTTCAACTCGAGAGATAATCTTATACTCATTCATGGGTTAACCTAGATTGTTTCCCTCAAAAGCATTCTGTCGTAGCGGAGCTGCCCCTTATCCTTTAAATGAAATGCGATGGAGTTCCCGAAGGAATGATGACAAGTTTATCATGATGCATTGGAATAAAGAATTGAAGACATCAACGAAAGGGATTAACTTCTTCGAGAAGATCTGTTAGAATATTGTAACCAGAACTTTCCCCCTTACTCCCCTCTTAAATCTCGGGACGAGATTTCTTGTAGTGGAGGAGAATTGTGACGCCCGGATAATTAGGCTACAGTAAAACTCTGCTAATGATGCCACATCACCTCTGTTACTGTTGCTAACCTCGCAATGATTCGAAACCGTTTCAAAATTTAAATTCTAAATATGTCAAACAACAAAAGTTTTCAAAAGTTGAAACAAAATTGTTCGGTGGGTGCCGAATATTAAAAGGGTAATTATAGTAAAGAAAACATATTTTTAGAAAGTGCCTGAATATTTAAAATAAATTAAGACAGAAAAGAAAATAATAAATAAAGAAAAAGTAAAAGTACAAAAGAAAGGGGCAAAGCCCCCTCTCCTTGGGCCGGATGGCCCAACTGGCCACCCAGGCCATGAGGAGGCCCACCCCGCCTCCCTTATCCCCCCACGACCCAAACCCTAACCAAACCCGTCGCCCCACTCCCCCCACACGATGCCACCTCTCTCCCTCCCGATCCAGATTGGATCGGGATCGACCCCGCGCGCCTGACGCCGCCCTGCCGCCCTTCGCCGGCGCTCCCTCGCCGGACTGCCTCCTCAACCTCGCCGCTGCCTCCTCTCCGTCCTCGTCCTCCTCCCCAAGTCGCTACCCGCGCCCCACTGCCCTTTCCCTACGAATCCCGGTGAGGACCCCCGCCGCTGCTCTCGCTTGCCCCGCCTACGTGCCGTCCGCGCACGCGCCCGCGCTCACCGCGGCTCCCGCACCGCCCCCACGCCCTGTTGCGCCTCACGCCCGCCTCACGCCCGTCAGGAGCACCCTTGCTCCCTGCCTCCTCCCCTCGCTCGCAGCCCGATCCAGCAGCAGCGTTCGCCCATGCGCCAGCCCGCGTCTTCGCCCAGCCTTCCTCCCTCGTCATGACGGCCGTGCCTCGCTCCGTTCACCCTCTGCCAGCCTTGCTGCTCCATGCCGCGCCACCCGCGTCGCCGCCGCCTCCGCCGCTGCTTGCCCCGCGGCGCTCCCAACTCCCCGCCCTCGCCGTCCTCCGCCATCGCCGTGCCTCACTTCGCCCCTTGGCGCCCGCTTCGCCCGGTGCCGCTTCAGCCCAGGCAGCGCCCACTCGGCGCCCAGCAGTGCCCGTCATCGGCGCCGGATCCGCCCAGCTTGGAGTGCGCCCGCGTATGCCGAACCGCTATGGCCCCCACAGGGCCTATGACATATGGGCCCGCCACGTAATGCTTTATAAAAAAAGAGAATTAAAAATATATATAATAAATAAATAAATAAATAAATAATTAAATAAATAATTAATTTAATTAATCATGTTTAGTTAAACTAATTAAACTTGATTAACTAAATATCTAATTAACCTAGATAATCTGTTAGTTAGGGTGATCAGTCAATGACAGTGGGGTCCACCCTAATTAATCCTGATTAGGTTAATTAATATGTTTAATTAAAATGTGTCACTGACCAGTGGGACCCACTGGTTAGGTTGACCAGTCAATCCCTGATTACTGCTGAGTGCTGACGTCAGCATGACATCATGCTGATGTCATAAATCCAATTTTGAATTAATTTAAATAATTAATTAAATTCCAGAAATTAATAAATTCTTTTGAAAAATCGTATCTTTTAACCCGTAACCCAGATGGAAATACTTTCTACATGAAAGTTGCTCAGAACGACGAGACGAATCCGGATACGCAGCCCGTTCGTACGCCACACATCCCTAACCAATCGAACTCGCAACTTTCCCCCTCCGGTTCATTTGTCCGAAAACGCGAAACAACGGGAATACTTTCCCAGATGTTCTCCCCCTTCGCCGGTATCACCTACTACCGCGATTGGGCACGCCTAGCATCACGCTTTATCATGTCATGCATCGTCATGCTTTTGTTTGCATTGTATTTATTGTTTCTTCCCCCCTCTTCTCTCGCTAGACACCGAGACCGATGCCGCTGATACCCAGTACGACTACGGTGTTGACGAACCCTCCTTCTTGCCAGAGCAATCAGGCAAGCCCCCCCTTGATCACCAAATATCGCCTATTCCTTCTCTATACTACTTGCAAGAGAGTAGTGTAGCATGTTACTGCTTTCGGTTAATCCTCTTTTGATGCATAGCCTGTCATTGTTGCTACGCTTGTTACCCTTACACCTTTATCCTACTGCTTAGTATAGGATGCTAGTGTTCCATCAGTGGCCCTACATTCTTGTCCGTCTGCCATGCTATACTATCGGGCCGTGATCACTAGGGAGGTGATCACGGGTATATACTATATACTTTATATACATGACACATGTGGTGACTAAAGTCGGGTCAGCTTGTTGAGTACCCGCAAGTGATTCTGATGAGGGGGCTGAAAGGACAGGTGGCTCCATCCCGGCAGAGGTGGGCCTAGGTTCCTGACGGCCCCCGACTGTTAATTTGTGGAGGAGCGACGGGGCAGGTTGAGACCACCTAGGAGAGAGGTGGGCCTGGCCCTGGTCGGCGTCCGCGGATACTTAAAAATAACACGCTTAACGAGTTCTTGGTATTTGATCTGAGTCTGGCCATTTGGTCTATACGCACTAACCAACTACGTGGGAAAGTTATGGGCACTTTCGGACGTCGTGGTATCGGCCGAAGCCTTCGTGACGTCGGCGGCCCGGCGCGCCGCATTGGACCGTAAGCTCGCGCTTGTATTAAGGGGGCTAGGTCTGCTTCCGGCCGCGTACGCAACATGCAGGTGTGCAATGGGCGATGGGCCCAGACCCCTGCGCCATAGGATTTAGACCGGCGTGCTGACCTCTCTGTTGTGCCTAGGTAGGGCTGCGACGTGTTGATCTTCCGCGGCCGGGCATGACCCAGAAAAGTGTGTCCGGCCAAATAGGATCGAGCGTGTTGGGTTATGTGGTGCATCCCTGTAGGGAAGTTTATCTATTTGAATAGCCGTGATCTTCGGTAACAGGACGACTTGGAGTTGTACCTTGACCTTATGACAACTAGAATCGGATACTTAATAAAACACACCCTTCCAAGTGCCAGATATAACCCGGTGATCGCTCTCTAACAGGGCGACGAGGAGGGGATCGCCGGGTAGGATTATGCTATGCGATGCTACTTGGTGAACTCACCATCTACTCTCTTCTACATGCTGCAAGATGGAGGAGGCCAGAAGCGTAGTCTTCGACAGGATTAGTTATCCCCCTCTTATTCTGGCATACTGCAGTTCAGTCCACTGATATGGCCCTTTACACATGTACCCATGCATATGTAGAGTAGATCCTTGCTTACGAGTACTTTGGATGAGTACTCACGGTTGCTTTTCATCCTCTTTTCCCCCTTTCCCTTCTACCTGGTTGTCGCAACCAGATGCCGGAGCCCAGGAGCCAGACGCCACCATCAACGATGACTCCTACTACACCGGAGGTGCCTACTACTACGTCCAGCCCGCTGACGACAACCAGGAGTACTTAGGAGGATCCCAGGCGGGGACCTGCGCCTCTTTCGATCTGTATCCCAGTTTGTGCTAGCCATCTTATGGCACCTTGTTTAACTTATGTCTGTACTCAGATATTTTTGCTTCCGCTGACTCGTCTATGATCGAGCACTTGTATTCGAGCCCTCGAGGCCCCTGGCTTGTATTATGATGCTTGTATGACTTATTTATGTTTTAGAGTTGTGTTGTGATATCTTCCCGTGAGTCCCTGATCTTGATCATACACGTTTGCGTGCATGATTAGTGTACGATTGAATCGGGGGCGTCACACTTATGCTATAAAAAGTAGTGATGACTATACTTATAAAACTTGTCATGATTATGATTACCCTTTTTCTGAACATTACTCTTTTAATGTGGAAACAATTTATAGTATTCAAGTCTCTTATGAAACTCCCACTATTCCGAATGAAAAGAATTTTTCTTATGTGGAGAGTAGTAAAATTTCTATGCAAGTAGATCATGAAAAGAATGCTTTAGGTGCTGGTTATATTGTTGAATTCATTCATGATGCTACTGAAAATTATTATGAGAGAGGATTATATGCTTCTACATATTACAATAATATCAAGTTTCCTCTCTATGTGCTTAAAATCTTGAAGTTATGCTTGTTTTGCCTTCCTATGCTAGTTGATTGTTGTTCCCATAAGTTGTTCGCTCACAAAATCCCTATGCATAGGAAGTGGGTTATACTTAAATGTGCTAGTCATATTCTTCATGATGCTCTCTTTATGTTTCAATTCTTATGTTTTATGTGAGCATCATTGAAATCATCATGCCTAGCTAGGGGTGTTAAACGATAGCGCTTCTTGGGAGGCAACCCAATTTTATTTTAGTTTCTTGCTTTTTGGTTCTGTTTAGGAATAAATAATCCATCTAGCTTCTGTTTATATGTGGTTTTGTGTTTTATTTAGTGTTTGTGCCAAGTAGAACCTTTGGGAAGACTTGGGTGAAGTCTTTATGATCATGCTGTAAAAAACAGAAACTTTAGCGCTCACGAGATTAGTTAAAACTTTTTACTCGAGAGTGCTATTTAGTTGATTCTTTTTGCAGATGATTACTAGACAAATTCTTCAGGTCCACCAATTTATTTTAGAACTTTTTGAGTTCCAGAAGTTTATGTTTGATACAGATTACTACAGACTGTTCTGTTTTTCATGTGTTGTTTGCTTATTTTGATGAATCTATGGCTAGTAAAATAGTTTATAAACCATAGAGAAGTTGGAATACAGTAGATTTAACACCAATATAAATAAAGAATTATTTCATTACAGTACCTTGAAGCGGTGTTTTGCTTTCTTTCGCTAACGGCGCTCACGAGATTTTCTGTTAAGTTTTGTGTTGTGAAGTTTTCAAGTTTTGGGTAAAGATTCGATGGACTATGGAATAAGGAGTGGCAAGAGCCTAAGCTTGGGGATGCCCAAGGCACCCCAAGGTGATATTCAAGGACAACCAAGAGCCTAAGCTTGGGGATGCCCCAGATGGCATCCCCTCTTTCATCTTCCTTCATCGGTAACTTTACTTGGAGCTATATTTTTATTCACCACATGATATGTGTTTTGCTTGGAGCGTCATTTTTTTTTGCTTGCTGTTTGAATAAAATACCAAGATATGAAATCCTTAAATGTTAGAGAGTCTTCACATAGTTGCATAATTATTCGACTACTCATTGATCTTCACTTATAACTTTTTGGAGTCGTTTGTCATTTACTCGTGTGCTTCACTTATATCCTATGAGTAAATGGTTGAATGATTTGAATGCCATAAATCTGAAATTATATATGTCTCATATGCCTTTCCCATGGGGAGTAATGCCTTCACATATAAGAAGTAGAGGTGGTAAATTTTTTGAAGGTTAGAAAACATTGTATTGGTCACTTGAACAATTCATGAAAGAATATTGAAGAAAGAGAGATTACAAATATAAATATACTATCTTGCACATCTTCTATGATTGTGAGCCCCATTAATTATTTTCAAACCTGAGCAAATTAGTTGAAGTTGGACAAGGAAGACAACATAATGAGTTATGCTTGGGTATATTTGTATAGAAGTTATATTGTTATGGATCCTCTAACATGTGGTGCTTGCTATTTAGAATCCTTTGCTAGCCAAAATATCTGTACTAAGCGGGAATACTTCTTGTGCATCCAAATTCCTTGAAACAAGTTTCCTCCATGAGTGTCCACCATATCTACCTATATGCGGTATTTACCTGCCGTTCCAAGTAAATTTGCATGTGCCAAACTCTAAACCTTCAAATAATAATCTATTTTGTATGCCCGAATCGCTCATGTAGCGACTAGGGGCTGTCAGTATCTTCCATGCTAGGTGGGTTATTCTCACGATGAGTGGACTCCGCTCATCATTCATGAGAAAATGGCTGGTAACTGGGATGCCCAGTCCTATGATCAAAAGATCAAAAACAAAATCACAAATAATTTAAACAAAACTCCCCCAGGATTGATGTTAGTTGGAGGCACCCGTTGTTTCACGCAAGCCATGGATTGATGATTGTTGGTAGAGGGGGAGTAAAATCTTTACCTTTCTATTTGGGAACCGCCTATAATGTATGTAGTCTGGAAGATATTGGGAACTCTTGGTCGTTATGTTGACAATGAAAGCATACCTGTCAAAATTATTTTCATCTCTGTTTTAGCTTCGAGCTCTGGCACCTCGACAAATCCCTGCTTCCCTCTGCGAAGGGTCTATCTTTTACTTTTATGCAAGAGTCAGTAGTAATCCTTCTCATTCCAACCTACTCTTTAGTTGGCAAGGATCATGTGATGGAAAGATCTGAGCATATATGGCCATTCAAATATATTTGATCATGAATTATTATTGTTGACAATTATCTATATGATAAATGAGTTGGGAGTCGAAACATTAAGCCCCAATCTTTCTCTGTGTTCGATGGATGCTATTTGTTCTAAAAATATGCTTTGAGTGGTAGCAATCATGGAAAACTAAATGATCGTTGAGTATGTGGAGTTTGCTAAATCAAAGCTCTGATATAGACTCTTCCTGAAAATAAGATGAATTGTAATTGTTTGATGACTAATAACACGATTTGTTAGTTTTCAAGAAAGTTTATGATCTATACTTTAACATGTGAATAGCTTGTTACTTGATCATGAAAGTTCTATGAGTTGAGCTACTGTTATGACATATAATGATGCTAGAAAAGGTGATTGAAATTATCATTGATCAAACTTATGCACCTGCTAGCATTCACACTTCATAAATTCTTTCTTTTATCATTTACCTACTCGAGGACGAGCAGGAACTAAGCTTGGGGATGCTGATACGTCTCCAACGTATCTATTATTTATGAAGTATTCATGCTATTATATTATCCGTCTTGGATGCTTATGGGCTTTATTATGTACTTTTATATGATTTTTGGGACTAACCTATTGACCCAGAGCCCAGTGCCAGTTCCTGTTTTTTCCCTTGTTTCAGTGTTTCATAGAAAAGGAATATCAAACGGAGTCCGCCCATGAACCTATGCATAGGGGTTGGCACACGTTTTCGTGTTGATTCTCCGGTAGAAACTTTGGGGCACTCTTTGAGGTTCTATGTGTTGGTTGAATAGATGAATCTGAGATTGTGTGATGCATATCATATAATCATACCCATGGATACTTGAGGTGACATTGGAGTATCTAGGTGACATTAGGGTTTTGGTTGATTTGTGTCTTAAGGTGTTATTCTAGTACGAACTCTAGGGCTGTTTGTGACACTTATAGGAATAGCCCAACGGATTGGTTGGAAAAACTAACTTTGAGGTGGTTTCATACCCTACCATAATCTCTTCATTTGTTCTCCGCTATTAGTGACTTTGGAGTGACTCTTTGTTGCATGTTGAGGGATTGTTATGTGATCCAATTATGTTATTATTGTTGACAGAACTTGCACTAGTGAAAGTATGAACCCTAGGCCTTGTTTCCTAGCATTGCAATACTGTTTGTGCTCACTTTTATCATTAGTTACCTTGCTGTTTTTATATTTTCAGATTACAAAAACATATATCTACCATCCATATTGCACTTGTACACCATCTCTTCACCGAACTAGTGCACCTATACAATTTACCATTGTATTGGGTGTGTTGGGGACACAAGAGACTCTTTGTTATTTGGTTGCAGGGTTGTTTGAGAGAGACCATCTTCATCCTACGCCTCCCACGGATTGATAAACCTTAGGTCATCCACTTGAGGGAAATTTTCTACTGTCCTACAAACCTCTGCACTTGGAGGCCCAACAACGTCTACAAGAATAAGGTTGCATAGTAGACAGCAGGACCCTTCCCACTGCCCCGCATTGACCAAATCATTGATGCAGCGGCGGGACACGACTCACTGTGTTTCCTCGACGCATACTCTGGATACCATCAGATTAAGATGAAGGAATCCGACCAGGTCGCAACGACATTCATTACTCCGTATTGGCCTTTTTGCTTCAACACTATGCCTTTCGGACTCAAAAACGCCAGCGGCACTTACCAGCGTATGATCCAAACATGCCTGGAAAAACAAATTGGTAAAACGGTGGAGGCATACGAAGATGGCGTAGTCATCAAAACTAAACATGTTGAATCATTGGTGGACGACTTACGCCTCACATTTGACAACCTCTGAACATATGACATACGACTCAATCCGGAAAAATGCGTTTTCGTCGTCCCGGCCGGAAAGCTGCTTGGTTCCATAGTTTCCAATAGACGAATTGAATCAAATCTGGCCAAAATTCGAGCCTTGTCACAATTGGCAATATCAACACACCTAAAACAGGTCCAAAAACTAGTTGGGTGTGTGGCAGCCTTGAGCCGCTTTATTTCCGGATTGGGAGAGAAGGCGATGCCGCTATATCGCCTGCTCAGACGTACCGACCGCTTCGAGTGGACGGACACAGCAATAGCCTGGTTGGAAGAAATAAAAACTTTGTTAGAAAACAACCCAATCTTCGCCGCACCTAACGTCGGCGAACCCATGCTGCTATACATATCTCTAACCCGCCAGGTGGTGAGTGTTGTACTCGTCGTTGAATGAGCGGAAGAGGGACACCAGTTCCCACACCAAAAACATGTATACTATGTATCGGAGGTTCTCACACCATGTAAATCCTGATACCCTCACTATCAAAAGATAGCATATGCGGTTTTCATGGCATCTCAGAAGCTGCGGCACTACTTTCAAGAGCGCTCGATCACGGTGGCCTCCGAGGTACCACTCAACGACATCATAAACAATCGGGACACCACTGGCCGCATTGCAAAATGGGCTATTGAGCTCTTACCGTTCGAAATAACATACAAGCCACGCCGAGCTATTAAATCTCAGGTGTTGGCCGACTTTATCACCGAATGGACAGAAGCTGAACTCCCTAAAGAGTACATCACATATTCCAACTGGGTGATGTACTTCGACGGCTCTAAATTGTTGACCGGACTAGGGGCTGGTGTCATCCTAACATCCCCCACAGGGGACATGGTCCGTTACGTATTACAAATCCTATATACGGACTCCAGTAATGCAGTCGAATATGAGGCACTATTACACAGTCTCCAGATGGTTGTTTCTATGGGCATACAATGCCTTGAGGTGCGCGGGGACTCGAACCTCGCAATATCCCAAATAAATGGAGAAATCGATGCAAAAGATCCAAAGATGGCGGCCTACCGCAACGCTGTACTCAAAATATCATCTCGGTTCGAGGGGCTCGAGTTTCATCATGTGGCCCGAGACAGTAATCAAGCAGCGGACATACTTGCTCAAATGGGCGCTAAACGTGACCCCGTCCCGCCTAACACCTTCGTGGAAAGGCTTTTCAAGCCATCTGTGGTATGACAAGACGAGAGCGGAAATACCAGTCTGGCGCCGACCACGCCCTCAGATGCCGAACACGATTCAGATATCGTCGGGGTCTCAGGAACCAAACCAACGCCTTCTGCCCACGTAATCATGGCGGTGATCGCCCCATGGACCGAACCCTTTGAGGGAGTCCTGGATTAGGGGGTATCCGGACAGCCGGACTGTGTACAACATCCGGACTATTGAAGCGTGAAGATACAGGACTCAAGACTTCGGCCCGTGTCCGGATGACACCGACATTGGTGCTTTCATTGAGAGTTCCTCTGTGTCGTCACTGTCAGGCTCGATGGCTCCTTCAACCACCGTCAACAACACCGTCCCGGGCGAGACTTTTCTCCCCGGGCAGATCTTCGTGTCCGGCAGCTTCGCCCTGCGGGCCAATTCGCTTGGCCATCTGGAGCAGATCGATAGCCACGCCCTTAGCCACCAGATCAGGGTCGGAAACCTGAACTGGACGGCGGACAGCCACGAAGACTGGATCTTCGACGGATTCGGGCCTATGCCAGGAGCACCGGACAGTAACGACGAACACGGCTTAGACCTGCTGTCGAATAAAGCTCGGGGTGTCACCCCCGTAGTTGCCTCAGACTTAAATCCGGAGCAGGCTATGCTACCCAAGGACAGGGGGCTGGACCCCGCCCCGCAGGTCGCGCACTCATCGGCGGTAGAGCCGAACACGGGCCTTACCCCCGTGGGGATCTGTGAATCCGGACCCCCGGATTCGTACCCGGACGTTGGTTCTGATCCGCACACTCCCGATCCAGTTGAGCCAAGTTGGGCTCCGGTAATGGAGTTCACCACTACGGATATCTTCCAGCACTCGCCCTTCGGCGACACGCTGAACTCATTAAAGTCTCTCTCGTTGTCAGGAGGCTCTTGGCCGAACTATGTCCGGCTCGAGTGGGAAGCAGGCGATGAAGGAATTCTTTGCCCACCCACCACCCACTTCATTGCCACGGTCGATGATTTAACCGACGTGATTGACTTTGACTCCGAAGACATCGATGGTATGAACGACGATGCTGGAGAATCACAGGAGCCACCGCTCACTGGGCGGTGGATAGCCGCCTATCGCCATGATAAACACATGGCGGACACTCCGAAGGAAACCAATGGCGATGAGGCAGCAAAGGATAATCCCGTGGGAAAAGTAAAGCATGGGCGTCGTCGGCGCCGCTCCAAGCCCGTCACAGAATACCGCCCGTAAAGTCGAAAACAATCCGGATGGCGCCAAGATGAATATAACCCCGATCGGCTTGTTTTTAGAAGGCCGAATCAGCCATCGTGGGATATTTGGAGAGGGATAACTATACGCCCCCCTCCAAGGATGAGGCAAGCCTCGGCAATGACGAATTTGGCGTGCTTGAAGATCCAGTGGAACAAGCTCGCTTGGAGCGACGGCTCATGGCCACGGCAAAGAGCCTGCAAAGGAAACAACAGAAGCATAAAGCTGACCAAGACTCGCTGGTGGACAGATGGACCAAGGTCCTGGCCACTGAAAGATACGGACCCGACCGCCCCGACAAAGGGCACACAGGGCACAACCGGCCGCCCCAACCTAAGCAGGAGAACTCAAGGCACACGCCGCGACGTCAACACACCGCTACTGTCCAAAACAATACGACAGACAAAAGAAGAAGCATCCTCAAGCCTCGGCGCAATTGTCATAAGCGTCAAAACAAGAAGGCTGGTGTTAATTCCAGCAACTCCCAACCGTCGTGGACAAAGAACAGCTCAGACCTATCCGGCCCGAGCCACACACTCGATCAGCCATGTGAAATCCATGGTACTCCTAGAAGGACGGCAAAGCATACCAATAGAGAATGCCGGATCCTCAAAACAAAGCGGCTGGTCGCGTGCCGGAAAAAATGAAGGGAGGCATCTGTTCAAGAGCTCCCCCCCCATAGCATAAGAGTACGGCCGATCGCCCCCGACCGCATTAACCAAAGCAACTCAATTGCAGTACCTCCGGACATAGCAAACCGGGGGCCCCATAACACATAAAATCCCCGTAGGTGTGAAACCGCAAACAACATCTCCTAAAAGATGCTAGGGGCAAAGGCCGAATTCTTCTGGCCCATCATTCTAAACGGTTGTCTTCGGATCACAAAACAATACTTCGCCAAAGAATAAATCTTCGACACCTTCCCACCATGCGGTAATTTACCGTATGTTAACGGGACGAACCACGTTGACTAGATTCCACGTGGTCAATCACTCAGGCCAACACCATGTGATACATTCACACAACCGAACCCCGCCCTCAGGGCGGAAATCATACAGCTGCCGGAGTAGCGAGTCGTGCATGCCTATCAAAATTTTGATATGATAGTCAACTATTCGGACACCAATTGAGGAGTCCGCGCTACCCAACGGTATAACGGCTGGGTTTACCAGGGACCAATCATGAGCCCTCAGACCAACCACAAGAGGACACTCGGCTACCCCCGAGTATTTGCCTTACAAACTAACTTTAACGCAGAACAGGATTGGTGACGTGGAATCGGCCCGGACACACAAGGAGCCCTCCCCCCTAAATGAAGGCAGCTCGGATTCACTCTTGATCCACTGACAACTCCCTCCAGTTCGGCCATCACAGGTTCCGCCAAAAAACACCTCTTTTCATAATCATACATCGTACTCGTATGCCTTGACATATCATTCTACTACAATGCATAGACCTAAATAACACTTATCGGCCGTCGCTTTTCATCGACACCTCGTGTTACGCCCGACTAGGCCAGGGGCTTCATAATACAGCAATAAAGTCCGACCACCTTCTCGGTCGTCCGGCACCCCGAACTTATAGCACTATATGCATCAGCTCCGAATCATGTCTTGGGTCATTGGTTGGGTTTGCCCGGCTCCCTTGTTTTGGTACCTTACGTTCCGTTATATCGGCTAAGGTAGCGTAGGGAGAACTACTGCGATTGTGTCCCGGATCTGCCGGACGAGCACCTCAGTAGAGAAAGCCGAAAACCGACGGTTATGATATAGCGAGAGCTGGTCAGCTGTTCGAGAGGTTGTGAAATCCTTAAAGATTTATTCCGCACAACGCCATCATAAATGCAGAGTGCGATGGATCGGTCTTCCGATCAGGCGCCAATAGAGCCCCTAGTTCGGCCTTCCGAACACTAGGGGCTACGCCGACCATACTCGAATTCCTATGGCTAAGTGAGAGTAATAAAGCCTTATAGTCCGATTGCCTGGTTCGTGGAGAGAAACGCCTCCGCAAAAGGACCCAACTATGGGATAAAGAGCGTTCAGATATATCCCGAACACCCCCGTATTCTTTCTACATGGGGGCAGAAGCCGACGACTGGCCAACTCTCAGGATTCACATACAATAAACAGCCGCACAGGAAGAACATATGTTCAAACAAAACAAGCAATATATAACAAAAATGCCACTATCCCATATTACAAAAAGCGGCACGAATGCCCTCAGGGAAATATAATGTCTTTGGTACATTTATCCGCCGCAAGGCGGGCTCCCTTCAGTACACCTTCATAGTACAGTTCGGGCTTGCGATGATCCTTACCCTCTGGTGGCCCTCGGTCATCAGCTTCTCCACGCCAAGCTTCCCCAATGCACTTTTGCACGGCGAATGCCATACGTGCACCCTCTATGCAGACCAATCGCTTAATAGCATCAAGCCGAGGACAAGCGCCCACAATCCGCTTCACGAGCCCGGCAATCGCCGGAATTGGCTCCACGCCACAACCGGACAATCAAGTCCTTCATGGCTAGTTCACCGCTTTGGTGCAGTTCGACCAGCTGCTTCAGCTGATCGATAAAGGGCACCGGATAGTTAGGTGCCAAATACTGCGACCAGAAATCCCTCTCCGCAGACTTCTTTTCCTCGGATCGGTAGAATTGGGCAGCGTCTGATATGCTGCGAGGAAGATCCGCAAACGCCCCTGGAAAAATAAGAATTCAGCTTGCCGCTTAGAATTCTTCCCATTATCATAAACAAATGGCTAAGAATACAGAAGGCCTTACCAGCCGCAACTTTCCGGGCATCCTGAATGTCCCGTACAGCACCTCGGGCTTCTTTCCGAGCATCTTCCGTTGCTTGGAGCGCTTGGGCGAGTTCGGATTCTTTCCCTATTAGACTCTACTCCAAGCCCTCGCTTTTCTTCACAGCCTCATGAAGCTCCCGCTCAGCCGCGACAACCCTGGCCTCGTGTTTTTCACGAAGTGCCTGTTCGGCGGCAGCCTTCTCGTTGGCATCATCCACAGCCTTTTTCAGTGCCTCATATTCGGCACTCGCTCCTAGGGCACAAATACTTTTCAATAAGCACAATTACTTATTTGTGCCTAATGCAAGACAATGTTTTATTATACCTTGTTTCTCTTCTAATTGCTTCCTCACGCCGCCAAGTTCTTCCTCGGCCTGTTCCAGGCTCCGCTTCAGTTCGGACACTTCCGCATTATGAGCGGAGGTCTTCTCCGCAGACGCCTGTGTTCAAATAAAGAGGTACACGTCGTTAACATAAGTTCCCACGAAAAATAAGGATTTGATCCCCTGCCCGGCTCCCTCTCTTTCCCCGGACAGTGTATCAGGGGCTACTACTCATATTATGACGATTCCTCAAAGGTTTCTCAGGAAACATACCTCAAAGGCCTTTATAAGGCCAAGGCAGGACTCGTTCAGCCCGCTCTCGGCGGACTGAATCTTTTCAACCACTGCACCCATAAGGGTCCGATGTTCATCAACGATAGACGCGTTCTTTAATGCTATCGATAGACTGCCTGGCAGCTCTGCTCGAACAGAGGTTGCCGGCAGAATAGGCAGGCCGCCCACCATTGAAGGTGGCTGCTCGCCTGATCCGAGAGCCTTAGAGGTCTCCCGGACCTTGTTCGGCTATTGGCCGAAACCAAGATCACCCCCGCTGACGGCACACTCCGGGGCCATCGCTCCCGTGTGTCCGGCTCTAGTGATATGCCCCCTGGTCCGAGCCCCGTTGAGACGACACCTCAGTGTCGCGCCGGGACTTTGGGGAAGGGGCCTCTGGAGGCGTCTCGCTCGCCAAGGCGTTCGAGCTCAGCGAATCCTCGGATAAGGACTGGCCGGTGCGAGACCTCGCCGGACTGTGCAAAACATAGCAGCAGTTAAAATTACTATACCCGAAAACAATCTCGGATGCGTACGCGTGTTCAGATTTTGTACACTTACGACTTCTCCTGGGGCTGGGCCCTGGGATCCCACTCCGGGCTGCTATCGGCAGCCGTGGTGGATGCCTCTGGGAGGGAACATTTTCTCCTCTTGGGCGATTCGGCCTCCAAGGACGAGGGAGCTACACGCTTCTTCCCACCTTCAGAGTGAGGCTCGTCCTTCTCTGCTTCTTCCTCTTTGTCTTCCGAAGAAGGAGCGCCGCTTGAGTCTTCGGAATTTGCGTCCGAAGCCTCGCGGTGACGGAGGCCACTCCGAGTCTTCTTGACCTTCTTGGAGGCCTCCTTCTTTGGTGCCTCGTAAGGCGCGAGGACCAGCATCTTCGTCAGAAGAGGTCCGGCCGGTTCCTCCGGCAACGGGGCCGGACAATGTATCCGCTCCACTTTCTTTATCCATCCCTGAGGTCACGATGAAACACGATTAGGATGTCTCCCTCATGACATGCCAGCTGAAGCATGAATAGACAGAGCTTGACTGTGACTTACCGAGCTTGGAGAATGGGATGACTGATACCCATGGTCCTCGGTAGGGCCCGGCAACGATTTTCCGGGCTTAAAGAGCACCTTCCAGATATCCTTGTGGGAGGAATCATAAAGCTCCCGAAGGGTGTGGTGCTCGGCTGGGTCGAACTCCTAAGAGTACAAGCTCGGCGCTGATAGGGGAGAACCAGGCGAACTAGCATCACCTGGACTACATCCACAAGTTTGACGTCCCTATCGACCACACCTTGAAGGCGCGTCTGGAGCAGTGACAGCTCATCGGACGAGCACCAGTTCGGGCCCTTCTTGGGCCAGGACGTGAGCCGCAGTGGAGCTTCGGATCTGAACTCTGGAGCCGCCGCCCACTTTTTGCCGCGTGGTTTGGTGATATAGAACCACTGCTGCTGCCACTCCTTAACCGAGTCGTTGAAAGCGCCCTTCGGCCAAACGGCCTTGGGCATCTTGCTCACCATGGCGCCGCCGCACTCGGCGTGTTCGCCGCTCACCACCTTGGGCTTTACATTAAAAATATTCAGCCACAAGTCAAGTGAGGTGAGATCCAAGAAAAGTTCGCACACGGCGATGAACGCCGAGATATTGAGGAAGGAGTTGGGGAAAGATCATGAAAATCAATCCCGTAGTAATACATGATTCCATGAACAAATGGGTGCAGGGAAACCTGAGCCCATGGACAAAATGGGAAGGAACACGACTCTCTCGTGAGGTTCCGGAGTGGGATTTACCTGTCCCGCCGGGGAGACGGTGGCCGATCTTCTCGAGCGAGATAACCGGCGTCCGAGCTTCTTAATATCCTTCTCTCGACAAGAGAGGCCATCCATCTCGCCTCCTGCTCCGGATCCGACATCTTTGGAAAGCCTCTCTTTGGTGGAAAGGAAGAGTGCTTGGGCGTTAGGGCTCGAAAAGAGGGGAATGAGCAAGCGGAAGGAGAAAGGCATGGGTAAAGAGAAAGAGGCCTTGTCTCTTTATAGGGGCGGTAAGTGCTTTTTGCGCCTCCCCACTGGCCTGGTTGAGCTCATTTGCCTCCCGCTCGCCGCGATTAGCGGTGCGGTTGGATTACCCATGCCCGTATTGATGAGAATCCCGTGATAAGGGGACACGATCTCTGCTTTGACCAGACGTGTCAAGGAAAATGCCTCGCAATATGCGCTGTGGCTGGCTATGGGAAAACGGTTCGAATAACGACTCGACCATAATGACACGTCGCATTGTCTAAAAAGTTGTCAACAGATTGCATTTGTGAAATGTCTTTCTCTCTACGGTGGCATACGAAGATCATATTGTGGATCCGGACACGGTTTGAGTGTTCGATAATTACCTTGGAATATTCGTAGGAGGAACCCACCCTGCAATGTCGAAGACAAGACTGCGCTCCGGACTCATTGTCATTGAAGCCTGGTTCAGGGGCTACAGAGGGAGTCCTGGATTAGGGGGTATCCGGACAGCCGGACTGTGTACAACGTCCGAACTATTGAAGCGTGAAGATACAGGACTCAAGACTTCGGCCCCGTGTTCGGATGGGACTTTCTTTGGCATAGAAGGCAAGCTTGGCGATCCGGATATTATATTTCCTTCCTTGTAACCGACTCCATGTAAACCCTAGCCCTCTCCGGTGTCTATATAAACCGGAGAGGTTGGTCCTTAGAAGGCCGATCACAATTACAATCATACCATCATAGGCTAGCTCTTAGGGTTTAGCCTCTACGATCTCGTGGTAGATCTACTCTTGTACTACCCATATCATCAATATTAATCAAGCAGGAAGTAGGGTTTTACCTCCATTGAGAGGGCCCGAACCTGGGTAAACATCTGTGTCCCTTGCTTCCTGTAGCCATCAGCCTTGACGCACAGATCGGGACCCCCTACCCGAGATCCGTCGGTTTTGACACCGACACCCTTCTTAGCCTACCTCAATAGGCAGGAGCTCCCGGATGGACAGAACGAGGCCCGTTGCATAGTTCGACGCTTCAAAGCCTACAAAGTCCATGAGGGAGAACTCTACAAGAAAAGTACTACCAGAGTCCTTCAAAGATGTATCTCCGAAGAGGAGGGACGACAACTCTTGGCCAAAATACTTGCTGGTCTCGGCGGCCAGCATGCCGCGGCTCGGGCCCTTGTAAGTAAGGCCTTTTGTACAGGTTTCTTTTGGCACACGGCCCGAGCAGACGCACAGGACCTCGTACAACACTGTGTCGGATGCCAGCTTTTTGCCAACCAAAGCCATATGCCACCCACTGCCCTACGCGTAATCCCCATTACCTGGTTTTTCGCGGTCTGGGGGTTGGACATGGTCGGACCCCTTAAAGGGGGAAGCCATAAGAAAAAAAAATTGCTGGTTATGGTAGATAAATTCACTAAATGGATAGAGGCCAAACCAGTTAAAACGGCTGAAGCCAGACCGGTGATAGACTTTATATCTGTTGTCGTACACCGTTATGATGTCCCACACAACATTATTACTGACAACGGCTCTAACTTTACAGCCGACAAGGTGAAAACTTGGTGCGCTAATCTGGGCATTAAGCTCGATTATGCCTCTGTATATCACTCCCAGACAAACGATCAAGTTGAACGGGCCAATGGCCTGATAATGGGCGGCATCAAATCTAGATTAGTGCGATCCCTAAAG
The DNA here is from genome assembly GCA_021605145.1 of Aegilops bicornis. Classification (NCBI taxonomy): domain Eukaryota; kingdom Viridiplantae; phylum Streptophyta; class Magnoliopsida; order Poales; family Poaceae; genus Aegilops; species Aegilops bicornis. The sequence goes on along the minus strand of CM038674.1, from coordinate 228,405,978 downwards.
GAGTCGGACAAACACTGGGTTGAGGAGCCTGACTCCGTACTCTGGGGGCTGCGTACCATGCCCAATCGAACGATCGGATACACACCGTTCTTCATGGTGTACGGCGCAGAGGCTGCCTTGCCCTGCGATATTATTCATGACTCACCTCGAGTGCGCATGTATGAGGAGAGAGAGGCCGAGCTCAATCGGCAGGACGACTTAGATGGCCTGGAGGAGGAGCGCGACGTCGCAAAAGCCCGTTCCGCATTCTACCAACAACAAGCTCGAAGATACCAAAGCAGAGAAGTGTGAGCAAAGACTTATAATGTCGGTGAACTCGTTCTAGGCCTACCAGAGAAGAAAAAGGACAAGCTCAAGCCCAAATGGGAGGGTCCCTTCATTATAGATGAAGTTCTCACTAGAGGAGCCTATTGCCTTCGCAATGCATTGGATAATAGCTTAGAGCCGAACCCATGGAACGCCGCTCGACTCCGAAGATTCTACACCTGAGTCCGGACACATACCTTTGTTCGTTCTCTTTTTCTCCTTTGTCTTTTATTTTTCCTCTTTTTTCGTTTTTTCTTTACGATTTCTAGCGTGTGTTCGGGTAAGCCGCACTTGAAGGGTATGCATCCTTAAATGTACACACCCACCATAACTAGGGGCTTCTCTCACTAGAAGCTTATTATTTTGAGCATAAAGCTCACTATATATATTGTTTTATCACATACGTCATGTCTTCGCCATTATATGCACCTCTATGACTTAAGTTTTTGCCAAGTTGGGTTGCCTGGCTCCTATGCTTATGCCCTACATTCCCGCTAGTTCGGCTAGGGCATAAAGGGAGCACCTCTGCGATTGTTACAACCGGGTCATCCGGACATGTTCCTCAGACGGGTGAAGCCGAAAGCTAGCATTCTTAAGGGAATAATTGGTCGGCGGACAAACGACAAACTGCCTTTGTTGCAACATAAAACTATCAAAATACAAAGACGCTGGTGATTCTTTCACATCACGTCTTAGGCATGTATACATCACGCATGCGGACCTAGGGAGAGGAACCCTTAATGAAACTATTCTCCCTGGAAGATGTTTCTTACGTTAAAACGTAATATAACATAACTCCCCGAATACAGTTTGTCTGCTCAAGCACTATGGCCGGATTGCCTGGTTTCTGAACATACTTGTTTCCCACATGTATAGTTTTCGACACCACTCCAACCCTTGGGTTTCAGAGGTTGAAGCGGAAGGTCTGCCATGACAATCTTTTACAATTCGTCCCGAGATAATTTCGATGATAAGAGTATGGTTACATGAAATCACATGCCTACTCTTTATCCATGCCATCTATCAGGTTGTCTAGTTTACAGTCCTGCTGTGAGAATTTGGCGGCTATCTTTACTTGATCGTACACCAAGCTAACCAGAATTTCTTGTGTGTCTGGTCCCCGAGGTCTGACCCGGGCCATATGATTCAGATCAAGTCCGGTATACTGTGTTTTCACCATGGCCCAGGCCTCTTGTGCACCTTATCAGCATGTTGATGCCCTCCACAGCTCAAAACGAAGACGAGCTCCCTTGAATAACTTCACGAGCTCCCCCATCATTCCTGGAGGAGAATCGGATGGCCATAAAGCCTTAGACATGTTCGTCATTGCCTTTCGAGCTTGCTCATGCACTTTGGATAGCTCTTGCAGCAAGTCGCTTTGAAATTCGGACACTTCTCCTTCGGGCCGCCAGTTAACAAACCTACAGGAACAAATCTCATAAAAAAATCCATCAGGAGATCTTATGAAGAGTTGGGTTTAGTGACATAATAAATATGCCGCCTCTCAGCTTTTTGTTCTCCTTCAAGGCATCCGCCAGTTGGGCTCTTATGTCCTTTAGCTCTTCGGCTTGCTTGATGTTGGCATCATGTAGCTTGTTTTTCTCACTAATTCACTACAAAAAGGCACTTCTGTGATGATACGTGTTTGCCACAGTAGGTCACGTTTTCTGTCATGCATGTACATCCATGATGATTTTATGACAAAATCAAGATAGTCATGCATGTGCTGTCATAGAAGTGTTCCATGACATTACCAAAATTATCATCACGGAAGTGTCCACTTCCATGACGATAAATGGTGCGTCATGAAAGTGCTTTCGCCAAGGGTGCCCGACACGTGGCATCCACCGTAACGGGTCGCCGTTAAGCTATCGGGTCCGGTTTCGGATCTGATAACCCGTTAACAGCCCGGAAAATGGGGATTTTCCACGTGTAAAATTCTCATTGGCTGGAGGAAACACGTGTTGGCTCACCGTTGGGACAGATGTAATCCACTGATTGGACAGGAGGCGCCTATGATAGGTCAACACGTGGCACGGCCCAACAGTGGTCCATTCCGGTGAAAAAGGCAGGCCCAGTAAAAATTAGCAGGTCGGCCTATATAAGGCCTACTTGTGTCAGGTCCATTTAAGCCCACGTCCCATACAAGATGTGCCAATTCGGCCCGTCAACGGCCCGTTAAAGATTTGACACCATTGCAGCCCATCGTCAGTTCGAGCCCGTTAACAACCCATTATATATTTGGGCTCAATATCGGCCCGATGTGATTTCGGCCTGTTAACGGCCCATTCATTGGATGGGCCAATTTCCAGGATGTACATCTTTCAGCCTTTTAGCGACCCATTTAAGTGTTGGGCCAATTTCCGGCCCGGTGTGTCTTTCAGCCTGTTGACGGCCCATAAATGAGTTGGGCCATTTGTAGTCGGACCTTAGTTTTGGCCTTTTAGCGACCCATTTAAGTGTTGGGCCAATTCCCGGCCCGGTGTGTCTTTCAGCCTATTGACGGCCCATAAATGAGTTGGGCCATTTGTAGTTGGACCTGAGTTTTGGCCTTCTAACACAGTTGGGCCATTTACTATATGACCTGACTTTCGGCTTCTTAGCGGCCCATGCTCTTCATGGTCCAAGATTTAACTCACGCTTCTTTTCGGCCTGCTAAAGGCCCATAAAGATAGTTGGGCCATATGTAGCCCGACCATAGTAACGGTCTGTCAATGGCCAAAAGCAAATGGGCCCACCTGTCGCCCGCTTCGATGTCGGCTTGTTAATGACCCAGGAGGTAAGAGGGCCGACCATTAACTTTCGGCCTGGTAATGGACCATTAACTTAATAGGCCCACTAAAGTTCGTACATGTCTTTAGGCCCAATTAGATTATTTGAGCCCATTACGACGAGCAACTATGCACAGGACCAAAACCGATCAAGCAAAGGTACGGCATACAGGGAAAAACATTGCACATCCAGCATATATTACAGGAAATAATATCCATTGGGCAATCAAAGATTGGTGCCAGTGCAAATAAATGAACAGAACCTAACGATCTACAACGTCATAATCTGCAACCACAGCGCGGATGACGCCCATAAGCATGTGGGCAAGTTCTTGCTGCTTTGCTACACTGTCTCTAAAAACATTGATTAGTTGTTGTTGCGCACGAATGGGCACCTCTGATTCCTCCACCATTTCCATCATTGCTTCAGCCATTAATTGGTTCAAAAACATACATTTTTCCGTTGCATTCGAGACAGAGGAAAGTGAACAGATTCAAATGGCGGTTTTGGCAGGCTTGTATTATTGATAGTGGAGAGTGTCTTGACCACTGCATCATAACATAAATTAGGAGGGGAACCGAATAGATTAATCAAGAGTTATTGCCATATTACCTGGCCTAGATTTATTGGAAAGAAACAATGGGGCTGCCTTGCTGTTTTCAGAGTTTGTCTTCTTATCTTCAGCAGCCTGCACCAAATTAACACACTAGCATTGCTATCATTGGTTAGGCCAGATAATAGGAAAGCAACATTGACACAACGAACGTTTGGGCAACCCGACCACACCAGCCTACACCAAATTAACACAATATGGCACATCTATCATCATCCAGGTAAGGTAATACGAAAGCAACATTGACACGATGAATGAAAGAATGGGCAACCATAGCAGCACTACTATTCAGTAATGTGCATGATATGAGATAGTAAACTCATGCAGCTCAGTATGCAAAACTACCAGGCAGTTTTCCTTACAAAATCAACATTGTTGCCTTTAATTATACATTTTGCTACAACTAAATTTAGATCAGATAAAGGTTGGATTCATGCCGATTAACAAAATACATGCTGATGTAAAAATATAGTGATATTCAATAGGTACTTACATCAGCATTGGAGCACAGAGAATTCCCGCAAGATAGTTTCCTCGAATACGATCGCAGTGGAGAAAGTCTTCTATCATGTAGTCTTATTTTCTAAAAGAGAGATGGGTAAGAAACATGTAGAAAATATGATCAGAATGCTATAAAATTTCACGATGCTAGGATACGCACACGCTTCTTAGAATGGAGTTGACATATTTTTGCTGGACTGGAGCGGACTAGTTCTTTGGCCACTGGAATCTGCTTATTATCAGTGGGATTTGGGTTTCTCTGTCCTGGAGTAGTATCTATGAAAACTGGAGTTGGTTTATTATCTCCTAGCATTTGGATCTTTTGCAAAGACCTGGGTTGTAACCCTTCAGATTCTAACATCGACGTCTTTCCCTTGCATGCCTTATATAGAAGAATGGTGCTTCAATTATAAAACATGCTACAACAAAGATGGAATAGGTACTGAAGAATAGAAAGGCATGACATATTGACAAGTTCAGGGTCTTATGAGATTGACTTGTCAAAGTTCATGGTCATACTAGGTTTAATTTGGGCCAGAGTGACTTACTTAAAAATGGCAGGCTAACCCGGGGTTTCAGGTGTATACACCAGGCTTCCAAGCTGTGGCTTGATAGCCTATTAAAAGTGTAGATTATTTGTTCATTGCGATAGCAAAGAATCACCAAGCAATATTTTGAGCTGTGCTCAGTGGGTGCCTATGTTTGAGCTATTCTTTTGCAACACTCTCTTTGGCCCCTAAATAGTTTTCTGGTGTAGCTATGGTTCGGACACGACCAAGCCCCCAAGTGATTTTTCTGGTGGCCTTGAGCCGATCAAGAGGTGTAGCTATGGTTTGAATACGACCAAGCCCCCAAGTGATCAATAATATGATAAGCCAATAAGGCAGGATACCCATGTTTGAACCGCGCATCATGGCAGCAGGTCCTCTTCGGCAACCTTTAACTTTTTGCAAGAGATAAATTCTTCTTGACCCGGATTTTGAACCGGATATTGAGAGCTTCAAAGCTTTGTGGGAGACATCTTTCCCTTGAACCGGATTTTAAACTGGATTCATCATTTTCAACCGGAAATTTTCTGACGGCCTTTAAACTCGAACTTGTGAGAAGTTAATTCATTTTTGAACCGGACATTTTTAAACTGGATTTGAGAGCTTTAGAACTTTGTGAGAGATCAGATTTCCCTTGAACCGGATTGTAAACCAGATATTTGAGAGCTTCAGTGAGACTGACTTCCCTTGAGCCGGATTTTAAACCGGAATCCTTTCTGATGACCCAGAACTTCTTCATTGAGCCGGGATTTTGTAACTGTCATATACTTTCTAAGACGGAAATTTTCTGACGGCCTTTAAATTTTAATCAATATAACAGTAGCCTCCGGGACCAGGTTATCTTCCCCTCCATCGTCCTGGGGTTCTTAACTTTGCTGAAACTGGCAAGATTTGCTGAGTCATGTCATCGTAGCCCCCGAGTCTCAAAGGTGACTCGAGGAGTTGGCTTGAAAGTCTCCATATTTGAGCGTGATATAAACCGGCATAACTTGTATATCATTGGTGTTGATAGCACAATGTGAATCCACAGAAGGTTGAGGTGACTGTGGCGGGTTATAAATGATCCCGTATGAGCCGTGTCAGCAACTCGGCCAATGGTTTCTTCCAACTGGCGATTTGAAGTTAATTAAACTGTAGTGGCGGCCACTTGTGCGCCTGCCCATTGAGCAACCCAGTGCAGACGGCGGTTGATAGTATATGATAATTTGCCTCCATTTTGTTGAAAGAAAAACGGGCTACCCGAGCAGTGACTAGTTTTATACTCAATAAACAGCTCATGCAGACAGGTGCGGCCCGGTGTGTTGATGTAGACCAGGCCGCGAGAGGCGGACGACCAAAATGACCGCAACATCAGAGGCGGCTCAGACAGATGAGTCGGCCACGACATTGTAAACCGGCACGGATGGACGAATCAACCGCAGGTGCAGTGAGTCGGATCATGTTGATGTAGACCGAGTGGCATGGGCGGCGGTTTACGCACGCCCGTTTAATCAGCGCGGCACGGATGAACGTCAGTATAGAATGATGCTGATGCCCCATATCCATGGTATAATAACACCTTTTGTCATAAATAATTACCCTGCATAAAATTTTTGCAAGCCAGACTAACTGTTCACAGATTGATTACTGTATTATAGATAAAACAGATAGGAGGGATATCACCTGAGATATTTTTTGTCGGACGAACATGGATACTGGAGCTGGATAATGCATAATGCTGCTTTCGTTTTTTTAAGAATTGATCTTGGAAGTCGTGCCATGTTGAGAGGAGTAGTAATAAGATCAGTGCTACACACACGATACTGTGCGCACGATTCATGCACGACAACAGATACCTGTCCGTCCAAGCATGTAGCAGAGTCCGGCAGACCGTTTGATTCCGCATTGTTCATCTGTTGTGCATACTGTTGTCGTCCACGCAGTAGTTTCTTAGTAATAATGGCTCTCTTGTCTTCAAATACCTAGAATGATTGAAGCCGCCACATGGGGAGACAACCCCTTTTTTAACAAGTCCAAAGTAATGCATGTCACACCACGCCAGTAGCTTTGATCTTCTGCTATTTATCTTCTGTTGTTTTCCCTTATGAGATGTGATGTTTGTCCCTTCTGGTACAACCAACGGCCACCGCCCTCCTTTCCCTTCTTCTTCTTTTTTTATAGCTTTGGACCGATCTGCTTGGAGTTGGCGGTGAGGATTCGGCCAGCAACTTGGAGGCAGTTACGGTAGAGAAGCGCTAGTGATTCAGTGAAACGGCGATTGAACTTGGTGCGAGGCCAGGGGCCTAGAGAGAGGCCGGCAAGACGACAACGGTGGTCTGCGGCTCGACGTGTAAACAATCGAGGAAGCGAGTTGAAACAAATACGACCCTGGCAACGGCAGGCAGCAGGCCGTGTTGAAGATGGAGGCAATGCGGAAGCAGAGGAAAACTGTGGTGGCACCCCACAGGCACAGCCACGGCGGAGGCGACTCAAGGCACAGCCATGGTGAAGGTGATACATGACCTGAGAGTGACACCACTGCTGACCGGTAAAGCTCATATTTCTGCAAGTATATACGTGCACGCATGCTGAAGCAGTATCGCTTGTGCATGTTGGTTCGAGGCGAAGTAGGCCACAACGTAGGTGGAATAAGGCCACGATGACAGTTTTGACGGCTGCAGGGCCGGAGGTGCCTTGGAAGCAGCCGTCGGTCTGACTGAGGGCCGCGACTCGGACAGTGGTAGCTGAGGCAAGCCGCTCGGAGGAACGGTTGAGGCGGGTGTCGGGGGGATGAACCCCGGGCAGGCAACGGAACCCGGATCTATTTTCAAAAACGGTGAGGCCCGCATCGCCTCACAAACCGGCGTCGCCAGCCGGGTCGCCGACCCGGCAAGGCGCCAAGAACCCGCCAAGACCCTCGACTCGGCAAGGAACGCCAACCCGGCCGCAGCGGCTGGCCCAAGGCAACTCGACCCGGCGCAGCCTTGGCTTCCCCAGTAAGACAACCCACCCGTGGCGTCCACGGCAACCCAGCCACGGGTCAGCTCCCTGTAACACCCCGGATGTAACTTTCCATATTTGTAACTCCAACTCTTGCCATTTTCGGCATGGTGATATGATATTCCCTCCGTGGTTGGGTTTTCTTCATTTTTGCATTTTTTCCATGTCATGCATTTCATATCATGTCATCATGTGCATCGCATTCGCTTACGTGTTCGTCTCATGATTCCGAGCATTTTCCCCGTTGTCCGTTTTGCAATCTGGCACTCCTATGTCCCCCGACGCCCCCTTTTACGTTTTTCCGTGAGCGGGTACTAAACTTTCTCGGAATGGACCGAGCCTTGCCAAGTGGCCTTGGTACACCACCGGTAAACCACCTGTCAAGTTTCGGGTCATTTGGAGCTCGTTTGGTACTCCAACGGTTAACCGCACTCTCGCAAAGGCCTCTTTTAAGTTGCAGCCCAACACCCCTCCAAAAAAGCCCAATAACCCATCTAAGTCACTTCCATGCTCTCCGTCGTCGGATCACGATCGTGTGGGCGAAAACCGCACCTCATTTGGAGCTTCCTAGCTCCCTCTACCTATAAATATGCATCTCCCCCTCCAAATCCGGGCGAAACCCTAGCATTTTTCCCTCTCCGCGCCGCCGGACGAAATGCGGACGGCCGGACACGTCCGCCCGCCGCGCCGGACGAACCAGGAGCTGCCACGTGTCCCGCCCGCGCCCCACATCGCCGCCGACCCCGCGGGCCCGCGAGGCCCGTCTGCGGGCCGGCCGCCACGCCAGCCATGGCCGCCGCGCCCGCTCCTCCGTGCCTCCGCCCGTGGGCCACTGCCACCGGCGCCGCCGCCTCGCCGCCGGGCCTCGCCCGGCCTCTCCTTCTCCCTCTCCGGCCCCGAGCGCCGCCGGCCGCCTCGGATCCGATCGGATCTAGATCGAAGGGTTGACTTCTCCCTCTCCCCCGAATCGCCCGTCATTATTCTGTGATATTTTGTTGCATTTTCAACGCATCATATCTTTGCACTCGTTGCTCCGTTTCATGCGTGTAATATGTCAAATTGTTCGTCTCGAAGAGTAGATCATTTCATCTAATTGCATCATTTCTATTCGAGCTCATCTTGATGCCCGAAATGCTGTTAGAAGAGGGCTATGTGATGTTAGTTTCTGTTTCTTAACAGAACATGCACTTTTGTCATTTTTGCCATGATTGATGTGTGCATCCTATGAACTTGAGTCCTACATGTGTTTTGTAATATGCCATGCCATATTTCCAGGGGTGTATGCCATGTATTTTTATGATCTCTGTGGTGACTAGCACAAGCATGAAAACTAGGCTTCATGATGTTGCTGATTTCAGCCCCTGTTTTGCTGATATTTTTATGCCATGTTAACTTGATGCTACCGAGAGATCCATGCATATTTTGAGATACTTCAGTAAGGATGTTTTGAACATATGGTTATGCTCTATCCATCCATGCCTTTGTTTGCAATTATGGAGTGCCATAGCTTGAGTCAATCGAGCTCTACGTTTGCTTTAAAATGTTTCCTGGCAGATTGCTTACATGTTATTCAATTTTGCCAAGGTTGTTGTAGTGGATCCGTGTATGCTATGATGTTGTTCTTGCCATGTACGGCTTCTATGCCATGTCTTCCCTATGGATGTATGCTTATTTTATCATGTAATGCTCTGTAGTGAGTGTATCGAGCTCTTAAACATGCCTACTTGTTATCTGTTTTTGTCATGCTCTGTTGCTGAATCTGTTAACGAAACTTGCTATATTGACATGGGTGCTATTGTATTTTCTGATCCTTTTTGGCTTATGGTCAGTAAGGGACTTTTGTTCTATGCTTTGAGTAGACTCATGACATGCCTTGTTTTGCTATTATAAGTTCCTGTAGCATGCTGTTTTCTTGCTCTGGACATTGCTACCTGATGCTGTTTTTGCCATGTTTAGTAATTTCACAAAGTCTGTGAAGCTGATATATTTTGCACTTTTTCCATGCTTGTTGGACCTGTTATGTTGTGAATTAGCCGTAGCTCAGTGTTCATCTTTTGTCAAGCATCTTGAGTAGATCACTGCCATATGCTTTGTTGCTACGTTTGGGTGCAGTAGCTTAATTTCTTGTTGCTTGCTAATTGGTATCATGCTGTTAATGGCAGATTTGTGTCATTCTTGTTTTGCTTGTCATTTGCAAACCGTGCATCCTATTCCGGTGATCTTTATATCGATTTCAACCGAAATCATCTCACTTTTCCAGCGGCATACTTGGTTTGCCAACTTGATGCCTGGTTCATCATTTTCCTTCCGGAGCACGCATACGCATTGCATATCACATCCCGCATATCATGCCATGTATTGCATCATGTTGCTTGTGCATTGCACCGTGATTTATTGTGGTTCCATTGTTTGTGTTCTTGCTTTGGGTAGAGCCGGGAGACGAGTACGTGAACGAGGAACCTGTTGAGAACGCTTACGAGGATCAAGCTTTCGACAACTCTGAGAACTTTGCGGTGCAAGATGACCATCCCCTCGAAATCACTTCTATCTTTGCTTGCTAGATGCTCGCTCTTTTGCTATGCCTATGCTATGATGCCTATCACTTGCTTATCATGCCTCCCATATTGCCATGTCCAACCTCTAACCATCCTTTCCTAGCAAACCGTTGATTGGCTATGTTACCGCTTTGCTCAGCCCCTCTTATAGCGTTGCTAGTTGCAGGTGAAGATGAAGTTTGTTCCTTGTTGGAACATGGAGATGTTGTTCCTTGTTGGAACATGCTTACTTGGTGGGGATATCACAATATATCTGCTATAATTAATGCATCTATATACTTGGTAAAGGGTGGAAGGCTTGGCCTTATGCCTGGTGATTTGTTCCACTCTTGCCACCCTAGTTGCCGTCATACCGGTATTATGTTCCTTGATTTCGCGTTCCTTACACGGTTGGGTGATTTATGGGACCCCCTTGACAGTTCACTTTGAATAAGACTCCTCCAAAGAAGGCCCAACTTTGGTTTTACCATTTGCCACCTAAGCCTTTTTCCCCGGGTTTTCATGAGCCCGAGGGTCATCTTTATTTTAACCCCGGACCAGTGCTCCTTCGAGTGCTGGCCCGAACTGAGCTGCTCTACGGGCCACCACGGGAAACTTCGAGGCTTGGTTTTACTCGTAGCTAGTCTCATCCGGATGTGCCCTGAGAACGAGATATGTGCAGCTCCTATCGGGATTTGTCGGCACAATCGGCGGCTTTGCTGGTCTTGTTTTATTGCTGTCGAAATGTCTTGTAGTCCGGGATTCCGAGACTGATCGGGTCTTCCCGGAAGAAGGAATATCCTTCGTTGACCGTGAGAGCTTATAATGGGCTAAGTTGGGACACCCCTGCAGGGTATAATCTTTCAAAGCCGTGCCCGGTTATGAGGCAGATGGGAATTTGTTAATGTCCGGTTGTAGAAAACTCGAAGTTGACCTTGATTAAAATACACATCAACCGTGTGTAACCGTGATGGTCTCTTCTCGGAGTCCGGGAAGTGAACATGTTGTTGGAGTTATGTTTGACGTAAGTAGTTCAGATCACTTCTTGATCGCTACTAGCTTCACGACCGCCGCCTTGCTTCTCTTCTCGCTCTCTTTGCGAATGTAGCCACCATATATGATTGTCGCTTTCTGCAGCTCCACCTCAAAACTCTGTCCTTCCAATAAGCTTAAATAGTCTTGATCTCGAGGGTGTGATATTGCTGAGTCCCCGAGACTCACAGATTCTACCAAAACAGATGCAGGTGCCGACGATGCCAGTGCAGATGACGCAACCGAGCTCAAGTGGGAGTTCGATGAGGAACGTGGTCGTTACTATGTGTCTTTTCCTGATGATCAGTAGTGGAGCCCAGTTGGGACGATCGGGGATCTGTTTAGCATTTGGGGTATCTTCTTTTATGTTGGTTCCGTAGTCGGACCTTGAGTGTAATCTGTATGATGGATGTTTATTTATGTTCTGTGTGAAGTGGCATTTGTAAGCCAACTATGTATCTCTTTCCTTATGTATTACATGGGTTGTGTGAAGATTACCTCACTTGCGACATTGCTTTCAATGCGGTTATGCCTCTAAGTCGTGCTTCGACACGTGGGAGATATAGCCGCATCGAGGGCGTTACAAGTTGGTAATCGTCGAGCCATCCCGACTTAGGAGCCCTCGCTGATTGTTCTTTGGCGTTGTTGAGTCTTGAACGTAAAATGTTTTGAGTATTAGGTTTATATATATCGTAGTGTAGTATTCTTTTACTCCTCTGTCCCTTCGTCGCCTGGTGAGGTCTCCTGACGTAGAAGTTTTGACTCTCCTCTCCTCAAATTTCACTAAAAAATTTAGGATCACGCGGGTATCTTGGAATCGTTCCGATGGTTTTGTGACGAGAACATTATTCTTGGTGCCTCCTGACATTTAGGGGTTGTGGCAGTGTCCCGGGGAGTTGAGCTCCGAGGTGTTGTCGTCACAATTTTATCGTTGCAGTTCTGGAATACCTGAGTTTTGCCGACATCGAAATCTCTTTTGTACAGTTGTTGGTGAGATAACCCCGATAACCCAGTACTGGGGCGAGCTCGGGAGTATTGCCATGACTCGTATAACGGATGCTTTTCGAAGGTCGAGGTACACGATTTCCGAAGGTTTCTTGGTTATGTGTTGACGGATGGATACAGCTGGATCTAGGTATTGTTAGTTTGGGTGATATATTTTGTGTCCCCTGTATCCCCAACACCAGATTGCATAACCAGAAAGTTTCGGGAGTTTATAGGTGGGATTCAAGTAGCTCCTAGCAATTCTTCCCGCAGATATTTGTTTTGTGATTGGGTAATCCTTACCACTTATTTGTTCCAGTCGTACCTTGTTATTTTTTCATCAACCCTTAATCAAGTGGCTTCTCACCTTAATGGACGTGTGATGTTAGCTTTTGGAATTCATTCGTTCATCCTTGTTCGAATGTTTATTGTGAAGACTATATGTTGCAATTTCTACCCGTTGATTCAACTTGACTATCTGTCTATCAAAGTGCTAACGGATGTCACCCTCTTCAGGATGGCTCCGCCAACGCGTCTGAATCCGGAACATGATGATGGGAGTCAGTCGAACCCTCCACCTCCGCCTCCGGAGGCCTGGCAAGCTATCATGGCAGCCACCAATGCCAATGCTCAGATGATTTTGCAACTCTTGCAAGAGCGTACCCAAGGGCAAGGCAATCAAGGAAATCAAGGTCAAGGCAACAACCAGCCGCACTTTGCTACCCTCAATCAGTTCCTCGCTAATCAGCCGAAGTCTTTCAGTTTCTGTGTCGAGGCCACAGACGCCGACGATTGGCTTGTGGACATCTGCAAACATTTTGAATGTAGCAATGTCAGACCTGAGGACTTTGTCAAGTTCGCTTCGTTTCAACTCAAGGACCAAGCTGCTGAGTGGTACCAGTAGTACAAAGATTCCAGAGGAGGTCGTGTAATTACCTGGGATGAGTTCCGCCGAGACTTCAGAGCTCACCACATTCCGAAAAGTGTTGTTGAGAGCAAGCGTGAGGAGTTCCGCAATCTCAAGCAAGGCGGAATGTCTGTGTATCAATACAATATCCAGTTCCAGAAACTCGCTCACTTCGCTAGGCAAGACGTCCCTGATGAAAAGAGTATGATCTATCAATTCAGAGGTGGACTCAGAGAAGATCTGCAATTAGCTCTCGTGCTTTTGAGCCGTAAAAGTATGATGAATTCTACAACATGGCACTGAAGCAAGAAGCTGCCCAGCTCAAATGTGAGGCTTCTAAGAAGAGAATCAGGGATGCAGTTCAGTCATCTTCTTCCTCTCAAGTGGCAGCTAAGCAGCAGAAGTTCTACCTTCCTCCTCCTCCGTTCCGTCAGCCTTATCAGCAGAAGAACTCAGGTGGTCGTGGATCTTCCCACCCACCCAACCCAGGCTATCAGAACAAGTCAAATTCTCAAGCTCCAAGGTCAAATGCTCCTTACCACCGTCCGCTCTCAGAGGTGACTTGCAACAAGTGTCAGCAGAAAGGTCACTATGCGAACAAGTGCTTCAACCAAAGGCGCCTTCCGCCTCCTCCTCCTGTGAAATCTTCAAGAAATGCAGTGGTCAAGCATAATCCCAAGTCTGCAAAGGTGAACATGATGAATGCAGCTCAAGCGGAGGAATCTACTGACGTGATAATGGGTAATCTCTCAGTTAATGATATTCCTGCAAAAGTCTTATTTGATACTGGTGCATCGCATTCTTTCATGTCATATCCTTTTGCATCGAAGCACAATTTTGACACAGAGGAATTACCTAAAGCATTGCAAGTTATTTCTCCGGCTAAGCGTTTGAGCTCTAGCATGATGGTTCCGAATGTCGGTATCAAGATGGGAGACTATAGATTTCTGGCTAAACCAATTGTCCTTGGTGACTCGGATATTGATCTTATTCTCGGGATGGACTGGCTTTCTCAGCATAAAGCTCAGCTTGATTGTGCTGCCAGGGAAATTCAATTGACTCACTCTTCTAATGATGTGATCATCTATGCCGCTCGTGATGAAACCATTCGGTTGTTTTCTCTCAATGAGAAGGGCGAATTGGATGCTATCTCTCGATTCCATCGTTTGTGAGTACCAAGATGTCTTTCCGTAAGAGCTTCCAGAATGCCTCCTCACCGCCAGTTGAATTAGATTATCGATCTTGAGCACGGCATCAACCCGTTTGCAAGCGTCCATACAAGCTTGGACCTGATGAGCTGAAGGAATTGAAGAAGCAGCTCGATGAACAAGAGCGTCTGGGTTTGATCGCACCGAGTTCATCTCCTTGGGGTTGTGGTGTTCTTTTTGTCCGGAAGAAGGATGGCACGGACCGACTTTTGCGTCGACACCGTCCATTGAATAAGAAGACAATCAAGAACAAGTATCCACTCCCCAACATCAATGAGCTTTTCGAGCAACTCAAAGGTGCTAAAGTGTTCTCCAAGCTTGACCTTCGTATGGGTTATCATCAGATTCACATTCGTGAACAAGATATTCCCAAGACAGCATTCAGAACAAGCTTTGGTTCTTATGAATATACTGTCATGTCTTTCGGCCTTGTCAATGCTCCTCCAACATTCTCTCGGATGATGAACTTCGTCTTCAACCCCTACACCAATGAATTCGTCTTGGTCTATCTTGATGATATTTTGGTCTTCTCCAAGAATAAGAAGGATCATGCCAAACATTTGCGATTGGTGCTAGACAAGCTCAGAGAGCATCAATTCTATGCGAAGTTTTCCAAATGTGAATTTTGGCTTGATGAAGTTCTTTACCTTGGTCATATCATCTCCGCCAAGGGCATCGCTTTTAATCCCGAAAAGGTGTCCGCAGTTGTGAATTGGGAACCTCCTCAGAATGTCAAGCAGCTCCATGATTTTCTTGGTCTTGCAAGCTATTGTCAAGATTCGTTGAGAACTTCTCTAAGATTGCAAAGCCTCTTTCCAACCTCCTCCGAAGCATGTGAAGTATGTCCGGTCTCCGAGTGTGACGTTGCTTTCAATACTCTCAAAGAGAAACTCGTCACAGCTCTGTCTTGACTCCTCTGATGAATCCAAGCCATTCGAAGTTTTCTGTGATGCTTCTCTTCAAGGTCTCGGTGTTGTGTTAATGCAAGAGAAGAGAGTTGTGGCCTATACCTCTCATCAACTGAAGCCCAACGAAAAGAACTACCCCACTCACGATCTTGAGTTGGCGGCAGTTGTCCATGCATTGATAACATGGAGACATCTCTTGTTGGGAAGGAAAGTGGACATATTCACCGATCACAAGAGCCTCAAGTATATCTTCACTCAACCGAACCTCAACCTCAGGCAGACTCGATGGGTCGAAATGATTCAAGAGTACAACCCAAGTATTGAATATACTCCGGGCAAGGCCAATGTGATTGCAGATGCTTTGAGCAGGAAGGCTTATTGCAACAGTTTAATCCTCAAGCCCTTCCAACCGGATCTTTGTGAAGCTTTCCGCAAGCTGAATCTTCAAGTTGTTCCTCAAGGCTTTCTTGCCAACCTCATAGTCGCTCCTACTTTGGAAGATCAGATCCGTGAGGCTCAACTCCTGGATACCATGGTGAAAAAGGTGAAACGTGGTATCGACAAGGGCATTTCCAAATACAAGTGCTTCCACATTGATGTCAAACATACTCTTTTCTTCGAGGACCGGATTGTGGTTCCAAAGGGTGATCTACGTAAAGTCATTATGAACGAGGCACACAATTCGCTTCTATCCATTCATCCTGGAAGTACGAAGATGTACCATGACCTCAAGCGATCATATTGGTGGACTCGAATGAAGCGAGAAATTGCTCAATTCGTGAATGAGTGTGATGTCTGCAGAAGAGTGAAAGCAGAACACCAACGACCAGCTGGTCTCCTCCACCCTCTTGCTATTCCAGAATGGAAGTTTGATCATATTGAGATGGACTTCGTGACTGGATTTCCAAAGTCCAAGCGTGGAAATGATGCTATCTTCGTTGACATTGACAAGCTTACTAAAGTGGCTCAATTTCTTCCTATCAAAGAATCTATCACAACAGCTCAGTTGGCAGAGCTATACACCTCCAGGATTGTCTCCTTGCACGGTATTCCTCAAGTGATCTCTTCAGACCGTGGCAGCATCTTTACCTCCAAGTTTTGGGATTCTTTTCAGAAGGCCATGGGCACCAACATTCATTTCAGCATAGCTTTCCATCCTCAAACAAGTGGCCAAGTCGAGCGAGTCAATCAAATCCTTGAAGATATGCTCAGGGCTTGTGTCATTTCCTTCGGTATGAAGTGGGAAGATTGTCTTCCATATGCCGAAGTTCTCCTACAACAACAGCTTCCAAGCGAGTTCTGCAAGGCCCCATTCGAAATTCTCTATGGCAGAAAGTGTCGTACTCCTCTCAATTGGTCCGAGACAGGTGAACGCCAACTTCTTGGCAACAACTTGATCACAGAAGCCGAAGAAATGTGCAAAGTCATTCGTGAGAATCTCAAAGCCGCGCAATCGTGCCAAAAGAGCTATTATGATGACAAGCACCGTGATGTGGCTTTTGAAATCGGAGACCATGTCTACCTCCGCGTCTCTCCAATGAAAGGCACTCGTCAGCCGGTATCAAAGGGAAGCTTGCCCCTAGATACGTGGGTCCTTTCAAGATCATTGGCAAAAGAGGCGATCTCGCCTATCAACTTGAGCTTCCGCCCAACTTCGCAAATGTGCATGATGTGTTTCACGTGTCACAGCTTCGCAAGTGCTTCAAGACTCCTGAGTGCACTATCAACTTCGAAGAAATTGACCTCCAAGAAGATCTTTCTTATCATGAGCACCCCGTTGCTATTCTTGAAGAAACCGAGCGCAAGACTCGCAACAAGTCTATCAAATTCCTGAAAGTGAAGTGGTCACACCATTCCGACCAAGAAGCCACCAGGAGCGCGAGGATCACCTCCGTTCGAATATCCGGAGTTCTTTCAGTCCTAGATCTCGGGACGAGATCCTCTTGTAGTGGTGGAGTGTTGTAACACCCCGGATGTAACTTTCCATATTTGTAACTCCAACTCTTGCCATTTTCGGCATGGTGATATGATATTCCCTCCGTGGTTGGGTTCTCTTCATTTTTGCATTTTGTTAATGTCATGCATTTCATATCATGTCATCATGTGCATCGCATTCGCTTACGTGTTCGTCTCTTGATTCCGAGCATTTTCCCCGTTGTCCGTTTTGCAATCCGGCACTCCTATGTCCCCCGGCGCCCTTTTTACGCTTTTCCGTGAGCGGTACTAAACTTTCTCGGAATGGACCGAGCCTTGCCAAGTGGCCTTGGTACACCACCGTAGACCACCTGTCAAGTTTGGTCATTTGGAGCTCGTTTGGTACTACAACGGTTAACCGCACTGCCGCGAAGGCCTCTTTTAAGTTGCAGCCCAACACCCCTCCAAAACAGCCCAATAACCCATCTAAGTCACTTCCATGCTCTCCGTCGTCGGATCACGATCGTGTGGGCGAAAACCGCACCTCATTTGGAGCTTCCTAGCTCCCTCTACCTATAAATATGCATCTCCCCCTCCAAATCCGGGCGAAACCCTAGCATTTTTCCCTCTCCGCGCCGCCGGACGAAATGCGGACGGCCGGACACGTCCGCCCTTGGCCGGACGAACCAGAGCTGCCACGTGTCCCGCGCCCCACATCGCCCGCCCGACCCAGCAGGCCCGCGAGGCCGTGCAGGGCCCTCAGCCCGGCCGCCCGTGCCGCCCATGCAGCTCCTCCGCCTCCGCCCCATGGCCCGCGCCCGCCTCGCCCGTCCGGCCGCCCGATGCGCCTCACGCCAGCGCCTCCCGCCCGCCCGCGCCGCCCGCCTCGGCCACCGGCCACTGCGCCGCCGCCTCGCCGCCCCGGGCCTCGCCCGGCCTCTCCTTCTCCCTCTCCGGCCCCGAGCGCCGCCGGCCGCCTCGGATCCGATCGGATCTAGATCGAAAGGTTGACTTCTCCCTCTCCCCCGAATCGCCCAAGTCATTATTCTGTGATATTTTGTTACAGCTTCAACGCATCATAACTTTGCACTCGTTGCTCCGTTTCGTGCGTGTAATATGTCAAATTGTTCGCCTCAAAGAGTAGATCATTTCATCTCATTGCATCATTTTCATTTGAGCTCATCTTGATGCCCGAAATGCTTTTAGAAGAGGGCTATGTGATGTTAGTTTCTGTTTCTTAACAGAACATGCACTTTTGTCATTTTTGCCATGATTGATGTGTGCCTCCTATGAACTTGAGTCCTACATGTGTTTTTGTAATATGCCATGCCATCTTTCCAGGGGTGTATGCCATGTATTTTTGTGATCTCTGTGGTGACTAGCACAAGCATGCAAACTAGGCTTCATGATGTTGCTGATTTCAGCCCCTGTTTTGCTGATATTTTTATGCCATGTTAACTTGATGCTACCGAGAGATCCATGCATATTTTGAGATACTTCAGTAAGGATGTTTTGAACATATGGTTATGCTCTATCCATCCATGCCTTTGTTTGCAATTATGGAGTGCCATAGCTTGAGTCAATCGAGCTCTACGTTTGCTTTAAAATGTTTCCTGGCAGATTGCTTACATGTTATTCAATTTTGCCAAGGTTGTTGTAGTGGATCTGTGTATGCTATGATGTTGTTCTTGCCATGTACGGCTTCTATGCCATGTCTTCTTGATGGATGTATGCTTATTTTATCATGTAATGCTCTGTAGTGAGTGCATCGAGCTCTTAAACATGCCTACTTGTTATCTGTTTTTGTCATGCCCTGTTGCTGAATCTGTTAACGAAACTTGCTATATTGACATGGGTGCTATTGTATTTTCTGATCCTTTTTGGCTTATGGTCAGTAAGGGACTTTTGTTCTATGCTTTGAGTAGATTCATGTCATGGCTTGTTTTGCTATTATAAGTTCCTGTAGCATGCTGTTTTCTTGCTCTGAACATTGCTACCTGATGCTGTTTTTGCCATGTTTAGTAATTTCAGAGTCTGTGAAGCTGATATATTTTGCACTTTTTCCATGCTTGGTTGGACCTGTTATGTTGTGAATTAGCCGTAGCTCAGTGTTCATCTTTTGTCAAGCATCTTGAGTAGATCACTTCCATATGCTTTGTTGCTATGTTTGGGTGCAGTAGCTTAATTTCTTGTTGCTTGCTAAGTGGTATCATGCTGTTAATGGCAGATTTGTGTCATTCTTGTTTTGCTTGTCATTTGCAAACCGTGCATCCGATTCCGGTGATCTTTATATCGATTTCAACCAAAATCATCTCACCTTTCCAGCGGCATACTTGGTTTGCTAACTTGATGCCTGGTTCATCATTTTCCTTCCGGAGCACGCATACGCATTGCATATCACATCCCGCATATCATGCCATGTATTGCATCATGTTGCTTGTGCATTGCACCGTGATTTATTGTGGTTCCATTGTTTGTGTTCTTGCTTTGGGTACGAGGAACCTGTTGAGAACGCTTACGAGGATCAAGCTTTCGACAACTCTGAGAACTTTGCAGGCAAGATGACCATACCCTTTAAATCACTTCTATCTTTGCTTGCTAGATGCTCGCTCTTTTGCTATGCCTATGCTACGATGCCTATCACTTGCTTATCATGCCTCCCATATTGCCATGTCCAACCTCTAACCATCCTTTCCTAGCAAACCGTTGATTGGCTATGTTACCGCTTTGCTCAAATTTCTCTTATAGCGTTGCTAGTTGCGGTGAAGATGAAGTTTGTTCCTTGTTGGAACATGGAGATGTTGTTCCTTGTTGGAACATGCTTACTTGTTGGGGATATCACAATATATCTGCTATAATTAATGCATCTATATACTTGGTAAAGGGTGGAAGGCTTGGCCTTATGCCTGGTGATTTGTTCCACTCTTGCCACCCTAGTTGCCGTCATACCGGTGTTATGTTCCTTGATTTCGCGTTCCTTACACGGTTGGGTGATTTATGGGACCCCTTGACAGTTCATTTTGAATAAGACTCCTCCAGCAAGGCCCAACTTTGGTTTTACCATTTGCCACCTAAGCCTTTTTCCCCCGGGTTTTCGCGAGCCCGCGGGTCAG
The DNA here is from genome assembly GCA_021605145.1 of Aegilops bicornis. Classification (NCBI taxonomy): domain Eukaryota; kingdom Viridiplantae; phylum Streptophyta; class Magnoliopsida; order Poales; family Poaceae; genus Aegilops; species Aegilops bicornis. The sequence continues at coordinate 228,385,659 of CM038674.1, read as the reverse complement.
CTTTATTTTAACCCCGGACCGGTGCTCCTTCGAGTCTTGGCCCGAATCGAGACTGCGGGGCCACCTCGGGGAAACTTCAGGGTGGGTTTTACTCGTAGCTAGTCTCATCCAGATGTGCCCTGAGAACGAGATATGTGCAGCTCCTATCGGGATTTGTCGGCTGTCGGGCGGCTTTGCTGGTCTTGTTTTATTGCTTTGTCGAAATGTCTTGTAGTCCGGGATTCCGAGATCGATCGGGTCTTCCCGGTAGAAGGAATATCCTTCGTTGACCGTGAGAGCTTATAATGGGCTAAGTTGGGACACCCTGCGAGGTATTATCTTTTCGAAAGCCGTGCCCATGGTTATGAGGCGGTGGGAATTTGTTAATGTCCGGTTGTAGAAAACCCGAAGTTGACCTTGATTAAAATACACATCAACCGCGTGTGTAACTGATGGTCTCTTCTCGTGAGTCCAGGAAGTGAACACGGTGTTGGAGTTATGTTTGACGTAAGTAGTTCAGGATCACTTCTTGATCGCTACTAGCTTCACGACCGCGCCTTGCTTCTCTTCTCGCTCTCTTTTGCGAATGTAGCCACCATATATGCTAGTCGCTTGCTGTAGCTCCACCTCAAAACTCTGTCCTTCCTATAAGCTTAAATAGTCTTGATCTCGCGGGTGTGAGATTGCTGAGTCCCCGTGACACAGATTCTACCAAAACAGTTGCAGGTGCCGACGATGCCGGTCTGAGATGACGCAACCGAGCTCAAGTGGGAGTTCGATGAGGAACGTGGTCGTTACTATGTGTCTTTTTCACGATGATCGTATGTGGAGCCAGCTTGGGACGATCGGGGATCTGTAGCATTTGGGGTATCTTCTTGTATTTTGGTTCCGTAGTCGGACCTTGAGTGTAATCTGTATGATGGATGTTTATTTATGTTCTGTGTGAAGTGGCATTTGTAAGCCAACTATGTATCTCTTTCCTTATGTATTACATGGGTTGTGTGAAGAATACCTCACTTGCGACATTGCTTTCAATGCGGTTATGCCTCTAAGTCGTGCTTCGACATCGTGGGAGATATAGCCGCATCGAGGGCGTTATAAGTTGGTAATCGAGCCATCCCCATAGAGCCCCTCGCTGATTGTTTGTCGGGCGTTGTTGAGTCTAGAACAAAAAATGTTTTGAGTCTTAGGATTATATATATCGGAGAGTAGGATTCTTTTTACTCCCAGTCCCTTAAATACGCTCTGGTGAGGTCTCCTGATGTAGAAGTTTTGACTCTCCTCTCCTCAAATTTCACTATAAAAAAATTTTAGGATCACGCGGGTATCTTGGAATCGTTCCGATGGTTTTGTGACGAGAACATTGTTCTTGGTGCCTCCTGACATTTAGAGGTTGTGGCAGTGTCCCGGGGAGTTGAGCTCCGAGGTGTTGTCGTCACAATTTTATCGTTGCGATTCTGGAATACCTGAGTTTTGCCGACATCGAAATCTCTTTTGTACAGTTGTTGGTGAGATAACCCGATAACCCAAAGATCTTGAGGCGAGCTCGGGAGTATTGCCATGACTCGTATAACGGATGCTTTTCAAGGTCGAGGTACACGATTTCGAAGGTTTCTTGGTTATGTGTTGACGGATGGATACAAATTTCGATCTAGGTATTGTTAGTTTGGGTGATATATTTTGTGTCCCCTGTATCCCCAACACCAGTTGCATAACCGTAAAGTTTCGGGAGTTTATAAGGTGGGATTCAAGTAGCTCCTAGCATTTCTTCCCGCAGATATTTGGTTTGTGATTGGGTAATCCTTACCACTTATTTGTTCCGGTCATACCTTGTTATTTTTTCATCAACCCTTAATCAAGTGGCTTCTCACCTTAATGGACGTGTGATGTTAGCTTTTGGAATTCATTCGTTCATCCTTGTTCGAATGTTTATTGTGAAGACTATATGTTGCAATTTCTACCCGTTGATTCGACTTGACTATCTGTCTATCAAAGTGCTAACGGATGTCACCCTCTTCAGGATGGCTCCGCCAAAGCGTCTGAATCCGGAACGTGATGATGGGAGTCAGTCGAACCCTCCACCTCCACCTCCGCCTCCGGAGGCCTGGCAAGCTATCATGGCAGCCACCAATGCCAATGCTCAGATGATTTTGCAACTCTTGCAAGAGCGTACCCAAGGGTGATCCGCCGGGACCCCCTACCCGAGATCCGCCGGTTTTGACACCGACATTGGTGCTTTCATTGAGAGTTCCTCTGCGTCATCATCTTTAGGCCCGATGGCTCCCCCGATCATCAACAACGATGCGCTCCAGGGTGAGACTTTTCTCCCGGACAGATCTTCAGATTCGGCGGCTTTGCATCATGCCAATTAAGCAGCCATCCGGAAGCAGATTGAAAGCTACGCCCCTGGCCACCAGGTCAGATTTGGAAGTTTAACTACATGGCTGACGTCCGCGGAGACTTGATCTTCGACGGGTTCGAGCCATAGCCAACACTGTCACAAGGGGCACGATCTAGCTGTGCCACCGAACGGTGTCCTGGAGGCCGCACCAATGTCCGCTCCGACCTTTAGCTCAGAGCCGACTGCGCCGATCGAGGACGGGTGGCTGGACACCGCCTCGGGGGCTGCGATCTCTACGGTGATTGAGCCGTAAACCTACCCGCCCTTTCTTGGCTTCGTGACTCCAAGGTGCTTTGGACTCCTCTCCGGACTCCGAGCCTTCCGTGCCCCGCTTAATCGAATCCGATTGGGCGCCGATCATGGAATTCACTGCCATGACATCTTTCAAAGACTCACCATTTGGCGACATCCTGAATTCACTAAAGTCTCTCTCTTTATCGTGGGAGCCCTGGCCGGATTATGGTCGGGAAGGTTGGGATGCAGACGACGAAGAAATTCAAAGCCCACCCACCACCCACTTCAGAGCCACTTGCCGATGATTTAACCGACATGCTCGACTTCGACTCCGAAGACATCGACGGTATGGACGATGATGCAGGAGACGACCAAGAACCAGCGCCCACAGGGCACTGGAAGGCCACCTCGTCATACGACATATACATGGTGGACATCCCAAAAGATGGGAATGGCAATGGAACAGCGGAGGATGACCCCTCCAAGAAACAGCCTAAGCGCCGGCGTCAGCAGCGCCGCTCTAAATCCCTCCAAGAAACAGCCTAAGCACGGGAGACAATAACACCCCGGGACGGTCAAAGACAACCCTCCAAGAGGGATTCAGCGCAGAGGATGGAGAAGCCAGCCCTCATGAGAGAGCGGCAGAAAGAGAGGTAGAGGACGATAATTGCATGCCTCCCTCCGAAGATGAGGCAAGCCTCGACGACGATGAATTCGTCGTGCCCGAGGATCCCGTCGAAGAAGAGCATTTCAAACGTAGGCTTATGGCCACGGCAAGCAGCCTCAAGAAAAATCACCAACAGCTTAGAGCTGACCAAGACTTGCTAGCTGACAGATGGACTGAAGTCCTTGCGGCCGAAGAGTATGAAGTCGAGCGCCCCTCCAAGAGCTACCCAAAACGCAGGCTGCTACCCCGATTAGAGGAGGAAGCACCCAAACCTCCATCACCAGCGCATGATACGGCTGACCGGCCACCTCGTGGCCGTGACAGAGAGGCCTCTCGGCCCTCAACTCAAGCCGCACCCCGGCGCCGCTCAAAAAATACCAAGGCACGGGGAAATGCGCCAGACCTGCGAGATATATTGGAGGACAAGGCAAGGCAAACAAGATCGATCTATGGATCGCGTGGGCGCCCCACGACGCGTGATTTATAACCGCCACGCGGATATGGCAACTCGGCCAGCCGAACCACGATGAACAAAGCTCATTTGAGCTGCGTCGTGATATAGCCCAATATAGAGGCGCCGCACACCCACTATGCTTCATAGATGAAGTGATGAATCATCAAATCCCTGAGGGTTTCAAACCCGTAAACATTGAATCATATGATGGCACAAGAGATCCTGCGGTTTGGATCGAGGACTATCTCCTTCACATCCACATGGCCCGCGGTGATGATCTACACGCCATCAAATACCTCCCACTCAAGCTTAAAGGACCAGCCCGGCATTGGCTTAACAACTTGCCGGCGAGTCAATTGGTTGTTGGGAAGACACGGAAGTCGCATTCCTCGACAATTTCGGTGGCACATATGTGCGACCACCAGATGCCGATGACCTAAGCCACATAATTCAGCAGCGGAGGAATCGGCGGAGACAATTCTGGACACGGTTCCTAACCAAGAAAAATCAAATCGTTGACTGTCCAGATGCAGAGGCCCTTGCAGCCTTCAAACACAACATCCGCGACGAGTGGCTTGCCCGGCACCTAGGACAGGAAAAGCCGAAATCCATGGCAGCCCTCACAACACTCATGACCCGCTTTTGCGTGGGAGAGGACAGCTGGCTAGCTCGTAGTAACAACATGACCAAGAGCCCTGGTAATTTGGATACCAAGGACAACAATGGCAGGTCGCATCGCAACAAGCACAAGCGCCCGCGTGCTAACGGCGATAATGCTGAGGATACGGCAGTCAATGCCGGATTCAGAGGCTCTAAACCCGGTCAGCGGAAAAAGCCATTTAAAAGAAATACTCCGGGCCCGTCCAATTTGGACCGAATACTCGATCGCTCGTGCCAGATACACGACACCCCCGAAAAACCAGCCAACCACACCAACAGGAATTGTTGGGTGTTCAAGCAGGCATGCAACTTAAATGCCGAAAACAATGACAAGGGGCTGCATAGTGATGACGAGGAGGAGCCCCGTCCGCCGAACAATAGAGGACAGAAGGGCTTCCCCCCACAAGTGCGGACGATGAACATGATATACGCAACCCACATACCCAAAAGGGAGCGGAAGCGTGCACTAAGGGACTTATCTGCGATGGAGCCAGTCGCCCCAATGTTCAACCCGTGGTTTTCCTGCCCGATCACTTTTGATCGAAGGGACCACCCCACTAGCATCCGCCATGGCGGATTCGCCTCATTGGTTCTAGACCCAATCATTGACGGATTTCACCTCACTAGAGTCCTAATGGACGGCGGCAGCAGCCTGAACCTGCTTTATCAGGATACAGTGTGCAAAATGGGCATAGACCCATCAAGGATTAAACCCACGAAGACGACCTTTAAAGGCGTCATACCAGGTGTAGAGGCCAACTGTACAGGCTCAGTTACACTTGAAGTGGTCTTCGGATCCCCGGATAGCTTCCGAAGCGAGGAGTTAATATTCGACATAGTCCGGTTCCGCAGTGGCAATCACGCACTGCTCGGACGAACCGCATTCGCAAAGTTCAATGCGGTGCCGCACTACGCATATCTCAAGCTCAAGATGCCAGGTCCTCGAGGAGTCATTACGGTCAATGGAAACACCGAACGCTCTCTCCGGACGGAGGAGCATACGGCGGCCCTCGCGCGGAAGTACAAAGCAGCCTCTTAAGGCAATTCTCGAGTCCGGCTATTAAACGTCCGGACACATCCAAGCGCCCGGAGTAACCTACAACAAGACCACAGCACGTTCCGAGCACGCATAGCAATGCGGCCCAAACCCCAGCCCTCGCGAAATAGCGAAACCAGTACTACGCGTACATAATTACGCTCTAGAAATACCATGGGCATAGGGGGAGGGGCACGACCACGGCATGCCCAGAATGCGGCTCAACCGCACCAGGGGATCCCGATTGTGTCATTCTTTTCTTTTCTTCTTTTTTTTTCAGGACTCCGTTCTCACGAAGCCCTGTCCGGCAGTAGAATCGCTGAACACATGATGCAACAGCCAGGGAAGCAAAAAGCTACGTCGAGTGTCCAGGTGGTCTCTATTACGAGCAGTATACCTATTTTACATACCACCCCGCAGCTTACCCCTGGAGGGGGACATGTTAAAAAGTCCCGTCCCTTGCTTATCGCACTATTTGTATCGTTCTGCTCTTACTGCAGCCCTTTTGAATAAACAATACATAGCTTCTGCCTATTATTGAATTCCTTTTTTCTATATATATATATGTTCAGTTATGACATTGTGCAACCGTACACTTTGGTACGGGCAATACACCAGGGGCTTAAGTACCCCACCATATGGTGTGATAAGTCCGAACACTTACACAAGTGCGGCACCCCGAACTTATAGCATTGTATGCATCGGCTCTGAATCATGTCTTGGGTCAATAGTTGGGTTTGCTCGGCTCCCTTGTTTTGGTACCTTATGTTCCGTTATATCGGCTAAGGTAGCGCTGGGAGAACCACTGCGATTGTGCCCCGGTTGAGCTGGGTTAAGCACCTCAGTGGAGAAAGCTAAAACTGATCGTCATGATAGGGCGAGAGCCGGTCGCTGTTCGAGAGGTTTTCGATTCCCTAAAGACTTATGCTGCTTAGAGCGAGGAGTCGGCATTATCCGGCCTAGGCATGGATAGCGCCCCGACATCGGTCTTCCGAATACCAGGGGCTTCGCCGAAATTTAAAATTATAGAATTCTATGGCTAAGTGAGAGTGTTCAAGCATTATAGTCTGGTTGCCTTGTTCGTTGCGTTAAGCACCTCCCTCGAAGGACCCAAGAATGGGAACAAGAGCGCTCAAGTTTATCCCGAACTGCCTAGCACTCGTGGCATGGGGGCTGAAGCCGATGACTCGCCATCTCTCAAATTTAAAGCACGGCCGCATAGAAGGTAATATTTTAAATTCAAAAGTGTTGCTTAGCGCATATGAACAAGTTTTCAGCATACAGGATAACAAATGCGAGTCTACTCAAAAATTAGATCTTTGGAGCATTCACCCGCTATAAGGCGGGCACCCTTCAGGACGCCCTCATAATACATTTCAGGCTGGCGATGCTCCTTGCCCGGTGGTGGTCCGTCCGTCACAAGCTTCTCAGCGTCCATCTTGCCCCGGTGCACCTTAGCACGGGCAAGGGCCTACAGGCACCTTCGATGCAGACGGAGCGCTTGACGACTTCAACCCATGGACAGGCGTCCACCAGCCGCCTCGCCAGCCCGAAGTAGCTCCCAGACATGGCTTCCTTAGGCCACAGCCGAACTATGAGGTCCTTCATGGCCTGTTCGGCCACCTTATGGAGCTCGACCAGCTGCTTCAACTGGTCGCTTAAGGGCACCGGGTGTCTGGCCTCAGCATACTAAGACCAGAACACCTTCTCCGTCGAGCTTCCCTCCTCGTCTCGGTAGAATGTGGCAGCATCGGACACATTGCGGGGCAGATCTGCGGATGCTCCTGGATTGCTCCGGATTCGGGTAAGTAACAGATAATCCACTTTCACATGCTTTCTTTGCATAAAGATGCCTTACCCGCTGCTATCTTCTTCATCGCCTCAATTTCATGGAGGGCTTTTTGAGCTTTGGCTTTAGCGGCTTTGGCGCTCTCAAGGGCCGAGGCGAGCTCGGACTCTCGAGTCTTTGAGTCACGCTCCAAACTCTCGTGTTTTTCCACGAGAGCCTGGAGCTCTTGCCGCACCTCCGCCACCCGCGCCTCCTGCTTCTCTCGCTCGGTGCACTCCGCGGCCGCATTGCTTTCGGCCTTGGACACCGCTTCCTTCAGGGTCGCCACCTCGTTCGTGGCCCCTGCAATATTCACGTTATTCCTGTCATTTTTTGCAACCACATCTTTTAAATACTCCCATAAGGTATTACTTACCTTCCTTGTCAACGAGCTGCTTTTTGGCAAGGCCGAGCTCGTTCTCGGACCACTCGAGGCTCTGCTTCAATGCATCAACCTCTGCAGTCAGTGCGGCAGAGGTTAGCAGCGTAGCCTGCATTCCCATATTGACATACTTATGTTAGACTCCTGCGTATATCTTTTAGATCCTCAGTTTGGCTTTTTCTTTCCGAACACCAAACCGAGCATCGTGGCTACCGTCTATGCGGTAATATTTTTACATATCTTAAATACATACCTCAAAGCCTCGTTAGAAGGCTGGCACAGGCTTCAGTCAGCCCGCTCTTGGCGGATCGAACTTCTGGATCACCACACTCATAACAAAGGCGGTGCTCCTCGTCGATGGAAGCGCCGTTAAGCGCCTCGTCAAATTATCCGGTGCCTCCGGTTGGGCCGGAGGTCACCGGCGTCGCAGTCTTGCCCTTCTTCACGAAGGGTCGCTTTCACGGACTCTGGAACCACTGAAGGTTCCGGTAAGGAGTCGAGGCGGACTTAAAGCCCTTCGGGTTTTATCCCCTTTGCGCTTGAGTCCGGGAGGTCACCTTGGCGCCTCGAGGCCACCTCCTCCTGGTTGGGCCCCTTTTGGGACTCCACCTCGGTGTCATCCGCGGCGGGAGGAGACGAGGCGGTCGGAAGTGAGGTGCTATTCACATCCGACGAATCCAGGGAGCCGCTCGTCGGAGCGTCCAGCCCGTCCTTGGGCGGGCTGCATGGTTATATTCGGTGTTAGAAGATGATGTGCAACAAATGGAACGCCATGAGTTATTCTAGTGTCTGGACACTTACGATTTCACCAGGGGCTTGGTCCTCGGTGGCCACTCCTCTTCGCCGTCGTTGGCGTTGGTGGTGTAGTCCGGAGGAAGGGTCCTTCCCTTCTTGGACCCTCCGACCTCCCCAGTTGGGGCGGCCTTCCTTTTCTTCTCTTCACCGGGAGAGACCTCTTTCCTCCTCCTCGTCTTGGCGGGAGGAGTCCGCCTGAGTCGTCGGGACGATGAGTCCGACAACACTGCACCGGAACTCCTTCGAGTTCCGTGGCCTTCTTCTTCTCCGGCACCACGTAAGGTGCGGAACCAACCCGTCAAATCGGGCGTCCGGCTGGGTCTTCCGGCAAGGGAGCCGGATGGTCAACCTATCTGGGCGTCTTACGCCAGTCTGTCAAAGGTGAGGGAGTTTTAGATCCCGCATAGAGTCAAACTATGAAAAGAGTCCCGTAAAGGGTAAATAGCTTAGCTCGCTGGCTTGATGCCGCGAGCTGAATCCGCGATCTTCGATGGCGGATGCGGAGCCTCGGGCGCCCTTGAACAGCACCTTCCGGGCATCTTCAGCACGTAGTGTCAAGAGCCGCTCAAGGTTCGGTGTTGTGCGGATCAAACTCCCACAAGTTGAAGGCCCGTTCTTTGGCATGGGAGGATCCGAAGGATGAGCATAACTGGACTACGTTGACAAGCTTGAGCTTCTTGTCCACCAGGTTTCGGACGCAGGTTTGGAGTCCGGTCAGCTCTTTCGAATTACCCCACGTCAGGCCCGTCTCTTTCCATGAGGTGAGCCGTGTAGGGAAGCCAGATCGGAATTCGGGGGCCGCTGCCCATTTAGAGTCGTGCGGCTCGATGATGTAGAACCACCCAGATTGCCACCCCTTTATGGTCTCCACGAAGGAGCCCTCGAGCCATAGGACGTTGGCCATCTTGCCCACCATGGCACCTCCGCACTCCGCTTGGCGGCCACCCACTACCATCGGCTTGACATTGAAGGTCTTCAGCCATAAGCCAAAGTGGGGCTGGATGCAGAGGAAGGCCTCGCACACGACGATGAACGCCGAGATGTTGAGGATGAAAATTCGGGGCCAGATCATGGAAATCTAGGCCGTAGTAGAACATGAGCCCCCGGACAAATGGGTGAAGTGGAAAACCTAGTCCGCGGAGAAAGAGGGGGAGGAACACCACCCTCTCATGGGGCACTGGGTGGGGATGAGCTGCCCTTGTCGGGAGCCGATGCGCGATGTCGTCGGACAAGTATCCGGCCTTTCGCAGCTTCTCGATGTGCCCCTCCGTGACGGAGGAGGCCATCCACTTGCCTCCCGCTCCGGACATAGTTGGAGAAGGTTGAGGTGGGATGTGCGGACTTGGGCGCTAGGGCTCAAGTGCGCGGAAATGGATGAGCAAATGAGGAAGAAGGCGTGTGTGAAAAAGTGGATCCTTATCCCCTTATATGGACGGACAAAGCTATGCGTCCCCACCGGCCTGATAAAACTCGCTTATCTCCCAAGCGCTGTAATCAATCGCGCGGTTGGGTTAACCATGCCTGTATTGATGAGAATCCTGGAATAAGGGAACACGATCTTTGCTTTGACAAGACGTGCCAAGGAAACCGCCTCGCTAAACGTGCTGAGGTGGGACAGTGAAAATGATTTGAATAAAGGCTTGGCCGTGGTGTGATGTCATGCTGTGGAATACGTCAGCAGATTGAGTTTGTGTAAATAGTGTTCTCTCTACGGTGGTATGTGGAACTTATTTTGCAGAGCCGGACACTATCCTTGTGTTCAAAATCTTCTATGAAGAATTCGGAGGAGGAACCCGCCTTGCAATACCGAAGAAAATATGCGCGTCGGACTCATCGTCATTGAAGCCTGGTTCAGGGGCTACTGAGGGAGTCCTGGATTAGGGGGTGTCCGGATAGCCGGACTATGACCTTTGGCCGGACTCCTGGACTATGAAGATACAAGATTGAAGACTTCGTCCCGTGTCCGGATGGGACTTTCCTTGGCGTGGAAGGCAAGCTTGGCGATACGGATCTGTAGATCTCCTACCATTGTAACCGACTCTGTGTAACCCTAACCCTCTTCGGTGCCTATATAAACCAGAGGGTTTTAGTCCCAGGGACGAACAACAATCATACCATAGGCTAGCTTCTAGGGTTTAGCCTCTACGATCTCGTGGTAGATCTACTCTTGTACTACCCATATCATCAATATTAATCAAGCAGAGTAGGGTTTTACCTCCATCGAGAGGGCCCGAACCTGGGTAAAAACATCGTGTCCCTTGTCTCCTGTTACCATCCGCCTAGACGCACAGTTCGGGACCCCTACCTGAGATCCGCCGGTTTTGACACCGACAGGAGGCCTGACGGAGAACACTGTGCACGACTCGACCCGGCCACGCCCTGACGATCGACAAGACGGCGCACAGTCCCCCTAGGCATGCAGGGCCCGCACCTAGGGGAACCCAGCGAACCAGAAGCCCCCAAGCGGGACCTAGCTCGGCACCCCGGACACCGACTATACGGGCCCACCGACTTGGCATATTACCATTGTAACCCTGGGTGGGTTGGTCTATAAAACCCCCCAGGAGTCCGCGCCAGAGAGAGAGAGACGAGATAGAGAGACAACACAAGATATTCAACAGAGACATAGCAACACCAAGGAGAAGGAGCAGCCGGAGCCTTGGCCAGCCTCCCTCCTCCTCAAACAGCTCTAGGAGCAACATTGTACTATCTACCATCCAACTAAACTCGGCAGGACTAGGGGTGTTATCTCTCCGGAGAGCCCCGAACCTGGGTATGTCCGGCGTCCTGCGCCCGCACATATCAACCTCGCCACCGAAGCCCGCCAGCGCCCTCGAGCCTCCTCCTCTCTTTAGCCATCCCTTGGCATCTGCCATGCGCCCACCACGACAGTTGGCGCCCACCGTGGGGCAGCTCGAGGAACTGGCCGGAAGCATGCTTCGGACAGGGCCCTTCTCCTACTCCGATGAGTCCATCGCTCTGGTGGACGACGTCATCAGCGCGCTCGCCGCTTCTTTCACCGCGCTGCGCATCTCCGACGCGCCTGCGGCCGACGAGTACCCAGCGGGTGCTTTCGGCTACCTCGACTTCGCTTTCTCTCGTTGGCGAATTCCATCACGGGCGATGGGCGCCCATGTAGAGGTCTTCGTCACGGCGATGGCGCCTCTTCCTCGTCGAGCAAGACGAGAAGAGCCGCCGGCGCTGCCATCGCGGCTCGGGACGGAGACGATCACCCGCTACGCGATGCAGAGCCTCCGCATTCCCATCGGCACCAACGTCAACGCCACCAACGTTGCTGAATCTGAACCCAGCTCGAGGACAGGCGCCAGCAAATGCTGGACCTGTCCGAGACGCTGGCCGCCACCAGACGCCGCCTGGAAGCTGCTCAGATGGAGCACGACGCCGCCCACGGATTCACGCCCGCCGCGGCCGAGCCAAGCCGGGCCGCTGATACTCGCGCCCGGGGAGGAGCGATCGGCCGGGCTTTCTGTTGGAAATATGCCCTAGAGGCAATAATAAAAGGATTATTATTATATTTCCTTGTTCATGATAATTGTCTTTTATTCATGCTATAATTGTATTATCTGGAAATCCTAATACACGTGTGAATAGATAGACTACTACATGTCCCTAGTGAGCCTCTAGTTGACTAGCTCGTTGATCAATAGATAGTCATGGTTTCCTGACTATGGACATTGAATGTCATTGATAACGGGATCACATCATTAGGAGAATGATGTGATGGACAAGACCCAATCCTAAGCATAGCACAAGATCGTGTAGTTCGTTTTGCTACAGCTTTTCCAATGTCAAGTATCTTTTCCTTAGACCATGAGATCGTGTAACTCCCGGATACCGTAGGAGTGCTTTGGTGTACCAAACGTCACAACGTGAATCGGGTGACTATAAAGGTGCACTACAGGTATCTCCGAAAGTGTCATTGGGTTGTCACGGATCGAGACTGGATTTGTCACTCCGTATGACGGAGAGGTATCATCGGGCCCACTCGGTAATGCATCATCATAATGAGCTCAAAGTGACCAAGTGTTTGGTCACGGGATCATGCATTACGGTACGAGTAAAGTGACTTGCCGGTGACGAGATTGAACGAGGTATTGGGATACCGACGATCGAATCTCGGGCAAGTAAAACACTGATTGACAAAGGGAATTGTATACGGGGTTGCTTGAATCCTCGACATCGTGGTTCATCCGATGAGATCATCGAGGAGCATGTGGGAGCCAACATGGGTATCCAGATCCCGCTATTGGTTATTGACCGGAGAGCCGTCTCGGTCATGTCTACGTGTCTCCCGAACCCGTAGGGCCTACACACTTAAGGTTCGGTGACGCTAGGGTTGTAGAGATATGAGTATGCAGCAAACCGAAAGTTGTTCGGAGTCCCGGATGAGATCCCGGACGTCAAGAGGAGTTCCGGAATGGTCCGGAGGTAAAGAATTATATATAGGAAGTGCAGTTTCGGCCATCGAGAGAGTTTCACGATATTGTACCGGGACCACCGGAAGGGTCCCGAGGGTCCACCGGGTGGGGCCACCTATCTCGGAGGGGCCCATGGGCTGAAGTGGGGAGGGGACAAGCCCCTGGTGGGCTGGTGCGCCCCCCCCCTTGGGCCCCCCCTGCGCCTAGGGTTGGAAACCCTAGGGTGGGGGCGCCTCCACTTGCCTTGGGGGCACTCCACCCCCTGGCCGCCGCCCCCCTTGGGAGATCCCATCTCCAGGGCCGGCGCCCCCCAGGGGGCCTATATAAAAGGGGGAGGGCAGCCGCACCCTGAAGTCTTGGCGCCTCCCTCTCCCGTGCTACACCTCTCCCTCTCGCAGAAGCTCGGTGAAGCTCTGCTGGAACCATGCTGCATCCACCACCACGCCGTCGTGCTGCTGTATCTTCTTCAACCTCTCCCTCCTCCTTGCAGGATCAAGGTGCGGGAGACGTCATCCGCTTCGTACGTGTGTTGAACGCGGAGGTGCTGTCCGTTCGGCACTTGGTCATCAGTGATTTGGATCACAACGAGTACGACTCCCTCAACCCCGTTCTCTTGAACGCTTCTGCTCGCGATCTACAGAGGTATGTAGATGCACTCCTATCACTCGTTGCTAGATGAACTCATAGATGCATCTTGGTGAAACCGTAGGGAAATTTTTATTTTGTGCAACGTTCCCCAACAGTGGCATCATGAGCTAGGTCTATGCGTAGTTCTCTTTGCACGAGTAGAACACAATTTGTTGTGGGCGTAGATGTTGTCAACTTTCTTGCCGCTACTAGTCTTATTTTGCTTCAGCAGTATTGTGGGATGAAGCGGCCCGGACCGACCTTACACGTACGCTTACGTGAGAAAGGTTCCACCGAATCGACATGCACTAGTTGCATAAGGTGGCTAGCGGGTGTCTGTCTCTCCCACTTTAGTTGGAGCGGATTCGATGAAAAGGGTCCTTATGAAGGGTAAATAGAAGTTGACAAATCACGTTGTGGCTTTTTCGTAGGTAAGAAAACGTTCTTGCTAGAACCCTATTGCAGCCAAGTAAAAGATGCAACAACAATTAGAGGACGTCTAACTTGTTTTTGCAGCAATTGCCTTGTGATGTGATATGGCCAAAAGTTGTGATGAATGATGAATGATATATTATGATGTATGAGATCATGTTCTTGTAATAGGAATCACGACTTGCATCGATGAGTATGACAACCGGCAGGAGCCATAGGAGTTGTCTTAATTATTGTATGACCCGCGTGTCATTGATTCAATGCCATGTAATTACTTTGCTTTATTGCTAAACCGTTAGCTATAGTAGTAGAAGTAATAGTTGGCGAGCAATTTCATGGAGACAAGATGATGAAGATCATGATGATGGAGATCATGGTGTCATGCCGGTGACAAGATGATCATGGAGCCCCGAAGATGGAGATCAAAGGAGCTATATGATATTGGCCATACCATGTCACTACTATATAATTGCATGTGATGTTTATTATGTTCATGCATCTTGTTTACTTAGAACGACGATAGTAAATAAGATGATCCCTTATAATAATTTCAAGAAAGTGTTCTCCCTAACTGTGCGCCGTTGCTAAAGTTCGTCGTTTCGAAGCCCCACGTGATGATCGGGTGTGATAGATTCCTACGTTCACATACAACGGGTGTAAGACAGTTTTACACATGCAAAACACTTAGGTTAACTTGACGAGCCTAGCATGTACAGACATGGCCACGGAACACAAGAGACCGAAAGGTCGAACATGAGTCGTATGGAAGATACGATCAACATGGAGATGTTCAACGATGATGACTAGTCCGTCTCACGTGATGATCGGACACGGCCTAGTCGACTCGGATCATGTAACACTTAGATGACTAGAGGGATGTCAAATCTGAGTGGGCGTTCATTAAATAATTTGATTAGATGAACTTAATTATCATGAACATTAGTCTAAAATCTTTGCAAAAATCTCTTGTAGATCAAATGGCCAACGCTCATGTCAACATGAACTTCAACGCGTTCCTAGACAAAACCAAGCTGAAAGATGATGGCAGCAACTATTCGAACTGGGTCCGGAACCTGAGGATCATCCTCATAGCTGCCAAGAAACTATGTCCTAGAAGCACCGCTAGGTGAAGCACCCATCCCAGAGAACCAAAATGTTATGAACACTTGGCAGTCTCGTGCTGATGATTACTCCCTCGTTCAGTGCGGCATGCTTTACAGCTTAGAACCGGGGCTCCAAAAGCGTTTTGAGCAACACGGAGCATATGAGATGTTCGAGGAGCTAAAAATGGTTTTCCAAGCTCATGCCCGGGTCGAGAGATATGAAGTCTCCGACAAGTTCTATAGTTGTAAGATGGAGGAAAACAATTATGTCAGTGAGTACATACTCAAAATGTCTGGGTTGCACAACCGCCGTCCCAAATTGGACATTAACCTCCCGACGAGGCGGTCATTGACAGAATCCTTCCGCTCCCACCGAGCTACAAGAGCTTGGTGATGAACTACAATATGCAGGGGATGGTGAAAACTATTCCTGAAGTATTTTCAATGCTGAAGTCAGCAGAGGTAGAAATCATGAAGGAACATCAAGTGTTGATGGTCAATAAAACCACTAAGTTCAAGAAGGGCAAGGGTAAGAAGAACTTCAAGAAGGACGGCAAGGATGTTGCCGCCCGATAAGCCGATTGCCGGGAAGAAGGCAAAGAATGGACCCAAGCCTGAGACTGAGTGCTTTTATTGCAAAGGGAAGGGTCACTGGAAGCGGAACTGCCCCAAATACTTAGCGGACAGGAAGGCCGGCAACACTAAAGGTATATGTGATATACATGTAATTGATGTGTACCTTACCAGTACTCGTAGTAACTCCTAGGTTTTTGATATCGGTGTCGTTGCTCATATTTGTAACTCACAGCAGGAGCTGCGGAATAAGCGGAGACTGGCGAAGGACGAGATGACGATGCGCGTCGGGAATGGTTCCAAGGTCGATGTGATCGCCGTCGGCACGCTACCTCTTCATTTACCTAGGGGATTAGTTTTATACCTCAATAATTGTTATTTAGTGCCAAGTTTGAGCATGAACATTGTATCAGGATCTCGTTTAATACGAGATGGCTACTCATTTAAATCCGAGAATAATGGTTGTTCTATTTATATGAGAGATATGTTTTATGGTCATGCTCCGATGGTTAATGGTTTATTCTTAATGAAACTCGAACGTGATGTTACACATATTCATAGTGTGAATACCAAAAGATGTAAAGTTGATAACGATAGTCTCACATACTTGTGGTAATCGCCGCCTTGGTCACATTGGTGTCAAGCGCATGAAGAAGCTCCATGCTGATGGACTTTTAGAGTCTATCGATTATGAATCATTTGACACATGCGAACCATGCCTTATGGGCATAATGACCAAGACTCCGTTCCCCAGAACAATGGAGCGAGCAACCAACTTATTGGAAATCATACATACCGATGTGTGCGGTCCAATGAGCATTGAGGCTCGCGGAGGATATCGTTATGTTCTCACTCTCACTGATGACTTGAGTAGATATGGGTATGTCTACTTGATGAAACACAAGTCTGAGACCTTTGAAAAGTTCAAGGAATTTCAGAATCAGGTAGAGAATCAACGTGACCAAAAAATAAAGTTCTTACGATCAGATCGTGGAGGAGAATATTTAAGTCACGAATTTGGTTCACACTTAAGGAAATGTGGAATCATTTCACAACTCACGCCGCCTGGAACACCTCAACAGAACGGTAGTGTCCGAACATCATAATCGCACTCTATTGGATATGGTGCGATCTATGATGTCTCTTACTGATTTACCGCTATCATTTGGGGATACGCTCTAGATACAGCTACATTCACTTTAAATAGGGCACCGTCTAAATCCGTTGAGACGACATCGTATGGTTTGGGAAGAAACCTAAGCTGTCGTTTCTAAAAGTTTGGGGATGCGATGCTTATGTCAAGAAACTTCAACCTGAAAAGCTCGAACCCAAGTCAAAAAAATGCGTCTTCATAGGATACCCTAAGGAAACCATTGGGTATACCTTCTACCTTAGATCTGAAGGCAAGATCTTTGTTGCCAAGAATGGATCCTTTACGGAAAAGAGTTTCTCTCGAAAGGAGTAAGTGGGAGGAAAGTAGAACTCGATGAAGTACTACCTCTTTTACCGGAAAGTAGTGCAGCTCAGGAAAATGTTCATGTGGTGCCTACACCGACTGGAGAGGAAATTAATGATGATGATCAAGGTACTTCAGATCAAGTTGCTATTGAGCTTCGTAGGTCCACAAGGACACGTTCCACACCAGAGTGGTATGGCAACCCTGTCCTGGAAATCATGTTGTTAGACAATGGTGAACCTTCGAACTATGAAGAAGCGATGGCGGGCCCAGATTCCAACAAATGGCTTGAAGCCATGCAATCCGAGATAGGATCCATGTATGAAAACAAAGTATGGACTTTGACAGACTTGCCCGATGATCGGCGAGCGATAGAAAACAAATGGGTCTTTAAGAAGAAGACGGACGCGAATGGTAATGTTACCATCTATAAAGCTCGACTTGTCGCTAAAGGTTATCGGCAAGTTCAAGGGGTTGACTACGATGAGACTTTCTCTCCCGTAGTGAAGCTGAAGTCCGTCTGAATCATGTTAGCAATTGCCGCATACTATGATTATGAGATATGGCAAATGGACGTCAAAACGGCATTCCTTAACGGCTACCTTAAGGAAGAACTGTATATGATGCAGTCGGAAGGTTTTGTCGACCCTAAGAATGCTAACAAGGTATGCAAGCTCCAAGCGATCCATTTATGGGCTGGTGCAAGCATCTCGAGTTGGAACATTCGCTTTGATGAGATGATCAAAGCGTTTGGGTTTATCTTGAGACTTATGGAGAAGCCTGCGTTTACAAGAAAGTGAGTGGGGAGCTCAGAGCATTTCTCATATTATATGTAGATGACATACTTTTTATGGGAAATGATATAGAACTTTGGACAGCATTAAGGCCTACTTGAATAAGAGTTTTTCAATGAAGGACCTTGGAGAAGCTGCTTATATATTAGGCATCAAGATCTATAGAGATAGATCGAGACGCCACATAGGTCTTTCACAAAGCACATACCTTGATAAGATATTGAAGAAGTTCAAAATGGATCAGTCCAAGAAAGGGTTCTTGCTCAGATTACAAGGTGTGAAATTGAGCTCGGCTCAATGTCCGACCACGGCAGAAGATATAGAAGAGATGAGTGTCATCCCCTATGCCTCAGCCATAGGGTCTATTATGTATGCCATGCTACGTACCAGACCTGATGTAAACCTTGCCGTAAGTTTGGTAGGAAGGTACCAAAGTAATCACGGCAAGGAACACTGGACAACGGTCAAGAATATCCTAAAGTACCTGAAAAGGACTAAGGACATGTTTCGCTTATGGAGATGACGAAGAGCTCGTCGTAAAGGGTTACGTTGACGCTTAGCTTCGACGCAGATCTGGATGACTCGAGTCACAAACCGGATACGTGTATATGTTGAATGGTGGAGCGATGGTGGTGTAGCTGCAAGCAGAGGCGTCGTGGCGGGATCTACATGTGAAGCGGAGTACATGGCAGCCTCGGAGGCAGCGTGAAGCAATTTGGGTGAAGGAGTTCATCACCGACCTAGGAGTCATACCCAATGCGTCGGGGCCGATCAAACTCTTCTGTGACAACACTTTGGAGCTATTGCACTTGCCAAGGAGCCTGTGTTTCACAAGAAGACCAGGCACATCAAGTGTCGGTTCAACTCCATTCGTGAAAATGTTCAAGATGGAGACATAGAAATTTGCAAAGTACATATGGATCTGAATGTTGCAGATCCGTTGACTAAACCTCTTCCGCGAGTAAAACATGATCAACACCAGAACTCTATGGGTGTTCGATTCATCACAATGTAACTAGATTATTGACTCTAGTGCAAGTGGGAGACTGTTGGAAATATGCTCTAGAGGCAATAATAAAATGATTGTTATTATATTTCCTTGTTCATGATAATTGTCTTTTATTCATGCTATAATTGTATTATCCGGAAATCGTAATACACGTGTGAATACATAGACTACAACATGTCCCTAGTGAGCCTCTAGTTGACTAGCTCGTTGATCAATAGATAGTCATGGTTTCCTGATTCTGGACATTGAATGTCATTGATAACGGGATCACATCATTAGGAGAATGATGTGATGGACAAGACCCAATCCTAAGCATAGCACAAGATCGTGTAGTTCGTTTTGCTAGAGCTTTTCCAATGTCAAGTATCTTTTCCTTAGACCATGAGATCGTGTAACTCCTGGATACCGTAGGGAGTGCTTTGGGTGTACCAAAGCGTCCACAACGTAACTGGGTGACTATAAAGGTGCACTACAGGTATCTCCGAAAGTGTCTGTTGGGTTGTCACGGATCGAGACTGGGATTTGTCACTCCGTATGACGAAGAGGTATCTCTAGGCCCACTCGGTAATGCATCATCATAATGATCTCAAAGTGACCAAGTGTTTGTTCATGGGATCATGCATTACGGTACGAGCAAAGTGACTTGCCGGTGACGAGATTGAATGAGGTATTGGGATACCGACGATCGAATCTCGGGCAAGTAAAATACCGATTGACAAAGGGAATTGTATACGGGGTTGCTTGAATCCTCGACATCGTGGTTCATCCGATGAGATCATAAAGCAGCATGTGGGAGCCAACATGGGTATCCAGATCCCGCTGTTGGTTATTGACCGGAGAGCCGTCTCGGTCATGTCTCGTGTCTCCGAACCCGTAGGGTCTACACACTTAAGGTTCGGTGACCCTAGGGTTGTAGAGATATGAGTATGCAGCAAACCGAAAGTTGTTCGAGTCCCGGATGAGATCCCGGACGTCACGAGGAGTTCCGGAATGGTCCGGAGGTAAAGAATTATATATAGGAAATGCAGTTTCGGCCATCGGGAGAGTTTCGGGGGTCACCGGTATTGTACCGGGACCACCGGAAGGGTCCCGGGGGTCCACCGGGTGGGGCCACCTATCCCGGAGGGCCCCGTGGGATGAAGTGGGGAGGGGACCAGCCCCTGGTGGGCTGGTGCGCCCCCCTCCCTTGGGCCCCCCCTGCGCCTAGGGTTGGAAACCCTAGGGTGGGGGTGCCTCCACTTGCCTTGGGGGGCACTCCACCCTCCTGGCCGCCGCCCCCCTTGGGAGATACCATCTACAGGGCCGGCGCCCCCCCCCCAGGGGGCCTATATAAGGGCGGGCGGAGGGCAGCCGCACCCTGAAGTCTTGGCGCCTCCCTCTCCCCTGCTACACCTCTCCCTCTCGCAGGCTCGTGGCTCTGCCCGGAACCTCTCTGCATCCACCACCACGCCGTCGTCTTGCCGGATCTTCTTCAACCTCTCCCTCCTCCTTGCTGGATCAAGGTGCGGGAGACGTCATCCGCTCCGTCACGTGTGTTGAGCAGCGGAGGTGCTGTCCGTTCGGCACTTGGTCATCGATGATTTGGATCACGGCAGTACGACTCCCTCAACCCCGTTCTCTTGAACGCTTCGCTCATGATCTACAAAGGTATGTAGATGCACTCCTATCACTCGTTGCTAGATGAACTCATAGATGGATCTTGGTGAAACCGTAGGAAAAAATTTATTTTCTGCAACGTTCCCCAACACTTTCGGCGCCGACCGGACCGTCTACGAGAGACCCCAGTCAAGAACATGCGCGCGGCGGAGGCAGTCGCGGTCGTCCTTGACCACCTCGCGGGCGAGGAGCTCAGGGAGCGCATCGGGCGGATGCGCGAGCTCCTCCACGCCGCCAACACTCAGCAGGATCGCCTCAACCAGCTCGCCAAGCCGGCGGGGTCCGGCTCAGCCCGCCTTGGCGGACCCGGCGAACTCCTGCACACGGCCTCTTCGCCGCCCATGAGGCGCACTCCGGCCGGGGCCGAACCCGGCGCAACCCGGCCGGCACCGCCACTGACGCTCTGGGCAACGAGCCACCGCCCAGACCAGCCTGAAGCCAGCCCGGCCGGCGTCCGGCTCCAGCAGACCCGGCCCCACGGGGCCTAGCCGCCAGTCGACCCGGCCCGTGCGCCATCGACGACGCCGACGCGCGCCACCGCCTCGATCAGCTCGCTCGCTCCATGGAGGTGGAGGAGAGCGGCGCTATCGGGTCGGCGTGTTTCGGCCCACGCATCCGGGAGGAGCCCTTCCCCAAGTGATTCGCGCTCCCCCGTGACACCCCCAAGTACAATGGGACCGTGAAGCCAGAAGACTGGCTCACCGTCTACACCACGTCCATTGGCATCACCGGTGCCAACCGTCGTCTCGCCGTGCGCTACGCACCGCTCATGCTCCAAGGATCGGCTCGCACATGGTTGAACATCCTGCCGACGGGCAGCATCAATGCATGGGTCGATTTTGAGGAAGCGTTTGTCCGCAACTTCATGGGGACGTACAAGCGACCCGGTCGCCCCAGTCAGCTCGCCATGTGCGTGCAGGGGCCGACGGAGACCGGCCGCGAGTACCTCGCACGCTGGACCAAGCTCCGGAACAGCTGTGAGGGCGTCCATGAAGTCCAGGCGATCCAATACTTCGTCAACGGGTGTCGAGATGGCACCCTCCTCAAGCACAAGCTTCTATGCTCTGAGCCGGCTACCATGGCCGCGCTCATGGTGACGGCGGACAAGTACGCCAACGCCGACTCCGCCATGAAGATCCAAGTGGCGCTGGACGAGGCCGACAAGGTGAAGCCCGTCCCTCCACAGAAGCCGGCTGGCGAAGGCAGCCGGCAGCAGCACCACCAGAACAACAAGTGCAAGGACGAGCAGCCGGCGCAACGTCACGACAACCGGCTCATCGCGACCGCCGAGCCCGCGGCGGACCCGACAGCGAAGCACCGGCAGACCGGCAAGACGGCATGGCAACCCTCCATGAGCTTTGAAGAGATGCTCGACGCTCCATGCAAGCACCAGAGCAGCGCAAGACCCTCCACGCACACGCTTCGGCAGTGCACCATCACCAAGCGCCTCATGAGGGGCGACGTCCCGCCTCCTCCGGCTCCGGCTCTGGCTCCGGGCGCGGGACAACCGCCTCCGCCTCCACCGCCGCCCCCGCCGGCGGCGCGATGCGGAACGACGCCTACCCAGACCAGAACGCGGCCTACATCGTCTTCACCAGCCTCGGCAACGACAAGCGCAACGAGCGCCTCCTCCGGCATGAGGTGAACACCGTCGTCCCGGCCAAGACGGATTTCATGCATTGGTCGGAGCGCCCGATCACCTAGACCCGGGAGGATCACCCGACAGTCATGCCGAGTCCGGGTGGGTACGCCCTCGTCCTCAACCCTACGATCGTCGCGCGGCGCACCTGCAAGTTCTCCCGAGTCCTCATCAACGGCGGCAGCAGCATCAGCATCCTCTACAGCGACACGATGACCAAGCTCGTCCTCAAGGCCGAAGACCTGGAGCCAACCCGGACCGTCTTCCACGGCATCGTACCCGGCCTTTCCTGTTCGCCCATTGGCCGGGTCCGGCTCGGCTTCCTGTTTGGCGATAGCAGCCACTTTCGACGCGAACCAATCTGGTTCGAGGTGGTGGACCTGTCCAGCACGTACCACGCTCTGCTGGGCCAGCCCATGCTTGCCAAGTTCATGGCGGTCCCCCACTACGCGTACCTGAAGATGAAGTTGTCGTGTCCCAAGGGCCTCATTACTATCACCGGTGACTACCGCAAGTCTCTGGAGTGCGCCCGAGACGGTGCCAAGCTGGCCGAGTCGCTGGTCATTGCCGAGGAGCAGCGCCAGCTCGACCGGATCGTCTCCCTAGCCGGCGAGGCCTCCGACGCGTCGATCCCGACCCTGGACCCGGCCGACGAGGCCGCCTTCAAGCCCTCCAAGGGGACCAGGAAAGTGAAGCTGAACCCGGAAGACCCCAGCTGCAGCAAGTACGTTGTCGTGGCGGCGCCTCGGCGGACAAATAGGAAGGCGAGCTCGTCGACTTCCTCCATGAGAATCGGGATATCTTCGCATGGACCCCCAAAGACATGCTGGGTATCCCGAGGAAGTACGCCGAGCACAAACTCCACGTCCGCGAGGATGCCAAGCCTGTCCATCAACCCCTCCGTCGATTTTCCGAAGAGAAGAGAAGAACCATTGGTGAAGAGGTCGCCAAGCTCTTGGCGGCCGGCTTCATAATGGAAGTGTTTCACCCCGAGTGGCTGGCCAATCCAGTCCTCGTCCTGAAGAAGAACAAGACCTGGCGCATGTGTATCGACTACACTAGCCTCAACAAGGCCTGTCCCAAGGATCCGTTCGCCCTCCCGCGGATCGACCAAGTCATCGACTCGACCGCCGGGTGCGAGCTGCTGTCCTTCCTGGACGCCTACTCCGGCTATCACCAGATCAAGCTGGACCCGGACGATGCCCTGAAGACGTCCTTCATCACGCCCTTTGGAGCGTACTGCTACATCACCATGTCGTTCGGGTTGAAGAACGCCGGCGCCACCTTCCAACGCTGCATGCAGAAGTGCCTGCTACCGCAACTCGTCAAGAACATCCACGTGTACGTGGATGATATCGTGGTGAAGACCAAGCAGCACCTCACGCTGCTCGACGATCTGAAGGAAACATTCACCAACCTCCGCGAATACAAGGTCAAGCTCAACCCAAAAAAGTGTGTCTTCGGCGTCCCAGCCGGAAAGCTGCTCGGTTTCCTCGTCTCGGAACGCGGCATCGAGGCGAACCCGGAGAAGATCAAGGCCATCGAGCGCATGCGCAAGCCAACCCGGCTGCGCGATGTCCAGAAGTTCACAGGCTGCCTGGCCTCGGTCAGCCGGTTTCTAAGCCGGCTGGGCGAGAAGGCACTGCCCCTGTACCAGCTAATGAAGAAAACAAGCTCGTTCGAGTGGAACGACAAGGTGGGCGAAGCTTTCCAAGACCTCAAGCGCATGCTCTCCACCGCACCCGTCCTGGCCGCGCCGACCGACAAGGATCCGCTGTTGCTCTACATAACCGCGACCTCGCGGGCGATCAGCACGGTGCTGGTGGTCGAGCGACCGGAGAAGGGCAAGATCCAGGCCGTCCAGCGTCCGGTCTACTACTTTAGCGGCGTTTCCACCTCCAAGCAGAACTACCCGCACTACCGGAAGCTGTATTATGGCGTGTACCTCACCGCCAAGAAGCTGAAGCAGTACTTTCAAGAACATGTCGTCACCGTCGTCAGCACGGCGCCTATCGGAGAAATCATCGGGTGCCGGGACGCCTCCGGCCGGGTCGCCAAGTGGGCGATCCAGCTAGCTGGCCACACCATCCTCTACGAGCCCCGCACCACGATCAAGTCTCAGGCCTGGCGGATTTCCTCGTCGATTGGACGAGACCCGATTACTACTGCCGCCTCCCGACTCGACGCACTGGCGCATGCACTTCGACGGGTCCAAGATGCGACTCGTCTTAGGAGCCGGCATCGTACTGTCATCCCCGAAGGGTGACCATCTCCGCTATGCACTCCAGATCCACTTCGCCACCTCCAACAACTTCGCCGAATACGAAGCCCTTGTGCACGGCCTCCGGCTTGCCAAGGAACTCGGCATCCGGCACATCCTGTGCTACGGCGACTCGGACTTGGTGGTGTAGTAGTGCTCCGGCGAGTGGGACGCCCGCGACCCCAACATGGAAAGCTATCGCTTCCTCATCCAGAAGCTGTCCGGATCCTTCGATGGCTGCGAGTTCCTCCACATCCCGCGCGCGGAGAACGAGGCAGCCGACACGCTCGTCAAGATCGCCTCGTCACGTCAAGCCATCCCGTCCGTCGTCTCCCTCGAGCACCTGCGCAAGCCGTCCATCAAGCCGTCGCCCGACTCCGAGTCCATCCACGTCCGAGAAGACCCGGCCGCACCGCAAGATGGCCCGGGGACTGCTCAACCCAACCCGGCCCGAGGAATGCTGAACCCGGCCCGTAGACTGCTGAACCCGGCCCGGGGGCTGCTCAGCTCAATCCGGCCACCCTTACCCCGGACCCGGCCGTCGCCGCCATCAACCCGGGGGCTGCTCAACCAGGCCCAGGAGCCGCCGGCTCGGAACCCACCCAGGTGGCCGTCTTCACCACCATCACGGCCCCATCTTGGGCCCTGCCAATATCAGAATGGCTGGAGAACGGGGTTCTCCCCATGGACGAGACCGAGGCTCGGCAAGTTCAGCGCTGGGCATCCGCCAACACCATCATCAACAACGAGCTCGTCAAACGCAGCTCTACCGGCGTGTTCCAACGCTGTGTCGAGCAGGACCGCGACATCGACATCCTCCTCGACATTCACCAGGGCGAGTGCGGGCACCATACCGCTTCTTGGTCCATCGTGGCCAAGGCGTTCCGCCACGGCTTCTACTGGCCAACGGCCCTCGAAGACGCCGAGTCACTCGTCCTCAAGTGCGAAGGATGCCAGCGCTTCAGCAAACGCAGCCACCAGCCGGCGTCAGCACTCCGCACCATACGGATCGCCTGGCCCTTCGCGGTTTGGGGACTCGACATGGTGGGACCCTTCAAAACCGCTCGAGGCGGCATGACGCACTTGCTGGTGGCAGTGGACAAGTTCACCAAATGGATCGAGGCAAGACCAATCAAGAAACTGGACGGGCCAACAGCCGTCCGGTTCATCAAGGACATAGCGGTGCGCTACGGCATGCCGAACAGCATCATCACCGACAAAGGCACCAACTTCGCCATGGGCGCGCTCGAGCAATACTGCTCCGTCTCCGGCATCCGCCTCGACCTGGCCTCTGTGGCACATCCGCAGTCCAACAGGCAGGTCGAGCGGGCCAACAGACTCATCCTGTCCGGCATCAAGCCGCGACTCGTCGAGCCACTTATCCGCTCACCCGGCAGTTGGCTCGACGAGTTGCCCACTGTTCTCTGGAGTCTGCGCACGACACCAAACCGGTCGACCGGGTTCACCTCGTTCTTCCCCGTCTACGGATCAGAAGCCATCATCTCGACCGACGTCGAGTTCGACTCGCCGCGCGTCGTGATGTACACTGAAGAAGAGGCAAGAGAAGCACGCGAAGACGGCGTCGACCTGCTCGAAGAGGCACGCCTTCTGGCACTTAGCCGCTCGGCTATCTACCAGCAAGGCTTGAGGCACTACCACAGCAAGAAGATCAAGCCTCTCGCATTCCGCGAAGGCGACCTCGTCCTCCGACTCGTCCAAGAGCAGGCAGGCCAGCACAAGTTGTCCTCTCCATGGGAAGGCCCGTTCATCGTGAGCAGGGCTTTGCGCGACCGCAACGCCTACTACCTCGTTGACACACACAAATTGAAGAAGCGCAAGAGGGACACCGCCGGCGAAGAAACGACCCGGCCGTGGAACGGAACTCCTCCGTCCGTTTCTGATTAGCGAGCGAATGTATGTATCCACGCCTTTTGTAAGCATACGAAACTACGGGGTCCCCGAAAGAGACTCGGGGGCTGCCTTTTGCCGACCAATTTATTGCGTCCATATTTCACACCACCTTACTACCGAACCCGGCCGCCGTCTCAACAAGCTCGACCCGGGGGCTCGGGGGCTGGCCGGCTTGATCATCACCCCGCCGCTTCGCTTAGTGATTCCTGATAAGTTAGGATGCCGCGGCCCCCCACTTCGCCCTAAAACCGCAGATCCAGCTCTGGCTGACGGCGGGCAAGCACAACGGGCTAAAGCTCCCCTACGATTCATACACTAAGTCAAAGCCGCCGGGTCGACCAACCCGGCCTGACGCTCGTCAACTAAGTTAGCCGCCTGACCATTTGCTCGCCAACCGGCCAAGCGGATTGCCGCCACCGCCCGATGGGTGTTTCACTCAACGCTCAACGTTTTTTAAGGACCCAACTCCTGCAGCCACCTCTCGAAGAGCCGAACCCCTTGTCACGGACCGGAGCCTCAGTCAGCTGACTCGCGGGGGGGAAGCTTCAGGGAGGAGCAATGCATGAAATAAGTTCGAAAAAAGCAGAAGGCAAAAAGCAAATAAACACTCACAACATTTACACATAAATCTTTCAAGCAAAGGCCAACGGCCCGAGTTCATTACACCCTGAAAACCCCCAGTGGGTGGGTGGACCTGCTACTTAACAGAATTTCCTACAAAAGATTCTCAGACATTCCCAGCGCCGCGTCGCGACATCAACGGCTCCCCCCGGCCGGCCTCCGGGTCCAGCGAAGCACCGGTGTCCTCTCCGACCACCGCGTCGCCGTAGACGCCTGTCTCCTCCGAGCTGCCCTCCGGGTCGCAAAGAAGCAAGCCGTAGTCGTCGCCAGCCACGACCGCGCCGTCTTCCGTCCGTTCCGGATGGAACTCGTCGTGGAAGGCGAACCCGACGATGTAGCTGGCCCGGGAGGCGATTCGGCCGGTGTGCTCCTGCAGCAACGGCTCCGAGCCAGCGCGCTGACCCATCAGCGCGTCCAGCTGAAGATCCAGATGCCAAGACAGTGCGATCCGGAGCGCCATCTCAGCACCGGCCCGGGCGGCAGAAACGCGCCAGTCGCTAAGGCGATCCGGGCCCATCTCCAACCAGCGCGCCGGATGCGAGAAGCTGCGCGGATGGACGGAAACCCGGCCACAAGGCCGCCGTCATCGCGGTACCGGCTCGGGACAGCTGCTCCATCTGCGTTCCCAAGGCCCCCAGCCGGGCCTCAGCAGCGGCAATGATCTCCGGGAAGATCCAAGCCGTCAGCGGATCCGTCCCGGACCCGACAACCGCCAGACGCTGCGTCTCCGGAAAGGCCCCTGCAGCCAAAGGCGAAGCAAGTCAGAAGGGCAACAAGGAAGAAAGGGTCGGGTCCTGACCAGGCAAACAACAAAGAAGCAGCACTTACTGGAGAAGGAATCTTCCAGGTGATGCGCCTCGACGCGCCAAGGCGCGCTCCCGCTCCAAGGCGCGGTCCCGCTCCCCGAGCGCCCTCTCCAGGTCGGCCGCCTTAGCAAGGGCCGCCTTCAGCTCGGCGTCCTTGTCTTCGGTCGCCTTCTCGGCCACCTCACGGCGGCGAGCCTCGGCCTGGCGGGCCTCATCCACCGCGGTGGCCTGCTCCCGCAGACGCTCCACCTCGGCCTGGAGCCGGCCCTTGTCGTCGGCCAACTGGCCGCGCTGCTGGTCCGCCTCGATCAGGGCCTGCTGCACCTCCACCGCCTTGGCGTCCTCCGCCTTAAGAAGCTCCACCTTGGCCTCGAGGCGGCTCTTGTGACCCGCCAGCTGCTCATGCAGCCGGCTGGCCTCGTCAAGAGACCGCCGGGCCGCGGCCGCCTCCGCCCTCGTCTGCGCCGCCTCGACGCCAAGACGGCCGGAATCAGCAATGAGCCGGTCATAGTGATGACCGGCCCGGAACAGCCAGGTCCGCCAAGACAGCACCTCGGTTGCAAAGAAGAAGAACTCAGCAGGAACAAAAATAAGACAAGGCCTAAGATTTGGCCCAACTATTACACAGTTTGCCCGAATCTCGCGGGCTACACCCAGTGGGTGCGCTATCGCGCCCCCATTAGAAGAGAAGAGCTCAGCAAAGTACCTGCTGCGGCGTGAAGCTCCTCCTCCTTGGCAGCAAGCCGCTCCCCGAGCTCCCGATGCTTGCCCAGAGCGGTTGTAGGCCTCGACCGGAAGGCGTCAAGATCTTTGAAAGAAGACCAAAGTCAACACAAGGCCTAAGATTTGGCCCAACTGTTACACAATTGGCCTGAATCTCGGGGGCAACACCCAGTGGGTGCGCTGGCGCGCCCCCACGGAGATAAAATCACAAGAAAACAAGAAGAAGAAGGACTTACCAGGACGGCGCGCTCCAGGTCGAGCGTCCACTCTGTCTCGGCCCGGGCGAAGGCCTCGAGGCGCTCCGCCTGGCCTCACAGACGGCGGCTGACGGCATCCAGCGCCGCCTCCTCCTGGGTCTGGCGCCCGAAGACGGTCGTGCCCCCGCTTCGGCCTTGTGCAGCACAGCTCGGCGCCCGCTCTGCCGGGGCACCAAGGCGTGCCCCCCGCTGGCCGCTTGCGACGCGGCCAGCACCTCCTCTGGCGCCCTTTCCGACGCCGACGGTGATCTGGACACCGGGGCGCCTTGCGTTGCCGCCTCAGGCACCGCCGCCTGCAGTGCCTCCTCCATAGCCGACGCCACCTCCGGCGCCGCCGCCAGCGCCGCCCCCTACGGGATGCTGCCTCCACCACCATCAACCCCTGCGCTCTCGACAATGTCGGCTCGCGGCGGGGTATCGCCCCCCACCTCCACGACCTCCTGGTCGAGGAGCACCACCTCGGGCCGGCCCCCACGGCCGCGCTCCCTCATCGACGAAGGTTCAAAAACCTATGGAAAGTAATTCTCTGAGGGGCTTGTTCGGGGTATCTTCACCCCGTCCAGTAGAGCAAAGAGTTGCTCCTCAACCTACTGAACCTATTGAAAATGAAATTCCTTTTGAAATTCCTTCGGGTATGATGGAAAAACTAGTAGCTAATACTTTTACCGTAGATGGAACAAAGAATCCTGATGAGCATCTACTCTATGTGGATGAAGTTTGTGGACTATTTAAGCTTGCAGGTATACCCGATGATGTTGTTAAGAAGAAGGTCTTCCCTTTATCTTTGAAGGGAGACACATTGACATGGTATAGGCTATGTGATGATACGAGACCATGGAACTATAAACGATTGAAATTGGAATTTCATCAAAAGTATTACCCTATGCATCTTGTTCACCGTGATCGCAATTATATATATAATTTTTGGCCTCGCGAAGGAGAAAGCATAGCTCAAGCTTGGGGGAGGCTTAAATCAATGTTATATTCATGCCCCAATCATGAGCTCTCAAGAGTGACAATTCTTCAGAATTTTTATGCTCGGCTTTTCGATAACAATCGCACCATGCTCGATACTTCTTGTCTTTGGCTCTTTTATGATGAAGACTATTGAATTTAAATGGAATTTACTGGATAGAATTAAAGCGCAACTCAAGATTGGGACCTCGACGAAGGTAAGGAGTCAGGTATGACCCCTAAGTTTGATTGTGTTAAATCTTTTATGGATACCGATATTTTCCGTAAGTTTAGCACTAAATATGGACTTGACTCCGAAATAGTAGCTTCTTTATGTGAATCTTTTGCTACTTATGTTGATCTCCCCAAGGAGAAGTGGTTTAAATATCATCCTCCCATAGAAGTAAAAGTAGCTGCACCTATTAAAGTTGAAGAAAAGACTGTCACTTATAATGATCCTATTGTTCCCACTTCTTATGTTGAGAAACCACCTTTCCCTGTTAGAATAAAGGATCATGCTAAAGCTTCAACTGTGGTTCATAAAAGCAATATTAGAACTTATACACCTCCTGAGCAAGTCAAAGTAGAACCTAATATTGCTATTGTTAAAGATCTCTTGTCTGATAATATTGATGGGCATGTTATTCAATTCTGCGGTGAATCTGCTAGAATTGCTAAACCTTGTGCTAGAGATAAACATAGACCTGTGGTAGGCGTGCCTGTTATTTCTGTTAAAATAGGAGATCATTGTTACCATGGCTTATGTGATATGGGTGCTAGTGCTAGTGTTATACCTTATGACTTGTATAAAGAAATCAAGCATGAAATTGCACCTGCTGAGTTAGAAGATATTGATGTTACAATTAAACTTGCCAACAGAGATACTATATCTGCAATGGGAATTGTTAGAGATGTTGAAGTCTTGTGTGGGAAAACTAAATATCCTGTTGATTTTCCTGTTCTCAGTTCTCCACAAGATAGCTTTTGTCCCATTATATTTGGTATACCCTTCTTAAATACTGTTAATGCTAAGATAGACTGCAAAAAGGATGTAGTTACTATTGGCTTGGATGATATGATTCATGAGTTTAATTTCTCTAAATTCAGTAAACAACATCGTGAGGAAGAATTGCCTAGTAAGGATGAAATCATTGGTCTTGCTTCTATTGCCGTACCTCCTAGTGATCCTTTAGAACACTATTTGCTAGACCATGAAAATGATATGTTCATGAATGAAAGAAGGGAAATAGATTCTTTAAACAGGAACCTATTCTGCAACATAATTTGCCTGTTGAAATCCTAGGGGATCCCCCTCCACCCAAAGGTGATCCCGTGTTTGAGCTTAAACCATTGCCTGATAATCTTAAATATGCTTATCTTGATGAAAAGAAAATATATCTTGTTATTATTAGTGCTAACCTTTCAGAGCATGAAGAAGAAAGATTATTGAAAACTCTGAAGAAGCACCGTGCCGCTATTGGATATACTCTTGATGATCTTAAGGGCATCAGTCCCACTCTATGTCAACATAAAATAAATTTGGAAGCGGATGCCAAACCAGTTCGTGATCCACAACGGCGTTTGAATGCTATAATGAAAGAAGTGGTAAGAAAAGAAATACTCAAGCTTCTGGAGGCAGGTATAATTTATCCCGTTGCTGATAGTCAGTGGGTAAGTCCTCTCCATTGTGTCCCTACGAAGGGAGGTATTACTTTTGTGCCTTATGATAAAGATGAATTGATCCCATAAAGAATTATTACAGGTTATAGGATGGTAATTGATTTCCGTAAATTAAATAAAGCTACTAAGAAAGATCATTCCCCCTTGCCTTTTATTGATCAAATGCTAGAAAGATTATGCAAACATACACATTATTGCTTTCTAGATGGTTATTCTGGTTTCTCTCAAATACCTGTGTCGGCTAAAGATCAATCAAAGACTACTTTTACATGCCCTTTTGGTACTTTTGCTTATAGATGTATGTCTTTTGGTTTATGTAATGCACCTGCTACCTTTCAAAGATGCATGATGGCTATATTCTCTGACTTTTGTGAAAAGATTTGTGAGGTTTTCATGGACGACTTTTCCGTCTATGGATCCTCTTTTGATGATTGCTTGAGCAATCTTAATCGAGTTTCTTGCAGAGATGTGAAGAAACTAATCTTGTCTTGAATTGGGAAAAGCGCCACTTTATGGTTAATGAAGGTATTGTCTTGGGGCACAAAGTTTACGAAAGAGGTATTGAAGTTGATAAAGCCAAAGTTGATGCTATTGAAAAGATGCCATGTCCCAAGGACATCAAAGGTATAAGAAGTTTCCTTGGTCACGCCGGATTTTATAGGAGGTTCATTAAGGACTTCTCATAAATTTCTTGGCCTCTGACTAATTTATTACAAAAATATGTACCATTTGTCTTTGATGATGATTGTGTAGAAGCATTTGAAATACTTAAGAAAGCATTAGTCTCTGCACCTGTTGTTCAGCCACCTGATTGGAATTTACCCATTGAAATTATGTGTGATGCTAGTGATTATGTTGTAGGTGTAGTTCTAGGGCAAAAAGTTGATAGGAAATTAAATGTTACCCATTATGCTAGTAAGACTCTAGACAATGCTCAAAGAAATTATGCTACTACAGAAAAGGAACTTTTAGCAGTTGTATTTACTTGTGATAAATTCAGACCCTATATTGTTGATTCTAAAGTAGCTATCCATACTGATCATGCTGCTATTAAATATCTTATGGAAAAGAAAGATGCAAAACCTATACTTATTAGATAGGTTCTCTTGCTGAAAGAATTTGATTTTCATATTGTTGATAGAAAAGGAGCTGAGAACCCCGTTGCAGATAACTTGTCTAGGTTAGAGAATGTTCTTGATGACCCACTAACTATTGATGATAGCTTTCCTGATGAACAATTAAATGTCATAAGCACTTCTCGTAGCACTCCATGGTATGCTGATTATGCTAATTATATTGTTGCTAAATTTATACCACCTAGCTTCACATACCAACAAAAGAAAAAGTTTTTCTATGATTTGTGACATTACTTTTGGGATGAACCACATCTTTATAAAGGAGTAGATGGTGTTATTAGACGTTGTGTACCTGAGCATGAATAGGAACAAATCCTACGCAAGTGTCACTCCGAAGCTTATGGAGGACACCACGCTGGAGATAGAACTGCACATAAGGTATTGCAATCCGGTTTTATTGGCCCACTCTCTTCAAGGATGCCCGTAAGTTTGTTTTGTCTTGCGATGAATGTCAAAGAATTGGTAATATTAGTAGACGTCAAGAAATGCCTATGAATTATTCACTTGTTATTGAACCATTTGATGTTTGGGGCTTTGATTATATGGGACCTTTTCCTGCCTCTAATGGATATACATATATTTTAGTTGTTGTTGATTACGTTACTAAGTGGGTAGAAGCTATTCCAACTAGTAGTGTTGATCATAACACTTCTATTAAAATTCTTAAGGAAGTTATTTTTCTGAGGTTTGGAGTCCCTAGATATTTAATGACTAATGGTGGTTCACACTTTATTCATGGTGCTTTCCGCAAAATGCTTGCTAAATATGTCATAGAATTGCATCTCCTTATCACCCATAGTCTAGTGGTCAAGTAGAATTGAGAAATAGAGGGCTCAAATTAATTTTGCAAAAGACTGTTAATAGGTCTAGAAAGAATTGGTCCAAGAAACTTGATGATGCATTATGGGCCTATAGAACTGCATATAAGAATCCTATGGGTATGCCTCCGTATAAAATGGTTTATGGAAAAGCATGTCACTTACCTCTCGAACTAGAACATAAGGCATATTGGGCTATTAAAGAGCTCAACTATGATTTCAAACTTGCGGTGAGAAGAGGTTATTTGATATTAGCTCACTAGATGAATGGAGAACCCAAGCTTATGAAAATGCCAAGTTATTTAAAGAAAAAGTTAAAAGATGGCATGACAAAAGGATACGAAAGCGTGAGTTTAATGTAGGTGATTATGTATTGCTATACAACTCTCATTTAAGATATTTTGCAGGAAAACTTCTCTCTAAATGGGAAGGTCCCTATGTTATCGAGGAGATCTATCGTTCCGGTTCCATAAAAATCAACAACTTCGAAGGCACAAATCCGAAGGTGGTAAACGGTCAAAGGATCAAACACTATATCTCAGGTAATCCCATAAATGTTGAAACCAATATTATTGAAACCGTAACCCCGGAGGAATACATAAGGGACACTTTCCAGACCGTTTCAGACTCCGAAAAGGAATAGGTATGTGGTGCGGTAAGTAAATCGACTCCAAAATAATTTTTAAGGCAATATTTCTCTATTTTAGAATATTTAGAAAAATAGAAAAATAAGTAGCAGTCCGGGAAGGACACGAGGGCCCCACGAGGGTGGTGGGCGCGCCCTACCCCCCTGGGCGCGCCCGCCTACCTCGTGAGCACCTCGTGTGCCCTCCGGACTCCGTTTTCTTGCACGATACATACTTTGGTCGGTAAAAATTCATTATATATTCTCCCGAAGGTTTAACTCTCGTATCACGCAAATATCCTCTGTTCTTGTTTCTAGCTGTCCTACTGCAGATTAGATCAACATGTCATCCCAGGATTCGGAAGGAGAAAGCTATGTGGATGGTTATCTAGCAAATCCTAAGGTCTATGGAGATGTGGAGCACGATGGTTGGACCACGGAGGAAGAAGAGGACTATGAACCCAAGGGGAAGGAAGAGACGAGCTCAGACGAAGATGAAACCCCATTACCTCAACCTGGGGACATGCATGTGGAGCTCAAAAAGTCGGGTCTCCCTGATAGGGTAAAGAAACCAAGGTTCGAGTTTTTCCTTTTTTTTCTCTTGCGGGAAAATAAGCATGACCTATGCAAGAAGATATTAACCCTGGAGTGGGATATTGATGATCTGAGGAATCAAAATGCCGTCCTAAAGCGCAAATTAAGGGAGAAGTCTATGCCATCAAAAACACCTCCACCTTCACCGACAAAGTAGGAGATATAATCGCATGGTATGGGCACTCCCCTTGGCAACTGCCAAGCTTGGGGGAGGTGCCCCGGTATCGTATCACCATCACATCTCCTATCTTTACCATTTTTCTTAGTTCGATCCTATTATTAGTATCTTGATCTAGAATAAAATTTATGGCATGATCTAGTTTTGAGTTTTGCTTTATGATCCCTCTATGTAATCGAGTCTGTGAGCTATATATATAATAAAGTTTAGTGTTGAGTCAAGGGCTTGATTATTTTGCCATGATCTTGGGTGAATAAAAGAAAAGAAGAAAAGGAATAAAAAGAAACAAAGAGTTCATATTGATCTTATTGAGAGTAATGACTTCACATAGAAAGAGTATGATGATTAAAAGTTGTTGGGAGTTGGCAAATATAGTTTTGGTCATCCTTGCAATTAATAGGAAGTAATAAGGAAAGAGAGGTTTCACATATAGATATATTATCATTGACCTCTTTTATCATTGGGAGCACTCATTAAAATATGACATGCTAAAGAGTTGATGTTGGACAAGGAAGACAAGATCATGAGTTATGTTTTCTTATATCTGAGATAAAGTAAGTTGTCATGGATCCTCTAACATGTTGAGCTTGCCTTTCCCCCTCATGATATCCAAATTATCATCACCAAGTAGAGATACTACTTGTGCTTCCAAATACCCTTAAACCAGTTTAGCCATGAGAGTCCACTATATCTACCTGTGGATTGAGTAAGATCCTTCAAGTAAGTTGTCATCGGTGCAAAGCAATAAAAATTGCTCTAAATTTGTATGATTGATTGGTGTGGGAGAAATAAGCTTTATACGATCTTGTGATATGGAAGAAATAAAAGCGACGGACTGCATAATAAAGGTTCATATCACAAGGGCAATATAAAGTGACGTTCTTTTCGCATTGAGATTTTGTGCATCCAACCATAAAAGCGCATGTCAACCTCTCGCTTCCCTCTGCGAAGGGCCTACCTTTTATTATTATCCTCTACCTTATGCAAGAGTCACGGTGATCTTCACCTTTCCTTTTCATTTTATCCTTTGGCAAGCCCAAGATGTTGGAAAGAACATGATATATATATATATATATATATATATATATATATATATCTAATTGGATGTAGGGAAGCATGAATTATTATTGTTGACATTACCATTGAGGTAAAAGGTTGTGGGGTAAAACTATAAGCCCCTATCTTTTTCTGTGTCCGATTAAAACTTCGTAACCACAAGTATTGCGTGAGTGTTAGCAATTATGAAGGACTAGATGATAGTTGAGTATGTGGACTTGCTTTTAAGCTCTGACATAGACTCTTTCCGATGTTATGATAAATTGCAATTGCTTCAATGACTGAGGTTATAATTTGTTAGTGCTCAATAAGGTTTCTGATTCATACTTTCGCATTGTGAAAAGATCATCACTTGAACATGAGTAATCATATGACAAAATCTATATATGTTGTTGTTATGAGAATAATCATGATGCCTTCATGTCCGTATTTTATTTTTATCGACGCCTCTACCTCTAAACATGAGGACATATTTATTGTTATCGGCTTTTCGCTTGAGGACAAGCGAGGTCTAAGCTTGGGGGAGTTGATACGTCCATTTTGCATCATGCTTTTATATCGATATTTATTGCATTATGGGCTGTTATTTCACATTATGTCACAATACTTATGGCTATTCTCTCTTATTTTACAAGGTTTACATGAAGAGGGAGAATGCCGCAGAATGGAATTCTGGAAAAGGAGCAAATATTGGAGACCTATTCTATGCAATTCCAAAAGTCCTGAAACTCCACGGAATATCTTAAAATAAATAAAGAAAAATCGTCAGCCAAAGATGAAGGCTAGGGGCCACACCACCGCTCATGAGGGTGGAGGCGCCCCCCAGGCGCGCCCCTACCTCATGGGCCCCCCGTGGCTCTCCAACGCCCATCTTCTCCAATATGAAGTCTTTCGATGAGAAAAAGACATTAAGCAACCATTCGGGACTAGACTCCGCCGCCACGAGGCGGAACCTTGGCGGAACCAATCTAGGGCTCCGGCAGAGCTGTTCTGCCGAGGACACTTCCCTCCGGGAGGGGGAAATCATCACCATCATCATCACCAACGCTCCTCTCATCGGGAGAGGGCAATCTCGATCAACATCTTCACTAGCACCATCTCATCTCCAAACCCTAGTTCATCTCTTGTATCCAATTCTTTTCGCCAAGTCCGGGATTGGTGCTAGTAGGTTGCTAGTAGTGTTGATTACTCCTTGTAGTTTATGCTAGTTGGTTTATTTGGTGGAAGATCATATGTTCAGATCCTTTATGCATATTATTACCCCTCTGATTATGAACATGAATATGCTTTGTGAGTAGTTACGTTTGTTCCTGAGGACAAGGGAGAAGTCTTGCTATTAGTAGTCATGTGAATTTGGTATCCGTTCGATATTTTGATGAGATGTATATTGTCTAGCCTCTAGTGGTGTTATGTGAACGTCGACTACATAACACTTCACCATTGGGAAGTAATAAGTAGATGATGGGTTGCTAGAGTGACAGAAGCTTAAACCCTAGTTTATGCGTTGCTTCGTAAGGGGCTGATTTGGATCCATATGTTTCATGCTATGGTTAGGTTTACCTTAATACTTTTGTTGTAGTTGCGGATGCTTGCAATAGAGGTTACTCATAAGTGGGATGCTTGTTCAAGTAAGAACAGCACCCAAGCACCGGTCCACCCACATATCAAATTATCAAAGTACCGAATGCGAATCATATGAACGTGATGAAAACTGGCTTGACGATATTCCCATGTGTCCTCGGGGCGCTTTTCCTATTATAAGAGTTTGTTCCGCTTGTCCTTTGCTACAAAAAGGATTGGGCCACCTTGCTGCACTTTATTTACTCTTGTTACTTGTTGCTCGTTACAGTTTATCTTATCACAAAACTATCTGTTACCACTTATTTCAGTACTTGCAGAGAATACCTTGCTGAAAACCGCTTATCATTTCCTTCTGCTCCTCGTTGGGTTTGACACTCTTACTTATCGAAAGGGCTACGATAGATTCCCTATACTTGTGGGTCATCAGTGGCGAGCCCCCCACCCTCGTGGACAGGGTGTGGGCCCCCTGGTCTTCATCTTTGGCGAGGATTTTTTATTATTTTTTCTAAGGTGTTCCGTGGAGTTTTAGGTCATTCCGAGAACTTTTGTTTTCTGCACATAAAACAACATCATGGCAATTCTGCTGAAAACAGCGTCAGTCCGGGTTAGTTCCATTCAAATCATACAAGTTAGAGTCCAAAACAAGGGCAAAAGTGTTTGGAGAAGTAGATACAACGGAGACGTATCACTCTACTATGACATGGCAACATCATATAGCCAGCAGCTGGCTATACTATTAAGTATTAACCATGCTCTTAGGTTGTGCACCGTGACCAAGACGAAGGGGGAAGCGAGAGAACTTAATGTCTTTTTGCTAATTAATAGGATTACATGCAATGAACTAACCACTGCATGTCATGTTTGGTTGTCTCAAGTCAATGAAAGCATGCACGGCCCACATCTCTCATTGGTTGATATGTCACGAAATAAGAAACAAGGAGGGAGTTAATGTACCGTGCCTAAGTGTTTTGCGACGGAGGGGGACGCAGCTTCATTGACTTACTGGACCTGCGTTTGGGTGAATAACACATGGGCCCAACAGGTGGTTGGCCCACTTGTCATACAGCCAAAGGCAGGTGCAGTAGAGGGCCGAGGAGTAGATGGCCAACACACACATGAATGCAACACAGTCTGCACTTCTCATATAAAGGCTCCCCGCCAGTCCAATCTACATAATCCTACGCATGTACGCACCCTAACCAAGGGCAAGAGTGATCACTCCAGTCGCAAGATCTGTTGACTAGAAGCTACACCCATGGAGGCGATGAGCGCGAGCATCAATCGGCTGTGCCAGATGGTCCACGACGTCGGCCTGCGGCCTGGCACCGAGGAACGTCTCCATGTCATTCTTGAGGCCGCCAGGGTGAGAGGCCGCTTGGACGACGGCTTCGTCCCCTTGTTCGACAAGGTCCTCGTCGGCTTCCTCGACAAGTTCACCGTCGTCAAGAAGCTCGCGGACGACCTTGACGTACGCCTCCAGCCCACGCACCCAGGCTCTACGATGCCCGCCACCCTCAATGGCCTCTATGGTGACAACCTCTTCGACACACTGGTGGCCCTGCGACTGCCCGCCGTCGCGCCGGAGATTGTCCACCTCGAGGTCGCGCTCGCCGCGCAGCGCCTGGCGCAGCAAGACCCTGTCGACATAATCACCCACGTCTACACGCAAATCATCCACAAGGACTACTACGTGCCAGAGGAGGACGATAGGTCGCTGGCCTTCTTGAGCCGCAAGGCAACCTTGGACGGCATTGTTCAAAAGCACGTTGAGCTCGCCGCCAAAGCCGCTGCTCCTCACACGTCGGTTGGTGACCCGGCGCACTAGGGCGTGAGGATGTCGTTGATGGATCCGTATGTATCTTTGTCTTTCCATCAAATCCATGTAGTAGTATATGGTACTACTAGTAATTATCTTACCTTTCGCATCAACTTCATAATTTTCATACGTACTCCATGCATGAACCGCGCCAGAACCAAACTTCTCATTACTCTAGGGAAATTTGTTATTTCTATCTATCGGTCGCGCCGTGGAGCAGAACCAAATTTTACAAGTTACAAGTTCAAAAGGAAAAGCCTGCCGTGTTCGCGTCGCACCCCCACACGGTTGGTCCGGCACGCCGGGAATGCGTGTTGTGTTGCATTTTCACTTACAAGACGGGATCTACACCGTCAGCGGTCCGCCGGCAGATACATGAATGGCGGTCGGCCGGGCTCGGTGCTGGCCCAAAAGCTCGTCGGGGCACCATTGCCACTCATTACGTGCGACGACTGCCCAAAGAAGGTCTTACGTGGCATGTCTAGAACGCCGGAACATCCCGGATGGGTGTTCATCAAGTGCTCAACCGACGGTGTATGTGCTACTTTAGCTTCGATTGTGCTCTCGGATTAGACTAGTTGTGCTAACTTAAAATTTTATTGTGTAGAATGGATGCAAGTTTTGGTATTGGGAAGAAGAGTACATTGATATATTGATAGAGCGCAATTTAGTAGATGCTCGTGCACTTTTAGCTAGCATAGAGGCTAGAGATGAGACTAGTGCACTTGTTGATAGAATAGAGGCTAGACATGAGACTAGATGCGAGGAAGCAATCTCTTCTTCTTTACACTCGAAGAAGAAAGAAGCACGCAAGATCGAGCCTCCACAGATCAACAATGAATGCATCGAGAAGGCACTAATCCAACATACAGGAGCAGTTATGGAAGTTGGATATCTTCTAAAATGTATTCTTGTGGTTCTTGTTTTCTTTGGTCTTGCTTTTCTAGTCAAATTTTGGTGATGTATTTCCATGTACCAAAAATCAAATGATGAAAAAAAGATATGTGTTTGCAAAGAAAAATGTACGCAGCCGGGACGCGTCCGCGCGTTGGGCGCACGGCCAACGCATCCGAGAAATGGCTCGGACACGACACCATTTCCCTACCCAAACGGACATAATCCGGGCAAAACTGAGGTCCGTTTGGGGCCGTGCGTTGGAGTTGGCCTTACAAGTGGGACCGCAGATGAGGAAACCGACTATCGACAAACCCCCACCTCGCCCGCCCCGCGATGGCTGAGTTAGATAAATGACAAGGTTGAAGAGATAGTTGTAGCACGAACTCCAAGAAATATGGTGTTAGATGGAAGTCGTGCTAGTGGCGTGTGTCGTACATTAGGACGTGAATGCTTGTTGTGGCCCATGCCACCCTACTACATATATCGAGGATTCGAGGTGCTGGTTACGTATAGCAAACACATTAACATATGGCCCACCTCACACTGTGGCCAAATTTCCTGGAGTCTGTGCTAGGTTAAAAAGTGTTCTTTGTGAGGGTGGGTGGCTGGTCTCAAGTTTAAAACTTGTTGTATTACGTATACGTAGACGTAGAGATAGTGCAGCAGTTTTGAAAGTTTGAACCCAAACATCAGAATGCAATTTCTACTGGACTCATCCGAGGACCTAGGATGATGGGATTCGCAGCTACAGTAAAAACACCCGCCCGACGCGCGAAGCATGTGAAGCTAGTACAAATAGTAGTAGTACTATTGTTGATTGGACTCATCTGATAACCTGTTGCAATGCACGTACAATTATGTATTTGAAAAATATATTTTTTGCCTCGTCAGCAGCACCCACTCGTGAGAAGTGACTCGAAAGCCATTCATAAATTTAGTAAGTTTATCACAGGCATATCATTTTATTACATACAACAGGTCATGAACCCACAACGACAGCGACGATAGATTCTAGTAAATACTAAAGTTTTCATCACACAACATAGAACAAGCAATGAAATGAACTTCAGCTCAACCAATCCTCGGTGTTGGAAACGCTTGCTTTGAACCAGAAGTGATTCTCTGGGAAGGGACAACTACTGTGAATCTCGAGACCAACGCAGGACTAATCATCCAGGCTGAAGCGGCCTATGTCAGGACGCATATTGTGATAGCCACTGTAGGCAACCATAGAAATGTCCGAGGTATAGATACAGTTGTTTCTCATAAATGGTGGCAATGTTGTGTCAACAGCAGTTGGATCACCTTTCACCATCATTGGATAGTTTTGTCCAAGGAAGAGCGAGTTTCCTCCAAGAGTATTAATACTAAACTAGGGAGAAGGTGTTGGTGCTAGCACAGTAGTATCCATCCCGAGTACCCTGCGACGGATGTTGGAATAGGTCTGGAGAGTGCGACCATGGGAGACAACACCTGCTTCCTTAGTAACATAAGAAGTTCCCTGTATACAGACAGGAAGAGGTGATCCATCGGAATAAGTTTCCAGGTGCCACTGAGTACATGGGTCCTCATGCTCGTGATCATCATCATCATCAAGTATAGGTGGTGGAATGTTCACAGGACCTTGGAAAGACAAGAAGGTTAATTAGCAAAAGGGAAACTAGCTAACCCGCATGCATGTGGATGAAACAATTATAATTACTCCGTTAAGAAAACAATTATAACTACAGTGGAAGACAAACGTAACGAAAGCATAAGGATTCCATGCAAAAACAGTGCCACGAGTGGTGGCAGCAAACACAAGACCCTCGTATTGAATTGCATCACAGTACTCATCCGTGTATAGAAACTGATTTTTGAGCAATATCCATCGAGTCGAACCATGAAGGACGGCAACAAGCTTGTCGAAGATAGCGACAACACAAGCATTCCTATAACTCCAAGAGCGGTCAGGAACTCGAAAAATTGCTATCTTTTGTAGACGACAATCACCATGATCGTAGTTGAACGTACGTAGAATACCGGTGTGCTCAACCTCTAGGCAGTCTGAGATTTTTGGAAGTGGAACTCGGTGACGAGTATACACATTCACAAGTTCCGACTCGCAGTTGTACCCAATATAAACAATCCAATCTCCATTTTCCCCTGCCCAAGCCTTACCCTCAAGCGAAGGCATCTTAACATCACACGTATCATTATCAAGTGGCACCAACTTGCACAAGGCGAGGCCTCCGTCGTCCGCGCGCTAGTCAGCAGTGTCACGGCAAAGAAGATAGGGGATATCAAACCGCTCCTGGTG
Source organism: Aegilops bicornis (assembly GCA_021605145.1). NCBI lineage: Eukaryota > Viridiplantae > Streptophyta > Magnoliopsida > Poales > Poaceae > Aegilops > Aegilops bicornis. The sequence goes on along the minus strand of CM038674.1, from coordinate 228,343,283 downwards.
TAACGCCTGCGATGCGGCTATATATCCACGTGTCGAGGCACGACTTGGAGGCATAACCGCATGGTGGTTTTGTCGCAAGAAGGGTCATCTTCACACAATCCCATGTAATGAACAAGAATGGGATAAAGAGTTTACTTACAATCGCCACTTCACACAATACATAATTTAAACATACATCATTCAGAGTACAATCAAGGTCCGAGTACGGAACCAAAATAAAAGAAGCCAACCCCAAATGCTAGATCCCCGATCGTCCCAACTGGGCTCCACTACTGATCATCAGGAAACGAAACATAGTAACGACAAAATTCCTCGTCGAACTCACACTTGAGCTCGGTTGCGTCACCTGCACTGGTATCGTCGGCACCTGCAACTGTTTTGGTAGAATCTGTGAGTCACGAGGACTCAGCAATCTCACACCCGCGAGATCAAGACTATTTAAGCTTATAGGAAGGATGGGGTAATGAGGTGGAGCTGCAGCAAGCACTAAGCAAATATGGTGGCTAACATACGCAAATAAGAGCGAGAAGAGGAGCAACGCAACGGTCGAGAAGCTAGAAGTGATCAAGAAGTGATCCTGAAACTACTTACGCACAACCATAACACAAGAACCGTGTTCACTTAAAGAGACCATCATGGCTACACACGCGGTTGATGCATTTTAATTAAGTCAAGTGTCAAGTTCTCTACAACCGGATATTAAAAAATTCCCATCTGCCACATAACCCCGGGCACGGCTCTCGAAAGTTTATACCCTGCAGGGGTGTCCCAACTTAGCCCATCACAAGCTCTCACGGTCAACGAAGGATATTCCTTCTACCGGGAAGACCCGATCAGCCTTGGAATCCCGGTTACAAGACATTTCGACAATGGTAAAACAAGACCAGCAAGACCGACTGACAGTGCCGACAAATCCCGATAGGAGCTACACATATCTCGTTCTCAGGGCACACCGGATGAGACAGGCTACGAGTAAAACCAGGCTTCGAGTTTCCCTGAGGTGGCCCCGCAGGCGGCTCGGTTCGGACCAGCACTCAGAGGAGCACTGGCCCGGGGGGCTAAATAAAGATGACCCTCGGGCTCACGAAAACCCAAGGGAAAGGTATAGGTGGTAGGTAGTCAAATGGTAAAACCAAGGTTGGGCCTTGCTGGAGGAGTTTTATTCAAAGCGAACTGTCAAGGGGGTCCCATAAATCACCCAACCGCGTAAGGAACGCAAAATCAAGGAACATAACACCGATATGACAAAAACTAGCGGCAAGAGTGGAACAAAACACCAGGCATAAGGCCGAGCCTTCGACCCTTTACCAAGTATATAGATGCATTAATTAAATAAGAGATATTGTGATAACCCAAAATATCCATGTTCCATCATGGAACCAACTCCATCTTCACCTACAACTAACAACGCTATAAGAGGGGCTGAGCAAAAGCCGTAACTTAGCCAAACAACGGATTGCTAGGAAAGGATGGTTAAAGGCTTGATATGGCAACATGGGAGGCATGATATAGCAAGTGGTAGGTATCGCGGCATAGCAAAAAAGCGAGCGACTAGCAAGCAAAGATAGAAGTGATTTCGAAGGTAATGGTCATCTTGCCTGAGATCCCGCAAGGAAGAGGAATGAGTCCAAGAAGAAGACAAGCGGACGTAGTCGAACGAATCCTCACTACTCCAGAATGAAACCGAAGCTAACGAGAGAAGCAAACCGGAAAGAAGCAAACAACATAGTAAACAACCATCCCATAAACATTGCACGATGCACAATCAAGTATGATGCTGATGACCCACAAGTATAGGGGATCTATCGTAGTCCTTTTGATAAGTGAGAGTGTCGAACCCAACGAGGAACAGAAGGAAATGATAAGCGGTTTTCAGCAAGGTATTCTCTGCAAGTACTGAAATAAGTGGTAACAGATAGTTTTGTGATAAGATAAATTGTAACTAGCAACAAGTAACAAGAGTAAATAAAGTGCAGCAAGGTGGCCCAATCCTTTTTGTAGCAAAGGACAAGCCTGGACAAACTCTTATAATAGGAAAAGCGCTCCGAGGACAAATGGGAATATCGTCAAGCTAATTTTCATCACGTTCATATGATTCGCGTTCGGTACTTTGATAATTTGATATGTGGGTGGACCGGTGCTTGGGTGTTGTTCTTACTTGAACAAGCATCCCATTTATGATTAACCTCTATTGCAAGCATCCGCAACTACAACAAAAGTATAAAGGTAAACCTAACCATAGCATGAAACATATGGATCCAAATGAGCCCCTTACGAAGCAACGCATAAACTAGGGTTTAAGCTTCTGTCACTCTATCAACCCATCATCTACTTATTACTTCCCAATGCCTTCCTCTAGGCCCAAATAATGGTGAAGTGTTATGTAGTCGACGTTCACATAACACCACTAGAGGCTAGACAACATACATCTCATCAAAATATCGAACGAATACCAAATTCACATGACTATTAATAGCAAGACTTCTCCCGTGTCCTCAGGAACAAACGTAACTAGTCACAAAGCATATTCATGTTCATAATCAAAGGGGTAATAATATGCATAAAGGATCTGAACATATAATCTTCCACCAAGTAAACCAACTAGCATCAACTACAAGGAGTAATCAACACTACTAGCAACCTACTAGCACCAATCCCGGACTTGGCGACAAGAATTGGATACAAGAGATGAACTAGGGTTTGGAGAGTAGATGGTGCGAGTGCAGCGGGGGCTGGAGATTGCCCTCTCCCGATGAGAGGAGCGTTGGTGATGATGATTGCGATGATTTCCCTCCCGGAGGGAAGTGTCCCCAGCGAGAACAGCTCCACGGAGCCCTAGATTGGTTCCGCCATGAGGTTCCGCCTCGTGGCGTGAGTCTCGTCCCGAAAGGTTGCTTCTGATTTTTTTTCTCATCGAAAGACTTCATATAGGAGAAGATGGGCGTCGGAGAGCCACCAGGGGGCCCACGAGGTAGGGGGCACGCCCTAGGGGGGCGCCCCCCACCCTCGTGAGTAGGGTGTCGGCCCCCTGGGCTTCATCTTTGGTGACGATTTTTCTTTATTTATTTTAATATATTCCGTGGAGTTTCAGGACTTTTGGAGTTGCGCAGAATAGGTCTCAATATTTGCTCCTTTTCCAGCCCAGAATTCCAGCTGCCGGCATTCTCCCCCTTCATGTAAACCTTGTAAAATAAAAGGGAATAGTCATAAGTATTGTGACATAACGTGAAATAACAGCCCATAATGCGATAAATATCGATATAAAAGCATGATGCAAAATGGACGTATCAACACCCCCAAGCTTAGACCTCGCTTGTCCTGAAGCGAAAAGCCGATAACAATAAATATGTCCTCATGTTTAGAGGTAGAGGCGTCAATAAAAATAAAATACGGACATGAAGGCATCATGATTACTTATGTTCAAGTGATGATCTTTTCACAATGCAAAAGTATGAATCAGAAACCTTATTGAGCACGAACAAATTATAACCTCAGTCATTGAAGGAATTGCAATTTATCATAAAATCGGAAAGAGTCTATGTCAGAGCTTAAAAGCAAGTCCACATAGTCAACTATCATTTAGTCCTTCATAATTGCTAACACTCACGCAATACTTGTGGTTACGGAGTTTTAATCGGACACAGGGAAAGATAGGGGCTTATAGTTTTGCCCCACAACATTTTACCTCAAGGGTAATGTCAACAATAATAATTCATGCTCCCCTACATCCAATTAGATATATATATATATATATATATATATATATATATATATATATATATATATATATATATCATGTTCTTTCCAACATGCTGGGATTGCCAAAGGATAAAATGAAAAAGGAAAGGTGAAGATCACCGTGACTCTTGCATAAGGTAGAGGATAATAATAAAAGATAGACCCTTCGCAGAGGGAAGCAGAGGTTGCCATGCGCTTTTATGGTTGGATGCACAAAATCTCAATGCGAAAGAACGTCACTTTATATTGCCCCTTGTGATATGAACCTTTATTATGCAGTCAGTCGCTTTTATTACTTTCACATCACAAGATCGTATAAAGCTTATTTCTCCCGCACCAATCAATCATACATGTTTAGAGCAATTTTTATTGCTTTGCACCGATGACAACTTACTTGAAGGATCTTACTCAATCCATAGGTAGATATGGTGGACTCTCATGGCTAAACTGGTTTAAGGGTATTTGGAAGCACAAGTAGTATCTCTACTTGGTGTTGAGAATTTGGCTAGCATGAGAGGGAAAGGCAAGCTCAACATGTTAGAGGATCCATGACAACATACTTTATCTCAGATATAAGAAAACATAACTCATCACATTGTCTTCCTTGTCCAACATCAACTCTTTAGCATGTTATATTTTAATGAGTGCTCCCAATCATAAAAGATGTCAATGATAATATATCTATATGTGAAACCTCTCTTTCCTTATTACTTCCTATTAATTGCAACGATGACCAAAGCTATATTTGCCAACTCCCAACAACTTTTAATCACCATACTCTTTCTATGTGAAGTCATTACTCTCAATAAGATCAATCTGAACTCTTTGTTTCTTTTTATTCTTTTTCTTATTTCTTTTCTTTTGTTCACCCAAGATCATGGCAAAATAATCAAGCCCTTGACTCAACACTAAACTTTATTATATATATATATAGCTCACGGACTCGATTACATTGAGAGATCATAAAGCAAAACTCAAAACTAGATCATGCCATGATGTTATTCTACTAAATCAAGATACTACTAAAAGGATCGAACTAAGAAAAATGGTAAAGATAGGAGTTGTGATGGTGATACGATACCGGGGCACCTCCCCCAAGCTTGGCAGTTGCCAAGGGGAGTGCCCATATCCATATGATTATGCCTCCTTCTATGTTGTTGGTGTGATATTCTTGGCAATGATTCCTCTCAGGATACGGTTCTCTTCCTCGAGCTTATTGACTTGCTTCTTGAGGTCCATTATTTCCTTACGAAGCTTCCCTGTAACGGCTAAATCCCCTTGCACCAAAGGGTGTTGCATAGCTGCGGGAGAACAAGTGGCACTCCTCTTCATATTTTCATAAGAAAGAAATTTAACATTGGAAGGGATAACATAGTTTGGAATAGCTGAGCTCTGTAGTTCCCCCATCGTGAACCCAGCTCGGAGGCGAGAGGTGACTACTTGATCCTCCATGGCATCTACCCTCATCAAGTCGGCCTCCATCTCTGCCTCTGTTGCTGGCCCAAAGTGGTCCGCGTCGCTGTTTGCCTTTGGTTCCGGTGCCGGATTAGATACCCGGCTCTCCCCGACTGACTCTTGAGAAGACATTTTGCTCTAATCTGCAGCAGCAACAACTCAAAACAAAAACAGAGGAGATTTGCGTGATACGAGAGTCAAAACCTTCGGGAGAATATATAATGAATTTTTACCGACCAAAATATGTATCGTGCAAGAAAACGGAGTCCGGAGGGCACACGGGGTGCTCACGAGGTAGGGGGCGCGCCCAGGGGGGTAGGGCGCGCCCTCCACCCTCGTGGAGCCCTCGTGTCCTTCCCGGACTACCACTTATTTTTCTATTTTTCTAAATATTCCAAAACGGAGAAATATTGCCTTAGAAATTGTTTTGGAGTCGGTTTACTTACCGTACAACATACCTATTCCTTTTCGGAGTCTGAAACGGTGCAGAAAGTGTCCTTATGTATTCCTCCGGTTACGGTTTCAATAATATTGGTTTCAACATTTATGGGATTACCTGAGATATAATGTTTGATCCTTTGACCGTTTACCACCTTCGGATTTGTACCTTCAAAGTTGTTGATTTTTATGGCACCAGAACGATAGACCTCCTCGATAACGTAGGGACCTTCCCATTTAGAGAGAAGTTTTCCTGCAAAAAATCTTAAACGAGAGTTGTCTAGCAATACATAATCACCTACATTAAACTCACGCTTTTGTATCCTTTTGTCATGCCATCTTTTAACTTTTTCTTTAAACAAATTAGCATTTTCATAAGCTTGGGTTCTCCATTCATCAAGTGAGCTAATATCAAATAACCTTTTCTCACCGGCAAGTTTGAAATCATAGTTGAGCTCTTTAATAGCCCAATATGCCTTATGTTCCAGTTCGAGAGGTAAGTGACATGCTTTTCCATAAAACATTTTATACGGAGACATACCCATAGGATTCTTATATGCAGTTCTATAGGCCCATAATGCATCATCAAGTTTCTTGGACCAATTCTTTCTAGACCTATTAACAGTCTTTTGCAAAATTAATTTGAGCTCTCTATTGCTCAATTCTGCTTGACCACTAGACTGTGGGTGATATGGAGATGCAATTCTATGATTAACATCATATTTAGCAAGCATTTTACGGAAAGCACCATGAATAGAATGGGAACCACCATCAGTCATTAAATATCTAGGGACTCCAAACCTCGGAAAAATAACTTCCTTAAGAATTTTAATAGAAGTGTTATGATCAGCACTACTAGTTGGAATAGTTCTACACACTTAGTAACGTAATCAACAAAGAACCAAAATATGTGTATATCCATTAGAGGCGTGAAAAGGTCCCATATAATCAAAGCCCCAAACATCAAATGGTTCAATAACAAGTGAATAATTCATAGGCATTTCTTGACGTCTACTAATATTACCAATTCTTTGACATTCATCGCAAGACAAAATAAACTTATGGGCATCCTTGAAGAGAGTGGGCCAATAAAAACCGGATTGCAATACCTTATGTGCAGTTCTATCTCCAGCGTGGTGTCCTCCATAAGCTTCGGAGTGACACTTGCATAGGATTTGTTCATGTTCATGCTCAGGCACACAACGTCTAATAACACCATCTACTCCTTCTTTATAAAGATGTGGGTCATCCCAAAAGTAATGTCGCAAATCATAGAAAAACTTTTTCTTTTGTTGGTATGTGAAGATAGGTGGTATAAATTTAGCAACAATATAATTAGCATAATCAGCATACCATGGAGTGCTACGAGAAGTGCTTATGACATTTAATTGTTCATCAGGAAAGCTATCATCAATAGGTAGTGAGTCATCAAGAACATTCTCTAACCTAGATAAGTTATCTGCAACGGGTTCTCGGCTCCTTTTCTATCAACAATATGCAAATCAAATTCTTGCAGCAAGAGAACCCATCTAATAAGTCTAGGTTTTGCATCTTCCTTTTCCATAAGATATTTAATAGTAGCATGATCAGTGTGAATAGTTACTTTAGAATCAACAATATAGGGTCTGAATTTATCACAAGCAAATACAACTGCTAAAAGTTCCTTTTCGGTAGTAGCATAATTTATTTGAGCATTGCCTAGAGTCTTACTAGCATAATGGATAACATTTAATTTCTTATCAACTCTTTGCCCTAGAACAGCACCTACAAGATAATCACTAGCATCACACATAATTTCAAAGGGTAAATTCCAATCGGTGGCTGAACAACAGTAAGAGACTAATGCTTTCTTAAGTATTTCAAATGCTTCTACACAATCATCATCAAATACAAATGGTACATCTTTTTGTAATAAATTAGTCGAGGTCGGGAAATTTTTGAGAAGTCCTTAATGAACCTCCTATAAAATCCGGCGTGACCAAGGAAACTTCTTATACCTTTGATGTCCCTGGGACATGGCATCTTTTCAATAGCATCAACCTTGGCTTTATCAACTTGAATACCTCTTTCAGAAACTTTGTGCCCCAAGACAATACCTTCATTAACCATAAAATGACACTTTTCCTAATTCAATACAAGATTAGTTTCTTCACATCTCTGCAAAACTCGATCAAGATTGCTCAAGCAATCATCAAAAGAGGAACCATAGATGGAAAAATCGTCCATGAAAACCTCACAAATTTTTTCACAAAAATTAGAGAATATAGCCATCATGCATCTTTGAAAGGTAGCAGGTGCATTACATAAACCAAAAGGCATACGTCTATAAGCAAAAGTACCAAAATGGCAAGTAAAAGTAGTCTTTGATTGATCTTTAGCCAACACAGGTATTTGAGAGAAACCAGAATAACCATCTAGAAAGCAATAATGTGTATGTTTGCATAATCTTTCTAGCATTTAATCAATAAAAGGTAAGGGGTAATGATCTTTCTTAGTAGCTTTATTTAATTTGCGGAAATCAATTACCATCCTATAACCTGTGATAATTCTTTGCGTGATCAATTCATCTTTATCATTAGGGACAATAGTAATACCTCCCTTCTTAGGGACACAATGGACAGGACTTACCCATTGACTATCAGCAACGGGATAAATTATACCTGCCTCCAGAAGCTTGAGTATTTCTTTTCTTAACACTTCTTTAATTTTAGGATTCAAACGTCGTTGAGGATCACGAACTGGTTTGACATCCGCTTCCAAATTTATTTTATGTTGACATAAAGTGGGACTAATGCCCTTAAGATCATCAAGAGTATATCCAATAGCGGCACGGTGCTTCTTTAGAGTTTTCAATAATCTTTTTTCTTCATGCTCTGAAAGGTTAGCACTAATAATAACAGGATATATTTTTCATCAAGATAAGCATATTTAAGATTATCAGGCAACGGTTTAAGCTCAAACACGGGATCACCCTTGGGTGGAGGAGGATAGCATAGGATTTCAACAGGCAAATTGTGTTTCGTAACAGGTTCTGTTTAAAGAATATTTCATCTATTTCCTTCTCTCATTCATAAACATATCATTTTCATGGTCTAGCAAATATTGTTCTAAAGGATCACTAGGAGGTACGGCAATAGAAGCGAGACCGATAATATCATCCTTACTGGGCAATTCTTCCTCACGATGTTGTTTACTAAATTTAGAGGAATTAAACTCATGAACCATATCATCCAAGCCAATAGTAACAACATTCTTTTCGCAATCTATCCTAGCATTAACAGTGTTCAAAAAGGGTCTACCAAATATAATGGGACAAATGCTATCTTGTGGAGAACTGAGAACAAGAAAATCAGCAGGATATTTAGTTTTCCCACACAAGACTTCAAACATCTCTAACAATTCCCACTGGTGATATAGTATCCCTATTGGCAAGTTTAATTGTGACATCAATACCTTCTAATTCAGCAGGTGCAATTTCATGCTTAATTTCCTCGTACAAAGAGTGCGGTATAACACTAGCACTAGCACCCATATCACATAAGCCATGATAACAATGATCTCCTATTTTGACAGAAATAACAGGCACGCCTACCACAGGTCTATGTTTATCTTTAGCACAAGGTTTAGCAATTCTAGCAGTTTCACCATTGAACTGAATAACATGCCCATCAATATTGTCAAACAAGAGATCTTTAACAATAGCAATATTAGGTTCTACTTTAACTTGCTCAGGAGGTGTATAAGTTCTAATATTGCTTTTACAAACAACAGTTGAAGTTTTAGCATGATCCTTTATTCTAACAGGGAAGGGTGGTTTCTCAACATAAGAAGTGGGAACAAGAGGATCATTATAAGTGACAGTCTTTTCTTCAACTTTAATAGGTGCAGCTACTTTTACTTCTATGGGAGGATGATATTTAAACCACTTCTCCTTGGGGAGATCAACATAAGTAGCAAAAGATTCACAGAAAAAAGCTACTATTTCATTGTCAAGTCCATATTTAGTGCTAAACTTACGGAAAATATCGGTATCCATAAAAGATTTAACACAATCAAACTTAGGTGTCATACCTGACTCCTTACCTTCGTCGAGATCCCAGTCTTCAGAGTTATGTTTAATTCTATCCAATAAATCCCATCTGAAGTCAATAGTCTTCATCATAAAAGAGCCATCACAAGAAGTATCGAGCATGTTGCGATTGTTATCAGAAAGCCGAGCATAAAAATTCTGAAGAATTGTCACTCTTGAGAGCTCATGATTGGGGCATGAATATAACATTGATTTAAGCCTCCCCAAGCTTGAGCGATGCTTTCTCCTTTCTTGAGGCCAAAAATTATATATATAATTGCGATCACGGTGAACAAGATGCATAGGGTAATACTTTTGATGAAATTCCAATTTCAATCTTTTATAGTTCCATGATCTCGTATAATCACATAGCCTATACCATGTCAATGCATCTGCCTTCAAAGATAAAGGGAAGACCTTCTTCTTAGCAACGTCATCGGGTATACCTGCAAGCTTAAATAATCCACAAACGTCATCCACATATATTAAGTGCTCATCAGGATGCTTTGTTCCATCTCCTGTAAAAGGATTAGCTAGTAGTTTTTCCATCATACGCGAAGGAAATTCAAAAGGAGTTTAATTTTCAATAGGTTCAGTAGGTTGAGGAGCAACTCTTTGCTCTCTTGGGACGGGTGAAGATACCCCGAACAAGCCCCTCAGAGAATTACTTTCCATAGTAACAAGTGACAGTAAATTTCAGCACACTATATAAATTTTTCCTTACCAAATTCCACCTACCAAAGGCGCTACACTCCACGGCAACGGCGCCAGAAAAGAGTCTTGATGACCCACAAGCATAGGGGATCTATTGTAGACCTTTCGATAAGTAAGAGTGTCGAACCCAACGAGGAGCAGAAGGAAATGATAAGTGGTTATCAGCAAGGTATTCTCTGCAAGTACTGAAATAAGTGGTAATAGATAGTTTTGTGATAAGATAAATTGTAACTAGCAACAAGTAACAAGAGTAAATAAAGTGCAGCAAGGTGGCCCAATCCTTTTGTAGCAAAGGACAAGCCTGGACAAACTCTTATAATAGGAAAAAGCGCTCCCGAGGACACATGGGAATATCGTCAAGCTAGTTTTCATCACGTTCATATGATTAGCGTTCGGTACTTTGATAATTTGATATGTGGGTGGACGGTGCTTGGGTGCTGTTCTTACTTGAACAAGCATCCCATTTATGATTAACCTCTATTGCAAGCATCCATAACTACAACAAAAGTATTAAGGTAAACCTAACCATAGCATGAAACATATGGATCCAAATGAGCCCCTTACGAAGCAACGCATAAACTAGGGTTTAAGCTTCATCACTCTAGCAACCCATCATCTACTTATTACTTCCCAATGCCTTCCTCTAGGCCCAAATAATGGTGAAGTGTTATGTAGTCGACGTTCACATAACACCACTAGAGGCTAGACAACATACATCTCATCAAAATATCGAATCGAATACCAAATTCACATGACTACTAATAGCAAGACTTCTCCCGTGTCCTCGTGAACAAACGTAACTAGTCACAAAGCATATTCATGTTCATAATCGGAGGGGTAATAATATGCATAATGGATCTGAACATATGATCTTCCACCAAGTAAACCAACTAGCATCAACTACAAGGAGTAATCAACACTACTAGCAACCTACTAGCACCAATCCCGGACTTGGCGACAAGAATTGGATACAAGAGATGAACTAGGGTTTGGAGATGAGATGGTGCTGGTGAAGATGTTGATGGAGATTGCCCTCTCCCGATGAGAGGAGCGTTGGTGATGATGATTGCGATGATTTCCCCCTCCCGGAGGGAAGTGTCCCTGGCAGAACAGCTCCACCGGAGCCCTAGATTGGTTCCGCCAAGGTTCCGCCTCGTGGCGGCGGAGTCTCGTCCGGAAACGTTGCTTCTGATTTTTTTTCTCATCGAAAGACTTCATATAGGAGAAGATGGGCCTCGGAGAGCCACCAGGGGGCCCACGAGGTAGGGGGCACACCCTAGGGGGGGGGCACTCTCGTGAGCAGGGTGTGGGCCCCCTGGCCTTCATCTTTGGAGACAATTTTTCTTTATTTATTTTAAGATATTCTGTGGAGTTTCAGGACTTTGGAGTTGCGCAGAATAGGTCTCCAATATTTGCTCCTTTTCCATTGAGAATTCCAAATTTGCATTCTCCCTCTTTATGTAAACCTTGTAAAATAAAAGAGAATAGCCATAAGTATTTTGACATAACGTGAAATAACATCCCATAATGCGATAAATATCGATATAAAAGCATGATGCAAAATGGACGTATCAGATTCATGTCTGATTTAATGAGCATGGCATGGTAAAGTGCAATAAACAACACTACAAATTAAGTGGAGCTCAATATGCAACGACTTGCATATTGATGAAACACCACATGACTCATTTAGTTCTCTCTCGGTTAAGTACCCAACAATATTAAATGTTGATTAACATGGCAAGAGGTGAAGCATAAGTAAACTAACTATTTAGGCAAGTTTAAATGAGGCCGGAACAACAAATAACAATTTCGGAAAATCCCCATATGCATATTTTGAATTTGGTACTGTTCTGCCCTATACACAATTTTAATGTTGTCAAGCAGCAAAACAAAGTGCACCATGTTAAACTAGGCATTTTTCTACCCCATTTACATATAAAGTTTATTAAATTTGGAGCTACAGTTAATTAGTTATGAAATAAATCATTTTAGCATAGCATTATGCAAAATAAACACAAACAACATGTTAAACATTTTTGACATAGATGAAAGTAGCAGATTATTAACCAACAAGAAATACTAAGCATTTTTCATATATAAACCATTTTAAACCGATGCATGGTTATTTAGGTGTGAGCATTTTAAAATGATGGCAATTTTCTGTAATTATGCTTGTGATGGAAATTTAGCAAATTCGTCCAAGGGAAAAACGTCCACGGCTGAAACCTGTCTAGCCCAACAATGTATAGGAGGGTTTAGGCGGTTGCTCACATCGAGCCACCGGGCCGGAAGCGAAAGAAGCGGCTGGGATTCGGGAGGTCTGGGCAGTTCATCGATCTGGAACACGCGAACGCTTCGTGCTTTGACTCTTTCTCTAGAGGCGAGCGCGGTCGTGGAAGCAGGCAGGTTCGAGCACCGGCAGCTGGGCGCGATCTGAGGACTTAAGCCGCGGCGTGGCTTGATGCAAGAAGACGACGACGCGGGAGGAACTCAGCCGCGTCTCGGGCGGCGAGGATGGCGAAGGAAGGCGACGGCTTGGCGTTCGATCCGCAAAGAGGGATGACAAGGCGGCGCGATGCGAGGACGCAGGGAGGCAACAGCTGAACTTGGCGAGGCGGCGGTTCCGGGGCAGGAGGCCAGCCGGACGACGGGGAAAATCGGGCGAGGCGGAGGTCACGGTTCCCGGCGAGGAACATGACCGACGGCAGGCATCGAGCTTCATGGCACGGCGGGATGCACCTGCTTCTGTTCAAAGAGAAAGGAGGGAGAGCAGGGGAGGTCAGAGCAGCCAAAAGAGAGACAGAGAAAGGGGCGCGCGGCGGCAGGGCCTCACCGGCGAGGGGTGCCGGCTACCAGTGGGCAAGGCAGCAGAGTAGCAGCTGCAGAAGACGGCGACGGGACCTCGAGGCCGAGCTCAGGCCATTGCGCCTCCTTTGGTTCCCTGTTAAAAACAAGACAGGGAGAGAGTTTGAGAACAGGAAAGAGAAAGAAGGCAGAGAGAGGAAGGGGAGAACGAGGTGCGGGGGAGGAGATCCGGCGTTGGGAAAGAGCTCGAAGGTCGTCCATGGCGTCGGGATGGAAGGGGTGGCCTAGATCAGATCTGGTTGGCTGGTGGTCAAAACGAGGACGAGACCAGGTGGGTGGCGGGATGGATCCCGAGAGAGTGGCGGCGGGGATGGGAGTGATGGGACAGTTCTCCTAGATTTTAGGGTTGTCCACTATTTATAGCAAATGGGTTTTGACTAGGGGATAATCGGACCCTTCGATCGTAATCGAACGGCCGAGAAAAGTAGGTTAGGTAGACCAAGTAAGAAACCGAAAATGTTTTACGGAGGTTTGGGGATGATCCGAATCCAACGGTGATGACTGAGCAGGTCGGGTTTGGGGCAGCTTCCGAAGCCTTGAGAGGTTTAAGCCTTTGTCTGAGAGAGACTCGGTTTAGGCAAGAGGGAAAACGAAGAACAAGGTTGATCTCGGAACTGTCAACAAAAGCAAGGGGAACGCGGCAACTACGAGCGGATGCAAGTTTTAAAAACAATGACGGCAACGAGTGCCGATGCAATGCAGATGATGCCATGATGAGATGCAACAAACAAATAAAAAAACACAACTGACTCGCAAAACAAGGAAGGCATCTGGAGCATCGGTCTTGAGGCGTTACAACACTCCACCACTACGGGAGGATCTCGTCCTGAGATCTGGGATGGCACCGGAGAGAAACGGAAGAGGAAGAGGTAAAACAAAGTTGCTTCTTTGACAAACGAGTGAAACCAAAGAACCTTGAGAGGTTGAACAAAATGAAAGAAAGAAAAACAACGAAGATGAACAAAGTTGAAAACACTCATTAGAACAGAGGAACATGGGATACGACGAGAACCAAGAGGTTTAGTGATAAGATAGATATTGAAACCACTCCGGTTAAAACTAGATAGAGAAGGAATAAGATTGATATAATTTGGGCAGCTCTCCGACTGAAAGAAGAAGGAAAACGTGATAAGATGAAAAGAACTTGAAGAGATGACACAACACTCCGGTTGAGAAGGGAGGTAAAACTTGGCAAAATGGGAAGAACTTGAAAAGAGGGCACGACACTCCGACTACATGTATAAGCACGAAGAGAACACAATCCTCATAATTCGAGATGGTGAGTGAAGAGAACAACATCGCAATACCTCCGGGAGAAAGAAAGAATGGAATGAAATGAACGGAGAGAAACAAGATCTTGAGAGAGCACGCTTACAACAAATGCTAGAACGGAGTTGTTGGATTATCAACAACGAAAGGATAAGCTTGATGTGGGCTTATGGAAGACAACTCAAAATTATGAGGTGACAAACGGCCACTAAAGGAAGCCATTGGTTTGAGTAAGAGCACCAAGGCGATGAAAAACTTCTTTCACCAAGAGGATAGGAGAAAACTTGGATCATCGATAAGCACCATAATAGCAACATTCCTTAGGGAAGGCTTTAGGTGAAACATGACACAATATAACTCCAATGAAGAGATTGGTGGATTTAAAATATCTCATTCTTGACAACATGTGAAACATGGAACATGGATGGAAATTGTCAAGAAGGACATAACACCACCTCAAAAGATAAGGTAGGAAGAATTGCACTTCGGAATGCAAGATGAAGAATGCTTGAACTCCTCAAAGCGAAACATGTGTTGAGCACCATGTTTATTTTGAAGTATGGCTTGATGGATCATAACTTCGAGAGAAATCTTGAAGAACAATTGAAGAATGAAATGAATCCTTGACGAACCCCCATGTTGAGCCTTCGTGAGAACTCCGGTAATAAAAGGATGTTAAAAAGACAGAGAAGTTGAAAACACAAGGGGAAGCCTTGCGATGATTTAGATGGAGCTTCGCGATGAGATAAAGCGGAAAACTTGGAACTCCGGAAAAGAAAGATGAACAACATATAACTGAGAAATTGATATCACTACGAACTCCGGAAGAAGGAATTAATCACTTGAAAGAAACAAGAACAGGAATTATGTTATGCGTATACTTCACCAATTTAGATTGATGACAAGCAACGGATTTGGCATACTACTTATTCTCGTAAAAAGGATTGAAGAGAGATATTGCTCAACTTGGGAAGGTCTTCAACGAACCACCAGTAGGATTGAAACAACGAATACATTAATATGAGAACATAGGAAGAGGAATCTTGAACAAACGTAAGAACTGAAAATGAACGAAGAAAAGATAAAGGAACACCGGGAAGAATTTGAAAATGAATGAAGATACTTGAGAGAATTTAGATACAAGTGAACGCAGAGATCCCGAGCTGATTAGATAATACTTGAATGATGCACCGGTATGATTTGGAGAACGAGAGCTGAAAGCTTGAATGAATAATTCTGAGATGATGGGCTCCGGAGAATCAAACTGAAAAGACTCCTGAAATGCTCCGGATGTGTGAAAAGAATTCTCACAGTCGGAAACAATTATGAGAGGATGGCCTCAAGCTAGAACCATGAATCTTGAAGAGAATGGAGCAAGATTTAAGAGAAACGTTTCTTCGGTCTTCAAATGTTGAGAATGACGATGAGAAACACCACCATGAATTGTTGAGGAACTCCGGAATGAAAATTAGAAAGGTTGAACCAACGATGAGAAGAATTTGAAAGTGATCTTGGAGAAGGAATATGACTGATGATAATTTATTCTTACGTCAAACTTCGAAAAGAATTTGGGAATAGCTCCGGGAAAATTAGAAGAGTCAGGTAAGATCCTGGGAAAAGACATGCGGGTTAGGGCCCACTCAAAAGATGCACCGTTGAATGATTAAAAGAAAGATTGTGCCGGTTGAATTAAATGGCTCAAAAGAGATAACAACCTCGAGATAGCTTGAACAGATTGGGAATGGAAATGCGAATCTTCTGAGATATCTTCAGCACTCCAGATAACATGAATAGCAAGAGGTGGATGATTAAGAGATGCACCGACATGATAAAGCATTTGAAACGAGGAAAAGAATACGATCAACACTGAAAGCTTGACTTGAGTCCACCTGAGAAGAAAAGAACGAAGAAAAATAGACTTGAAGCTTCCCTAGCATCTTCATGAGAATCACCAAGTAAGAACATGGAGGGAAAGAATGAAGAGACTTCACATCAATAAATAAAAAGATACTTGATTAAGAAATCTGAGTCCTTGAAGAAAAAGGTTGGGAGGGTGGGAAAACAAAGGCAACTTGGGTTGGATGAAACGAACACCATTGAGAAAAAGCTTAGAATTGCTCTTGCGAATGTTGAAATGATCGGATCCACTTGAAGAGAAGCACACTGGTTGGAAAGGATTGAAAAGACAACCTTGATGATCAAGAAGGATTAGCATCCACATAGAAATATGAGAACACCGCTTAGAATAAGGTATGGAATCAACACTTGACATCGAAGCAACTCGAGTACCACAATAAAAACAAAACAAGGATTTGGCTCGCAGAATAAGCCGGAACAAACATATGATAGAGATTTCGTCCGAAGTTTTTGTGGTGGGGCCCACAAGGGCTCGATCGTACAGCACCATCATGTACAAGGCAGTGCACATGACATACGAAGTGTCCCCGAGTCAGCATAGCCAAGGACTCTTTAAGACACAACGAGACCACTGTAAAACCAACCGTGGATAGGCGGACCACTAGACGTCGAACCCCAATCTTATATCATTCATCTGTCGGAAAGATATCCTAGGAGCTACTTGAATTCCCACTTATAAACTCCCGAAACTTTCTGGTTATGCAATCTGGTGTTGGGGATACAGGGGACGCAATATATCTCACCCAAACTAACAATACCTAGATCCAGCTGTATCCATCCGTCAACACATAACCAAGAAAACTCCGGAAATCGTGTACCTCAACCTTTGAAAAGCATCCGTTATATGAGTTATGGCAATACTCTCGAACTCCCACCCCAGTACTGGGTGGCGTCAAGGTGATCTCACCAACAACTGCAAAAGAGATTTTCGATGTTGGCGAAACTCAGGTATTCCAGAACTGCAACGATGAAATTGTGACGACAATACCTCGGAGCTCAACTCCCCGGGACACTGCCACAACACCTAAATGTCAGGAGGCACCAAGAACAATGTTCTCGTCACAGAACCATCGGAATGATTCCAAGATACCCGCGTGATCCCAAATTTTATTTTAGTGAAATTTGAGGAGAGGAGAGTCAAAACTTCTACGTCAGGGGGCCTCACCAGAGCGACGAAAGGACTGAGGAGTAAAATGAATCCTACACTCCGATATATATAATCCTAAGACTCAAAACATTTTTTTTTGTAGACTCAACAACGCCAGCGATTCGATTAAGCAGGGGGCTCCTAAGTCGGGGATGGCTCTGATACCAACTTATAACGCCCACGATGCGGCTATATCTCCCACGTGTCGAGGCACGACTTGGAGGCATAACCGCATGGTGGTTTCGTCGCAAGAAGGGTCATCTTCACACAATCCCATGTAATGAACAAGAATGGGATAAAGAGTTGGCTTACAATCGCCACTTCACACAATACATAAATTAAACATACATCATTCCGAGTACAATCAAGGTCCGAGTACGGAACCAAAATAAAAGAAGACAACCCCAAATGCTAGATCCCCGATCGTCCCAACTAGGCTCCACTACTGATCATCAGGAAACGAAACATAATAACGACCAAGTTCCTCGTCGAACTCCCACTTGAGCTCGGTTGCGTCACCTGCATTGGTATCGTCGGCACTTGCAACTATTTTGGTAGAATCTGTGAGTCACGAGGACTCAGCAATCTCACACCCGCGAGATCAAGACTATTTAAGCTTATATGAAGGATGGGGTAATGAGGTGGAGCTGCAGCAAGCACTAAGCAAATATGGTGGCTAACATACGAAAATAAGAGCGAGAAGAGGAGCAACGCAACGGTCGAGAAGCTTGAAGTGATCAAGAAGTGATCCTGAAACTACTTACGCACAACCATAACACAAGAACCGTGTTCACTTCCCGGACTCCGCCGAAAAGAGACCATCACGGTACACACGCGGTTGATGCATTTTAATTAAGTCAAGTGCCAAGTTCTCTACAACCGGATATTAACAAATTCCCATCTGCCACATAACCGCGTGCACGGCTCTCGAAAGTTTATACCCTACAGGGGTGTCCCAACTTAGCCCATCACAAGCTCTCACGGTCAACGAAGGATATTCCTTCTACCGGGAAGACCCGATCAGCCTCGGAATCCCGGTTACAAGACATTTCGACAATGGTAAAACAAGACCAGCAAGACCGTCCGACTGTGCCGACAAATCCCGATAGAAGCTGCACATATCTCGTTCTCAGGGCACACCGGATGAGACAGGCTACGAGTAAAGCAAGGCTTCGAGTTTCCCCAAGGTGGCCCCGCAGGCGGCTCGGTTCGGACCAGCACTCAGAGGAGCACTGGCCCGGGGGGGCTAAATAAAGATGACCCTCGGGCTCGCGAAAACCCAAGGGAAAGGTATAGGTGGTAGGTAGTCAAATGGTAAAACCAAGGTTGGGCCTTGCTGGAGGAGTTTTATTCAAAGCGAACTGTCAAGGGGGTCCCATAAATCACCCAACCGCGTAGGGAACGCAAAATCAAGGAACATAACACCGGTATGACAAAAACTAGGGCGGCAAGAGTGGAACAAAACACCAGGCATAAGGCCGAGCCTTCGACCCTTTACCAAGTATATAGATGCATTAATTAAATAAGAGATATTGTGATAACCCAAAATATCCATGTTCCATCATGGAACCAACTCCATCTTCACCTACAACTAACAACGCTATAAGAGGGGCTGAGCAAAAGCCGTAATTTAGCCAAACAACGGATTGCTAGGAAAGGATGGTTAAAGGCTTGATATGGCAACATGGGAGGCATGATATAGCAAGTGGTAGGTATCGCGGCATAGCAAAAAAGCGAGCGACTAGCAAGCAAAGATAGAAGTGATTTCGAAGGTAATGGTCATCTTGCCTGAGATCCCGCAAGGAAGAGGAACGAGTCCAAGAAGAAGACAAGCGGACGTAGTCGAACGAATCCTCACTACTCCAGAATGAAACCGAAGCTAACGAGAGAAGCAAACCGGAAAGAAGCAAACAACAAGTTAACAACCATCACATAAACATGGCACGATGCACAATCAAGTATGATGCATGTCCGATTTAATGAGCATGGCATGGCAAAGTGCAACAAACAACACTACAAATTAAGTGGAGCTCAATATGCAATGACTTGCATATTGACGAAACACCACATGACTCATTTAGTTCTCTCTCGGTTATGTACCCAACAATATTAAATGTTGATTAACATGGCAAGAGGTGAAGCATAAGTAAACTAACTATTTAGGCAAGTTTAAATGAGGCCGGAACAACAAATAACAATTCCGGAAAATCCCCATATGCATATTTGGATTTGGTAATGTTCTGCCCTATACACAATTTTAATGTTGTTAAGCAGCAAAAAAAGTGCACCATGTTAAACTAGGCATTTTTTTACCCCCATTTACATATAAAGTTTAATAAATTTGGATCTACGATTAATTAGTTATGAAATAAATCATTTTAGCATGGCATTATGCAAATTAAACACAAATAGCATGTTAAACATTTTTGACATAGATGAAAGTAGCAGATTATTAACCTACATGAAATTCTAAGCATTTTTCATATATAAACCATTTTAAACCAATGCATGGTTATTTAGGTGTGAGCATTTTAAAATGATTACAATTTTCTGTAATTATGCTTGTGATTGAAATTTAGCAAATTCGTCCAAGGGAAAAAAACGTCCACGGGCTGAAACTGTCTAGCCCAACAATGAACAGGAGGGGTTTAGGCGGCTGCTCACATCGGGCCACTGGGCCGGAAGCGAAGAAGCGGCTGGGCTTCGGGAGGCTGGGCCGGTTCACTGGATCTGGAACACGCGCGAAACGCTCGTGTGTTGACTCTTCCTCTGGAGGCGAGCGCGGGTCGTGGAAGCAGGCAGGTTCGAGCGCCGGTGGCTGGGCGCGATGCAGGGGACTTGGCGCGGCGGCGCGGCTTGATGCAGAGAAGACGACGACGCAGGAGGAACTCGTCGGCATCTCGGGCGGCAGGGACGGCGCGAAGGAAGGCGGCGGCTTGGCGTTCGATCCGGAGCAGGGAAGACAAGGGGCGGTGCGATGCAGAGGACGCAGGGGAGGCAGCTTGGCACGGAACTTTGCTGAGGCGGTGGTTCCCGAGGCAGGGAGGCCAGTGGACGACAAGGGAAAACGGGCGGAGGCGGAGGTCGCGGTTCCCGGCGAGGAACATGACCGGCGGCGGGCATCGAGCTTCATGGCGCGGCGGGATGCTCCTGCTTCGCTCAAGAGAAAGGAGGAGAGAGCAGGGAGGTCGAGCAGCCAAAAGAGAGACAGAGAAAGGGCGCCAGAGCGGTGGCCTCACCGGCGAGGGGTGCCGGCTACCACTGGCAAGGCAAGCAGAAAGCAAAGAAATGCAGAAGACGGGCGACGGGACCTCGAGGCCGAGCTCGAGCCATTGCGCCTCCTTTGGTTCCCTGTTTAAAACAAGACAGGAGAGAGTTTGAGAACAGGGAAGAGAAAGAAGGCGAGAGAGGAAGGGGAGAACGAGGTGCGGGGGAGGAGATCCGGCGTTGGGAAAGAGCTCGAAGGTCGTCCATGGCGTCGGGATGGAAGGGTGGCCTGGATCAGATCTGGTTGGCTGGTGGCTGAAAACGAGGACGAGACCAGGTGGGTGGAGGGATGGATCCCAAGAGAGTGGCGGCGGGGATGGGAGTGATGGGACAGTTCTCCTAGATTTTAGGGTTGTCCACTATTTATAGTAAATGGGTTTTGGCTAGGGGATAATCGGACCCTTCGATCGTAATCGAACGGCCGAGAAAAGTAGGTTAGGTAGACCAAGTAAAAAACCAAAAATGTTTTACGGAGGTTTGGGGATGATCCGAATCCAACGGTGATGACTGAGCAGGTCGGGTTCGGGGTAGCTTCCGGAAGCACGCGAGAGGTTTGAGCACTGTACAAAAAGACTCCGGTTTAGGTAAGAGGGAAAACGAAGAACAAGGTTGATCTCGGAACTGTCAACAAAAGCAAGGGGGAATGCGACAACTACAAGAGGATGCAAGTTTTAAAAACAATGACGGCAACGAGTGCTGATGCAATGCAGATGATGCCATGATGAGATGCAACAAACAAATAAAAAAACACAACTGACTCGCAAAACAAGGAAGGCATCTGGAGCGTCGGTCTTGGGGCGTTACACCTAGACCCTTGGGTTCCTTGTAATGATGTTATTAGTTGAGTTGAGAATGGTCTTGAACGAACCTGCCATGCAAACCGAGGTGATGACGTCACACAGATCAATGAGTTCCTCCACCACGTCATCTTTCAGATCGGGGCAAGAATAACGGGGTCGTTTCCGTCCTGTTCCCTCCATGGAGAAGACGATCGACCAATGGCAGAAGGAAGGGGGAAGGCAAATGGAGGAGGGAGGAAGAGCGTGCGACAGCAGTTCCAAATCGAGAGGGAAAGACGAAGAGTCGGTGGACGGTTGCCACGGTACACGAAGAGGCTCCCCGACCTACATAGACGCCCGTTCGAAAATTGTACAATAGGACTCGCCGTTGTCTCACTAACATGTTGGAATGGGATGATACGTCTCAAACGTATCTATAATTATTTTTTTGTTCCATGCTATATTATATTCTGTTTTAGATGTTTATTGGGCTTTATTATACACTTTTATATTATTTTTGGGACTAACCTATTAACCGGAGGCCCAGCCCAAATTGTTGTTTTTTGCCTATTTTAGTGTTTCGAAGGAAAATGATATCAAACGGAGTCCAAATGGAATGAAACCTTCGGGAACGTTATTTTCGAAACAAACGTGATCCAGAGGACTTGGAGTCTACGTAAAGCAATCAACGAGGAAGGCACGAGGTAGGGGGGGGGCGCCCACCTCCCCCAGGCACGCCTTCCACCCTCGTGGGCGCCTCTTTGCTCCACCGACGTACTTCTTCCTCCTATTTATACCCATATACCCTGGAAACATCATATACGGAGCCAAAACCCTATTTCCACCCCCGCAACCTTATTCGTGAGATCCCATCTTGGGGCCTTTTTCGGCGCTCCGCCGGAGGGGGCATTGATCACGGAGGGCTTCTACATCAACACCATAGCGTCTCCGATGATGTGTGAGTAGTTTACCTCAAACCTTCGGGTCCATAGTTATTAGCTAGATGGCTTCTTCTTTCTCTTTGGATCTTAATACAAAGTTCTCCTCGATCTTCTTGGAGATCTATTCATTGTAATCTTCTTTTGCGGTGTGTTTGTCGAGATCCAATGAATTGTGGGTTTATGATCAAGTTTATCTATGAACAATATTTGAATCTCCTCTGAATTCTATTATGTATGATTGGTTATCTTTGCAAGTCTCTTCGAATTATCAGTTTGGTTTGGCCTACTAGATTGATCTTTCTTGCAATGGGAGAAGTGCTTAGCTTTGGGTTCAATCTTGCGGTGTCATTTCCCAAAGGATGAGGGCAGCAAGGCACGTATTGTATTGATGCCATCGAGGTTAAAAAGATGGGGTTTATATCATATTGCACGAGTTTATCCCTCTACATCATGTCATCTTACTTAAAGCATTACTCTGTTCTTATGAACTTAATACTCTAGATGCACGCTGGATAGCGGTCGATGTGTGGAGTAATAGTAGTAGATGCAGAATCGTTTCGGCCTACTTGTGACGGACGTGATGCCTATATACATGATCATACCTAGGTATTCTCATAACTATGCTCAATTCTATCAATTGCTCGACAGTAATTTGTTCACCCACCGTAATACTTATCCTCTTGAGAGAAGCCACTAGTGAAACCTATGGCCCCCGGGTCTATTTTCCATCATATTAATCTTCCAACACTTAGCTATTTCTATTGCCATTTATTTTACCTTGCATCTTTATTTACTATTTATCATTAAAATACCAAAAATATTATCTTATCATATCTATCAGATCTCACCCTCGTAAGTGACCATGAAGGGATTGACAACCCCTTTATCGCGTTGGTTGCGAAGTTCTTATTGTTTGTGTAGGTGCGTGGGACTCGAGCATGATCTCCTACTGGATTGATACCTTGGTTCTCAAAAACTGAGGAAAATACTTACGCTACTTTACTGCATCACCCTTTCCTCTTCAAGGGAAAACCAACGCGATGCTCAAGAGGTAGCAAGAAGGATTCCTGGCACCGTTGCCGGGGAGATTCGCGCCAAGTCAAGTCAAGATTTGACTCCCAACAACAAGCCATTTTTGGTGTCGTTGCCGAGACTACACAAGTCAAGACGTACCAAGTACCCATCACAAACTCTTATCCCTCGCATTACATCATTTTCCATTTGCCTCTTGTTTTCCTCTCCCCCACTTCACCCTTGTCATTTTATTCGCCCTCCTTTTTCCGTTCGTCTTTTTTTTGCTTGCTTCTTGTTTGCTTGTGTGTTGGATTGCTTGCTTGTCACGATGGCTCAAGATAATACTGAATTGTGTGACTTTACCAATACCAACAACAATGATTTTCTTAGCACTCCGATTGCTCCTCTTACCGATATTGAATCTTGCGAAATTAATGCTGCTTTGTTGAATCTTGTCATGAAAGATCAATTCGCCGGCCTTCCTAGTGAAGATGCTGCTACCCATCTAAATAGCTTCGTTGATTTGTGTGGTATGCAAAAGAAGAAAGATGTGGACAATGATATTGTTAATTGAAGCTATTTTCTTTTTCGCTTAGAGATCATGCTAAAGCTTGGTTTTCGTCTTTGCCTAAAAATAGTATTGATTCATGGAATAAGTGCAAAGATGCTTTTATCTCCAAGTATTTTCCTCCCGCAAAAATCATCTCTCTTAGAAACGATATCATGAATTTTAAGCAACTTGATCATGAACATGTTGCACAAGCTTGGGAGAGGATGAAATTAATGATACCTAATTGCCCTACACATGGTTTGAATCTTTGGATGATTATACAAAAAATTTATGCCGGATTGAATTTTGCTTCTAGAAATCTTTTAGATTCGGCCGCGGAAGGCACTTTTATGGAAATCACTTTAGGAGAAGCTACTAAACTCCTAGATAATATTATGGTTAATTATTCTCAATGGCACACCGAAAGATCCACTAATAAAATAGTGCATGCGATAGAAGAAATTAATGTTTTGAGTGGAAAGATGGATGAACTTATGAAATTATTTGCTACTAAAAGTGTTTCTTCTGATCCTAATGATATGCCTTTGTCTACCTTGATCGAGAATAATAATGAATCTATGGATGTGAATTTTTTTGGTAGGAATAATTTTGGCACGCGTATAGAGGAAACTTTAATCCTAGGCCGTTCCCTAGTAATTCCTATAATAATTATGGTAATTCCTACAACAATTCTTATGGAAATTTTAATAAGATGCCCTCTGAATTTGAGACTAGTGTTAAGGAGTTTATGAATTCGCAAAAGAATTTCAATGCTTTGCTTGAAGAAAAATTGCTTAAGGTTGATGAATTGGTTAGGAACGTTGATAGAATTTATCTTGATGTTGATTCTTTGAAACTTAGATCTATTCCACCTAAGCATGATATCAATGAGTCTCTCAAAACCATGAGAATTTCCATTGATGAGTGCAAAGAAAGAACCGCTAGGATGCGTGCTAAGAAAGATTCCTTTGTGAAAGCGTGTTCTTCTAGTTTTTGTGAGAATAAAGATGAAGATCTTAAAGTTATTGATGTGTCTCCTATTAAATCTTGGTTTTTCAATATGAATCTTGATAATGATGGGACTGGAAATGAGTTAACTTTAGTTAGAAGGCGTCCCAAAAATTTGGAGTTTTAGATCTTGATGCAAAAATTGGTAAAAGTGGGATTGAAGAAGTCAAAACTTTAGATATCAATGAACCCCCTATTTTGGATTTCAAGGAATTTAATTATAATAATTGCTCTTTGATAGATTGTATTTCCTTGTTGCAATCCGTGCTAAATTCTCCTTATGCTTATAGTCAAAATAAAGCCTTTACTAAACATATCGTTGATGCTTTAATGCAATCTTATGAAGAAAAACTTGAGTTGGAAGTTTCTATCCCTAGAAAACTTTATGATGAGTGGGAACCTATTATTAAAATTAAAATTAAAGATCATGAATGCTATGATTTGTGTGATTTGGGTGCTAGTGTTTCCACAATTCCAAAAACTTTGTCTGATTTGTTAGGTTTCCGCGAATTTGATGATTGCTCTTTAAACTTGCACCTTGCGGATTACACTATTAAGAAACCTATGGGAAGAATTAATGATGTTCTTATTGTTGCAAATAGGAACTATGTGCCCGTAGATTTCATTGTTCTTGACATAGATTGCAATCCTTCATGTCCTATTATTCTTGGTAGACCTTTCCTTAGAACGATTGGTGCAATTATTGATATGAAGGAAGGGAATATTAGATTCCAATTTCCGTTAAGGAAAGGTATGGAACACTTTCCTAGAAAGAAAATAAAATTACCTTATGAACCTATTATGAGAGCCACTTATGGATTGCCTACCAAAGATGGCAACACTTAGATCTATCCTTGCTTTTATGCCTAGCTAGGGGCGTTAAACGATAGCGCTTGTTGGGAGGCAACCCAATTTTATTTTTAGTTTTTCAGTTTTTTGCTTATGTTTAGGAATAAATATTTGATCTAGCCTCTGATTAGATTTGTTTTTATGTTTTAATTAGTGTTTGCGCCAAGTTAAACATATAGGATCTTCTTGGATGATAGTTATTTGATCTTGCTGAAAATTCCAGAAACTTTCTATTCACACAAAAAAATTGTTAAAAATCACCAGAACGTGATAAAATATTGATTCTAATTGCAGTAGATCAATAAACAAATTTTCTAGGTCGTCCTATTTTGGTAGATTTTTCTGAGTTCCAGAAGTTTGCGTTAGTTACAGATCACTACAGATTGTTCTGTTTTTGACAGATTCTGTTTTTCGTGTGTTGTTTGCTTATTTTGATGAATCTATGGCTTGTAAAATAGTTTATTGTGACGCCCCCGATTCGACCGTACACTAATCATACACGCAAATGTGTACGATCAAGATCAGAGACTCACAGGAAGATATCACAACACAACTCTAAAACATAAATAAGTCATACAAGAATCATAATACAAGCTAGGGGCCTCGAGGGCTCAAATACAAGTGCTCGATCATAGACGAGTCAGCGGAAGCAACAATATCTGGGTACATACATAAGTTAAACAAGTTGCCATAAGATGGCTAGCACAAACTGGGATACAGATCGAAAGAGGCGCAGGCCTCCTGCCTGGGATCCTACTAACTACTCACGGTAAATGCGTCGCTGGCCGCTGCGTAGTAGAAGGCACCTCCGGTGTAGTAGGAGTCATCGTCGACGGTGGCGTCTCGCTCCTGGGCTCCAACATCTGGTTGCGACAACCAGTTAGAAGGGAAGGGGGAAAAGGGGGAGAAAAGCAACCGTGAGTACTCATCCAAAGTACTCGCAAGCAAGGAGCTACACTACATATGCATGGGTATATGTGTAAAGAGGCAATATCAGTGGACTGAACTGCAGAATGCCAGAATAAGAGGGGGATAACTAATCCTGTCGAAGACTACGCTTCTGGCAGCCTCTGCCTTGCAGCATGTACAAGAGAGTAGACTGAAATCCTCCAAGTAGCATCGCATAGCATAATCCTACCCGGCAATCCCCTCCTCGTCGCCCTGTTAGAGAGCGATCACCGGGTTGTATCTGGCACTTGGAAGGGTGTGTTTTATTAAGTATATGGTTCTAGTTGTCATAAGGTCAAGGTACAACTCCAAGTCGCCCTGTTACCAAGATCACGGCTATTCAATAGATAAACTTCCTGCAGGGTGCACCACATTACCCGACACGCCGATCCCATTTGGCCGGACACACTTTCCTGGGTCATGCCCGGC
Organism: Aegilops bicornis; assembly: GCA_021605145.1. NCBI lineage: Eukaryota > Viridiplantae > Streptophyta > Magnoliopsida > Poales > Poaceae > Aegilops > Aegilops bicornis. The sequence continues at coordinate 228,315,883 of CM038674.1, read as the reverse complement.
CTCGAAGATCAACACGTCGAAGCCCCACCTAGGCACAACAGAGGTCAAGACGCCGGTCTAAACCTAAGCGCATAGGGTGCAGGCCCATCGCCCTTAGCACACCAAGACGCGTTGCGAGGGCGGCCGAAGCGCACTAGCCTAGCGAGCATTCCACCAATCCGGCGCGCGCCGGCCAACATCGACGTCACGAAATGCTTCGGCTGATACCACGACGCCGGTTGCCCATATCTTGTCCCACGTGGCAGTTAGTGCGTATAAGGTCAACGACCCAACTCAGATCAAATACCAAGATATCGTTAAGCGTGTTAATTATCCGCGAACGTCGAACAGGGCCAGGCCCACCTCTCACCTAGGCGGTCTCAACCTGCCCTATCGCTCCGCCACAAAGATCCACACAGAGGGCCGTTGGGACAAAGGTCCTTTCAGCCCCCAATCCGTGAATCACTCGCGGGTGCTCCACAAGCTGACCCGACTTTAGTCACCACATGTATCATGTATAAAGTATATAGTATATACCCGTGATCACCTCCCAAGTGATCACAGCCCGATAGCGGGCATTGACGGGCGGCGCGAGCACGGGGCTCGACCACAGGGGCGCGCGAGAGTGCAGACGGGCGCGGGCATGGCACGATGAGGGAGAGATGAGGAGAGGGAGGCGCTCCTGGGGCCGTAGGGTTCGAGGCAGTGGGGGTTGAGGAGGAGGGCGGAGACGACCGGGCGACGGGGAGGCAGTCTAGCAAGGCGGTCTTGTTCGGCGGCGACGGTCGATCCGGCGAGGTAGGGGTCCCGGGCTTGATCCCGTTGTCGAAGACGATGAAGAGGAGGTCGGAGTAGCAGATGGGGACGGTGGTGCGGCGCATGGAGGCCGATGGCCATGGCGGCTCGCGACAGCGAGCGATGGCCATGGAAGGTGCTTGGGCGCGGGGACGAGCCCGCGGGCGAGGCGCTGGAGCCGAGCGGGAGTCGGAGAAGAGGACCAGGGGCACGGAGGCCCGAGGCGGTCGCAGGCAACCATGGGGATCGGGGCGAGGAGCTCCTCTCCGGTGTGTGCGTTGCAAGGTGGCGGCGGGTAAGGGAGACGAGGGGAGAGGTGGGGATCGATCCCGATCCAGGGGAATCGGGGGAGGGAGTGGGGCGAGTGGGGGATTAGGGTTACGGGGTTGGGGATATGGAGAGAGTGGGGAGGGGCCGGCTGGGCCAAGTGGGTCGGCCACCCGGCTGGGCAGTGGGCCGTGATTAGGGAGATTCTCCCTTTTTCTTTTCATTCATTTCCTGTTTTGTTCTTTTCCTTCTATTTATTGTTTGGCTTGTTTTCTTTCTTTTATTTCACTTTCTTTTCTGTTTACTTTTTACTTATTATTGAAATGATCCCTAAATTAGTAATAACACAAAACCCATTGCAACCAAAAGGTTTTACCCCAAAATCATTTAGTTTAGTATTTTATTAATTATAATAGCACTTAAATATTGGTTTTTGCCACTGTCATATTTATTTTAGAGTAGTTAAACACTGTATAAAAGTTTGGTTTCTCCACCATTACTACTTAGGCATTATTTGACTCACTCTGAACATTTTAGTTTTAATATTTGAAAACTTTTATTGTTTGCTAGATTTTGAATTTGAAATCGAACCGAGTTTCGAACTAGCGCGAGATTAGCAACTGTAACCGTGGTGACATAGCATCATTAACGTGGGATTACTGTAGCTAACTATCCAGGCGTCACAATTCTCCTCCACTACAAGAAATCTCGTCCCGAGATTTAAGAGGGGGACTAAGGGGGAAAGGTGCTGGTAGCGAAAAACCTAACGAGTCTTCTCGGTCTTGGCTGCCCTTTCAAGAGGTTGATCCCTTTCGTTGATGTCTTCATTTCTCTGCTTCAGGTCACTATGAAGTTGGCATCCTTTCTTCAAGAACTCAATCGTACTTAGGAAAGAATAAAGGGTGGGTATTCCGGGAGAACGGACCTCTGCAAGGTTTGACTATTTGGTCGATAACATCGGGGAAGATGGCGGAAAGTAACTCCCGAATTGAAACTTAAGAGATTATCGAGAGCAAAGTAAGGAGGTACCGTGAGAAGTTTCGAGCGAGCAGGCAATCGTTCGATGTCTGAAACAAAGTGCGATAGGGATCCAGAGCAACGAGATTAAGTATTGCGTATGTTACGAGAATAGATCACTAGGAAGGTGGCCCGTGAATTACATACGAGGCCACACGCGAGGAATAACTTGGGAAACCGGGGGGTGTGCAGGAGAGTCAGGTTTCGATCCTATGGATCTGTGGGTTATGGACCCACCATGGGGGTTAAAAGTAGGAAGGCGATGACGTCTTACACGATCATGTAAGCAAGGCATGTCAGAGGACAGCCTATCAGTTATGTCGACAACAACATCGATACCAAGGGCGAGGGACGAAGAGAACCATTTTCCTGCTCGTTGAACGAGGTGGACCAATAGGCAAAGTTCTCGTCCATCGGTGGCTACCAGAATGTCATCAACAATAGTAACAGGTTCTTGCTGACAGAATTGTACACCGAGGAGTTTACATAAGCAGGATAATATTGCTGCTTAGATCATATAGATCACAAGAAAGGTTCAAACAACCAATGGAAAGTAAAATATGATTATCATATTAAATGAATAATGGAAAGGAAAATGTGTTTAAACACATATTTCGAGGATATATCCTTCCCAAGGACAAGCAGAGCATGATATCTGTGGCAGGATATAATGTAGAAAACCCTTTAGGTAAGGGGAGAGAAATTTCATGACATTACCCATACAACGGTGTTTGGATAAAGAAAACTTAGCATTGCGCTTCCAATGCTCTTGTTGATGTTTGAGTACCACAGTCATGCTTACAGATAGCATTGGCATGGTCTTCAAGCAAAGATCAGACTTTGGATACACAAAGGATTCGTCAGGAACAACTTATAGAATAAGTCTTACAATTTCCTCATGGAAGAATGGTTATCCTTGCTAAAAAGGAAACTGTAACACTAGGTCCTCCGGCCAGGTATGCTAGGCATGACATCACCTTACCGGGTCATATGAGGACCAATGCTATAACTCTAGAAAATATGTTCCAACAATCACATCTGACCGAGATTTAGATCTGATTGGTGGCAGGATACCTAAGAAGAAAAGGTGCAACACAATTTACGAGATGACAATGTAAGATTCTCGGGAAATGAACTATGGAGCGAGTTCCGACACACAAGTTCATCATTTAATCAAGTAGAGGTGAGGAGGTGGCTGATTGACTCAGCGACAATCCATTGACATTTCCAAAAAGGATGGATTTCTACAACTATGTGAGCAAGAAGATAACATTTGTCAGATCAAATGATGTAATGAGGTGTGCTGGAGGAAAACATACACAGTTAAACATTGGTTGAAAGGTGCACCCGAAATATGGGCTGGGTTGCACGATCAATGTTTAGACTGGTGATTCCATAACCAATAGGCTAAGAATGAACTATCGATCATTAATTTCAAAGCAATAGGGTTACTAGAAGAGCATAATCCAAACAACACCGTTCACTTGTTGGTACCCCGGTTAGGACCAACATGGGGACCAAGAAAGAATGATGATGGGGAGAAGCATTACTATACCAAGAATCCTTAAGAGGTGGAGCAATCTCAAGACATTCCTGACATAAAAGATGGTAATACTCCAAGGTAAAGAAGAACTCAGGCTGGATAGCAAGGAACTCAAGGAATAACAAAGAACACGAACAAGTTTATGTTGGAGGGAAGGCAATAAAGTGGTCGATGACAACAAAAATCATCGAGGCAAGGATGGTATTTCTCATCATGAATTCAATTTATATCTTGGAAAAGCTCGGAATAATGATGATGATCACGACACATTTGTCGAGAGATTTCACGAAGATGTTATCGATCGACGATGACATCAAGTCAAACGAATGATGAAGCGAAAGGTTATTGGAACCACGAGTAGGACACAAACTCGAGATCAAGTTTGTTGTTCAAGATGGAACGATAAGACAAGGGAATCGACGTAAGCTTAGCTCAATCGTCAAAAGTTGTGCTCCTGGGATAAGGACCAGGTAGCACAGTTAAAATCAGCACGATAATGATATAGCTGATCAGGCTAGGGATGACGTGATCGAGTACAAACTTGTAAGCAAAGAAGATTACTAAGAGTTGTTTAATCACGATGCGGACTTGATTCAGTTATCGATGTCCTTGAGTGTTTAATAACTCGGAGCCCGTGAAAAATTGGAATCAATGAGAATGTAGCACTTGATGAAGAGTTCTTAAGAAGTTATGCAGTTCCATGATAACCTTGAGATACCAGGGGGTAATACTCGACGATAGATCAAAGTAGAGGTTGGACTAGGGTAATGCTCTGCGGAAGACAAGTGCTCAAACTTGCACGAGAAATGGAATCAAGGAGAAACATGGTCGGAACCACGTCCACAGATACAAGATAAACTTATAACAAGGGGATAATTATTTTAAGAGAAGCTTCCATGATAAGGTATACATCGTGTCCATGGGCATGAACACAGGGTTCAAGGTCGAAACTCCCACTTGTTCAACGCATAACCTTTCATTCACCTCTCGTATTTCGAAAATGACATTAGTTGTAGTATTGAAATTTTATTTGACATAACACCAGTAGAATATGACCCGTAGTAGTTTCCGGGTTCACACTGATTCAAAAAGGCATAGGTTCAACCCATCTGGGCCTCTTAGGAACATATACCACAGACTTCAGGAGCGAATAACTCAAGCTCGAAAGCATAGCATGGTTGACAAAGCAGAGGATACAATTTACCAAAGGCATTATGTATCCGAGGAAAGGCTCACTAGCTTATTGAATATGAAGGACGTTGTCGGATAAAATCCAATAAAGGATCTGGTGGTCCACAAGGGATCTCACATGAGCATCGGTACTCAACTAGAGGAAGAAGAATGCATGGAGATTAGATTATAGAAACAACTGACTAACTCAAATCTCAAATGCAAAGGAATTATGATTTCCAAATCAAGGGATCAGAAGCAATGCTCTGATTAGGGATGGATAAGTTGAATAGCCTTAGGGTGCAATCAACGGCAATTGGATTGGTCGAGAACCGGTTCGATTAAAAGAATGGCAGCTCGGTAGGAAAGGTAATTTATAAGGATCAATGATGATTGCGTGTATTCACAGACATATTGAGTCAACAGACTCAAAATGACAATGACAAGGGATGCCAATAAGACTACGAGACTTATGGGATTAACCATAATGCAAGCAAGAAGAATTTCAAGAGGAATAGGCTGCTCGGGATTTTTGGAAGATCGAATGGCATTTCGAAGACTTTTGTGAAATACATGAATCAACTGGGGATGAACGGATACTCGATAAGTGCGAGAAATTATCCGTAGGGTACTCAGGTGGTAAGGAACTTCAAGGCAGTAGGCATAAGTATTCTCGAAACAACAATGAGTATTTCAGGGTATCATGTAATAACAAGAGAAATTAGGAATTAAGTAAGAACGGCAAGTGTATGTATTTATTCATAGGGATATTTCGGTGGTAGGGAATTGCAAAAGCAATGGGCAGTCTTGAAAGAGTATCGGAAAGTAACTTTGAAATCTTCATGTGCAGCCGGCGATCATCTAGACTGAAGGGGCTCTCCGGGAGAAAGCGTTTTCGAGAACCTAAAGATAGATTTTAGAAAATCATTTAACCCGAATAGAAGAGAGATCAGAATCCCAGAGTATAGATCGAGGAATAAAAGATCCTAATACCTGAAGGAAATATGCCCTAGAGGCAATAATAAAGTTATTATGTATTTCCTTATATCATGATAAAAGTTTATTATTCATGCTAGAATTGTATTAACCGGAAACATAATACATGTGTGAATACATAGACAAGCAGTGTCACTAGTATGCCTCTACTTGACTAGCTCGTTAATCAAAGATGGTTATGTTTCCTAACCATGGACAAAGAGTTGTTATTTGATTAACGGATCACATCATTTGGAGAATGATGTGATTGACTTGACCCATTCCGTTAGCTTAGCACTTGATCGCTTAGTATGTTGCTATTGCTTTCTTCATGACTTATACATGTTCCTGTAACTATGAGATTATGCAACTCCCGTTTACGGATGAACACTTTGGTGCTACCAAAGCGTCACAACGAATCGGGTGATTATAAAGGAGTACTACAAGTGTCTCCAAAGGTACATGTTGGGTTGGCGTATTTCGAGATTAGGTTTTGTCACTCCGATTGCTCGGAGAGGTATCTCTGGGCCCTCTCGGTAATGCACATCACTATAAGCCTTGCAAGCAATGTAGCTAATGAGTTAGTTACGGAATGATGCATTACGTAATGAGTAAAGAGACTTGCGGTAACGAGATTGAACTAGGTATTGGATACCGACGATCGAATCTCGGGCAAGTAACATACCGATGACAAAGGGAACACCGTATGTTGTTATGCGGTTTGACCGATAAAGATCTTCGTAGAATATGTAGGAGCCAATATGAGCATCCAGGTTCTGCTATTGGTTATTGACCAAGAATAGTTCTAGGTCATGTCTAGATAGTTCTCGAACCCGTAGGGTCCGCACCCTTAAGGTTTCGATGTGATGCTTATATTATGAGTTTATGAGTTTTGATGTACCGAAGGAGTTGAGTCCCGGATGAGATCGGGGACATGACGAGGAGTCTCGAAATGGTCGAGACGTAAAGATTCATATATTGGATGATATGTTTAGGCCAAGGGTCAAGCCCATGAGGCTTTAGGTCGGTGCAAAAGGAGTTTTGCGAGGCCGGGGCCAAACGCCGGAGACCTGGCGTCGCCCTGGGCCGACGCCGAGGCCCATGGCGTCTGGGCCGACGCCAAGGATTGTGGCGTTTGGTCCTGGAGTCCGAGTGGGACTCTTGCCTTTCGGCAAAACCGACTTTGAGGAGGCTTTTGCTCCAAGTTTCGACCGGGGCTCAACATATAAATAGAGGGGCAGGGCTAGCACCAAAGACACAACAATTGATCCCTTGGATCTCTTAGCCGTGTGCGGTGCCCCCCTCCACTATAGTCCACCTCGATAATATCATAGCGGTGCTTAGGCGAAGCCCTGCGACGGTAGAACATCAAGATCGTCACCACGCCGTCGTCTTGTGAAACTCATCCCGACACTTTGCTTTGGATCGAGTCCGGTATCGTCATCGAGCTGAACGTGTGCTGAACTCGGAGGTGCCGTACGTTCGGTGCTTGGATCGGTCGGATCGTGAAGACGTACGACTACATCAACCGCGTTGTCATAACGCTTCCGCTTACGGTCTACGAGGGTATTGTGGGCGATACAAGTCATACTGCTTACCAGCATGTCATACTTTGGTTCGGCGGTATTGTGAGATGAAGCGGCCCGGACCGACATTACGCGTACGCTTACGCGAGACTGGTTTCACCGCTGCGAGCACTCATTGCTTAAAGGTGGTGGCGGGTGTCTCTCTCTCACTTTAGTTGAATCGAGTGTGGCTACGCCCGGTCCTTGCGAAGGTTAAAACAGCACCAACTTGACAAACTATCATTGTGGTTTTGATGCGTAGGTAAGAACGGTTCTTGCTCAGCCCGTAGCAGCCACGTAAAACTTGCAACAACAAAGTAGAGAACGTCTAACTTGTTTTTGCAAGGCATGTTGTGATGTGATATGGTCAAGACGTGATGCTATATTTTATTGTATGAGATGATCATGTTTTGTAACCGAAGTTATCGGCAATCGGCGTGGAGCCATATGGTTGTCGCTTTATTGTATGAAATGCAAATGCCCTGTAATTGCTTTACTTTATCACTAAGCGGTAGCGGTAGTCGTAGAAGCAATAGTTGGCGAGGCAGACGAAAACGATGCTACGATGGAGATCAAGGTGTCGCTACCGGTGGCGATGGTGATCATGACGGTGCTCGAGATCGAGATCACAAGCACAAGATGATGATGGCCATATCATATCACTTATATTGATTGCATGTGATGTTTATCCTTTATGCATCTTATCTTGCTTTGATTGTGGTAGCATTTTAAGATGATCTCTCACTAAAAATTATCAAGACGTGTTCTCCCCGAGTATGCACCGTTGCCAAAGTTCGTCGTGCCTGCACACCACGTGATGATCGGGTGTGATAAGCTCTACGTCCATCTACAACGGGTGCAAGCCAGTTTTGCACACGCAGAATACTCAGGTTAAACTTGACGAGCCTAGAATATGCAGATATGGCCTCGGAACACGGAGACTGAAAGGTCGAGCGTGAGTCATATAGTAGATATGATCAACATAGTGATGTTCACCATTGAAACTACTCCATCTCACGTGATGATCGGACATGGTTTAGTTGATTTGGATCACGTAATCACTTAGATGACTAGAGATGTCTATCTAAGTGGGAGTTCTTAAGTAATATGATTAATTGAACTTTAATTTATCATGAACTTAGTCCTGGTAGTATTTTGCAAATTATTTTGTAGATCAATAGCTCGTGTTGTTGCTTCCCTATGTTTTTATATGTGGTCCTAGAGAAAATTGTATTGAAAAATATTAGTAGCAATGTTGCGGATTGGATCCGTGATCTGAGGTTTATCCTCATTGCCGCCTGTAAGAATTATGTCCTTAATGCACCGCTAGGTGACGTACCTATTGCAGGAGCAGATGCACGCGTTATGAACATTTGGCTAGCTCAATATGATGACTACTTGATAGTTTAGTGCACCATACTTAACGGCTTAGAATCGGGACTTCAAAGACGTTTTGAACGTCATGGACCATATGAGATGTTCCAGAATTGAAGTTAATATTTCAAGCAAATACCCGAGTTGAGAGATATGAAGTCTCCAACAAGTTCTATAGCTAAAAGATGGAGGAGAATCGCTCAACTAGTGAGCATGTGCTCAGATAGTCTGGGTACTACAATCGCTTGAATCAAGTGGGAGTTAATCTTCCAGATAAAATAGTGATTGACAGAATTCACCATCACCAAGTTAGTAGAACTTTGTGATGAACTATAATATGCAAGGGATGACGAAAGTAATTCCCAAGCTCTTCGTGATGCTGAAATCGACGAAGGTAGAAATCAAGAAAAACAATCAAGTGTTGATGGTAGACAAGACCACTAGTTTCAAGCAAAGGGAAGAAGGGGAACTTCAAGAAGAACGGCAAGCGAGTTGCTGCTCAAGTAAAGAAGCCCAAGTCTGGTCCTAAGCCTGAGACTAAGTGTTTCTACTGCAAAGGGATTGGTCACTGGAAGCGGAACTACCCCAAGTGATTGGCGGATAAGAAGGATGGCAAAGTGAACATAAGTATATTTGATATACATGTTAATGATGTGTACTTTACTAGTGTTTATAGCAAACCCTCGGTACTTGGTACTGGTTCAGTTGCTAAGAGTAGTAACTCAAACGGAGTTGCGTAATAAAATGTAAACTAGTTAAGGGTGAAGTGACGACGTGTGTTGAAAGTAGTTTCAAGATTGATATGATCATCATCGCACACTCCCTATAATTTCGGGATTAGTGTTGAACCTAAATAAATGTTATTTGGCGTTTGCGTTGAGCATGAATATGATTTGATCATGTTTATTGCAAAACGGTTATTCATTTAAAGTTAAAGAATAATTGTTGTTCTGTTTACATGAATAAAACCTTCTATGGTCATACACCCAATGAAAATGGTTTGTTGGATCTCGATCGTGTGATACACATATTCATAATATTGAAACCAAAAGATGTAAAGTTAATAATGATAGTGCAATTCATTTGTGGCACTGCCGTCTGGGTCATATCGGTGTAAAGCGCATGAAGAAACTCCATAAAGATGGATTTTCGGAATCACTTGGTTATGAATCATTTGATGCTTGCGAACCGTGCCGTTTGGGCAAGATGACTAAAACTCCGTTCTCCGAACAATGGAACAAGCTCTTGACTTATTGGAAATAATACATACCGATGTATGCGATCCAATGAGTGTTGATGCTCGTGGCAAGTATCATTATTTTCGACCTTCACAAGATGATTTGAGCAGATATGGGTATATCTACTTGATGAAACATAAGTCCTAAATAGTTGAAAGGTTCAAAGAATTTCAGAGTGAAGTGGAAAAATCATCGTAACAAGAAAATAAAGTTTCTCCGATCTGATCTCGAAGACGAAAAATTTAGATACGAGTTTGGTCTACAATTAAAATAATGTGGAATAGTTTAACAGCTCACGCCACCTGGAACACCATAATGTTATGGTGTGTCCGAACGTCGTAACCGCACTTTATTGGATATGATGCGATCCATGATGTCTCTTATCGGTTTACCACTATCATTTTGGGGTTATACATTAGAGACAGCTGCATTCACGTTAAATAGGGCACCGACACCGTATGAACTATGGTTTAGCAATAAACCTAAGCTGTCGTTTCTTAAAGTTTGGGGCAGCGATGCTTATGTCAAAAAGTTTCAAAATGATAAGCTCGAACCCAAATCGGAGAAATGCATCTTCATAAGATACCCAAACGAAATTGTTGGGTACACCTTCTATCACAGATCTGAAGGCAAATTTGTTGCTGAGAATAGATCCTTTCTAGAGAAGGAGTTTCTCTCGAAAGAAGTGAGTGGGAGGAAAGTAGAACTTGATAAGGTAATTTGTACCTTCTCCCTTATTGGAAAGTAGTTTATCACGTAAATCAGTTCCAAAGTGATTACTACACCAATTAGTGAGGAAGTTAATGATGATGATCATAAAACTTCAGATCAAGTTGTTACAAAACCTCGTGAGGTCTTCCAGAGAAAGATCCGCACTGCAGTGGTACGGTAATTCTGTTCGGAAGTCATGTTACTAGACCATGATGAACCTACGAACTATGAGGAAGCGATGATGAGCCCAGATTCAGCGAAATGGCTTGAGGCCATAAAATCTGAGATGGGATCCATGTATGAGAACAAAGTATGGACTTTGATTGACTTGCTCGAGAAGCCATGTTAAATAAATGGATCTTCAAGAGGAAGACAGATGCCGATAGTAGTGTTACTATCTACAAAGCTAGACTTGTCGAAAAGGTTTTTGACAAAGTTCAAGATGTTGAATACAATGAGATTTTCTCACCGTATCGATGCTTAAAAGTCTGTCCGAATCATGTTAGCAATTGTCACATTTTATGAAATCGGCAAATGGATGTCAAAACTGCATTCCTTAATGGTTTTCTTAAAGAAGAGTTGTATATGATGCAACCAGAAGATTTTGTCAATCCTAAAGGTGCTAACAAAATGTGCAAGCTCCAGCGATCCATCAATGGACTGGTGCAAGCATCTCGGATTTGGAATATACGCTTAGATGTGTTGATCAAAGCATATGGTTTTATACAAACTTTTGGAAAGGCCTGTATTTACAAGAAAGTGAGTGGGAGCACTACAGCCTTTCTGATAAGTATATGTGAATGACATATTATTGATCGGAAATAATGTAGAATTATTCTGCAAAGCATAAAGGAGTGTTTGAAAGGAGTTTTTCTAAGAAAGACCTCGGTGAAGCTGCTTACATATTGAGCATCAAGATCTATAGAGATAGATCAAGATGCTTGATAAGTTTTTCAATGAATACATACCTTGACAAGATTTTGAAGTAGTTCAAAATGGAACAGTAAAAGAAAGAGTTCTTGCCTGTGTTACAAGGTGTGAGATTGAGTAAGACTCAAAACCCGACCACAGCAGAAGATAGAAAGAGAATGAAAGTCATTCCCTATGCATCAGCCATAGGTTCTATAAAGTATGTCATGCTGTATACCAGATCTATTGCATACCCTACCACTAAGCTAGGCAAGGGAGTGCAATAGTGATCTAGGAGTAGATACTTGGACAGCGGTAAAATATTATCCTTAGTGGAATAAGGATATGTTTCTCGATTATGGAAGTGAAAAAAAGGTTCGTCGTAAAGGGTTACGTCGATGCAAGTTTCAACACTAATCTAGATGACTCTGAGTCTCAATCTGGATACATATTGAAAGTGGGAGCAATTAGCTAGAGTAGCTCCGTGCAGAGCATTGTAGACATAGAAATTTGTAAAATACTTACTACGGCTCGAATGTGACAGACCCGTTGACAAAAATTATCTCACAAGCAAAACATGATCACACCTTAGTACTCTTTGGGTGTTAATCACATAGCGATGTGAACTAGATTATCGACTCTAGTAAACCCTTTGGGTGTTGGTCACATGTCGATGTGAACTATGGGTGTTAACCACATATAGATGTGAACTATTGATGTTAAATCACATGGCGATGTGAACTAGATTATTGACTCTAGTGCAAGTGGGAGACTGAAGGAAATATGCCCTAGAGGCAATAATAAAGTTATTATTTATTTCCTTATATCATGATAAAAGTTTATTATTCATGCTAGAATTGTATTAACCGGAAACATAATACATGTGTGAATACATAGACAAACAGAGTGTCACTAGTATGCCTCTAATTGACTAGCTCGTTAATCAAAGATGGTTATGTTTCCTAACCATGGACAAAGAGTTGTTATTTGATTAACAGGATCACATCATTAGGAGATGATGTGATTGACTTGACCCATTCCGTTAGCTTAGCACTTGATCGTTTAGTATGTTGCTATTGCTTTCTTCATGACTTATACATGTTCCTGTAACTATGAGATTATGCAACTCCCGTTTACGGAGGAACACTTTGGTGCTACCAAACGTCCACAACGAATCGGGTGATTATAAAGGAGTACTACAGGTGTCTCCAAAGGTACATGTTGGGTTGGCGATTTCGAGATTAGGTTTTGTCACTCCGATTGTCGGAGAGGTATCTCTGGGCCCTCTCGGTAATGCACATCACTATAAGCCTTGCAAGCAATGTAGCTAATGAGTTAGTTACGGAATGATGCATTACGTAACGAGTAAAGAGACTTGCCGGTAACGAGATTGAACTAGGTATTGGATACCGACGATCGAATCTCTCGCAAGTAACATACCGATGACAAAGGGAACAACGATGTTGTTATGCGGTTTGACCGATAAAGATCTTCGTAGAATATGTAGGAGCCAATATGAGCATCCAGGTTCCGCTATTGGTTATTGACCAAGAATAATTCTAGGTCATGTCTACATAGTTCTCGAACCTGTAGGGTCCGCACGCTTAAGGTTTCGATGCATATATTATGAGTTTATGAGTTTTGATGTACCGAAGGAGTTCGGAGTCCCGGATGAGATCGGGGACATGACGAGGAGTCTCGAAATGGTCGAGATGTAAAGATTCATATATTGGATGATATGTTTAGGCTAAGGGTCAAGCCCATGAGGCTTTAGGTCGGTGCAAAAGGAGTTTTATGGAGGCCGAGGGGCCAAACGCCGGAGACCTGGCGTTCGCCCCGGGCCAGACGCCGAGGCCCATGGCGTCTGGGCCGAACGCCAAGGATTGTGGCGTTTGGTCCTGGAGTCCGAGTGGGACTCTTGCCTTTCGGGCAAAACCGACTTTGAGGAGGCTTTTGCTCCAAGTTTCGACCCCGGGGCTCAACATATAAATAGAGGGGCAACAATTGATCCCTTGGATCTCTTAGCCGTGTGCGGTGCCCCCCTCCACTATAGTCCACCTCGATAATATCGTAGCGGTGCTTAGGCGAAGCCCTGCGACGGTAGAACATCAAGATCGTCACCACGCCGTCGTGCTGACGGAACTCATCCCCGACACTTTGCTGGATCGGAGTCCGGGGATCGTCATCGAGCTGAACGTGTGATGAACTCGGAGGTGCCGTACGTTCGGTGCTTGGATCGGTCGAATCGTGAAGACGTACGACTACATCAACCGCGTTGTCATAATGCTTCCGCTTACGGTCTACGAGGGTATTGTGGGCGATACAAGTCATACTGCTTACCAGCATGTCATACTTTGGTTCGGCGGTAGACATTACGCGTACGCTTACGCGAGACTGGTTTCACCGCTGCGAGCACTCGTTGCTTAAAGGTGACTGGCGGGTGTCTGTCTCTCTCACTTTAGTTGAACCGAGTGTGGCTACGCCCGGTCCTTGCGAAGGTTAAAACAACACCAACTTGACAAACTATCGTTGTGGTTTTGATGCGTAGGTAAGAACGGTTCTTGCTCGGCCCGTAGCAGCCACGTAAAACTTGCAACAACAAAGTAGAGGACGTCTAACTTGTTTTTGCAGGGCATGTTGTGATGTGATATGGTCAAGACGTGATGCTATATTTTATTGTATGAGATGATCATGTTTTGTAACCGAGTTATCGGCAATCGGCGAGGAGCCATATGGTTGTCGCTTATTGTATGAAATGCAAACGCTACAGCAATTGCTTTACTTTATCACTAAGCGGTAGCGGTAGTCGAGAAGAAATAGTTGGCGAGACGACAACGATGCTACGATGGAGATCAAGGTGTCGCGCCGGTGACGATGGTGATCATGACGGTGCTCTGGGGATGGAGATCACAAGCACAAGATGATGATGGCCATATCATATCACTTATATTGATTGCATGTGATGTTTATCCTTTATGCATCTTATCTTGCTTTGATTGACGATAGCATTTTAAGATGATCTCTCACTAAAATTATCAAGACGTGTTCTCCCGAGTATGCACCGTTGCCAAAGTTCGTCGTGCCCGGACACCACGTGATGATCGGGTGTGATAAGCTCTCGTCCATCTACAACGGGTGCAAGCCAGTTTTGCACACGCAGAATACTCAGGTTAAACTTGACGAGCCTAGCATATGCAGATATGGCCTCGGAACACGGAGACCGAAAGGTCGAGCGTGAGTCATATACTAGATATGATCAACATAGTGATGTTCACCATTGAAACTACTCCATCTCACGTGATGATCGAACATGGTTTAGTTGATTTGGATCACGTAATCACTTAGATGACTAGAGAGATGTCTATCTAAGTGGGAGTTCTTAAGTAATATGATTAATTGAACTTTAATTTATCATGAACTTAGTCCTGGTAGTATTTTGCAAATTATGTTGTAGATCAATAGCTCGCGTTGTTGCTTCCCTATGCTTTTATATGTGTTCCTAGAGAAAATTGTATTGAAAAATATTAGTAGCAATGTTGCGGATTGGATCCGTGATCTGAGGTTTGTCCTCATTGCTGCACAGAAGAATTATTTCCTTAATGCACCGCTAGGTGATGCACCTATTGCAGGAGCAGATGCGCACGTTATGAACGTTTGGCTAGCTCAATATGATGACTACTTGATAGTTTAGTGCACCATACTTAACGGCTTAGAATCGGGACTTCAAAGACGTTTTGAATGTCATGGACCATATGAGATGTTCCAGGAATTGAAGTTAATATCTCAAGCAAATATCCGAGTTGAGAGATATGAAGTCTCCAACAAGTTCTATCGCTAAAAGATGGAGGAGAATCGCTCAACTAGTGAGCATGTGCTCAGATAGTCTGGGTACTACAATCGCTTGAATCAAGTGGGAGTTAATCTTCCGAGATAAAATAGTGATTGACAGAATTCTCTAGTCACCATCACCAAGTTAGTAGAACTTTGTGATGAACTATAATATGCAAGGGATGACGAAAGTAATTCCCAAGCTCTTCGTGATGCTGAAATCGACGAAGGTAGAAATCAAGAAAAACAATCAAGTGTTGATGGTAGACAAGACCACTAGTTTCAAGCAAAGGGAAGAAGGGGAACTTCAAGAAGAACGGCAAGCGAGTTGCTGCTCAAGTAAAGAAGCCCAAGTATGGTCCTAAGCCTGAGACTAAGTGTTTCTACTGCAAAGGGATTGGTCACTGGAAGCGGACAGGGGTCTGGGCCCATCGCCCTTAGCACACCTGCATGTTGCGAGGGCGGCCGGAAGCAGACCTAGCCTAGCAGCGTTCACCAATCCAGCGCGCTTCGGTCGGCTGACATCACGAAATGCTTCGGCTGATACCACGACGCCGGTTGCCCATATCTTGTCCCACGTGGCGGTTAGTGCGTATAAGGTCAACGACCCAACTCAGATCGAATACCAAGATCTCGTTAAGCGTGTTAATTATCCGTGAACGCCGAACAGGGCCAAGCCCACCTCTCACCTAGGCGGTCTCAACCTGCCCTGTCGCTCCGCCACAAAGATCCACACAAAGGGCCGTTGGTACAAAGGTCCTTTCAGCCCCCAATTCGTGAATCACTCGCGGGTGCTCCACAAGCCGACCCGACTTTAGTCACCACATGTATCATGTATAAAGTTTATAGTATATACCTGTGATCACCTCCCAAGTGATCACAGCCCGATAGTATAGCATGCCAGACGGACAAGAATGTAGGGCCACCGATGGAATACTAGCATCCTATACTAAGCATGTAGGATTGCGGTAAAGGTAACAACAGTAGTAGCAAGGACAGGCTATGCATCAGGATAGGAATAACGGAAAGCAGTAACATGCTACACTACTCTAATGCAAGCAGTAGAGAGTAGAATAGGCGATATCTGGTGATTAAGGGAAGGGGGGGCTTGCCTTGTTGCCTTGGCGAGAAGGAGGGGTCGTCAACACCGTAGTCGATCTGGGGTACCGGTAGCAGCGTCAGTCTCGTAGTCTACCGGAGAGAAGAGGGAAAAAAACAATGAATACAATGCAAACAGGTGCATATCAATGCATGACAAAACAAGTAACGATGCCAGGTGTGCCCTAACGCAGTAGGAGGTGTTACCGGCAAAGGGGGGAAACATCCGGGAAAGTATTCTCGGTGTTTCGCGTTTTCGGACAAATGAACCGGAGGGGGAAAGTTGCATGTTTGCTATGCTAGGGTTTTGTGGCGGACGAACGGGCTACATATCCGGATTTGTCTCGTCGTTCTGAGCAACTTCCATATACAAAGTATTTTCATCCGAGCTACGGTTTATTTTATATTAATTTTTAAAGATTTACTTAATTTCTAAATTATTATTATTAAATTAGTTCGAAAATAACATTATTGCATCAGCATGACATCAGCATGACGTCAGCAGTCAACAGGGGTGTTGACTGGGTCAAACTGACGTGTGGGGTCCGCATGTCATTGGCTGTTTAATTAGCAGGTTAAATAAACACAGTCAATTAGTTTAATTAGTGGTTAGGTTAAT
The DNA here is from genome assembly GCA_021605145.1 of Aegilops bicornis. Lineage (NCBI taxonomy): Eukaryota > Viridiplantae > Streptophyta > Magnoliopsida > Poales > Poaceae > Aegilops > Aegilops bicornis. The sequence goes on along the minus strand of CM038674.1, from coordinate 228,298,795 downwards.
TTAATCAGGATTAATTAGTTTTACTAGTTCTTTAATTAATTGATTGATTAATTAATTAATTATTATTATTATTTTAATCCTCTTTTTTTATATCTAAAACATCCTGGGGGCTTGGCCCCCTGTTCAGTGGCCCATGGAAGGCCTTAGCGGGCGCGGGCATTGTGGGCGACGCCCGAACAAACGCAGCGGGTGCGGGCGTTCACCTGTGCACGCAGGCAGTGCCCGAGCGTTTGCCGCGAGGGCCACGGCGAGGCCAATAACGGGCAAGTAGCAAAGTGGCCAAAACTGCATCGGAGTAGCGATGCTGTGGATTTTGAGGCGGGCGGCACAAGGCATGGCGTGCACGCAGGAGGGGAGGCGCGCAGGCGCTGGTGGTAGGGGGCACCGACGGGTGGCGCGAGCACGGGGCTCGACCACAGGGGCACGCGAGAGTGCAGACGGGCGCGGGCACGGTGCGATGAGGGAGAGATGAGGAGAGGGAGGCGCTCACTTGGGCCGTAGGGTTCGAGGCAGTGGGGGTTGAGGAGGAGGGCGGAGACGACCGGGCGACGGGGAGGCAGTCCGGCGAGGTGGTCCTGTTCGGCGGCGACGGTCGATCCAGTGAGGTAGGGGTCCCGGGCTTGATCCCGTTGTCGAAGACGATGAAGAGGAGGTCGGAGTAGCAGATGGGGACGATGGTGCGGCGAATGGAGGCCGATGGCTACATGTTCATGACAATGAAGCGGCGGCCATGGAAGGCGCTTAGGCGGGGACAAGCTGCAGCGTCTTGGCTGGAGCCGAGCGAGAGTCAAAGAAGAGGACCAGGGGCACGGAGGCCCGAGGCGGTCGCAGGCAACCATGGGGATCGGGGCGAGGAGCTCCTCTCCAGTGCGTGCGTTGCAAGGTGGCGGCGGGTGAGGGAGACGAGGGGAGAGGTGGGGATCGATCCCGATCCAGGGGAATCGGGGGAGGGAGTGGGGCGGGTGGGGGATTAGGGTTACGGGGGGTGGGGATATGGAGAGAGTGGGGAGGTGCCGGTTGGGCCAAGTGGGTCGGCTGGCCAGCTGGGCCGGTGGGCCGTGATTAGGGGGATTCTCCCTTTTTTCTTTTTATTCATTTCCTGTTTTGTTCTTTTCCTTCTATTTATTGTTTGGCTTGTTTTCTTTCTTTTATTTTACTTTCTTTTCTATTTAGTTTTTACTTATTATTTAAATGATCCCTAAATTAGTAATAACACAAAACCCATTGCAACCAAAAGGTTTTACCCCAAAATCATTTAGTTTAGTATTTTATTAATTATAATAGCACTTAAATATTGGTTTTTGCCACTGTCATATTTATTTTAGAGTAGTTAAACACTCAGATAAAAGTTTGGTTTCTCCACCATTACTACTTAGGCATTATTTGACTCACTCCGAACATTTTAGTTTTAATATTTGAAAACTTTTATTGTTTGCTAGATTTTGTATTTGAAATCGAACCGAGTTTCGAACTAGCGCGAGATTAGCAACTGTAACCGTGGTGACATAGCATTATTAACGTGGGATTACTGTAGCTAACTATCCGGGCGTCACAGACTCGCTGCAAGAAAGCAATCCCGGAGCCACATATCCATCACATATCAAGTATCCATTTCTAGTTGTATAAGATCAGGATACAAGTTTGAACGTCCATTACCATGGACACGGTATTCGAATATATATCTTCCCTGCAGGGGTGCACCATGTTACCCAACACGCTCGATCACTCTGGCCGGACACACCTTTTTGGGGTCAATGCCTGGCCTCGGAAGATCAACACGTCGCAGCCCTACCTAGGCTCAACAGAGAGGTCCCCAACGGTCTACATCCTAAGCACTCTGGGGTCTGGGACCATCGCCCGTTGCACTCTGGGTCGTTGTGCGCAAGGGGATACCAGCACCACCCGTGAAGTGGATGGCACGATCCGTCCCGACCACAATGCTGAACCTGACGTCTGACAAAGCTTGGTACGACATCACACGCCGAGGCCCATAACTATTCTCGCATGGTGGTTAGTGCGAAGGCCAAAGGCCAATTCGTAACAAATACCCAAACCTGTTAGTGCATTAACAATTAAAGTAGTGACGGCTGTCGGGACAAGTCCGAGCTATCACCCTCCTAGGTGATACCGCTGAACAGCCAGCCGCCACCGTCACATCGCACGGGTGCTCTCCGGGCCCGCCCGGCTTTCACAACGGTCTCAAGTAAAGTCAAGGTAAATGTGTGTCTAGACATCAAGGGGAAAACCCGAGGAATCACCCCCGGTGGATTCCACTCAATGTAATCATCAAGGTGAACGTAAGAGGGACCACCCTCGAGGTTCACACTTGAGGTGTTGCACGACAGAGCCGTATCGGGAATGGTGAAAGAGGAAATCACCCTCATTGACCACGACCGAATAGCTACACTACAGAGATCTCATCAGGAGTGATGTAAGAGGTTCCACCCTCAGCACTCGATGGTAACTCTGCAGAGTCGAGCAACAAAAGGGGCGTGATGTGATGTGAGGTGTCGGGCTCTAGTCGTCGATCACGTTGATCGAGTCGTCGATGATGAAGCAGGGGCAACAAGGACAAGGTGATGGTCACTGATGGATCTCTAACCAACTATACTAAGTAGTTTAGGATAAGTAGGTAGGTAACAATAGCAGGTACAAAAGCAGGCTATGCATCAGAATAGGAGCAATCAATTACAGTAGCAAAATCTAATGCAAGCATGAGAGAATGGAATGGACGATATCGGGATGATCAAAGGGGGGGCTTGCCTGGAAGCTCCACTGAAAGGGAAGAAGGGTCGTCGTCGACGTAGTCGATCACAGGGGCATCAGCAACGGTCTCGGGGTCTACCGGAGAGAAGAGGGGGGAGAAACAGTAAATATAATGCAAACAGATGCAACACAGATGCATGATGGCGGTAACACGCAGGGCTAGGGGTGTTCTAACGCGGTGCTACACGATACCGGCGAAGGAAGATAACATCCGGAAAGTTTTCCCGGTGTTAGGCATTTTCGGACAGACGAACCGGAGGGGAAAAGTTCGATGTTCGCTATGCTAGGGGCACGTGACGGATGAACGGAGAGCGTATTTCGATTCGTCATATATTTTTGAGCAACTTTCATTTATAAAACTTTTTCATCCGAGTTACGGATAATTTTATATGATTTTCTAAAGTTTAAAAGATTTCCTAAAATTTCCTGAAACTAATAATAATTCGAGTTGACCAAGTCAATTTGACTGGTCAAATGAGGAGGGTGTGGCCCACATGTAAGTGTAATAGGTGCAATTTAATTAGTTTAAACTAAGTAAAACTAGTGGGGCCACATGCCATCTGTACATAGACTACTAGTTAACTACTACTCCTACTAACCTAAACTAGCACTAACAGGGGCGGCCACACACTCAACTCACACGCTGCGCACACACACAGCACACAGCTGCACACAGCACGAACACACATTGCTAGGGGTTAATTCTGCTTTCTATTAACAGAAGATAGCACTTTGTGATTTTCATAGGATTTAATCCATGCATCAAATGAATTTGGTCCAGTGGAGTAAAATAAAGTTTGTCAAGTATACATTCTGTCCACTTAATTTTTATCCACATTAAAGGTCGTTTTGCTGTTGTTTTGCTGCAGTACAGAGGGGTAGTCAGTGTAGTAGTAGCAAAGCTAGCTACTGCTACAGTAGCATTCAGCAGCTGCAGTAGATTCAGCAGAGCAGCGGCGGGCAGCGGCGTGGCGCAGTCGAGCGCGAGACGAGGCAGGGCCGCAAAAGGCGGCGGCCCAGCCAGGTGGGGGCGGGCTGCAGCGGCGAGGCGGCGGCCACCGACGGCCGGAGACGACCGGAAGTGGCAGCAGCCGCGACAATAGGCGGCTGGCGGCTGCGGGCATACGCGCGCGGCGCGGCGTGTGGGGAGCGAGGCAGGGCTCGCGGACGTCGCCGACAAAGCACGGCAGCGCCGGTTGAGATCGCCGCCCCGGCGACCAAATCAATGGCGGAGGACTCCAACTAGTCGAGCACAGTGCGGTGCATCGCCCTGTTGATGGGTTGGAGCGGGGGAGAAGGTCTTGAACGACGGCATCGGCGCCGAGCCAAGGCAACAGTGACACGGCGGTGCGCGGCCTCGGCCTAGCTAGCTACGGCACGGTAGCAGGGTAGGAGGAAGAGGGGAAGTAGTGGGGAGCTCATAGCGGAGAGGGAAAGCATCTCGGGGAGGCCGGGGTTGCTGGAGGCGAATGAATCGACGGCGACTGACGGCGGGGATGCGAGGAAGAAGACGGCTCTATCCGGTGTTGTGGTGCCTCCCGGCTCGCGCGCGTTGACGTAGAGGTAGCAACAGAAGACGGCGGAGGTGTTGATCCAATTGGAGGAGCACGGGGGAGGCGGTCACCGAGGTGGGCGACGGCGGGCGGCGACAGGGGGCTCGGCTGCTTCTCCCCCTCAAGTAGCATAAATGGCATATGGTTTGGATTGGCCTGGGTGAAAAACGCATGTAGTTTGGTTTGGTTTGGATGCTAGCTTAATTATTTTGGTTTGGTTTGGTTTGGTCGCGGGAGGTGTAGTCATATGGTTTGGGCTGGGTTTAGTCTGGATGTCAAACTATTCCCAGGTTTACCCTCAACAGAGAGGACAAGTGAGGAGGCGAGAGAGTGGCGAAATATCGGGGGCTGATGAGGACGAGGCTGAGGGGGAGACTTATCCCCTCAGCGGCGTGGGTGGAGCCTTATCCATCCGCCGACGCCGGTGAGGTGGTTCGGCGGGGGCTCGCCCCTGTAGTGACGGGGTCGGAGGTACAGGAAAAGCGACCGGTGAGGGGGAAAGGCTGGGTTGGGCCGCCCACGTGGCTAAGGCCGGGGGGGGGGGGGGCAATGGGCCTGTTCTTTTCTTTCAAAAAAAACTTTTCTGTTTTTCATTTGTTCTTTTCTTTTTTGCATTTCCTTTTTGTACCAAATGAGTTTTGTTATGAACAAAACTTGGCACATAAATCTAACACAATATATTGAGATGGAACAAAAAGTATGGGGTCAAAAGGAGTTGTCTAACCATTTTTAGAAATTGAAAAGGCCAATTTAATTGCTGCTGGACCAAAAATTAATTCTAGGGGCATTTTGGGAATTCAAAAGAGGTTGGTTCTAACATGAAAAATATCCATGGATTATTTGCCACACCTTAAACATTTTTATTTGCATGTTTGACAAATTTGAAATTGAACTTGGATCGCGATTTGGATCAACCGAGGATTAGCAACAATAAGAGTGGTGACGTGGCACCATTAACGAGGGATTACTGTAGCTTAATTATCCAGGCGTCACATTTCTCCTCCACTACAAGAAATCTCGTCCTGACATTTTAGGAGGTAGACGGAAACAAAACGGGGTATTCATCTCAAAGACGATTCTCGAGTTCACGAGTGGCTTCATCTTCAGAATGATCTGACCACTGAACTTTCATAAAGTTGATAGCCCTTAGACGGGTGTGACATTCAACTTGAACGAGAATGCGGGTCGGATGCTCTCTGTAAGTCAAATCATCTTGCCGGGGTTGAGCTTTATAAGCCATGGGGTTGTTGCAATAAGACTTGCGACTCAGGGAATCGGCCATGATATTAGACTTGTTAGGGGTATAAGAGATGCCGCAATCATAGTCTGCAGTTGTTTACATACATCGCTGCTGACGGAGATCCAGATGTAGCTGAGTAACAAATACTTCAGACTTTGATGATCGGTGAAGATCTCGCAATGATTACCAAGAAGGAAATGTTGCCACAACTTCAGTGGAAACATCGGTGAAGGAGCGTTATCAATTCTCACAAGAGGAGAAGTGCTTCATGCATTCAAGGAATTAATCCGTGCTTCAACATTTCGAATAAGATGAGCATGGTAGTTTACTATCTCACTCGAAGGATGTAGTAGGTAGATGGTTTTAGTGGCGCAGATAATAGAAGCGGTATGTTTTTTTCCAACCATTTCATTCCTAGAATGAGGTCGATATTGAGCGACTTCAAAACAATGAGGGAAACCAGGAATTCCAACCTTACCATCAACTGGGATGTTGTGACTAACCATGGTGGTCCGACATTGGTCCGTGGAATGCAGCTTGAAATTCCGGTCAGGCGATTGCAATTCCAACAGGTAAGGGACGCATGTGGTTGTTCCACCATTGAGCAGCGGGACCTTTCAGGTAATAAGCCGCGAAGGTGACATAGTTGAAAGGGGCTATATCAGTAGACTCCAACTCAAAAGTGATGTCATGGAGCCAGCCATCAGCATCAAGGGGTTGAGTTTAGCTGCGGTAGATGACAGGGTTGAGGTGCGCAAAGTAATGCAATGTTACTGGGCTGGTTGCCGATTCATATTGGGGCGCGGGAAAAGCCATGACCCCTTCCATGAACTGGCGATTCAGCATCAAACTACTGTATCATTTCGGCCATGTATTATGGTGGCCACGACCAGCGGATCTAACCATCCTGCTTAAATGCAACAGGGGTAGTTTAGCAAGGGGTGGAGCAAGTGTATGGAGTCATTCAAGATGTAACTTGAAGAGTGAGCAAAGGCGCAGTATGTACAAAGCAGTAGTCATTGAAGACATACTGATATATATATATATATATATATATATATATATATATATATATATATATATATATATATATATATATATATAGCCAATTATGCTGCTTCGTATGAGTTCGTACAAGAGTAACATCCTAGACATACTAGGCGACACGTATGCACGCTGGCGGAGGGATTCAACAACGGACATAGCAAAGGCTACCTCAACGCCGTGGTCTTGAATGAGGGATTTGAAAGTGACGATGCAGGGTGCCCTCGATAAGAGGATCTTGCGGTCAATGAACATTGTGAAGCAGATCTTGGCCCTCAATTCGAGAAAGGGATAACACAAACCTCCGGGTGGATGTGATCACGAGATGAAAGGGGTAACACAAACCTCCGGGTGAATGTGATCACGAGATCCTAATGTTAGAGTTATCAAAATCATTTAACCCGAATAGAAGAGAGATCAGAGTCCCAGAGTAAGGACGAGGAATAAAAGATCCTAATACCACCCAATGGCGACGTGGGCCCATAAGCCACACAGCCATGTTAGTAAATCAGTTTTTAAAAAACTAGACTCAACTTCGGCCAAGGAGTTGGAAAGGGGTTCCTACAGGCAGTCGGCTCTGATACCAACTTGGGACGCCCCTGATTCGACCGTACACTAATCATACACGCAAATGTGTATGATCAAGATCAGGGACTCACGGGAAGATATCACAACACAACTCTAGACACAAATTCAAATAATACAAGCTTCATATTACAAGGCAGGGGCCTCGAGGGCTCGAATACAGAAGCTCGAAAGCACAAGAATCAGCGGAAGCAACAATATTTGAGTACAGACATAAAGTTAGACAAGGATGCATTAAGAAGGCTAGCACAAACATCAACGATCGAAGAGGCAACACTACAAAAAAATACACTTCTGTGATGATACGTGTTTGTCACAGTAGGTCGCGTTTTTTGTCATGCATGTACATCCATGACAAATTTATGACAGAATCAAGATAGTCATACATGTGCTGTCGTAGAACTGTTCCATGACATTACCAGAATTATCATCACGGAAGTGTCCACTTCCATGATGATAAATCGCGCATCACGTAAGTGCTTTCGTCAAGGGTGACCGACACGTGGCATCCACCGTAACGGAACGCCGTTAAGCTATCGGGTCCGGTTTTGGATCCGATAACCTGTTAACAGCCCGACCAATGGGAAATTTCCACATGTAAAATTCTTATTGGTAGGACGAAACACGTGTCGGCTACCGATTGGGTCGATAAGGCGCCTATGATATGTTGACACGTGGCACGGCCCAACTGTGGCCCATTTAGCTTACAAAGCCGGCCAGTTTGACTTGGTCAAAAGTTAATGGGCTGGCCCATGAAAAGCTTGTTAACGGTCTCTTCGCAAATAGCCGATTTTACGGCCCGTTAACTCACGGCCCGTTAGGACCTAACGGAAATCGGCCCAACAACGTCATGTGGGCCGTCGAATATAACACCAGCCCATTTCACTTTCTGCCCATGTATGGCCCACGACGTCTTTCGGCCCATATGAGGCCTTTCAGATCTTCGGCCTTTACAGCCCACGGTGACTCTAGCCCATAATGAATAAAGATCTTTATACCTGCTAACGGCCCATGATTTACATGGGTTGTTTCCAGCCCGTGTTAGCTTTCGGCCTATTGACGGCCCATACGTTCTTGGGCTCCTTTTCGGCCCTTGATTACTTTCGACCCGTTACTGGCATGTTCCCCTAATGGGCCAAATTCGGCCCATGGCAAGAGTCGGCCACATCGCTCTGTTCCCTAATGGGCCAAATTCGGCCCATGGCAAGAGTCGGCCCGTCACTGGCCTGTTACCCTAGTGGGCCAAATTCGGCCCATGTTAAGAGTCGGCCCGTTTCTGGCCTGTTAACCCGTTGTGCCGTTTCCAGCACGTCCTATATTCTGGCCCATTAACGGCCCGTTATGCTTGTGACAGAATTAAGCCTTTATTGTCCTACGGCCTATTAACTACCATACTGCGTCCGGGCCGATACCAATTACGCCGATTACGGCCCATGTAGACCCATTTATCCGACGCCCGAGGCTCCACCGATTCTGAGCCCATTTATCGACGGCCCGTAGGAGACCCATGGATCCTACGACCCGTATATGGCCCATGCTAGTTGCGACCACTAGCAAACCAGGGAAAAAGAAGACTAGGAAATAAATAAGGCCGAAACTAATGCTAGGCTATTAAAGGCGATTGCATGATTACATCCACTCGGCATCAAAGATCGCCACCAAAGGCAAATATAGGGAACACCCTACACTTTACAAAATGGCTTCTTTGTTTTCTTCAAATAGTGGTACTGACGTTAAGAATAAATTTTGTATTGCACCAAAACAAATTACAACTATATAACAAAAGGAAGGTTGGCATAAAATTTAACAGTCTAGCGTATAAATGCACCACCGTAAGTTCGTAAGCTCAGTTCATTTGACCTGACTGTTATGTTTTCATGTTGTATTGTCCAATGGAGCACCATAACCCTCGCCTTCATTTCCCCAAGGCTCCTGAACAACATAGCAAATGTCTGATAGTCTGGTTTCAAAACCATGCATATCTTGACGACATTGAGCAATGTTTCTCCTTGTTTCACAAAAGGTCTCTGTTAGGGAATGGACTTGTGTCTGGAGCGCAGATACAACATTGCTTTGAGCTTGCATATCTTGATCATGAGGCAGTTTGGACGATATTGCCTTAACAACCAACCCAAAGATACGCAGAACGTGCTTTTGGCAATCGTTAGTGGATGTATCTTGACCCATCGCAGCAAGAGTCGACATTGCGGTTATAGTTGCCTCGCCACCTTCGTAAGGTGGCGGTTCCACCATTTTTTCCATAGCTCATTTGAAAAGTTGAGGATTTACATTAGTAGTACCCGCACAAGATATTAAGGAGGCAGCAAAACCAAACAAAATAGCTTTGGTCTATATACAGAACTTATTCTGGTGAATCCATGTAAAATATTAGTTGTATTTTATTGCAAAGTACATAATAAAACTAGGTTCCAAACACATGACCATGTACCATCGCTAATGTATTGTCTATTTCTTCACATTGTATTGAGGGCTAAGGATAAAGAGACGAAGTTTATAATACGGTAAGCATAGTATGACATCATTCATATCACAAAACAACCGAGAATGCATAAACAGGCAATTGTAACGTTGTGTGGGCAAGTCCAACACGGAACTAAATTACGGGTCAAGATCAAAGGAACATCACTCCTCTCTTTTAAACCTTGTAAGGTGCAATGATACGCTAAGACAATTGTGTATAAAATTGAAAAGAGTAATAGACATTGGCTGCAAACCATGCAGTTCAAGGCACAAGTCGGAGTAAGTAGTAGTTAAAAGGCATGAGGATTAAGGACTTATAACAGCGGCTTTGACTGGTGTAGTCATGCCCTTCTTCTTGCTGGTGTGACAGTCCTTGAAGATTTCCACAACATTTGGTTGAGGTACATTTTGGTCCTTGCGGGCTTTCCTCTGCATTTGGAACAAGTCAATATAGATCTGATAATATGGAACAGCGAAAAGAGTGAAACAAAGCCTAATTACAAGAGCCTCGCGAGTGCAATATAGCTACGTAGATCCGCCTTCTGTTGGAATTTCACTTTCGTACGGTTGGCCTTGTTCTTTGAACAGTTCACCTACAAGAAGATAGATTTGTGTGGCACATGCGTAAATAGGACTTCAACATGTGATCTGATGACATATATATAGTGTACCTGATACTTCGGATCCGACCAGTGTTTAACGAGGCCTCTCCAGTCTTCATCAGATATATTTTCCACTAGAGATGTTTGGGAAAGTTCACTGTTAGCCTTGCCTTCAAAGTGAGTTTTCCTCAAGTTATATCGACATCGTCAGCAGAAAGCGCATTTGAAAACATGGGTGCAAGCTTGTCTAGTTGCATCATCTTGGCTATCCAACTTGAACCTCATCTGTTGAAAATTATGGGAGTCTCATTATTAGCAACCTAGAAAGTATTGGACAGAGCAAGAGATATTACTAGTTTCCATACATAACCATACTTACAGATAAATGGTTGAGGAAGGTGTTGAACTGGGTTTCGTCTTTGTCATTCCTGTACTGAATCCATGTTGGGAGGATACGTACATGACACCTAACAACATCACGTGGCCTTTTTAAACCTGCCTCAAAATGGATCTCCATTCTTCCTCCTCTAGATTTAGTTAACCTATCGAGCATTATCCCTGATGTTTGTTTCCCCTTGCGCCTAGGTGCTAGTCCAACAACAAACATAGGAAGTGTTAGTGTACATCAAACTGTGAGACTACATATAAAGAAGCATGCAACTATACTTGACTCCAGCAACTACCTTCTTGCTGTTGAAGCTCACAAGGTTCATCTGATATTGCCAACTCGTCTTGTGTCAAGAGTGCTTGGGAAGTAGTGTCAGGTGGCAAGGGAGCTTGGGAACATGCTGCTAGCTCAGTTGACGCATGAGTAAGTCGTCAAACCGGTAGTAATCTTGTGATAGGTGTTGCAAGAACTAGGGCTGTCTCTGCTTGTCTGGTGGTAGCTATTTGTTTCTGTTTGGTTTTTTTTGCAACTCGTGTAGCATGGGATGCCGTGTTTGTAGAATTTTCTGCTAGACTTTGACCTTCTATTGCACCATCAGTACCAGCAGAATCTGCAGGATTCATCCGCTTCTCATTCCCTGCCATTCTATGTTTCTTCCTCTTTCTCTATGCCATGCTAAGTCAAGCCGACAAGAAAAACAAATAACAATTTAGTTCTCCAGAACAAATTTATGCGTGATGCAGACGAACTGAACTTTGATGTTAGACAACCACATGATAGGAGGATGTAATATGTATGAAAAACAGGACGCAAGAGATAACCAGAACTATGATGTGTAAACTAAGAAGACGACATTTCACCAAATTAGAAGCAATGCAATGGAAGGTAGACACCATATGAAAGATGCTACAAATATCGCTTCCGCCAAGTTAATAAAGTGTCTCATCATAAATGGCGTTTAAACAAATGTGAAGCAAGACAAGAAATAAATCATATGCAAGATGCAAACAACATCACACTACCATGTTAGAGGTCTCTCGTCATTAGTGCCATTGCATATTCACAGCATTGCATATTCACAGCTTATGATGTGTAAACTAAGGAGAAGGCATTTCAACAAATTAGAAGCAATGAAAGCTAGACACCATATGAAAGATGCAACGAATATCACTCTACCAAGTTAAAACTGTCTCGTCACAAGTGCCATTTCAACAAATTAGTAGTACAAACTAGAAAAGAATGTGAGTTGTAACCTATATCACACTCCGAAGTCAAACGTGTCTTATGATAAGTGATTGTTGCAGGTTACACAACAGTAGTAATTTGATGTAAGAACATGGTGTGATAGACAGATATTGTATGTTCTAGAAACAGGAATAGGTGTCTTATTCAAGTATAATGTGTAAAGTAAGCAGATGGAATTCAACAAAATTATAAGCAATACAAGCTAGACATCACACATAACATGCAACCACATATAATGATTGCCAAGTTAGAGGGAGCACCGGTGATGCTACACTAGGGAGACGTGCTCATCATAAACACAGCTTTGTTGAGTGTCTATTCATGTGTTGTCTTGGAAATCATCTTGGGGGTGTGGAGGAGTAGAAATCAGAGAGGCCCTCCGTTCGGAAGGAGCACCTTTATCCACCGCCTTGCTAACTTCCTTCCGCTTTATTGATTTTGAATTGTCAAGTAAAACCGACAAGAAAAAGCAATAAAATTCTCTCTTCGAACTCATTCATGCATGATCTTGACAATCACTACTTTGATGTAAGGCAAACACATGATACCAGGATGGAATATGTACGAAAAACAGACGGCATGGCATGTTCACAACTGTTTGTGTAAACTAAGCGAAACCATTCCAGCAAATAAGAAGCAATGCAAGCTAGACACCACATGAAAGATGCAACCAATATGACTCGCCAAGTTAAAAGCGTCCCATCATAAATGGGATTTCAACAAATTAGAAGCAGCGCATGCTATAAATCATATGAAAGATGCAACTAATATCGCACTGCATATACTAAAGGTGTCTCGTCATGTTGATTGATGCGGGATACAAAAAAACAATAGTTTTATGTAAGAACATGCTTAATAGACAGATGTACTATGTACTAAATATAGGAAGGCATGTCACATTAACAGGTATAATGTATAAGCTAAGCAGACTAGCACATGAAGTTTAACCAGATTGGAAGAATTGCAATCTAGACACCATATGCAACATGCAACCACATAGCACGCTGCCAAGTTAGAGCAAGCACTTGCGATGCTAGTGTAGGGGAAATGCTGTAATCAACTACAGAGCTACGTTCACTATCTTCATCTAGCATTTCTGTTTCTTGAGAATCATGTCGGGAGGCTGACGTTGCATTCTTTAAATGAGGAGTAGTCCCCTTGCCTGCCTGCCTCGTCATAAGTGATTGATGAGGGATACACAAGAACATTAGTTTGATTTAAGAACGTGGTTAATACACAGATGTACTAGTATGTACCAAAAACAGAAAGGCATGTCATATTCAAAGGTATAATGTGTAAGCTAAGCAGATGCAATTTAACCAAATTGGAAGCAATACAAGCTAGACATCCGGCCGAGTGGTGAGCATGATCATCTAGGACCCGAGAGCCTGGTGGGAGGCGGGCTGCTTCGCCACCATCGCAGCTTTTAGTTGGCTTCCGGTGATGCCTATCTTTGTTGGGCTTGTCATCGGCTCGGCCAAGGCCCTCGACTAGCTATTTGTCTTCTAGTGCTCACGGATGGTGGTTCATGTAAAAAAAATATCTTTCCTTATCTTACCGACTTGACCTTTTGAATACAAGCTAGACACCATATGGAACATGCAACCACATATGACACCATGAAGTTAAAGCAAGCACCAGGATGGTGGTTCATTGCGGCGAGGTCATCAACTCGAGCTACGTTCTGCCTCCATCTGCTGACACTGCACCATTTATAGCGTTGTAACGTGTCTTGCCTAGCCATACACCAAGCTGGAGCGACTTCTCTCTTTTCTTTTTGGCTTCTCTCATGGCAGCAGAGTCTGAAATACCCTTGCATAAAAACACAATAGTGAGAGTAAGGGTGAAGTATGTGCGTAACTAGTGCCTTTGTAAAAAGTAGCGAGATAGCAGTTGGCTGAAAAATAAATGACAGGAGACATATGATAGCTCTACAACATTGCATGGCAAACAAAATTAGATTCTACTCCGTATGATTTTGTAATATATGAGCACAGGAAATGCAGTACTCCTCCAAAGACACCACCACATGTGGTCATATCTAAGATAATAGTCGATCGAAAATAAATAGGTCGATCGATTTTTTTAATGAACCGTCCGATCTATAAGGAACGGGCAGATGGCCTTTGTCTACCTCCCGCCAGTCACTGTTGACGATCTTTATCGTACCTCCAGCGACCACCGGCCCAGACCCCTGCCTCCGCCGCCCCGCCCTCCCATCGACCTCACACCACCGTCGTGCTTGGCAGCGCCCCCAGGCCATCCCTTTAATCCCGGCCGACCTCCAGATCGAGCGCCAGTAGCTCTAGGCCACACATGCCCCTAAGATAAACACCAAGGCGCTGCTTCCCCGACGTAATAGGCATACTAGCACACTGTTACGCCGGGAATGCTTCCGTTAATTGGGAATCAATCGCCGAAATTGAAATTGAGGCGACGGACCTCTAGCTAAGGTGAAATAGTATATGAGGAGAAACCTTGTGCATCGCGAGTTACTAGGAACATAGAAGCGGTCAACTAGTGTCTTCTGTGGGATGAATACCGTGCAAGCAGAGACGTAAGATTTTTACGAATAAGGGAAGAGGAGTACCTTTTTTGGTTGCCGGTGTGGTCACCTCCACATGTCGCGCCGATTTTCTTCTTTTTATCGGGGAAACCGACGTTCTCTCCACATGTCGCGCCGATTTTCTTCTTTTTACCGGGGAAACCGATGTTCTGGAGGGTGTAGGCTTGGACGAACCCATGGCCAAATTGTTGATTGTGTTGCCGTGGCCGTATGTCGGCGGAGGGGAAGCAGATCCGAGGCAGCGAAGGACGGCATAGCAGGAACAACTCCGGTGTGGTGGAGGGTGGCGAAGTTGGAGCGGCAGCGGTGAGGCGCAGGACGGCGTGGTTGAACTGGCTCGGGTACGGACGGCTCGGCCTCGGCTTCAACTACTAGCCGTGGAGGGTGTTGCGGTTGAGGTTGCGGTGGGACGGCGCTGGGTATCGGCTCGGCGTCATGGAGGAGGGCGGCGGTTGATGGGTGGGATGGGGTGGCGGACGGAGGACGCGGGGGTTTCGAGGCTGGTGAAAAGGTAGTTTTGGCGCCCACGGAGTACGAATGGGGAATCAGACGGGTGGGGGGAACCATGTTTCGGTCTGGGACGCGCTTGTTTTTGGCTTTTTTGAATAGAAGATGGGACGCGCTTGTTTGAAATTTGGGGAAAGTACAAACTTTGCCCCTCTTAAATTTCGGACCCTCATGGGTCGGGGTAGGATGGTAATCCCAGTTGTCCCAAATAGTGGGCGGGAGCGATTTCGGCCGTGCCATGTGTGCTTAGGCGGCCATTGTGTATGAATGTTTTTCGGATGCGGTTGCGTGGCGTCTAGATGAAGCTACAAACCTATCCCGGTTTAGACCTTTGGATGTCGGGCCGGTAGGTTTCACGGGTCGGAGTTATTAGAAAAGTAATTTCCTTGTACTACCAAACATTGGTCCCACACGGTTTCGGGCGAGTAGAGGCTCTTTTGGCGCTTCGCTCGAAATTTTGAAACACAAGCATTCACGTTTAGAGTACTCTTGAACTATGAGGATTGACCTAAATAGACAATGTTATATTTGACCTTGTATGTTTGAAAACCTCATTAAATTATCCGCTTCTTTTGAAATTTTGACACTTGAAAATCCTATAACTACGATTATTTTGGAATGGAGGAGCTAAATTTGAATCTATTTTGTACACGACTACATATGCTATTATGTACAAAATCAGAGCAAAGATTGGTGCCCCCATAATTTAGGTATGGTTTACAAATGCCATGATATCAAATTCAAATAATTGAATGGACTTCATGTTGAATTCGATTTTTTAAACCACCTTAAGTTGAATTCAAATGTATGCTAGTTCATAGGTAGTAGCTATTTATAATGTCCATTGTGTAACTTTCGTATGTATAATGTGCTTTACACACATAACATGAACTATACTCACGTTTATATTCGATTGCTAAAGCGATGCATTGTCTGGAGTTCAAAATACTAACTATGTGGATAAATTCTGTCAAATAATAACATAGACATGCTCAAATTCGATAGAATCTAGATGTCTGATGGATCAATGACCGCTCCTTACACGAATTGCAAATATCATGATCCCATCCTAATATTTGGATACAATTTATATCTTTAATCAATGTGTAGAGCAGTCTTTTATGTGTAGTTTCACTCTCCATCGGTGGTCTCTCACACATGCTCACTCGCACACATGCTTTAGATATAACCCTCCCTCCCTCTCGTAAACATTTACAACTGTTTTCACTAACCTTTATCACAAGCACTCTTCCTCTCGCAAACATACACACGCACAATCCGCATCGACCCTTTCTATATACATGGACCTGCCTACGTGTCTCATGTACGCACATTATCTTTACGCCTGTCTCTCACGCATTGTCTCACACCTCTCTTCCTAATCGATTTAGTATGATTCTAGCGAGCATTCTGTAGGATGCCCCTTAAAGTTAGGTTGGATGAATAGTAGTATCGTAGATAAAGGGGTTACCTTAGTCCGAGAACCTAGGGTTACAAATCCTAGTCGGCTTTGTCAGTGGACACAGAGTCCTTCACAATTCTGCTATCTTTGTCTTGTACGACTAGTCATCCATGGGTCTTCCTAAATGCGTCACGTGCCGACCAATGTGGCGCATGACGGAACCGAACGAAGGGCCTCACCTCGACCCACCGGACCTCACGCGGTGACACACCCTCTGCCCCCACGTCTCATTATCTTCTCACACCCACACATACCAACACAAACACCACACCCACAGAAAATTTCTCCTGGTGCCTCTATTCCCCCCCCCTTGCATATAGACACTCAAGGGAATGGAATCTCTTGTCGTGACGTCATATTCGTCTCTCTCTCTCTCTAGACCACTCTCATTTCTCGTGCTATCTCTCCCACGCCCCCCAACGTCGGCCCCTCTATCCATGCCTCGCTCGAATCGTAATACACACACATACCTCTCTAGGCCCCGCCAAATGCATCAACTGCACATTCACACATGTTACATCACGTACCCCATTGATCTAAAAAGCCCTCTCTTCACGTTTATTTCGCATACAACATTCCTTTTCAATAAAGTGTGGCCAAAAAATTATTTTAGAGTTTCTACATATATACAACATTACAAAGTTATATGGAGGAGTATGAACGCTTAATTTGCATTGCATGGTGCCCACAATGATATTTATTCCATACCGTGAATTTGTATATTTTTATACTATATACAAAGTTAGTCATAATAAAGAGAAACGAAGAGCATCTCTCTCTCCATCGCATACCCCCAGACGCCCTTTCACGTATGCACACAAAACTATCTCCAGGTCCTCTAAAAGTAAGCCCCCAGAAAATTCACGCATGTTTCATCTTTCCCTCGCGATATATGCAATGACGATCATTGTATTTGAAGCAAAAGCACGATACATACATTGGATTTCAGAATCCACTCATTACGGTCACCATTTACGTTTAGTGGTTATTATACAGTCACGGGCTCACCGTACAACTCTGTATTTGCTCATGACATGACTAGTTGACCAGTTAAACGCTCCACGTGGCACCTCTAGTGTTGCATCACATTATCTCACTACCATCATGCCCACCAAAAGACTTGTATCTACTCTACATCTACACTCTTATAAAATACATAAAATACACTCTTATAAAAAAGCAGTGGTGATGATGGTGTGCTGCCATCCCGCAATATAGGCCGTCCGATTTATATCTGACGGATAGGAAAGAAACTATGGAAATTTTGCAAAAAGGTACCCACACACCTCTCCACATTTGCAAATAAGGCCTTCCCTCGTTCATCATTTTCTCTCACAAGATAAACAAGTCATACAAATGCATCTTGATGTTACGTGCAACGCACGGGCATCTTGCTAGTAAGAATGAAAACAAACGACAAAAAAATATTTGGACGGTGGTTCGAAGTCATGACCGCAGCACAATGAACATAAGGTGGCCTCATATTGGTATGCTGAGCCGTCTGTTTTAACACACAGGAGCTGGTGTGGTGATTATACACACACGCGCGCGTGCACACGAACTGCATCCACGCAACACTTACACAAACACATGCACCCACGCACGCACGCAACACTCACACGTACACATGCAGCCACACACGCACGCAACACTCACACGCACGCATGCAACACTCACACGCACACACGCACGCATGCATGCACACACCAGTACACCACACGACCAACACACACTCTCATGCTCAAGTGGTCAACCTACACGTGCATGCGCACACATCAGGCCCTGACAGACACATACACAACCAGGTGATTCCCGCGCACGGGTTGGAGCCTTGTCGCGCCTGCGTAAATTTGTGTTTATCTGACCTTTTGCCTATGCGAACTGACAGGTGGGGCCCACAACGAACGTGGTCAATTTAACTAGTCAACATGGCGCCACGTAGACTATTTGGCCGGTCAACAGAGTGCAATTCGATGCTGAATTGTGAGCAAGTGACTGTATAATCACCGCAAAACGTATATAGTGACCGTAATCAGCTTATTCTGAAGTTCGGTGACCGTATTACGCTTTTCTCTTTGTAGGCCCTCCAAAACTACATCTCTACGCGTTCTCGCATGTTACATCTAACATCTATGCAATGCAGCACTATTACTACACTCTAACACAATAAATCATATGTGTTTTTAGTTTTAGTAGACATAATATTGTTACTTATAATTATTCAGTTTGCATACATTAAAATTGCCTTTGAAATGTATGGCCAGTATCATCTACCGCGCGGGAAAAATCCCGCCCTTTCCTATTTAATCGGGTTTGTATCGATGGATAAATGCGAAACAGCAAAACTATAGTACTATACAGTACAAGTGACAGTTCACTGGGCCGTCGTGTCGTCTACTCCTCCATTGTAAGAGTGGAGCGCTCGCTTTCATAAATCTTCTAGTCCCTTTCACCGACATGTGGGACATCAAGCTACCGGGTCCACGTGCCATACCGGAATACAGTGCAGAGCAGCCGGGGTGAAGCACCCAAGTCATTGCGCCGGTGTAGTAATGAGCAATGAGGCGTCAAATCACAAAGCTGCACCTATCCCATGATTAAGTTGGAGGGACGAAGCAACCATCATTTCACTCGTTCTGAATCCGCTTCTCCCTCATCTTGTTCAACTTAACCACGTGTTGCTTCTGCCGTTGTTACGCCTCATGTGGGGCCTTGAACCCGGCTTGGTAAAGCACTGACACGTGGGACCACATGTTAGCAAACCGCCAGGACAACGTCCTCCGAAAATAAGAAGCCTAATCCTAGACTTACAAAGGGCTACGTAGCTGCTACGTATACTTTCCATCTAATCTATATATGCCCCCCGATTTTCGTGTGGGGTGGGCCTAATCCTCTCCTTTAATCCAATCAAATAGTCCCACATCACATCAGTTCGTAACTTTACGTAAACCATTACTTGGATGTAGCATTGCTCAAATAAGAAACCTCCCCGCCATCCATGGCGGCAAAATCACCTCCTTTTACTAATCTCGATTCTATAATTTTTTAGATCAATATAATTGAGATTTGTATAGATAGCACACAGGAGCAAAACCAAGTGGTACGGTTAAGGGCATCCACAATATGTAGCCAAATGTGAAAATAGCTTTTGGCATCATGGGAACCATTGTGGACGGTGTTGCCAAAGCCAAAAAGATGGAACCGAAGCTCCCTGATTGATTGATTGAAGGAATAGAAAAATGCAACGTCTCTCCTCTTTCTCCCATGCTTGGACGCATGTAGTACAGTATAGAAACGAGTCTACTCCCTGTCCCTTCTATCACAAATCACAAAGCGGTGAGGCGTCAAATCACAAAAGCACGGGCGAAGCAACCATCATTTCACTCTTCACGACTCCGCTTCTCCATCGTCTTCTTCGAGAAGCCATCTCACCGCACTAGTACTGTAGTAGTACTAGTAAAGGACTCTGAGTGCAAATAAAGGCGGTTGTCTCGGCTTGCAGCGGCACTTGCAAACGACTTACCGTGGTCTCCCTCAATGGTGTTCTCCGTCGAGCGACTTCGCCAAACCACAAAAAAAAATATTGTCGACGTCACCGCAATGGGGAAGGAAGTCAAATATAGTTACTACCTCCATTTTTTTTGTACACAAGGCCAATATATCAAAATTACAATTTGCAAAGGGCCACTAACACTAATCGAGGCAAAATTGATGGGGTTAGCAACCAAGGACATTAATATCCCCTGCATGCATGCGGAAGTGAGAAGGTTGGTTTGCATGGCGCTGCATTAATCAAGCGATGAGGAGTGAGATGGTTAGCTCTTTGGTCTTTGGAGAAAAAAATACGCATTAATTGACACGTGAAACGAGGATTTGTATCAATTAAATCCCGCAAAGGAAAACCCTGCCTTTCTTTTTTAACACTAGTACTCCTAGTACGTACGTACTTATCCTGTTTGGGTCTAGGCCTTGCATTGCCAAACTTCGCCACACATTTTTGCCAAGCTTGCCTAAAGTTTTCAAAATGAGAAGGAGGTACACTTAAGACGGCTGTCACACGCGGTTGCACCGCACTTCACACACAGTCACTCCTCCGCACGCCAAGTCGCACCGTACCCTCACACAGTTGCTCTTGCACGCCGCAAACCCAACCAAGGGAACGCATCCTCACTGACACGTGATGTCGCATGTGAACAAACCAAACTCAGCCATCCTATCGCTGACACATAATTTTCGTTCATAGAGTATGTTTATCCAACCGCATGTTGGGGAGTATCCGTACGGCCCGTGCGGTGGTCTGCCGGGGAAGAAGAAGAGGTGATGAAGAAGGAAAGAAGGGTTAGGAGACGTAGGATATTCATCCAACCGCCTGAAATGGTAGACTAACCCAAGTCAGGCGACTTGATAACAAATATATGTTTTTACACAGCAAAAGATCCATGAAAACAACAACATAAAGAAAAACTATCACTGCTCGCTGAAAGAGACGACCTCATCGTCTTTGTCTGCCGGCGCGAACCAGCCGTCGCTGCCGACGTGTGTCTCCGCACCGTGGTTGTCCTCGGCCTCCAGCTACTCGTTCAAGCGGAGCGTGCGGGCGCTCTGCACGGACGAGAGCACAACCCGGTTCAAGTCGAGGACGTCCGGTTCCGCCTGCAGGAGGGCCTCGATGGCAGCAGCATCCGCTTGCTCCGCGTCGAGTCGAGCCTCCGCCGCCCGGTTCAAGTCCAGGACGTCCGGTTCCGCCTGCAGGAGGGCGTCGATGAGAGCGGCATCCGCGCGCTTTGCATCGAGTCGAGCCTCTACCGCCCAGTTCAAGTCCAGGACGTCCGGTTCCGCCTGTAGGAGGGCCTCGATGGCAGCGGCATCCGCACGCTCCGCCTCAAGTTGAGCCTCCGCCGCCCGGTTCACATCCACGATATCCAGTTCCGCCTACAAGAGATCCTTGATGGCAGTGGCATGCGCGCGCTCCGCGTCGAGTTGAGCCTCTGCCTCTTGGTCCTCCTTTAGTATCGCCATGTTGAACCGCTGGTCCGCCTGCACCATGGGGGACTCGGACGCCACACGAAGTCGGCGTCCATCGTCTCATACCCATCGGGGCCTTCGCTCCGCGACCTCCGCCATGAACATTGGATCGGCTTCCTCCTCCTCGTAGCTTGACTCCGAGAGAACTTCGAGGATTGGCCCGCCGCAGCGAGCTTGGGAACGAAGGTTCAGGTGCCGACCGCCGCCCGCGATTTCTGTGGCGCCCGGCGCCGACATCTTGTAGTAAGTGATCTTGCGGGCGCACCATGGCTTTCCGGCGAACTAGGGGACGCTTGATGCGGGCTAGGGATCGAAAGGTGGGGAATGGGCTGGAGATTTGGTGTGGTTTTAAGGCGTTGGCTGGCGTAGGCGAGCAGCGAAGGTTCTGGTGTGAATAGTGGTTCCGGTGACGACCGGTCAATCGGTTTTGACTATACATCGCTCTTGTCGCGTTCGCGTTGCAGCCCGGCACGCTGGACCCTCCACGTCGCCCACTGAATAGAACGCACTTCATCTTGCGTTTTCGCTCGCTTGTGGGACCGCGGTTGAGAGCTAACCGACGTCCCTCCCCCTTCCCCGCCCGCGTCATTTATTATACCACCACTCCCTCCGTTTTATGCGGAGTAAATAAAAACAGAGGGAGTATACTACGGATGAGGATCCTCTCGACGTGGCGAACCCATTGAGTAACCGACATGCGGGGCCTAGCAAGCATGGGGTCCGCCCGATAAGTGACCGAAAGGGAGGGTAAGGCAGGGATACCTACGTCGGAGGATCCACTACCACAATACTACTTTGACCAAATGTTAGAGTAATAATAAATGACATCCAACTTACACAAATCTAAGAGTAATAATATATGACATGCAACTTACACAAAGCATGCAGGTTCTAATGCAATTTTCGAGGCTAACTTTGACCAAATGTTAGAGTAATAATATATGACATGCAACTTACACAAAGCATACAACAAATTCGTATGTGAAAGGAGTTTCCAACGATATAATTTTCACATTATACATCTCATGTACTATTAGTCTTGTCAATAGTCAAATTGGAAACCATCTCGAGTACAAATCTAGGAGTACGTACGAATCTAACAATATTGATTGGGCGTTGTTGAATGTTGATACCTTCTTGATCAAAGTAGAGATACTTTGACTACACATAAAACTTATATGTAAACTAGAAAGGATAGGAGGGAGTATATTGTATGCGTTCAAAAGCAAACGAACATTTAATACCCTTTATATATGATTTGCGGATGCTATGATCGCCGGTTCAAAATTTTGAATCCGCCTTAGGTATCACGTGCCCCCACTCGTCCCCTCTCGATTTCATCTCCGGGTCCGGAGATCTATTGAAAGAGGACTAGGGTGGGTACATGCGAATGATACTCGGCGGAATGTTCAAATGAGGCATGCGGGAGGATGGACCCGACTGGAGGGCGACATGATCGATGGACAAGAGGGTTGGAGAGGAATGAGAAATAAGCAAATGCCACATGATTATACTTGAACGGCTCAAATAAACAATAAGTTGTCTCGCTTGGCCTACATAGTGAAAGGCCTAATGCGCAACGCGAGCACCGGGACGCCGAATATGGCCAGGAAAACAGGGAAACAGACATGTGGGGCACACCCGTCGGGACGATGTAGCGCAGACTAGTCCAATGGAGGAGCTGGCCCATAACCTCCTCGCCGCCGACAGCCGTTCATGTGGGTCGTTGGGGCCAACAACGGGGCGCAGCTCCAGCACCGCCTCTAGACACGGCGACCGCGGTGAGCGACACGCTCATATCGTCGCTAGACACGGTCGGTTTCAGTGTGCCGAGGGTGGCATTAGTGCTGTGGCATGACCAACGGTATGTTTGCTTTGTGCCCAAGGTTGCCCCATCAAAGCATTGGGTAGCCAAAATTTTGGTTGAGGTATTGGTTGCCCATGATTTGGCCGACATTGGCAAGAAAAATAACTAGAGTTGGCTAGAGTTCATTGGCATGCCAAAGAAATGGCAACCATCCAAACAAAGACCAATCTTTGGGTCATGACCAAAATTTTGGTTGAGGTATTGGTTGCCCATGATTTGGCCGACATTGGCAAGAAAATGAACTAGAGTTGGCTAGAGTTCATTGGCATGCCAAAAAAATGGCAACCATCCAAACAAAGACCATTCTTTGGGTCATGACCAAAATTTTGGTAAGGTGCACTTTGGCCACAATCCAAACACACCCCAACACCCGGCTCGTCGAGGATGCATGGGGCGCCGTGGCACATCCGCGGAGTGGTGTAGCGCGGCCAACTGCATCCTCTGGACCTGAGACCATGTCGGGTCGTCTTGCCTTTTCAATGACATGCGTTGATCGCATGTGAGCAAAGGGCATCTCCAACGTTGCCACGACCGCAGATGACTACCCTGGCACACCAAAAACCCTCGTCCCTCACGCCCGTCACACAGTGCGTTCCCCGGCGCCCAGCCCGCATTCATGCCGTCCGTCCGTATGCCATCGTTAAGAGGCTCGGTGCCCGAGGAACCAACTCCGGCGACATAATGACGCACCAGGACGCTTGGCCTCACCGGAATGCGCTACTTAAAGCGGCAACACCCAGCTAACCTCCACACCGTAGCGCATCGTCCTCCTATCTGAACCACATCCGCCATGACCGCAAGCGCGAACGCTCTGCAGGAGAGCTTGTCTTCGGGGATGGAGCTCGAGGTCGCCGCCCTCGCTCAAGTCGCTGCACAAGCGGTGGCCACGCTGGCAGCCGACGACGGGAGCACCGTCAGCCACGCGTCCTACTTGCCGCCATCCAACGTACGGCACCGCCGAGGTCGGGGACTCCTCCGAGGATGAGTAGGGCATGGGAGGCGGCAGGGCATGGTGTGCCAACTGGCCGGTCCGTCTCCCGTGTTCTACTTTTCCTTGTCGGAGACCGCACCTTCACTTCACGGGTCTTGAAACCCCCCCGTACATGGAGATCACAGATGGAGGACGTCGGTCGCCGCCAGAGAATAGGTTTAGGGTCGGGTTTCTTTTATTTTTTGTCCTATAAAAGTTCGAAATGTAATGAAAATCTACCGTGTTTGCATTAATCTCGGCCGTGTATATGAAATTTCACAATAATATACATATTGTAGGAGTACTAGTAAGATGCCCGTGCGTTGCCGCGGAAGATCAAGATCTTGTGGGAGAAAAGGATGAACGAGGGAAAGCCTTATCTGCAAATGTGGAGAGGAGTGCGGGTAAATTGTCATAGTTTCCTTCCTATCCGTTAGATATAGATTGGACGACCTATATTGCAAGATGACAGGCACACCATCATCACCAACTCTGCTTTTTATTGAACCGAGACAAATATAACATGCGAAGTAAAATAAACACATAGGGTCTATACATACACAAATTATCTTAGGCACTCCAATAGTACGTCCACTACACATTCACGCATTTCACATCTTTCTACATCTAAGGGAACCTATGAAAGGGTTAACATAAATTGCCTCTCTCTTTCTCCTCCCCTGATTTTCATGGTGGTGGGCCCCTCCCTCCCCCCAATCTACAATCAACAGCTCACACGTTTCACATTACATTAATTACATAACTGGGATTACGTAGGTGTAGCATTACTCGTCCTAAAAAACCCAACTAAGCCAACCTCCCAAAGATATCGCTGAAAAAGACTCGCCGCTACCGCTTTAGTCGGGATTATCGGATTACTAGTAGTAGTATCGATGGATCGCGAAGCAACAATTTTTTTTGAGGGGGCGAAGCACCTAGTTTAAAAGGAAAAAAGGCGGTACACTCACAGCACTCTTGTCGCGGTCGCATTGCACCCCACACACGTTCGGTCCTGCACATGGCTCACGCAAACGAAACATGCTTCGGCTTGCCTCTTCACTGACACGTGGGACTGCACTTGGAGAAACCGACCATGCGCCAAACTCCCCCCGCCCAACTAGCCAATAATATTCCCCAAACCCCCCTCCCCTTGTCCCCCTCCACTCCATTCGCTCCGCCAAAGCCGCCCTCCCGGCTGCGCCGATACGTCGGCGCCGCAGTTCGGCGATCCTCTCGCTCCCACAGTACGCTCTCAGATCGTTGCCCCAGAGCCGCGCCGCCACCTCAGCTACGTTCTTGTGGAGGCGACGGCGGTCAGCGCCGCCACCGTTAGCGGCGTTAGGTGTGGAGACACACGGTGGTCAGCTTCTCCCTCGACGCTGCATTCTAGATCGAGGCCCCATTCATGTCGGTGTAGCGCTGAATGTTAGCGATAGACGCCTGTTAATCTCACTGCTTGTCAAGTAGTTTACTGTCAATATGCTCTGCTTAAGAAGCTTCCTTGCCTTGTTCTGCACTCAATCTGCTTAGCTGAGATGGCATGCCAAGGCTGATTAGTTGCTAAAATATCCTGCCATATATTTATTGTGACGTAGATTGCCATGGTCTAGTAGCCAATCTGTTAGGTGAAATAGCTCTACACTGTTTTATACTCAATCTTTGTTGCTGTGATGCCCTTCGATAGTTTGATGGCTATGTGCTCGGCCTCATTGACTGCTGAAACAGCCTGCCATAATTTGACACTCAAATTTGTTTGCTGAATTAGCTTTACATATATTTTGTTACTTAGATCTGCTCGTCCAAATATCTTGCCATAACTTTAGACATCGACCTAGGTATTTTTTTTGGACTTCATAAAAAAGCATATATGTTTTTCCTGTAATATCTAGTAGAAGAACTAATTTGTATGTCTAACAGATGGACAGGACTTGGATAACTTCTGCTCGAAGATTCTCCGCTGCATATGTCGAGGGGGTCGAAAACTTCATGAACTTTATCAGAGCTGAGTACGGTGGTCCGAAATCAGATGTGCTCTTCCCATGTAGCAGTTGTATGAATTCAGTTACAAGACCCAGTCAACTGTGCAAAATCATCTACACTTGTATGAGATGTCAGTCACATATACTAGGTGGGTTCATCATGGTGAAGCTGTGAACATCAATGTTATTGACTACGTGGAAGCAGCAGATCACCATCTTGATCTGCCTGATGCTCAGGTGGAAGAGGGGGAGGAGGTGGTGGTGGCGGAGCCAGTGATTTTGACCAACATTGAAACAATGCTACGAAATGCTCGTGCATTCCGTGAACTTTCACCTGCAAAAGAAAAACGATGGGCCCGCATGTTGGAACAATGCAACGTTGCTGTCACCCCGTGAAATAAGTCACAAGATTCTCAGCTATGGTCACCTTTCTTCGTGTGAAGACATCCGAGCGGATGACCAACAAATCATTCGATGCGATGTTGGCTGCTTTCCGCGAATCTTTCCCGACATCGCCCGAGCTGCCACACACCTACAAAGAAATGAAGAATTTCCTTCATGCAGTTGAAATTGGATATGATATGATCCATGTTTGTAAGAATAATTCTGTTCTGCTCCTAAGGATTATGCCAACTTAAGTGAATGCCCGAAATGCAAATCATCAAGATGGAAAGATGGTGATGTCAGTGAAGAGGATTCCTCATAATGTTCTCGAGACATTTTCCAATTACACCAAGATTGCAGAGGTTGTTTCATGATTTGAAACAAGAGAGGATGTCTTGTGGCATTCTAGGAACCAGAAGTACAGAGATCAGAATGTAATGAGCCATCCATCTCATGGTAGTGAGTGGAAAAGCTTCAATGATAAACACAAAGAGTTTGCTACTGACCCGAGAAACATTAGACTTGGCTTAGCTTCAGATGGATTTAACCCATTTGGCCACCAGAGCGCCACATATAGCACGTGGCGGCTTGTTATCCCTTACAACATGCCTCCAAATGTCTGGACCAAAGAATCAAACTACATGATGGCCTTGCTCATCCCACGTCCAAAAAGTCCTGGAAAGGATTTTGATTTGTTCATAGAGCCTCTTGTGGAGGAACTTCAACAGCTATGGAAGGGTGTTCTCACTCGAGACCTATATAGCAGCCCACCAGCCGATTTCTTTCTGCGTGCTGTTATAATTTGGTGCATCCATGATTATCCGGTTTTGGGCACTTTAGTCGTATGCGAGCGACACATGGTTACAATGCATGTGTTCGCTGTGACAGGAATCCGCTGTCATACGCAATACTTAGCAAGATCTATTACATTGGACACCGCTGTTTCCTTGCCAAGGACAAGCCGCATCCTAGAAAATACCGAAGACATGTGTTCAATGCAAAGCATGAAAACCGTGATGCGCTAAAGAGGCTCACCGCCGATGAGTTGCAAGTGGAATTAGAGAAGGTCAGGCATATTACACCGTGAAACCATCCCGGTAATGGTAGCGGGAAAAGGAAGCGCAAGGTGGTAGAAGAGAGATTATTGTTTACCCGCAGGTCCACTTTGTGGGACTTGGAGTATTGGAAAGCTTTGGATCTGCGGCATAATCTTGATGTGATGCACATCGAGAAAAATATATGTGACAGCATTATCGGCACACTTCTTAATGTTGAAGGCAAGACAAAAGATACCTTAAAATCTAGGATTGATTTGACACACAGGTATCGTAAAGGATTTGCGGTGCAAGATGAAGGTAAACCACGGATATGGCACCAGGTGTATGCGTCTTGGACAAGGTAAAAAGAAAAGAATTCTGCGAGGTCCACATCACGTGTGAGATTCCCACATGGATTTGCTTCCAACCCCGAAAGGAGAGTCGGTCTGAGATGGAAACAAGGTACAAGGGTTGAAAACTCATGACCGCCACATCCTACTTCAAAGGGTTTTACCTGTTATCCTTAGAGGATTGGGCCATACGACTTATATAGAGCAGTTGCAGAGTTGGGACAATTCTTCAGGGAACTCTGCAGTAGGAATATGAGGATAGATGCTTTGGAGCGTCTTAGAGACAACATACCAACTATCCTATGCGACCTTGAGAAGATATATCCTCCAGCCTTCTTTGATGTGATGGTGCATTTGGCTATTCATCTACCTAATGAGGCACTACTTAGAGGTCCAGTACAGTATGGCTGGATGTACCCTATTGAAAGGCGGCTAGGCACTTTAAAGGGCTATGTTAGGAACAGAGCTAGACCCGAGGGTTCCATTGCATAGTCCTACATTGCTACCGAAGCGTTGACATTCTCGCTCAAAATACATTGAAACAATTGATCAGCTTAGCAAAGAGGTGGGTGAAGACAATCCCGGCTCAATGTTTTCGATTATTCTGCTCGAAAGTTAAGGTGGAAGAGTCGACAAGAGGACAAACATAAAGATTTGGACAAAATGGTTTGGTATGTGTTGAATAATTGTCCCGAGATACTACCTTATATCAAGTAAGTGCGATCGCAGCTTATACATCGTAATCTACTAAACTTGCAGCACATTCTTATATATTTAGATGTTTGACGCGATCACTATGTTGTGCAGCATCTACAAAGAGGAGTTATCGCCGCAAAATCCAAGAAACATTGACAAACTGGTTATGGCAGGATTTGCGAACGGTTCAAGAACCATGTAAGCTTTTGAAGTGCACCGTCGGTTTTTAATATATTGAGTACATAAGATGATCAGCTTGTCTATTTTCTAACCATAGGTTAAGAAGATGCGGGAGGATGGGCAGGCAGTTGATGATGCCCTTTACTCACTAGCAATGGGTCCTGATACTCGGGTAAGACATTATGAATCTTGCGTTGTTGGAGATGTGCGCTACAACACCCTTGCACGAGACGAAGGCAGGAAGACACAAAACAGTGCCATCATCAGCACGGATACATATGACAAAGAGAAAATTGAAATGTATGCTAACATAACAGACATTGTTCAGTTGCAGTATATCTCCAGTTTCGAGGATCATCGGTGTGTGGTTACATTGTTGTCGTTAGTATAACCTGTTTTCCGTGATCGCAAAACCCGTGAGCTGATGATTATTTCAAATCCATCAATGTCAAGGCGGCGTACCAGACCAACGAGCCTTTTATTTTGGCAAATCAAGCAACACAGATATTTTTCTTGGAAGACACATTTGCACGTAGCGATGACTGGAGAGTATTGCAAAGGTTTGAGCGGAGGAATTCGTTTAATGAAGTTGCACAACAAGATGATGCTTACACTGCTCCTGATGTACAAGATAACACAGATGTTCCTAATATCTTTGAGAACCATCACGTCAATGACGCCGGCAAAAAGATTGTCTGTCGTGCTGTGGACATACAAGAGTTGATCAAGAAGAAGCCAACGTTCGAGGACGTTGAGGACGAAGAAGAAGATGACACCGTGGGGAATTACGATTCAGACTGATACACATGGCGAAGATGTTGACGCTGCTGCTGCGGATGATGATTACATTGCTTTTGTCGTATTTGCTCGTCGGAGACGCGTTTTTATCTACTATGTGAAATTGTGTTTGCTATGACAACTGAAACCTGATGAACATGTTGTTTAGTATTTTGCCGTGAGAACATCAGTTGTTATGTATGCTGATTTGTGTTTGGTGATTGTATGACAACTAAAACATGATGACATTGTTGTTTAGTTGTACTCATATTTGGCTGTGAAACTTGAATTTGATGACATAGTTTGCTGTTGGACGCAATTTGCTCGACGTCTTCGAATGAGAACAAAGCTGACCCGCAGGGCCTCTGCTATTTATTTATTTATATGAGCAAAAGGGGATACCCCCTGATTTCCGTTAATAGAAATCATTAGACGTTCACAACACTATGCCCAGCCTGCTACACAGGTTTCATTCATTACTAGTTTCAGCAAAGTGCTCATGTCGTAGCCACTGAATACATCATGAGTGCTACATACACTGCAAATAAAGAGACAATCATCCCTCTGAGCACATCGATTTTGCCCGTTATCTTCACAAGCTCTTTCATCTCCTCATTGCTGTCAAGGCCGTTCGGTAGGCTGTTGCTTGGCCATGATCGTAGGAACTGCATCTTTAACCTTCTGCTCGTGCATCTTCCTCTTCCGCCGTTCCTTCCGTTACATTTGTCCAACACCCCAACCTGCTGGTATTGGGATTCCTCGGCTAACCAAATAATCAGCGTAGTTGCATTCCCCACATCAAGAATCTTCCGTAAATACAAATCACACGAATCTTCCCTTTTCAGCATGAATCAAATTGGAAGATCATCAACCAAACTATTAAAAAAATCAGCAACTGAAAGCGGCAGAACAACACTTAAACATATTATTACCCCATGATTCGGGCATTTGTAGAAGACTCGGCCAGGGTTGCGGATTGTGGTTGAGACGCGACGGATGACTCTGCGTGATTTGAAGCAGTGGAACCACACCAACGGCAACGGGTTGCGATGAGCAATCGGCTGCGGTACGCGTGCCGGCGAGGGTGTGATGAGACCCACAGGCGATGGTACGGGTGGCGACTTGGCGCATATCTGGTTGTTGCTCATTGCAAGCGCGGTGGACGAAAGCAGCCAGCGGACATGGTTGTTGCGGCGAGCTTCCGATGCTAGGCGAGTAAGTAGAGAAGAGGAGAAGCGAACGTTGGATATGTCGGTTTCATTACTTGCGAGTAGCATAGCACCATATATAGTCATAGTCTAGGTTTGGATCCGAACCAGCTGTGAGCACGCCTTTTCTTTTTCTAAAACTCGGCAACGTCTCTTTACTGGTACACTAGCTTGTTCTGCACGCCTTTCCAAGTCTTTGATTTTCTTTCCCTTTTTTTGCGAGGAAGGAATGAGGACAAAATTGAGAGTTCCTGGGACTCGAGCCCAAGACCTCTCGGTTGAAAACCAAGGGTGCTAGTCACTTATGTGGCAAACGTTCCCTGTGAGGAGGACAGCAGACGAACGCATTTTCCTCGCAGTTTTCTTCCTATATATAAAAAAGCTCTGTTGGAAAAGGCAGTGCCTAGGAGGCGCTTAGGCACGCCTAGGCGCTAGGCAATGGCCAAACGCCTCGTCTAGGGCATAAATGGAGGTCTAGGCAGGGTAAGCAAAGAATTGCATACCCAAGCAAGAAATCATGCCACATACAAAGACCGACGCCAAATGGGTTATATTCCAATGGCAGTAGATGGTAATTAACTTATTTATAAACCCTAAACTAATATCAACACCCATATAATAATCACAAATACACTACGAGTAAAAACTATATCACCGCCTAGGCCGCGCCTAGGGCGCTTAGGCACCGCCTAGGCACTAGGCGAATGCCAACCGCCTCGCTTACGCCTACCGCTTTTTCCATCCTTGTAAAAAAGTATGCTACTTGGTGTCCGCTTAGTCAACAAACGATTGTGCCAACCTTGACCGCTGGATTGACATTCAACGTCTGTCGCGTTTCTTCAGTTTCTTCTTCCTCGAGCCGCCAAAGCCAAACCAGCGCCAGCGGGACCGCCTGCTCCCGCCTCCCACGACTGGCTGTGATCTTCCCCGGCTCCTGTTTGTTCCCGTCCGAGGCCTCATCATCGTCCTCCGCCTTCGTTCACTCGTCGCGGCGCCGCCCTCCGGTGTTGTCAACATGGTTAACAACCGAGAGGAATAAGGAGATGACTGTACATGGTGAGGATGACAGTAGGGACCCAACAACATAGCATAATTTTGTTTTTTGGGACGGAGAAGGGTATCAACTGGGTTAAAGGGACCCATGGCCCGCCTAGCCTGTGCTTTTATTTCATATGTTTAGCACATGACCAGCCCAGTTTGTTTTTTTCCATTACGAAAATGGCTAGCCAGCTATTTTGTTTTTGTAGAATAACCAACGTGGGCACCTTGCTTTTCTACGCCTGTCAAGCGGGAAATCTTTCAAGACGAGAAGGGATGCATTTTGCCCAGAAAATGGGCTATAAGTAATAAGAAATGGGCTATAAGTAATAATAAATGGGTTGTAAAATGAAAAAATACAGCAAACAGGCAATTAGTTCCAAAATACTGTTTTTCTTTCGGATTTTGATATTTTAAATTTCATTGTTTTTGTGCGGGTAAAATTTCATTGAATTTAAATTAAGGTATATTTAGATTTAAAATTAATTTGAATCTGGCTAGAAATTTTGGGTCATATCTTTGTTTGGGGACAGATTTGGAGGCTGACTTGTGGGTCTAATAGGTTTACGTGTACTTTGGCTTTGTCAACTTAGTCCACAAACTATTCTAGCAGCAGTGACCGTTGGATGTTAATCCAACGGCCGTGCTGCTTCTTCAATATCTGATCTTCTTGCTCCAGCCGCCCAAACCAGCTCCGGTGGGACTGCCTGCTCCCGCCTCCCGTGGCCAGCTGTGCTGCCGCACAGGCCGCACCGCCCCACCCTACTTCATTGCTGGCCAGGCCATTCCTCTACTCACCCACACCTCCTGTTATTTTCCGGCGTACTCCCCACCGCGTGGGCAACCATTGCCGAGTCTTCCCCGGCTCCGTGTCGTTCCCTTCCTAGGCCTCACCGTCGTCCACCGTCATGGTGCTCTCGGCGCGGCCTGGTCAACTTGGTCAACAAACAACATCCATCGGCCGTGGACTGTACGCGCAAAATAATGATTCCTCCACCTGACAGCTGGGACCCACCGGAAGGGCCTCTATATTTCGTGAAAAAAAGTTCCTCCCGCTGACATGTCGGACCCACCAGCTATATCTTCGCACGCAAGGAAGTGCCTCCTTATTACGCACAAAAAAATGAATACCCCCTGCTAGCTGGGACCCACCATAGTGGGAGGATGACTTGTGGGCCAACTAAGTTGACGGGGACGGAGGGCTTTGTCAACTTAGTCAATATGAACGATTCTAGCTCTAGTGACTGTACGATGTCCATCCAACGGCCGTAGTGCTTCTTCAACCTTTGGTCTTCTTGCTCCAGCCGCCCAAAGCAGCGCTTGGTCGTGTCAAGATGTTTCCTGCCTCCCGTGGCGGCTATGCTGCCACGGAGGCCTCACCACCCCCACTATTCCCACCGCTGGCGGGCCCTGCGGCGACGGCAGCCTCACACCGCAGCCCGAACCAAGAACCCTCAGATACTCTCTCTGCTGGCTTCCAGTGCCGCGTCTTCTCCGGCTCCGCGTCGTCCCCTTCCTAGGCCTCGCCGTCGTCCACCGCCGTGGTGCTCTCCGCGTGGCATGGTCAACGTGGTCAAGGAACGACTTCCATCTGAAGAGTACTATACGTGGAGAGGCTGACAGCTGGGTCCATGGCCACAACGTAGTTTTTTTGTGATTTGCCAAGTAAGTCGCTTTGTCAGGCCTGTTGGGTTGCAAATCTTTCAAGACGAGGAGAGCTTTCATTCGGCTGGCCGAGAAAATGGCCCATCAGTAATGAGAAATGGGTTGTACATTTTTAAAACACATCAAACCGCCAATTAGTTTCAAATATCATTTTTTTATTTCAAGATTTTAAATTACATTAATTTTTATGCATGGAGAATTTGTTGGATTTTATATTGATATACATTTATTTTTAAAATCAGTTTGAATGTGAGTCGAAATTTCGGGATTAAAAACTGTTCGGACCGCACCGAAATATGCAAAATTTCGTATAAATTTTTAACCGGGGCCACAATATGGGCTGTAATGCTAACAAAAAGAATATGGGCTCCAAAAAAACCTTAAGAATTAGCAAATGGGCTGAAAATTATTAGAAATAATGGCAGATGGGTTGTATGTTGTTTTCCACAGATTTGAGGCTTTCCTAAAAAAAAGGTTGACGCACAAGCAGTGACTGTTGGATGTCCATCCAACGGCCGTCGTGCTTCTTCAATCTCTGCTCTTCCCGCTCCAGCCGCTCAAACAAGCGCCGGCGGGACTGCCTGCTCCCTCCTCCCGTGGCCGGCTGTGCTGCCGCGCAGGCCTCACCGCCCCACCGTACTCCCATCGCTGGCCTAGCCATCCCTCTACTCACCCACACCTCCTGATATTCTCCGGCGACGGCAGATGAACCAGTAAACCCTTGTACAGTCGTACTCCCCTCTGCATGGGAAACAACTGCCGAGTCTTCCCTGCCTCCGTGTCGTTCCCTTCCTGGGCCTCGCCGTCGTCCACCGCCCTGGTGCTCTCGGCGCGGCCTGGTCAATGTGGTCAACGACCGACATGCATCTGAAGTGGACTGTACGTGGAGAGGCCGACAGCTGGATCCATGGTCGCACGCAAGGAAATGCCTCCTTATTACACGCAAAATAATGATTCCTCCACCTGACATCAGGGACCCACCAAAAGGGCCTCTGTGTTTCACGAAAAAAACGTTACCGCCGCTGACAGCTCAGACCCACCAGCTATATCTTCGCACGCAAGGAAGTGCCTCCTTACTACGCACAAAAAAATGAATACTCCCCCCGTTAGCTGGGACCCAGTATAGTGGCAGGCTGACTTGTGGGCCTACTAAGTTGACGGGGACGGAGGGCTTTGTCAACTTAGTCAATATGCATGATTCTAGCTCTAGTGACCGTACGATGTCCATCCAACGGTTGTAGTGCTTCTTCAACCTCTGGTCTTCTTGCTCCAGCCACCCAAACCAGCGCCGGTCTTGCCTCATGCTCCTGCCTCCCGTGGCCGGCTGCGATGCGGAGGAGACCTCACCGCCCCCTACTACTCCCACCGCTGGCCAGGCTATCCCTCTACTCACCCACACCCCCTGTTATTCTGCGGCGACGGCAGCCTCACACCGCAGCGAACCAGTGAACCCTCGTACTCCTCTACGCATGGGCATCCACTGTCGCGTCTTCCCCGGCTCCGTCGTCCCTTCCTAGGCCTCGCCGTCGTCCACCGCCTGGTGCTCTCGGCGCGGCGTGGTCAACGTGGTCAAGGAACGGCTTCCATCGGACATGGATCAGACGTGGAGAGGTGATACCGGGTCCACGGCCGCAGTAAGGAAGTGCCTCCTTATTACGTGCAAAATAATTATTCCTCCACCTGACAGCGGGGACCCACCGGACGGGCCACCGTATTTCGCGAAAAAAGTTTCCCCCCAGACTGCTGGGACCCACCAGCTACACCTTCGCACGCAAGGAAGTGCATTCGGGCAAAAGAAAACAATTCGCCCCCCTGACTGCTGGGACCCACCAGCTACATCTTCGCACGCAAGGAAGTGCCTGACAGTTGGGACCCACCTGGTCGAAGCGTACGTAGCGTTGTCATTCTGGTCGTGAATGCGTACGTACATATATACTGGTCGATGTAGAGGCCCGCACGCGTCGTAGTAGAGGCGCACACGTAGCATGTACACGCACGCATGCCGCCAGGGTGCAAGAAAGAAAATACGGCCACGTATGTGTACATACGGGCGGGGTCTCGAACGCCTACTCGCGCATACGTACGGCGAGGGCTTGTTGACATGGCTGAGTCAGAACGGAGAAACAGCGTCGTCGTCGTGTTTATGGGGACGCAACGGAATGCGTCGTGTTCATGGGGAGGCAACGGAAGGCGTCGTGTTCATCGGGAGGCAACGGAACGCGTGGGAGCCAACCGGCTGGGTCGGAACGGAATGCGTGGTCGTGTTCATCGGGAGGGCTTGGATGGAACAAGTGGTGGAAACAAGGCCTGGCGTACCGTGCAACGGAGGAAACGGCCTTGTGTTCGACCGGCCACGTTCGAAACGAGATCCTGTTCATCGGGAGGGGTCTGGCATACCGCAAAACGGACAAAACGGACTTGTGTTGGAGCGCTACGGTCGAAACGGGGGTCATGTTCATCGGGAGGGGTGTGGCGTACCGCAAAATGGGACTCCACGGGATACTGTTCATCTCCACCGTCGACCTCCTCCAGCCCCCACGGGCTCCTGTTCATCCAGCCTCCACCGCGTGCTACTCCACCGGCTATTGTTCAACCACCCCTCCACCGTCTACTGTTCATCCAGCCCTCCACACCACGGGGTCCTGTTCAACCACCCCTCCACGGGCACCCCTCCACCGTCTACCGTTCGTCCAGCCCTCCACACCATGGGGTCCTGTTCAACCACCCCTCCACGGGCACCCCTTCATCGTCTACTGTTCATCCAGCCCTCCACCACACCACGGGGTCCTGTTCAGAGGCAACGCCACCGCGCACTGGTCATCCAACCCCCCCATAGCGCCATCGCTCATCCCAGGCAGCATCGATCGGCTTCATTAGCAGCAGAGCGAACGAATCGCCGATCGGGTTCGGGATTAACGACCATCGATCGATCGCCGGGTTCGATAACGTAGCCTGCAGTGCAATCGCCGGGTTCAGTTAGAGCACAACGCCTCGCCGGGTTCGTTAGAGCCAACGCCGCACACACGCTGCAGACGCAGTACGAGAGAAACACGCATCGCTCGGCCCCCGACCTCCCACCGTAACCGGGAACTCGCCAAAATTTTCCTCGCCCTCGCTTCTACCATGGTTTTTTTCCGACATGGACGTCCCAAAGAATGTCATGCAGCTGCGTCTCCGGCCCGCCCAGGACGAAAAGCCCATTTTCTGTCATGATTTTTTGTCATAGAAGTAGGAGCCCACCACATCTATGATGATACTGGGTTTTGTCACAATTATCGTCATAGAAGTGTCATATGTATGATAGAAAAAAAATCGTTCGGCCTAAAATGTCACGGATGTGTCTTTTTTTTGTAGTGCAAGGCTTCCTGCCTGGGACCTCCTAACTACTCCCGGTCTTCGGCGGCCTCCATGTAGTAGTATCCATCTGCGGTGGCATCTAGCTCCAGGGATCCACCATCTGGTTGAAACAACCAGAAAGAAGAAAGAAGGAGGAAAAGGGGAAGCAAAGCAACCGTGAGTACTCATCCAAAGTACTCGCAAGCATCAGATCTAAACTAAGTATGCATTGGTATCAAATGGAAGGGTTGTGTCTGTGGACTGAACTGCAGAATGCCAGAATAGGGGGGAAGGCCTAGCCTATCAAAGACTAGCATCTTCAAGCAGCTCCAAGCATCTTGCAGCATGTAGAAGAGTAAATAATAGCATTTTAATATTAACAAGCATGTTGTAGTAATAAAGCCCAGAGATCCTTCCTCGACTCCCTGCGAGAAACCAATCCCGATGCCACATATCCATTACATATCAAGTATCCATTTCTAGTTGTATAAGATCAGGATACAAGTCTGAACGTCGATTACCGTGTACACGGTATTCGAATATATATCTTCCCTGCAGGGGTGCACCATGTTACCCAACACGCTCGATCACTCTGGCCGGACACACCTTTTTGGGGTCAATGCCCGGCCTTGGAAGATCAACACGTCGCAGCCCTACCTAGGCTCAGCAGAGAGGTCCCCGATGGTCTACATCCTAAGCACTCTGGGGTCTGGGCCCATCGCCCCTTGCACTCCGGGTCGTTGTGCGCAAGGGGATACCAGCACCACCCGTGAAGTGGATGGCACGATCCGGCCCGGCCACAATGCTGAACTTGACGTCTGACAAAGCTTCGGCTGATACTGCGACGTCGAGGCCCATAACTATTCTCGCGTGGTGGTTAGTGCGAAAGCCAAAGGCCAATTCAGAACAAATACCCAAACCTATTAGTGCATTAACAATTAAAGTAGTGACGGTAGTTGGGACAAGTTCGGAGCTATCACCCCCTCCTGGGTGATACCACTGAACAGCCAGCCGCCATCGTCACATCGCACGGGTGCTCTCCAGGACCGCTCGGATTTCACAACGGTCTCAAGTAAAGTCAAGGTAACTGTGTGTCCAGACATCAAGGGGAAACCCCGAGGAATCACCCCCGGTGGATTCCACTCAATGTAATCATCAAGGTGAACGTAAGAGGGACCATCCTCAAGGTTCACACTTGAGGTGTTGCACGACAGAGCCGTATCGGTAGTGGTGAAAGAGGAAATCACCCTCGTTGACCATGACCTAATAGCTACACTACAGAGATCTCATCAGGAGTGATGTAAGAG
Source organism: Aegilops bicornis (assembly GCA_021605145.1). Taxonomy (NCBI): domain Eukaryota; kingdom Viridiplantae; phylum Streptophyta; class Magnoliopsida; order Poales; family Poaceae; genus Aegilops; species Aegilops bicornis. The sequence continues at coordinate 228,260,537 of CM038674.1, read as the reverse complement.
GTTCCACCCTCGGCACTCGATGGTAACTCTGCAGAGTCGAGCAACAAAAGGGGCATGATGTGATGTGAGGTGTCGGGCTCTGGTCGTCGATCACGTTGATCGAGTCGTCGATGATGAAGCAGGGGCAACAAGGACAAGGTGGTGGTCACTGATGGATCTCTAACCAACTATAATAAGAAGTTTAGGATAAGCAGGTAGGTAACAATAGCAGGTACAAAAGCAGGCTATGCATCATAATAGGAGCAATCAGTTACAGTAGCAAAATCTAATACAAGCATGAGAGAATGGAATGGACGATATCGGGATGATCAAAGGGGGGGGGGGCTTGCCTGGAAGCTCCACTGAAAGGGAAGAAGGGTCGGCGTCGACGTAGTCGATCACAGGGGCATCAGCAGCGGTCTCGGGGTCTACCGGAGAGAAGAGGGGGAAGAAACAGTAAATATAATGCAAACAGATGCAACACGTTTGCATGACAGCAGTAACACGCAGGTCTAGGGGTGTTCTAACGCGGTGCTACACGATACCGGCGAAGGGGGATAACATCTGGAAAGTTTTCCCGGTGTTAGGCATTTTCGGACAGACGAACAGGAGGGGAAAAGTTCGATGTTCGCTATGCTAGGGGCACGTGACGGATGAACGGAGAGCGTGTTCTGACTCGTCATATTTTTCTGAGCAACTTTCATGTATAAAACTTTTTCATCCGAGTTACGGATAATTTTATATGATTTTCTAAAGTTTAAAAGATTTTCTAAAATTTCCTGGAACTGATAATAATTCGAATTGACCAAGTCAATTTGACTGGTCAAATGAGGAGGGTGTGGCCCACATGTAAGTGTAATAGGTGCAATTTATTTAGTCTAAACTAAGTAAAACTAGTGGGGCCACATGCCATCTGTACATAGACTACTAATTAACTACTTGTACTAACCTAAACTAGCACTAACAGGGGCGGCCACACACTCAACTCACACGCTGCGCACACACAGCACACAGCTGCACACAGCACGAACACACATTGCTAGGGGTTAATTCTGCTTTCTATTAACAGAAGATAGCACTTTGTGATTTCATAGGATTTAATCCATGCATCAAATGAATTTGGTCCAGTGGAGTAAAATGAAGTTTGTCAAGTGTACATTCTGTCCACTTAATTTTTATCCACATTAAAGGTCGTTTTGCTGTTGTTTTGCTGCAGTAGGCTAGTCACAATGGGCAAGAACATAAGCTAGTAACTTACACACTTCCCTAGATTATGTTACTACCTCCATAGTGGGTAGGAACATCTATGTAGTGTCATGCAACGATGTATTTATTAGGTTACAGACTCATTGTTTCTTGGAGTGTGTGATGTTCCGGTAACTTAGCTAGTTACCATAAGCACCTCTCTCTTCATTAAATATGTGTCACATAAGCAAAGTTGTATTGGGGTGTGTCATGTTACTCCTAAGTTCCTCCCCATTGTGACCAACCGTACAGAGGGGTAGCCAGTGTAGTAGTAGCAAAGCTAGCTACCGTTACAGTAGCATTCAACAGCTGCAGTAGATTCAGCAGAGCAGCAGCGGGCAGCGGCGTGGCGCGGTCGGCCGAGACGAGGCGGGTCAAGATAAGGCGGCAGCCCAGCCAGTGGGGCGGGCTGCAGCGGCGAGGCGGCGACCAGCGACGGCCGGAGACGACCGGAAGTGGCGGTAGCCGTGACAACAGGCGGCTGGCGGCTGCAGGCATACGCGCGAGGCACGGCGTGTGGGGAGCGAGGCATGGCTCGCGGACGTCGCCGACAAAGCACGGCAGCGCCGGTTGAGATCGCCGCCCCGGCGACCAAATCAATGGCGGAGGACTCCAACTAGTCGATCACAGTGCGGCGCATCACCCTGTTGATGGGTTAGAGCGGGGGAGAAGGTCTTCAACGACGGCACCGACGCCGAGCCACGGCTACAGCGACACGGCGGTGCGCGGCCTCGGCCTAGCTAGCTACGGCACGGTAGCAGGGTAGGAGGAAGAGGGGAAGTAGTGGGGAGCTCACAGCGGAGAGGGGGAGCATCTCGGGGAGGCCGAGGTTGCAGGAGGCGAATGAATCGACGGCGACTGATGGCGGGGATCCGGGGAAGAAGACGGCTTGATCCGGTGTTGTGGTGCCTCCCGGCTCGCGCGCGTCGACGTAGAGGTAGCAACGGGGCGGAGGTGTTGAACCAATTGGAGGAGCACGGGGGAGGCGGTCACCGAGGTGGGCGACGTCGGGCACCGACAGGGGGCTCGGCTGCTTCTCCCCCTCAACAGAGAGGACAAGTGAGGAGGCGAGAGAGTGGCGAAATATCGGGGGCTGATGAGGACGAGGCTGAGGGGGAGACTTATCCCCTAAGCGGCGTGGGTGGAGCCTTATCCATCCGCCGACGCCGGCGAGGTGGTTCGGCTGGGGCTCGCCCCTGTAGTGACGGGGTCGGAGGCACAGGAAAAGCGACCGGTGAGGGGGAAAGGCTGGGTTGGGCCGCCCAGGTGGCTAAGGCCCGGGGGGCAATGGGCCTTTTCTTTTCTTTCAAAAAAACTTTTCTGTTTTTCATTTGTTCTTTTCTTTTTGCATTTCCGTTTTGTACCAAATGAATTTTGTTATGAACAAAACTTGGCGCATAAATCTAACACAATATATTGAGATGGAACAAAAAGTATGGGGTCAAAAGGAGTTGTCTAACCATTTTTAGAAATTGAAAAGGCCAATTTAATTGTTGCTGGACCAAAAATTAATTCTAGGGGCATTTTGGGAATTCAAAAGAGGTTGGTTCCAACATGACAAATATCCATGGATTATTTGCCACACCTTGAACATTTTTATTTGCATGTTTGACAAATTTGAAATTGAACTTGGATCGCGATTTGGATCAACCGAGGATTAGCAACAATAAGAGTGGTGACATGGCACCATTAACGGGGGATTAATGTAGCTTAATTATACGGGCTTCACATTTCTCCTCCACTATAAGAAATCTCGTCCTGAGATTTTAGGAGATAGACGGAAACAAAACGGGGTTTTCATCTCAAAGATGATCCTCGAGTTCGCGAGTAGCTTCATCTTCAGAATGATTTGACCACTGAACTTTCATAAAGTTGATAGCCCTTAGACGGGTGTGACGTTCAACTTGAACGAGAACGCGAATCGGATGCTCTCTGTAAGTCAGATCATCTTGCCGGGGTTGAGCTCTATAAGCCATGGGGTTGTTGCAATAGGACTTGCGACTCAGGGCATCGGCCATGATATTAGACTTGTTAGGGGTATAAGAAATACTACAATCATAGTCTGTAGTTTTTTACATACATCACTGCTGACGGAGATCCAGATGTAGCATGGTAATTTGCTTTAATTCTGAAATTAGTCCTAATATGCTAGGTGTTCAAGATTAATAAAACTTTCTTATGAGTGTGTTGAATACTAAGAGAAGTTTGATGCTTGATGATTGTTTTGAGATATGGAGGTAGTGATATTAAAGTTGTGCTAGTTGAGTAGTTGTGAATTTGAGAAATACTTGTGTTGAAGTTTCCAAATCACGTAGCATGCACGTATGGTAAATGTTTTCTAACAAATTTGAAACATGAGGTGTTCTTTGATTGTCCTCCTTATGAGTGGTGGTCGGGGACGAGCGATGGTCTTTTCCTACCAATCTATCCCCTAGGAGCATCTTGGCGTAGTGCTTGGTTTTTGATGACTTGTAGATTTTTGCAATAAGTATGTGAGTTCTTTATGACTAATGTTGAGTCCATGGATTATACGCACTCTTACCCTTCCATCATTGCTAGCCTCTTGATGCACTGCATTGCCCTTTCTCACCTTGAGAGTTGGTGCAAACTTCACGGTGCATCCAAACCCGTGATATGATACGCTCTATCACACATAAACCTCCTTATATCTTCCTCAAAACAGCCACCATACCTACCTATTATGGCATTTCCATAGCCATTCCGAGATATATTGTCATGCAACTTTCCACCGTTCCGTTTATCATGACACGTTCATCATTGTCATATTGCCTTGCATGATCATGTAGTTGACATCGTATTTGTGGCAAAGCCACCATGCATATTATTTCATACATGTCACTCTTGATTCATTGCCCATCCCGGTACACCGCCGGAGGCATTCATATAGAGTCATACTTTGTTCTAGTATCGAGTTGTAATCATTGAGTTGTAAATAAATACAGGTGTGATGATCATCATTCATAGAGCATTGTCCCCAAAAAAAGGCCAAAAAAAAAGAAAGGCCCAAAAAAAAAGAGCAATGCTACTATCTTTTTCCATACTTGTGCTTCAAAGTAGCACCATGATCCTTATGATAGAGAGTCTCTTGTTTTGTCACTTTTATATACTAGTGGGAATTTTTCATTATAGAACTTGGCTTGTTTATTCCAACAATGAGCTTCCTCAAATGCCCTAGGTCTTCGTGAGCAAGCAAGTTGGATGCACACCCACTTAGTTTTTTTTGTTGAGCTTTCATACATTTATAGCTCTAGTGCATCCGTTGCATGGCAATCTGTACTCCTCATGTTAGCATCAATTGATGGGCATCTCCATAGCCTGTTGATTAGCCGCGTTGATGTGAGACTTTCTCCTTTTTTGTCTTCTCCACATAACCCCCATCATTATATTCTATTCCACCCATAGTGTTATATCCATGGCTCACGCTCATATATTGCGTCAAAGTTGAAAAAAGTTTGAGATTACTAAAGTATGAAACAATTGCTTGGCTTGTCATCGGGGTTGTGCATGATGAAAGAATTCTTGTGTGACGAAAATGGAGCATGACCAAACTATATGATTTTGTAGGGATGAACTTTCTTTGGCCATGTTATTTTTAGAAGACATAATTGCTTAGTTACTATGCTTGAAGTATTATTACTTTTATGTTAATATTAAACTTCTATCTTGAATCTTTCAGATCTGAATATTCATACCACAATTAAGTGGGTTACATTGAAAATTATGCTAAGTAGCATTCCACATCAAAAATTCTGCTTTTATCATTTACCTACTCGAGGACGAGTAGGAATTAAGCTTGGGGATGCTTGATACGTCTCCAACGTATCTATAATTTTTTATTGTTCCATGCTATATTATATTCTATTTTAGATGTTTATTGGGCTTTATTATACACTTTTATATTATTTTTGGGACTAACCTATTAACCGGAGGCCCAGCCCAAATTGCTGTTTTTTGCCTATTTCAGTGTTTCGAAGGAAAAGGATATCAAACGGAGTCCAAACAAAATGAAACCTTCGGGAACGTGATTTTCGGAACAAACGTGATCCAGAGGACTTGGAGTCTACGTAAAGCAATCAACGAGGAAGGCACGAGGTAGGGGGGCGCGCCCACCTCCCCCAGGCGCGCCCTCCACCCTCGTGGGCCCCTCGTTGCTCCACCGACGTACTTCTTCCTCCTCTATATACCCATATACCCTGGAAACATCATATACGGAGCCAAAACCCTATTTCCACCGCCGCAACCTTCTGTACTCGTGAGATCCCATCTTGGGGCCTTCTCCGGCGCTCCGCCGCAGGGGGCATTGATCATGGAGGGCTTCTACATCAACACCATAGCCTCTCCGATGATGTGTGAGTAGTTTACCTCAGACCTTCGGGTCCATAGTTATTAGCTAGATGGCTTCTTCTGTAACGCCTCGGATTCGATGCGCCAGGTGTCCGTCAGTTATTCGTCGTTATTGCCATGTCATTTTCTTGCGTGTTGCTTTTTTCCATGTCATCATCTGCATTTTTATCATGTCATCATGTGCATCTCATTGTGCATACGTGTTCGTCTCATGCATCCGAGCATTTTCCCCGTTGTCCGTTTTGCAATCCGGCACTCCTATGTTCCCCGGCGCCCCCTTTTACCTATTTTAGGTAATGCGGGTGTTAAACGGTCTCGGAATGGACCGAGGTTTGCCAAGCGGCCTTGGTATAGCACCGGTAGACCGCCTGTCAAGTTTCGTGCCATTTGGAGGTCGTTTGGTACTCCAACGGTTAACCGGGTAACCGCAAAGGCCTCTTTTGTTTGCACCCCAACACCCCTTCCAAACTAGCCCAAAACACATCCTAACCCCCTCCATGCTCTCGGTCGTTCGATCACGATCGCGTGGCCGAAAATCGCTCCCCATTTGGAGTCTCCTAGCTCCTACCTATAAATATGTGCACTCCCCCGAATTTCCGGATCCCCAAACCCTAGCCCGCTCCTCCTCCGCCGCCGGACACGTCCGCCCTGTCGCCCGTGTCCAATCCCACCTTTCCACGTCGCCCGCCGCCGCCGTCTCCGCCGCCGAGAACCCAGCAGCGAGATCCGGCCAGCAGGCCAGCGCGCCGCCCGCCACCGCCCGTCCGGCCCAGCGCCGCCCGCCGCCGCCCGGCCTCACGCTGCTTTCGCCGCCGCCTTGGCGCCCAGCCCAGCCTTGTGGCCGCCGCCAGCGCGCGCCCTCCGCCGCCGCCGCCCGCCGCCCGGCCCGGCCCTCGCGGCGCCTTCCTCCGCATGAGCCCGCTGCCCCAACTCCTCCAGCGCCCCGTCCGGTCAGCGGACCTCGTCGCCGGCGCCGCCACCGCCCGCCCTCCGTCGCCTCGCCTCGGCCTCACGCCGCCGCCCGGCCCGTCGCCTCGCCGCCCGGCCAGATCCGGCCGCAGAGAGGCCGGATCCGGCGCCCCCCTCGCCGGCCCCTCATCTCCGGCCGCCGCAGCCCGCAACTCCGGCGAGCCGCCTCCTGCCTCAAAGTCCGTGCCGAGAGGTTGATCTTTCCCCCCTCCAAATTCTGCTAAGTCCCGATTTTCTGCGTAATTATCATGCCATGTTCGTCATGTCGTATCTCTGCATCCGTAGCTCCGTTTCGTGCGTGTAATATGTAAAATTGTTCGCCTCGACGAGTACATCATTTCATTCCATTGCATCATATTCATTTGAGTTCATCTTGATGCCCGAAATGCTGTTGGAAGAGGGCTATGTGATGTTAGTTTCAGATTCTTATCAGACATGCATGTTTGTCATTTTTGCCATGATTGATGTGTGCACCCTATGAACTTGAGTCCTACATGTGTTTTGTAATATGCCATTTCATCTTTACAGGGGTGTATGCCATGTATTTTTGTGATCTCTGTGGTGACTAGCACAAGCATGCAAACTAGGCTTCATGATGTTGCTGATTTCAGCACCTGTTCTGCTGATATTTTATGCCATGTAAACTTGATGCTACAGAGAGATCCATGCTTATTTTGAGATACTTCAGTAAGGATGTTTTGAACATATGGTTATTCTCTATCCATCCATGCCCTTGTTTGCAATTATGGAGTGCCATATCTTGAGTCAATCGAGCTCTACTTTTGCTATAAAATGTTTCCTGGCAGGTTGTTTACATGTTATTCAATTTTGCCAAGGTTTTTGTTAGTGATCCATGCACTCTATGAACTTGCTATTGCCATACTTAGCTTCATAAACATGTCTTCTTACTGTGAGTTTCCTTGCCATGCCATGTATTGCTCTGTGGTGAGTGGTTCAAGCTCACCAACATGCCTACTTATCGTTGTTCCTGCCATGTATGAATCTGTAATATAACTTGCCATGTTTACATGGGTGCCATCATATTTTCTGATCCTTTTTTGCTTATGGTCAGTAAAGGACTTCTGATCTATGCATTTAGTAGTATCATGCCATTCCTTTGTTTTCCATGATAAGTTCCTGTAGCATGTTGTTTGATAGCTCTAAACATTGCAACCTGATGTTATTTCTGCTGAAGTCTGAACCTGTTATTATTTGCAATATTGCCATGTGTTTTTGAGCATGTTCTAGTGATTTCTGGAGATAGCTCAGTGTTCATGTTTTGTCATGCTTTACCTGTACATCATGACCATGCCTTTTGTTTGCATATTGTGGTAATTTAGAATGTTGTTTTGATGCTTGCCATATGCCTAGTTGCTGTTTCGGACAGATTGTTGCTGTAACTTGTATAGGGTGTGTGTTGAACCGTTGCTCCGTTTTGAGTGTGCTCTATATGAAACTTGCTTGATTTTGCATGTAGTTTCATATTATCATGTTGCATCCTTGTTTTGAGGTGTTTGATTGATGTTTGTATGCATTTTGCATCAATGCCATGTTTATCTTGTTTTGCTCATATCTTCTAGGCCGTAGCTCCGAATCTAATGAACTTTATATGTAACTTGACTAGAATTTCGTGTAGATCATCTTGGTGCATTTTAAATTGCTGTTTAACAACTTGAACTTAAGGTTTATTCAGATCTGAAACAATTTCGAAATTTGCATATGAGGACTTACCGGAATTGTTATATGTTGTCCCCGGCCTCATTTAAACTTGCCTTGATGTGTTGCTCTTGTTTGCATCATCCCTTGCCATGAGTAGCTTCATGTAGGCTTGTCATGCATCATGCTTGTTGTGCATCATGCATTGTTCATGTGTGGTGTGTTTACTATGTTGTGTGCTTCTTCTTGTTAGTTCCTGTTTCGTTGCGATCGTGAGGATTCGTTCGTCTACGCTTGGTTCGGCTCCATCCGTTCATCTTCTTCATGGACTCGCTCTTCTTCCTTGCGGGACTTCAGGCAAGATGACCGCTACCCTGGATCTCACTACTATCATTGCTATGCTAGTTGTTTCGTTCTATCGCTATGATGCGCTACCTATCACTTGTTCCTCAAGCCTCCCAAATTGCCATGTCAGCCTCTAACCTTTTGCACCCTTCCTAGCAAACCGTTGTTTGGCTATGTTACCTCTTTGCTCATCCCCTCTTATAGCATTGTTAGTTGCAGGTGAAGATGAAGTTTGTTCCTTGTTGGAACATGGAGATGTTGTTCCTTGTTGGAACATGTTTACTTGTTGGGATATCACAATATATCTTATTTAATTAATGCATCTATATACTTGGTAAAGGGTGGAAGGCTCGGCCTTATGCCTGGTGTTTTGTTCCACTCTTGCCGCCCTAGTTTCCGTCATATCGGTATTATGTTCCCGGATTTTGCGTCCCTAACGCGGACGGGTGATTTATGGGACCCCCTTGACAGTTCGCTTTGAATAAGACTCCTCCAGCAAGGCCCAACATTGGTTTTACCATTTGCCTCACCACCACCTACATTTCCCTTGGGAGTAATTAACCCAAGGGTCATCTTTATTCAGCCCCCCCGGGCCAATGCTTGTCTAAGTGTTGGTCCAAACTAGAAACCCTTTGCAGCGCCACCTCGGGGAAACTTGAGGGCTGGTTTTAGTTGTACGGACTGCTCATCCGGTCGTGGCCTGAGACGAGATACGCGCGGCTACTATCAGGGTGTCGGCACGCCGGGAGGTCTTGCTGGTCTTGTTTTATTGCTGTCGAAATGTCTTGTAGCCGGGATTCCGAGACTGATCGGGTCTTCCGGGGGAGAAGGAATATCCTTCGTTGATCGCGAGAGCTTATCATGGGCTAAGTTGGGACACCCCTGCAGGGTTTAAACTTTCGAGAGCCGTGCCATGTTATGTGGCGGATGGGAATTTGTTGATATCCGGTTGTAGTAAACTTGAAGTAAACTCTTCTAAAATACACCAACCGTGTAAAGCGTAATCGTGATGGTCTCTTTTCGGGTTGATCGAGAGGAGAACACGGTTTCGGGTTATGTCGGCGTAAGTAGGAGTTCGGGATCACTTCTTGATCATTACTAGCTGACGACCGTTCCTTTGTTTCTCTTCTCGCTCTCATTTGCGTATGTTAGCCACCATATATGCTTAGCCGTTGCTGCAACCTCACCACTTTACCCCTTCCTTTCCCATTTAAGCTTTGCTAGTCTTGATACCCATGGTAATGGGATTGCTGAGTCCTCATGGCTCACAGATTACTACAACACCAGTTGCAGGTACAGGTTCTGCGATGATCATGACGTGAGAGCGATGTTTGCTTGTGTTGGAGTTCTTCTTCTGCTTCTTCTTCGATCAGGGGATAGGTTCCAGGTCGGCAGCCTGGGCTAGGTGTGTGGTTGTCGTTTGAGTTTCTGTTTATGTTTCATCCGTAGTCGCATGTTGATCTTGTATATGATGTTGATGTATTATTGTGGCATTTGTGCCTTATGTATGTATCCCCATCTATTATGTAATGTTGATGTAATGATATCCACCTTGCAAAAGCGTCTTCAAGATGCGCTTCTATCCTTGGTGGGACCTTCGAGTTCCTTTTGGATAGGGTCGCATCTTGGGCGTGACATCTTCTCTCTCATTGGATCTCAATACAAAGTTCTCCTCAATCTTCTTGGAGATCTATTCGATGTAATCTTCTTTTGCGGTGTGTTTGTCGAGATCCGATGAATTGTGGGTTTATGATCAAGTTTATCTATGAACAATATTTGAATCTCCTCTGAATTATTTTATGTATGATTGGTTATCTTTGCAAGTCTCTTCGAATTATCAGTTTGGTTTGGCCTACTAGATTGATCTTTCTTGCAATGAGAGAAGGGCTTAGCTTTGGGTTCAATCTTGCGGTGTCCTTTCCCAGTGACAGCAGGGGCATCAAGGCACGTATTGTATTTTTGCCATCAAGGATAAAAAGATGGGGTTTATATCATATTGCACGAGTTTATCCCTCTACATCATGTCATCTTACTTAAAGCATTACTATGTTCTTATGAACTTAATACTCTAGATGCATGCTGGATAGCGGTCGATGTGTGGACTAATAGTAGTAGATGCAGAATCATTTCGGTCTAATTTTCACGGCGTGATGCCTATATACATGATCATACCTAGATATTCTCATAACTATGCTCAATTCTATCAATTGCTCGACAGTAATTTGTTCACCCACCGTAATACTTATGCTCTTGAGAGAAGCCACTAGTGAAACCTATGGCCCCCAGGTCTATTTTCCATCATATTAATCTTCCAACACTTAGCTATTTCTATTGCCATTTATTTTACCTTGCATCTTTATTTACTCTTTATCATAAAAATACCAAAAATATTATCTTATCATATCTATCAGATCTCACTCTCGTAAGTGACCGTGAAGGGATTGACAACCCCTTTATCGCGTTGGCTGCGAGGTTCTTATTTGCTTGTGTAGGTGCGTGGGACTCGAGCGTGATCTCCTACTGGATTGATACCTTGGTTCTCAAAAACTGAGGGAAATACTTACGCTACTTTACTGCATCACCCTTTCCTCTTCAAGGGAAAACCAACGCAGTGCTCAAGAGGTAGCACGGGACCACATGTTAACGAACCATGGTGTGTAATTTCTCGTGCAAAATGCTATCTGGCCGCATTGGCCCGAGGTGCCGCATTAGTTATTGACCTTTATTTTTTTAATCGTGTGCCGTTCAATTTTGAAGCACGACTAAGCTGCTTGTATCTGAGAGAAAATATAAACTACTCTACCACTACTCCACCTCTAGTACTAGTAGTATAAAAAAGATAGTATATAGGCTGGAGCTTCAGCGCTTTCTTGCTAAGGGCTGCCCACTTGCTTTTCACACTATCACCCTCTCTCCAGATCTAAAAAATACAGCCTCTCTCTCCCTCCTCACCGGTGGTCACAGATCTACCGGGGAAGAAAAGGACGTCTTGTGTTGGCCTTTTCGTCGTCGGCCCGAGGCTACGCACTAACGACAAGGCCATCCTCTCGGACCTAAGCGCCAGCAGGATGGCCTCCATCCCCTAGCTCGCTGCCGTAGTGTGTGCGGAGGACGACGACCACGAGCGAAGCCACTTCCCGCCGTCCCTCTGGTATGCTACCTCTTTTCGAACCATACCCTTGTTATATTGCCCCATCTGCCACGTCGCTACATGTGGATCTTTTTCCACTCCACCATCTTCCCAATTTGCTATCCTCTGCTCTGCTGGTCACGCAGACAAAAACCTTAACTTGCACTATTAAAGGAAACCCTACTTCATGCATACTAATCCATGTCTGGGTTGAATAAGGAAAGGAGGGGAGACTGTACTATCCAAGAGACTAGGCATCGAACCCGCATCTAGGTTGAAAAGGGGAAAATCAGTAGCTAAAGAGAACAAAAATGGGACGTAATCCACATATGTTGCCTGGATATTTGTTGCTCTGGGCAACCATACCTCCCTCACCACTCTATGCGTCCGAGGAGGTACATCGTACTGGTGCGCCCATTGTCCGAATGGTCCTCCCATGCTCTTATTGCCAATTTTTTGTTGTTAGTATAACGCCAGCGGTCAAGTCAAGCAATGCTACTGCTAAAGTGATGCAACATTTAACTAATGCCGCACTTAGTCTAATGCCACCGATAAATTTAAGCAATGCCATTTAATGTCACTGGATTATTTCGTGGTTAATGTTGATTGTGGATGTATTAAAGATTTTTCAGCTATGGCATTCTAATCTTTGTTGCACAGCTAGTATACCAATGATGAATCTTGTTACTACCTTCAGATTTTTGCAATCGTTAATGCTTATAGATTACATGCCTCACTTTCATGAGATAACTCAATTTTTTATACAGTGTCAAGAGGAAAGGTCAAGAGTGGGCACCTCTTCCTCCGGCTGTGCTCTTGATTCGTTCGATCAAGTTTTTATGTTTGCTCGATTATCAAGATTGGATAGCAATTTTTAGGTCCCCTCGAGTTCGAAATGATATTTACCTTGAAGGTACATGGTTTGCATTTTTTATACTATCATTAGTTAATAATGCTAGTTACCTTCAGACTTCTGTATTTGGTTTAATGCTCTTGCACAGCTAGTATACCAATGCTGAAACTTGTTACCTTTACATTTTGCATTGTTAATTCTTATAGAAATCTCAGTGCTAGAGCTTATGGAAATCTGTTCAGTAAAACCATTGTACTGTACCCTGTAATAAAATAACTACTCTAGTGTTGCACTAGCCACTGGATTAGTGCATATTTGTACTATTCGAATGGTGTTGCATTAGCGTATGGACATATATAAAGTGTGGCAAGCTTTCCCAGATATGTGCTCAAGAAAGCTACTACCTGTTTTTCTAAATACTAGACGTTTGGGTACTTTAAATTGAACTGCGAAAACGTCTTATATTAAGGAACAGAGGATGTAGAGTTCACTCAAATTATCCTGGTAAAGCTAGTCACACCTTTGTTAAAATTAATGTTCATTGTGTTATCGGAGGAGGTCATATGTTTGTCTCTAATGCACATGTCGACTACATACACGACATCATGATGTAATGTTAAGTCATTTCCTTGTGTACAGTGTCACTGAATTGTCAAGGCGGTGATGGCATTTTATTTTAGTTGAACTGCACAAAATATGCGTAAAAGAAGAGGAAAGGTCAGGAATGGCTCAATTTTTCAGAAAAAAACTATGTATGCCTTCCTGACATCAGCCGCCGTTGCCTTATTTATTCCTTCAAACAGGTGGTTAGAAACAATCTTGCTACATTTTCCCATTAATAAATTGGAATGCTTATATTTGTGAGTCTATGCTTCAACCAGTGTCACTTCTATAGTAATCACACTTTCAATATTTATGCAAACAGGGATGCTCGATTTTAGTGGAACTGCACAAAAAGCCCAAATGGTTCAACATTAGGAGCATGTTTTCTTCCAAACCTTTATGTCCAATTGGTGGCACTATGAGCTGTTCATTACGAAGGTACATGGTTTGCTACTATCTTGCTACTCTTTTGTATTGTCATTATATAGTAATAGTAGTGGTTTGCATGTGAATTTATTGGCAGGGTGGACCTACATTGGAGGTGCAAGACAGGATTCAATGATTGGATGCTCAATTTCGGTTGTATCGATTTCACCTCTTCCATCACTGTGAACATGGATATCCTTGGTCTAATGAAGAATAGGCGCTATATTTCTGCTCTGAACCAGCAAATCAATTCAGTATGAAATTGTCCAGGGCAAAACATGATCAGATCAAATTGTCCAAAGGCAAAACATGACAGATGCTAAGCGGAAGAGATGTGTTTAAACCGAAAATACAAGGTGGGGTATATGTTTACTAGCTGCTTGATATTTGTGCGAGCAGAGATGTTCCGCCCGTTGCTATTTGGCAAACAAACAAAGTGACCGCAATTTTGGTTGAACTTCACAAGAGAATAGTATAGTCACTACATGCAGTGCCATTTGAAAATAGACACAGAAAGATTGGATAGTCACTTCATGGACTGCAGAAAAGTAGTATTGTACTATTTATTAGCCAACACTAGGTGCTTCATTGCTTTTGGAGCTTCAGTGCTTTATTGGCCAACATAGTCACTCCAGCTATTGGTGAAACTAGTTACGTTTGCAAGAGCAATTGTAGACTTCACAAACAAATTTGTCTTTCACTCTATACTGAATGTTGGCCAAGAGAAGCATCCATGTTAGTAGGAAGAACAGATGTTTATTTTAGATCTTTGCTTTTGGAGCTACATATTTGTATATGATCTGTGAATCATTGAGATGCATTAACTGAAGGAAATATGCCCTTGAGGCAATAATAAAGTTATTATTTATTTCCTTATATCATGATAAATGTTTATTATTCATGCTATAATTGTATTAACCGGAAACATAATACATGTGTGAATACATAGACAAACAGATAGTCACTAGTATGCCTCTACTTGACTAGCTCGTTGATCAAAGATGGTTATGTTTCCTAGCCATAGACATGAGTTGTCATTTGATTAACGGGATCACATCATTATGAGAATGATGTGGTTGACATGAACCATTCCGTTAGCTTAGCACACGATCGTTTAGTATGTTGCTATTGCTTTCTTCATGACTTATACATGTTCCTATGACTATGAGATTATGCAACTCCCGTTTACCGGAGGAACATTTTGTGTGCTACCAAACGTCACAACGTAACTGGGTGATTATAAAGGAGCTCTACAGGTGTCTCCGAAGGTACTTGTTGGGTTGGCGTATATCGAGATTAGGATTTGTCACTCCGATTGTCGGAGAGGTATCTGTGGGCCCTCTCGGTAATGCACATCACTTAAAGCCTTGCAAGCATTGCAAACTAATGAGTTAGTTGTGGGATGATTTATTACACTACGAGCAAACAGACTTGCCGGTAACGAGATTGAACTAGGTATTGAGATACCGACGATCGAATCTCGGGCAAGTAACATACCGATGACAAAGGGAACAACGTATGTTGTTATGCGGTCTGACCGATAAAGATCTTCGTAGAATATGTGCGAGCCAATATGAGCATCCAGGCTCCCCTATTGGTTATTGACCGGAGACATGTCTCGGTCATGTCTACATAGTTCTCGAACCCGTAGGGTCCGCACGCTTAACATTACGATGACAGTTATACTATGAGTTTATATTTTTTGATGTACCGAAGGTTGTTCGGAGTCTCGGATGTGATCACAGACATGACTAGGAGTCTCAAAATGGTCGAGACATGAAGATTGATATATTGGAAGCCTATCTTTGGATATCGGAAGTGTTCCGGGTGAAATCAGGATTTTTCCGCGCGATGCGGAGGTTACGGAACCCCGGGAGGTAAATGGGCCTTAGTGGGCCTTTACGGAGAAGAGGAGGGGCGGCCAGGGCTGGGCCGCGCGCCCCTCCCCCCTAGTCCGAATAGGACAAGGAGAGGGGGGCGGCGCCCCCCTTCCTTCTCTCCCTCCTCTTTCCCCCTCCCGAATCCTATTCCAACTAGGAAAGGGGGGAGTCCTACTCCCGGTGGGAGTAGGACTCCTCCTGGCGCGCCCTCTCCCTGGCCGGCCGCACCCCCCCTTGCTCCTTTATATACGGGGGCAGGGGGGCACCTCTAGACACACAAGTTGATCAGTTGATCTCTCCCAACCATGTGCGGTGCCCCCCACCACCATAGTCCACCTCGACAATATTGTAGCGGTGCTTAGGCGAAGCCCTTCGTCGGTAGAACACCAACATCGTCACCACGCCGTCGTCCTGACGAAACTCTCCCTCAACACTCGGCTGGATCAGAGTTCGAGGGACGTCATCGGGCTGAACGTGTGCTGAACTCGGAGGTGCCGTACGTTCGGTACTTGATCGGTCGGATCTTGAAGACGTACGACTACATCAACCGCGTTGTGCTAAAGGTTACGCTTTCGGTCTCACGATGCGTAGACAACACTCTCCCCTCTCGTTGCTATGCATCACCATGATCTTGCGTGTGCGTAGGAATTTTTTTGAAATTACTACGTTCCCCAACAGTGGCATCAGAGCCTGGTTTTATGCGTAGATGTCATATGCACGAGTAGAACACAAGTGAGTTGTGGCTGATATAAGTCATATTGCTTACCAGCATGTCATACTTTGGTTCGGCGGTATTGTTGGATGAAGCGGCCCGGACCGACATTACGCGTACGCTTACGCAAGACCGGTTCTCCCGACGTGCTTTGCACAAAGGTGGCTAGCGGGTGTCAGTTTCTCCAACTTTAGTTGAACCGAGTGTGGCTACGCCCGGTCCTTGCGAAGGTTAAAACAACACCAACTTAACAAACTATCGTTGTGGTTTTGATGCGTAGGTAAGAATGGTTCTTGCTAAGCCCGTAGCAGCCACGTAAAATTTGCAACAATAAAGTAGAGGACGTCTAACTTGTTTTGCAGGGCATGTTGTGATGTGATATGGTCAAACGTGATGTTATATTTTATTGTATGAGATGATCATGTTTTGTAACCGAGTTATCGGCAACTGGCAGGAGCCATATGGTTGTCACTTTATTGTATGCAATGCAATCGCTTCTGTAATGCTTTACTTTATCACTAAGCGGTAGCGATAGTCGTAGAAGCATAAGATTGGCGAGGCGGCAACGATGCTACGATGGAGATCGTGGTGTCGCGCGGTGATGATGGTGATCATGACGGTGCTTCGAGATGGAGATCACAAGCATAAGATGATGATGGCCATATCATATCACTTATATTGATTGCATGTGATGTTTATCTTTTATGCATCTTATCTTGCTTTGATTGATGGTAGCATTATAAGATGATCCTCGATAAATTATCAAAGTATAAGTGTTCTCCCTGGTATGCACCGTTGTGAAAGTTCTTCGTCTTTGAGACACCACGTGATGATCGGGTGTGATAGGCTCTACGTTCAAATACAACGGGTGCAAAACAGTTCTTGCACGCGGAATACTCAGGTTAAACTTGACGAGCCTAGCATATAACAGATATGGCCTCCGGAACACGGAGACCGAAAGTTCGAGCGTGAATCATATAGTAGATTTGATCAACATAGTGATGTTCACCATTGGAACTACTCCATCTCACGTGATGATCGGACATGGTTTAGTTGATTTGGATCACGTGATCACTTAGAGGATTAGAGGGATGTCTATCTAAGTGGGAGTTCTTAAGTAATATGATTGAACTTAAATTTATCATGAACTTAGTACCTGATAGTATCTTGCTTGTCTATGTCTGATTGTAGATAGATGGCCCGTGCTGTTGTTCCGTTGAATTTTAATGTGTTCCTTGAGAAAGCAAAGTTCAAAGATTATGGTAGCAGTTACACGGACTGGGTCTGTAACTTGTGGATTATCCTCATTGCTGCACACAAGAATTACCTCCTAGAAGCACCACTGGGTGCCAGGCCTGCTGTAGGAGCAACACCAGATGTTATGAACCTCTGGCAGAGCAAAGCTGATGACTACTTGATAGTTCAGTGTGCCATGCTTTACGGCTTAGAACCAGGACTTCAACGATGTTTTGAACATCATGGAGCATATGAGATGTTCCAGGAGTTGAAGTTAATATTTCAATCAAATGCCCGTATTGAGAGATATGAAGTCTCCAATAAGTTCTACAACCGCAAGATGGAGGAGAATAGTTACATCGGTGAGCATATACTCAAGATGTCTGTGTATAATAATCACTTGATTCAACTGGGAGTTAATCTTCCGGATGATAGCGTCATTGACAGAATTCTCCAATCACTGCCACCAATCTACAAGAGCTTCGTGATGAACTATAACATGCAAGGGATGGATAAGACGATTCCCGAGCTCTTCGCAATGCTAAAAGCTGCGGAAGTAGAAATCAAGAAGGAGCATCAAGTGTTGATGGTCAACAAGACCACTAGTTTCAAGAAAAAGTGCAAAGGGAAGAAGAAGGGGAACTTCAAGAAGAACAGCAAAGCAAGTTGCTGCTCAGGAGAAGAAACCCAAGTCTGGACCTAAGCACTGGCCCGAGTGCTTCTCTTTAAAGCAGGTGATCCTTTGGAAGCGGAACTGCCCCAAGTATTTGGCGGATAAGAAGGATGGCAAGGTGAACAAAGGTATATGTGATATACATGTTATTGATGTGTACCTTACTAATGCGGCGTAGTAGCACACTGGGTATTTGATACTTTGGTTACATTGCTAATATTTGCAACTCGAAGCAGGGGCTCTGATTAAGTGAAGATTGGCTAAGGGCGAGGTGATGATGCAGCGTGGGAAATGGTTCCAAAGTCAATGTGATCGCGATTGGCACGCTACCTCTACATCTACCTTCGGGATTAGTATTAGACCTAAATAATTGTTATTTGGTGCGGCGTTGAGCATGAACATTATATCTGGATCTTGTTTGATGCGAGACGGTTATTCATTTAAATCAGAGAATAATGGTTGTTCTATTTATATGAGTAATATCTTTTATGGTCATGCACCCTTCAAGAGTGGTCTATTTTTATTGAATCTCGATAGTAGTGATACACATATTCATAATGTTGAAGCCAAAAGATGCAGAGTTGACAATGATAGTGCAACTTATTTGTGGCACTGCCGTTTAGGTCATATCGGTGTAAAGCGCATGAATAAACTCCATACTGATGGACTTTTGGAACCACTTGATTATGAATCACTTGGTACTTGCGAACCGTGCCTCATGGGCAAGATGACTAAAACACCGTTCTTCGGAACTATGGAGAGAGCAACAGATTTGTTGAAATCATACATACTGATGTATGTGGTCCGATGAATGTTGAGGCTCGTGGCGGATATCTTAAATTTCTCACTTTCACAGATGATTTAAGCATATATGAGTATATCTACTTAATGAAACATAAGTCTGAAACTTTTGAAAAGTTCAAAGAATTTCAGAGTGAAGTTGAAAATCATCGTAACAAGAAAATAAAGTTCCTACGATCTGATCGTGGAGGAGAATATTTGAGTTACGAGTTTGGTCTACATTTGAAACAATGTGGAATAGTTTCGCAACTCACGCCACCCGGAACACCACAGCGTAATGGTGTGTCTTAATGTTGTAATCGTACTTTACTTGATATGGTACGATCTATGATGTCTCTTACTCATTTACCGCTATCGTTTTGGGGTTATGCTTTAGAGACGACTGCATTCACGTTAAATAGGACACCATCAAAATCCGTTGAGACAACACCTTATGAACTATGGTTTGGCAAGAAACCAAAGTTGTCGTTTCTTAAAGTTTGGGGCTGTGATGCTTATGTGAAAAAGCTTCAACCTGATAAGCTCGAACCCAAATCGGAGAAATGTGTCTTCATAGGATACCCAAAGGAGACTGTTGGGTACACCTTCTATCACAAAATCTGAAGGCAGAACTTTTGTTGCTAAATTCGGAGTTTTTCTAGAGAAGGAGTTTCTCTCGAAAGAAGTGAGTGGGAGGAAAGTAGAACTTGATGAGGTAACTGTACCTACTCCCTTATTGGAAAGTAGTTCATCACAGAAACCAGTTTCTGTGATAACTACACCAATTAGTGAGGAAGTTAATGATGATGATCATGAAACTTCAGATCAAGTTGTTACTGAACCTCGTGGTCAATTGACGAGTAAGATCCGCACCAGAGTGGTACGGTAATCCTGTTCTAGAAGTTATGTTACTAGACCATGACGAACCTATGAACTATGAAGAAGCGATGGTGAGAACAGATTCCGCAAAATGGCTTGTGGCCATGAAATTTGAGATGGGATCCATGTATGAAAACAAAGTGTGGACTTTGGTTGACTTGCCCGATGATCGGCAAGCAATTGAGAATAAATTGATCTTCAAGAAGAAGAATGACGCTGACGGTAATGTTACTGTCTACAAAGCTCGACTTGTCGCAAAAGGTTTTCGACAAGTTCAAGGGATTGACTATGATGAGACCTTCTCACCCGTAGCGATGCTTAAGTCTGTCCGAATCATGTTAGCAATTGCTGCATTTTATGATTATGAAATTTGGCAAATGGATCTCAAAACTGCATTCCTTAATGGATTTCTGGAAGAATAGTTGTATATGATGCAACCGGAAGGTTTTATCGATCCAAAGGGAGCTAACAAAGTGTGCAAGCTCCAGCGATCCATTTATGGACTGGTGCAAGCCTCTCGGAGTTGGAATAAGCGCTTTGATAGTGTGATCAAAGCATTTGGTTTTGTACAGACTTTTGGAGAAGCCTGTATTTACAAGAAAGTGAGTGGGAGCTCTGTAGCATTTCTGATATTATATGTGGATGACATATTGCTGATTGGAAATGATATAGAATTTCTGGATAGCATAAAGGGATACTTGAATAAGAGTTTTTCAATGAAAGACCTCGGTGAAGTTGCTTACATATTGGGCATCAAGATCTATAGAGATAGATCAAGACGCTTAATTGGACTTTCACAAAGCACATACCTTGACAAAGTTTTGAAGAAGTTCAAAATGGATCAGGCAAAGAAAGGGTTCTTGCACGTGTTACAAGGTGTGAAGTTGAGTAAGACTCAATGCCCAACCAACTGCAGAAGATAGAGAGAAGATGAAAGATGTTCCTATGCTTCAGCCATAGGCTCTATCATGTATGCAATGCTGTGTACTGCACCTGATGTGTGCCTTGCTATAAGTCTAGCAGGAGGTACCAAAGTAATCCAGAGTGGATCACGGACATCACCAAGAACATCCTGAAATACATGAAAAGGACTAAGGATATGTTTCTCATGTATGGAGGTGACACAGAGTTCATCGTAAAGGGTTACTTTGATGCAAGCATTGACACTTATCCTAACGATTCTAAATCGCAAACCGGATACGTGATTACATTGAGCAGTGGAGCTGTCGGTTGGTGCGATTCTAAACAAAGCGTCGTGGCGGGATCTACGTGTGAAGCGGAGTACATAGCTGCTTCGGAAGTAGCAAGAAGGAGTCTGGATGAAGGAGTTCATATCCGATCTAGGTGTCATACCTAGTGCATCGGGTCCAATGAAAATATTTTGTGACAATACTGGTGCAATTGCCTTGGCGAAGGAATACAGATTTCACAAGAGAACCAAGCACATCAAGAGACGCTTCAATTCCATCCGGGATCTAGTCCAGGTGGGAGACATAGAAATTTGCAAGATACATACGGATCTGAATGTTGCAGACCCGTTGACTAAGCCTCTTCCACGAGAAAAACATGATCAGCACCAAGGCTCCATGGGTGTTAGAATCATTACCGTGTAATCTAGATTATTGACTCTAGTGCAAGTGGGAGACTGAAGGAAATTTGCATTAGAGGCAATAATAAAGTTATTATTTATTTCCTTATATCATGATAAATGTTTATTATTCATGCTAGAATTGTATTAACCGGAAATGTAATACATGTGTGAATACATAGACAAACAGATAGTCACTAGTATGCCTCTACTTGACTAGCTCGTTGATCAAAGATGGTTATGTTTCCTAGCCATAGACATGAGTTGTCATTTGATTAATGGGATCACATCATTAGGAGAATGATGTGATTGACATGACCCATTCCGTTAGCTTAGCACACGATCGTTTAGTATGTTGCTATTGCTTTCTTCATGACTTATATATGTTCCTATGACTATGAGATTATGCAACTCCGTTCTGGGAGGAACACTTTGTGTGCTACCAAGCGTCCACAACGTGGCTGGGTGATTATAAAGGAGCTCTACAGGTGTCTCCGGAGGTACTTATTGGGTTGGCGTATTTCGAGATTAGGATTGGTCACTCCGATTGTCGGAGAGGTATCTCTGGGCCCTCTCGGTAATGCACGTCACTTAAAGCCTTGCAAGCATTGCAAACTAATGAGTTAGTTGCGGGATAATGTATTACAGTACGAGTAAAGAGACTTGCCGGTAACGAGATTGAACTAGGTATTGAGATACCGACGATCGAATCTCGGGCAAGTAACATACCGATGACAAAGGGAACAACGTATGTTGTTATGCGGTCTGACCGATAAAGATATTCGTAGAATATGTGGGAGCCAATATGAGCATCCAGGTTCCGCTATTGGTTATTCACCGGAGACATGTCTCGGTCATGTGTACATAGTTCTCGAACCCGTAGGGTCCGCACGCTTAACGTTACGATGACAGTTATACTATGAGTTTATATGTTTTGATGTACCGAAGGTTGTTCGTAGTCCCGGATGTGATCACGGACTTGACGAGGAGTCTCAAAATGGTCGAGACATCAAGATTGATATATTGGAAGCCTATGTTTGGATATCGGAAGTGTTCCGGGTGAAATCGGGATTTTTCCAGAGTGCCGGGAGGTTACCGGAACCCTCGGGAGGTAAATGGGCCTTAGTGGGCCTTTACGGAGAAGAGGAGAGGCGGCTGTGGCTGGGCGCGCCCCTCCCTAGTCCGAATAGGACAAGGAGAGGCGGCGCCCCCTTCCTCTCTCCTCCTCTTTCCCCCTCCCGAATACTATTCCAACTAGGAAAGGGGGGAGTCCTACTCCCGCTGGGAGTAGGACTCCTCCTGGCGCGCCCTCTTCCTGGCCGTCCGCACTCCCCTTGCTCCTTTATATACGGGGGCAGGGGGCACCTCTAGACACACAAGTTGATCCGTTGATCTCTCCCAACCGTGTGCGGTGCCCCCCTCCACCATAGTCCACCTCGATAATACTGTAGCAGTGCTTAGGCGAAGCCACGTGTCGATAGAACATCAACATCGTCCTGCCACGCCGTCGTCTTTGTGAAACTATCCCTCCACACTCGGCTGGATCGGAGTTCGAGGGGCGTCATCGGGCTGAACGTGTGCTGAACTCGGAGGTGTCGTACGTTCGGTACTTGATCGGTCGGATCGTGAAGACGTACGACTACATCAACCGCGTTGTGCTAACGCTTCCGCTTTCGGTCTACGAGGGTACGTGGACAACACTCTCCCCTCTCGTTGCTATGCATCACCATGATCTTGCGTGTGCGTAGGAAATTTTTGAAATTACTATGTTCCCCAACATTAACATGTTGATCTTATGTATGGGAATCGTACTAGTTGGTTTTGAATTTGGGCTACTAATGTGAACATACTACAATGCCAGGCCTATGAGTCTCGTGTGGACATTTAGAACGGATCGGCTCTTACTGCTGTGCACAGCATGATCCTTATTTCTATGTTCTCAATGTTTACAAGTTACCAACAGTTCCTTATTTCTGTTCACTCAGTGTTTACAAGTTACTGATCGATCACTAGCTATCCTACTAATACGTTCCTGGCAGTTTTAGTTGCGACGCAAGATCCGAAGTGGCAGTTTTTGGAATAAAAATGCCTACCTCTAAAGAAACTAACAAGCTATCTGAAGAAATTGCCATGCGAATCTGAAGAAACTGCCAGCAAAAACTTTCACACATGCCCTATCTACCAGCGAACGTTCATCAACTAATGCGATCGTACACGTACACCATCCGCCCTACTCGATCCTACACATACACTATCCGACCTACTCGATCCTACACGAATAAATAGCAGATCACGCACGTACTACCTCCTTTCCGGTTTGCAGGGCTCAATTCAAAAAACGACCTACTCGATCCTACATGAATAAATAGCGGATCACGCACATACTACCTCCTTTCCGGTTTGCAGGGCTTAATTCAAAAATCTCACCAACCAAGGTAGATGATGAGTGGTGGAATCATTTTTTGACAAGGAGGGAGTACCTCATCTGGATGATATGAGTGCAGTCGTTTGACCGTCATCTTTGGCGTGCGACCCGGCCGCAGACGGGACGCACCAGCAGCGGGACGGGACGGGACGTCACAGTCATAATTTCAGTTTTTCTAGTTTTCCACGTCAAGCTGGCGCGCTAAGCCATGCCTGCTTATGCATTGAATTCCCATGACCGCGATGACCATCGCGTTTCCCGCGACACGCTGATACGTCTCCAACGTATCTATAATTTTTTATTGCTCCATGCTACTTTATCTATTGTTTTGGACTATAATGGGCTCTATTTTCCACTTTTATATTATTTTTGGGACTAACCTATTAATCGGAGGCCCAGCCCAGAATTGTTGATTTTGTCTTTTTCAGTGTTTCGAAGAAACAGAATATCAAACGGAGTCCAAACGGAATGAAACCTTCGGAAACATGATTTTCTCACGAGCGTGATCCGGAGACTTGGACCCTCGCCAAGGAACATCGGAGGCGGTCACGAGGGTGGGCGCGCCCCGCCTCGTGGGCCCCGATGCTCCACCGACGCATTCTTCCTCCTATATATACCTCACATTACCCCAAACGATCGTAACAGGAGCCAAAAACCTAATTCCACCGCCGCAACTTCCTGTATCCACGAGATCCCATCTTGGGGCCTGTTTGAGCTCCGCGGAGGGGCATCCACCATGGAGGGCTTCTACATCAACACCATAGCCTCTCCAGGATGAAGTCTTGAGTAGTTTACTTCAGACCTTCGGGTCCATAGCTAGTAGCTAGATGGCTTCTTCTCTCTTTTTGGATCTCAATACAATGTTCTCCCCCTCTCTCGTGGAGATCTATTCGATGTAATCTTATTTTTGCGGTGTGTTTGTTGAGATCGATGAATTGTGGGTTTATGATCCAGCTTATCTATGAATAATATTTGAATCTTCTCTGAATTCTTTTATGTATGATTGAGTTATCTTTGCAAGTCTCTTGAATTATCCGTTTGGTTTGGCCAACTAGATTGGTAGTTCTTGCAATGGGAGAAGTGCATGGCTTTGGGTTCAATCTTGCGGTGTCCTTACCCAAAGGATGTAAAGGGTTGCAAGGCACGTATTGTATCGTTGCCATCGAGGATAACAAGATGGGGTATTTATCATATTGCATGAATTTATTCCTCTACATCATGTCATCTTGCTTAAGGCGTTACTCTGTTTTTAACTTAATACTCTAGATGCATGCCGGATAGCGGTCGATGAGTGGAGTAATAGTAGTAGATGCAGAATCGTTTCGATCTACTTGTCTCGGACGTGATGCCTATATACATGATCATACCTAGATATACTCATAACTATGCTCAATTCTATTAATTGCTCAACAGTAATTTGTTCACCCATCGTAGAATACTTATGCTCTTGAGAGAAGCCACAAGTGAAACCTATGGCCCCCGGGTCTATTCTCATCATATCAATATCCATCACCTTTATACTTTCCTTGTTTTTACTTTGCTTTTACTTTTTGCTTTGCATCTATATACCAAAAATACCAAAAATATTATCTCTATCAGATCTCACTCTCGTAAGTGACCGTGAAGGGATTGACAACCCCTAATCGCGTTGGTTGCGAGTAGCTATCGTTTTGTGCAGGTACGAGGGACTTGTGCGTGGCCTCCTACTGGATTGATACCTTGCTTCTCAAAAACTGAGGGAAAAACTTACGCTACTGTGCTGCATCATCCTCTCCTCTTCGGGGAAAACCAACGCAAGCTCAAGACATAGAAAGAAGGATTTCTGGCACCGTTGCCGAGGAGTCTACGCAAAAGTCAACATACCAAGTACCCATCACAATCCCTATCTCTCGCATTACATTATTTGCCATTTGCCTCTCGTTTTCCTCTCCCCCACTTCACCCTTGCCGTTCTTTTCGCCCTCTCTTTCCCAATCTCCTCCTCTTTTTCCCGTTGCCTTTTGTTTGCTCGTGTGTTGGATTGCTTGTTTGTCGCAATGGCTCAAGATGCTACCAAATTGTGTGACTTCACCAATACCAATAATAATGATTTCCTTAGCACTCGATTGCTCCTCTTGCCAATCTTTGGATCTTGTGAAATCAATCTTGCTTTGTTGAATCTTGTTATGATAGATCAATTCGACGGCCTTCCTAGTGAAGATCTCGCTACTCATCTGAATAGCTTCGTTGATTTATGTGATATGCAAAAGAAAAAAGATGTCGACAATGATGTCATTAAATTGAAACTATTTCCTTTTTCGCTTAGAGATCGTGGTAAAGCGTGGTTTTCATCTTTGCCTAAAAATAGTATTGATTCTTGGAACAAGTGCAAAGATGCTTTTATCTCTAAGTATTTTCCTCCCGCTAAGATTATCTCTCTTAGGAACGATATTATGAATTTTAAGCAACTTGATCATGAACATGTTGCACAAGCTTGGGAGAGAATGAAATTAATGATACGTAATTGTCCTACTCATGGTTTGAACTTGTGGATGATTATACAAAAAATTTATGTCGTATTGAATTTTGCTTCTATAAATCTTTTAGATTTGGTCGCGGGAGGCACTTTTATGGAAATCACTTTAGGAGATGCTACTAAACTCCTAGATAATATTATGGTTAATTATTCTCAATGGCATACTGAAAGATCTACTAATAAAAAAGTGCATGTGATAGAAGAAATTAATGTTTTGAGTGGAAAGATGGATGAACTTATGAAACTATTTGCTACTAAGAGTGTTTCTTCTTATCCTAATGATATGCCTTTGTCTACTTTGATTGAGAATAATAATGAATATATGGATGTGAATTTTTTTGGTAGGAATAATTTTGGTAACAACGCGTATAGAGGGAATTTTAATCCTAGGCCTTATCCTAGTAATCCTTCTAATAATTATGTAAATTCCTACAACAACTCTTATGGAAATTTTAATAAGATGCCCTCTGAATTTGAAAGTAGTGTTAAAGAGTTTATGAATTCACAAAAGAATTTTAATGCTTTGCTTGAAGAGAAATTGCTTAAAGTTGATGATTTGTCTAGGAACGTTGATAGAATTTCTCTTGAGGTTGATTCTTTAAAGCTTAGATCTATTCCTCCTAAGCATGATATCAATGAGTCTCTCAAAGCTATGAGAATTTCCATTGGTGAGTGCAAAGAAAGAACCGCTAGGATGCGTGCTTCCAAAGATGCCTTTATTAAAGCGTGTTCTTCTAATTCCTATGATAATCAAGATGAAGATCTAAAAGTTATTGATGTGTCCCCTATTAAATCTTTGTTTTGCAATATGAATCTTGATGAAACAGAATATGATCTTCCTTTACCTAGAAGGTGTTCTAAGAATTCGGAGTTTTTAGATCTTGATGATGAAATTGATAAAAGTGGGATTGAAAGAAATAAAAATCTAGATGTTGCTAAACCCACTATTTTGGATCTCAAGGAATTTAATTATGAAAATTGCTCTTTAATTGATTGTATTTCCTTGTTGCAAACCGTGCTAAATTCTCCTCATGCTTATAGTCAAAATAAGGCCTTTACCGAACACATTATTGATGCCTTAAGGCAATCTTATGAAGAAAAACTTGAGTTGAAAGTTTCTATCCCTAGGAAGCTCTATGATGAGTGGGAACCTACCATTAAAATTAAAATTAAAGATCATGAGTTTCATGCTTTGTGTGATTTGGGTGCTAGTGTCTCTACTATTTCCAAAACTTTGTGTGATTTGCTAGATTTCCGTGACTTTGATGATTGCTCTCTAAACTTGCATCTTGCGGATTCCACTATTAAAAATCCTATGGGAAGAATTAATGATGTTCTTATTGTTACAAATAGGATTTATGTGCCCGTAGATTTTATCGTTCTTGATATAGATTGCAATCCTTCATGTCCTATTATTCTTGGTAGACCTTTCCTTAAAGCGATTGGTGCAATTATTGATATGAAGGAAGGGAATATTAGATTCCAATTTCCATTAAAGAAAGGCATGGAACACTTTCCTAGAAAGAAAATAAAATTACCATATGAATCTATTATGAGAGCCACTTATGGATTGCCTACCAAAGATGGCAATACCTAGATCTATCCTTGCTTTTATGCCTAGCTAGGGCGTTAAACGATAGCGCTTGTTGGGAGGCAACCCAATTTTATTTTTAGATTTTTGTTTTTCTTCTGTTTAGGAATAAATAATCCATCTAGACTCTGTTTAGATGTGGTTTTATCTTTTAATTAGTGTTTGTGCCAAGTTAAACCTATTGGATCTTCTTGGATGATAGTTATTTGATCTTGCTGTAATTTCCAGAAACTTTGCGCTCAGTGCCCGAATTGTTAAAAATCACCAGAACGTGATAAAATATTGATTCCAATTGCTTCTGATCAATAAATAAATTTTCCAGGTCGTCTAAGTTTGGTAGAATTTTTTGAGTTCCAGAAGTTTGTGTTAGTTACAGATTACTACAGACTGTTCTGTTTTAGACAGATTCTGTTTTGCGTGTGTTGTTTGCTTATTTTGATGAATCTATGGCTAGTAAAATAGTTTATGATCCATAGAGAAGTTGGAATACAGTAGGTTTAACAGAAATATAAATAAAGAATGAGTTCATTGCAGTACCTTAAAGTAGTCTTTTGTTTTCTTTCTCTAACGGAGCTCACGAGATTTCTATTGAGTTTTGTGTTGTGAAGTTTTCAAGTTTTGGGTGAATTCTTTTGATGGATTATGGAACAAGGAGTGGCAAGAGCCTAAGCTTGGGGATGCCCATGGCACCCCCAAGATAATCCAAGGACACCAAAAAGTCAAAGCTTGGGGATTCCCCGGAAGGCATCCCCTCTTTCGTCCACTTCCATCGGTAATTTACTTGGAGCTATATTTTTATTCACCACATGATATGTGTTTTGCTTGGAGCGTCTTGTACTATTTGCGTCTTTGCTTGTTAGTTTACCACAATCATCCTTGCTGTACACACCTTTTGAGAGAGCCATACATGAATTGGAATTTGATAGAATACTCTATGTGCTTCACTTATATCTTTTGAGCTTGATAGTTTTGCTCTAGTGCTTCACTTACATCTTTTTGAGCGTGATAATTTTTGCTCTAGTGCTTCACTTAGATATTTTAGAGCACGGTGGTGGATTTGTTTTAAAGAAACTTGATCTCTCATGCTTCACTTAGATTATTTTGAGAGTCGTTAATAGCATGGTAATTTGCTTAATGTTAATATACTTGGTATTCAAGATATGTGAAACTTTCTTTTGAGTGCGTTGAATACTAAGATAAGTTTGATGCTTGATAATTGTTTTGAGATATGAAGATAGTGATATTAGAGTCATGTTAGTTGATTAGTTGTGAATTTGAAGAATACTTGTGTTGAAGTTTGTGATTCCCGTAGCATGCACGTATGGTGAACCGTTATGTGATGAACTCGGAGCATGATTTATTTATTGATTGTCTTCCTTATGAGTGGCGGTCGGGGAAGAGCGATGGTATTTTCCTACCAATCTATCCCCCTAGGAGCATGTGCGTAATACTTTGCTTTGATAACTTCTAGATTTTTGCAATAAGTATATGAGTTCTTTATGACTAATGTTGAGTCCATGGATTATACGCACTTTCTCCCATCCTTCCACCATTGCTAGCCTCTCTAATACCGCACACCTTTCGCCGGTATCATACACCCACCATATACCTTCCTCAAAACAGCCACCATACCTACCTATCATGGCATTTCCATAGCGATTCCGAGATATATTGCCATGCAACTTTCCACCATTCCGTTTATTATGACACGCTCCATCATTGTCATATTGCTAGCATGATCATGTAGTTGACATTGTATTTGTGGCAAAGCCACCGTTCATAATTCTTTCATACATGTCACTCATGAATCATTGCATATCTCGGTACACCACGGAGGCATTCATATAGAGTCATATTTTGTTCTAAGTATCGAGTTGTAATTGTTGAGTTGTAAGAAAAATAAAAGTGTGATGATCATCATTATTAGAGCATTGACCCAAGTGAGGAAAGGATGATGGAGACTATGATTCCCCCACAAGTCGGGATGAGACTCCGGACGACAAATAAAAATAAATAAAAAAGAGGCCATAAAAAAAGAAAAGGCCCAAATAAAAAAATGAGAGAAAAAGAGAGAAGGGACAATGTTACTATCCTTTTACCACACTTGTGCTTCAAAGTAGCACCATGATCTTCATGATAGAGAGTCTCTCATTTTTTCACTTTCATATACTTGTGGGAATTTTTCATTATAGAACTTGGCTTGTATATTCTAATGATGGGCTTCCTCAAATGCCCTAGGTCTTCGTGAGCAAGCAAGTTGGATGCACACCCACTTAGTTTCTTTTGTTGAGCTTTCATATACTTATAGCTCTAGTGCATCCGTTGCATGGCAATCCCTACTCACTCACATTGATATCTATTGATGGGCATCTCCATAGCACGTTGACACTCCTAGTTGATGTGAGACTATCTTCCCTCTTTTTTGTCTTCTCCACAACCACCGTTCTATTCCACATATAGTGCTATATCCATGGCTCACGCTCATGTATTGCGTGAAGGTTGAAAAAGTTTTGAAAATGTTAAAGTATGAAACAATTTCTTGGCTTGTCATCGGGTTGTGCATGATTTAAATACTTTGTGTGGGGAAGATGGAGCATAGCCAGACTATATGATTTTGTAGGGATAACTTTCTTTAGCCATGTTATTTTGAGAAGACATAATTGCTTAGTTAGTATACTTGAAGTATTATTATTTTTATGTCAATACGAACTTTTGTCTTGAATCTTTCGGATCTAAATATTCATACCATGATTAAGAAGATTTACATTGAAATTATGCCAAAGTATCACTCCGCATCAAAAATTCTCTTTTTATCATTTACATACTCGAGGACGAGCAGGAATTAAGCTTGGGGATGCACGATACGTCTCCAACGTATCTATAATTTTTGATTGCTCCATGCTACTTTATCTATTGTTTTGGACTATAATGGGCTTTATTTTCCACTTTTATATTATTCTTGGGACTAACCTATTAACCGGAGGCCCAACCCAGAATTGCTGTTTTTTGCCTTTTTCGATTGTTAGAAGAAGCAGAATATCAAGCGGAGTCCAAACAGAATGAAACCATCGAAGCGTGATTTTCTCACGAACATGATCCAGAGACTTGGACCCTATGCCAAGGAACATCGAGGCGGTCACGAGGGTGGGCGCCCCCAGGCGCGCCCCACGCCTCGTGGGCCCCGATGCTCCACCGACATACTCCTTCCTCCTATATATACCTCATTGCACCCCAAGCGATCGTAACAGGAGCCAAAAACCTAATTCCACCGCCGCAACTTCTTGTATCCACGAGATCCCATCTTGGGGCCTATTAGGAGCTCACGGAGGGGGCATCCACCACGGAGGGCTTCTACATCAACACCATAGCCTCTCCGATGAAGTGTGAGTAGTTTACTTGAGACCTTCGGGTCCATAGTTAGTAGCTAGATGGCTTCTTCTCTCTTTTTGGATCTCAATACAATGTTCTCCCCCTCTCTCATGGAGATCTATTTGATGTAATCTTCTTTTTGCAGTGTGTTTGTTGAGACCGATGAATTGTGGGTTTATGATCCAGCTTATCTATGAATAATATTTGAATCTTCTCTGAATTCTTTTATGTATGATTGAGTTATCTTTGCAAGTCTCTTCGAATTATCCGTTTGGTTTGGCCAACTAGATTGGTAGTTCTTGCAATGGGAGAACTGCATGGCTTTGGGTTCAATCTTGCGGTGTCCTTACCCAGTGATAGAAAGGGTTGCAAGGCACGTATTGTATTGTTGCCATCGAGGATAACAAGATGGGGTGTTTATCATATTGCATGAATTTATTCCTCTACATCATGTCATCTTTGCTTAAGGTTACTCTGTTTTTAACTTAATACTCTAGATGCATGCTGGATAGCGGTCGATGAGTGGAGTAATAGTAGTAGATGCAAAATCGTTTCGATCTACTTGTCTCGGACGTGATGCCTATATACATGATCATACCTAGATATACTCATAACTATGCTCAATTCTGTCAATTGCTCAACAGTAATTTGTTCACCCACCGTAGAATACTTATGCTCTTGAGAGAAGCCACTAGTGAAACCTATGGCCCCCGGGTCTATTCTCATCATATCAATATCCATCACCTTTATACTTGCCTTGTTTTTACTTTGCTTTTACTTTTTTCTTTGCATCTATATACCAAAAATACCAAAAATATTATCTCTATCAGATCTCACTCTCGTAAGTGACCGTGAAGGGATTGACAACCCCTAATCGCGTTGGTTGCGAGTAGCTATCGTTTTGTGCAGGTATGAGGGACTTGTGCGTGGCCTCCTACTGGATTGATACCTTGGTTCTCAAAAACTGAGGGAAATACTTACGCTACTGTGCTGCATCATCCTCTCCTCTTCAGGGAAAACCAACACAAGCTCAATACTTAGCACACGCTGGTTCGCCTAGCTTCCGCCTATAATTACTGTTTCCCGGGCTTCTCCGGTGGCACCATCGCCCAACTCGCCCTATCCTCATAATCCCCCACGGGCCCGACATTGCTCGACACTTATCCTCGCTCTCGCCATGTCCGCCATGCCCCCGCCTGTCCGCGATAGGCGACGCCGGAGGCGGTCACCGATGGAACTAGTGTTCGGTTTTTCACCGAAAGGCAGACGAAGGGAGAAGGCATTCTATCGGTCTTTAGATGGCAATGCGGAGTATGAGGAGTTGTTGGAGCGCGACTGCCTGGCGGAGCAGCAACGTATCGCTGATTTGCGCCTCCAGTGGGACATGGAGCAGCAGCGCACCGAGCTCTGAGTCGCGAGCAGAGCGCCCGCAACTGGGCCGACTACATGGAGGCCGGCACCCGGCAAATAGCCCTGGAGGCTGTAGGGCACGCACGCGTTCGCGACGCCGAATTTTACTACAAGCTCGTCAAGTGGGTTTCCCGCTTAGAAGCCGAAGCTTCGGTGGACCACGCCGGCATGGAAAGGGCCAACGCGTGCGAGGAACTTGCCCTATCACACCTCTGGCAAGTCCTAGGCGAGGCGGAGGACGTCGGTGCCAGCGTTTAGCGTGTACTGCAGATGGCGGCCGGCATCGTCTAGTTAGCTAAGAGTAAGTTAGTACTTGTACACTACTAGAGTATTAGTGGGAGTAGATAGTTAACTTGGCTATGATGGTTGTCAACCTGGAAGTTCGGTACTCTATATCTAGATCAGACCTGTTACTTTGCTCTGAATGTTGAACTTTCCGTTTGAACGTATGGAATGGGCTGTTGTTTTTTAAATGGGTTTTATTTGTCCGACACGGGTTTAGAGGCTGACTTGTGGGCCTACCAGGTTGACGCGTACACAATTAGGAGATGATTGTACGTGGAGAGGTTGACAGCAGGGACCCATCAAGGTCATGGCAGTACGCAGGCAAGTGCCTCCTTATTTCAATCCACTAAAAAATGGCTCCTCCTAATGGATTTCTGACATATGGGTCCCATGCCATTGTCAACGTAGTCAATAAACAAGAGAATTGCACAACGAGCGGCTGACACCAGGGACCCAGCAGCTTGCCTAGTTTTTTTGGGTTAATTTGATAAATGCCACTCCAAATCCGGTGATTTCGAGAAATGCCACTGCAATTTCCAAATTTGAAAAATGCCATTTCATGCCATTTCCAGTGGCATTTTTCGAAGTCTGGAGTGGCGTTATTCAAAGTTTGCAAAAATTGCAGTGGCGTTTTTCAAAGTTTGCAAAATTTGCAGTGGCATTTTTCAAAGTTTGGAAATTGCAGTGGCATTTTTATGAATCGCCATAATTGGAGTGGCATTTATCTAATTAGTTTTTGAGGCGGAAGCAGGGTGTCAACTGGGCTGTGCGGGGCACTCTGGCCTGTCTAGACAGCCTTTTCTTTTATGTTTACCACAGACCAGCCCAGTAGTTTTTTTTTCTTTCTTTCTGAAAATGGCTAGTCTAGTTTTTTTGTGATTTGTCAAGTAAGTCACTTTGTCAGGCCTGTTGGTCTGCAAATCTTTCAAGACCAGGATAGCTTCATTCGGCTGGCCGAGAAAATGGCCTATCAGCAATGAGAAATGGGTTGTACATTTTTAAAACACATCAAACCGGCAATTAGTTTCAAATTTCTTTTTTTTTTCATTTCGAGATTTTAAATTGCATTGATTTTTATGCATGGACAATTTGTTGAATTTTATATTGATATACATTTATTTCTAAAATCAGTTTGAATGTGACTCGAAATTTCGGGATTAAAAATAGTTCGGAGCGCGCCGAAATATGCAAAATTTCGTATAATTTTTTAACCATGGCCACACTATGGGATGTAATGCTAACAAAAAGAATATGGGCTCCAAAAAAACCCTTAAGAATTAGCAAATGGGCTATAAATTATTAGAAATAATGGCTGATGGCTTGTATGTTGTTTCCCACAGATTTGAGGTTTTCCTAAAAAAAATTGATGCACAAGCAGTGACTGTAGGATGTTCATCCAATGGTCGTCGTGCTTCTTCAATCTCTGCTCTTCCTGCTCCAGCCGCCCAAACCAGCGTCGGTGGTACTGCCTGCTCCCGCCACCCGTGGCTGGCTGTGCTGCCGCACAGGCCGCACCGCCCCACCCTACTTCATTGCTGGCCAGGCCATTACTCTACTCACCCACACCTCCTGTTATTTTCCGGGGACGGCAGCTGGACCAGTAAACCCTCGTACTCCCCACCGCGTGGGAAACCACTGCTGAGTCTTCCCCAACTCCGTGTCGTTCCCTTCCTAGGCCTCGCCGTCGTCCACCGCCCTGGTGCTCTCGGCGCGGTGTGGTCAACGTGGTCAATGAACGACATCCATCGGACGTGGACTGTACATGGAGAGGTTGACAGCTGGGTCCATGGCCGCACATAAGGAAATGCCTCCTTATTACGCGCAAAATAATGATTCCTCCACCTGACATCTGGGACCCACCGGAAAGGCCTTTGTATTTCGCAAAAAAAAAATGTTCCTCCGCTGACAGGTCGGACCCACCAGCTATATCTTCGCACGCAAGGAAGTGCCTCCTTATTACGCACAAAAAAAGAATACTCCTCCTGCTAGCTGGGAGCCACCATAGTGGGAGGCTGACTTGTGGGCCTACTAAGTTGACGTGGACAGAGGGCTTTGTCAACTTAGTCAATATGAACGATTCTAGCTGCAGTGACCGTACGATGTCCATCCAACGGTCGTAGTGCTTCTTCAACCTGTGTTCTTCTTGCTCCAGCCGCCCAAACAAGCGTCGGTTGCCGCCTGCTCCTGCCTCCCATGATCGGCTGTGCTGCCACTGCTGGCCATGCCATCCCTCTATAATCACCCACACCTTCTGTTATTCTCTGGCGACGGCAGCCTCACAGCGCAGCCGAAGCAGTCAGCCCACATACTCCCCTTCGCGTGGGCATCCACTGCCGCGTCTTCCCCGGCTCCGCGTCGTCCCCTTCCTAGGCCTCGCCGTCATCCACCGCCCTGTTGCTCTCGGCACGGCGTGGTCAACATGGTCAACGAACGACTTCGATCAGAAGAGTACTGTACGTGGAAAGGCTGACAGCTGGGTCCACGGCCACAACAAGGAAGTGCCTCCTTATTACGCGGAAAATAATGATTCCTCCACTTGACAGCAGGGACCCACTAGACGGGCCACCGTATTTCACGGAAAAAACTTTTTTCCCCCTGACTGCTGGGACCCACCAGCTATATCTTCACACGCAAGGAAGTGCGTCCATATTATGGGCAAAAAAATATTCGCCCCCTGACTGCTGGGACCCACCAGCTACATCTTCACACGGAAGGAAGTGCCTGACAGTCGGGACCCACCTGGTCGATGTGTACGTAGCATTGTCATTCTGGTGGCGAACGTGTACGTACATACTGGTCGATCGGTCTATCTGCAGGCTGCAGCGATGAATCGTGGCCGAGTAAGGAATGGCACGTGTCGTAGTAGAGGCGCGCGCGTAGCATGTACACGTACGTACAACGGCCAGGGTGCAAGAAAGAAAATATGGCCACGTACGTACATACGGGCGGGGTCTCGAATGCCTACTCGCGCATACGTACGACCAGGGCTCGTGTACATGGCTGGGTCGGAACGGAGAAGCTACGACGTCGTTGTGTTCATGGGGAGGCAACCGGCTGGGTCAGAACAGAATGCGTCGTCGTGTTCATCGGGAGCCAACCGGCTTGGACGGAACAGGCGATGGAAACGAGGCCTGGCGTACCGCAGAACAGAGGAAATGGCCTTGTGTTCGACCGGCCACGATGGAAACAGGATCATGTTCATCGGGAGGGGTCTGGCGTACCGCAAAACGGTCGAAACGGGGTCCTGTTGATCGGGAGGGGTGTGGTGTACCATAAAATGGAAGAAACGGACTTGTGTTGGAGCGCTACGGTCGAAACGGGGGTCCTGTTCACCGGGAGGGGTGTGGCATACCGCAAAACGGGACTCCACGGGGTACTGTTCATCTCCACCATCGACTGCCTCCACGGGGTTCATCCACCATCGACCTCCTCCAGCCTCCACTTGCGACTGTTCATCCACGGGCTCCTGTTCATCCAGCCTCCACCGCGCGCTACTCCACCGGCTACTATTCAACCAGCCCTCTCCACAGGGTCCTGTTCAACCACCCCTCCACGGGCTACTGTTCAACCAGCCCTCCATCGGCTACTGTTCAACCAGCCCTCCACAGGGTCATGTTCATCCACCGGCTCGATCGATCGGGGTACTATTTATCCAGCGGCAACGGCCTCAACTACCACGGGGTCCTGTTCATCCAACCCCCCCCCCCCCCCACCAGGAACTGTTCATCCAAACCCCCTCAACAACGCTCATTGTTCATCAAGGGAAGGAGGCAACAGTGTTCGATCGGCTTCAGTTAGCAGCAGTAGCGAAGGAATCACTCGGGTTCAGTTAACAGCAAGGGATCAATCGATCGCCCGGGTTTAGTAACGTGTAGCCTGCAGTGCAATCACTCGGGTTCAGTTAGGGCCCAACGCCTCGCTCGGGTTCAGTTAGAGCCCAACGCCTCGCACACACTCACGTACATACGAGAGAAACGTGCATCGCTCGGCCCCCGACCACCCACCGTAACCGGGAACTCCCCGATATTTTCCTCGCCCTTGCTTCTACCACGGTTTTTTCCATCATGGACGGCCCAAAGAATGTCATGCAGCTGCGTCTCCGGCCTGCCCAGGACGAAAAGCCCATTTTCTATCATGATTTTTTGTCATAGAAGTAGGAGCCCACCACATCTATGATGATACCGGGTTTTGTCACAATTATCATCATAGAAGTGTCATAAGCATGACAGAAAAAAATTCGTTCGGCCCAAAATGTCACGGATGTGTATTTTTTTGTAGTGATGGTCCATGTTAATACACGTTGACCAGCGGCCTCTTGCCCTTTGGCATGTTGTTTGTCCACCCGAGCAGCCTTCGGCATCTCCTCTAATTGATCTGCCGATCCTGCAACTGTAAACAAAACAAGGCATATTTTAAATCATTGTTGGCGCAACATAAGTAGTTTCCAGACACTGTTGAACTTACCATCCGGCGCCTTCTTGGATTTCTTTAAGCTTTCCAATTCGGCAGTGGCAACAGTTAGCTTGGTCCGGCTTTCTTCAAGCTCCTTGGATAGCATGTTATTTTTCTCCGTGAGTACCTGATAAGTACAACGACCCTTAAATCAGTTGGGCCAACTGCTTCAAGTCTCGGGGGTTGCTCGCACATGATCATGGAATCTACACAAAAGTTCTTACCTGCATATCCTTTGAAAGCTAGTGAGTGGCTCCGGCAAGTCCATCCCGAGCAACTCGGATATATGCATCCGCAGAGCTGAGGGCATTAAATGCCTCTTTGGTAAAACTCGGGTTGCGCATGGCCTCTTTCCGCCATCGATGATTCATTACGCTCTCCACTCTGGAGTTGATGATGGATACGTTACCGAATCCTCTTGGAGATGACAATCCGACATTTTTCCCGTATCAACCCTAGTCCTTATGGCAGGGTCCGGGGCCGGATTTGTCGATACACGGCCGTCAAGGTCCCTGGATATAGTACGGCATATGATTTTCCTGAAAAATGGCCCAAGAAAGCGTCACAGTTCGGTCTATCCACCGAGTGCATGTTAAAAACTATACCTCTTTGGTGAGGGCAGGGGCTCGATAGCATCGCCGTGAGCCTTTCTTTTCAAAGACTCGCCCCGCTCGGGCATCGCCTTCTTAGAGGATACCCTTGATACAGCTCGGCGAGACGAGCGCCGCCCCTTCAGAGCATGAGACAGTACGGTGGGTGAGGTGCGACGGGAAAACTCTTTTGGAGAAGACGTCCCCTGGGTACTTACATGGGAGGAGGGGAGAAGGCCGGGGTAATCGGCTATAATGGACACTTCCGTCCCGTCATAGCTCGCCTGATAAAAAACTCGCTCCTTAAGCTCTATAAATGTGTTTGAATCTTCTTCATATCCGGGATCCAGGTCCCGAATATGGTCCTCTGGCTGTGGAGCGGGGCTGTAGATCCCCTCGACGATCTTTCTCCATTCCTATTAAAAACAGCCAGATTAAATTCGACTAGCATAACTCTGGAAAAAGGTTGAGTAAGGCCGATCGTCAAAAACTCACCCAGTCGATGGGGTTATACATGGAAAAACCTTCCTGACACTTCAAGTGAGTGAAATCTTCCTTCTCCCCTTTGAAAAGATCAACTAAGATGGTGGTCAGGGCGGCAAAATTGTTTGGACCCTTGCATAAAGAACGGGATGCATCGTCCTCCCCATTGTAATGCCACATGGGAAAACCCCTAGATTGAAGTGGCTGAACGCATCACGTTATTGAAATTGCCATTACCTCGATTATAGATAGCTCGGAGTTGGCAAGTACTTTTATCTTACTTGCCAGCCTCTCAACCTCCGCACTGTCTTCTTCCTCGAGGCTTCGGGGACACCAGCTGGCGCGCTTATTTAAAGGAGCGCTGGTGAATTCAGGAAGGCCGCGCCGGATTCGGTCCGGCAGAACGACGTCTTCGATATAAAACCACTCTGAGGGCCACTCTTTGGATGCCGTCTTTGGAGTGCCGGACAGGTACCCTGTCCCGGCTATGCGCCATACTTCGACGCCGCCCATCTCGAAAATAGATCCCTTTTGGGAGCGGGGGATGAGGTAGAATTTTTTTTGCCATAGCTCAAAATGAGCCTCACAGCCTAGGAACAGCTCGCAAAGAGCAACAAAACCCGCGATATGCAGGATGGAGCCTGGTGTTCGATTGTGCAGTTGGAGGCTGTAATACTCCAAGAGGCCTCTGAGGAAGGGGTGGATAGGAAATCCTACGCCCCTCAAAAGGAAGGAAACAAAGCACGCTCGCTCCACTTTAGAAGGATTGGGGTGATTCTCCGCCAGGGCTTTGCCATTGTGGGAGGTTAATCCAGCCCGAACGGAGACTAGATCCGCGGAGGGAGATATCCCTGAGCCTGAAGTTTACTCAGATGGGCGGATGATACTAAACAGCTTTCCCAATCGCCTTTTTGAAGGCCGTGGGGGCGTGAGGAAGAGCCAGGAGCGTCGGCCATGTTTGGACAGTTTCCTGTGGCGAGTTCTAAGGGTTTCCGCGTGGTGTGGAATGGCATCTGAGGTCTAATCTCCTTAAATAGACGCCTTCCTTACGCGGCCAAGGGGTCATTTGTAAAAAACACACCTAGTCGTTCGCATTCATTTGACACATGGAAGCCGAGGCGACGACAACGAAGATTCAATAGAATATGATATTTAATGTGGAGCCGGATTACCGTCAAACCACAGTATAATGGAGAACCCGCCTTGCAACGCCGAAGACATAAAGCCGGACACTATGTCGTCATTGAAGGCAAGTTCGGGGGCTACTGAGGGATTCCTTGATAAGGGGGTCCTAGGCGTCCGGGCTATGTGACATGGGTCGGACTGATGGGCCATGAAGATACAAGACAGAAGACTTTCCCCCGTGTCCGGATGGGACTTTCCGTGGTGTGGACAGCAAGCTTGGCAGCTGGACGTGTAATTTCCTTTCTTTGTAAACTGACTTTGTACAACCCTAGGCCCCCCAGGTGACTATATAAACCGAAGGGTTTAGTCCATAGGGACAAACACAATCATATAGGCTAGACATCTAGGGTTTAGCCATTACGATCTCGAGGTAGATCAACTCTTGTAACCCTTATACTCATCAAAGTCAATCAAGCAGGAAGTAGGGTATTACCTCCATTAAGAGGGCCCGAACTTGGGTAAACACCGTGTCGCCTGCCTCCTGTTACCCTTGATCCTCAGACGCATAGTTCGGGACCCCCTACTCGAGATCGACCGGTTTTGACACCGACAGTGGTCTTGTTCATGTTGTTCATGGCAATAAACTCATCCAACACTTCACTTGAGGTTAAGGTATGAAAGTCCGGCCTTTGACGAATCAGGAAGACATGACCTTGTTGAATGGCATGATGGCCTTGAGAAACTTGCGCTTGATCCAAGTGCCATCTATATCCTTGCTCCCATGGTCTTGGAGAGCAACCGCAAGAGTTGTCACCCTTCGATAGAGATCAGGCAGATCCTCATCTTCTAGCATCATGAATTCATCGGCCTCATCAAGGACCACTTCAAAGTTGGACCATTGGATGCTTGACCTCCCCTTGTACATGGATACATTGTGTTCCCAACAATCCTTTGCACGAGTGAAGGGACGAAGTGGGATAGATCTTCGGGTGGGACCGCATCTTGAAGGATGAACAAAGCAGAGTGATTGTATCGATTGTCCATGTCTTCTCTTGGGGTGAAGTTGTTTGGACATGCGGGTAGAAGCCTTGCTCAATGATTCTCCAAAGGTTTGTTGAGCTGTGATTCAAATGAGACTTGATGCAAAAGACCCAATTAGAAAAATCACCTTTAACAAGCTTGGGAGGAGGACCATGATACTAATGCAAGGTGTAGGGACTGATCCTCCATAGACCGGGGGAGGGGGAACCGAGGCAAAGGTTCCCGTCCCATTCTTGTCATGAGGGGAAGAAACATGAGTATCTTTAGCCGCTTCCTTACCAAGATTGGCCTCCGACTCCGATGCGGTGGGATTAACCACAAGCAAAGGATTGGGAGAAGCTTTCATCCCCTCAAGCAATTCTTTAAGCATGGACTTGACTTCGGTCGTCATAGACGTCTTAAGTGAATCCATAGCTTCATTTAAGTCGTCTCGTGTGATTGAAGTCAACTCCACGGCCTCGGGAACTTCCTCCCCGGTGTCTACCATACTCTTTGAGTGGTGAAACCCTTAATAAACACTACAAAAAAAGACACATCCGTGACATTTTGGGTCGAAGGAATTTTTTTTCTGTCATACATATGACACTTCTATGACGATAATTGTGACAAAACCCGGTATCATCATAGATGTGGTGGGCTCCTACTTCTATGACAAAAATCATGACGGAAAATGGGCTTTTCGTCTGGGTGGGCGGAGACGCAGCTGCATGACATTCTTTGGGCCGTCCATGACGGAAAAAGCTGTGGTAGAAGCGAGGGAGGAAAATTTGAGGAGTTGCGATTACGGTGGGAGGTCGGGCCGGCGATGCGCATTTTCTCTCGTGCGTGCTGCAGTGTGCGTAGGCGTTGGCTCTAATCAAGCCGAAGCGAGGCGTTGGGCTCTAATAGAACCCGGTGATTGCCCCTGCAGCTACGCGTTCTTGAACCCGAGCAATCGATCGATGGCTGTGCTGAAGCCGATGGAGCAATTCGCTTCGCCATCTGCGCTAATCAAGTCGATCGATCTTGCCTGGGATGAGCGATTGGCGTTGCGAGGCGGGGTTGGATGAGCGATGGCGGTGGCGTTGCCTCTGGATGAACAGGAACCCGTGGTGTGGAGGGCTGGATGAGCGATGAGCGATGGAGGGGTGGCAGCGGAGGGTGGTTGAGCAGGACCCGTGGTGTGGAGGGCTGGATGAATAGTAGACGGTGGAGGGGTGCCCGTGGAGGGTGGTTGAGCGATGGCCGGTGGAGTAGCGCGCAGTGGAGGCTGGATGAACAGGAGCCCGTGGAGGCTAGAGGAGGTCGACGATCGCCCGTGGAGGCTGGAGGAGGTCGACGGTAGCCCGTGGAGGCTGGAGGAGGTTGACGGTGGAGATGAATAGTATCCCGTGGAGTCCCGTTTTGCGGTACGCCACACCCCTCCCCCCCCCCCGTTTCGACCGTATAGCGCTCCAACACAAGTCTGTTTCGTCCGTTTTGCGGTATACCACACCCCTCCCAATCAACAGGACCCCCGTTTCGACCGTAGGAGGTCTGTTTCCTCCGTTTTGCGGTACGCTAGGCCCCTCCCGATCAACAGGACCCGTTTGAGCGTGGCGGTCGAACACAAGGCCGTTTCCTCCGTTGTCGCGATGCGCCAGCCTCGTTTCCATCGCCTGTTCCGTCCAAGCCCTCCCGATGAACACGACCACGCATTCCGTTCCGACCCAGCCGGTTGGCTCCCCATGAACACGTCGACGATGCTATTTCTCCGTTCCAACCTAGCCATGTACGTATGTGCGATAGGCGTTAGAGACCCTGCCCGTATGTACGTACGTGGCCGTATTTTCTTTCTTGCACCCTCGCTGCTGTATGTACGTGTACATGCTACGTGCGCGCCTCTACTACGACACGTGCGCGCCTCTACATCCACCAGTATATATATGCATTACCGTTCACGACCAGAATGACAACGCTTCGTGCGCTTCGACCAGGTGGGTCCCGGTATCGAGCACTTCCTTGCGTGCGAAGATGTAGCTGGTGGGTCCCAGCGGTCGAGGGCAAACCGTCGTTTTGGTTTTTTTTTTGCCCGGACGCACTTCCTTGCGTGCGAAGATGTAGCTGGTGGGTCCCAGCAGTCAGGGGGGCGCATCTTTTTTTTTTGCCCGGACGCACTTCCTTGCATGCGAAGGTGTAGCTGGTGGGTCCCAGCGATCGGGAAACATTTTTTCGCGAAATATGGTGGCCCGTCTGGTGGGTCCCCGCTGTCGGTGGAGGAATAATTATTTCTGGCGTAATAAGGAGGCACTTCCTTGCTACGGCCGTGGACCCACTGTCGACCTCTCCACGTCTGATCCACGTCCGATGGAAGCCGTTCCTTGACCACGTTGACCATGCCGCGCCGAGAGCACCAGGGCGGTGGACGACGGCGAGGCCTAGGAAGGGGATGACGCGGAGCCAGGGAAGACGCGGCAGTGGATGCCCACGCGTAGAAAGTCTGGCGTTCATTGGTTCGCTGCGGTGTGAGGCTGCCGTTGCCGCAGAATAACAGGGGGTGTGGGTGAGTAGAGGGATGGCCTGGCCAGCGGTGGGAGTAGTAGGGGGCGGTGAGGCTGCCGTTTCCACAGATTTGAGGCTTTCCTAAAACAACATACAACCCATCTGCCATTATTTCTAATAATTTACAGCCCATTTGCTAATTCTTAAGGTTTTTTTTTAGCCCATATTCTTTTTGTTAGCATTACAGCCCATATTGTGGCCACGGTTAAAAAATTATACGAAATTTTGCATATTTCGGTGCGGTCCGAACTGTTTTTAATCCCGAAATTTTGACTCAATTCAAACTGATTTTAAAAATAAATGTATATCAATATAAAATCCAACAAATTCTCCACGCATAAAAATTAATGTAATTTAAAATCTTGAAATGAAAAAATATATTTGAAACTAATTGCCGGTTTGATGTGTTTTAAAAATGTACAGCCTATTTCTCATTACTGATGGGCCATTTTCTCGGCCAGCCGAATGAAAAGCTCTCCTCGTTTGGAAAGATT
Organism: Aegilops bicornis; assembly: GCA_021605145.1. Classification (NCBI taxonomy): domain Eukaryota; kingdom Viridiplantae; phylum Streptophyta; class Magnoliopsida; order Poales; family Poaceae; genus Aegilops; species Aegilops bicornis. Next base: position 228,216,919 of record CM038674.1, on the reverse strand, counting down.
TGCAGCCCAACAGGCCTGACAAAGCAACTTAATTGGCAAATCACAAAAAACTGGGCTGTGGTCGTGGACCCAGCTGTCAGCCTCTCCACGTACAGTACTCTTCCGATGGAAGTCGTTCCTTGACCATGTTGACCACGCCGCCCGGAGAGCACCACGGCGGTGGACGACTACGAGGCCTAGGAAGGGGACAACCCGGAGCCGGGGAAGACGCGGTAGTGGAAGCCCGCGCGGAGAGGAGTACGAGGGTTCACTGGTTCGGCTGCGGTGTGAGGCTGCCGTCGCCCGAACGGCAGCCGGTGGGAATAGTAGGGGCGGTGAGGCCTCATGGCGGCCTAACCGACCACGGGAGGCAGGAGCATCTTGCGGCACGACGGCGCTGCTTTGGGCGGCTGGAGCAAGAAGACCAGAGGTTGAAGAAGCACTACGGCCGTTGGATGGACATCGTGACGGTCCTTTGGAGCTAGAATCATTCATATTGACAAAGTTGACAAAGCCCTTGGCCCGTCAACTTAGTAGGCCCATTAAGACAGCCTCCCACCAAGGTGGGTCCCAGCTAATAGGGAGTTTTCATTTTTTTTTGTGCGTAATAAGGAGGCACTTCCGGTGGGTCCGAGCTGACAACGGGGGGAACGTTTTTTTCGCGAAATATGGTGGCCCGTCCGGTGGGTCCTAGCAGTCAGGGGAAACGATTTATTTTGCAAAATACTGGTGGCCCGTCCGGTGGGTCCCCAGTCAGTGGAGGAATAATTATTTTCCGCGTAATAAGGAGGCACTTCCTTGCGGCTGCCGTGGACCCATTTGTCGACCTCTCCACGTCTGATACTCTTCCGATGGAAGTCGGTCTTTGACCACATTGACCATGCAGCGCCGAGAGCACCACGGCGGTGGACGCACGGCGAGGCCTAGGAAGGGGACGACGCGAGCCGGGCCATGGGAGGTAGGGAGCGGTAGCACAGCCGCCACGGGAGGCGGGAGCAGGCCGGCACGACCGGCGCTACTTTGGGCGGCTGGAGCAAGAAGACCAGAGGTTGAAGAAGCCGTATGGCCATTGGATGGACATCATACGGTCACTGGAGTATTGACTAAGTTGACAAAGCCCTCCGTCCCCGTCAACTTAATAGGCCCACAAGTCAGCCCAACTATATGGTGGGTCCTAGCTAGCAAGGGGTATTCATTTTTTTGGGCGTGATAAGGAGGCACTTCCTTGGGTGCGAAGATATAGCTGGTGGGTCCGACACATCGATTGGGGGCGTTTTTCGCGAAATCTGAGGCCCTTCCTATGGGTCCTTGCGGTCGGTGGAGGAATCATTATTTTATGGCGTAATAAGGAGGCATTTCCTTGCGTGCGGCCGTGGACCCAAGCGTCAGCCTCTCCACGTCTGATCCACTTCCGATGGATGTCGTTCATTGACCATTTTGACGAGGTAGCGCCGAGATCACCTAGGCGGTGGACGACGGTGTGGCCTTGGAAGGGATCGACACGGAGCCAGGGAATACTCGTCAGTTGTTTCCCATGTGAAGGAGTACGAGGTTTCTTGGTTAAATCTGCCGTGGCCGGAGAATAACAACATGTGTGGGTGAGTAGAGGGATGGCTAGGCCAGCGATGGGAGTACGATGGGGCCGTGAGGCTCATGGCAACATAGCCGGCCGCGGGAGGAGGGAAGCGAGCAGTCCGGGCGCTTGTTTGAGCGGCTGGAGCATGAAGAGCAGAGATTGAAGAAGCACGACAGCCGTTGGATGGATATCCAACAGTCACTGCTCAACCTTTTTTTTATGAAAGCATACGCGTCAACCTGTAGTAGGCGCACAAGTCAGCCTCAAATCTGTGGAAAACAGCATACATCCCATCTGCCATTATTTCTAATAATGTACAGCCCATTTGCTAATTCTTAAGATTTTTTTGGAGCCCATCTTCTTTTTGTTAGCATTACACCCTATATGTGGCCACGGTTAAAAAGTATACGAAATTTTGCATATTTCGTTGCGGTCAACTGTTTTTAATCCAGAAATATCGATTCACATTCAAACTATTTAAAAAAAATTATATAAATATAAAATCAAAATAATTGTCCACGCATAAAAATCTATGGAATTTAAGATCTTGTAATGAAAAAAATGAAAATAATTCCCAGTTTGATGTATTTTAAAAATGTACAGGCCATTTCTGGGCAAACCGAATGAAACTCTCCTCGTCTTGAAACATTTGCAGCCCAATGAGGCCGATAAAAGCAAGTAGGCCTTGTTTGAGTATTTCTTTTAAAAAAATAGAACTGGGCTAGCCATTTTCAGCAAGAAAAAAGACACAACTGGCTCATGATGTGGTAAACATAAATAAAACCACAGCTAGGCAGGCCACAGCCCGTTGTTACCACGATTCGTCGCTAAAACTAGTATAAATAACAAGCTGCTTGTTCCTCATTGTCTCAAAAAAAACTACTTGCGACTTCTTTGGGTCACCGTGTCATTTGCTCGTTGTGTAATTCTCTCGTTTATTGACTACGTTGGCGATGGCGTGAGCCCCGGATGTCCAACCATTAGGAGGAACCATATTTTTGGGCTTGTACTATAGAGGCACTTGCTTGCGTCGCCATGACGCTGGTGGGTCCCTCATCATCCTCTCCACGTCTGATCATCTCCTTCTTCCTCTCTTTTGTTGACGACGTTGACAACGCAAGAGGCGGCGCACGTGCCTGGCGAAGCGAACCAAGGCCGCAAAGGCGGAGGGCGGCAAGCGAGGCCTCGGACGGAACGAACAGGAGCCGTTGAAGATGCGCCGGTTCGATCGCAGGAGGAGAATCTGAGGAGTTGGCCGGTGGGGGTGGTGGGGGCTAGTCACTTGGCTTCGCAATGCACAGTGAGCTCAAGCGGCCGGGCGTGGTGATGTTATTTCCCTTGGTTGTGATTTGTTACAATATTTCACTCTAAATTAAACAAATGGCAAGCCATTTGCCTTGTTTCAAAGAAAATATAGCGATCACTGGCCGAGTTAAAAAAGGCAGGAACATCTAACTCCGACTTACAAAGCGTACAAAAGCACGAGGTTGATTGTTCATCGGGTTTACAAAAAACCCAGATTGAAAAGGGCAACAACATCTAACTCCGGCCTTTGTTTTGGCGATCCACAGTCAAATGGATCGGTCAGGTCCATAGAATGAACATCATGGATCGTAAAATTTCTTTGGATTATGACCACAATATGTTGTAAATAGAAGCCCGACACGTTCGTAAGCTCTTTTGCCCAACTGAAACTCCTTTTTTGCTCTTGACATACCCATCCGTCAAAACCATGCTGCTGATAAACTTAAGCATGATGGACAATAGTAGCCTCACATTCAGTAGGAAGAATGTGACAAATCTTGTGTTTGCACGGTTGGCTACATATCGTTCTAGCGTTATTGTCTTCAATCGAATCTCATGAGAAGTGAGAAAATCCCGATGCTTACGAATCCACCGATTGGTTATAACTTTCTTACCCCATCCTGCTGCCTAAATAGACATGAAAATTGAAAATAGTTAAGGTCTAAGAGAAGAGTGTCGAAAGAGCAACAGCTAAACGGTTAATTCTAGTACACTATATGCGGGCTTCCAATGTGCGTGAAATTATCACCTTTATATACAACTTCTCCAGACATGGAAAGCATTGCAACAAGCCAATAATCTTGTTCAGATCAAAACTATTCATTTGGATATATAAGATCTTGACAGAATCCAGCACCATTGATAGGCCATCCATGGAGAAACTCTTCATTGAGCATAGAACATAATATTAGTACAAAATGTGTACTCCAAGATGATATATAAATTATGCTTGAAATTTAAAATGCAGCATATGGTTACAAGTGTAGATGATAATATAAAGTACCTGAAGAACTGTGGAGCCAAACACCATATTGAAATGAGCACAGAGATCATGTATTACACCCAAGGTCTCCAGTTTAGGCGCAGAGAGAACGCTTCTTTGCAACGGTGAATAACTAGAATCAAGGATCAACTTTTGAAGTGAAGGGGCATCTTGGATGATGAGCTGCCTTCCGTCAAAAGAAATTCCAATTCTTACAAGGTTAGGCGACTTTATTTGGAGACAACCGATTCTAACTGTGAAAACAAGCACCAAGCACTCCGGTAGCAGGCAACTGGAGTGGATGATGTTGTGCAATGAGGCCTCCGATATACGTACCCGCACAAGTGAAAGTTTCTTGAGAAATGGGAGTCGAAGGTTTAGTACAGTTATGCGGAAGGTAGCACAGTATAAAGGTGGCGGTGTGGAGAGAGGAGGAAAACCGCGAGATGGACATCGGTCTTTGAGGGCACAAGTTCATGGCGTTACGTATGTGGTATGTGATTTCCGAGGGAATAGTAGAACTCAAGCGGTTGTAATTCTATGAATTCGAGGATTTCAGCCAAAGGCGTCCACCGTGACAGGCATGGTATGCTTGCTCGGGTAGCATGACGGGATCTGAGAGGCTTTGAGCGGAGCCACTGGTGGGAGGAGATGATGGCTCGGGATTTCAAAATCATTGAAGAGAGATAGCTGACGATCGAGATTAAGGGGCACGGCGCGCCATAGAGGGCGCCACCGAATTGAGAGGACTTGGGTGCGGCAGCAATCCTTGGGGGGGAGAAGCAAGATGATCTCCCCAAGGACGGCGTCCGGGAGATCGCTGATGCGGTCCACCCAAGATTCTACGGGTTCCTGGGATCCGGTGGGGGCGGGGTCGCCGCTTCTCCTCGCGATGCCGGGTGCGGGATCTACAACAGGCGTCGCCGTTGGCGGGAGCCTCATCTTCTTGGCGCTGGGGTCAGCCGACTCCATTTTCCTCGAGGGCGTCGCGTCGCTCACGGATTTGAGCAGAGTAACGAATGACGAGCCTAGTTGTAGTCTTGACGAAGAAGAAGGGAGCTGGGGTTTTACGTAGGAGTGAGGAAGAAGGGGAGCTGGGGTTTTCTGTAGGAGTGAGGTGAGGAATTTGGGGTGCAGTGGAGGCGGTGGCGTGAGGTGGGTGGGAGCGAGGAGGAAGAAGAGCACCTAGGTTTTTGTGGGGGAGGGCGGTGTCTTTGGGTGTGGGTAGCGCCTTTTGAAATGATTTTAATATTTACTAGAGTGGATTGGCTGTTTTGTCTTTGGACCAGAGAAACAATTACTACTAGTACAGTGGAGACACTCTACAGATACCTAGAAAAACAATAACTACTAGTACAGTGGAGACACTCTACCGCTTCTGGCTCCTCCTAGGTCATTGAAACGTCTCCCTCTACTGAATGTCGTTATACTTTTGTTCACCGACATGCGGGCCATGTAGCGCGCGGGCCAAAATGCCATCCACCAAATTAGCAGGCAGTATGCAGGCGGAGAGTCACCTCGGTCGTAGCGCGGCAGTAAGGAGCTGTCGTATCACAAAATCCCACCTCCCCGCAGTCTAAGTTTGACGGACGAAGCAACCATCATTTCACTCCTCGCTGAATCCCCTTCGCCCTCACCGTCTTCAAGAAAGGCACTCACATCTGCCACTGTTCTTCTCTCCCAACGAAGGGAAGGTAAGTGGATCCGTGATGTTGGAATATTTTCGTTCAGAGAAAAAAAAAGAACTTCTGCAAAGCAGTAACCGATCCTCACTCTCTTTTTTGTTTCATTGTCATTGCGATTGTGTTTTCCTTTCATTGGTCTCCTAGTATTAAATCGGTTTCATGATGGACCAAGGAGAACCAGGCAAAGATCTACCGATATTGGAGCAGACGGGAGGCTGATCCCCACGAGACAGAGAGCTCCAAGAAGATGGAGGCAACCACCGAGCCGACCCGAGATCGCTCACGGCCACTCTTGAGATGGTCAACGCCCGTTTGTGGTTGCAGCCCCCGTGGCACTGCAGGAGCAGTTTTCCCCCTTCAAAGATGGGTCCCCCCCCCCCCCCCGCCGAGCTGCCCAAGGTGATTTCCTTGTTTGCCGATCTCGATTGAGGTTTTTCATCTAAGTATGTGGTGATTTTTTTAGAAAAGTAAGTATGTGGTGATTAATAATGCAAAATTTTATTAGCTTCGATGCCATGCTATACATAGTGGTTTAAATAACTTGTGGTTCTTATCTTTGAAAAGTAATTCAGAATTTGTTTACATTTCAATTAGAGCCCACGATGCGCATAAGGATTGTGTGGTTGTGCATGTCACTCGCTATGAGGTGGGCGACCTGAATATACACACCGGGAAAACAGAGTTCTTAGGCTGTTGGATCACTGAAACCATTTGCGGTTATACCAATGAAGAGTTGTATTCCAGCCTCACTTTGTTGTCGAGCGTGTTGTCCGAGTGTCTTGAAGCACAAGAAGTTCAAAGCTACTCCTTCGTTTGTGAGGCATCTTGTTCTTGTCAAGCTTCTACGGGAAGATGGCGTGGCATGCCTCCACAAACAAGTTTATCGATGGCAAGGCCACAAGGTTGTCTTCATGAAGGTTCACATGATTGAGCTGCCGCGGGGCGTCCTCGATGATGTTCATGGCAAGGTCCGTCTTGTGTCCAGCCCAAATTAGATCGAGGCATGAAATATTTGCCCAGCTAGTGTTTAATAGTAGTTTGGATTGTGTCTAATTATCCGAACCTTGCACATTATCGACCCCTCTGGGGCTAGTGCTTTCTGTTTGAATCCGTCTATGGGAGCTACCGCTACTTCTGTGTGCCCATGAATCATGTGAGAACCATCGTAATTGTTGCCGAAACAAATGCGTCCTCACTAGTTTTTTCATGAATATGGCATGGTAAGACATAAGTTGTCACGGTTTATCATACGAGCAGTGTGTGTTTTGATGAAATAGAGCAATCGTTCGAGAACCGTGCACTGACGTATACATAAGTACTTGTAAACACTGTTGGTGCTACCCCACTTATAAGCAGTTGTGCAAAACACGACACATTGGCTCAGCTCGCTTCAACACTAGGCTATCGACCAGCTAACAATCAACAATCTGGCATGCGACATATAAGCAACTACTATGTATCTTGTTACGATTGGTTCATGAAGTTAATTGAGGCCACAATGTAATAAATTCCAAACGTTCACACGCTATTCCAAATAGCTCATGTGGAACACTCACAATCAAACTCGTCTTCATAAAAATCTTGAAAAGCATAAGTTAAGCAATTTTATACATCTCAATGATTCATAGAACATAACAAACATATACTAGTTCACAACAAAAGACAAAGTTGTGAGAAGGTTTACAAATCGAGGAAAAAACAAGCAAGGCTTCTCACGAGCAAAGGGCCTCCCGGCGAACCTTAAATTTCTGGAGTTCACTCTGGTTTTTCTTGTTGCCACCATTCAGGGTTAGGTTCTCTCATTCCGAATAACCAGTTATAATTGTGGTCTCAATTTGGAATGCTGAACTGAACCATGCAATGTCTTGACCAGCTGAAATGCTTGTGCATTCCACTAAATTTAAGCACCGCTATTTGCGTAAATAAGCAGACCACAATGCCTCTTGTCCGCGCCTGTCAAAAACCACCGCGTGCAGCCGTGCGGCTAGTCCTCGGTCCATGGATGAACTGGTAGAAAGTGCATTTCAGACTAGGATGCGGTTGTTTTCGCTCGTCCACCTGGCAATCGGGAAGTAAAAGCGTCTGAATCAGCTTCTTTTAGATTGCGTTGGTCATTCTACCTTAGTTACTACCAATGTAGGGATACCTTGAAGACGGGAGGTTAGGCAGCGACAACGAGGATAGCCATCTCATTTTTCTTGTGATTGTACTAAAAGCGAGGTGTGTGCTTTTTGATTGCAGCGGATAGAAACGATACGGAGACAGACATCCCAAGCGATATGGAGCAGACATCCCTGTTTGCGCCAAATACTGAAACACGGTTATTTAAACGGTGACACATATTACTACTTTCCCCCGTTTCCTCTTAGAACCAAGTCCTAGATTCATGCTACAGCTTTCCCACTTTCTTCCCTGTTTGAACCAACGCTTTGAGTTCACTGTATGAACTAGCTTTACTTCTAATAATAGTAGAAGTCTAGGTGGCTTTGTAACAGCGGACGGAAGTAGAAAAGGATCCACACGAAGGGGGAAGAGGCTGGGGCGATGAAGCAAGGCAGGTTTCGAAGGAATATATACCTGAGGGTCGTCGGCATGTGGCAAAGACGGTGTCGGGAGGCCACATCTTGGCCACAATACCGCAGGGAGGAAGAAGGGGTCGGAGGCCCTCCCGAGCCGGCGCTCTCTCGGAGAGAACTGCATGGCCGCCGATCGGGACGCGCGGGCAGCCGTTGGTCTCCTCCCTCGCCGCCGACGACAGCGTGAACGATGCACCTACACCCCCTGCCCCGGTCGAGGTTGTCTGGCCGGATTTATGACCAATGTGAGCTGAGAGAGAGTGTGGCCACCTATGTCTTGCTTAGATCTGGAGAGCATGAGAGAGTGAACGAGAGGAACCCTAGTAAAGCAAGCGCTAAGGCTCCTGCTTTTATATACAGTGGAGTGATTTCATTGTACCGGCTTCAAAAAATGCGATCCTACGTGTACCCACGAGTGGGTGTGAGAGAACTAGTCCGTGCGTGCACCGCTTCTCTTCGTGAGAGTACAATATATACTATGCCCAAAGAACGTTTGCCGCAAGAGTAATAATATAAGTGTGCGACGTGTGAGCTAAAATAAAATGTGTGCGCCGTCTTTTGTTTTTTAGAAGTTACGAGGGTAGGGTGTGAAGAGCACATATGTGTGTGGCGTCTACCGCAGATAGAGGATGGGTGCGACGTGCAAGTCTGCGAGAGGACTCGGGAGAGTCGTGACTTCGTGAGGGTGCGTGTGCGTGAGAGAGAGGGGGCACGTACAAATGCAATGCATGTGTCCGTAAATCATTATCCGACAAACGTTAGCCACAAGCCTTTTTCACGATGAGCGTCGTAAGAACCGTTAGATCGGCATCCGGCGATTGTCGGTTTTGCCATGTCATTTAACGTAACAGCCACTCCTCCTACACACAAATCTTCCACGTGAGTGTTAGCAACTGCCGTATGCTCCCTCCGTTCGAAATGCAGTGCATATAGCTTTATTGAAAATTAGAACCTCGCAAACTTTTACCGAGTTTTCGTGTACCAAATTGCACATGTAGAATACCATGTATATATCATTTCATTCATCTTCGATAGGTAACTATAAAGATGGGTGAGGAGTCTACAAAGAAAGACCATCGTATCACCGGCAGCAATTTCAACCATCCTTTAGTGTCGAGGAATATCATAGGAACTCTATATGATATGATTTTTATAGGATTTTTTTCCTTTAGAGCCAATTGGTTCATAGGAATAGATTCATATACTCTACATTTCAAAGGAAATAAACATGATATCATTTCTATAGCTTTAGAGCCACTTGGTTCATATGAATGGATTCCTATACTTCCTTAATTTCAAAGGAAAATAAACATTAACGTATATTCAATAGAAAAGTTCCTATGATATGAACCAAATTACATCTCTTTACTAATCCCTCCTCATAGGGATTGAGATACATGTCATCTCTAGATTCAATAGAAAAGTTCCTATGATGTGAACCAAATGACATCTCTTTTCCAATCCCTACTCATAGGAATTGAGATGCTCCATGTCATCTCTTTACCTACAACTTCCACGTATGCATCTTCTATTCCTAAATAGATAGTACAACCCACTAGTAGCTTTTTTCCAAAACATGCAACTATGGCACAAGAACTATATAGTGTGCCAATAACTTTGAAAGATGGTCGTTGGATGAAGCTAACCCAACAGTGCAGAGATGGGCAAATACGAGCACTACTGGCCGTTGGATATCATCAACATTCCACCAGATCTGCCACATGTAAAATTTAGAAGACTCCATGGTTGAACTTAAGCATAATGCACAAACCTCAAAACACAAGCACTTCTCCTTTGTTCTAGAATCTTCTGTATCATAAGTGAGTATTTTTTTCTAAATGAATTGCCATTATTTGTTTTTAATTTATGATTTACAATGCACAACCCCATGAATCTTAACATTTTTATAAAACTAATTGATTTTGAATGAGATGAACTATAAGAACTAAACAAACATCTACATCATGCATATATGACTCAAAGCTTTACATGCTATAGTGTGTATTTATTCATAATTTGGTTTCGAATCTCATGCGTTCAATACATGTGTACCTTAATAGTTTTGAGTAGAGTAGCAAATTTCACGCACCCGGGTATATCAAAATCTGGGGCCCATGCATCATTGCCTTTCGGTCAAACCTACATCCACAATTTTTTATGCATTAGGAGTACTATATCTCCTTTGGTCCCCGAACCCAAAATGCTGCCTCGTTCCCGTAAAACCAAGCGGCCCACACATATTTAAGGCGTTCACTCGAACTCAATCCCTCTCCCATTTACTACGACGTGGCCCCGCACGCTGTAGTAGTACTCCTACAAACCCTACTGCCCCGAACCCAAATTGTGGACGTGGCCCCGCACGTGCTATATCTCCACTGGTCCCCGAACCCAAAATGCTGCCTCGTTCCCGTAAAACCAAGCGGCCCACACATATTTAAGGCGTCGACTCGAACCCGTTTACTACGACGTGGCCCATGCGCCGTAGTACTCCTACAAACCCTCTTGCCGCACTCATCATCGGTTTTCTTCAAGAGGACGAGGGAGAAGCTGATTTGTAGTGGAGGCGCTTTCAAAAAAAGGATCATAGTGGAGACCCCTACCCTAGGGTGCCCTAGGTAGCTGCGCATGCATCATTGTTTTCTCTTTTCTTTATGCTCTTGCGCGCTAGAGTGAAATGATGGTTGCTTCGTCCGTCCAGCTTAAGGTGGGAAAGGTGGGGCTTTGTGATTTGACCCCTCATCGCTCATTTTCTACTACTGCGGCGCTACGACCAGGGTGCCTCCAATTCCAACCGCTGCTCCGAACTGTAATTTGGTGCATCGCACGTGGAACAAGACGGTGGATGAGCCATATGTCTGCCAAAGGGGTCCTGTTAAGTGTGTGTCGCCATTTGGTGTGCGGATGACCACCTTGAGTTGCTACGCCAACACGGCGAGCAGCCTACCACTTGGTTTTGCTCCTTGGTGAATCCGGCTATATTGATCTAAAAAGATACGTCTTTGAACTACCCTCTTCGTCTCGGTTTTTTATTTGTAGGCGTCTCGGTTTATAGGGCACCTTGCGTAGTTCTAGGCCATCCATTTGACTAACTAAATATGAGTTACTATGTCACAAAAAGTATATCATTGGATTCTTATTGGTTGATATGTGAAGAAACAAGAAACGAGGTAGAAGTTAATGCACCGTGCCTTAGTATTGTGGGATTATTTGGTTTCCGTAAGATGACGTGCGTTTGGTTGCAAGGGTGGTCATGAATGGGTTGGGATCATTCAGAAAATAGACATGTTTGGTTATAAAGCACATGAATGGTTCGAGTCAAAAAAAGAGAATATGCCTTGAAGATCTTTGAACCATTCCACCCAACCAAATCGGTCGAATCAAATGGCCACCCTTTGCATGCATGACTATGTGAGCATGGTGGTGGTCCCGTCTTAAATAATTAGCTCATCTCTTATATTCAGCCAAACACATGAATTGAATGGTTCAATCCCAACAAAGTTGAATGGACCCACTCCATTCATACGATCCCTTCAACCAAACGCTTCCGACGGAGGGAGTAGTTGTATTTAAAAGTCGAGGGCGGGGCTTTTCTGCCTTGGTAGGCGAAGCGATTCTGCCTAGTAGGTTCGACAGAGACGAGAGAAGACGAGGAAGTAGGCTGCTGCAAACAAAGGGCTTTGTGATATGACAATGAGGTCTCACGGGACAGGTGGGGCCCGTGATTTGACTTGCCATTATCATTTTAAGCTGCGGCACTCTGACCGGCGTGAGTCTCCCAATTCTGACCACCTCCATACTGTGTGCCTCTCCCAATGCTCCACCATGTAGTAGTAGAGGCTGGCTCTTGTATGAGAGCCCACTTCTCCACTTTTTCCTTGCCTCTCTTTCCTCCACATATGCAAAAATGCCATGTAAAGCGCACTATTGTACTTACTTGCCCCTACAGGTGCTTAAGCTTGCCACATAGGCATAAAGTCTGATGTGGCAAGTTAATCAAGAGGAGAGAGACTCGTTTGGTGACCCAAGGAAGAAATGGTGCTAAGCGTGTACCTAGGTGAAGAGACAATTTTGAGTCTATAGCTAATTAAATGAAGCAAACTTAGCAACACCATTTCGTTGGAAGAGGTCACTCCTTGGCAAATGCAATAAATACTAGTACTCCACAGGTCCCATTATATAAGAACAATTTTGACACTACACTAGCTAGTGTCAAAAATGTTCTTATATTATGGGACGGAGGGAGTACGAAGAAAGAGATAGAGAGGAGTAAAAAATACACTTATAGCCAACCTTATAGCCAACCTTGTTGTAGTATGAGTGACTAAGTGATGACTATGTATGACATGCCAACATCGGATAGCCCTAACGCACCGTGTTAAATCTCCAAGGCCGCGACCACCTTGACGCCTGTGATGTCGTGGTAGGCGCGACCATGATACGAACTCTTGGCAGCCCTTGGATCTGAGATCAAATGGTCGCATGCTAAGTTGCTGAAAATTTTAAGAATAACTCTCCAGGATAGGATATTCACCCATAGGTCTAGAATCACGCCATGCAACCGTTCGATCTCAGATCCAAGGGCTCTCGGAAGCCCGTATCATGGGATAATGGAAAGCCACTACCCTGCCGTTCGCACGCTGGCAGCTCACTCCTACTCTTTCCCGCACGTCCTTTAATACTACGACGGTTCGCTCCTAGTCGTCCCGTCCATTCACATTACGGCAGTTCCACTAATCCTAACCCTCCTCCCAAATCCATGGCGTCCCAAATCTCCCCGATCGGCGGTGAGTACAAGATTAGAACCATCACCGGCGATGAGTTCGACGTCATCTACACCCGTACTTCATGACGGTGAAAGGATGCCTTTCTCGCTTCAGACGCATGTTCGAAAACTCACATGATGAGTGGGTGTTGGGCTAGATGTTGAGTACACTACGATCGTGGGACAAGAGAAGGATCTAAAGGGCGAAGAGAGGAAGAAGCTCGCCGTGATCCAGGTTTGCGTACATAACGTTTGCTTGGTCTACCACATATGCCATGCCGACGTTGAGTGCCGAGATTTTAAGAACTTCCTCGAGGACAAAAGCAGTCAAATTCGTTCTTGTAGACTTTAAGAACGACAAAGAAGTCCTGCGTCGGATAGGCCTCGTTGTAGGCAACCCCTTCGACCTCCAGAAGAATCGGCTGGTGCCCTCTCGTAAGCCCTCAATGCTGACCCTCGCAGGAGCCATGGTTCATCCTTCGTACCGCAAACTGGAGAAACCTCATTACACGTTTCATCGTCATGCATGGCAGCGGAATGTACTAGATATAGACCACATCCACTACGCTACATGGATGGCTACCTTTGTTTCAATATCTACAAGGGTTGGATGAAGAGCAACAGCCAAGTTGGCGGTTCAAGCAAAGAAGTATCGGCCAAGAGGAAGAGGGACAAGGACGAAGTCGAGGACGTGGACGAGGACTCCGAGTAAGGTGGCAGTGTCGTTGCTCATGGCAGTTCTAAACTTCTAATGCAGTGTCTACCGGATTAGTTGCATAATTTAATTTTAGGTGTGCTTAGTTTAATTTGAGGGTTGTGTTGTCTTTGAGCCCCAATGAGAACTATGTTATGTTTCTTCTTGTTACTTTAACTCTTGATTATGTACATACTAGTGCTAGTATTTCTTTAATAGAATTTAGCACCCCAATTAATACGTACTACCTTTTTAATAGTACTATATGCATAATTTGGCGACGGCGCTCTCTATATGTACCACCTTTTTAAAATTTCAATATTTGCTCCATGGCGCAATCCATCGATAGTGGAGTACTACTGTACAAAAGTATACATTTTTAAAAGGCTAGCGTCTTGTTCATCACATATATATATATAGCCGCTAAATTCTCAACCTAGAACGACGTGCATGCCATGTAGTAAACCGATCCGAGGAAGTATAGTAAAAATGAGGTGATTTTACCCGGTGATCGGCGGGGAGCATGGCCTGTCATGCGGTCCGACGTGTCATGTTGTCCAAAGGCGATGCGCGTGTCCCTCTTGAGGCAGAAGCAATACTAGTACGTGGTTTGAGATGATGTCGAACCGAAGTGTGATATAATGGTTGCTTCATCCGTCTGGGAAGGTGCGGCATTCTGATTTGACGTCTCATTGCTCATTACTAACACTGGGCCGGTACGAGTGGGGTGCGTCCCCCTGCTGTTCTGCACTGCTATTTGGTGCTTGACACGTCGACCCGGTTGCTATATGTCCCACATGTCGGTGACAGGAAGTACGTAATTCATGAAAGGGAGCGTCGGCGGAGGAGTATACTACAGAATTCATGAAAGGGCGACTTAGTTTTGGAAAAATCTGTTTTTACGAGATGCGTACCCACTAGGGTTTATAAGGCTCATCTAAAAAACATTCATTTTTCCGTTTGATAAGTCTCAGTTCTAGTATTATACTAGTAGTAGTACCATTACATGTTGGATTTTGAGGTGCGTTAGATCACCCGACGAAGCAGTGTCAAGAGGAAACTAACCAATGCATGTACAAGTTCATGGAAATTTAGTGGTCATTCATACATTCGTTCTAATTAATGCCTCGGTAAACATAACTTCTTGAGAAAAATGAGCGTCTTTGTGCAAACTACGAAATTAATTCGACCACTCACCGTCTACCTTGGTTGGAGAGATTTTGAAATTGAGCCATAAACTGGAAAGGAGGGAGTAGTAACTTTTGTCTCGATTACTATATGTGGCCTTGTATAGATGCAAAATGTATTTTTTTTATAGTGGACTTCTATAAATAAATAGAGGGAGTAATAACCAAAGTACGTAGTAGGGACGAGGAGTAAACGGAGGGAGTAGTAAAATTTTCTCCTCGTGCTGCGAGCCACCACAGCGTGGGCGAGGAAGCGGGCGTAAAGCGTCTGATGGTACTCCAGCTTCACCTCATCCTGCGAGTCACCGCGCCCGTGGGCGGGAGGCAGTGTACTAAGCAAGTTTCTCCTCGATTCTGCGAGTTGACGGGACACATCAAAAGTACTCCGGTGTATAGAGCCTTGCCTCTAAGGTAGGCCCCACATGGTTTGCCTATTTTTTAATTTAACATAACGTCAAAGTCGCAATTTGTTTGTTCACCCGTGGTAGACGATCCTCCCTCCACCAAGTGGACAACGATTACCGTGCCAAATTACCACGTGGGCTGCCTTTTTAAATGCAGAAATGAGCTCCACCGTGTACCCACGCGGGTGTGGTTGGGAAAGAGATGGGAGTACGTGCGCCGTGCGTGCACCTCTTCTCTTCGTGCACGTCCCCCACCTACATGGGTGTGTGTGAGAGAGATACAAACCTAGACATAATGTGCCGTCCATCCCCATGCCTCTGCCCAATCCGACCATCAGTCACCACCATGGAACCACACCCCACTCCTCCTCACCTTATCTCTCATATTTCTCCCTCCATTTTTATATACAAGGGGCCACTATCAAAATTACAATTTGCAGATATACAAGGCCACTAACACTAATCGATGCAATATTAATGGTGTTTGCCTCGTGGTACTAGCAAAGGAGGACATTAATTATCCCTTGCATGCATGCGGAGTTTGTAAAAAATGCATCTTGATGTTCCGTGCAATGCGGGCATCTTGCTAGTCCATGAAAACAACACATGGCAAAATTCCACGGTGAGCGAGGATTTGAATCTGTTGGGAGGGGCTGTTTGGATCTTGCTCGGGGTAGCCAAAATATTGGCGACCCTTTTGTCCATCGGTGCCTTTGCCACCGATGAGCGAAAACGGCTCGGGTGCTCATCTGTCATGCATCCTCCAGTAGCAGACGTTGGAGACGAGCTCGCACGAGCTGTGTTTTTTTGTCCCACAACACCGCCCGAGCCGCCCGCAGACCGACCGGCGACCCGCAAATTACGCCATCCAACCGTAGCCGCACACATTATGACAGCAACTCAACCAACCGGACGAAATTCACGCAAACACGTAGACAAACCGATACTCATTCACGCAACCACCGGAGTATTTCATATAAACAACGGCAAATCATATAAAATACCGGATTTTCACACAAACATGACGGATTTCATTACATTCAAATGAACTACGCGGTGCTAGTTACGGGCAACCGCAATTATATAATACATGGCCTAAATGGTCGCCGCCGATCGATTTGTGTTCCTCATGTCCGTGACACGATCACCGGACTGCCGGAGCCCAGGAGGTATATGCTTCAGCCAAAGACGGCTCGCTTCCCCCTTGCCCAATCGATATCATTGGTGGTGCGAAGATGATGGTGGCGGCACCGATTCGAGTTCATCACCGGCCACTACTTCGCCATGGCGGCACCGGCTCGAAGTTCATCCTAACATTGACCTCTTCATGGAGCCCATGCGAGGTCGGCGAAGGTCCTCGCAACAAAAGGATCCGGCAAGACACCTTACGTATGCGCGGCGTCACCTCCGCGGTGGCCTTCATGGGACCCAGCGGCGGCGGCCTCCGTGTTCTACTTCTCCTCGATGATGGCGGCGGACGCGAGGCGTTAGCCACCGACTTCGTCGCTCTCCGCGCACCCGGCTTGCCGCTGCTTGCATAGCGCGGCCGTCGGCATGGGAGTCTCGCCACGTAAATGGGAGACGCAGTGCAGGCGGCGGCGTGGGCCGGAAACAACGACGCCTTTGTCGCCGCTCCTCGTCGATCTGGCTGGAAGCGGCGAAGTTCTTGAACCGCCCGGCTTGGGGCGGCAAGCCCAGCTCCGTCGGGCGAGGCGAGGAGGTGGATCAGCGAGCTGCATAGCTCGTGTCAGGCGGGCTACCCAGCCCGGCTTGGATGCGGAATAACTACTCTTCGTAAGCCATTGTAAGAGTGGACAAAATGGTGGAGGAGATAGGGAGGCGGCGGAGTGTGTGATTCTTGGCGGCGTTTGGCCTCGTTTAAATAGAGATTAAATAGGCGGCGGGCGGAGGAGCTTCGGCGGCGTTGCGTTTAACGCCGGCCCGGTCATGAGCAGACGTGTGTCGAGAATGGGTTTCTTGGCTTCCACAGGCGGGTATCATGGAGGCGTTTGAATGCAACGCGGGCGTGTTCAGCCGGGCATGCCGCGATGGCGCCCTCGACTCGACCTAGGACACCGTGCCGTTCTTCCAGCGACGTGTGGGCTCTTTGGGTGCATGGCCTGCATGTCGCTGACCCAACGCAGCAGCGCCTGGCGGAAGGAACCTTTGGTGGGCGAGGCGGTCGAAGCGGGCATTTCATAAACCGATGATTGTTCATTGAGTGTGACGTCATCTTTTTCATGTATTTAAGCGTGTGTCTTGCGTGCGTGTCTGTGTGCATGCAGGCGTCTGGCGTTAACGTGCGTGCAAGGGTGTGTTTCAGTGTTGCATGCATGGGTGTGTACGTGCAAGGGTGCGTTTTAGTGTTGCATGCATGGGTGCATACGTGCATGTGTTCGTGAGTGCATATGTACGTGTCAGTGTTGCACGCCAGCATGCGTGCGTGTGTACATTATGTGTATGTGTCAGTGTTGCACGCCTACATGCGTGCGTGTCTTGCATGCGTGCATGTGTACGTGCGGGGTGAGGCTACACGTCAGTCGACTGACTTTTTTATCTCTGGTCATTAGATTTTCCAGCCGTTGGATCACGAAATCAAGGGCCTCGGTTTATCATCAAACTCCACCCCCGAGCCGCCAACCACCACCGGCGAACCGCGCGCCCCCGCCCGCCCGCGGCCGCCCGCCCTCCGGAAACCACTCCCCACCGCCCGGTCCGCCGCACCTTTGAGAGAGTGGGCGGCATATATGATCTTGAGATTTTCTGAAGTCACCATAGGTGCCTCGTGGTCGAGTGGAACGTCTCCTCCCATCGAGCGTACATCGTCGGAAAATACTGAAATTAACACAAGATAAATGCGAGCACCGGGACTTTAACCTTGGTGGGCTCGAGAAACCACTGTCCTCTAACCATCCAACCACATGTTGGTTAGCACGGCAAAATGTATGTGGTGACCATGATGAGCTTATTCTGAAGTCCAGTGACCATATCGTGCTTTCGCTTCAAATACAATGACCGTAAGTGTAAATCAACAAAATACGGAGCACGCATCAAATGCAAAGTCCGTCAGTGTCATCAACAAAATATGGAGACGATCGTGAGCTAGATACCGTTGTACTATTGTATATGCTTATTTTCTTAGTGGCCGATTGCGTGTGTGGTGTGGTGGGCACATCATTTCTAGTTGTGGTGGGTCAACATGAAGACTCATGGGTCGGTTCCATCCTGCGCCGCATATAGGTTGGACCGAGATGTGTTATACGGAGACCCATGTGGAGGACTCGGCGTACAACACGAAGCTACCAGAGTCGCGGAGGACTCTATCCCCACCGTGATAAGCCGACTATATATGATTTGTAACCCTAGGCCCTTAGTATGTTATACAAGCTTGGGGGCTAGTTAAATCGATAGTATACACACATGCACAATGCCTGCTATTCACGTGTACTTTGTACACCCCTAACACTAATATACGCATGCAGAGTAGGCTCTTTCTTCAAGCTGCAAGGGTCCGATCCGAACTAGGGTAAAACTTTGCCTCGTATTACCATCCAGCCTAACAGCCGGGGATATCCTACCGAATGATATGATGAAATCATATCTGCCAACTACTATTAGAGAGGTGTGTCGGGGCAATGTGTGCGAGAGGCCTAAAGATAATGTGCGTCAGGAGACACGTAGGCACATATATGTGCGTATAGAGGGCTAGTAGAGACCGTGCATGTGTATATATGCATGTGAGAGAAATAGTGTTTTCCAACTAAGATTAGTGAAAAGAGTGGTACATAGTAGTCGAGAAAGAGATAGAAAGCAGAGAGAGCATGTGCGTGAGACACCCGACACCCTGAGAGAGATTGTGAGCATGTGTGAAAGAGAAATGCCGATGCATATAAAGTGTGTGCACTTATGCGTTAGATAGAGAGATATCTACGTGTAAAAGGCGGTTCTACACATTAAATTAAAATATAAATGGCATTATTATTTTTGGATGAGATCATGAATTCTGCAAAATTGCGTATGGGCCGAAAATCGGTCTATCGTGACACCCATACTCTATTGAATTCTAGCATGTGCATGTGTTTATTTCATATTATCGATCCATAGAGTGAGAGCGGTTTGAAATACAGGCAATGGATGCTTTTGCAATTCATATATAAACATTAATTAGTGCACTCCATGTTGTTAGTGTGAAGCACTTTATACATTTGTCACTTGCATGGATACATTCCAAATTGCTAGCTACGAAATAAAATACATGTCGAATTCAACATAAAGGGGTTTGAAGATTCAATTCATAGAAGTGCATTCATCTATTTGAACCGAGATAATGGCATTTGTAAATCAGATGTAAAGGGGCATCAATCTTTGTTGTGAGCTTGAACATGGTATATATATTCATACGCATATCTAACTTTTTTTTTGCAACCAAGGAGATTATACCTTGAACCATGCATGAACTGAGGTAAGTTGCATATTTTTTAATATATACTCATGTACAATGTATATTAAAATGTACCCCCTCCATTCCAAAATAATCATAGCTTTAGGATTTTCAAGAGTAAAGATTTGTGAAGTTTGACAAATCCTGAAAGTTCAATTCAAGAGAACCAAAAAAGTTAATGCTTCTGCTCCCAAATATTGAACGAAGCGCCAAATAGGCCTCTGGTCACCCGAAACCACGCGAGACTAATGTTTTGGTGGTAGGAAATTACTGTCTGACTACGCCCGTGTAGCCTATCGACCCGATGTCCAAAGGTCTAAACCGGGTAGGTTTGTAACTTCACCAAGACGCCAGTCTCAACCGCCTCAGAAGCATTCATATGCCGTGGGCGCCTAAACACCCATGCGCTCGGCTGAAATCTATCCGCCCACATTTGGGACACGACATGGTGTCCTACCCCAACCCATAATATGTCCGAAATTTTAGATGGGGGCAAAGTTTGTAACTTTCCCCAAATTTCAAACAAGCACGTCTCAAACCGAAACATTGTTCCCCTTAGTTCCCCGCCTCCCTCCGTTTCCCCATTCATACTCCATGGGCGCCAACGCCCTCTCCACCAACCCTTGAAACCCCAACCTCCTCCGTCCTCCACCCCATAGCGGCCAATCCACCGTCGCCCTCCTCCATCACGCCGGAGCCGGTACCCATCGCCGCCGTCCCAACGCAGCCGCAACCGCAACGCCCTCAAGGACTTAGCAATCAAGCCGAGGCGTAGCTGCCTCCACGACGCCGACGCCGAGGTGCGCCGTACCAGAACTACTCTAACCACACCGTCCTGCGCCTCATCATTGCGGCTCCACTTGCCGCAACCGTCCATCGCACCGAGCTGTTCCCTTCTGCCACGTCGTTCGCCGCCTC
The DNA here is from genome assembly GCA_021605145.1 of Aegilops bicornis. NCBI lineage: Eukaryota > Viridiplantae > Streptophyta > Magnoliopsida > Poales > Poaceae > Aegilops > Aegilops bicornis. Next base: position 228,196,410 of record CM038674.1, on the reverse strand, counting down.
GGATCTGCTTCCCCGCTGCCGACAGACGGCCACCGCACCACACTCAACAACTTGGCCATGGGTTCGTCCAAGGCTGCACCGTCCTCCACAACTTCTGGTTTCCGGCGAACAACAAGATCGTCGGAAAAATGGAAGGAGGACACAGCACTGCCAGCAGAAAGAGGTACTCCCCTTCCCTTATTCGTGCAAATCTTACGTGTCCGCTCACACCGTATTCATCCCACGAAAGAAACTAGTTGAACGCTTCTTACTGCATCCTCTTCGTGATACTAAATGCACAAGGTTTCCTCCCTTTTACTATTTCACCTTTGCTAGAGGTCGATAGCCGCACCGATTTCAATTCGAGGTCGATTGAGCGCCAATTAAAGAAGCGACACCGCTTAGGGCGTGGAGCACCTAGTCCGCCTATTCCACAGGGAAGCGGCGCGATCGGTGTCTATCATAGGGGTGTGGGCGCGAGGCTGCTTGCGCCCGATCCGGAGGTCGGCGGGCTTGAATGGATGGCGAGGCGGTGCCAAGCACAGCGGTGCGGTGAGGTCGAGGAGGCCCAGGCGGGGAGGAATCTTGGGCCGATGGTCGCCGGCGTTTCAAGGAAGATCGTCAACACCGACCGGCCGAGGTAGATGAAAGCGATCTCCCGTTCTTTGTACATCAGACGGTGCGAGAAAAAATGGACTGACCTATTTGCTATCAGTAGACTGTTATTTTCATATAATCATGAAGTAATTAAGTGTGCCATGCATGTTGTATAGCTATCATATTTCTCCCGACATATATTACACACCGACAAGATATCTGCTACCTTTACCTTTGTGCTAATTGTGCACACACTTCACCCATACTCACACTATTGTTTTTTATGCATGGGTATTTCAGACTCGACGCAGTTGTTGATGAATGCGAGAAAAGAAAAGACAGAAGTCGCTCCAGTGTAATTCAAAGATAAGCGATGGCGTTTCAACGCTCTAATGGGTGCAATGTCGTGATTGGAGACAGAAAAGTAGCTCTGCAGTTGATGATCTCAATTGCCACACACAACCATCCTGTGTGCTTGCTTTAACTTCATTTGTCAAATGTGGTTGCATGTTGCATATGGTGTCTAGCTTGTATTGCTTCCAATTTGGTTAAATTGCATCACTTACTTTACACATTATACCTTTGATAATGACATGCCTTCCTGTTTTTGATACATACTACATATGTCTATTAACCATGTTCGTACATCAAACTAATGCTCTTTTGTATCCCTCGTCAATCACTTATGATGAGACAGTCACCCGGGTGGGTTACTGTGAGACGCCCTACTCGTTTAAAGAGTGCAGTGTCATCCTCCCCACATGATTCTCAAGAAACAGCAAGGCTAAATGAAGATAGTCAACGTAGCTCTCTAGTTGATCGCCGCAATTCCCCCACACCACCATCGCAGGTGCTTGCTCTTACTTGGCAGTGTGATATGTGGTTGCATGTTGCATATGGTGTCTACCTTGTAATGCTTCTAATTAGGGTAAATTGCATCTTTAGTTAACACATTATACCTGTGAATATGACATGCCTTCCTGTTTTGGTACATACTACCTCTTTCTATTAACCATGTTCTTACATCAAACTACTTCTCTTGTGTATCCCTCATCAATGCTCCTAATTTGTTAAATTGCATCTCCTTAGCTTACACATTATACATGTGAATATGACACGCCTTCCTGTTTTTGGTACATACTACATCGCCTATCACACCATGTTCTTACATCAAACTACCGTTCTTGTGTATCCTGCGTCTATCGCTTATGATGAGACAGTCACGCGCGTGGGTTAATATGAGACGCAATACTCTTATAAAGAATGCAATTTCATCCTCTCCACATGATTCTCAAGAAAAAGCAAGCCTAAATGAAGATATTGAACGTTGCTCTGTACCTGAAGACATCACTTCCCCTACACCACCATCACAGTGCTTGCTCCAACTTAGCGATGTGATATGTGGTTGCATGTTGCATACGGATTGTCTAGCTTGTAATGCTTCTAACTAGGGTAAATTGCATCTGCTTAGTTTACACACTATACTGTGAATATGACATGCCTTCCTATTTTTGGTACACACTACATCTTTGTGTTAACCTTGTTCTTACATGAAACTACCTCTCTTCTGTATCCTGCATCAATTACTTACGATGAGTCACCTTTATTTGTTGCATATTGCATATTATTTCTAACTTTGTTGCCATGTATTGCTTCTAATTTGGTCAAATACATTTGTTAGGGCACCCTTTTAATTTGGCAGAGTGATATTGGTTTCATCTTTCATATGGTTTCTAGCTTGCATCGATTCTAACAAGTTCAAGCACCTTGTGCTTAGTTTACACTTTATACATCATACATGTCAATATGTCACGTCGTCACATTTTTCATACATAGTCCATCCTCCTGTCATGCGGCTGCCTTACATGAAAGTAGTGTTCGTCAGTATCATGCATCCATGGGTTCTGAAGAGCAAATTTTATTCCTTTTTGTTGTGGGTTTGACTTGACAAGGCAAAATCAAGAAAGAGGAAGGAAAAGAGTAAGGAAGGCGATGATGGTGGTCCTCTGCAGCAACGTAAACGGAGCATCTGTACTGGTTCTCCTTGTACTGATAGTGCATTACATGTCCAAGTCTCCGCTCCCCTACTCCACCATCCAAGGTGCTTGCTCTAACTTGGTAGTGTGATATCTGGTTGCATGTTGCATATGGTGTCTAGCTCGTATTGCTCCTAATTAGTGTAAACTGCATCTGCTTAGCTTACACATGATACATGTGAATATGACACGCTTTCTGTTTTTGGTACATACTATAAGCATCTATCACACCATGTTCTTACATGAAACTACTCTTCTTGTGTATCCCGCATCAGTCACTTATGATGGGACACCTTTAAGTTGGCGATGTGATATTGGTTTTGCGTCTTGAATATGATTTCTAGCATGTATTGCTTCTAGTTTGATGAACTCCACCTATGACGAGACAATTTTAACTTGGCAGGTGATATTGATTGCACCTTCCATATGGTGTCTTGCGGTGTTTCTAATTTGTTGAAGTGCCTTCGCTTAGTTACCACATCATAGGTGTGAATATGTCAAGCCGTCCATTTTTTCGTACATATTCCATCCTCGTATCATGACTTTGCCTTTCATCGAGTAGTGTTAAATCGATTATCATGCATGAATGAGTTACGAAGAGCGAATGATATTCCTTTTTCTTGTCGGTATGACCTCACAATGCAAAATCAATAAAGCTGAAGGAAATTGGCAAGGCGTTGGATGATGGTGGTCCTTCCGAGCAACCCAAGCGGAGGTTCTCTACTGATTCTACTCCGCCATCCTCCCAACAAGATTCGCAAGACAACGCAAGGCTAGACAGTCAACGTAGCTGTGTAGATGATGAGCACATATCCCCTACTCCACCATCACACGTGCTTGCTCTAACTTGGCACTATTATATGTGGTTCCATGTTGCGTATGATGTCTAGCTTGTATTGCATCTGCGTAGCTTACAACTTATACCTGCAACGATCACTTACCCATAAGACACATTTAACTTGGGACTGTGATGTAGGTTGCATATTGCATCGTCTTCTAGCTTGTACTGCTCTAATTTCTTGAAATGGCACTTACGACGAGACACTTTTTACCTGGTAGAGTGATATTGGTTGCATGTTCATATGGTGCCTAGCTTTCATTTCTTCTATTTTGTTGAAATGCCTTCCGCTTACTGTTTTTTATACATATTCCATCCTCCTATCGTACATGTGAATATGAAACGTTGTCTTTTTTTGTATATATTCCATCCTCCTGCGCTTGCCTTACATCAAAGTAGTGTTAAATGTATCATGCATCAACCAGTTATGCAGAGCTAATTTTATTCATCTTCTTGTGGTTTTGACTTCATAAGGCAATATCAGAAAATAGGAAGGAAAAGAGTAAGTTAGGGGATGTTGGTGGTACTCACTTTTCGCATAAGCAGAGACTCTCTAGATTTGCCACTGCTATCGCTAATGAAGTTGAAGTCCCAAGTCTACATGATGAGTTCATCTCCGCACTCCACCATCGCAGTGCTTGATCTAAGTTGACATGTGATAATTGGTTTCATGTTGCATATGTTGTCTAGCCTGTATTTCTTCTATTTTGATTAAATTGCACCTTGAGTTTATACGTTATACATGTGCATACGACATGGCTTTACGTGTCTAGAATACCCCATCTATCTATCATACCATGTTCTTACATCAAAATCATTGTTTTGTATCCCGCATCAAGAACTCATGATTGGACGCTTTTAACATGGCGGTTTGATAGTGGTTGCATCTTGCATTGATTTCTACGTTGTCTTGCTTCTAATTTTTGAATTGCCACTTATGACAAGACACTTTTAACTTGGCGAGTAATATTGGTTGCATCTTTCATATGGTGTCTAGCTTGCATTACTTCTATTTTCTTGAAAATCCTTACCTTAGTTTGCACATCGTAGTTGTGAATATGTCATGCCGTCCTGTTTTTCTTACATATTCCATCCTCGTATGGTTGTCTTACATCAAAGTATTGCTTGTCTGTATCATGCATCAATGAGTTCTGAAGAGTGATTTTATTCTTTTGTGTTGTGGGTACAGCTTGACATTGCAAAGTCAAAAAGAGCAAGGAAAATAATATAGTAGGGAGTCTGTTACTCGTCGGTGAAAGCAGAAAAAGGCTCTGTCGTCGAGATTCTTTGGTACTTATAGTGCAATAGAAGGTCCAAGTCCACCGGCTAAATCTACAAACACAGTATCACCTGCTCCACCAGCTGCAGCATCCGCTTCAACTGTACCAGCATCTCAACGAGTTACTCATTCGTTTGCTCCGGAACTGGCCAGTTCCCAAGCTTCCTTCACACCTAACACTACTTCCGAAGCACTGTTGACACAACAGGACTTGGCAAGATCAGATGAACCTCATGAGCATCAACACCAAGACGGTACCTGACCGAGTCAAGTTGCAGTTGCATGCTCCTTTATATGTACTCTCACAGTTTGATGTACACTAACACTTTCCATATTCGTTGTTGAACTAGCACCAGGCGCAAGCGAAAGCAGACATCGTGGATAATGCTTGACAGATTAACAAAATCTAAAGGAGGAAGAATGGAGATCCATTTTGAGGCAGGTTTAAAAAGGCCACGTGATGCTACAGAGTCAGCCAAGTTAGTATCAGAGGCAGCCGTTGTCGTTAGGTGTCATGCACGTATCCTCCCAACGTGGATCCAGTACAGAAATGAGAAAGACAATACCCAGTTTAACACCTTCCTTGACCATTTATCTGTAAGTAATATTACTCATCGCAATTAGTAATATTGTCTTGCTCATCCCATACTTTCTAGCTTCCTCCTAATAAGACTCACATTCTTTTTTCAACGAGATGAGGTTCAAGTTGGATCTGAAAGATGACGCAACTAAACAAGCATGCACTCATGTTTTTCGATGCCTTTCATGCGGCGATGTCGGTACCACCTTAGAAAATCTCACTTTGAAGGCAAGGCTAACAATGAAATCACCCAAACATCTCCGATTGGAATATATTACAGATGAAGACTGGACAGCCCTCGTTAAACACTGGTCTGATCCAAAGTATCAGGTAGGCTATATGTATTTGATCATACCACATATTGAACTTGTATTTATGTATGTGCCTTACAAGTGTATCTTCTTCTAGGCTAACTGTTTGAAGAACAAAACCAACCGTTCTAAAGTGAAATTCCAACAGACAACATGATCTCGTAGCTATATTGCACACTGCGAGGCTCTTGTAAATAGCTGCTACTTCCTTATTTTTTTGTGCCATATTATCGTATCTATATTGAGTTGTTCCAAATACAGCGGAAAGCCCGTGCGGACCAAAAAGAACCTGAACCGAATGCAGTGCAAATCTTCAAGGATTGCCACACCAGCAAGATGAAGGGCATGAGCACACCAGTTCAAGCTGTTGTTGTAAGTCCTTACTCCTCCTACCTTGAACTGATTGGTACTGTGATGTGTTCATTTAACTACTTAGTTTGCAGCCAATGTCAGTTACTCTGTTCACTTTTATACAGTTGTCTTAACGTATCATTTCACCTTACATGGTTTAAAAGAGATGAAGGATATTCTTTTGGTCTTGATCTGTAATCTAGTTGTTATGTTCACGTGTGCACACAATGATAAAATAGCCTGTTTGTTTTATATCTGTTTGCCCATGATATGAATGATGTCATACTATGTTCATCCTACTTTAAACCATGTCTCTTTATCCTTAGATGTCAACTAATGTGAGGAAATAGACAATACAGTAGGCATGCTACATGGACATATGTTCCGAAAGTGATTTTATTATGTAGTTGGCACTACAATACATGCTAATGTATTACAGTAGTTCACCTAAATAAGTTATGTATAAACATTTAACCTACTTTGTTTGTTTTTGTCTCATTAGTTACTCACTGGTACACTAATCTACAAGTTCAAACTTTCAGGAAGCTATGGAACAAATGATTGAACAGCCACAACCACCTGAAGGTGACGAGGCTACTACAGGCACAATGTCACCTCTTGCTGCAGTGCGTCAGTATCTCTCCACTAACAGTGCAAAAAGCACCTTCCTGCGTAATTCTCGGTTGGTTGTCAAGGTAACTGTCGGTGTCAAAACCGGCGGATCTCGGGTAGGGGGTCCCGAACTGTGCGTCTAGGCGGATGGTAACAGGAGACGAGGGACACGATGTTTACCCAGGTTCGGGCCCTCTTGATGGAGGTAAAACCCTCGTCTGCTTGATTGATATTGATATTGTGGATGTTTACAAGAGTGGATCTACCACGAGATCAAGGAGGCTAAACCCTAGAAGCTAGCCTATGGTATGATTGTAAGGGTTGTTGTGATTGTTGTCCTCTGGGACTAAAGCCATCCGGTTTATATAGACACCGGAGAGGGCTAGGGTTACATAGAGTCGGTTACAATGGTAGGAGATCTACATATCTGTATCGCCAATCTTGCCTTCCACGCCAAGGAAAGTACCATCCCACACGGGGAAGTCTTCAATCTTGTATCTTCATAGTCTTGGAGTCCGGTCGATGATGATAGTCCGCAAATGATAGTTCGGTGATGATGGTAGTCCGCTAGCCGGACACCCCTAATCCAGACTCCTCGGTAGCCCTGAACCAGGCTTCAATGACGATAAGTCCGGCGTGTATATGGCTTGGCATTGCAAGGCGGGTTCCTCCTCCAAATGATAAAAGATTGGGAACACCAGGATAGTGTCCGGCTCTGCAAAATAAATTCCACATTCCACCGTAGAGAGAATAATAATATATACACGGGCTCAATCTGCTGACGTTTTCCGTGGCATGACGTCACACCACTACCAAGCCATTACTCGAATTGTTTTTTACTTTACCACCTCAGCGCGTTTAGCGAAGCGGTTTCCTTGGCACGTCTTGTCGAAGCAGAGATCGTGTTTCCCCTTAATCCGGGATTCTCATCAATACGGGCGTGGGTAACCCAATCGCGCCCGTTCGCCACGCCCCCTCTATCGAAGGCGAGTCCCAAACGGTCACGGAGACGGCTCTTGGTATTCTCCCTCTTTATAACGGGACCAAGGCTCGCTTTCTTTTCTTCAATCTTCCATCGAATCCTCTCCACGCTCCAAGTTCCAACACCTAGAGCCCCAGATTCGAGCGCTTTGGACCTTCAACGATGTCCGGTTCCGACCTCCGGGGCGGTGGATGCCCTCCTCCGTCACACGGAGGAGGACGTGCTAAAGCTGCGGGAAGCCAAGTACACTGTCTTCTGAGATTTCGCACAGGTTTCCTGCCGAAGGGCAAGCCATCCCTACCCCTGAGCCCGGCGAGTATGTCATCTTCGTATCCCACCTCCGTCGGGGTTTAGGCTTCCCGGTGGATCCTTTTGTGAGAGGGCTCATGTTTTACTATGGGTTGGAATTCCACGACTTGGCTCCGGAGTCCATCCGCATTCATCGTTATCTGCGAGGCCTTCCTCCGCGTCACCCCACACTTCGGCCTGTGGCTGAAGACTTTTAATGTGGCGCCGAAGATGATCGGGGGGCGTCAAGCAAAGTGTGGCGGGGCGGCCATAAGTAGGAGGGCCGATGCCCCGTGGCCCGCCGGCTCCTTCCAAGAGGAGCTCGGCCTGTGGCAGCAAGAGTGGTTCTATATTACTGTTCCGAGGGGCCGCAGACAAAAGCCGCCCTATTCCGCCGGGACCTCCACGACGATTGATCTCGTGGGTCAACCAAAGAGCTCAACTGGGGCCAAAGGACGTGCCCCTACTGCAGGACCGGATTCGAGATCTCCTAACGAGGGAGATCGATATGGTGGTGGTGATGCAGTTTATGCTAATTAGGCGTCTCCTGCCCTGCAAACGCCGCCCTCTCCGGCTATGGGAGTTCAATCCGAGGGCCCACGGATTCTTCAACACTTCATGGGTATGACACCCACGGAGATGTATAACTTATTCTTCGGATCGCAAGAGGTGCGTCCGGAATTGACCGAGGATGCCGGACTAAGCTGCAATCGCCGGATACTCAAGTAAGTAGTTCCAAGTCCGGACATACCGTTTGTTTGCCTTTCGATGATCCGCCTTATGACCGATCTCCTTCTACACAGGAGTGGATAGCGGAAGCAAAATTAATACGGTGTCCGGCCCCCCTCCCCGAGACCGCGCCGGATCCCGTGCTGGTCCGGATGCTGGAGGTTGCGCCCTCGGAGGAAAGCGAAGGGGAAAGCAGGAAAGCTACTGCCTCGCCTAAGAAGGAGTTTGAACGAGGGGGGATCGAGAATCCCTCCTACCAAGGGGAGAAGAGGACTGCCTCCGAGGACACGGGGAAGAAATCCCTAAACGGGGAAGAAATCTTGGCCGAGGGTCCTGCGTCCGGGGAAGCCCCGCGCACAATCTCCTTAATGAGCCAGCCCTCCAATGAGCCGTAAGTAGAAAGAAAGGAGTTTTATAATAAGGGACATCCCTATTTGTGCTTCGAGGATAACAAAAGTTTTACCTTGTAGTTCGGATCTCCGCCCTTCGCAGATGAGCTCGTCTTGGGGAACTTCGTCCGGAGATGATAGAGAGCGAGGACGCCCCGTCGAGCGCCGTTGGATAGGGCGGACGAGCCTGAAGTGTCGCCACGGAGGGAGCCCCGAGTGTGGCAAAGCCGGATAGTTCGGCACCAAGCTGCCAGACGGTGAAGGATCTGCTTGAGAAGGCGTCTATCTCGGAAGATCAAAGACGCATTGATGAGCGTGGTGATTGAAAGGATTTCGTCCGTCGAAGGCGGGTTGCATGATGCCGTCAGGAGTTTACTGGCGGGGTTTGAGGTATGTAAAAATGACACACCTTTTAACAGTTTTGCATATAGAATGCGCCCTGTATAGATAGTAGCCCCTGAGACTCGGTAGGTTGTCGAGATCGACAGCTGCGTCGAGGATCAAAATTGCAGGTTATAAATTCCGTCGTGCCTATGCGGTGGCGGGTCGTCCGAGCCAGCCGGACTTATGGAGTTGCTGAACTAAAGCGGCAACTCGATGTGGCGGATGAAGACATCGGCGATCAACAAAGCGACTTGATGAGTCGCAAGGTAAGTGTTATCACTTGGCGGACACATGGTAAGGGAGCCAAGCAAACTCCTTACAAAATTTGTGTGAAATGCAGATAGTGCCGCTGTGGAGAGTCTTGGGCCGAACTTGCTCAAGCCAAGGAGCAGGCCAGAAGGAGTGATGCGGCAGCCTCGAAGGCGGCCGAGGAGTTAGCGGCCGAAAAGGCCGCACACTGCCGGAGCAGGGAAGAGGTAGCCGAAATGGCTGTGAAGGTAAAAGAGGTTACCGGCTGCAATGAGGCTCTTGGGAAGGAGCACCTAGCGGGGCAGGAAGACCTGCGGAAGGCCACCGCTGACGCCAAGAATGCCCGCTCTGCAATGCGGGCCATGAAGGAAGAGCTGCGCCAGGCCGGGGAGATTGTAGCTGGCAAGCCTTTTCTGCTGCGCCGAAGGTTCACGGATTCAAAATATGCTTAGCTGGGCCAAATGTGGTGTCCGGAGGACCCTCATATGGACTTAGCAGAAAAGTCTTGGCGGATGCCGCTGTGCATTTTCGAAGCCGGAAGGATCACCAGACGGAAGAGCTGTTTTGGTCTCAATTCCATAGTCCGGGCGTTCACTTCACGACCGATCGTTTGGCTGAGTGGGCTGAGCTAAATAGGTTGTCCGGGCTTGCTATGGCGGACATAGTGACCCATATCCGGCGGATAGGCCCCAAACCAAGAGTTACTTTGGCTTATTGCAGCAATTTCTTGGGGCGGTGCCGCATATCAAGGCGATGAAGCGGTCGGCTGCATAGAGGGTGCGCGGATGGCGCTTGCCCGTGAAGACACATTGGACAGAGATGGATGCCACCGTTGTTGCGACCGGGCTCGGATAATAACCGGCTACCCGCCGAGCACTATTTTGGCGAAGTCTTTGCTGGTGCTCGTGTAATAGAGTCGCAGTTTCGAAAAATGTTACGTTCGAATGAACGTTTATATAATGTAAAACGATTTTTATGATGTAAGCGCCTTTTATACTTGTGCGTTCAAGTAATAGAATATCTCCTTTGCGGCCGTTCATGTATACATATGTATAACCCGAAAGATGGCGATCGTTATTTCAGCCCCCACGCACAAGTGCGGGGGTTCGCAAAAATAGCGTGTTTTCACACTTAATCCGACGTCTCGGTCTGTAAAGGAGGTGGTAGCATAGCAAACGAGGCAACCGGACTATAATGCTTTATCACTTTCACTTAGCCATGGAGTTCGAGGGTGGGGCTACGACATAGCCCACAGGGGCACCGTGCTCTCCGAATTGGGCGCCAGATGTGTACTGGCCGAAAGCGGCCCTTCACAAAGCGGAGGAATCCTAAACATTCCCAAGGTCGATCGAGTGGTTGACCGGTCTCTCGCTGTATCATGACAGTCGATTTCGGCTTTCTCTCTTGAGGTGCTTTCGCCCAGTACTGGGCACAATCGCGATAGTTCTCCACAGAGCTGCGTTAGCCGATGATCTGAGCGTAAGGCAGCAAAACACGTGAGCCGGGCAAACCCAACATTTGACCAAAGACATGATTCGGAGCTGATGCATATAAGGCCTAACTCGAGACGCCGAACACTCCCGAAGGTGTTCGGTCTTTATAATAGCGGGCAAAACAAAGCCCTAAGCCCCTTGTGTCTAGGTACGGGCAGGTTCTTCTGGCGCGGCCGATGCAAAAACGCCAGATCTCCACTCTGGTTATCTTGAAAAACCCGAGGATTATAGCAACAAGAGACAAGAAGAAAGGTTTACATAGGGTCTTAGTCTGAAAAGAGTCCTTGCAACGGGTCCCTCTTGCACGTCTGCGCTACTGTGTCTCCGTTGCCGTATCACGGACGGGAGTGCATGCTGATCATCTGTAAAAAGAGAAGAACTTTGTAGGAAAAGAAAACGTGCGAGAAAGTCCATAAAAAATTGAAAATAGGGATTAAGGAAGCTGAGCCTATGCTAGCTCATTATGGCTTATATGTGCAAACCCTTGTGAAGGAATGTGCGGCTAGGTAGCCCCTAGCTTATTTATTCCGGACTCGTCCAGCCGTGTCCGGGGTCTCAAGCGACCTTTTAATGAAATGATGCTACGTGGACCGGGCATTTCAAGCGTAAGAGACGCGTAATGTTGTATTGCATTTGAAGCGGACGAGAGCTTCTCATCCCGTGGTGCTTGATAGCTGGCTTAAGGGCCTGGCGCCACTCCTTTAAAGGAAGTGTCGAGTTGTAATAGGGTCTATCCCCATTTGCGGATTGTGTCCGGATATAGCAGGTTTAAGTCACTGCCGCCGTCCATCAACACCTGCGTTAAGAGCAGTCCGCCTATTGTGGGATCCGATATCGGGGCAGTCTATCCTGCGTTCCGGATACTTCTGGACTAATCCAGATGGTCGGAAGTGATTGGGTTTGACATCCAACCTTGGTCCACTGGGGTAGATCGTCTGACACTTGTCTTGGTGAGTGCCGTGTTGGCTTTCCGTGTTTATCACGTGAAGCAAGTTCTTATTTTGACTTCTCGAGGGAAAGTCCTTTGGCTTCCGGTGCTCTGCTGGTGGGGCTTGTCATTGTCCTCGCTTGGCGTATCGAGCCCCTTGTGTCCGGCATTAAGTCTGCCGGACTGTTTAAAAACCCAACAATTTTGGTTGGTATGGTTTGAAGGCCTTCCGGGGGTACTGTGGATTTGACATATCCGATCTAAAATTTTGTTTAAATTTGATAGCTCGTCTATGTTCTCCTTAAGAGGCCGTGTTGTATTGTTCAGCCGCGAGCTTTTGAATCCGGCATTGACCGCGTGCCCAGCGGGCTTTTTTCTTTATTCCGGCACTGATCTTTCCTGCGCCGTGATTTTCCGTTTCCATCTCTGACCTCGGATGTACTCGGGTCGCTGGTGCTGCATCTTGCTAGCCAGCTGTCTTCTCCTGCACAGAAGCCCGTCATGAGGCTTGTTAGCGCGGCCATTGTTCTTGGCTTCTCTTGGCCGAGGTGTCTGGCAAGCCATTCGTCACGGACGTTGTGTTTAAAAGCTGCTAGGGCTTCTGCGTCCGGACAGTCGACTATTTGGTTCTTTTTGGTAAGGAACCTGTTCCGAAATTCTTGCGTTGATTCTCCGGGTTGTTGGGTTATATGACTCAAATCGTCTGCATCCGGAGGGCGGACATAAGTCCCTTGAAAATTTGCTCTAAACGCGTCCTCAAGCTCTTCCCAACTTCCAACAGTATTTTCTGGGAAGCCTTTGAGCCAATGCCGAGCTGGCCCTTTGAGCTTGAGGGGTAGGTATTTTATGGCGTGGAGATCATCTCCTCTAGCCATGTGTATGTGTAGTATGTAGTCTTCTATCTAGACTCCGGGGTCTGTTGTGCCGTCGTATGCCTCTATGTTTATGGGTTTAAACCCTGCTGGAAATTCATGATCCGGCACCTCATCGGTGAAACATAGCGGGTGTGCGGCGCCCCTATATTTGGGTGTGCCGATGTCTTCGAACACTTGTCGTGGTATGTTGCTTCCTGGGGTCCTCTTTTTTGGCCCGTAGATGGACCTAGTTGGGCCGTCCGTTTTACCAGGATTGTAATTCGGCTTGTGTGCAGCCCCGTTTGTCGTTTTGGGCTGTCGTCTGCCGTCTATCCGCCAGCGGCCTCTTTATTTTTGACCGTGAAGGCTCGATGGCTTCCTCGTCAAATTCGCAGCAACTTGCGCTTCGGGTAGCTCTTGGTTTGATGGCCGTTGCCATATTTGTCTGCGGTCTTGAATACTTTGCTCCACTTCGTTCTGAGCGTGTCTTCTGCTGTTTTGAGCTTCCGTTTCGCCTTCTTCAGACTTCTTGCAGTGACGACGAGCTTTTTGCGTATGTTCTTATGCTCTGGTGTTGTGGCCGGACTGTTGATTGCTTTGTGAAGGGGTTGAATATCCGGCCCGTCCTGTTCGTCGTCGGCTGGCTTGCCCTGCTCTATCGCTGGTCGTTAGGAAGGCTGCTTTGATCGAGGCGGGACTTGGGGCGGCGTTTGCGTCGCCGTTTTGGTTCTTTATCGGCGAGATTATCCTCTGCCGTGTCCCGTTGTTCCTCGTTATCGCTTTCCTTCGGGGTGTCCACCATGTATACATCGTATGACGAGGTGGCCTTTCAGTGTCCTGTAGGCACTGGTTCTTGGTAGTCTCCGGCATCGTCGTCCATACCGTCGATGTCTTCGGAGGCGTAGTCGAGTATGTCGGTTAAATCGTCGACGGTGGCTACGAAGTGGGTGGTGGGTGGGATCTGAATTTCTTCGTCATCCGCGTCCCAACCATCACGGCCGTGGTTCGCCGATTTCTCTGGATAGCGAGAGATGTTTCAATGAGTTTATGATGTCGCCAAGGGCGAAGTCTTTGAAAAGATGTCCGCAACGGTGAATTCCAAGATCGGCGCCCAATCGGATTCGACTGGCAGGGGCGCAGGAGGTTCGGAGTCCGGCACCTCGGAGTCATGGGCTTTACGTGGGACAAGGTAAGTGTTCGGCTCCATCGCCGTAGGAATTGCGGCTCTCGAGGTGGTGTCCAGCCATCCGTCCTCGATTCGAGCGATCGGCTCCGGACTATAAGTCGGAGCGGATCCGTGCGCGACCTCAAGGGGCTGTCCGTGGCAGAAGTTAGGTCATGCCCATCGTGACAGCGTGGCGGCGCTCGGTATGGCTCGGATCTATTGAGGATCAAGCCCCAGCGGATATAGGTCGTGAAGTTTAAGCTTCAAACCTGACCTGACGGGCGAGCGTAGCTTCGATCTGCTCCGGATGGCCAAGGGAGTTGGCCCGCAAAGACGAAGCCGAATCTGAAGATCTGTCCGGGGAGAAAGGTCTCACCCAGATCGCTGCGTTGTTGATTGAAGAGGCCATCAAGCCTATCGGTGGCGACACAGAGGAACTCTCAATGAAAGCACCAATGTCGGTGTCAAACCGGCGGATCTCGGGTAGGGGGTCCCGAATCGTGCGTCTAGGCGGATGGTAACAGGAGACGAGGGACACGATGTTTACCTGTGTTCGGCCCTCTTGATGGAGGTAAAACCCTACGTCATGCTTGATTGATATTGATATTGTGGATGTTTACAAGAGTGGATCTACCACGAGATCAAGGAGGCTAAACCCTAGAAGCTAGCCTATGGTATGATTGTAAGGGTTGTTGTGATTGTTGTCCCACGGACTAAAGCCATCCGGTTTATATAGACAACCGGAGAGGGCTAGGGTTACATAGAGTCGGTTACAATGGTAGGAGATCTACATATCCGTATCGCCAAGCTTGCCTTCCACGCCAAGGAAAGTCCCATCCGGACACGGGGAAGTCTTCAATCTTGTATCTTCATAGTCTTGGAGTCTGGTCGATGATGATAGTCCGGCAAATGATAGTTCGGCTGATGATGGTAGTCCGGCTAGCCGGACACCCCCTAATCCAGGACTCCCTCAGTAACCTCGTCCAAATCGCCTACTGAACAAAATCTTCCTGCTAGACAGAGTGATATATCTGTGCTCCAGACACAAGCCCAATCCCTAATGGACGTTGTTTCAGAAACAAGAATAGTGGTTGAGAAATGCCGTCAAGATATGAATGGTTTTGAAACCAGACTATCACACATTCGCTTCGTTATTGAAGAGCAATGGCGGAAAAAAGGTGGAGATAGTGCTGCTCCATCAGATTCTACAGCCTGAAACATTAGCACTCAGGTCAAATGATCTGTGCTTCTATACATCTGACGGTGCTTTTATCCGAAGGATCAGAAACTTTATGCCAACAGGCCTTTTGTTGTATGATTGGAATTTATTTTGTTGTGATACAACATTTATGATGCTGCCACAAGCTGCAGTAATTATGACACTATTTTTGTATAGTGTAGGTTTATCTTAGTAATGTATTCGGACGAAAGCTTCATAGGAGCCCAACATGCCAACATTCATCGGGCCCATTCCAATTGGGCTAAAAACGATTACGGGCCGAAATTGGCATGTAGCCCACTAAAAATATCTGGGCTTAAATTATCATAAGCTTTCAAATTTTTCTGGTAGGCCTGTGCCCATAGTGGGCCTTTAATAGGCCTAAACATAATTTGGGCCCTCAGTAAAAGTAGGCCATTTACAGGTGTAAATATGTCGAGCCCATAAAAAACATGGGCCTTTAATAGACCGAAAGTGAGATTGGGCCCTGATTGTGCCAAATAACCCTTTGGACTTAGCAGGCCGAAATGGTGGCCCATTTACGATGCGAGATATTTGACAGTCAAATTGGACGGGTCAGAAATGCGCCGACCTAATACACGGGCCTTTAACAGTAGGAACTTTGGTCGGCTAGATTATCGTCATTTTTATATGGGTCGTTAATGGGCCCGATATGACGTTAGGCCACATATGGCCCATGGTTTACGTCCGGCGTTAACGGGCGAAAATGACAACAGTCGAAAGTGGGTCAAATCTATAGTGGGCCTCTAACGGGCCGAATGACGAACATGGCGAATATGACCCAAATCCTTCACGATGCGTTTATGGGTCGAAAGTTTTGATGGCCTGTAAAGAGGCCCAAATGAAGCCGGACCTTTAACAGGCCGAAAATACACCGGGCCGTAATTCGGCCCAATTACTTAGCAGACTGTTAACGAGCCAGAAGTGACCATTGGCCGCATTGATGACAAGTTTAGACCAGGCCGTTGACGGGCCGATTTGACAGAGAATGTTGGGCCTTTAGCTGGGTCGGCCCATTATGGTCTGCAGAATCTTGTGGGCCTTTAGCTGGGTCGACCCATTGTGGTCCGCAAAATCTTGTGGGCCTTTAGCTGGCCCGGCCCATTATGGTCTGCTAAAATTTGTGGGCCTTTAGCTGGGCCGGTCCATTATGGTCCGCTAAATCTTATGGGCCTTCGGTTGGGCCGGACCATTTAAACTTTGTGGGCCACTTTTGGGCCGGTCCATGTGTCAACATATCATAGGCCCATCTCGCCCGTTGGATGAGTGACACTGTACAACGCCGAGTCGACACGTGGATCCGTCGACCAATGAGAATTTTACACGTGGAAAATCGGCATTGGTCGTGGTCATTAACGGGTTATCGGATCCAAAATCTGACCCGATAGCTTAACGGCGTTCGATTCACGGTAGATGCCACGTGTCGGTCACCCTTGACGAAAGCACTTCGCGTGACGCGATTTATCGTCATGGAAGTGGACACTTCCGTGATGATAATTTTGGTAATGTCATGGAACACTTCTACGACAGCACAGGTATGACTATCTTGATTCTGTCATAAATTTGTCATGGATGTACATGCATGACAAAAACGCGACCTACTGTGACAAACACGTATCATCACGGAAGTGTATTTTTTTTGTAGTGAAAGAGACGAGACTCTGATACCAATTGAAAGTATCGATATGGTTGACTAGAGGGGGAGGGGGTGAATAGGAAGCTACCAATTTTTTGCTTTTATTCACAAATTAGGTTTAGCAACAAATAGGTTATCTATATGTGCAACTAGGTGAGCAACCTATAAGATGCTAATAACAATAACAACAAGTGCAAGAAAAGAATACAACACAACAATAGCTTGCACAAAGTAAAGGAAGGAGATAACCACAAGTGGAGCCGGTGGAGATGAGGATGTGTTACCGAAGTTCCTTCCCTTTGAGGGGAAGTACGTCTCCATTGGAGCAGTGTGGAGGCACAATACTCCCCAAGAAGCCACTAGGGCCACGGTATTCTCCTCACGCCCTCACGCAATGCGAGATGTCGTGATTCCACTAGTGGTGCCCTTGAAGGCAGTGACTGAACCTTTACAAACAAGGTTGGGGAAATCTCCACAACTTGATTGGAGGCTCCCAACGATACCACAGAGCTACACCATAATGGATTGTGGCTCCGAGGTGACCTCCACCATCTAGGGTGCTCAAACAGCCAAGAGTAACAAGATTCGCAAGGGATTAGCGGGGGGAATCAAATTTCTCTTGGTGGAAGTGTAGATCCGGGCCTTCTCAACCAAAACCTAGAAAATCAACAAGTTTGATCGGATAGGGAGAGATCGGGCGAAAATGAGCTTTAGAGCAACAATGGAGTTTGGGGGAGGAAGAGGTGAGTCTTATTGGGGAAGAAGACCCCCTTTTATAGTGGGGGGGGGGGACAAATCCAACCGTTATGCATCTCACAGCTCGCAGACGAGCGGTACTACCGCCCTTTACAGGATGCACAAGAGAAAGAAGAACATGGGAGAAAATAGAGGAACGGGCGGTGGTAGCCGCGGTAGTAGGGGCGGTACTACCACCTCCACTATGGCTGCTACAACTGTCCATTTTCTAGGGACAAACAGGTAGCACGGTAGTACCCCGGAGGCACCATCATAGAACCCGACACGATGAATCGAGGTCCCAGCCACGAGTAGTAGTGCGAATGGTGGTTACAATGGTACTACCGCCTATAGGCGGTACTACCGCTGCCGCCAGCGGTACTACCCCTTGTGGCTCTTCTCCCCTACTCCGATGCAAATGGGGGACAACTCCAAGGAAACGGAAGGGGACGATGGGTGCAAGAAGACTGTACGTGTTGATTCCACCCAAACCTTTCCGATGCGGACCTCCTCTTGATAGTACGGTTTTCCCTACGACTCAAGTCCACCATAAAAGAAATGCGGGAAAGAAAACCGTCTTCTCTTGAAACTCCAAGGAACACGAATCATCTTGTGCCATATGCTTGATAGTCCAAAAAGCTCAATGCACATGATTAGTACGCAAACATGTTGTCATCAATCACCAAAACCACTTAGGGAGCAATATGCTCTAACACTCGGCCCACCTAAAACTGAGGCGGAGCCCGCGCATTCGGAGCTAGTCGCACTGTTCCCATGGCAAAACCCCCTTTCTGAACCCTCGATAACCCAAAAGTGCAGGGGATCAATTGTAGCTTTTTTGGTAAATAAGAGCGTCGAACACAACGAGGAGCTAAATGTAGAATTTATATTCTCTTCAAGTTCTATCGACCACTAATACAACTCTGCGCACACTTAACGTTTGTTTTACCTAGAACAAGTATGAAACTAGAAATACTTTGTAGGTGTAATCCTAGAATTACTTTGCAAGAATAAAGCTAGGAGTACTTTGCAAGATAATATAAGTTAGTTTGTTTCAGTAGAGAGCTTTTTGTAGCATAAGAGAAGGATTTGTCCCTAGACAATTGATTACTAGACTGGTAATCATTATTGCAAAATTATATGAGGGAGATGCATGAGCTAACATACTTTTCGTACTTGGATCATATGCACTTATGATTGGAACTCTACCAAGCATTCGCAACTACTAAAGATCGTTAAGGTAAAACCCAACCATAGCATTAAGTAACAAGTCCTCTTTACTCCCATCCACAACAACCCTTTTACTCAGGTTTGTGTTTCCGTCACTCACGCAACCCACAATAAGCGAATTATGAATGTATTGCAACACCCTACAACGGTAATCCCATACGCTCACGCGATACGTAGGACTCCATAGGACAACACCAAACTAAAACATACAACTCAAAACAATCACGATCATTAATTAACCTATTCCATGATGCGAGGTGTCAGAGGGATGCAAAAATCGCCGGAGATTTGCGGTGGGGGCGGCGATGGAATGACATGCACAAGCTGAAATTTCCCACCCACCAAGTCGCACAAGGAGTTAATTGCAGGGAAGTACCACACTTGGGGCTGTTGTAACGGATCAGTACCACTATTTAGTTTTTTTACAAGTTAGTACCACGTTTGAGGCTGGTCGTTGCAATACGGGCTAAACTGCGTATAACTCTGTATTGACGTTGTATCTGACAAACCGGTCCCACCAGTCAGTTCACAAGCCGCCGAACCGGCTCGGCCGGTCTACCTGGTCGAACCCAACTCACTCACTCCCCACGAAACCTAGCCCTCGCCCCGCTCGAGCTCTCGCTCGCCGGTTCACCGCCGACCGCCAACCACCGCGCATTCCCCCGCCGCCACCGCACCATGGTTCACGAGGATGAGAGCAGTGACGACTTCTCCAGCCTGCAGTACATGAACTCCTCCGACGATGACAGCATGCTGTACGGGGTGAGTGGTGTAGCTAGGGTTAGGGTTAGGGTTCCTGCTTTGGGGATTTGACTTTGATTTGGGGTGTTTTGGTTCATTTTGCTCCCGCAGATCCCTGCCAGCATTAAAGACCAAGACTACATGGGCATTGAGACTGGAACCATTGTTCCCTGCAAGCAGCATGGGCTGCCATGTGAGAGGCGTGTAGCCTTTGAGGGATTTGAGATGGGCAGGAGGTTCTTAGCATGTCCTCTTAAAGTAAGATTCTGCACTTCCTATGTCTTTGTATTAAAATGAGTTAGTAGTAGCCCCACAGTTAGTAGTAGCCCCCCAAGTAAGATTATGTTCTTGTGATTACCATTCTTTATCCAATTAGTAGTACTTATGCACTGATGCTGATCATTGGAGTAGGCATCTGGTAATTTTATATGTGGCCAGGAGCTTAGTTTCCAGTGCACAACATTGTTTAAGCTTTGATCCTGTTAGTTTAGTGCTTTATGAGTGCTTTATAGTTGTTGTACTTTTTGTAATGATTAAATAAAGTGGATATTTTATTAGGTTGCAGTGCTCATGTTGTGTTGTTCTTTAGGCCATTGATTATTGTAGTATATTATTGAAATACAGTTAGTTAGCTCTGTTGTTCTTTAGTTCTTTATTTAAGATCATATTACTCTATTCTTTAACAAACATAGGTGCTGCATATATTGCAGGAAGGTCGAAGCGTGGTTACATTCAATGGGTTGACCAGTGGCCTCCTACAATGCAAAATGCACTTTGTTGAAGCTATGGTAAATGTATCAAGACAAGCAAGAGTGATAGGAGGAAGGATAACTGGAGAGTTCACTCACTATTCACCATTTGACGTAAGAAAAAAAAACAAAGCTGGAGGCCAACTATGACAAATTAGTTGAAGATGTTCATGAACTTTTGAATGCCCAAGAGGATAGGGTCTTTGGATTTGAGATATTTGCGGTCTAAGAGTGCGAGAGGAGAGGAATCTTGAGGTGACCAACTCGGTTGTCTCGAGATATGAAGACAGAGATGGAGAAGAAAGAGGCGAGATCTTCAAGCCGCAAGGGAAGTATGAAGTCCTTATGAACTCGACAAAAGCCCAAGGCACCGCCATCGTGAACCTGAAGTTTAACCATTTGAAAGAGAAGGAAGTGCTTAGTGCGGACATGAGGAACTTGCGGTTCCTGTTCTTTGAACTAACTACGTCTGTGGAGAAGCTAACCCAAGAAAATCTCAAGTTGAAGCGGGATGTGAACTCACCCGATCTCGTGAAAAGCTTACCCAAGAGAATCTCCAATTTGAAGGATCACATTGGTGATATGAAAAAGGGACATGATAAGCTCATCCAAGAGAATCTCTAGTTGAAGGATCACATGGGTGATATGAAAAAGGGCCATGACAAGCTCACTAAAGATAGGGCTCAGCTCAAGCTTCAGATTGCTAATCTGTTGAAGGAAGAGGAGAAGAACAATCAGAAGATGAAGGGGATCCAGGCCATCTTGGATGAATGAACAAGATGAAGAGCCTGCTAAGCTGACCTTTCGGGAAGTAGTATCAATGGATCATTACGTATGTCTCGTATGGATCATTAGTTTGAATTATGGTTATGTAAGAATCTATTAAGTATGTTGCTTTAAGTTATGAACTATGTTGAACTCCAGTATGTTGATGTAAGAATCTATTATGGCTATGTTATGTATGGATCTTTTAGTTGGAATTATCTTGTTTGCATAGATGCTTCATAGAATAGTAAAGTTATGAAGTTTTATCATCTAGGCTATTTTGGGTTCCGTCGACGGCGACAACCCCTAAAGACTAAAACTTTGGCTATTTTGGGTTCCGTCGACGTCGACAACCCCTAAAGACTAAAACTTTGGCTTTGGGTTCCGTCGACACCTACAACCCCTAAAGACTAAAACTTTGGCTTTGGGTTCCGTCGACACCGACAACCCCTAAAGACTAAAACTTTGGCTATTTTGGGTTCCGTCGACGTCGACAACCCCTAAAGACTAAAACTTTGGCTTTGGGTTCCGTCGACGTCGACAACCCCTAAAGACTAAAACTTTGGCTATTTTGGGTTCCGTCGACGTCGACAGCCCCTAAAGACTAAAACTTTGGCTTTGGGTTCCGTCGACGACGACAACCCCTAAAGACTAAAACTTTGGCTATTTTGGGTTCCGTCGACGCCAACAACCCCTAAAGACTAAAACTTTGGCTATTTTGGGTTCCGTCGATGTCGACAACCCCTAAAGACTAAAACTTTCGCTTTGGGTTCCGTCGACGTCGACAACCCCTAAAGACTAAAACTTTGGCTATTTTGGGTTCCATCGACGTTGACAACCCCTAAAGACTAAAACTTTGGCTTTGGGTTCCGTCGACGTCGACAACCCCTAAAGACTAAAACTTTGGCTATTTTGGGTTCCGTCGACGTCGACAACCCCTAAAGACTAAAACTTTGGCTATTTTGGGTTCCGTCGACGCCGACAACCCCTAAAGACCAAAATAACAGAAAGAGTACACACATAACCCTCTCATCTCTTGGGGCATAATTGACATAGTTTAGATTCATGACTAATAACAGAAAGAGTACTCTAACAGATAGCATGTCAAACCAAAATAATAATTGTGTTGAAACAGACTTAACTTGCCCCTCATCTCTTGGGGCATCACTGACATAGTTTTGAAACATGACTCATACATAGTAGCAAGATTACTCCACCAGATAGCATGTCAACCCAAAATGATAACTGGTTTGAAACATACATAACTTGCCCCCTCATCTCTTGGGCATAACTGCCATAGTTTAGAAACATGACACCGACACTCGTGTATTTCCACTTGCGATAAAAGGACATCCATCCAAAGATGAGTTGTAGGGCGGTGAAGTGGAAGCACCAGAAGAGGAAGCCCCAGCAGCAGCTCTTGGTGCAGAGAAAGGCCTTGAATGCCTTGCAGCACCATGCCTTGCACCAGCTCTTGGTGCAGCCTGTGCTCTTGGTGCAGCATGTGCTCTTGGTGCAGCATGTGCCCTTTCTGGTGCAGCATGTGCCCTTGCTGGTGCAGCCTCTCCTCTTGCTGCAGTCCGTGCTTCATCAACATTCCTTGATCTTCTAGATGCCTTGCAAAAATGAAGGAAACATGAAGAGAAGGAAACATACAATAAATACAAAACATAGTACTAGTTAACAAGGTGCTTACCACATGCTTATTTTTTCTCAAAGCCAACTCTGGTTTCAATTGTTTGCTGCAGTTGGTGTATCTATGGCCTTGCAGCCCACAATTGCTGCATGTTATAGTGGCCATTCTTGAACTCTCCTTTGGCTTTGGGACCTCAAATCTGCCCTTTATCCTCTTTTTCTCTCTTTCTTCCCTTCTTCACATGAAATTTAGGTGGCTCTATGTCTGGTCATGTTGTCTTTGTCCAATCATGTTCACCAGGAACAGGATATACCATTGGTTCATAAGCTGCTAGGTAAAATGGTTTTTTGAAGAATTTGGAGACATAGTCCTCTGGAAACCTTTTTGCCTAGTTAATTGCTGATATTGCATGGTTGCATGGTGTCCCACTCAGGTCCCACTTTCTGAAACCACATGTATGAAGTGCCAAGTTGACAGCATGTGTTTGCTGCCCACTGGTTACTTGCCATAGATTAACACCAGCTTGAATGGGTTTACAAAATCCGGCCCTTTCCTTTTCCACCTCTAACTTCTCAGCATAATGGGGTGTGATCTCCCACAGAGCTTCCCTTCCACTCTCTCTATTCCTATGCCACCTCACCATCTGCTTATTCTGAATACCATCAATCATAGTCCTAATAGGTTTTTTCCTAAAATCAAGAATTTACTTGTTGAACACCTCAGATAGGTTGTTAACAACCAAGTCTGTCTTACACTTTGTGTCAAAAGCATGCCTAGCCCAGAATCTTGCAGGTATTCCACTCAGCCACTTCCAAGCTTCCTCACTCTCATTTTTTAGATCATTCATTGCAATGTCAAACTTGTATTGGTTATAAGCATAACTAGCATTATCCATGCATTTCTTAGGATCATCTCCCCTAAACCCAGCATTCTGGAAGTTGCCATACAAGTGTCTAAGGCAAAATCTTTGGTGGCAATTGGGAAATACTTGATTAATTGCATTTAGGAGGCCCTGTTGACATAGCATATCATACTAAGCTACTGACATCATAGTATAAGGACCAAATTTGCATTAAGATAAACAAGAGGATGCATTCATACCTTTTGTCTATCAGACATGATAGTATAAGGACCAAATTGTCCAACTTTTCCTCCTAGACATATCTTCAGTTGGTGCAGAAACCAACACCAATTTCCTGTATCCTCTTGTCCAACAATACCAAATGCCAGTGGGAAAATATTGTTGTTGCCATCTCTGCCAGTGGCAGCAAGTATTTGAGCTCCAGTGGTGAGCTTAATAAAGCAACCATCAACACCTATATTGCATTTGTAAGACCAAATTCAGTAACTGTATGAAACTATCAAACTATTCTATATATGTCATCTATATAACACTACTAACCTACTAAATAAAGCACTACTAACCTACTAAATAAAGCACTAAAATAAAGCATATACAACACTACTAACCTACTAAATAAAGCACTAAAATAAAGCACTAAAATATAAAACAGGTCACTAACACTACTATATAACACTACTAACCTACTAAATAAAGCACTAAATAAAGCACTAAAATAAAGCATATACAACATATAACACTAACCTACTAAATAAAGCACTAAAATAACCTACTAAATAAAGCACTAAAATAAAGCATATACAACATATAAAACAGGTCACTAACCTATGAATGGTCTGCATGCACTGAGAAAGCCCTCCCTTGCTCCATTGATGCAGAAGAACATAGCATGAAACCTTGGTCCTGGATGTGGTATTTTTGTAGTAGGTTTTGGGGTTACAGTTGTAACTATAACTCTACTCCCAGGGTTTGTATCCATGATTGTTTGAGTATAGTCCCCCAACCTGGGATACTGTTTCTTGTGCTCTCCTAAAACAGCCTCTACAGCAAGGTTTTTGGCCCTATAGGCCACGTGCTTGGGCACATCAACACCATACTTCTCATTGCAGTTGTCAATCAGAGTCAAAATACTTGTGTTTGGATCAGACATGAATAGGGACTCATATGCCTGTGCAAGCCACTTTGCACTAACCCTTGATGTCTCTGTAGTGCTAGGGAAGTGTGCTGCAGCCTCATTTTTTTATTGTAAATGTCTTCTCCCCTTTGATAACTGCTGCAACTATGAAGAACTGACAATGCTCCTCTTTGCATTGAACAATTATCCTTTTGTCTGAGTTTCTATGATACCTAAAATTTCTGGCCTATGTAATGTGCAAGCTCAACAGAGCATCTCTGAATTGCTGCTGGTTTGTGAAACACATGTGCATACATAGCTGTTGATGTGGTTGCTCCAGTTTTTCATTGTACCATATCCTTGCTGGCCTTTTCATGGCCCTACTCTTCCTTCCTTTTGGTAGGACAAATGCTAGTGGCTCAAATTGATCATCTTCACTATCCAATAGCAACCCAGTATCTTCTTCATCTGATGATGGCCTGAAATCTGGTTTCAAGTCCTCTAACACATTAGAATGTGTCTTAGTGGTGGTCCCTCTCCTAACTGGCAGCTTTTGCCTCTTTTTACCAGCTGCTTTCATGGGTGGTTCCTTCTCCTTCTCAGAATCTTCCTCCTCATCCTCCTCAATATCAAACAACTCCTCAACCTCAGTGTCACCCTCATAGTGTAGTTGTTCCTTATCTGAATCTTCATCTGTTTCTTCATCTGAATCTGCATCCTCTTCTAGTTCTGCATCTGCTAGCCTCTTTCCCTCTATTATCTCTGTGTCTTCAGCAATCTTGTACTTCTTCATGCAGAAAGGGTTGTTGTCACTGTCATATGCCCCTTGAGAGTCATCATTACTCTTATATCCCTCCTCTTCCTCTTCTTCCATCATAGATTTGAGCTTCCTCTTGCTGACATTTCTGCTCTCTTGTGTGCACACACCAGCATGTTGTACTAGTGCACTCTTGCTTGCTTTGACTCTCATAAACAACACCACGATCATTAACAACAAAGCAGGAGGATCTCTCAGATCATACACAACAGGTTCTTCATAAAAAACTGTGGCTAATTTTTCCTCAATAACATGAGATGCAGTACTGACAAATGTTGTGGCCCTGACTAACAAGTTAAGAACTAAATTGTCCTCATTCTGCTTCTTAATTTGCTGCAACTTGATGTTTGTGTCTATCAAATCTAGGGCATGCTCTCTCTGCACTCCTATGCCTGTATTCCCCATGTGGTACAATTCATCACCGGGTTAAATCCTTGTGTTGGCATCAGTGCATACAAATTCAAATATGTGACATCTGAGTTGCATATCTTCCTATCCAAATTATGCTGAGCATCGAAATGAATCCTAACACCCCAAACAACATCATCCAAACTACAATGGACATCAAAATTGCACATTTTCAGTTCGGTAAACCTAACCCTAGCCCGAATCATGGCACAAATGAGAGAGTAGAGAGGGAGAGGACAGAGCACTTACAGTACGCCACCCAATCCATGGCTCCAGTGATGGCTCGTGGTAGGGTTGGCCACCCAGATCTCGGCCGGCCGCGTGCTGCTCCATGGACAGCCTCCATACTCCCTAAATGCCGTCGTCATTGTAGTAAGCGAATGGAATCCTCGCCGTCGACTTCGATTCCTCAGGCGCATCGCTCCGAGTCCGGGATGTCTCCGTACCACAACGCCATTGCTCAAGCCACCATGACCAATCGCCGCCTTGCCGGACTAGCCATCGCGAGGAGAGGGAGAGGAGAGGAGAGAGAAGCTAGGGTTAGACCGAGCCAAGACCGAGCCGGGTCCGTCCTAGCCACCGGCGACGCCTTTTCGGCTTGTGAACTGGATCAGTGGGGCGGGTTGTCAGATACAACGTCAACACAGAGTTATACGCGGTTTAGCCCGTATTGCAACGACCAGCCTCAAACGTGGTACCGACTTGTAAAAAAACTAAATAGTGGTACTGATCCGTTACAACTGCCCCAAGTGTGGTACTTCCCTGCAATTAACTCTCGCACAAGGGATAGAGGGAATGACAAGGAGGGGGGGGGGGAGGGGGGGCACCGGACATATGGAGGCAGCAAGCCGATTTTTAAGCTCCCCGTAAAAATATATACGGGACGGGACGTTTTCGAAACTTGGTCGGGATGATTTTTTTGTCCTTGTGCCGTAAAACGGCGGGTATTTTAGTCAAACATGTTTTTGCAGGATCTGCTAGAGTTGCTCTAAGCTCATTTTTTCAGGGACGTCCACCACAGCACGCTTAGTTTTTCTTTAGGAAGGCACAACTAGTTTTTTCTAGGCAGATATCCTCTCCTGCTGGAGTTGGGCCTCCAGCTCCAGGTACGTGGATCGGACGGCCTGGAACGTATTGTCAGGCTGGTCATAGTGGGGAGTAACTTAGACTAGTAACATGTATATGTTACTAGGCTATGTTACTACCTCTATAGTGGGTAGTAACATATATATAGTGTCATGCATCACTTCATTTATTACTTCATAGACTCATTTAGCATTGGGAACCGCTAGGTGATGGTAACATATTATGTTACTCTATTTGTCTCTCTCCTCATTAACTACTTGACACATCATCACTTTTGCTTATGTGGCATCTATGTTACTACTTATGTTACTCCCACTATGAGACTCGCCAGCGGTACACCGTCAGGGACTCAGGGTCAGGATTCTTTACCACCTCTGCAAGCAAGAAGGCAGCCCGATTTGACGCCCGTAGACTCGCCTCCTTCCTTCCCTCTGTCCACAACCGAGGCATAGGACTAGGCGATTCCAACCGGCGGCGGCGAGATGAAGCTCACCGTGATGACCGCCGACGAGCAGTTTCTCAACCTCGACGTCGACCCCGACGAATCCGTAAGCCTCCGTCCCGCCCCCCTCGGTCCCTCCTGTACTTGCCCCCCATCTCGATCTTGACGGGCAATAAAGGCTGCTTCTTTGGGCCAAAATTCGGGTGGCGAGCTCGCGAGAAGGCCGAGGAATTCCGCCGAGAAAGCGGGAACCGCAGCGACCCGCAATTCACTCCCCGCGGCGTATTGGTGCCTCGTGCTTAGCCGTAGAGTTCGATCGGATCTTTAGCTGTGACAGCTGCGGTATCTTGGTTTTGGCTAGAATCGTGCGAGTCTTCTGCTCGTGGAGCTAAAACTGAGCTGTGGTTGCGATCCATGGACGCGAAATCTATGCGGCATTTTGACTGAATTGTGCGCCCTGCGTGTTTTGCAGGTGGAGAATTTGAAGGCGCTTCTTGAGGTGGAGGTGAGCCGGCGCCAGCGAAATCTTGCTTCAGGTTTCTCTTCCTGGTTTTGCCTTGACTGGTTTGACCTCACATTGTTGGTTTTGGGTGTCTGTGCGTGGCTAGACTCAAGTGCCGTTGCAGCAGCAGCTGCTTCATTTCAATGGCAAGGAGATGAACAATGCTGAGAAGCTCAGCGCCATCGGAGTCCATGATGGTGATCTTGTGATGATGGTTGCCTCCAATAATAGGTTTGTTTGTTGTTTTTCGACATCTCTGGTTGTTCTCTAGGGAATTTCTTGAGGGGTTACATACTTACATTCCTGCTGTTCGTTATGATATGATGCTTCTGGTCTTTTTTTTTGACCTCAAAAAGACCTCTTTATTTAATAGATAATAATGTTACATCGTTCACCATGAGAGGTACAATAGAGGGGGGAGGATCATCCAACCAGACCCTACTGGCCTGGAACTTAGCCAACTGGGCTAGTTCATGAGCTACAGAATTCGTTCCCTATTCGCTTGCTCATACTTGACCCTAACAAATTCTGGCTCCATAGAAAAACAATCATGAAAAATCGCTGCAGCACTACCTGTAGGAGGCCTCTATTCATCATAATTTCTATTAATTCACTATTATCAGAACTCATAAAAACTCTATTACAACCCATGGATTCAGCTCAGAACAAACCATGCTTGAGAGCGAGAGCCTCAGCCGAAAGAACATCTTGAACCATATCCAAACGTGCATTACCCGCGGCGATGAATTTCCCTTTTTTATCACGAATGACTGCACCTGTAGTTCCCCTTAACATATCTGGATCGAAAGAAGCATCAACGTTTATCTTAACGCAATCACCTGTTGGTGGAGCCCGTCTATCCTTTCTCAACCTTGCATGTGGAACTTCAGCAGACCTGAAATTTGAGGATAATGCTTTGATTGCCATCGCAGATCTTTCTGGGGACTGCACCTGAATATCACGGCTAATTTGCCTTCTCTCCCACCATAAATACCAACAGGCCACCGCAACAAGCTCTGGCAATGGGGCTTGTCCCAAAACCAGTGACTGATCAGGGCTTGAGTACAACAATTCCTCTAGAACAGACTGTCCTGGACGATGAACAAGACAAGATCTCTCAATTAAGTCATGAATGCCCAGTGCTTGCCATACGTGCTTTGCTCGGCTACACTTGAACAGGAGATGCTTAATGTCTTCCGCTCCAATCTTACAGACTGGGCACTGCCCGCTCACTTTGATATGGCGGTTCGCCAGGGCAACCCGACAAGGAATAGTATTATGCATAGCTCTCCATGTGATGTCTTGTTTTCTTTCATATGGCGGTTCGCCAAGGAATAGTAGTATGATGCTTCTGGTCTTACATATGACGTCTTGTTTTCTTTCATTGGTACGTCGAGCTGGTTTTCTTCTATGTAGCTGTCAGTTATAATTTTGGTACATCACAATCACAAATCAGAACTGCCATGATGTTGAAAAAGATGCACTACATATTTTAGCTTAACATCCTCGTGAGTTTTAGTGCCACTGCAGTGACAATGCTTTCTACTACTAGTTAATTTCTTGGGTAAAAAATTTCAGGACATCTCAGGATATTATGAGGTTAAATCCTGATGGATCGGCAGTAAATCCTCAAGCTTTCCAACAACATATTCGTGGCGATTCACAACTTATGGCGCAACTCCTTCAGGTAAAGCTTTGTTGGTAGCTTCATTGATTTATCAATATTGGCCAGGAACCCAGGTTACAATTCCCAGATGTTAGTTGCAGAAAATATGTCCATTATTTTTCTTTGAACCGGTATCTTTTTAATTTGCAGAATGACCCTTCATTAGCTCAAGCCATCCTTGGAGATGACATCACTGAGTTGCAAAACATCTTGCGGTCACACCACCAACAAAGACTACAACTGAAACGCAAACAGGAAGAAGAGCTTGTGAGTATCTCATCGGCTAATCACTAGTTTTTATTTGGGTGCATTTATTTAAGTCTAAATTAAGAAATGCACTCAGATTTTCTTAAGTCTCAATTGATTCAGAAAACTGAAAAATGCAACTTGCACTTTTCTGCCCAGTTGCACTTTTCTGAAACAAGAAGTGCAAGTTGCACTTTTCAGTAAACTGAAATTGCACTTTTCTGAATCGATAAGAAAATCTCAGTCGATTGAGACTTAGCAAAACTATTTCCCCCCTGATAGTTATTTGATGTTCTTAGTGACAAAAGGTTGAGAACATATGCTTCTTCTTGCATTAATTCCATAGCATTTGTATAAATATATTTCCATGCTGTTACATCTATATGCTGTAAAATTTCACATCTTGCAAGTTCTCTTAGATAGATATATTTGACCACTTCAGGAGATGGTAGTTCCATGTTCTTTTTCTTGCTGTGTTCTATTTTTGCAAACTTGCTGAATAATAATAGGTTAAGTCATTGATAATTATGATTTTTTTTCAGGCCTTATTGTATGCCGATCCATTTGATGTCGAGGCTCAGAAGAAAATTGAAGCTGCAATTGACAGGTAGAAACTTTTTTGTGAGGATAACACCTGTTGACTGTTTAGGCTTCTCATATGTTACGTGGCAAATGTTAAATATCACAATCATCATTACATGACCAACCCAAGGGATGGCTTATTTATTTTAGAGTGCAGTGCTTATTTCTTAAGCCGCTGTGGAGAAGCAGTCATGAGAAGGTTAATCAAACTAAATGTAAATGAATTTGGTTATCCAATTGTTGTCCTCATCTTTCATTCAATATGCTCCGCGATAGAGAAGATGAACCTTGGTCCGCAGCAAGGCAATTTGGTTAGGTAAAGGTCCACTCGCCCTCAACAATCTGCCGACAGGGCTCTTTCCTGACGTGGAAATAGAGGCTGAGGCTGAGAGAACATTTTTATTTATTTCATTGCTTGATCGAAGGTTTACATACACATTGGACCTTTATTATACTCAGGAGCATCTGACTTGATCCACAAGTTGGATCTCAGTTCAAACTCAAGTCCGAACCATGACTCTACATTCCTATTTCAGTTGGGCTCTTCCTTAATTTAACTACTCTTTCTAATAGACCCAACCGTATCCAATAACTTGAGTTATTCCTTTTCTTAACCTTCCTATCTCTAACATAACCTACACAATGCCTATATGGATATGTTTGTCTCTTGCTGTCTTGTGGACCCACAACAAAAACAAAAATGTATCTGTTTGCAACTTCATCAAGAGAAAAATTTAGCCAAACATGTACTTATCTAAAAGCAGCTCAACCCAATGGGGTTATCAAAATCCACAACAATGCCAAACAAGCCTTAAGAATGCTTATCATAAACATAGGAATAGACATGTGACTGAATATAATGAAGACTCAGAGTGATGCATAGTGCAAAAGGGGAATTTCTTTCTTCATGCATGTAAGTATGTAACTTCTGCTAGCTTTCATGGTCGGATAATATTAAAATATTATTACTCCTTCCGTTCCTAAATATAAGCCTCTTTAGAGATTCCAATATGGACTACATACGGAGCAAAATAAGTGAATCTACACTCTAAAAAACGTCTATATACATCTGTATGTAGTCTGTATTGAAATCTCTATAAAGTTTTATATTTAGAAACAGAGGGAGTAGTTGTTACCATGTCATATGCTTTTTATGTAAAATGATGTGCACACAAAAGCTTTGCTCTGTCTTACTGTGTTTTATACTCCTTTTTTCACCTCAGCAATCTTAGTTAGATACCTGACGTTCTGAGTACTTGTAATTTGTCATTCAGAAAGGCATTGATGAAAATTGGGAGGCTGCTATAGAGCATAATCCTGAAGCATTTGGTCGAGTGGTATGTTGACTCTTTAGTAAGTCACCATGTTTCTATTTTACATGCTATTCTTATTTATTAACTGACCAGCATTCTATTTCAGGTTATGTTGTATGTGGATATGGAAGTCAACGGAGTACCTTTGAAGGTATTATGTTATTTCATATATCTATTTGTAGATAACGAGCATGGTGAACAGCTGAGCATTGCCTGTACTCAAAAGCCCAATCAATATTTTTAAATGATATTTTGAATATCAGAGAGCTTGCATGGACTTTGCTATAACTCCTTCCATATATAATTTTTGATCGCATCAATCTTAGCTAAATAACTGCAACACAATATTTTTCTTTTGAGAATAACACAATCTTATTTTAACATTTGCCAATTGTATTGTCTACCCCAATAGTTTATTCTTGAAAGTTAAATCTTCCTTTCTATTACTTGCGTTTGTGCACTAGCAGTCTACCAACTAAAAGATATGCAATAACTGGATGCGGATTTATTCAGATGCTTGATTGCTTCCTGCTACTCGTTTTGTATACGCGATCTCTTAGCTTTTCTTTCATCTACAGGCCTTTGTTGACAGTGGAGCTCAGTCAACCATCATATCAAAAGACTGCGCTGAACGTTGTGGGTACGATTATAAATTAAAATGTTATTATTGCAACTGTTTAGTCTTTCATATCTCATATGATCATTCTTCGTGTAGAAGTCATACATATTTAAGAGTTTATCTTATCATACAATGGAATTTTTCTGTACACGTGAATGTAAATCATTCACTGGAGACATTCGCTGAAATGCATTCCATGCCATATACAACTGATCACATAATCGAGTATCATTTGCAGGTTACTCAGGCTCCTTGATCAGCGTTACAGAGGGGTTGCTATTGGAGTTGGTCAATCGGAGATACTTGGAAGAATACATGTAGCGGCAATAAAGGTTTGATATTGTAAATTGCTGTACCAACGTCTAAATTTCCAGTTCTTTTGAGAATGATCCATTTTGTGCGCCATGACTTTGGACACGCTGTAATGCTATTTGAGTCATTTAAAAATTTACAGTCTGAACAAGCACTATTTAGCCTAGAGAGACATAGTAATAATATAATACCAAACTCATTACTCGGGTACAAAATTATGAATTTGATTGTTCTACAATATGTTGTCTATGTTTCAGGATACTCCTTAAGTTGAATCAGAGCCTTTAGTATTTTCTTCAAACCTAATGCCATAACTTTCATCATTATGAGAATTCATCAAGTAGTGACAGTAATTCACAATACGTTGCTATGTTTGGACAGATAGGCCATGCTTTCTATCCCTGTTCCTTCACAGTATTGGATGCTCCCAACATGGAATTCCTGTTCGGGCTTGATATGCTGCGGAAACATCAGGTAATTGCGTGACCAAGTTTTGGAATAAGTCATCGCATCTAACTCACATCCCATAATGACACATTTTGTTATCCAACGCAGTGCATTATTGACCTAAAGGACAATGTCCTTAGAGTAGGAGGTGGTGAAGTGTCAGTGCCCTTCTTACATGGTTAGTAGCTTGCCTATTTCATGTTTTTGTTCTGTAGTTTTAGTTCTTGATGATTGCATAATGAAATAGACTATTAAGTTAGATATTATTGTTAGTTTTTTCGCAATACTGAACATCCCTATATTTGTATTCTATATCATCTACTTCTACAATTTTGCAAGTCTCGGTTTTTCAATCCCTCTAATATGGTATCTTCAGAGAAAGACATCCCTTCACATATACGCGACGGAGAGAAATCGTCGAACCTAGCATCTTCTAGCCAAGGAGCAGCTGGAGTAAGCAAAATTTACTGATTTGCATAAATCAGCCTTGGTTTTCCTGTAATCATATTAGAGACACGGGAGTAATCATCCGTATATCCTTATTTACTCTATATCATCCAGGAATCGTCAAAGGCACGTGAGAAGACTCCTGATGTGCCACCGGCATCCTCTCCTGCAGGTGAGTTTACTGGTGCTCGTGTAGTTCCTTGACTTAGAGAACCGTGATCTTCTGATAACTTCTAGCCTATCGAATTGCTGATTAATTGCGACCAACTTTGATTTCCTTTGTAGGAGCTCCAGCTGTAATTCCTCCACAGGTGTCAATTTTTTCTTCAAAATTGTGGTCTTCTATACATTTGTTTTCTTTTGAGACTCCATGAATTAGATTGATCTTCACCATTTTAAGAACCCTTGTCAGGGAGGAGATTTTGAAGCAAAAGTCGTAAAGCTCGTGGAACTTGGATTTGACCGGGCATCTGTAATACAAGCACTCCAGTTGTGCAACGGGAACGAGGATCAGGCAGCTGGGTACTTGTTTGGTGGTTAGAGTCTTCAGAGCAGACCTTCTGCTCAACATTTTCTCGATTTGAACATTTATACACACACACTGATCAAGGAGATGTGGCATCCTCCATTTTAAGGAACTAAAACTTTGTGTGTGGCAGAATACAGGCTTGGTAGGGATGATTCGTATTCTGTCTTCAGTAAGAAAAAAAAACGTTTTCTTTCTTTCATTATCAGAGATACAGAGCTCGAACAAAATCAATCTATTGCAAAGCAAGTGTAACCCTACTTGCCTTTTAGCGTGTATGCCTAGTACTTCGGCATGTGTCCGATAGTCTGCATTTGGTCCAACCAAGCCCGTGATATGAAGTTTTGGCCCGTTTGGTTACACCCTAGGTCTGGTCGAGTAGGAACACTTAAATCGGCCTTTTCCATAGCCAAGCCCGAGCTCACGTGGGTGTCTGAGGCTGTACACAAGGAGCCATGCTTGAGACAGAGCAATGCAACTTGAGTCACGTGGCTGTCTAAGGCTGTACACAAGGAGCCATGCTCGAGACTTCGCTTTGCTTCCTGAAGCACCGCCACCCTCACCCTTCTCACTACACACCCGGAAATTAGAAACATTTACCATGTCCTACCCACTCAAGGAAAATGAAAATGAAGAAACCAAGCCAAATACAATAGTCTCCACTATCACACCGGAAGCAGCGAGCATCGGAGCGAAGATTTGGACGGCGAGCACTGGAGTCAATCACCAACCTCATCACCCCATGCGTAGGCGGCAACACTGCGACTGGCGATCGGGGTGTTGGGACAATCTACGGTGACAACCATGGCGGGAGTTGGAACAGGTACCGCGGTCGCTGCATCCATGGAGTAGCGAAGCTGCAACCACCCGCACGGGATGCTGCAACCGGTGTCCGACGTGCTGAAACTGGCGTGGGCGAATGTTGGAACCTTAGCTCCGAGATGCTGAAACCAGTGCCCGAAGAAGCTAGAACTGACACCTCAACCAGAAGCTGCAACCACATACGGGGATGCTGCGATGTCGGTTTGACGAGGTGATCTTAGCCAGTGCTGCGGCGAGCCGGCGTGGTCGACGGTGGTGCCTGCCATGGGGGTTGGCGAGGAGCTGCAACGAGATGAGCCGTCCGCGCTGTGAGCCGACCGAGGGAGCGTGGACGCGAGATAAATGCGGAAGGAGACGCGAGGAATAAGACGACGTGGGAGAAGATAGATCAGACGGTTGATTAAGGAGATATCGCATGGCAGGCGACCGGCCAGGACCGACGCCCAACAAGCCCCTTTTTCTTCTACAGAAATGCTGGTCCAAGACTGCAGAACAACGGTGTATATAGATAAAGCAACAAAAATCACCTAAAAGATGAAGAAGATAAAGCAACAAAAACAACACGAATGGACAAAATGATCACGTTTGCTCATCCCTGCTATTTCTCTATTAGCATCAATAATCAGATGTTTGGCGACCCCAGACCAACAGGTACGCGACGCCACAGTTGTATTACTCCTATTTACGAATGCACTACGCACATGTAAGGAACATTATACAAGAGCAAACACCGAGAGGGCACGTCCTGCACGCATGGGCATATGAGCCCACTTTTCAAAAAATGCACTTAAAACATGTTTTACAATGTCAAAGAACTCAAAACAAATTTTCACACATACATCTTCACAAATATGTATGCACCGCACAAAGCTTTATGACAAAATCTTTGTTTTGCCTCGCAAAAACATTAAAAAAATCAGTGTTTCTAAATAGCGATCCACAACACATTTTTTGTCTTTTTTGCACAGGTGAAAGAAAAAGTTACTTTTTCGCGTAACTTTCTGCGTGCGCATAGAATGTGAAGATTGTATGCGTGAGACTTTTTTTTAGAATTTTTTGCATTTAGAAAGAAGTTTTCCAAACCAGGTTCATATGTTCATGGGTTCATCCATGCACTTCTCAGCAAGCAAACACCCTACCGAGTTCCCAAATTTTGACATAGGTTGGCGGCCAACAATCGGCGTGCCACAGA
The DNA here is from genome assembly GCA_021605145.1 of Aegilops bicornis. Lineage (NCBI taxonomy): Eukaryota > Viridiplantae > Streptophyta > Magnoliopsida > Poales > Poaceae > Aegilops > Aegilops bicornis. The sequence goes on along the minus strand of CM038674.1, from coordinate 228,160,231 downwards.
TCCTCTTCCGGTTTCTATGCCGCGCTACCCGTCGGCAGTACTTCTAAACAGATATTGTTCTTTTTTTTGAGAATCACCGGGGGGGGGGGGGGGGGAGCACCCCTACCGGAATATATTACTCAAAGGGCTGCCGGGGCAGCAAGTGCAGAATTACATAGGCACGGTGCAACGTGCAGAGAGGTAAGAACACCACGAGAAGACGTCCTCCTTGTCTTGTGTTTCCACGAGACGGTGAGACCAAAGGTCTAAATCACAAATAAGGTTCCTAAGGGTTATTACAGAACATTGATCCACGGTCCTAAACAACATGTCATTACGTGCTACCCAGATCTTCCATAGTATTGCCATGAGAACCAAGGGCCATGCCGTGGTAGAGAGGTGAGGAGGCAGAGTGGCGTCCCAGAGCTCAGTGATGTCATTGTCTTGTGGCAGAATCCCAAGGCGTTGCCACTATTGGCAAGAGGGCATGTGATGAAGAGGTGCATGGAGTCTTCGGGTAACCTATCACACCGGGGGCATATATCTGAAGAGATTATATGCTTGTGTGCAAGGTTGACCCTGGTATTGAGGCGGTCCTTGCAGAGTAGCCAGGCGAAGACTTTTAGCTTGCGAGGAGCCTTGGCTCTCCAGATGAGAGAGGCAATGAGATCGTTATTTGGGCGAGTCATGAGGGCGCCATACGCGTGCTTGGTGGTGAAGCCATGACCTTGGTGTAGGAACCGTTGATCGTCCTCCGCCGAGGGCATGAAGTCCTGCAAAATAGCCACAAGCGACACAAGCTCTTGTTCTGCCGTAAGAGAGAGACAATTACAGAGGTTAGCTTTGATATCGAACCGCAAAATATTAGCCACTTTAACCAGCTCTAGGGTGGAGTGTGAGAATAGGTGGGGGAAGGTGATGGCAAGGGGTTGTGGGGTTAGCCAGGTGTCAAGCCAAAAATATGTATGTGAGCCATTGTTTGTTAACACAAAAGAGATCGTCTGTAGGGTAGGGATTTGCTGTGAAATCGTGCGGCAAAGAAAGGAGGTTTGAGGGGATGAGGAGACTAGAGCGTTGGGGTGTTGAAGGTCAAGCCACTCTAGCCAAGGTGTCTGAGTAGAGGAGAGGGCTTTGCCAGCAAATTTCATAAGAAGGCAATTGTTTTTGACCTGCAGGTTTTTAAGCCCTAAACCACCGATTTTTTTTGGTAAGCAAACATTTTTTCATGCAATAAGGCATTGAGCACCTGAGCAAGAATCTTCCCCTGCCCAAAAAAGCCCTTCTCAGAGAGTCTATTGTTTTGAGTGTTTTCTTGGGAATGCGAAACACATACATGAAATAGGTGAGGATTGAGTCCAGAACTGCAGAGATGAGGATGAGCCGATCGCCCTAGTCGAGTAGTTTCACACGCCAGCTCGTAAGTAGTTTTTGAGATCGTTCTATCGACGGGTGAAGGCATTGGTAGGAGGCTTAGTCGGGGCGAGTGGAAGGCCGAGATAAATTTGAGGAAGGGAGCGCATGAGCAGCCCATGGCGAGGGCAATGGCAGCAGCCATGGATTCCTCTGTGTGTAGAGTGGCTAGAGTGGTTTTGGAGAAGTTGATGGCGAGGCCCGTAGCTTGTGCAAAATTGTTTAGGGTTACTTTTGTTGGAAATATGCCCTAGAGGCAATAATAAAAGGATTATTATTATATTTCCTTGTTCATGATAATTGTCTTTTATTCATGCTATAATTGTGTTATCCGGAAATCGTAATACATGTGTGAATACTTAGACCACAATATTGTTGGGGAACGTAGTAATTTCAAAAATTTCCTACGAACACGCAAGACCATGGTGATGGCATAGCAACGAGAGGGGAGAGTGTCCGTCCACGCACTCGTGAGACCGAAAGCGGAAGCGTTATAACAACGCTGATTGATGTAGTCGTCGTCTTCACGATCCGACCGATCCAAGCACCGAGCATACGGCACCTCCGAGTTACGCACACGTTCAGCTCGATGATGATCCCGGACTCCGATCCAGCAAAGTGTCGGGGATGAGTTCCGTCAAGACGACGGCGTGGTGGACGATGTTGATGCTCCACCGACGCGGGGCTTCGCCTAAGCTCCGCGACGATATGACTTCTCCGGCACAGGGCTTCGCCTAAGCTCCGCGACGATATGACCGAAGTGGAATATGGTGGAAGGGGGCACCGCACACGGCTAAGGAAAGATCCGTAGATCAACTTGTGTGTCATGGGGTGCCCCCCTGCCCCCGTATATAAAGGAACAAGGGAGGAGGTGGCCGGCCTAGGAGGGGCGCACCAAGGGGGGAGTCCTACTCCCACCGGGAGTAGGATTCCCCCTTTCCTAGTAGGAGTAGGAGAGAAGGAAGGGAGGAGAAGAAGGGTGCGGCCCCTCCCCCTAGTCCAATTCGGACTAGGCCTTGGGGGGGCGCGCGGCCTGCCCTAGGCAGCCCCTCTCTCTTTCCCGTAGGGCCCAATAAGGCCCAATACTTCTCCCCGGCGAATTCCCGTAACTCTCCGGTACTCCGAAAAATACCCGAATCACTCGGAACCTTTCCGAACTCCGAATATAGTCGTCCAATATATCGATCTTTACGTCTCGACCATTTCGAGACTCCTCGTCATGTCCCCGATCTCATCCGGGACTCCGAACTCCTTCGGTACATCAAAACTCATAAACTCATAATATAACTGTCATCGAAACCTTAAGCGTACGGACCCTACGGGTTCGAGAACTATGTAGACATGACCTAGAACTATTCTTGGTCAATAACCAATAGCGGAACCTGGATGCCCATATTGGCTCCTACATATTCTCTGAAGATCTTTATCGGTCAAACCGCATAACAACATACTTTGTTCCCTTTGTCATCGGTATGTTACTTGCCGAGATTTGATCGTCGGTATCCAATACCTAATTCAATCTCGTTACCGGCAAGTCTCTTTACTCGTTCCGTAATACATCATCTCATAACTAACTCATTAGTTACAATGCTTGCAAGGCTTAGGTGATGAGTATTACCGAGAAGGCCCAGAGATACCTCTCCGACAATCGGAGTGACAAAACCTAATCTCGAAATACGCCAACCCAACATGTACCTTTGGAGACACCTGTAGTACTCCTTTATAATCACCCGATTCGTTGTGACGTTTGGTAGCACCAAAGTGTTCCTCCGGTAAACGTGAGTTGCATAATCTCATAGTTACAGGAACATGTATAAGTCATGAAGAAAGCAATAGCAACATACTAAACGATCATGTGCTAGGCTAACGGAATGGGTCATGTCAATCACATCATTCTCCTAATGATGTGATCCCGTTAATCAAATGACAACTCATGTCTATGGCTAGGAAACTTTAACCATCTTTGATTCAACGAGCTAGTCAAGTAGAGGCATACTAGTGACACTATGTTTGTCTATCTATTCACACATGTATTATGTTTCCGGTTAATACAATTCTAGCATGAATAATAAACATTCATCATGAAATAAGGAAATAAATAATAACTTTATTATTGCCTCTAGGGCATATTTCCTTCAGTCTCCCACTTGCACTAGAGTCAATAATCTAGTTCACATCGCCATGTGATTTAACATCAATAGTTCACATCTATATGTGGTTAACACCCATAGTTCACATCGACATGTGACTAACATCCAAAGGGTTTACTAGAGTCAGTAATCTAGTTCACATCGCTATGTGATTAACACCCAAAGAGTACTAAGGTGTGATCATGTTTTGCTTGTGAGATAAGTTTAGTCAACGGGTCTACATCACATTCAGAGCCGTAAGTATTTTTGCAAATTTCTATGTCTACAATGCTCGCACGGAGCTACTCTAGCTAATTGCTCCCACTTTCAATATGTATCCAGATTGAGACTCGAGTCATCTAGATTAGTGTTAAAACTTGCATCGTCGTAACCTTTTACGACGAACCTTTTTCACTTCCATAATCGAGAAACATATCCTTTATTCTACTAAGGATAATTTTGACCGCTGTCCATTGATCTACTCCTAGATCACTATTGCACTCCCTTGCCAAGCTTAGTGGTAGGGTATGCAATAGATCCGTACACAAGATGACATACTTTATAGAACCTATGGCTGATGCATAGGGAATGACTTTCATTCTCTTTCTATCTTCTGCCGTGGTCGGGTTTTGAGTCTTACTCAATTTCATACCTTTGCAACACATGCAAGAACTTTTCTTTGACTGCTCCATTTTGAACTACTTCAAAATCTTGACAAGGTATGTGTTTATTGAAAAACTTATCAAGTGTCTTGATCTATCTCAAAAGATCAAGATGCTCAATATTTAAGCACCTTCACCAAGGACCTTCTTTTGAAAAAAATCCTTTCAAATACTCCTTTATGCTTTGAATAATAATTCTACATTATTTCCGATCAACAATATTTCATTCACATATACTTATCATAAATGCTGTAGTGCTCCCACTCACTTTATTGTAAATACAGGCCTTTCCAAAAGTCTCAGATAAAACCATATGCTTTGATCACACTATCAAAGCGTTTATTCCAACTCCGAGATGCTTGCACCAGTCCATAGATGGATCACTGGAGCTTGCACATTTTGTTAGCTCCTTTAGGATTGACAAAACCTTTTGGTTGCATCATATACAACTCTTCTTTAATAAATCCATTAAAGAATGTAGTTTTGACATCCATTTGCCAGATTTCATAAAATGTGGCGATTGCTAACATGATTGAGACAGACATAAGCATCGCTACAGCTTGATTAAATCTCATTGTAGTCAACACCTTGAACTTGTCGAAAACCTTTCTGCGACAAGTCGAGCTTTGTAGATAGTAATGCTACTATCGACATCATCTTCCTCTTGAAGATCCATTTATATAATATGGCTTGCCGATCATCGGGCAACTCCATCAAAGTCCACACTTTGTTCTCATATATGGATCCCATCTCAGATTTCATGGTCTCAAACCATTTCGCGGAATCTGGGCTCATCATCGCTTCCTCATAGTTCGTAGGTTCATCATGGTCTAGTAACATGACTTCTAGAATAGGATTACCGTATCACTCTGATGCGTATCTTACTCGAAGACCTACGAGGTTTGGTAGCAACTTGATCTCAAGTTTCATGATCATCATCATTAACTTCCTCACTAATAGGTGTAGGAATCACCGGAACTGATTCCTGTGATGAACTACTTTCCAATAAGGGAGAAGGTACAATTACCTCATCAAGTTCTACTTTCCTCCCACTCACTTCTTTCGAGAGAAACTTCTTCTCTAGAAAGGATCCATCTTAGCAACGAAAAACTTGCCTTCGGATCTGTGATAGAAGGTGTACCCAATAGTTGCCTTTGGGTATTCTATGAAGACGCACTTCTCCGATTTGGGTTCGAGCTTATCAGGTGAAACCTTTTTCACATAAGCATCACAACTCCAAACTTTAAGAAACGACAGCTTAGGTTTCATCGTTAAACCATAGTTCATACGGTGTCGCCTCGACGGATTTAGATGGTGCCCTATTAAACGTGAATGCAGTCTGTCTCTAATGCATAACCCCAAAAGCGATATTGGTAAATCGGTAAGAGACATCATTGATCGCACCATATCAAAATAAAATACGGTTAGGACGTTCGGACATACCATTACGTTATGGTGGTCCATGTGGCGTGAGCCGTGAAACTAGTCCACATTGTTTTATATGAAGGCCAAACTCAGTAACTCAAATATGCTCCTCCACGATCAGATCGTAGAAACTTGATTTTCTTATTACGATGATTCTCCACTTCACTCTGAAATTATTTGAACTTTTCAAATGTTTCGGACTTGTGCTTCATTAAGTAGATATACTCATATCTGCTCAAATCATCTTGTGAAGGTCGAGAAAATAACGATACTTGCCGTGAGCTTTAACACTCATCGGACTGCATACATCGGTATGTATTATTTCCAATAAGTCATTTGCTCGCTCCATTGTTCCGGAGAATGTAGTCTTTAGTCATCTTGCCCATAAGGCATGGTTCGCAAGCATCAAGTGACTCATAATCAAGTGATTCGAAAGTCCATCAGCATGGAGTTTCTTCATGCTTTTACACCAATATGACCTAAACGGCGATTGCCACAAATAAGTTGCACTATCATTATTAACTTTGCATCTTTTGGCATCAATATTATGAATATGTGTATCACTACGATCGAGATCCAACAAACTATTTTCATTGGGTGCATAACCATCGAAGGTTTTATTCATTTAAAATGTAACAACTATTATTCTTCGACTTTAAATGAATAACTGCTTTGAAATAAATATGATCAAATCATATTCATGCTCAACGCATAAACACCAAATAACATTTATTTAGGTTTAACACTAATCCCGAAAGTATAGGGAGTGTGCGATGATGATCATATCAATCTTGGAACTACTTCCAACACTCATCGTTCGCCCTTCAACTAGTTTCATTTATTCAGAACTCCTGCTTTGAGTTACTAATCTTAGCAACCGAACAAGTATCAAATACTCAGGGCTACTATAAACACTAGTAAAGCACACATCAATAACCTGTATATCAAATATACCCTTGTTCACTTTGCCATCCTTCTTATCTACCAAATATCTCGGATATTTCCGCTTCGATGACCATTTCCTATGCAAGGTAAGCACTCGGTTTCAGGCTTTGGTTCAGCTTTGGGTTTCTTCGTGGGAGTGACAACTTGCTTGTCATTCTACTTGAAGTTCCCCTTTCTTTCCCTTTGCCCTTTTCTTGAAACTAGTGGTCTTGACAATCATCAACACTTGATGCTCTTTTCTCGATTTCTACCTTCGTCGATTTCAACATCACGAAGAGCTCGGGAATCGTTTTCGTCATCCCTTGCATACTATAGTTCATCACGAAGTTCTAGTAACTTAGTGATGGTGACTAGAGAATTCTGTCAATCACTATCTTATCTGGAAGATTAACTCCCACTAGATTCAAGCGATTGAAGTACTCAGACAATCTGAGAACATGCTCACTAGTTGAGCGATTCTCCTCCATCTTTTAGCTATAGAACTTGTTGGAGACTTCATATCTCTCAACTCGGGTATTTGCTTGAAATATTAACTTCAACTCCTGGAACATCTCATATGGTCCATGACGTTCAAAACGCCTTTGAAGTCCCGATTCTAAGCCGCTTAAGCATGGTGCACTAAACTATTAAGTAGTCATCATATTGAGCTAGCCAAACGCTCATAACGCCCCGTGACCGCTTCCTCGCAATAGGTCCGCTACCTAGCGGTGCATCAAGGACATAATTCTTCCAGGCAGCAATGAGGATAAACCTCAGATCACGGATCCAATCCGCAATATTGCTACTAACATTTTTCAATACAATTTTCTCTAGGAACACATATAAAAACACAGGAAGCAACAACGCGAGCTATTGATCTACAACATAATCTGCAAAATACTACCGGGACTAAGTTCATGATAAATTAAAGTTCAATTAATCATATTACTTAAGAACTCCCACTTAGATAGACATCTCTCTAGTCATCTAAGTGATTACGTGATCCAAATCAACTAAACCATGTCCGATCATCACGTGAGATGGAGTAGTTTCAATGGTGAACATCACTATGTTGATCATATCTACTATATGATTCACGCCGACCTTTCGGTCTCCGTGTTCCGAGGCCATATCTGTTATATGCTAGGCTCGTCAAGCTTAACCTGAGTATTCCGCGTGCAATTGTTTTGCACCCGTTGTAGATGGACGAGAACTTATCACACCCGATCATCACGTGGTGTCCGGGTACTACTGAACTTTGGCAACGGTGCATACTCAGGGAGAACACTTCTTGATAATTTTAGTGAGAGATCATCTTATAATGCTACCAACAAACAAAGCAAGATAAGATGCATAAAGGATAAACATCACATGCAATCAATATAAGTGATATGATATGGTCATCATCATCTTGTGCTTGTGATCTCCATCGCCAAGCACCGCCATGATCACCATCGCCACCGGGCGCGACACCTTGATCTCCATCGTAGCATCGTTGTCGCCTCGCCAACTATTGCTTCTACGACTATCGCTATCGCTTAGTGATAAAGTAAAGCAATTACATGGCGCTTGCATTTCATACAATAAAGCGACAACCATATGGCTCCTGCCATTGCCGATAACTCGGTTACAAAACATGATCATCTCATACAATAAAATATAGCATCACGTCTTGACCACATCACATCACAACATGCCCTGCAAAAACAAGTTAGACGTCCTCTACTTTGTTGTTGCAAGTTTTACGTGGCTGCTACGGGCTGAGCAAGAACCGTTCTTACCTACGCATCAAAACCACAACGATAGTTTGTCAAATAGACTCCGTTTTAACCTTCTCAAGGACCGGGCGTAGTCATACTCGGTTCAACTAAAGTGAGAGAGATAGACACCCGCCGGTCACCTTTAAGCGTACGCGTAATGTCGGTCCGGGCCGCTTCATCTCACAATACCGCTGAACCAAAGTATAACATGCTGGTAGGCAGTATGACTTGTATCGCCCACAACTCACTTGTGTTCTACTCGTGCACATGACATCAACGCATAAAACCTGGCTCGGATGCCATCGTTGGGGAACGTAGTAATTTCAAAAATTTCCTACGAACACGCAAGACCATGGTGATGGCATAGCAACGAGAGGGAGAGTGTCCGCCCACGCACTCGTGAGACCGAAAGCGGAAGCGTTATAACAACGCTGTTGATGTAGTAAATGCGTCTTCACGATCCGACCGATCCAAGCACCGAACGCACGGCACCTCCGGAAGTTACGCACACGCTCAGCTCGATGACGATCCCGGACTCCGATCCAGCAAAGTGTCGGGATGAGTTCCGTCGACACGACGGCGTGGTGACGATGTTGATGCTCCACCGACGCAGGGCTTCACCTAAGCTCCATGACGATATGACTTCTCCGGCGAGGCTTCGCCTAAGCTCCATGACGATATGACCGAAGTGGAATATGGTGGAAGGGGCACCGCACACGGCTAAGGAAAGATCCGTAGATCAACTTGTGTGTCATGGGGTGCCCCTGCCCCGTGATATAAAGGAACAAGGGAGGAGGTGGCCGGCCTAGGAGGGGCGCACCAGGGGAGTCCTACTCCCACCGGGAGTAGGATTCCTCCTTTCCTAGTAGGAGTAGGAGAGAAGGAAGGGAGGAGAAGAAGGTGCGGCCCCTCCCCCTAGTCCAATTCGGACTAGGCCTTGGGGGGGGGGGCGCGGCCTGCCCTAGGCAGCCCCGCTCTCTTTCCCGCAGGGCCCAATAAGGCCCAATACTTCTCCCCGGCGAATTCCCGTAACTCTCCGGTACTCCGAAAAATACCCGAATCATTCGAACCTTTCCGAACTCCGAATATAGTCGTCCAATATATCGATCTTTACGTCTCGACCATTTCGAGACTCCTCGTCATGTCCCCGATCTCATCCGGGACTCCGAACTCCTTCGGTACATCAAAACTCATAAACTCATAATATAACCATCATCGAAACCTTAAGCGTGCGGACCCTACGGGTTCGAGAACTATGTAGACATGACCTAGAACTATTCTTGGTCAATAACCAATAAGCGGAACCTGGATGCCCATATTGGCTCCTACATATTCTACGTAAGATCTTTATCGGTCAAACCGCATAACAACATACTTTGTTCCCTTTGTCATCGGTATGTTACTTGCCCGAGATTTGATCGTCGGTATCCAATACCTAGTTCAATCTCGTTACCGCAAGTCTCTTTACTCGTTCCGTAATACATCATCTCATAACTAACTCATTAGTTACAATGCTTGCAAGGCTTAGGTGATGAGTATTACCGAGAAGGCCAGAGATACCTCTCCGAGCAATCGGAGTGACAAAACCTAATCTCGAATACGCCAACCCAACATGTACCTTTGGAGACACATGTAGTACTCCTTTATAATCACCCAGATTCGTTGTGACGTTTGGTAGCACCAAAGTGTTCCTCCGTAAACGGGAGTTGCATAATCTCATAGTTACAGGAACATGTATAAGTCATGAAGAAAGCAATAGCAACATACTAAACGATCATGTGCTAGGCTAACGGAATGGGTCATGTCAATCACATCATTCTCCTAATGATGTGATCCCGTTAATCAAATGACAACTCATGTCTATGGCTAGGAAACTTTAACCATCTTTGATTCAACGAGCTAGTCAAGTAGAGGCATACTAGTGACACTATGTTTGTCTATCTATTCACACATGTATTATGTTTCCGGTTAATACAATTCTAGCATGAATAATAAACATTCATCATGAAATAAGGAAATAAATAATAACTTTATTATTGCCTCTAGGGCATATTTCCTTCAAATATGTCCCTAGTGAGCCTCTAGTTGACTAACCCGTTGATCAACAGATAGTCATGGTTTCCTCACTATGGACATTGGATGTCATTGATAACGAGATGACATCATTAGGAGAATGATGTGATGGACAAGACCCAATCCTAAGCATAGCACAAGATCGTGTAGTTCGTTTGCTAGAGCTTTTCCAATGTCAAGTATTTTTTCCTTAGACCATGAGATCGTGTAACTCCCGGATACCGTAGGAGTGCTTTGGGTGTACCAAACGTCACAACGTAACTAGGTGACTATAAAGGTATACTACGGGTATCCACGAAAGTATCTGTTGGGTTGACACGGATCGAGACTGGGATTTGTCACTCCATATGACGGAGAGGTATCTCTGGGCCCACTCGGTAATGCATCATCATAATGAGCTCAAAGTGACCAAGTGTCTAGTCACGGGATCATGCATTACGGTATTTAGTAAAGTGACTTGCCGGTAACAAGATTGAACGAGGTATTGGGATACCGACGATCGAATCTCGGGCAAGTAACATACCGATTGACAAAGGGAATTGTATACGGGGTTGCTTGAATCCTTGGCATCGTGGTTCATCCGATGAGATCATCGAGGAGCATGTGGGAGCCAACATGGGTATCCAGATCCTGCTGTTGGTTATTGACCGGAGAGCCGTCTCGGTCATGTCTACGTGTCTCCCGAACCCGTAGGGTCTACACTTAAGGTTGATCACGCTAGGGTTGTAGAGATATTAGTATGCAGCAAACCGAAAGTTGTTCGGAGTCCCGGATGAGATCCCGGACGTCACGAGGAGTTCCGGAATGGTCCGGAGGTAAAGAATTATATATGGGAAGTCGAGTTTCGGCCGTCGGGAAAGTTTCGGGGGTCACCGGTATTGTACCGGGACCACCGGAAGGGTCCCGGGGGTCCACTTGCCTTGGGGAGCAAGGCACCCCCCTTGGCCGCCGCCCCCCTAGGAGATCCCATCTCCTAGGGCCGCCGCCCCCCTGGGGACCCTATATATAGAGGGGGGAGGGCAGCCGCACCCTTGCACTTGGCGCCTCCCTTCCCCCTTGCTACACCTCTCCCTCCCGCAGACGCTTGGCGAAGCCCTGCTGGGATCCCTGCTGCATCCACCACCACGCCGTCATGCTGCTGGATCTTCATCAACCTCTCCTTCCCCCTTGCTGGATCAAGAAGGAGGAGACGTCACGCTGACCGTACGTGTGTTGAACGCGGAGGTGCTGTCCGTTCGGCGCTAGGATCTCCGGTGATTTGGATCACGGCAGTATGACTCCCTCAACCCCGTTCCTTGAACGCTTCCGCCGATCTACAAGGGTATGTAGATGCACTCCTCTCTCTCTTTGCTAGATGAACTCATAGATTGATCTTGGTGAAACCGTAGGAAATTTTTTATTTTCTGCAACGTTCCCCAACAGTGGCATCATGAGCTAGGTCTATGCTAGTTCTCTTTGCACAAGTAGAACACAAATCTGTTGTGGGGGTAGATGTTGTCAACTTTCTTGCCACTACTAGTCTTATTTTGCTTCAGCGGTATTGTGGGATGAAGCGGCCCGGACCGACCTTACACGTGACGCTTTACGTGATACAGTTCCACCGACCGACATGCACTAGTTGCATAAGGTGGCTAGCGGGTGTCTGTCTCTCCCACTTTAGTTGGAGCGGATTCGATGAAAAGGGTCCTTATGAAGGGTAAATAGAAGTTGACAAATCACGTTGTGGCTTTTTCAGAGGGTAAGAAAACGTTCTTGCTAGAACCCTATTGCAGCCACGTAAAAGATGCAACAAAAATTAGAGGACGTCTAACTTGTTTTTGCAGCAATTGCTTTGTGATGTGATATGGCCAAAAGTTGTGATGAATGATGAATGATATATTGTGATGTATGAGATCATGTTCTTGTGATAGGAATCACGACTTGCATGTCGATGAGTATGACAACCGGCAGGAGCCATAGGAGTTGTCTTAATTATTGTATGACCTGCGTGTCAATGATTTAACGCCATGTAATTACTTTACTTTATTGCTAAACCGTTAGCTATAGTAGTAGAAGTAATAGTTGGCGAGCAACTTCATGGAGACACGATGATGGAGATCATGATGATGGAGATCATGGTGTCATGCCGGTGACGAAGATGATCATGGAGCCCCGAAGATGGAGATCAAAGGAGCTATATGATATTGGCCATATCATGTCACTACTATTTGATTGCATGTGATGTTTATCATGTTTTTGCATCTTGTTTACTTAGAACGACGGTAGTAAATAAGATGATCCCTCATTATAATTTCAAGAAAGTGTTCCCCTAAGCGTGCGCCATTGCGACAGTTCATTGTTTCGAAGCACCACGTGATGATCGGGTGTGATAGATTCTAACGTTCACATACAACGGGTGTAAGACAGATTTACACATGCAAAACACTTAGGTTAACTTGACGAGCCTAGCATGTACAAACATGGCCTCGGAACACAGAGACCGAAAGGTCGAACATGAGTCGTATGGAAGATACGATCAACATGGAGATGTTCACCGATGATGACTAGTCCGTCTCACGTGATGATCGGACACAGCCTAGTCGACTCGGATCATGTAACACTTAGATGACTAGAGGGATGTCTAATATGAGTGGGAGTTCATTAAATAATTTGATTAGATGAACTTAGTCTAAAATCTTTGCAAAAATGTCTTGTAGATCAAATGGCCAACGCTCATGTCAACATGAACTTCAACGCGTTCCTAGAGAAAACCAAGTCGAAAGATGATGGCAGCAACTATACGGACTGGGTCCTAACCCGAGGATCATCCTCATAGCTGCCAAGAAAGCATATGTCCTAGAAGGACCGCTAGGTGAAGCACCCATCCCGAGAGAACCAAGACGTTATGAATGCTTGGCGATCACGTCTTGATGATTACTCCCTCGTTCGATGCGGCATGCTTTACAGCTTAGAACCGGGCTCCAAAAGCGTTTTGAGCAACACGGAGCATATGAGATGTTCGAGGAGCTGAAAATGGTTTTCCAAGCTCACGCCTGGTCGTGAGATATGAAGTCTCCGACAAGTTCTATAGTTGTAAGATGGAGGAAAATAGTTACATCGGTGAGCACATACTCAAAATGTCTGGGTTGCACAACCGCATGTCCCAAATGGATATTAACCTCCCGGACGAGGCGGTCATTGATGAATCCTTGATCGCTCCCACCGAGCTACAAGAGCTTTGTGATGAACTACAATATGCAGGGATGGTGAAAACTATTCCTGAAGTATTTTCAATCTTTGAAAGTCGGCCTGCGTAGAAATCAAAAAGGAACATCAAGTGTTGATGGTCAATAAAACCACCAAGTTCAAGAAAGGCAAGGGTAAGAAGAACTTCAAGAAGGACGGCAAGGATGTTGCCGCCGCCCGGTAAGCCGATTGCCGGGTAGAAGTCAAAGAATGGACCCAAGCCTGAGACTGAGTGCTTTTATTGCAAAGGGAAGTGTCACTGGAAGCGGAACTGCCCCAAATACTTAGCGGACAAGAAGGTCGGCAACACTAAAGGTATATGTGATATACATGTAATTGATGTGTACCTTACCAGTGCTCGTAGTAGCTCCTGGTTATTTGATACCGGTGCCGTTGCTCATATTTGTAACTCAAAGCAGGAACTGCGGAATAAGCGGAGACTGGCGAAGGACGAGGTGACAATGCGCGTCGGGAATGGTTCCAAGGTCGATGTGATCGCCGTCGGCACGCTACCTCTACATTTACCTACGGGATTAGTTTTAAACCTCAATAATTGTTATTTAGTGCCAAGTTTGAGCATGAACATTGTATCTGGATCTCGTTTAATACGAGATGGATACTCATTTAAATCCGAGAATAATGGTTGTTCTATTTATATGAGAGATATGTTTTATGGTCATGCTCCGATGGTCAATGGTTTATTCTTAATGAATCTCGAACGTGATGTTACACATATTCATAGTGTGAATACCAAAAGATGTAAAGTTGATAACGATAGTCCCACGTACTTGTGGCACTGCCGCCTTGGTCACATTGGTGTCAAGCGCATGAAGAAGCTCCATGCTGATGGACTTTTAGAGTCTCTTGGTTATGAATCATTTGACACATGTGAACCATGCCTCATGGGCAAAATGACCAAGACTCCGTTCTCCGGAACAATGGAGCGAGCAACCAACTTATTGGAAATCATACATAATGATGTGTGCGGTCCAATGAGCGTTGAGGCTCGCGGAGGATATCGTTATGTTCTCACTCTCACTGACGACTTGAGTAGATATGGATATGTCTACTTGATGAAACACAAGTCTGAGACCTTTGAAAAGTTCAAGGAATTTCAGAATGAGGTAGAGAATCAACGTGACCGAAAGATAAAGTTCCTACGATTAGATCGTGGAGGAGAATATTTAAGTCATGAATTTGGTACGCACTTAAGGAAATGTGGAATCGTTTTACAACTCACGCCGCCTGGAACACCTCAGCGTAACGGTGTGTTCGAACATCGTAATCACACTCTATTGGATATGGTGCGATCTATGATGTCTCTTACCGATTTACCGCTATAATTTTGGGGATACGCACTAGAGACAGCTACATTCACTTTAAATAGGGCTCCGTATAAATCCGTTGAGACGACACCGTATGAATTATGGTTTGGGAAGAAACCTAAGCTGTCGTTTCTAAAAGTTTGGGGATGCGATGCTTATGTCAAGAAACTTCAACCTGAAAAGCTCGAACCCAAGTCGGAAAAATGCGTCTTCATAGGATACCCTAAGGAAACCATTGGGTATACCTTCTACCTTAGATCCGAAGGCAAGATCTTTGTTGCCAAGAACAGATCCTTTCTCGAAAAGAGTTCCTCTCGAAAGGAGTAAGTGGGAGGAAAGTAGAACTCGATGAAGTACTACCTCTTGAACCGAAAGTAGTGCAGCTCGTGAAAATGTTCTGTGGTGCCTACACGGACCGGAGAGGAAATTAATGATGATGATCAAGGTACTTGAGATCAAGTTGCTACCGAACTTCGTGAGGTCTACAAGGACACGCTCCACGCCAGAGTGGTATGGCAACCCTGTCCTGGAAATCATGTTGTTAGACAACGGTGAACCTTCGAACTACGAAGAAGCGATGGCGGGCCCAGATTCCAACAAATGGCTAAAAGCCATGCAATCCGAGATAGAATCCATGTATGAAAACAAAGTATGGACTTTGGCTGACTTGCCCAATGATCGGCGAGCGATAGAAAACAAATGGATCTTTAAGAAGAAGACGGACGCGGATGGTAATGTTACCATCTATAAAGCTCGACTTGTCGCTAAGGGTTATCGTCAAGTTCAAGGGGTTGACTACGATGAGACTTTCTCTCCTGTAGCGAAGCTGAAGTCCGTCTGAATCATGTTAGCAATTGCACCATACTATGATTATGAGATATGGCAGATGGACGTCAAAACGGCATTCCTTAACGGCTAACTTAAGGAAGAACTATATATGATGCAGCCGGAAGGTTTTGTCGACCCTAAGAATGCTAACAAGGTATGCAAGCTCCAGCGATCCATTTATGGACTGGTGAAAGCATCTCGGAGTTGGAACATTCGCTTTGATGAGATGATCAAAGCGTTTGGGTTTATGCAGACTTATGGAGAAGCCTACGTTTACAAGAAAGTGAGTGGGAGCACTGTAGCATTTCTCATATTATATGTAGATGACATACTCTTGATGGGAAATGATATAGGACACTTGGACAGCATTAAGGCCTACTTTGTGATGCCCTCGATTCAATCGTACACTAATCATACACGCAAATGTGTACGATCAAGATCAAGGACTCACTGGAAGATATCACAACACAACTCTAGACACAAATTAAAATAATACAAGCTTTATGTTACAAGCCAGGCCTCGAGGGCTCGAATACATAAGCTCGAATACACAAGAGTCGTGGAAGCAACAATATTTGAGTACAGACATAAGTTAGACAAGTTTGCCTTAAGAAGGCTAGCACAAAAGCAACAACGATCGAAAAGGCAAGGCCTCCTACCTGGGAGCCTCCTAACTACTCCTGGTCGTCGACGGTCTCCACGTAGTAGTAGACATCGGTGGTGCCATCTGACTTCTTGGCTCCAACATCTGGTTGCATCAACCGGAAAGAAGAAGAAAGGGGGAAAAGGGGGAGCAAAGCAACCGTGAGTACTCATCCAAAGTACTCGCAAGCAAGGATCTACACTACATATGCAACATTATCAAAGGAAGGTCAGATATGTGGGGCTGCGTAAATGCCATAATAGAGAGAAGGCCTAGTCCTATCGAAGACTAGCATCTTCTCGAAACCACCATCTTGCAGCAACAGGAGGGAGTAGAGTAGCATAAAGTAAAGCAAAGAGAAGTGTTATCAACCTCGGCGTAGATCCTTTCCCGACTCCTGCGAGAAAGAAGTCCCAGAGCCATACTATCCAGCTTATCATCACAATCCATTTCTCATCACAATCCAATTCTCATCACAAGTATCCGATTCTAGTTGTATCGATCGGGATACAACTCCAAGTGTCCGCTATCGTAGGACAGGCTATCGATAGATGTTTTCTTCCCTGCAGGGTGCACCAACTTACCCACCACGCCGCTTAACTCCGCCGGACACACTTTCCGTGGTCATGCCCGGCCTCGGCCAAACAATACGCCGCAACCCGACCTAGGCTTAATAGAGAGGCCAGCACACCGGACTAAACCTATGCCCCGTGGGTCATGTGCCATCTCCCGAACTCCTCAGACGCTATGCAGGGCGGCCGGTGAGCAGACCTAGCTACCTCCTTCAACAAGGCAGGTGCTTACGCAGTCCAACCCGGCCAAGGCCGCTCGTCGACGCCTATTAAGCTTGGTGATGCATACGACGAGAACGCCCATACTATGCCCACGTGATGGTTAGTGCTATCGTGCCGAGGCCCCTCGGATAAAATATCCAAATCGTAGTGGATTAGGAACGCACGGTAACAAGCAGAGACTCACGAAAGATGTGACCCGTTGCCCGTCTCGAGGACTTGCGGCAAGGGCTAGGAATGCCGCCACGCCTCGTAATTATCTCGCAGCACCCTCCGTGTCAACCCGACTCCACATCACTCGCAATTAAGCTCGCGCTGGTACCCTCGTGGTCGACCCGCCTTTAGTAACATGGCTCGATGTAAAGTCATAGTAACCATAGTAACTGTGTGTCTAAACATCAAAGGGAAAGCCGAGGAATCACCCCGTGAATTCCACTTGATGTAATCATCAAGGTGAACGTAAGAGGATTCACCCTCGAGGTCCACACTTGAGGGGTTGCCTGACGTAGTCGTATCGTAAGTGGTTAAAGAGGAAATCACCCTCGATGACCACGACCGAATAACTACACTACAGGTTAACATCGGAAGTCGATGAGGTCTCACCCTCGGTACTCGATAGTAACCCAAAGAGTGTCGAGCAACTAAAGGGAAGTGATGTGCGGTGTCGGGCCTGGTCTTCGATCCCGTTGATCGGGTCTTCGATTATCCAAAGGCAATCGGGACAAAGTGGGGTCACTGATGGATCTCTAAGCAACCTGTACTAAGCAATTTAGGATAAGCAGGTAAGGTACAACAGCAGGTTACAAAAGCAGGCTATGCATCAGAATAGGAGCAATCAATAACAGTAGCAAAATCTAATGCAAGCATGAGAGAATGGAATGGGCGATATCGGGATGATCAAAGGGGGGGCTTGCCTGGTTGCTCTGGCAAGGAGGGGTCGCCGGTGACGTAGTCGATCACAGGGGCAGCATCGGTCTCGGGGTCTACCGGAGAGAAGAGGGGGAAGAAACAGTAAATATAAAGCAAACATAGCATCACAAAGCAGAATGTGGCAATATGTTGTGCCGGGAGTGACCTATCGTATGGCTACACGATAAAGGTGAAGGGGGGAAAACAACCGGGAATGTTTTCCCGGTTCCGGACCTGTGTCGGACAGACAACCGAAGGGGGAATGTCCCATGTTCAGCATGCTAGGGGCATGTGACAGAGGAACGGACCGCGTATTCGGATTCATTGGATTTTTCTGAGCAACTTTCATATAGAAAACATTTTCATCCGAGTTACGGTTTATTTTCTATGATTAACCAAAGATTAAAGCATTTTCAGAAACTATTTAAAAAAAATAGAAAAGGAATAACGATCAAGATGACGCCATAGTGACGTCAACAAATAACAGGACGGCCGACCGGTCAAAATCGACATGGGGACCCATCTCATCATAGACAATGGGTTAAACAGGTTTAAACTAATCTAAATTTAGTTAGTAAAACTACTGGGCCCACACAGCCGTTGTCTAATTAACTAAACTAATTAGTTTTAATTATTAGAATCTTTTAATTAGAGGATTAAGTGGTGGGACCCGCACGTCAGTGGCTGGGGCCTACCCAGTCAGCACAGTTGACCAGGTCAATTGGTCAACAGGGGACCAGGGGCCCCACTGGCAGTGACCCGGGGGGTGGCCCCAGGTGTGCCACGTCGGCGGCCGGCGCCGGAGACAACTCCGGCGACCAAAAATGCGGCGGAGCTCGCCGGACTTGGCCGGAAGAACGCCACGGCGCTCCGTTCGGGGCGTGCTTAGGCTCGTTTGGACGAGCGTTCAACGCCGCATCCATCTACGGGAGCCGTGCGGTCGTAAACGGCCGGAAGCTACGGCGCGGGCGGCGGAGCGGACACCGGAGTTCGGCCGTCGCGCGAACTGCGGCTGGAGGGCACGGGAGGACTACTGAAGGCTCACGGGTCTGGCGAGTCCCGAGCACGGTGGCGAGGTCGGGTGAGCACGACATCGATGAGGACGTCGGTGACGAGCACGGCGGGCGGAGGCGCCGCCACGGCCGTGACGGTAGCTACGGTTAGGGCGCAGTGAGGCGAGGAAGGAGAGGGGAGAGGACGGAGTGGAGCTCACCGAGCGGTCAAGAAAGACCCTTGGTGGCTTAGGAGCAGCAGAGCTCGCCGGGGAGGAAGGGGATCGTCGGCGGCCGTCGAGGAAGAAGACGACTCGATCCGTGGCCTGCGGTGCTCCTCGAGCTCGATGGCGAGGCGTAGCCGAGGTAGAGGTCGTCGGCGCGTCTCGTGGACGTGCTGGCGAGGCGCGGGGTGGCCGGTGGCCGCGGCTATGGCACAACCATGGCGACGGTGGCGCTCGTTGGTGGACGGGGAACGAGGGGGAAGGCGAGGAGGAATCTGGTGGGGAGAGGGAGAGGTGGAGCGGGGCAAGTGGGGAGCGGGGGAGTGAGCCCGAGGCGCGCTCGTGGCGGCCTTATCCTCATCGTCCTCGACGGCGAGGTGGTGCGGCGGGGCGCGGCACTGTCGCGGCGCGGTCGGAGGAGCAGTGGAGGGGAAGGCAGCTCAGTGGGGGGGGGGGGGTGTGGGCCACATGGCCTGTTGGGCTGCCATGTGGGCTGAGGCCCATGGGGGGGGGGGCGGTGGCCAGCTGGGCCAGTCGGCCCAGTTGAGGGGGGCTTTTTCCTCTTCTTTTTTTAAGCTTTTGCCTTTTCCTTTAACAACTTGCTGTTATAGCTATTTTTAGGACATTTAGACATTTTGCAAAAATATTGGTTCACCACCAACATTAGTAATGGATTATTTGGCACATGAAGAACATTTTAGTTTTCATGTTTGAGAAAATTTGAATTTTACTCAGAATTTGAATTTGAATTTGACTTTGATTTTTCATCAAGTGTTAATTAGCTCAGTAAGCATGGTGACCTGGCACCATTAACATGGGATTTCTGTAGCATGACACTGGGGGTGTTACAAATCTCCTCCACTACAAGAAATCTCGTCCCGAGATTTAAGTGGGGAAGTAAAGAGTAACTTCGGGAGAACTGACCCATATAGGGTTAATTGTCTGGTGAGCAATGCAGGGAATGAGGCAGAAGTATCTCTCGAGTTGAAACTTAATAAACATCGAGAGCAATGTATGAAGGTACAATAGGAAGTTTCAAGCGAATGGACAAACGATCGATACCTGAACAGAGTGTGAGAAAGGGGTTCAGAGCATTGGGAATAGATCATCTCTCGGAAGGTGGCTCGTGACAAAACACAAAGCCAAGAGCAAATGATTCTTCGGAATAAAGTATATACAGGAGAGTCAGGTTCCGATCATGTGGAACTGTGGGTTATGAGCCCACCATGTGGGTTAAAAGTAGAAAGGGGGCCGATAGCAAGGCATGTCAGGTGATAGACTGCCGCTATGTTGTCAACACGTTGGTACCAAGGGCGAGGGACGGAGAGAACTATTTTCCTGCTCGTTGAACAAGGCGGACCAGTAGGCGAAGTCCCCGTCCATCGGTGGTTACCGAAATGTCAACAGCAATGATAACAAGGTCTTACTGACAAATTTTACACCGAGGTGTTTACATAAGTAGGGAACTATTACTGCTTAGATCATAAAGATCACAAGAAAGGTTAAACAAAACAATGGAAAGGAAAATGTGGTTATTAGTTTAACCAGACCAATGGAAAGGAAAAGGTGCTTATACACAATAATTGGGAGTATATCCTTCCCAAGGGGAAGCGGAGCTGGATATACATGATATGACAACAAGTTCAAAAGCATTTAGATAAAGTGGCGAGGGAACAATCATGATATTACCCATACAACGGTGTTTGGATAATTGATCAAGAAACATTTAGCATTGCGCCTCCAATGTTCTTATTGATGTTCGGAGTAACACAGGCATACTTTTGGATAGCATTGACATTGTCATCAGGTAAAGGCCGGACCTTGGGAACACAAAGGATCCATCGGGAATTACTTGAACACCTCATGCAATTTTATCGGGGAAGATGAGGAGGTGGCCGATGGTTTCAAAGAAAATCCATCGACATGCCAAAAAGGATGTATTCCCAAAATTTATATGAACAAATTTGTGTTGGGGGCAGACAAGAATGTTGTCGATGATAACACAAATCATCGAGGGGCAAGGATGGTATTTCTATCACGAATTCGATTGATACCCTAGAAGAGCATCGAAATGTTAATGATGATCACGACACATTTGTCGAGAGGCTTCATGAAGATGTAATCGACCAGTGATGGCATCAAGTCAAAGGAATGATGAAGCGAAAGATTATTGGAACCACGGGTATGACACAAACTTGAAATCAAGCTTGTTGTTCAAAGGCGAAAAAGATATGACAAGGAAGATCGGCGTAAGCTTAGCTCATCGTCGAAAATTGTGCTTCAGGAAGAAGAACCAGGTAGCACAGTTAAAATTTGGCACGAGAATGCTATAGCCGATCATGCTAGGAATGACTTGAAGGATTATTAAACTTGTAAGCAACGAAAATTACTTAGAGTTGCTGAATCGGAGTGCAAAATCGATTCACTTATCGGTATTCTCGGTTGACAAACAACCCAGAACCCATGAAGTGACAAAGACAGGTAAGGCAGTACTCCATCAAAAGTTCATAAGATGTAGTGCAAAGGCATGATACCCTCGAGATACCAGGGGTAATACTCAAAGGTAGATCATAATAGAGGTTGGGCAGGCATATTGGTTTGTAGAAGACAAGTGCTTTAGCTTGTCCGGAAATGGGATCAAAGAAGAACAATCATGGTCGGGTCCACGACTGCAAAGAATCAAAGCAAAATACCAGATGGATTATAACAAGAGTTTATTATTATTATTACGAGCAACTTCCATGATAAGTTCTACACCGGGTCCATGGGCATGAACACAAAGGTTCAAGGTCGACTCCCACTTCTTCAATGCATAACCTTTCATTCACTCCTCATTTTCGAAGCAATTGTAGTGTAGAAGATTTATCCGCGAAGTACCGTAAGAGTAAGACTCGTGAGAACTCTCGGGTTCATACGGATTATGGAAGGCATAAGTTAAACCCATCGGGGCATTTTTACAAATCTATACAACCATCAACCAAGGAAAAGATACGAGTTCGAAAGCGGAGTATCGTAGTCAAAGCAGATGATAATACCGAAGGTATTATGTATCAGGGAAAAACTCAAAAGATTTTGGATGTGAAGGACACTGTCGGATAACAACCCAGCAATGGATCTGGCGATTCATGACAGAGTTGATGTGTTTATCGGTAATCAATCAAAATGAAGAAGGGGATGCAAAGGCATTGGCTTATAGAAACGTCTGAATGATTCGATGCTTGGGTACAAAGGAATTATGATTTCAAGATGAAGGACCGTAAGCAGGCTCGATCAAAAGATGAGTAAGTTGAATAGCACTAGGGATACAATTGACGGCAATTTGATTGGTCGAGAAACAACTCTTAGTCAAATGACGTCCAAGCTGGAAGGATGAATTCTATGATCCGACTGAGGATTGCGAGCATCCACAACATATTGAATCAACGGACTCAAAAGGATAGTGACAAAGGATGCCAATAAGATTACTAGACTTATGGGATTATCCATAATGCAAGCAGGCAAGGAGAATCACGAGTAATAGGCTGCAGAGGATTTTCGGAAGATCAGATAATATTTCCAAGTATTTAGGAAAGTATATGAACAACTGGGGATGAAGGTACAAGTGGAAAGGATGTTATTCACGGGGATTATCTGTGGTCAAGAACTGCAAGGCAATGGGCACAGGGTCTCAAGAAACATCGAGGAGTATCTGCAGAATCTTCTGGTGAAGCAAGCGATCATCGGTAATGTCGGGGCTCTCCGGGAGGAAGTGGGTAAGAGAACCTAATGTCAGAGTTAGTAAAATGTTTAACCCGAATAGAAGAGAGATCAGAGTCCCAGAGTATAGACGTGGGCCCATAAGCCACACAGCCAATGTTAGTAAAAGTTTTTCAATGACTAGACTCAACTTCGGCCAAGGAGTTGGAAAGGGGGCTACCTACAGGCAGTCGGCTCTGATACCAACTTGTGACGCCCTCGATTCAATCGTACACTAATCATACATGCAAATGTGTATGATCAAGATCAAGGACTCACGGGAAGATATCACAACACAACTCTAGACACAAATTAAAATAATACAAGCTTTATATTACAAGGCAGTGGCCTCGAGGGATCGAATACATAAGCTAGAATACACAAGAGTCATGGAAGCAACAATATCTGAGTACGTACATAAGTTAGACAAGTTTGCCTTAAGAAGGCTAGCACAAAAGCAACAACGATCGAAAAGGCAAGGCCTCCTGCTGGGAGCCTCCTAACTACTCCTCGGTCGCCGACGGTCTCCACGTAGTAGTAGACATCGGCGGTGGCATCCTGACTTGGCTCCAACATCTGGTTGCATCAACCGGAAAGAAGAAGAAAGGGGGAAAAGGGGAGCAAAGCAACCGTGAATACTCATCCAAAGTACTGCAAGCAAGGATCTACACTACATATGCAACATTATCAAAGGATGTGGACTAGGCTGCAGAAATGCCAGAATAGAGAGAAGGCCTAGTCCTATCGAAGACTAGCATCTTCTGGAAATCACCATCTTGCAGCAACAGGAGGGAGTAGAGTAGCATAAAGTAAAGTAGTAGAAGTGTTAGCAACCTCGGCGGAGATCCTTTCCCGACTCCCTGCGAGAAAGAAGTCCCAGAGCCATACTATCCAATTATCATCACAATCCATTTCTCATCACAATCCAATTCTCATCACAAGTATCCAGTTCTAGTTGTATCGATCGGGATACAACTCCAAGTGTCCGTTACCGTAGGATATGCTATCGATAGATGTTTTCTTCCCTGCAGGGGTGCACCAACTTACCCACCACGCTCGCTTAACTCCGGCCGGACACACTTTCCAGGGTCATGCCCGGCCTCGGCCAAACAATACGCCGCAACCCGACCTAGGCTTAATAGAGAGGCCAGCACGCCGGACTAAACCTATGCCCCCAGGGGTCATGGGCCATCTCCCCGGGAACTCCTGCACGCTATGCGAGGCGGCCGGTGAGCAGACCTAGCTACCTCCTTCAACAAGGCAGGTGCTTACGCAGTCCAACCCGGGCCGCCGCCGGCCGACGCCTATTAAGCTTCGGTGATGCATACGATGCGTAACGCCCACACTATGCCCACGTGATGGTTAGTGCTATCGTGCCGGAGGCCCTCGGATCAAATATCCAAATCGTAGTGGATTAGGAACGCAGCGGTAACAAGCAGAGACTCACGAAGATGTGACCCCGTTGCCCGTCTCGAGGACTTGAGGCAAGGGCTAGGAATGCCCGGCCACGCCTCGTAATTATCTCGCGGGCACCCTCCAGGTGAACCCGACTCCACATCACTCGCAATTAAGCTCGCGCGGGTACTGTTGGGGATGTAACTACTGAATATAAACCGCCCTGAAGGGGTCGGTTTACCCTCGGCCATAATTGGGGCCCATGAAGACTCAGAAGGTGGCGCTTGCTGTAGAGCTTAGAGGCCCGGAGCCCAGGGGCGAATTAGGGCCCATAATGGTAAAACCGCCATAACCATGTAACTTGTGTTGTAAGATAAGAGAAAGGAGAGACCGAGCCGGACACTTGTATGAGCCGGCCTCGGGACTCTGTAGACCGGCCGGACGTCAACCCGTGTATATAAGGGGACGACCCGGCGGCGGTTTAGAGACAGACAACAACAATTCAAGGCTTAGGCGAAGCTATTGCTCCCTAGTCGCCGAAATCACATCAATCCCATCACAAACTAGACGTAGGCTTTTACCTTCATCGAAGGGGCTGAACTAGTATAAACTCTTGTGTCTTTGCGTCCGCTTAACCCCTCTAAGTTAACCCGTACGATGGCCCCGCGACTAAGTCCTTCCATTAGGACATCTGCCGTGACAATTCCACGACAGTTGGCGCCCACCGTGGGGCTATCGCACGATGGTTTGATGATCTTAGAGGGCAAGTTCGAAGGACTCGAAGGCTATGCTGTAGGCCGGATGACCAAGAGTCGTCGCGGCAAGCTCTACATCGATGATGCAGGCTGGGGCCCCAAGGCCGGCTCGATTGAGTACGGGTACCGGGTCCCCTTTGGTGGCATACACGTGTTCATCGGCAAGATCGGTGAGCCAGGGCCTAGGCCGGACATCTGCACCGACCTCGTCAAGACGGCTCAGCGGGCGAAGAAGAATCCTGCCCTGGCTAAACCGGCTGTCAAGCGTGCTTTCGTGGGAGTCATCCACGGAGGAGACTATGAGGGCGGATCAGCATCTGGTGGCGAAACCGTTGTCTACTCTGATGACGAGTCGTCGACCGGAGAAACTGAGTCTCTGTACCAGCTGCAAGATGGTCAGATCGGGGGCTATTCCGACGGTGAGAGTATTCTGGACCCCTTTGATCTGCCCAACCGGGTTGGAATATTCATGGCTGGTACACAAGCGACGCTTCACTCTTCGACCGCTGCACCAATGGTCGCCGGTTCAACAATGGGCGATGGCGGCCGGCGAGAGGCCCCTGTCGCCCGCCGGCTCAAGTTTTATCAGAACTATTTGACGCATTGGCTGTGCTCATGGCAGAGGTTAACCCGACAGATCAAGACCTGCATAATGCGGAGATTGCAAAGGTGAAGGAACAAATCACTCAGGCTAAAGCGGATCTGGCGGCCGCGGACGTTAGGATGGCGGCAGAACGGGCCGCTTTGGATGCGCAGGCATATAGGCTCATGCTGGATCAGAACGCGTCGCATGAAGTCATGAAAAGAAAGTATAGATCCTGTTTGCCCTCGGTTTTCGAGGGAAGAGACCTCTTCAACACCCGTGAGCAGGGACCAAGATCCGCCGCCGGTGGTGAACCGCCGAAGCTTACACAGGGCGCGCCGATTCAGCCCCCTGTGATAGATCTGCCTCGCCATCATGCCGGTAGCGCCTCGAGGCTGTAAACACCTCCAGTCACTACTCCAACCCGATGGATAACCTTGTTGCGGCTGCAGCGCCGTTGGAGGCGATTCCAATCGAAGGCGATTCACCACAGCGGTAGAAACACGCTGGTCAAAGAGCTCCTTAGGACGGCTCGTCCAACAGAAGCATATTCATATAGCCGGATCGGATCCACTCCACCCCGCCCAAGCCGGAGCTATAGCAGTACGCAGATGAACCGCCGTGTCAAGTAATGCGCAGCGGTGCACCTCAGCAACAACCCGGCGGGTGGTTTCGAAAACGCTCAAGAGGTGGTGGACCGGGCCAGGGCACGTAGGGAGGCCGAGTTAGCAGCACAGCGAGAGGATCATCAGCTCGCGCCGGTTCGACCGACCATCTTCGAGCCTGGGGTCACATCTGGCTCATTGGGGGTGCCTTGCCTCATACCCGCTTTACGCAATGTACGCTTGCCCAAGGACTTCAAGGGGCCACGCAAGGTGCCCAATTATACCGCCGATCCGCTCCGGAGCGTGGATAGAAAGTTATGAGATGGCCATGGAGATGCCGGATGTGGATGAAGCTGCATGTGCAAAGTATTTCACCATGATGCTTGAAGGCACGGCCCGTGCATTTGGTTGAAAAACTTGCCACCCAATTCCATCAGTTCATGGGCTCAGTTGCGGAACCGGTTCATTCAAAATTTCAAAGACACCTGTAAGCAGCCCATGTCTGTGGTGGACTTGGCGGCTTGTGTCCAGGCAGAGGGAGAATCCACAACCCGTTGGGTACGCCGCGTTTCGGAAGTTTTACATTCTTCAGACCGGATCAACACTGATTCTGCAATCTTAACCCTAGAAGGCAACTGCCGGTTCAAACCTTTAAAATTGAAGCTGGGTCGCATGAAGCGTTTTTGCAATGACATGGGCACTCTCATGGGCGTTTTAGTGAAGTATGATGTTTCTGATAGTACCAAGGATCCCGAGTCTGAGGAGGATGATGAAACAGGGAAGGGAAAACAGAACAGCAACACCAGAGGCCAGCAGCATCAGTCGGCGGGTAATGGAGGAAACAAGCGTAAGGCGAATGGTAACATGGGCTTCGTGGCCAACACCAACGCGCAGGACAAGGGTCAACGACGCAAGGGTAAACATCCAAACCGGGGTGGTGCGCCTAATCACAATCCGGATCGGTTGAATTATCTGTTGAATCAACCCTGTCCGAAGCATGGACGAAGGAGGTGCCAGCAAACCACCTCTGGAAGGATTGTTACATTATGCAGGAGTTCAAAAGTTCTAATGCTTTCCGGTATGATCAAGGGCCCGGCGGTTCGTGGTCCGCCCGGTTACGATGGAGGAAATTCCGGTCCGTGGTTTAATGGTAATCCGGCGGCGTAACAATCGTAACAATCGGAGGAACCAAGGTGGTTACAATCAGCGGCAGCAACGATCGGGTTATCAAAGCAATCCGGGCGGTTGAATGGTGGGCGATATCACGTCTTCACCACTAGCTTGGACAAGCGAGACCGGAAACTTCGAAGCGGGCGATCAACGTTGTTGAACCGGCCGTGCCGCATTACCTACGCTGGTCAGAGCAGCCTATTGTGTGGAGTAGAGAGGATCATCCGCCTCGGGTTGACAATCCGGGTCAGCTAGCCCTAGTGGTGGCGCCTCAGGTGGGAGGACACAAGTTTACCAAGGTGCTGATGGACGGAGGAAGCAGCATAAACATCCTGTATTATGAGACCTTCCGTCGTATGGGACTAACAGATAAACATCTCAAGCCGTCCAATACAGTGTTTCATGGTGTGGTGCCTAGCAAGTCAGCATATCCGGTTGGTAAAATAGCTCTGGAGGTGGCCTTTGGGGATGAACATGACTCCAGATCGGAAACATTGACATTTGAAGTGCTGAAAATTCAAAGCCCTTACCACGCCCTGTTTGGGCGGCCGGCTTATGCCAAGTTCATGGCGCGGCCTTGTTATGTCTATTTGCAGCTAAAAATGCCGGGTCACAAAGGGACGATAACGGTTCATGGGAGCCGCAAGATCGCTTTAGAGTGTGAGGAAGGTGATGCGGCTTACGCAGGGTCAGTTTGTGCCACCGAAGAGCTAAAGTATTATAAAGATAATGTTGATCCGGCGGATATGACCCCGTTGAAGAAGCCAACTACAGAGCACGATCCGGATCTGAAGTTTAAATCGGCGGCCGAGACTAAACTTGTTGACTTTGTGCCCGTGATTCGTCCAAGCGGTTCAAAGATCGATGCTAACTTGGATCCTAAATAGGAAAGCGCGCTCATCGAGTTCATCCGTGAGAATCGGGACATTTTTGCATGGAAGCCTTCTGACATGCCAGGTGTACCGAGAGAACTCGCCAAGCACACTCTTAATGTTGATCCCAAGTACAAACCGGTAAAGCAGTTTCTTCGCCGGTTTAACGAGGAAAGGCGCAAGGCCATTGGAGAGGAGGTTGCCAGGCTCTTAGCGGCAGGTTTTATCGTTGAAGTTTTCCATCCAGAGTGGCTTGCTAATCCGGTGTTGGTCCTTAAGAAAAACGGCACTTGGCGCATGTGTGTGGATTACACGGATCTTAACAAGGCTTGTCCGTGAGATCCTTTGCCCTCCCCGCATTGACCAGATTATTGATGCTACGGCGGGTTGTGAGCGTTTGAGCTTTTTGGATGCATATTCTGGATATCATCAGATTAAAAAGGCGGTTAAGGACCAGGAGAAGACATCGTTTATCACTCCCTTTGGAGCCTTCTGCTATGTGTCTATGCCTTTTGGGCTCAAGAGCGCCCAAGCGACTTATCAGCGTTGCGTACAGAATTGCTTGCACGAACAGATCAGCCATAACGTGCATGCTTATGTGGATGATATTGTGGTTAAATCAAGGAAGAAGGAAACACTGATTGAGGATCTGAAAGAAACCTTTGACAATTTGCGGGTGTACAAGATGATGCTTAACCCGGCCAAATGTGTTTTCGGTGTTCCGGCAGGCAAGTTATTGGGTTTTCTTGTGTCCAACAGGGGGATTGAAGCTAATCCGGAGAAAATTACGGCTATCACTTCTTTGGCTAAACCAAAGTGCATTAATGATGTCCAGCGTCTGGCGGGTCGGATTGCCGCGCTAAGCCGGTTTATCAGCCGCCTAGGAGAGAAGGCCATTCCTTTGTACCGAATCTTTGAAGAAGACGGATCGCTTTGTCTCGAGTTCAAATTACCGATGAAGCATTGGAGGATTTAAAGCGGCGATTGGCCAACCCGCTCGTTCTCGCCGCTCCCATTGACAAGGAGGCGCTTACGCTATATGTTGCTGCTAATGCCAGGCGATTAAGCGTAGCCATTGTGGTAGAGCGGAAGGAGGCGAGGAAGGAGTATCCGGTTCAACGTCCGGTTTATTACATCAGCGAGGTGCTCATTGAGTCCAAGCAGAGATATCCTCATTCGCAGCTGGTGTATGGAGTTTTTATGGCGTCGGAAGCTGAAGCAGTATTTTCAAGGGCATCCCATCACGATTGGTCGGGATTCAGCTCCCTTGGGCGATATCATACAGTAACCGGAAGCGATCGGCGGATTGCTAAGTGGGCTATAGAGCTTGGGCATACGGTTTAAAGTATGTGCCTCGGACGGCAGTAAAATCCCAGGCACTTGTGCATTTCATTAATGATTGGACGGAGTTACAAGCGCCTGAAGAAAAGCCGGATCATACCTATTGGACCATCCACTTTGACGGGTCCAGGCAGTTGGAGGGCTCGGGGGCTGGAGTCGTGTTAACTTCCCCACGAGGTGAAAAGTTTTGTTACGTCCTCCGCTTAATGTTCCCTTGTACTAACAATGCAGCTGAGTATGAAGCCTTGCTCCATGGTCTTCGGATGGCTAAGGAGATGAATCTAAGCCGGTTTAAGTGCTTCGGTGACTCGGACTTGGTGGCCCAACAAGTGTCAGGCACTTGGGATTCCAAAGACCCACTCATGGCTGCATATCGTCGGGAGGTGGATGTTGCTGCAGGTCATTTTAAAGGCTATCAGGTGGACCATGTGGATCGTCGGAAGAACGAAGTGGCGGACACTTTAAGCCGGTTGGGCTCTCAACGCAAACCGGTCCCACCCAATGTCTTCCTTGATGTACTGCACAACCCATCAGTCAAGCTTCCTGATGAAATAGATTTGGCTATTCCTGATCCGGAGGCTCAGTTGGTGGCAGCCCTGCATGTCATTCCGGATTGGACGCTCCCTTATTTGGCGTACATGAGCCGGGGCGAGTTACCAGAAGATGAGACATTGGCCCGGCAGATAGTTCCCGGTCTAAGTCTATGACCATTGTTAATGGCGAGCTGCATCATTGCAAGGTGTCGTATGCGTTTCAGTTGTGTGTCCCCTGAGGTAGGTTGTGAAATATTGCGTGAGATCCACGAAGGGATCGTGGTCACCACGCCGGTTCAAAATCCTTGGTGGCTAAGGCGTTCCGCCATGGTTTTTATTGGTTGACTGCCCATGCTGATGCGGAAGATCTGGTCAGGCGATGTGATGGTTGCCAGAAGTTTTCTAGACATGCTCATATACCAGCCCAAGAATTAAGGATGATTCCAATTACTTGGCCGTTTGCGACTTGGGGGCTGGACATGGTGGGACCTTTTAAAAGGTCCAAGGACAAGAAGACACACTTGCTGGTAGCAGTTGACAAATTTACAAAGTGGGTCGAGGCAGAGCCTGTTAGCAAGTGTGATGCGGCCACGACGGTTCAGTTCATCAAAAGGGTGATCTTCCAGTTTGGGTTTCCACATAGTATCATCACAGATAATGGTACCAATTTGTCTAAAGGTGCCATGAAGGAGTTTTGTGCACGTGAGCACATCCGGCTTGACGTTTCTTCAGTAGCTCACCCACAATCCAATGGTCAAGCGAGCAGGCTAATCAGAGATCTGAGAGGTATCAAGCCCCGGCTTATGGTCCCTTTACGAGAGGACGGGCTGCTTTGGGTAGAAGAGCTACCATCATGTTATGGAGTATAAATACTACCCCTAACCGATCCACTGGATACACACCGTTCTTTATGGTCTATGGAGCGGAAGCGGTCCTCCCCAGCGATATCCGTCATGACTCGCCTCGTGTGGCAGCCTATGTTGAGGCAGATAACGAGGCAGCACGGCAGGATGCTTTGGATCGACTGGATGAAGAACGAGATATGGCGGCTGCTCGCTCGGCGATTTACCAGCAGGATCTTCGTCGGTATCACAGTCGACGGGTCAGAACCGTAACCTTTCAAGAAGGAGACTTGGTGCTTCGCTCATTCAAGACCAGACGGATATGCACAAGCTATCCCCACCTTGGGAAGGGCCTTTGTGGTCAGCAAGAATCTGCACAACGGGTCATACTATCGATTGATGTTCGAGAGCATAAAGACTCACGCACGCCGTCAAGAGGAGACCAACAGGCCGTGGAACATAGCTCATCTTCGACCTTATTATACCTGAGCCATCGGCTCTCCTTATGTACATATTATGACAATGTATATGTTATGAATAAAAGCAATAAACCGGAGCCTCGGCTAAAGCGGGGTATCCGTACTGTAAAAATCCGGCTTGGGTATATGGAGTTGTTGTCTTAAAGCGGCCTCCGGTTTATCCCTTGAGCTTGCTTTTCAGAAGCTTTTAGATGTCATCTGGGGGCTTGGTCATGTCCGAACCAATGCAACACCTTTTGATAGGCGAAAGCCACCAGATCACTTGGGGACATGGTCAAGTCTGAACCAGTCACGCCTCTTGGTCGGCCTAAGGTCATAAAGTCACTTGGGGGCTTGGTCGACCCCGAACCATTGCCACGCCACTTGATCGGCATAATGCCACAGTTTCAGTTGGGGACCTGGCTGACTTGAACCATAGCTACACCTTATTGGGAGCTTGGTCGTGTCCGACCATGGTAACGCCATCTGATCGGCTCAGTAAAGCCTCTTTTTGCAAACGTGTTTATCATTGCCTTTGTTCCCGTACTTCATAACTATTATTAAAATCGGTTCAACCAGTCCATTGACGGAACTTGGTTTATTTTTTAATCCGGAGACAACTTTCCCGGTTTGATTTTTTTCTGATTAACATCCTATTATGGAGTAACAGGGGGCTTAAAATGACCCGGCACGGTTTACCTGTTAAACCGGCATTCTAAAACACAGAGCTGTTGTCTCCTTTGGACGGTAATGGTTTATACAACCTCTGCTTCAAGGTTGGCCCAGCCAATCGCATGCCCGACAAGGCGGTATTTTTGTATCACAAAATTTTGATCATATACCTCAATATTTCCTTACATATACATATGAGCGTCACAAGCGGTGGCGACATAAAGCCGTGGCAGTTTAAGAATTGGTGATTGCGGTGCAAAATAGGTTGAAGGTTTCGATTATTCAATCTATAGTATCAGCACCTCTGCACGAAGGTTGCAGACTGAAGGCATAAAGGCATATTCAAAACAAAAGTGCTGGCTATTCTATTACAAGGCCTTCCGAGGCCCAAAATTTCGAATGGCGGTATGACTAGCAGCTTATGATGCATCAACCGGCTTGACGGATTAAGCTTCCTTGCCGGGTTGACGTGAAGAAGATGGGTCGTCTGGCGTCGGTTCAGCTTCTTCCTCTTCCTCACCCAATGGCCGGAAGTCATTGGTAGACCAGTCAATCCGGTTTAAAGCCTGAAAGACAGCCTCTTCACTTATAAGCTCAGCGGATCAACGTCGAGGCATAAGTGTGCTTACGGATTGGAGGAACAAGGTTCTGCACTTCTGGAATGACAAATTCCACCCGCTTGTTGTTTGCATCATAGAAAGAGCGGTAAACCGCCAGGTTAGCTTCTGCTGCCAGTTGGATCGCCAGAGGACGCATCTCCTTTGTTATTCGTTTGAGGGCATCATTATCAAAAGCTTCGCCATTTTCTTGAGCACTGGGAAGCCCTTGGCTATGTAAGCCGGATCAAGGTCCGCTATCCACGCCTTGCCGCGAGTTAGAGCCAATAAAGTGCCAGCCCGGGCTGCGGATCGTTTTAACTCTTCAAGTTATGCCGGAATCATGGATAGCCGGCCCAGCGTATCTTTGATCAAGGACGGAGCTGTGTTATCATACGACGTAGCGCATATGACTCGCTGGGTGCCGGTATACAGTTGCTCAATCAGCGTGTATGCAACCTTGAGCTTCTTCCGCATATCAGAGCCCAGATGAGCAATACGCTTCCCTATACCGGTTTAAGACGGTTCAAGTTAAACTGACGGAAATATCAAAACAGAATAGTAATCAGTGAAAAATCTCTTACCAAAGATCGCAGAGGTCATGGCATTAATTTGACGCTTTAGTCCGGTGAGCTCTTCTGTCACCGGTTTAAGAGCCGCTTCAGCATCTTCCGCCCATTTTAGCAAACCAGCCTTCTCGGTGTCCCAGTTGGCCTGCTCGGATTTATACCACTCCTTGAGCTGCTCCATAGTGGTCAAGGCGGTTTTCAATTCATCCTTGGCCTTGGTGGTTTCTGCTTGTTGAGTCTTCAGATTGGCACGAAGGTCCTGGAGTTGTACGGTTTGCTGGTATATCTCACTCTGATAAAAATGGATCACGTTAGTTGTTTCATTGTGAAGTCCCAAGCTCAATACAGGTATTCAACTTGGCACTTGGGGGCTAATGGCTAATTGATCTCATCTTGCTATGGTGATACAAGTTAAGTCCCGGTTTAACTATGCTAAGTTGAACCGGCCCTTGGGGGCTACAACACTGAAGTTTGAGGCGTATGAGTTTTATATTAAGTCCCGGTTTAAATATGCTAAGTTGAACCGGCCCTTGGGGGCTACTACACCACAAAAGTACAAGAGGCATAACTCATTACCTCATAGCGTTCCTTCATACGATTCACCGCATCGGCTTCAAGTCACGACTTGTGTAGAGTCGGTTCAGAAGCCGGAGTGAAGTTCTTGGGCAAAGAAGTTGTCATAAGTCGACATATCAGTTTTCCCTTCTCTTTACTCATGGCGGTAGACTCTTCCTTGGCGCCGTGTTTTGATAAAGCGACCGGATTGCGGCGGTGTAGGCGGTGCCCGCTACCTACGACATCATTATTTTTGACCGGGCTGTCCGGATTGGCATTCTTCCTTGGGCTTGGTATTTTCATACCCAGGCTCGGCGGTTCAGCAATTACGACCCGTTCCGCTGCAGGACTCGGTGGAGCAGGATGTGAGGTTTCCACTTGGGCATCCGGTTCAAGTTGTGGCGGATTAGCATTGTCGTCTTGGTTCAACTCGGTAGAACTGTTTTTAGCAACTTCAGGCTTCTCGCCATGGTGCTCTGGAGTCTTCTCCGGATCAACATCCACAGTAGGGTCAAGGGTTTTTGCCTTCTTACTTAAGAGAGCCTTGGTGCTGCAATGTTCAGAGTTAGAGTAAGATAAACCGACCAATGCGAAGAAAACAAAAAAGGAAAAAAGAGTATTATGCTTACCCCGCAGCAACTTTAAGAGGAGGCAGTTGAGTGGTTGATGAACCGCCAGATGAGTTGGAAGAGGCCTGATAATTCGGATCAGACGGATTGAGAGGACATCGGAAGAAACCTTTCAAAGGATAACGCTTTTCAGAGAACAAATCACCTCTGGACGACGCTATCGGGTTAGGGTCTCAGGTAAACCGGACGATGTAATTTGTTGACCGCTGTGCCGGGTCGTACGGCGCTCTTCAGCCTGCTGTGTCTTCAAAGAAAGGTTCGGATTCAAATGAGCACGGGAGTGAGATTTTTTCACTTTCCGGATCGCGGCGAATTCTTTTAACCGGCACAAGATCAGATTCGGAAGAAAGAAGGATTACCTCAACAGGATCGGCATGACTGACTTCAGCATCATCCTGGGAATTGTAACTGTCAATAGGATGAAGGATAAAAAGGGACAAAAGTAAATCAAGCTTTACCTCAGCTTCTGAATCTTCTTCTTCCGGCGGATCAGAAGACTCGGCGGTTTTCCTCTTACCAGCTTTTTTGGTGGCCTTGGACTTTACACGAGGAACCCGGGCCGGTTTGGTTCGTTTCCAGAAGGAGCTGTTAGCCTGAAGGTAACAAGGATTAATATATATCAATAAGGCATTAATATCAGAAGAGTGATGAGCGGAGCCTTACTGCAGGCGGTTTGTTGGAAACACAGAACGGGGCCAACCCGGTTTGGCTGCAGACGGAGATCGGTTCATCAAGCATTTTCTTCACTGCCTCAGTGACTTCAAGCTCAGTTATTGGTAGTTCGTGACGTCTTTGAGGGTCTTTGAAGCTACCAGTGTATTCGTGCATCAAACCGGGGCGACGGCTTAACGACAAGATGCCCCAAGAAACCCAACACCGAACAAGGTCAATACCAGTTAAGCCATTGGCCATTAGAGCCCGGAGTTTGATAATTTGAGGCGCAAAATTCTTCCGTTCTGCGGCGGTCAAGCGTAAAGGCAATGGGTGATGGTTGCTAAGCCGGTGAGGGCGGTAGCCCGACAAGGGGTTCTCATTTGTTAGGAGCGGTATTCGGCAATAGAACCAGGTTTGGTTCCAATCTTTCGGATGGCTATGGTGTTTTGCGTGAGGAAAGTCTACTTCCTTCCTTTTACGGATTGAAACGCCACCCGGTTCCGTGTTAGGACCATCCGAAAACTCCGTCGGCGGTTCAAATGAAAGAAATCCTGAACAGCTCCACAGATGGTTCTTCTTGAAGATAGACTTCACGTAAAACTTGGAAATTGCATATATTGGACACAGAAGTTCGGACCAATATCTTGTGGATGGAGTTGGAAACTTGCGAGGAGATCCGGAAGAATTTTGATCCCAAGCGGGCTGAATCCCGGTCTAAGTGTTGCATGAATACAATTACTTCTCCTTCTTTAGGTTCAGGAGGGCATTCGCATCCTAACACGCCAATGGAGGACATTTTTGGAGGCTAAAGCGCGGTGGTGACATATCCATTGAGTTGCGTCTCGGTGATCTTGGACCGGACCCAATTGCAAGCCGAGAATTGTTTGGCCATTCCGGAAGAAGAAAGCTGCGAAAGGAAAAGTACAAAAGCGGTTCACCGTTAACGGTTCGAACATATTATACAATGCTAAACCGCAATTTGGGAGTCAATTCCAATTTCCGTTTAATCGAGGACTAATGGAGTATGGCGGGTTAGCTATCGTAAAATTAAACCGCCCTTAGGAGGAAGAGACAGAATCGAAAATCTGCTAAGTGTGGATGTAAACAGGTTTCACATATGAATGGAGTTAATTTGGATCTACCGAAGATTCAGTAAGAAAAAATTTCTGCGACCCATGCAAGCTTTATATAGGGCAGGGAAGTTCGTGCGTTCTAACAAGAGGGTCTGAACAAAAAGAAAGATGTGCAGAGTACTAAACTGAAGGCGGAGCAGTTACTACACAGGATATATGCTACGTTGGATTAAAAAGCCATGGCAGAGTAGGTATGAAAAGTCTAGGGATGAACACCTATGAACGACGATATGAACAGGAGCCTCAAGATGCAGATCTAGGGAATGAGGAGGAGCCTTACCCGATGCACAGAACAGCGGAGGAGCGCCGAGAGTCTCTGGTACAACCAGGTTGATACAGCGGCCTTGCACTGACGCGGTGTTCGGAGGTCGGAGGCGACGACGGAGCTTCAGAGCTGGAGCGTCGCGAGGAAGAAGCGCGGAAGGAGGAAGAGGAGAAAGGGCCTTCCGGTCTATTTATAATGAGACGGAGTAATTAACAGGCGCGAGAATCGAGGAGTTGAAAGCGGCGGACGGCGCAGCAGTCGCCTCGATTTCCGGGATAGTATTAAATGAAGGGAATCTTACTGTTTGGGCTTCTTTAATAAAGATGACGTCAAGATGCTCCGTTGCTGTGGTCGGAGGATGATGTCACGGCGGTTTAAGCAGATGGTGGTTTACGAAATATGAAGGAAGATATTC
Organism: Aegilops bicornis; assembly: GCA_021605145.1. Classification (NCBI taxonomy): domain Eukaryota; kingdom Viridiplantae; phylum Streptophyta; class Magnoliopsida; order Poales; family Poaceae; genus Aegilops; species Aegilops bicornis. The sequence goes on along the minus strand of CM038674.1, from coordinate 228,123,155 downwards.
AGAGTTTCCTAAGATGTTGAAGATTAACATGAACAGGTTCAAGTCAATCTGGGGCCTAATGTTGGGGATGTAACTCATCGAATATAAACCGCCTCAAGGGGCCGTTTACCCTCGGCCATAATTGGGGCCCATGAAGACTCGAAGGTGGCGCTTCTTTGTAGAGCTTAGAGGCCCGAGCCCAGTGGGGCTAATTAGGGCCCATAATGGTAAAACCGCCATAACCATGTAACTTGTGTTGTAAGATAAGAGAAAGGAGAGACCGAGCCGACACTCTTATGAGCCGCCTCGACTCTCAGAGACCGGCCGGACGTCAACCCGTGTATATAAGGGGACGACCGGCGGCGGTTTAGGGACGGAACAACAACAATTCGAGGCTTAGGCGGTTATTGCTCCCTAGTCGCCAAATCACATCAATCCCATCACAAACTAGACGTGAGGCTTTTACCTTCATCGAAGGGGCTGAACTAGTATAAACTCTTGTGTCTTTGCATCCGCTTAACCCCTCTAAGTTAACCCGTACAATGGCCCCGCGACTAAGTCCTTTCATTAGGACATCTGCCGTGACAATTCCACGACAGGTACCCCTCAGGGTCGACCCGTCTTTAGTAACATGGCTCAGTGTAAAGTCATAGTAACCATAGTAACTGTGTGTCTAAACATCAAAGGGGAAAGCCCGAGGAATCACCCCCGGTGAATTCCACTTGATGTAATCATCAAGGTGAACGTAAGAGGATTCACCCTCGAGGTCCACACTTGAGGAGTTGCACGACGTAGTCGTGTCGTAAGTGGTTAAAGAGGAAATCACCCTCGGTGACCACGGCCGAATAACTACACTACAGGTTAACATCGGCGTCGATGAGGTCTCACCCTCGGTACTCGATAGTAACCCAAAGAGTGTCGAGCAACTAAGGGAAGTGATGTGCGGTGTCGGGGCCTGGTCTTCGATCCCGTTGATCGGGTCTTCGATTATCCAATGAGGCAGTCGGGACAAAGTGGGGTCATCGATGGATCTCTAAGCAACCTATACTAAGCAGTTTAGGATAAGTCGGTAAGGTACAACAACAGGTTACAAAAGCAGGCTATGCATCAGAATAGGAGCAATCAATAACAATAGAAAAATCTAATGCAAGCATGAGAGAATGTAATGGGCGATATCGGGATGATCAAAAGGGGGGCTTGCCTGGTTGCTCTGGCAAGGACGGGTCATCGGTGACATAGTCGATCACAGGGGCAACATCGGTCTCGGGGTCTACCGGAGAGAAGAGGGGGAAGAAACAGTAAATATAAAGCAAACATAGCATCACAAAGCAGAACGTGGCAATATGTTGTGCCGGGAGTGACCTATCGTATGGCTACACGATAAAGATGAAGGGGGTAAAACAACCGGGAATGTTTTCCCGGTTCCGGACCTGTGTCGGACAGACAACCGGAGGGGGAATGTCCCATGTTCAGCATGCTAGGGGCATGTGACAGAGGAACGGACCGCGTATTCGGATTCGTTGGATTTTTCTGAGCAACTTTCATATAGAAAACATTTTCATCCGAGTTACGGTTTATTTTCTATGATTAACCAAAGATTAAAGCATTTTCAGAAACTATTTAAAAAAACAGAAAAGGAATAACGCATCAACATGACGTCATAGTGACGTCAACAGTCAACAGGACGGCTGACCGGTCAAAACTGACATGGGAGACCCATCTGTCATAGACAGTGGGTTAAACAGGGTTTAATCTAATCTAAATTTAGTTAGTAAAAGTACTGGGCGCACCTGTGAGTGTCTAATTAACTAAACTAATTAGTTTTAATTATTAGAATCTTTTAATTAGAGGATTAAGTGGTGGGACCCGCACGTCGCTGGTCGGGCCTGCCACAAAGACATTGACCTGGTCAATCGGTCAACAGGGGACCAGGGCCCCATCGGGCAAGGACCCGGTGGCCCAGTGTGTGCCATGTCGGCGGCCGGCGCCGGAGACAACTCCGGCGACCAAAAACGCGGCAGAGCTCGCCGGACTTGGCCGGAAGAACGCCACGACGCTCCGTTCGGGGCGTGCTTAGGCTCGTTTGGAAGAGCGTTCAACGCCGCATCCATCTACGGAGGCGGTGCCAGAACGGCCGGAAGCTACGGGCGGGCGGGCGGGAGCGGACATCGAGTTCGCCTCGCGCGAATCGCGGCTGGAGGGCACGGAGGACTACTTGGGAAGGTTTCTACGGGTCTGGCGAGTCCCGAGCACGGTGGCGAGGTCGGGTGAGCACGACATCGACGAGGACGCGTTGGTGACGAGCACGGCGGCGGAGGCGCCGCTACGGGGCAGTAGCTACGGTTAGAAGCGCGGTGAGGCGAGGAAGGAGAGGGGAGAGGACGGAATGGAGCTCACCGAGCGGTCAAGAAAGACCCTTGGTGGCTTAGGAGCAGCAGAGCTCGCCGGGGAGGAAGGGGATCGTCGGCGGCCGTCGAGGAAGAAGACGACTCGATCCGTGGCCTGCGGTGCTCCTCGAGCTCGATGACGAGGCGTAGCCGAGGTAGAGGTCGTCGGCGCGTCACGTGGACGTGCTGGCGAGGCGCGGGGTGGCCGGTGGCCGCGGCTATGGCACAGCCATGGCGACGGTGGCGCTCGGTGGTGGACGGGGAACGAGGCGAGGAGGAATCTAGTGGGGAGAGGGAGAGGTGGAGCGGGGCAAGTGGGGAGCGGGGGAGTGAGCCCGAGGCGCGCTCGTGGCGGCCTTATCCTCATCGTCCTCGACGGCGAGGTGGTGCGGCGGGGTGCGGCACTGTGGCGGCGCGGTCGGAGGAGCAGTGGAGGGGAAGGCGACTCGGTGGGGGGGGTGTGGGCCACATGGCCTGTTGGGCTGCCATGTGGGCTGAGGCCCATGGGGGGGGGGGGGGCGGTGGCCAGCTGGGCCAGTCGGCCCAGTTGAGGGGGGCTTTTTCCTCTTCTTTTTTTTAAGCTTTTGCCTTTTCCTTTAACAACTTGCTGTTATAGCTATTTTTAGGACATTTAGACATTTTGCAAAAATATTGGTTCACCACCAACGTTAGTTATGGATTATTTGGCACATGAAGAACATTTTAGTTTTCATGTTTGAGAAAATTTGAATTTTACTCAGAATTTGAATTTGAATTTGACTTTGATTTGTCATCAAGTGATAATTAGCTCAGTAAGCATGGTGACCTGGCACCATTAACAGGGGATTTCTGTAGCATGACACTGGGGGTGTTACATACTTGAATAAGTGTTTTTCAATGAAGGACCTTGGAGAAGCTGCTTACATATTAGGCATCAAGATCTATAGGGATAGATCGAGACGCCTCATAGGTCTTTCACAAAGAACATACCTTGATAAGATATTGAAGAAGTTCAATATAGATCAGTCCAAGAAAGGGTTCTTGCCTGTATTGCAAGGTGTGAGATTGAGCTCGGCTCAATGCCCGACCACGACAGAAGATAAAGAAGAGATGAGTGTCATCCCCTATGCCTCAGCCATAGGATCTATTATGTATGCCATGCTGTGTACCAGACCTTATGTAAACCTTGCCGTAAGTTTGGTAGGAAGGTACCAAAGTAATCCCGACAAGGAACACTAGACAACGGCCAAGAATATCCTGAAGTACCTGAAAAGGACAAAGGACATGTTTCTCATTTATGGAGGTGACGAAGAGCTCGTCGTAAAGGGTTACGTCGATGCTAGCTTCGACACAGATCTGGATGACTCTAAGTCACAAACCGGATACGTGTATATGTTGAATCGTGGAGCGATGGCTGGTGCGATTGCAAGCAGAGCGTCGTGGCAGGATCTACATGTGAAGCGGAGTACATGGCAGCCTCGGAGGCAGCGCATGAAGCAATATGGATGAAGGAGTTCATCACCGACCTAGGAGTCATACCCAATGCGTCGGGGCCGATCACTCTCTTCTGTGACAACACTGGAGCTATTGCCCTTGCCAAGGAGCCCAGGTTTCACAAGAAGACCAGTCAGATCAAGCGTTGTTTCAACTCCATCCGTGAAAATGTTCAAGATGGAGACATAGATATTTGCAAAGTACATACGGATCTGAATGTCGCAGATCCGTTGACTTAACCTCTTCCGCGAGCAAAACATGATCAACACCAGAACTCTATGGGTGTTCGATTCATCACAATGTAACTAGATTATTGACTCTAGTGCAAGTGGGAGACTGTTGGAAATATGCCCTAGAGGCAACAATAAAATGATTATTATTATATTTCCTTGTTCATGATAATTGTCTTTTATTCATGCTATAATTGTGTTATCCAGAAATCATAATACATGTGTGAATACTTAGACCACAATATGTCCCTAGTGAGCCTCTAGTTGACTAGTCCGTTGATCAACATATAGTCATGGTTTCCTGACTATGGACATTGGATGTCATTGATAACGACATCACATCATTAGGAGAATGATGTGATGGACAAGACCCAATCCTAAGCATAGCACAAGATCGTGTAGTTCGTTTGCTAGAGCTTTTCCAATGTCAAGTAGTTTTTCCTTAGACCATGAGATCGTGTAACTCCCGGATACCGTAGGGAGTGCTTTGGGTGTACCAAACGTCACAACGTAATCGAAAGTGACTATAAAGGTATACTACGGGTATCTCCGAAAGTATCTTGGGTTAACACGGATCGAGATCGATTTGTCACTCCGTATGACGGAGAGGTATCTCTGGGCCCACTCGGTAATGCATCATCATAATGAGCTCAAAGTGACCAAGTGTCCGTCACGGATCATGCATTATGATATGAGTAAAGTGACTTGCCGTAACGAGATTGAACGAGGTATTGGGATACCGACGATCGAATCTCGGGCAAGTAACATACCGATTGACAAAGGGAATTGTATACGGGTTGCTTGAATCCTCGACATCGTGGTTCATCCGATGAGATCATCGAGGAGCATGTGGGAGCAAACATGGGTATCCAGATCCCATCGTTGGTTATTGACCGGAGAGCCGTCTCGGTCATGTCTACGTGTCTCCCGAACCCGTAGGGTCTACACACTTAAGGTTCGGTGACGCTAGGGTTGTAGAGATATTAGTATGCAGCAAACCGAAAGTTGTTCGGAGTCCTGGATTATATCCCGAACGTCACGAGGAGTTACGGAATGGTCCGGAGGTAAAGAATTATATATGGGAAGTCGAGTTTCGGCCGTCGGGAAAGTTTCGGGGGTCACCGGTATTGTACCGGGACCACCGGAAGGGTCCCGGGGGTCCACCGGGTGGGGCCACCTATCCCGGAGGGCCCCATGGGCTGAAGTAGGAGGGGAACCAGCCCCTGGTGGGCTGGTGCGCCCCCACTTGGGCCCCCTGCGCCTAGGGTTGGGAACCCTAGGGGAGGGGGCGCCTCCACTTGCCTTGGGGGGCAAGGCACCCCCTTGGCGGGCGCCGCCCTAGGAGATCCCATCTCCTAGGGCCGGGCGCCCTGGGACCCTATATATAGAGGGGAGGAGGGCAGCCGCACCCTTGCACTTGGCGCCTCCCTTCCCCTTGCTACACCTCTCCCTCCCAGACGCCTTGGCGAAGCCCTGCCGGGATCCCTGGTGCATCCACCACCACGCAGTCGTGCTGCTGGATCTTCATCAACCTCTCCTTCCCCCTTGCTGGATCAAGAAGGAGGATACGTCATGCTGACCATACATGTGTTGAACGCGGAGGTGCCGTTCGTTCGGCGCTAGGATCTCCGGTGATTTGGATCACGACGAGTACGACTCCCTCAACCCCGTTCCCTTGAACGCTTCCGCTCGATCTACAAGGGTATGTAGATGCACTCCTCTCTCTCGTTGCTAGATGAACTCATAGATTGATCTTGGTGAAACCGTAGGAAATTTTTTATTTTCTGCAACGTTCCCCAACAACTTTAAGGGCTGCGACAGCTGTCGTGGTTCTAAGACTAATAGTAGAATGGGGGGTAGGTATGAGGAGGCAAGATCCTAGCTATGGTGAAGTTGTGCATGCAAGATTTACGAGTTCAGGCCCTTCTCAGAGGAAGTAACGGCCCTACGTCTCGGTGCCCGGAGGCTGGTCGATTGGATTATGCGTGAAGTTACAGGGGGTGCGAACCCCTGTCCCAGAGGAGGGGGTGGCTTATATAGAGTGCGCTAGGACCCCAGCCATCCACCGTTACATAGGGTTCAATGTACATAAAGAGGGGACGTTACTGATAACGTTAGCATTAAAGACATATAAATGATCATTAAGACTAAGGAGTGAACGCCTGACCATTGTTATCCAGAATGACCTTAGGTCTTCTGTATTCCGAGTGGTTTCCGATATGGTTGAGTGATTGTATCCTCGTCGAATGGAGTTGGGTTATCCGAGTGAACCCACAGTCGAGTGGGTTGTGTCTTGTGGTGATTTCAGTCGGTAGAATCTGTTGTCCTTTGAATGTCCTTGACTGTAAGGTAGTGTCCATGGGTAGTGTGCTTAGATCAGGTCTATTGCCCTACCCTAGTTACATGTCATCGTCATTAGCCCCTGAATGGTTCTGGGTCCGAGTGGAGATGGAGTTGAAGATGGTTCCGACCCAACTTTCATGCTTCGGAAGCCTTTTACTTGGATTGGCGAACCATGCAAAAACTTCGACCTCATTTTCAGTCGCTTTGAGCCATTCAGAGGTTGTCGAGTGAACTTTGTTGATAAGCTTTGAGTGTTTGATATGGTATAAAATCTCCGGCATGATTGACTGCTCTGTCGTTCCCGGATCTCGCGGGATTCGAAATTTGGGGAAGCGTGTGGGGCGGAGAGGGCCGCGTTAATCGGAGTGGATTAGGCAGGGGCGCCTCGATCCCCACACCATATTTTTCGCCACGTACCGCGCGCGTGACAGTTGCGGGATTTGACAGGATTGCCTGGGCCCACAAGTCAGTCACTCGGGGAACAAGCCCATATAAGGTGTCTGGGCCGGTGCCTTTGCACTGTGCGCCCCATTTCCTTTCTTCCTCCTCTGCTTCTCCACTGCATCCGCCTCCTCCCTCGACGCCGCCGCCCAGCCCGAGCGCAACCCGCAGCGATGGCGAAGGAAAAGACGGCGACCCTGGAGCGTGCGAAGAAGGCAACGTTGAAGGCGAAGGGCAAGAAGACGAGCCGAGAAGGGTCGTCGTCAAGATCTGGCCTGCCGCCCGGCTGGATTCAGGGCGACTGGATTCGCTCCACGATCCAGCAGGAGGGTCTGGAGGATCTGGAGAAGGGGGGATTGGTTCCCCATGGCTCCTGGCGGCTTCCGGAGGACCAGACCGAGCCGCGGCCGCAAGAGGGTGAGTGTGTCCTTCTCGCTACTCACGTCGACCACGGTTTCTCTTTGCTCCCACATCCTTTTTTCCGGGGTGTTCTGAATTTCTTTGGAGCCCAACTTCATCACTTTTCTCCCAACACCATCACATACCTTGCTGCATTCGTGTCCATGTGCGGAAACTTTCTGGGGTGTCGACCGCACTAGGGTCTCTTCAAGCACATTTTCACTTGTCGTTCTTAGTCTGTAAAAAAGGCTAATCCGAGTGATGAGAGGACACACGCGATCCAGATGTGTGAAGGTTTAGGGATCTAGATGAGGGGTGAAAGCACTTTCCCAGCTATGATTCTTCCCGAGTCAGTCAGAGGTTGGCAGTCGACCTGGTTCTATTGCAAGGACCAACCGACTCCTGGACAGTCGACTGGCCTTCCCCCGTTTTCCATGGATCGAGTTGAGAAGCCCTCTCCCTTGAAAGTGACTCCAGCTGAGAAAGTGGAGGTGAATATGTTGGTTGATCGAGTAGTCCAACTTGTCCGCGATGGTGTGACTGGCATGGACTTGCTAGAGGTATTTCTCAGTCAACGTATCTAGCCACTCCAAGCCCGCGACCATCCAATGTGGATGTACTCAGGTATTGAAGACAACACTCAGATCCACCCGGAAGAAGTCGAATAGGAGACGGTGGCGCAGTGGTTGCAGGGCATCACTGGCAACAAGGACAACCCCAGGGGGTCTAGGAGGGTCCCTCCATTCGATAACACCAACGAACCAAACAAGGTCCGACTATTTCCTTCCGAGTGTCTTTTTTTGACATGTAATTGCTTTTGAAACCGACTGATACCCGGTCGACTCTGTGTCTTGCAGATTTATACTGAGATGTATTCGATGCCCAATGGGGAGCAAGAGCAGGATCAAGAGGGAGAGGTGATACGTCTCCATCGTATACTTTTCCAAACACTTTTGCCCTTGTTTTGGACTCTAACTTGCATGATTTGAATGGAACTAACCCCGGATCGACGCCAAGCCAGCAGAATCGCCATGGTGTTATTTTTGTGTAGAAATAAAAGTTCTCGGAATGACCTGAAACTTCACGTAGAATATTTTTGGAATTAATAAAAAATACTGGAGAAAGAATCAAGGGCAGGGGGCCCACACCCTGTCCAAGAGGGTGGGGGTGCGCCCCCTGCCTCGTGGGCCCCTGGTGCTCCACCGACCTCAACTCCAACTCCATATATTCACGTTCGGGGAGAAAAAAAATCAGAGAGAAGGATTCATCGCGTTTTACGATACGGAGCCGCCGCCAAGCCCTAATCTCTCTCGGGAGGGTTGATCTGGAGTCCGTTCGGGGCTCCGGAGGGGGGAATCCGTCGCCATCGTCATCATCAACCTTCCTCCGTCACCAATTTCATGATGCTAACTGCCGTTGTGAGTAATTCCATCGTAGGCTTGCTGGACGGTGATGGGTTGGATGAGATTTACCATGTAATCGAGTTAGTTTTGTTAGGGTTTGATCCCTAGTATCCACTATGTTCTGAGATTGATGTTGCTATGACTTTGCTATGCTTAATGCTTGTCACTAGGGCCCGAAAGTGCCATGATTTCAGATCTGAACCTATTATGTTTTCATGAATATATGTGAGTTCTTGATCCTATCTTGCAAGTCTATAGTCACCTACTATGTGTTATGATCCGGCAACCCCGAAGTGACAATAATCGGGACCACTCCCGGTGATGACCATAGTTTAAGGAGTTCATGTATTCACTAAGTGTTAATGCTTTGGTCCGGTACTCTATTAAAAGGAGGCCTTAATATCCCTTAGTTTCTGATAGGACCCTGCTGCCATGGGAGGGTAGGACAAAAGATGTCATGCAAGTTATTTTCCATAAGCACATATGACTATATTCGGAATACATGCCTACATTACATTGATGAATTGGAGCTAGTTCTGTGTCACCCTATGTTATAACTATTGCATGAGGAATCACATCCGGCATAATTCTCCATCACCGATCCAATGCCTACGAGCTTTTCACATATTGTTCTCCGCTTAGTTACTTTACTGTTGCTACTATTACGCTCACTACAAAACTGCTACTGTTACTTTTGCTACCGTTACCGTTACTTCCATACTACTTTGCTACTAAATATTTTGTAGCAGATATTAAGTTATCCAGGTGTGGTTGAATTGAACTCAACTGCTAATACTTGAGAATATTCTTTGGCTCCCCTTGTGTCGAATCAATAAATTTGGGTTGAATACTCTACCCTCGAAAACTGTTGCGATCCCCTATACTTGTGGGTTATCAAGACTATTTTCTGGCGCCGTTGTCGGGGAGCATAGCTCTATTCTTTGAGTCACTTGGGATTTATATCTGCTGGTCACTATGAGGAACTTGAAAGACGAAAGAACCAAAATTTATCCCTCAACTACAAGGGGAGGTAAGGAATTGCCATCTAGCTCTGCACTTGATTCACCTTATGTTTTGAGTAAACTTGCGACACCTAAACCTGCTTCTGCTATTAATTCTGATATGTCACATGTTATTGATGATGCCACTTCTTCTATGCATGATACTTATGATGAAACTATTCTATGCTTGATAATACTATGCCATTGGGTGAACTTCTTGATGAACAACTTGCTAGGGCTAGAGAGAATGAAATTATTGAAACTGATAATATTGATGAAAGTGATGATGAAGATTCTCCCCCTAGATATGAATTGCTTGTTGTGCCTGAGGGTTATGTTATGGATGAAGAAACTGCTAGAGACTTTCTTGCTTGCAATGATAGGAATGATCTTAAGAAATTATTAGCTAAGCTGAAAGAAAAATCTCTGAATGCTAGAATGAAATATGACCCTGCTTTTGCTACTTCACCTATCTGTGTTACTGATAAGGATTATGATTTCTCTGTTGATCCTGAGATAATTACTTTGGTTGAATCTGATCCTTTTTATGGCTATGAATCTGAAACTGTTGTGGCACATCTTACTAAATTAAATGATATAGCAACCCTATTAACTAATGATGAGAAAACTCACTACTACTATATCCTTGAGTTATTTCCGTTCTTATTAAAGGGTGATGCTAAAACATGGTTTAATTCTCTTGATCCTGGTTGTGTGCGTAGTCCCCAGGATATGATTTATTACTTCTCTACTAAATATTTCCCCTCTCATAAGAAACAAGCTGCTTTAAGGGAAATATATAATTTTGTGCAAATTAAAGAAGAGAGTCTCCCACAAGCTTGGGGGAGGCTTCTCCAATTACTTAATGCTTTGCCTTATCATCCTCTCAAGAAAAATGAAATAGTTGATATCTTTTATAATGGACTAACCGATGCTTCCACAGACCACCTGGCTAGTTGTGTTGGTTGTGTTTTCAGGGAAAGAACAATTGATCAAGCTGAATTGCTATTGAATAATATGTTGACTAATGAAAATAATTGGACACTTCCTGAACCAACTCCAAAGCCAACTCCGAAGAAAAGGGGTATTCTATTTCTCAGTCCTGAAGATATGCAAGAGGCAAAGAAATCTATGAAAGAAAAGGGTATTAAAGCTGATGATGTTAAGAATTTACCTCCTATTGAAGAAATACATGGTCTTAATTTGTCACTTTGTTGAAGAAATACATGGTCTTGATAACCCGACCACAGGTAGTAAAGGTAAATTCTCTCTATAGATTTGATGAAGGTGATATTCCTCGTTATAAGTCTGCTAGCCAATGCTTAGATGAGTTTTATAATTTTATTGTTAAACAAGAAAACTTCAATGCTTATGTTGGTAGACAATTGAAATGAAATGCTTATATGATTGAACACTTCAGTGATTATATGTCTAGAGTTAAAGGTGAACTTAAACTCATTAGTAAACATGCTTCTATGGTTACCACTCAAGTAGAACATGTGCTTAAAGCTCAAAATGATTTGCTCAATGAATTAAATAATAAGGAAAATGATAATGCTGTTAGAGTTATGGCTAGAGGGGGTAAAATGACTCAGGAACCTTTGTATCCTGAGGGCCACCCTAAGAGAATTGAGCAAGATTCTCAGAGAACTAATGCTGATGCACTTAGTCCCTCTAAAAAGAAGAAAAAGAAAAATGATAGGACTTTGCATGCTTCTAGTGAACCTGTTGTAGACACACCTGAGAATCCCAATGATATTTCTATCTTTGATGCTGAAACACAATCTAGTGATGAACATGAACCTAGTGATAATGTTAATGATGATGTTCATGTTGATGCTCAACCTAGCAATAATAATGATGTAGAAATTGAACCTGCTGTTAATCTTGATAACCCACAATCAAAGAATCAACGTTATGATAAGAGAGACTTCGTTGCTAGGAAGCACGGTAAAGAAAGAGAACCATGGGTTCAGAAACCCATGCCCTTTCCTCCTAAACCATCCAAGAAAAAGGATGATGAGGATTTTGAGCACTTTGCTGAAATGATTAGACCTATCTTTTTGCGTATGCGTTTGACTGATATGCTTAAAATGAATCCTTATGCTAAGTACATGAAAGATATTGTCACAAATAAAAGAAAGATGCTGAAAGATGAAATTTCCACCATGCTTGCTAATTATACTTTTAAGGGTGGAATACCAAAGAAACTTGGAGATCCAGGAGTACCAACTATACCATGCTCCATTAAAAGTAACTATGTTAGAACTGCTTTATGTGATCTCGGAGCCGGTGTGTGACGCCCCCGATTCGACCGTACACTAATCATACACGCAAACATGTATGATCAAGATCAGGGACTCACGGGAAGATATCACAACACAACTCTAGACACAAATCAAAATAATACAAGCTTCATATTACAAGCCAGGGGCCTCGAGGGCTCGAATACAAGCTCGATACACAAGAGTCAGCGGAAGCAACAATATCTGAGTACATACATAAGTTAAACTAGGATGCCTTAAGAAGGCTAGCACAAAAACAACACGATCGAAGAGGCAAGGCCTCCTGCCTGGGACCTCCTAACTACCTCCTGGTCTTCGGTGGCCTCCATGTAGTAGTATCCGTCGGCGGTGGCATCGCTCGTGGATCCACCAACTGGTTGCATCAACCGGAAAGAAGGAAGAAGGGGAAAAGGGGGAGAAGCAACCGCGAGTACTCATCCAAAGTACTCGCAAGCATCGAATCTATACTAAGTATGCATTGGTATCAAATGGAAGGGTTGTATCTGTGGACTGAACTACGTAATGCCGTAATAGTGGGGAGGCCTAGCCTATCGAAGACTAGCATCTTCAATCAGCTCCAAGCATCTTGCAGCATGTAGATGAGTAAAGAATAGCAGTTTATAATTAACAAGCATGTTGTAACAATAACGCCCAGAGATCCCTTCTCGACTCCCTGCGAGAAAGCAATCCCGGAGCCATATAACTTAAGTATCCATTTCTAGTTGTATTAGATCAAGATATAAGTCTGAATGTCCATTACCGTGGACACGATATTCGAATAAAGATCTTCCCTGTAGGGGGGCACCACGTTTTCCAACACGCTCGATCACTCTGGCCGGACACACCTTTCTGGGGTCAATGCCCGGCCTCGAAAGATCAACATGTCGCAGCCAGACCTAGGCTCAGCAGAGAGGTCCCCGCCAGTCTACATCCTAAGCACTCCGGGGTCTGGGCCCATCGCCCGTTGCACTCCGAATCGTTGTGTGCAGGGTGGATACCAGCACCACCCGTGTAGTGGATGGCACGATCCGACCATGCCACAATGCTGAACTGGACATCTAACAAAGCTTCGGCTGATACCACGACGTCGAGGCCCATAACTATTCTCGCGTGGTGGTTAGTGCGCAAAGGCCAAAGGCCAATTTAGAACAAATACTCAAACCATAGTGTATTATTAGCTCGCGGAGACGAGCAGAGACTCACGATAATGTGACCCCGTCGCCCCGTCTCGAGGAAATACGACAAGGGCAAGCCCAGCCCACTCGAGGGCTGCCAGACTTCCCGGCCGTGCCTCGTAACCATCTTGCGGGTGCTCTCCGGGCCCGCCCGACTTTCCCAAAGGTCTCAAGTAATGTCAAGGTAACTGTGTGTCCAAACATCAAGGGGAAAACTCAAGGAATCACCCTCGGAGGATTCCACTCGATGTAATCATCAAGATGAACATAAGAGGAACCACCCTCGAGGTTCACACTTGAGGGGTTGCATGACAGAGCCGTATCAGGAATGGTGAAGGAGGAAATCACCCTCGATGACCATGACCGAATAGCTACACTACAGAATTAACATCAGGAGTGCGTTATGAGGGATCACCCTCGGCACTCGATAGTAGCTCTGCAGAGTCGAGCAACAAAAGAGGCCTGATGTGATGTGAAGTGTCGGGCTCTGGTCGTCGATCATGTAGCTCGATTCGTCGATGATGAAGCAGGGGCAACAAGGACAAGGTGGGGGTCACTGATGGATCACTAACCAACCTATACTAAGCAGTTTAGGATAAGCAGGTAAGGTACAACAACAGGTACAAAAGCAGGCTATGCATCAGAATAGGAGCAAACAATAACAGTAGCAAAATCTAATGCAAGCATGAGAGTAGAGAATGGGCGATATCGGGATGATCAAAGGGGGAGCTTGCCTGGTTTCTCAGACAAGAAGGAGGGTCGTCGGTGATGTAGTCGATCACAGGGGCATCAACATCGGTCTCGGGGTCTACCGGAGAGAGGAGGGGGAAGAAACCGTAAATACATAGCAATCAGGAGCATACCAGGACAACAGGCAGATCTAGACGTGTTCTAACGCGGTGCTACACGTTATCGGCGAAGGGGGATAACATCCGGGAATGTTTCCCCAGGTTTAGCATTTTTGGACAGATGAAACCGAGGGGAAAAGTTCCATGTTTGCTATGCTAGGGACGTGTGGCGGACGGACGGACCACGTATTCGGAAATAATTAGGGCTGCCAAAACACTTTTGATAAATGTGGAACTAGGCCACATAAATACTTTGTCAAATATGAAACTGCCACCAAATGTTTCAAGGCATTTGGAAGTGACTAGGTATTTTTAGAAATTAAATAAGGCAAGATAAATGTTGCTGGACCACAAAATAAAATCCCAGGGGCATTTTTGGAACTCAAAAGAGGTTGGTTCCAACATGAAAAATATCCAAGGATTATTTGCCACACTTTGAACATTTTAGTTTTCATGTTTGGCAAACTTGGATTTTGACTTTAATTTGAATTGAATTTGAATTATGCTTCGGATCAAATGAGGATTAGTAATAGTAAGAATGATGACTTGGCATCATTAGCAGGAGATTACTATAGCTTAATTATCCGGGCGTCACAATTCTCCTCCACTACAAGAAATCTCGTCCCGAGATTTAAGGGGTGTAGTAGGGGGAAAGACTCGAGAAGGACAGGGCTCAACACAAGATAGGTACCTGGGGGCTATCTCGCGTCGTGGCATAGAGGCATCTCTCGAGTTGAATTTCAAGAAAGTCATCAAGAGCAAGGAGGAGCAATAAGAAGCTTCAAGCGGATGGACAATCGTTCGATGTCTGAAACAGAGTATGAAAGGGGTTCAGTGCATCGAAAATAAGTATTGCATCTGATAGCAGAACATATCACAAGAAGGTGGCTCGTGAATTACGTATGAAGTCAAGCGTGAGGAACAATTTTGGAAGACAGAGATGTACAGGAGAGTCAGGTTTTGATCCTGTGGAACTATGGGTTATGGGCCCACCATGTGGGTTAAAGGTAGGAAGGGCGCTAACATATGCATGGTCATGATAGCAAGGTAGGTCAGAGGATAGCATGTCAGTATGTTGGCAACAACGTTGATACCAAGGGCGAGGGACGAAGAGAACCATTTTCCTGCTTGTTAAGACGAGGCGGACCAATAGGCAAAGTTCTCGTCCATCGGCGGCTACCAGAATGTCATCAACAATAGTAACAAGGTCTTACTGACAGAGAATGTACACCGAGGTGTTTACATAAGCAGCGAATTATCACTGCTCATATATGTTACGTTACAAGAAAGGTTAAAAAACAATGAAAAGGAAAGTGTAGACTCGAATCAGTTATCGGTGTTCTCGAGTGTGTATCAACTCAGAACCCGTGAAAAATTGGAATCGGCGAGAAATAACAGTTGAGGAAGAACTCATACGAAGTTATGTAGTTCCGTGATATCCTCGAGATACCAAAGGGTAATACTCGAAGGTAGATCAAAGTAGAGGTTGGACATGTTAAACCATCTGAAGAAGGCAAGTACTTTAACTTGTCCGAGAAATGGAATCAAGGGAGATCAATCATGGTCGGAACATTGTTGCGAAGGACCAAGTATAGATATAAGATGAAATTACCACAACGGGATTATTATTATTACAAGAAGCTCCCATGATAAGATCTACATTGTTTCCATGGGCATGAACACAAAGTTCAAGGTCGACTCCCACTTCTTCAATGCATAACCTTTCATTCACTTCTCTCTTTCGATGAAGTTATAGTGTTGATATTTCATCTGGCAAAACACCAGAAGAGTAAGACTCACGAAAACTCTCGGGTTCAAACGGATTAGGGGAGACGTAGGTTCAACCCATAGGGGCATCTTAGGAACATATTCCACAACCCTCACGAGTACTCAAGCTCGAAAGTAGAGTATGGATGACAAGAGCGGGGATACAATTTACCAAAGGCATTATGCATCCGAGGAAAGGCTCACAAGGTTTACTGAATATGAAGGACGATGTTGGATAAAACAGAACAAAAGATCTGGTGGTCCACAAGGGATCTGATGTGAGCATCGATACTCACCCAGAAGAAGAAAGAAGGCAAGGACATCAGATTATAGAAATAACTGACTAATTCAAAGCTCAAAATGCAAAGGAAATATGATTTCCAAAACGGTGGATCGTAAGCGAGAGGCTCGATCAAAGACAGTAAGTTGAATAGACATAGATCGACAATCAATCAAGGTTTGATTTGCGAACACCAGCTCATGTCGGGAGCGATATACGAAATTTGAAGGGAAGAATTCTAAATTTGTTTGATGATTGCAAGCATTCACAAACATATTGAATCAAATGCTCAAAATTAAAGATGACAAAGGATACTACTGAATATTTCCAGACATATGGAAAGCATCCACAATGCAAGTAGACAAGGAGTAGCAAGAGCAATAGGTTACTAAGGATTTTCGGAAGATCGGATAATATTCCAAAGAATTTTGTGAAACAAAGAACAACTGTGGACGAACGGATACTCGGCAAGCGCGAGTAATTATCCACAGGGGTATTCATGTGGCAAAGAACTGCAAGGCAGTAGGCTCAACGGATTCTCAGGACAACAGAGAGTAATTCGGGGCATCTTTTAATAACAAGAGCAACTTGGGATGAAGGTATGAACAACAACATAGGTAGTTACTCATAAGGATTTATCGGTGGTAGGGATCGCAATGGAAAAGCGTATAAGGGTCTCGGTAAAACATCGGAGAGTATCTTCAGAATCTTCTGGTGCACCAAGCAATCATCTGGAGTGTAACACCCCGGATGTAACTTTCCATATTTGTAACTCCAACTCTTGCCATTTTCGGCTATGTGCTATGGTTTTCCCTCCGTGGTTGGGTTTTTCTTCATTTTGCATTTTGTCCATGTCATGCATTTCATATCATGTCATCATGTGCATCGCATTCGCATACGTGTTCGCCTCATGATTCCGAGCATTTTCCCCGTTGTCCGCTTTTGCAATCCGACACTCCTACATGCACCGCGCACCCTCTTGCCTCTTTTTCGTGAGCGGTGTTAAACGTTCTCGGAATGGACCGAGGCTTGCCAAGTGGCCTTGGTACACCACCGTAGACCACACATCAAGTTTCGTGCCATTTGGAGGTCGTTTGATACTCCAACGGTTAACCGGGTAACCGCGAAGGCCTCTTGTGTGTTGCAGCCCAAAACCCCTTCAAAACAGCCCAATAACCCATCTAAGTCACTTCCATGTCCACCGCCGCTCGATCACGATCGTGTGGGCGAAAACCGCACCTCATTTGGAGCTTCCTAACTCCTCCTACCTATAAAAACATCTCCTCCCCCGAAATTCCGGATCAAATCCATCCCTAACCCTAGCCCCGCTCCTCTCCGCCGCCACGGACACGTCCGTCCGGCGGACAAACGCCGCCGCCGCCCGGCCAATCCATGGCCGCCACGTGGGTGAGCCCGCGCCCACATCGCCGCCCGGCCCTGGAGCCGCCTCGGGCCCCATGCCCAGATCCGTCGCCCGGCCCAGCGTCGTCGCACCCCGCCTCCTCCGCCCGTCACGCGAACCCGCGCCGCCGCCTCGTCCATTGCCGTCGCTGGCCTCCGCCCTCCGGCCGCCCGATGCCGGCGCCGGATCCAGAATCCGGCCGCCTGCCTCTCCTCCGTCCTCCTCCGGCTTCCCGAGCTCCGGCGGCGAACCTCGAAGCCACATCAGATCTGATCGAAGCCTCAGTTGACTTTTCTTCCTCCCCCGATTTTCGTCTAAAGCCTTATCTGTCATTAATTCTGTAGCATGTTCATTGCACCACAACTTTGCACCCGTGGCTCCGTTTTGGGCGTGTAGTATACCGAATTTTTCGCCTCGAAGAGTACATCATTTCATCTCATTGCATCATTTTCATTTGAGCTCATCTTGATGTCCGAAATTCTGTTAGAAGAGGGCTATGTGATGTTAGTTTCAGATTCTTATCAGAACATGCACTTTTGTCATTTTTGCCATGATTGATGTGTGCATCCTATGATCTTGAGTCCTACATGTGTTTTGTAATATGCCATGCCATCTTTACAGGGGTGTATGCCTTGTATTTTTGTGATCTCTGTGGTGACTAGCACAAGCATGCAAACTAGGCTTCATGATGTTGCTGATTTCAGCCCCTGTTCTGCTGATATTTTTATGCCATGTAAACTTGATGCTACAGAGAGATCCATGCTTATTTTGAGATACTTCAGTAAGGATGTTTTGAACATATGGTTATGCTCTATCCATCCATGCCTTTGTTTGCAATTATGGAGCGCCATAGCTTGAGTCAATCGAGCTCTACTTTTGCTATAAAATGTTTCCTGGCAGATTGTTTACATGTTATTCAATTTTGCCAAGGTTGTTGTAGTTGATCCGTGTATGCTATGATGTTTTTCTTGCCATTTATAGCTTCTATGCCATGTCTTCTTGATGGATGTATGCTTAGTTTATCATGAAATGCTCTGTAGTGAGTGCATCGAGCTCGCGAAGATTCCTTCATAATTCTGTCAATGCCATGCCCTGTTTGCTGAATCTGTTAACGAAACTTGCTATGTTTACATGGGTGCCTTCGTTTCTTCTAATCCTTTTTGGCTCATGGTCAGTAAAGGACTTTTGCTCTATGCTTTGAGTAGATTCATGCCATGCCTTGTTTTGCTATGTCTTGTTCCTGTAGCAGGTTGTTTGCTTGCTCTAAACATGCCTTCCTGATGTTAATTTCTGGCATATTAGTATTTTCACTAAGTCTGTGAAGCTGATATATTTTGCACTTTTGCCATGCTTGTTTGGACCTGTTATGGTGTGATTTAGCCGTAGATCAGTGTTCATATTTTGTCAAGCATCTTGAGTAGATCACTGCCATATGCTTTGTTGGTACGTTTGGGTGCAGTAGCTTAATTTCTTGTTGCTTGCTATATGGTATCATGCTGTTAATGGCAGAATTGTGTCATTCTTGTTTTGCTTGTCATTTGCAAACCGCGCATCCGATTCCGGTGATCTTTATATCGATTTTAACCGAAATCATCTCACCTTTCCAGCGGCATACTTGGTTTGCCAAGTTGATGCCTTGTTCATCATTTTCCTTCCGGAGCACGCATATGCATTGCATCTCACATCTCGCATATCATGCCATGTATTGCATCATGTTGTTTGTGCATCGCCCGTGATTTATTGTGGTTCCATTGTTTGTGTTCTTGCTTTGGGTAGAGACGAGTACGTGAACGAGGAACCTGTTGAGAACGCTTACGAGGATCAAGCTTTCGACAACTCTGAGAACTTTGCAGGCAAGATGACCATACCCTCGAAATCACTTCTATCTTTGCTTGCTAGATGCTCGTTCTTTTGCTATGCCTATGCTAAGTTACCTACCACTTGCTATATCATGCCACCCATATTGCCATGTCAAACCTCTAACCATCCTTTCCTAGCAAACCATTGTTTGGCTATGTTACCGCTTGCTCAAATTTCTCTTATAGCGTTGCTAGTTGCGGTGAAGATGAAGTTGGTTCCATGTTGGAACATGGATATTTTGGGATATCACAATATCTCTTATTTAATTAATGCATCTATATACTTGGTAAAGGGTGGAAGGCTCGGCCTTACGCCTGGTGTTTTGTTCCACTCTTGCCGCCCTAGTTTCCGTCATACCGGTGTTATGTTCCTTGATTTCGCGTTCCTTACACGGTTGGGTGATTTATGGGACCCCTTTGACAGTTCGCTTTGAATAAGACTCCTCCAAAGAAGGCCCAACTTTGGTTTTACAATTTGCCACCTAAGCTTTTTTCCCCGGGGTTTTCGCGCCCCCGTGGGTCATCTTTATTTAACCCCCCGGGCCAATGCTCCTCCGAAAGTGTTGGCCCAAACTAGAGCGCTTTGAAGTGCCCCCTCAAGGAAACTTGAGGTCTGGTTTTAGTTGTACGGACTGCTCATCCGGTGTGCCCTGAGAACGAGATATGTGCAGCTCCTATCAGGATTTGTCGGCACATTCGGGCGGCTTTGCTGGTCTTGTTTTACCATTGTCGAAATGTCTTGTAGTCCGGGATTCCGAGACTGATCGGGTCTTCCCGGTAGAAGGAATATCCTTCGTTGACCGTGAGAGCTTATAATGGGCTAAGTTGGGACACCCCTGCAGGCTCTTATCTTTCAAAGCCGTGCCCGCGGTTATGAGGCAGATGGGAATTTGTTAATGTCCGGTTGTAGAAAACCCGAAGTTGACCTTAATTAAAATACATCAATCAAGTGTAAACCGTGATGGTCTCTTCTCGGAGTCCGGGAAGTGAACACGGTGTTGGAGTTATGTTTGACGTAAGTAGTTTCAGGATCACCTCTTGATCGCTACTAACTTCAATGACCGTGCCTTGCTTATCTTCTCGCTCTCTTTTTGCGTAATGTAGCCACCATATATGCTAGTTGCTTGTCGCAGCTCCACCTCACAACTCTGTCCTTCCTATAAGCTGAAATAGTCTTGATCTCGGGTGTGGGATTGCCGAGTCCCCGTGACTCATAGATTCTACCAAAACAGTTGCAGTGCCGACGATGCGGTGCAGGTGACGAACCGAGCTCAAGTGGGAGTTCGACGAGGAACGTGGTCGTTACTATGTGTCTTTTTCCCGATGATCAGCAGTGGAGCCCAGTTGGGGACGATCGGGGATCTGTGTAGCATTTGGGGTAGTCTTCTTTTATTTTGGTTCCGTAGTCGGACCTTGAGTGTAATCTGGATGATGGATGTTTATTTATGTATTGTGTGAAGTGGCGATCGTAAGCCAACTATGTATCTATTTCCCTTATGTATTACATGGGTTGTGTGAAGATTACCTCACTTGCGACATTGCTTTCAATGCGGTTATGCCTCTAAGTCGTGCTTCGACACGTGGGAGATATAGCCGCATCGAGGGCGTTACATGGAGTGAGGGCTCTCCGGGAGAAAGTATTTACGAGAACCTAGTGTTAGAGTTAATAAAACCATTTAACCCGAAATAGAAGAGAGATCAGAATCCCAGAGTATAGACGAGGAGTAAAAGATCCTAATACCACCCAATGGCAACGTGGGCCCATAAGCCACACAACCATGTTAGCAAATTAGTTTTTCAAATACTAGACTCAACTTCGGCCAAGGAATTGGAAATGGGGATCCTACAGGCAGTCGGCTCTGATACCAACTTGTGACGCTCCCGATTCGACCGTACACTAATCATACACGCAAACATGTACGATCAAGATTAGGGATTCATGGGAAGATATCACAACACAACTCTAGACACAAATCAAAATAATACAAGCTTCATATTACAAGCTAGGGGCCTCGAGGGCTCGAATACAAGCTCGATACACAAGAGTCGTGGAAGCAACAATATCTGAGTACGTACATAAGTTAAACTAGGATGCCTTAAGAAGGCTAGCACAAAAACAACACGATCGAAGAGGCAAGGCCTCCTGCCAGGACCTCCTAACTACTCCTGGTCTTCGTGGCCTCCATGTAGTAGTATCCGTCGGCGGTGGCATCTGCTCGAGGATCCACCAACTGGTTGCATCAACCGGAAAGAAGGAAGAAGGGGAAAAGGGGAGCAAAGCAACCGTGAGTACTCATCCAAAGTACTGCAAGCATCGATCTATACTAAGTATGCATTGGTATCAAATGGAAGGGTTGTATCTGTGGACCGAATCGCAGAATGCCGTAATAGGGGAGGCCTAGCCTATCGAAGACTAGCATCTTCAAGCAGCTCCAAGCATCTTGCAGCATGTAGATGAGTAAAGAATAGCAGTTTATAATTAACAAGCATGTTGTAACAATAACGCCCAGAGATCCTTTCTCGACTCCCTGCGAGAAAGCAATCCGGAGCCATATAACTTAAGTATCCATTTCTAGTTGTATTAGATCAAGATATAAGTCTGAACGTCCATTACCGTGGACACGGTATTCGAATAAAGATCTTCCCTGCAGGGGTGCACCACGTTTTCCAACATGCTCAATCACTCTGGCCGGACACCCCTTTCTGGGGTCAATGCCCGACCTCGGAAGATCAACACGTCGCAGCCCGACCTAGGCTCAGCAAAGAGGTCCCCGCCGGTCTACCTCCTAAGCACTCCGGGGTCTGGGCCCATCACCCGTTGCACTCTGGATCGTTGTGGGCAGGGTGGATACCAGCACCACCCGTGTAGTGGATGGCACGATCCGACCGTGCCACAATGCTGAATAGGACATCTGACAAAGCTTCGGCTGATACCACGACGTCGAGGCCCATAACTATTCTCGCGTGGTGGTTAGTGCGCAAAGGCAAAAGGCCAATGAAGAACAAATACCCAAACCATAGTGTATTATTAGCTCGCGGAGACGAGCAGAGACTCACGATAATGTGACCCCGTCGCCCCGTCTCGAGGAAATACGGCAAGGGCAAGCCCAACCCACTCGAGGGTTGCGAGACTTCCCGGCCGTGCCTCGTAACCATCTTGCGGGTGCTCTCTGGGCCCGCCCGACTTTCTCAAAGGTCTCAAGTAATGTCAAGGTAACCGTGTGTCCAAACATCAAGGGGAAAACTCAAGGAATCACCCTCGGAGGATTCCACTCGATGTAATCATCAAGGTGAACGTAAGAGGAACCACCCTCGAGGTTCACACTTGAGCGGTTGCACGACAGAGCCGTATCGGGAATGGTGAAGGAGGAAATCACCCTCGATGACCACGACCGAATAGATACACTATAGAATTAACATCAGGAGTGCGTTATGAGGGATCACCCTCGGCACTCGATAGTAGCTCTGCAGAGTCGATCAACAAAAGGGGCGTGATGTGATGTGAAGTGTCGGGCTCTGGTCGTCGATCATGTAGCTCGAGTAAATGCCGATGATGAAGCGAGGCAACAAGGACAAGGTGGGGGTCACTGGTGGATCACTAACCAACCTATACTAAGCAGCTTAGGATAAGCAGGTAAGGTACAACAACAGGTACAAAAGCAGGCTATGCATCAGAATAGGAGCAAACAATAACAGTAGCAAAATCTAATGCAAGCATGAGAGTAGAGAATGGGCGATATCGGGATGATCAAAGGGGGGCTTGCCTGGTTGCTCAGACAAGAAGGAGGGTCGTCGGTGACGTAGTCGATCACAGGGGCATCAGCATCGGTCTCGGGGTCTACCGAGAGAAGCGGGGGAAGAAACAGTAAATACATAGCAAGCAAGAGCATAACAGGACAACAGGCAGAGCTAGACGTGTTCTAACGCGGTGCTACACGTTACCGGCGAAGGGAGATAACATCCGGGAATGTTTCCCCAGGTTTAGCATTTTCGGACAGATGAAACGGAGGGGAAAAGTTCCATGTTTGCTATGCTAGGGATGTGTGGCGGACGAGCGGACAACGTATTCGGATTCGTCTCGTCGTTCTGAGCAACTTTCATGTATACAACTTTTTCATCCGAGTTACGGATTATTTTCTATGATTTTTCAAAGTTTAAACAAAATTCTGGAATTATCTAAATTAAAGAAAAGGAATTATGACGTCAGCATGACGAGAGGATGTCGTCATCAGTCAACAGCCGCACTGACCAGGTCAAACCTGACCAGTGGGGCCCACATGTCAGCCTCTGTTAAAAAAACAGTTTATATTAAACTAAATTGTGGTTAAAGCTACGGGGGCCCCACATGTCAATCTCAAGTTAGTAACTAATTAGGTTTTAATAAATAAAACAATTTAATTAACTAATTTTGTTGTGGGGCCTGCATGTCAGTGGCTGGGACCGCCCAGTCAGCATAGTCGACCACGGTCAACGTGGTCAACTAGGGTCAGGGGGGCCACTAGCAGTGGCCCAGGGGAGGGCCCCAGGTATGCCACGTCGGCGGTGGCCAGCAGCTCAACACCGGCGACGCAAAACATGGCGGCGCGGCTCGGATCTCACCGGAAAACGGCCTCAGGCGGCCATTTGGCTTGTGGCCTAGCACGTTCGAATGAGCACGCGCTCGCGCATCTATCTGCGGCGGTGGTTTGACCGGAAGCGGCCGGAGACGGCAACGACGAGCGGCGGTGGCAGCGCCAGAGTTTGGGCATGAGTGGAACCGGCAATACACCGCACGGCGGAGTGAGCTAGCTAGCGCTACGGGGCCCTACACGCATGATGAGCACGACTACGAGCTCGGACGAGCTCATCAGCGAGCGTGGCCACGACGAGGAGCTCGACGGCGGCGCTGTGTTCGGGACCGAGCGGAAGCTACGGCCAGGGGCGCGGGAAGGCGCGGAAGGAGAGGGGAGAGGACGGAGTGGAGCTCACCGAGCGGTCACGACAGACCCTTGGCGGTTTAGGAGCAGCAGATGTCGCCGGAGACGAAGAAGATGGCGGCGACCCGAGGAAGAAGGCGACGACGTTCGGGGGGGGGGATGATGCAGGGGGTCCCGGCTTGAGCAGGTGGCCGGGGAAGACGTAGCGGGGCACGACGGCGCTCGGGGACTCGTCGAACAAGGGTGAGGCAGCGGTGGCCGCGGTGAGCACGGCGTTGCGGCGGCGACGGTGCATCGGGCGAGGAGGGGGAAAGTGGATCTGGGCTAGGCAGAGGGGAGAGAGAAGTGCCCGAGGGAGGAGCGAGTAGGTGGAGGTAGGTGGGGGGAAGAGGCCCGAGGCGTCGGCCTCACCCTTATCCCCTCGGGGCGGCGCCGGCGAGGATGGTCCGGTGGGGACGAGCCCCTGTAGCGGCTCGGGTCGGGGGAATAGAGAGGAGGGAGGCGACCGGAGGAGATGGCCTGGACCAGTTGGGCCTGCTGGGTTGCGCCATCCAGGTGGCTAAGGCCCAGGTGACAGTGTGCCTTATCTCTTTTTCCTATTGCATTTTCCTTCCTTTATTAACAGAAGTTGTCTAGAAATAATTAGGGCTGCCAAAACACTTTTGATAAATGTGGAACTAGGCCACATAAATACTTTGTCAAATATGAAACTGCCACCAAATGTTTCAAGGCATTTGGAAGTGACTAGGTATTTTTAGAAATTAAATAAGGCAAGATAAATGTTGTCGACCACAAAATAAAATCCCAGGGGCATTTTGGGAACTCAAAAGAGGTTGGTTCCAACATGAAAAATATCCAAGGATTATTTGCCACAGTTTGAACATTTTAGTTTTCATGTTTGAAAAACTTGGATTTTGACTTTAATTTGAATTGAATTTGAATTACGCTTCGGATCAAATGAGGATTAGTAACAATAAGAATGATGACCTGACATCATTAGCAGGAGATTACTGTAGCTTAATTTTCCGGGCGTCACACGGTGTTAGTGTTATGCCTATCTCTTTATATTGTAGGCTTGATTTGAATAAGTTGACACCTAGTGAAATATCTTTGCAAATGGCTGATAAATCAACTGCTATACCTATCGGTATTTGTGAGGATGTGCCTGTTGTGGTTGCAGAAGTTACTATTTTAACGGACTTTGTTATTCTTGATATTCCTGAGGATGATAGTATGTCGATTATCCTTGGTAGACACTTTTTGAATAATGCAGGGGCTGTTATTTATTGAAACAAAGGCAATGTCACTTTTCATGTTAATGGTAATGAGCATACAATACACTTTCTGAGGAAACAACCCCAAGTCCACAATATCAATTCTATTGGAAAAATTTCAACTATTACTATTGGAGGTTTGGAATTCCCTCTTCCTATTGTCAAGAAGAAATATGATATTCTTATTGTTGGGGATGAGCATATCCCTGTTGAGGTAACCTAGTGTTATTCAAAATTTCTCCGATTCCATGTTATTCGAAAGAGTTTGTTAACAAGACTTGATCAACCTTGTTAGTGGATTCCTTTTGATGAGCATGAGATGGATGAAGTTAGAAAGCACAACCTTATGTGCCCTCCTTTTACTTTCTGTTATTTAGAATAAATAAAGCAAAAATAGTATTTTCTGTCCATTTTCTGAATTATCCATGCAATAAAAAATACCCCAAAAATAGAAGTTCTCCAAATGCCCTGAAATTGAAATATGATTTTTTCTAGAATATTTGAGAATATTTGGCACTAAGAACACATCAGGGGAGCCAGCACCTGGCCACGAGAGTCCAGGGCGCGCCCACCCTCCTCGGCGTGCCCCTGCCTCGTGGGCCCCTGGTGGCCCCCCTCCAATTATTCCTGCACCCACACACTCCTTCTTCCTCCAAAAAAAATCACCAACCAGCTCAAGCACAAGTTCTAGCTCATCTTGCTGCCATTTTCGATCCCCTTTCTCAAAGCTCCACTCACAAAACTGCTTTGGGAGATTGTTCTTCGGTATGTGACTCCTCCAATGGTCCAATTAGTTTTTGTTCTAGTGCTTTATTTATTGCAAATTTTTGCTGCTGAGGTGACCCTGTTCTTGAGCTTGCATGTCAAATTTATATGGTCCCAAGTAGTTCTAATGCATGATATAGTCTCTAGGCACTAGTAGGAGTAGTTGCTATCAATTTTGTTGAGTTTGGTTCACTTTTATTTTGAGTTAATAAAATTTTCAGAAATTTTTCATAGGAAGAAATATGTTTAGGAAAATGTACCAAGGTGGTTCTTCAAGGAAGGAAGGACCCAGGCCCGCAATACGTGATCTGGACCATGAACCACCAAGAGAAGCTCAAGTGCGGCCTTGTGAATGGCTGCCAGAAGATTTCATGGTCTAAGCAGGAATTAAGGAGGAATTTGACGCATATGTGCGTAATGCTGAACTCGAGGGCTTCATGCTAGATAAGTGCCCTCAGTATTATCACCTATCTGATTCCTTTGTGAGAAGGTCCAAATTTTCATCTTCACGCAATTCTCACACTGTCCTATTTGATCTGTATGGTGAATCTTATACTATGGACTTAGAAGATTTTGATACTGCTTGTAAACTTCCGCAATGGGGTAGTGCTAGTGAACCTCGCAAATCTGAGTTTAAAGATTTTCTTGCTAGTATCACTGTGGGGGAATCTAGGGAAATAACACAAGCTACCATAGGGAGCATTCATTTTCCCGCTATACATTATTTTGCTCTCTTTATAGGTAGATGCATAAACGGTAAGGATGAGGCATGTCACATGTGTGTTCCAGATCTTAGTGTTCTCAAGAGTGCTGTTTTAGGAGATAAACAATATAACTTGGGGGCCATTGTTGCACAAAGGTTGCATAATAATGGTTTAAGTGGAGACTTGTTTGGTGGGATTTATGCAACTCGTGTGGCTAATTTTCTTGAGATACCCATACATGAAAATGATATGGAATTGCCTCCCACTTATCTAGATTATAATGCTATGGTTCACCATCAGTTTATTGAGAGGAATGAACAGCCTCTCCAGTATCGATTAATGTTTGATAGGCGCCGCACTTTCCATGTTGCTCTCCCTGCTTCGACTTTCTTTGACTTTCAGGTAAAAGGGAGATATATTATAACCAGGGAGGAGGCGAACGAGTATAAGAGGAGGACGGAGGCAGCTCGCCTCCAAGCTGCAGCTCATGAGGCAATAGCTGCTGCATCTTAATACGACCCCAACTACAACTTTGATCCATGGGCATAAACCAACTTAGGCCAAAAGCCTAAGCTTGGGGGAGTACGTATCTCTCACCGACATTACATTCATGTTCACACACTCATTCCAGTTGTCGGTGCTCATACTTTTTCATTGTACTATCCATGATAGTTTATTTTCTTTTTGTGCTTTCTTCTTGTGTGTTTGATAAACCTTAAGAAAAACAAAAAAAATTAGTTGTAGCTTCTAGCTAGTTTACTTTCCATGCTTGTAGTAGTGATAATTAAAAGAAAACCCAAAAAGATTTCTTGTTCTTCTTTTGCTTGTTGGGAGCTTTCCTGTGTAAATAATTTTATTTCTTTTCTTTTCTTTGGGGGTCGAGAGGAGAAGACCATGATGAAAATGTTGAAGTGGCTCTTATATGCATTATTGTTGATTTAACAAAGAGCCCATGTTACCTTGTCTTCCCCCCTGTATTAAATGCTTGCAGATTCCAGCTTAGTCCAATGCACGTGCACTATTATTATTATACACACTGTTCGGTCGTGCAAGTGAAAGGCAATAATGACGATATATGATGGACTGATTGAGATGAGAAAAGCTGGTATGAACTCGACCTATCTTGTTTTTGTAAATATGATTAGTTCATCGTTCCTGATTCAGCCTATTATGAATGAAACATGTTTGCAATGACAATTAGAGATTATAGTTGCTCATGCCATGCTTAATTTGCTAGGAGTTTATAATGGTCTACCTTGCGTGTCAACATGATATTAAAATGGTTGTGACGTGGTATGATAGGGTGGTATCCTCCTTTGAAAGATTCGAGTGACTTGACTTGGCACATGTTCACGCATGTAGTTGAAACAAAATCAACATAGCCTTCACGATATTTATGTTCATGGTGGATTATATCCTACTCATGCTTGCACTCAATGTTTATTAATTTTAATGCATGCTCATAACTGTTGTTGCTCTCTAATTGGTCGCTTCCCAGTCTTTTTCTAGCCTTCACTTGTACTAAGCGGGAATACTGCTTGTGCATACACTTCCATAAACCCCAAAGTTATTCGATATGAATCCACCATACCTTCCTATATGCGGTATCTACCTGCCGTTCCAAGTAAATTTGTATGTGCCAAACTCTAAACCTTCAAATGAAATTCTGTTTGGTATGCTCGAATAGCTCATGTATCAACTAGGGCTGTCAGTATCTCCCATGCTAGGCGGGTTATTCTCAAGAGGAGTGGACTCCGCTCCTCATTCACGAGAAAATGGCTGGTCACTGGGATGCCCGGTTGAGGGAGTCCTGGACTAAGGGGTCCTCGGGCTTCCGGCCTGTTAGCCATGGGCCGGACTGATGGGCCGTGAAGATACGAAGACCGAAGACCGTACCCGTGTCCGGATGGGACTCTCCTTGGCGTGGAAGGCAAGCTTGGCGACCGGATATGTAGATTCCTTTCCCTGTAACCGACCTTGTGTAGCCCTAGATCTCCCCGGTGTCTATATAAACCGGAGGACTTAGTCCGGAAGGAGAGACTCATTACCATAGTCATACAGGCTAGACTTCTAGGGTTTAGCCATTATGATCTCGTGGTAGATCAACTCCTGTAATACTCATTGTTGGTGTCAAAACCGGCGGATCTCGGGTAGGGGGTCCCGAACTGTGCGTCTAGGCGGATGGTAACAGGAGACAAGGGACACGGTGTTTTACCCAGGTTCGGGCCCTCTTGATGGAGGTAAAACCCTACGTCCTGCTTGATTAATATTGATGATATGGGTAGTACAAGAGTGGATCTACCACGAGATCATAGAGGCTAAACCCTAGAAGCTAGCCTATGGTATGATTGTTGTTGTATCTCTATCGACTAGCCTGGCCTCGGTTTATATAATGCACCAGAGGCCTAGGATAACAAGAGTCCTAGCCGAATCGCCGGTGGGGAGGAGTCCTTGTCTTGATCGCCAAGTCTTGTGGAATCTTCCTTGTATGCGGCAACCGTCCGGATCGCCCATGAGTATCTGACCATGGGGATCCTCGGCCCAATCCAACTGATCGGGAGACGACGTGGTGAGTACCCCCTAGTCCAGGACACCATCAGTAGCCCCCTGAACCGGTCTTCAAGTTGGGGACGCTCCTCGATTCTTCCGAACTATTCTTGATCTTCGGTTGTCGGTCTTGAAAACTAGTTCAACACATCTTCTCATCTTCGATCTTGAGGATCGCCGAAATGCATTCGACGAGTTTACACGTTGTGTATCCGAGGAGCCCCTTTAAGTTTACGGCTTTTATCAATGCCTTGTTATTTTTATGCCGCGCCTCGGGTTTGAAGTTATTCCCGGGAGGCAGTGTCCTCTTGCGTCCGAGCTCTAACGCCGGACTGCATTCGAGGTATCTTTTGCAGCCGAGCACCAACGCCGGACTGCTTCCCAGTTCTATCGCCGGACTATGTATCCGAGCTCCAACGCCGGACGGTATCCGAGCTCCAACGCCGGACTATGTATCCGAGCTCCAACGCCGGACTGTGTATCCGAGCTCCAACGCCGGACTGTATCCGAGGTGTCGTAAATCACCTTGGTTCAAAGAAGTTTGAAGGAGTTTTAGCCGAGCTTAATGCCGGAAATGCCCTCTATGGAGCCAGCCACTAGCATCCGAGCTTTATGCCGGACTGCTTCCGAGGTGGTGCACCACCCCGAACGTGGGCCGATTTTTGTCAATATTTTTGATTGGTGCAATTTATTCTCTGCCGAGATACATAGCCAGTAGCCCTCAAGGTGGGTATCGGTCTAAAACCCGAGATGCACATGAAGGATGACATAAGACCGCTGATCCTCGTAGTCACGAGACTCAGGTTGATTTGCAAAATCGGTCCGAGGATCAAGTCCTAGCTCGGCGTAATACTTGGGACACAAAAGCAGCGTGCTCGATCCTCGAGACTCGGGTTGGAGTGCGGCCGACCAACCTGAGGATCAAAATCTCCTCGAAACTGTATTGCACTTAAAATTTTCTGCATAGAACAGGCAATGCAGTTTCCCCGAGACACCGGGTCGGGTGGCAACAAAGCAGATCGAGGATTGATGTGCCCTTTAATATTTGTAAATAATAAGCCCGAAGCCCAGTAGCCCCGAGCCTTCATGCGGGCACGGGTGGCGAATTAAGGATCGATATCCATAGTAAAATCACAAATTATGTGTAATGACTCAATGTATCCGAGTACTTTATGTCATTAATGCTCGGATCCGCATTGTACAAAACTTTGTTGACCGACCATCGGCTTCAACCTCCTCGGCCCGATGGCCGAGTGTTTGTCCTACTTTATAAAGCCTTTATGAGGGCAAAGATTTACGACAAACAAGGCAATCTGGCCATACGGTTTTATAAACAAAGGTACGCGGAGAGATATGTTATATTACTGTTTAACAGAAGAAATGTCTTCCAAAGAAAATAGTCTCGCTATCGGTTCCTTTCTTTGGGTTGTCATGCTAAGCATGATCATGAAACCTCAGCTCCAATGTAAGAGCAAAATATCGAGGATTTAGTTTGGGAGGCCAGTTAATAGCCCTCGGTAGTGTTCGGCGACAGTCGAGGTCAAGCCGGAAACACTTCGGCCAATGTTATGAATGGCCCATCATTTAATATAGTCATCGGATCGCTGACCAGTTTACACCTATTGTGACAATCAGTTTTCGGCTTTCTCCACCGAGGTGCTTGACCATGCGAGCTGGAAGCACAATCATGATGGTTCTCCCTTTGCACACCTAGCCGAACAAAGTGGAACGTAGGAGGCAAGCGCGGGAGCCGGGTAACCCAACTATTGACCGAAGACACAATTCGAAACTGATGCATATATAGCAATATCCGAGAATGTTTTTTGCCAAATCTCTAAAGGAGTCCGGCGTTGCACTGCGAGACTTGTGTTGAAAACACACAAATAGTTTAAAAGTGCCAAAAGCTTGGAAAACCAAAAAATGTCAGTAAAAACATGACGTCTGAACTAGATCAAGTGTTTGGTGCCAATCCGAAAATTGGACTTTAGAAAAAAAAGGTGCTTCTGTCGTGCTTTAACATGACACATCCTATCTCAAGACTTCAAGCGGGTCAGCCTACGGCTTCAGTCTCCCATCCCAAAGGCGGAGTACTTCTCATTAGGCCAGTTTAGAAAACTAAACTCTAGCGGTTTTGAGAGAGAAATTAGGCTCCCCGGCTAGTGACCGCACACTCGTGTCGAAAAAAGGAGTGATAAATAATAAAAACTTTGCAACGACTAAGAAGAAAAACAGTTAGTATGAAACGGCTCAAATAAACATAAGAGCCCCCCAAGTGACTTGGGTAAAAGTTGACTATATAATGTAAGGTGACATGTAGAATCCCTTCTAGCCGGATTGTAGATCGTTTGTCGTAGCGGACCTTTTCGCTTCAACCTCTGGACCCAATAGTCCGGAGTGTGTCCGAATACCCTCGCGGTTATAAAAACCGGGGCATGCATGGAGACCAGGCGTAGGGGTCATTAGTGCTTTATCAGACAAAGTGCCCAACTAGTTATGTTATATTACATGGTTAGTAAGAAACAGCTCCCAAGGAGAATAGTTCCGTTAAGGGTTCCTTTCGCTAGGAGGCATGCCCTAAAGTGCATGTCAAAACTGCTAAGAAAGCAGAAAATCATCTGGGGGCAGATGGATAAATAGTTAAAATCATCTTTTAGTTCACCGACCGAATATTCCCTTAAGAACGCTTAGCTTTCGGCTTCACCCGGTCGAGGTACACATCCGGGTGACCCGACAAGCGAATAATCGCAGAGGTGCTCCCTTTACCACCTAGCCGAACAATCGGGAACGTAGGGGTAAGCAGGAGCCGAGCAACCCAGCTTGGACAAAACTTAAGTCATATCGATGCATATAATGGTGAATAAAAGGTACATGCGGAAGTTTGACACATGTGTTGGGCATAAAGCCCGTATTAATAAGCTTCATTAAAGAAGCCCCTGTGTATAATGGCGCGGGTAGCGTCAAGTATGTGCAAACAAAGTTTGGACAAGGAAAAATTTTTACAAGCAACTTTTTTTCCAAAAAGGTATAATGCTTGGTCGAACCGAACACAAGTTAGAAATTTAAAACTTTGAGCATGAAGGCAACTTAGCTGGTTAATGTGTTCGGTATTGACGACGCGGTCCGAGCTTGATGCGGGACAAGTTTCCATCCCCAAGCCGATCCCGAGGTGGCGGAGCAAAGAGCTCGGCACTCCGAAGTGGTGACATAGCACGGTCAATGCAGGACGGCAGAGTGATGCCGAAGTCCCCTGCATGGGGTAATGAAGTGTTAACGAAGCCCCCCGTCCAGCCGGGGTGACGCCAAAGGATATAGTCCGGCTGGATCATTTTCCTGTGCACAAAAAATAGTGCAGATCGGAGATAATAGTAATAATGATAATTAAAAAAAATCATTGCATAATAAATAATTTATGCAAAGTGAGTAATGAAAGAAATATGGCATGGTGCCGAAGTCAATGTCGATGCAGGGCATCGGCGTGATGCGGTAAAGGCGTGGCCAAGCCTGAATTCACAGGTCGGTCCGAGCTCCGGATGCGGCGTTCACCGGACTATGTACGGAAACTGACCGAACCACCATGCGACTGTCGTTAATGCGGCCACCATTTGATAGACCTGTGTACATATGATGGACAAACCAGAGTAATAATTCCTTGAGAAAAATGAACCCAAACAAGTAAAAAAAACTAGGATTAATAGCACTTGGCTTATGTGTTGTAGCAATCCGAAGGAAGGTGATTCCCAAAATTGGGACTCGATCCGCGCACCCATTGACTGGTCGGCTAGTGACGCCGAAGTGTCTGTAGTAGGTTGATGAAGAGATGGCGAAGCCCCCGGTCCAGCCGAGATGTCGAAGTAGGTCGACATGATGGACACCAGCTTGAAGAAGCAATAGTGCGGCCCTGCCGATGCAGGTCGTGACGTGGTCGATGCCGGCTTGATGAAGCGACCGTGCGGCGATGCCTGTATGCCCGCTCCGTGTAATCCGTGGGGCGGCGATGTTGGTGATGATTTATCCTTCGTGATGCCGGACTCTTGTTCGGCTTGCCGAGATGATGATCCGAAGAAGTTGAGCTCGGCTCAACAAAGTGACGACATGTCTAGCGCAGGTCGGCAGTCGTGGAGCAATATTGCCGGACTGGTTTGACACCAACATGATGTTGAAGATCATGTTCAAAAGATCTTAAAGTTAGTGGGATGTGTTCGGAAACAAAACACAATACCCCATACAAAAGTTCCTTCAAAAAGGATGTCCGAAATCCCGTTCATAAAAAAGACGAACTCGGGTCGGATTCGTTTTTGCCAGAAAACAGATCCGAAAAGTGATGCACTAATCGGAAGGTTCCCGGAGTTTGGACGGTCGGATCGAGCTGAACTTTTGAGGGGTGGTAGATATAGGAATTCCGCAGCCGATCAATGGTTGGATCTTCCAAAGGAGGTCCGAGCTAGAAGCTGGACACCACGCCCTAAACTCGTCCGGATTCTCGTCCAGATTCAATGCGGCTCCGGTATATCGGAGATTGCCAGAGATTCCTCCATCGGAACTCGACGAAATCTTCCAGGGTTGTTGTAGACTCAATTCCGCACAATTCCACCAAAGCAATCGTTAAAACAACGCTTGAGGAGGCGGTGGTGGCGGACACAAGACCGCTGTCCAGGAAAACAGTACGGTCGCCCGAGGGCAATGTTGACGTTGAGCCCCCGGGCTCCCTGGATGATTCCTCCATGATATTGATAGAGATCGGAGTTGATGTTGATGAAGGCCCTCATCCGAACATGACGATCGAAGATAGGGCGCAGTCCTTGGTCGAACCAAGGTGACCAGTCGAGCTGGTGACGAAGATGCCGAAGTCGCAGTTGATCTGCAGGCGAGCCATCGACCTTTTGCAGAACACACAGAGGAGCTCTCAATGAAAGCACCAATGTCGGTGTCAAAACCGGCGGATCTCGGGTAGGGGGTCCCGAACTGTGCATCTAGGCGGATGGTAACAGGAGACAAGGGACACGGTGTTTTACCCAGGTTCGGGCCCTCTTGATGGAGGTAAAACCCTACGTCCTGCTTGCTTGATGATATGGGTAGTACAAGAGTGGATCTACCACTAGATCGTAGAGGCTAAACCCTAGAAGCTAGCCTATGGTATGATTGTTGTTGTATCTCTATCGACTAGCCTGGCCTCGGTTTATATAATGCACCAGAGGCCTAGGATAACAAGAGTCCTAGCCGAATATGCCGGTGGGGGAGGAGTCCTTGTCTTGATCGCCAAGTCTTGTGGAATCTTCCTTGTATGCGGCAACTGTCCGGACTGGCCCATGAGTATACGGCCATGGGGATCCTCGGCCCAATCCAACTGATCGGGAGACGACGTGGTGAGTACCCCTAGTCCCGGACACCGTCACTCATATTCATCAAGATCAATCAAGCAGGAAGTAGGGTATTACCTCCATAGAGAGGGCCCGAACCTGGGTAAACATCGTGTCCCCTGTCTCCTGTTACCATCGACCTTAGACGCACAGTTCGGGACCCCCTGCCCGAGATCCGCCGGTTTTGACACCGACATTGGTGCTTTCATTGAGAGTTCCACTGTGCCGTCGATGACATGATCGATGACTCGCCTCGTCTTTAAAGACAATATCACCGCCGGAGGAGAATTGGCCCCAGGCCAAACACTCCAGCTGGGCGGCTTTACCATGACCGCCCGCTCGGCCGTTAAGCCAACGATGACTTCTCAGGCCATCGAAAATCCCCTTCGTATCGACTGCAAACACTCCAAGCAGATGGATCCGGCGGAGTTTTCATCTTTAAACGAGCTCCTTGATCTCATCGCCGCCCTGGGGATCACCGCATATTACGATCGGATCGGGCTTAAACCCGATAGAAGAGAAATCAAATCTCCACCGGTCACTCACCAGATAGCAGTAGTCGAGGAGCAAGACGACAACTCTTCCCCTATACTAAAGACGGACTATGTTCGGATCACCGACCCCACAGGGCCGGACACCCACCAGCAAAAGGAGGTGACTGGACTTCCGAACATAGAATCGGATGGCGGGCATAGGCAACCAGAAGGTACTCCGGAGCCTGGACTGTCGAGCCTGGAAATCTTTCAAACTCCGGATCATCGATCGGGTCAGGGTCCGAATTCAATTGCACCCACCCACCCAGACATAAGCGCTCTCATGAGCATACCACAGCAGTCTCAGGAAACAGTCCACCACTTCTGGGCCAGGTTCCTCCTTGTCAAGGATAAGGTTAAAGATTGCCGCAATGAGGACGCAATATTTGCGTTCTGCAACAATTGCACGAACGAAGGAATCCTCAACGCCATTAATCACCGCCGTATACTACACTTCGCTGACTTGGCAAATATCATACAGAAGTACATCGCAATGGAAAGCACTTGGAAGGACCAGACAACTTGTTGGGGGCCATCGGTCCCAACTCAACCGTTGGTCCAGGCGAAAAGGACACATTCTTGTGATACACCCAGTCTAATAGCCAAGAAACATAAATCCATTACGCGGCATGGAACCGTTCTGGATGGATGGCTTGATGGCCCATGCAAAATACACACAACACCGGACACCATACCAACCCACAACCTTAGAGCATGTTGGGTACTCCGGCAGGTAGCCAAGAGCGGCGAAGACATCCTTACCAAAAATGTCCCAGATCAAAACCCTCCAGAAGACGATGACCCCAGAGTATTGACGGTCTTCGAGACATTCGCTTCAAACAGTAAGTGCAAAAGGGCACTCCGTGACCTTGCCGAAGTCTGTCAAATCACCGCGATAAAACCTTGGAAAGACACGGCTATAACCTTTAATGTCGGGGACGAACCAAAATACAAGACAGTCCGAGCGCCAGCCGCATTAGTCCTCAGTCCCATCATGGAAAGCTTTAGACTCACCAAGGTCCTCATGGATGGCGGTAGCGGACTAAACCTCATCTATGAGGATACACTCCACAAAATGGACATAGACAAGAGCCGCATCAAGCAAAGCAGCACGACTTTCCGAGGAATCATTCATAGTCGGGAGGCGCGGTGTGCAGGAAAAATCACACTTGACGTGGTATTCAGCACGCTGGAGAAATATCGGTCTGAAGAGATCACCTTCCAAGTGGCTCCTTTCAGCAGCGGATACCACGCCCTGCTGGGGCGGGACGCTTTTACACGCTTCCAAGCTATACCTCATTACGGGTACATGAAGCTCAAAATGCGGACCAAGCGGCATAATCACTCTTGTTAGTGATCCGGACATAGCACTCCGCTACCGAAAACAAAACCGCATCCTGGCCCTTGAGGCATTATCTCAAGCCCTCGCGTCAAGAACTAATCACAACAAGGCTCTCACGGTGGATAAAGATGATGTGATCTTAGACAAACGACCCAAATCCACCTCCTTCAAGCCGCGCATTTAAATAGTCAAATTCCAGGTCCACCCAACGGACCCCAAGAAGACAACATCTATTGGAGCACAACTAGACCCAACGGTCGACGCCGCGCTACGGGATTTCCTTTGCGAAAACTGGGATATATTCGCCTGGCACCCTTCCGATATGCCTGGAATCCCATGTAAACTGGCCGAGCATAGTCTCAATATATTAAAGGGATAGAAACCAGTCAAACAAGCACTGCGACGCTTTTCCGAACCCAAACGGCAAGCCATGGGAGAGTATTTAGCCAAGCTAATTGAGGCCGGATTCATTAGAGAAATAAAACATCCGGACTGGCTGACAAACTTGGTGATGGTAGCAAAGAAGGACAAATCCTGGTGCCTGTGCGTCGATTTCAAAGACCTCAACAAGGCTTGCACTAGAGATCTGATACGTCTCCGTCGTATCTACTTTTCCAAACACTTTTGCCCTTGTTTTGGACTCTAACTTGCATGATTTTAATGGAACTAACCTAGACTGACGCTGTTTTCAGCAGACATTCCATGGTGTTATTTATGTGCAGGAACAAAAGCTCTCGGAATGACCTGAAACTCCACGGAACGCCTATTTGGAAATAATAAAAACTCCTTGCAAAAGATGAAGATCCGGGGGGCCACACCCTTGCCATGAGGGTGGAGGGCGCGCCCCCCTACCTCGTGGGCCCCCTGGAGCTCCTCCGACCTCAACTCCAACTCTATATAATTGCTTTCGGGGAGAAAAAAATCAGAGAGAAGAATTCATCACGTTTTACGACACGGAGCCGCCGCCAAGCCCTAAAACCTCTTGGGAGGGCTGATCTGGAGTCCGTTCGAGGCTCCGAAGAGGGGGATTCGTCGCCATCATCATCATCAACCATCCTCCATCACCAATTTCATGATTCTCACCGCCGTGCGTGAGTAATTCCATCGTAGGCTTGCTGGACGGTGATGGGTTGGATGAGATCTATCATGTAATCGAGTTAGTTTTGTTAGGGTTTGATTCCTAGTATCCACTATGTTCGAGATTGATGTTGCTATGACTTTGCTATGCTTAATGCTTGTCACTAGGGCCCGAGTGCCATGATTTCAGATCTGAACCTATTATGTTTTCATGAATATATGTGAGTTCCTGATCCTATCTTGCAATTCCATAGTCACCTACTATGTGTTATGATCCGGCAACCCCGAAGTGACAATAATCAGGACCACTCCCCGTGATGACCATAGTTTGAGGAGTTCATGTATTCACTATGTGCTAATGCTTTGTTCCAGTTCTCTATTAAAAGGAGGCCTTAATATCCCTTAGTTTCCATTAGGGCCACGCTGCCACGGGAGGGTAGGACAAAAGATGTCATGCAAGTTCTTGTCCATAAGCACGTATGACTATATTCGGAATACATGCCTACACTATATTGATGAATTGGAGCTAGTTCTGTGTCACCCTATGTTATGAGTGTTACATGATGAACCACATCCGGCATAATTCTCCATCACCGATCCAATGCCTACGAGCTTTTCATATATTCTTCTTCGCTTATTTACTCTTCCGTTGCTGCTGTTACAATCACTACAAAACACCAAAAATATTACTTTTGCTACCGTTTCCTTTTGTTACCCTTACCACTACTATCATATAACTGTGCTACTAAATACCTTGCTGCAGATATTAAGTTCTCCAGGTGTGGTTGAATGGACAATTCAAC
Source organism: Aegilops bicornis (assembly GCA_021605145.1). Classification (NCBI taxonomy): domain Eukaryota; kingdom Viridiplantae; phylum Streptophyta; class Magnoliopsida; order Poales; family Poaceae; genus Aegilops; species Aegilops bicornis. Next base: position 228,084,565 of record CM038674.1, on the reverse strand, counting down.
TGCTAATACTTGAGAATATTCTTTGGCTCCCCTTGTGTTGAATCAATAAATTTGGGTTGAATACTCTACCCTCGAAAACTGTTGCGATCCCCTATACTTGTGGGTTATCAAGATTCCTTCCCTCTCCCCCGCATCGAGCAAATCATCGATGCTATCGCAGGACACGACACTGTGTTTCCTTGACGCATATTCTGGATACCATCAAATCAAAATGAAGGAGTCCGAAGCTGCAACAACATTCATTACCCCATAAGGGCCATTCTGCTTCAACACCATGCCCTTCGGGCTTAAGAATGCCAGCGCCACATACCAACGCATGATTCAAACATGCCTGGAGAAACAGATCGGCAAGACAGTTGAAGCTTATTTCAACGACGCCGTCATCAAAATCAGGCACGTCGAGACATTAATAGACGATTTACGTCTCACATTCGACAACCTCCGCGCATATGACATTAAACTCAATCCGGAAAAGTGCGGTTTCGGCGTCCCCGCTGGAAAACTGCTGGGCTTCATCGTTTCCAATAGAGGAATTGATGCAAATCCAGCCAAAATCCGAGCTTTGTCACAATTGGCTACGCCAACAGACCTTAAACAAGTCCAAAAACTTGCGGGTTGCGTGGCAGCTCTAAGCCGCTTTATCTCCAGATTGGGAGAAAAGGCACTGCCACTCTATCGCCTTCTACGGCGAACCGATCACTTCGAGTGGATGGATGCGGCGACAACCGGACTGGAAGAAATAAAAACCCTTATGGCGAGCAACCCAATCCTGGCTGCGCCAGACGTCGGTGAACCGATGTTATTATACATATTGGCAACACATCAAGTGGTGAGTGCCGTGCTCGTCGTTGAACGAGAATAGGCCGGACACAAATTCCCGCTTCAGAAGCTAGTATACTACGTATCCACTGTCCTTACACCATGCAAATCCCGGTACCCCCATTATCAAAAGGTAGCATACGTGGTCTTCATGGCATCCCGAAAGCTCCGTCACTACTTCCAGGAGTGCTCGATTACGGTGGCTTCCGAAGTACCACTCAACGGCATAATAAACAACCGCGATGCCACGGGCCGGAATGCCAAATGGGCCATTGAGCTCCTTCCATTTGATATTACATACAAACCACATCGAGCTATCAAATCCCAAGTACTGGCTGACTTCATCGCCGAATGGACAGAGGCCGAACTCCCTAAAGAGTATGGCACATATTCCAATTGGGTTATGTACTTCGATGGCTCCAAAATGCTGGCAGGGCTAGGAGCGGGCGTCGTTTCAACGTCCCCTACTGGAGACGTCGTTCAGTATGTACTCCAAATACTATACACAGACTCCAACAACGCAGCTGAATATGAAGCCTTATTGCACGGTCTCCGGATGGCTGTCTCCATGGGCATACAACGCCTGGAAGTGCGCGGGGACTCAAACCTTGCAATATCTCAAATAAATGGAGACTTCGATGCCAAATATCCTAAGATGGCAACTTATCGTAATGCCGTCATAAAATGTCGGCTCGGTTCGAGGGGCTCGAGTTCCATCATGTGGCTCGAGAGAGTAGCGGCAGACGTTCTTGCTCGTATCGGCGCTAAGCGCGACCCCGTCCCGCCTAATATCTTTCTGGAAAGGCTTTTCAAGCCATCCGTGGTGTGGCAGGGGGAAAACGGCAACACTAGTCCGGACCCGAACACAACCCCAGATTTCAAAAACACTGACATCATCGGAGGCTCAGCCACCGAAATAACACCGTCGGCGCATCTCATCATGGCAATAATTGCCCCGTGGACCGAACCCTACCTGGTCTACCTCAATAGGAAGGAGCTTCCTGAGGACCAGAATGAGGCCCGCCGTATTGTCCGGCGTTTGAAGGCCTACAAGGTTCACGACGGAGAAGTCTATAAGAAAAGCGCTACCGGAGTCCTTCAAAGATGTATCTCCGAGGAGGAGGGGCGATGACTACTGGCTGAGATTCATGCCGGTCTCAGCGGGCACCACGCCGCAGCTCGGGCCCTTGTTAGCAAGGCCTTCTGTACATGATTTTATTGGCCAACGGCCTGAGCGGATCCACAGGACCTTTTCCAACGTTGCGTTGGATGCCAACTCTTTGCCAACCAAAGCCATATGCCCCCCACCGCCCTACAAACAATCCCCATCACTTGGCCTTTTGCAGTCTGGGGACTGGATATGGTCGGACCCCTTAAAGGAGGAAGCCATAAGAAGAAATATTTGCTAGTCATGGTGGACAAATTCACCAAGTGGATAGAGGCTAAACCAGTCAAAACGGCCGAGTCCGGGCCAGTAATAGACTTTATATCCGGCGTTGTACACCGTTAAAGTGTTCCGCACAGCATCATCACTGATAACGACTCCAATTTTACAGCCGACGGAGTGAAAACCTGGTGCGCTAATCTGGGCATCAAGCTCGATTACGCCTCTGTATATCATCCACAAACAAACGGTCAGGTCGAAAGAGCCAATGGTCTTATTATGAGCGGCATTAAGCCCAGAATGGTGCGTTCTTTGAAAGAGTCAGACAAGCACTGGTTTGAGGAGCTCGACTCCGTACTCTGGGGGCTGCGGACCACGCCCAATCGCACCACCGGATACACACCTTTCTTCATGGTGTACAGCGCAGAGGCAGTACTGCCCTGCGACATTATTTATGACTCACCTCAAGTGCGCATGTACGAAGAGAGAGAGAGGCCGAGCTCGATCGACAGGACAGCTTAGATGCCCTGGAGGAGGAGAGCGACGTTGCAAAAGCCCGTTCCGCATTTTATCAACAGCAGGCTCGCAGGTATCAAAGCAGAGAGGTGCGGGCCAAAACTTACAACGTCGGCGAACTCATTCTACGCCTGCCGGAGAAGAAAAAGGACAAACTCAAGCCCAAGTGGGAGGGCCCCTTCATCATCGATGAAGTTCTCACCGGAGGGGCATACCGCCTGCGTGATGCGTCAGACAGTCGATTAGAGCCGAACCCCTGGAACGTGGCCAGACTCCAAAGATTCTATGCCTAGCGCGGAAATCTTTGTTCGTTTCCTTCCCCCAACTTTTCCATTATTTTCTCTCTCTCTTTTCATTTTTATTTCTAGCCATAAAAGCTTTCATGCGGTTAGACCGTACACCCCCGACGCATACGTCTTGAAGTATGTGCGTCTATTATACCTGGGGGCTTCTTGGACAGAAGCTTGCTATTGTTACCTTCGGAGCGTCAAACTCCTCACATATGCGTTTTTTCCCATATGTACCTTTTCTTCGCCATTATATGCATCGATATGACTTAAGTTTTGTCCAAGCTGGGTTGCCTGGCTCCTGTGATTATGCCCTACGTTCCCGTTAGTTCGGCTAGGGCATAAAGGGAGCACCTCTGTGATTGTTACTGCCGGGTCATCCGGATGTGTACCTCAGACTGGGTGAAGTCGAAAGCTAGCGTTCTTAAGGGAATATTTGGTCGGTGAACTAAAGATTTTTTTTTTGCATTCGTCCCATCGTGAACCCCCATAAGCTATACACATTGTGATTTCTTCATCACAGTTCGAACATGCACATTGATGCATGCATACCCAGGGAAAGGAACCCTTAACGAAACTATTCTCTCTGCAAGATGTTTCTTACACTCTTAATGTAATATAACATAACTAGCCGGATAATTGTCTGTTCAAGCAACTATGACCCCTACACCTGGTTTCCATGCATACTCGGTCTACTCGGCCGTTCTGGTGTTCGGAAACACTCCGCACCTTCGGGTCGAGGGGTTGAAGCGAAAAGGTCCGCCATGACAATCGTTTTTAGCTAGAGCTACATATGCAAAGGAAAGTACATAGTCACTTGGACTCAAAAACTTCCTCCTCTATGCCGTCCAGCAGGCTATCTAACTTACAATCCTGTTGGGAATATTCGCGGCTACTTCTACTTGGTTATATACCAAACTAACTGGAATTTCTTCCCCATTTGACCCTAGCGGTCTGACCCGGGCCATGTGATTCGGATCCAGCTTGGTATATCGTGTTTTTACCATGTTCCAGGCTTCTCCCGCACCCTCTCGGCAAGACGATATCTTCCATAGTCGGATACGCCGCCGTGCTCCCTTGAACAGCTCTACAAGCTTCTCCATACTCCCTGGAGGGGAGTCGGATGGCCATAAGGCCTTAGCTACACTCCACATTGCCTGCCGAGCTTGCTCGTGCAACTGCGACAGCTCTTGCAGGAGATCACTTGATGATCTGGACACCTCCTCTTTGGGGCGGCCCGTCCACATACCTGCAATCATAGCTATATCAGCTACTTTTACCCCCAAACTGCTATAAGTTAAATCCGGCCACGTACTGAATATGCCGCCTCGCAGCTTTTTGTTCTCCTTCACGGCGACAGCTAGCTGGGCTCGCACATCTTTCAGTTCTTCGCCCAATTTGGTATTTGAATCTTGGAGTTTGTTTTTCTCCTGTCTGACTCAGGTCAACACCCGTTCGCCTGCGACGTGTAGTCTTTTTGCCTCTTTCTCTCCCGCTTGAGCGGTCTTCAACTTCTCTTCCAGTTGACCTGATGGTCCTATTATGAGATAAGCACTAGTATTAGCACAACTACTGTATAATTGTTATTCCTCGATGGAGGGGAACCTTACCAGAAGATGCCTTCTTGGACTCTTTCGGTTCAAGCGGTAGAAGCATTCAGGTCCGAATCTTTGCTCCAGCTCTTGAGCTAGCAGGTTGTTCCTCTCCATCGTAACCTGGTTATACATCGATCCTTAAATCACTTGTGCCAACCGCTTTTACCTCGGGGATACTAGCATGTGCTTATCATTTTCGGACAAAATAAACCTTACCTGCACATCCGTCAGATGCTGCTTTGTGGCTTTGCCAAGCCCATCTTGAGCAGCTCGGATATATGCGTCAGCCGAGCTGAAGGCATCAAACGCCTCTTTAGAACAGCGGGGCTCTCGTAAAATGGCCCTCAAGCACCGATGATTCATGGCACTCTCCACTTCCGAGTTGGTGACGGACATATTTTTCGAGGCCCTCGGCCGAAAGACAGTCCGGCGTCACCCCCAGATCGGCCCCCGTCTCTTCTACCGGGCTGGATCCTGATTCTTGGAGTATTATCGCCAGCCCCGGACACAGTCCGGCGGACTCTTTTCCTGATACAGAAGGAACATGAAAGTCACAGTTGGATGCGACTATTAAAAACATACACTACAAAAAAAAGACACATCCGTGACATTTTGGGCTGAACGAACTTTTTTCCTGTCATACTTATGACACTTCTATGACAATAATTATGACAAAACACGGTATTATCATAGATGTGGTGGGGTCCTACTTCTATGACAAAAAATCATGATGTAAATGGGCTTTTTTCACAGGCGGGCCGGAGACGCGGCTGCATGGCATTCTTTGGGTCGTCCATGACGGGAAAAACCGTGGTAGAAGCGAGGGCGCGGAAAATATTGGGGAGTCCCCGGTAACGGTGGGTGGTCGGGGGCCGAGCGATGCGCGTTTCTCTCGTATGTACGCGCGTGGGTGCGAGGCGTTGGGCTCTAACTGAACCCGAGCGAGGAGTTGGGCTCTAACTGAACCCGGCGACAGACCGCAGGCTACGCGTTCATCGAACCCGAGCGATCGATTCGATGGTCGTTAATCGAACCCGATCGGCGATTCTTCGCTCTGCTGCTAATCAAGCCGATCGATGCCGCCTCTGGATGAACAAAGTGAGCGTTCTTTGGGGGGGTCGGATGAATAGGTCCCGGTGGGGATGGATGAACAGGACCCCATGGTGTTGCCTCTGGATGAACAGGACCCCGATCGATCGAGCCGGTTGGGGCTGGATGAACAGGACCCCGTGGAGGGCAGGATGAACAGGACCACTGTGTGGAGGGCAGGATGAACAGTAGACGGTGGAGGGCTGGATGAATAGAAGCCCGTGGAGGGGTGGTTGAACAGGAGCCTGTGGAGAGGGCTGGTTTAATAGTAGCCGGTGGAGTAGCGCGCGGTTGAGGCTGGATGAACAAAAGCCCGTGGATGAACAGTCGCAGGTGGAGGCTGGAGGAGGTCGACGGTGGATGAATAGTAGCCAGTGCAGGCTAGAGGGGGTCGACGGTGGAGATGAACAGTATCCCGTGGAGTCCCGTTTTGCGTTAGGCCACACCCCTCCCGATGAACAGGACCCCCGTTTCGACCGTAGCGCTCCAAGACAAGTCCGTTTCCTCCGTTTTGCCGTACGCCACACCCCTCCCGATCAACAGGACCCCTGTTTCGACCGTAGGAGGTCCGTTTCCTCCATTTTGCGGTACGCCACACCCCTCCCAATGAACAGGATCCTGTTTCGAACGTGGCTGGTCAAACACAAGGCCGTTTCCTCCATTCTGCGGTACGCCAGGCCTCGTTTCCATCGGTTGTTCCGTCCAAGCCGGTTGGCTCCCACGCATTCCGTTGCCTCCCGATGAACACGACGCATTCCGTTGCCTCCCCATGAACACGACGACGACGCTGTTTCTCCCTTCCAACCCAGCCATGTACACGAGCCCTGGCCATACGTACGCGCTGATACGTCTCCAACGTATCTCTAATTTTTGATTGCTCCATGCTATATTATCTACTATTTTGGACCATATTGGGCTTTATTTTCCACTTTTATATTACTTTTGGGACTAACCTATTAACCGGAGGCCCAAATTTTAATTGTTGCTTTTTGCCTATTTCAAAGGTTTCGAAGAAACGGAATATCAAACGGAGTCCAAACGGAATAAAACCTTCGGGAACGTGATTTTCTCACCGAATATGACCCAGGAGACTTGGACCCTACGTCAAGAAAGCTCCGAGGTGGGCACGAGGTAGGGGGGCGCACCCTACCCCCCAGGCGCGCCCCCACCCTCGTGGGCCCCATGAAGCTCCACCGACGTACTTCTTCCTCCTATATATACCTAGGTACCCCCAAACGATCAGATACGGAGCCAAAAACCTAATTCCACTGCCGCAACTTTCTGTATCCACGAGATCCCATCTTGGGGCCTGTTCCGGAGCTCCGCCGGAAGGGGAATCCACAACGGAGGGCTTCTACATCATCACCATAGCCCCTCCGATGAAGTGTGAGTAGTTTACCTCAGACCTTCGGGTCCATAGTTAGTAGCTAGATGGTTTCTTCTCTCTTTTTGGATCTCAATACAATGTTCTCCCCCTCTCTTAGGGAGATCTATTCGATGTAATATTCTTTTTGTGGTGTGTTTGTTGAGACTGATGAATTGTGGGTTTATGATCAAGATTATCTATGAACAATATTTGAATCTTCTCCGAATTCTTTTATGTATGATTGGTTATCTTTGCAAGTCTCTCCGAATTATCAGTTTGGTTTGGCCTACTAGATTGGTTTTTCTTGCAATGGGAGAAGTGCTTAGCTTTGGGTTCAATCTTGCGGTGTCCTTTCCCAAAGGATGAGGGGCAGCAAGGCACATATTGTATTGTTGCCATCGAGGATAACAAGATGGGGTTTTTATCATATTGCATGAATTTATCCCTCTACATCATGTCATCTTGCTTAAGGCGTTACTCTGTTTTCTTGAACTTAATATTCTAGATGCATCTTTGGATAGCGGTCGATGAGTGGAGTAATAGTAGTAGATGGTAGGTGAGTCGGTCTACTTGTCTCAGATGTGATGCCTATATACATGATCATACCTAGATATTCTCATAACTATGCTCAATTCTGTCAATTGCTCAATAGTAATTCGTTCATCCACCGTAAACTACTTATGCTCTTGAGACAAGCCACTAGTGAAACCTATGGCCCCTTGGTCTATCTTCATCATATTAATCTTCCTACGCTTTATTATTGCTTTGCTTTTTATTTTTCTTTTATTTTACTTTGCATCTTTATAACAAAAATACCAAAAATATTATCTATCATCTCTATCAGATCTCACTCTCGTAAGTCACCGTGAAGGGATTGACAACCCCTATTCGCGTTGGTTGCGAGGAGTTATTTGCTTTGTGTAGGTACGAGGGACTTGCGCGTAGCCTCCTACTGGATTGATACCTTGGTTCTCAAAAACTGAGGGAAATACTTACGCTACTTTGCTGCATCATCCTTTCCTCTTCGGGGAAATCCAACGCAATGCTCAAGAGGTAGCAAGAAGAATTTCTGGCGCCGTTTCCGGGGAGTCTACGCAAAAGTCAACCTACCAAGTACCCATCACAATCCCTTATCTCCCGTATTACATTATTTTCCATTTGCCTCTCGTTTTCCTCTCCCCCACTTCACCCTTGCCGTTTTATTCGCCCTTTTTCCGCTCGTCTTCTCGTTTGCCTTGATGTCTTACTTGGCTCGTTTGCTCGTTTGGTTGAAATAATTAAGTATTTATTCCTAAACAGAGAAGCTAATATCTATGGATCCTCATCCGCTTGCCAATCTTTTTAAGAGATCCAATTATGATGAACCAATTCCTAGTGATTTGGATGCACTAGATTATCTATATAAGGTTTTGCCTGAAATCCGTAAATCTGAAAATTTTGATGAAGTGCTTTATGAAGTGATTCACGATAGATCTTTGAATAAAAAGCATGATTGCAATGATTTTATAATAAATTCTATTGATGTAAATTATGCTAATAATATGCAAAACCCTAAGCTTGGGGATGCTAGTTTTGCTATGTCCAATAGTCATGATTGGGAGATTCTTCTTATGATCTTGAAAATTTATTTAAGCCCCATGATGAATATAAGATTGATAATAGGGTTTGAAATAATATTGAAAGTGGGTTTGGAAGAGTGTCAACTTTAGATCCCACATATTTGGATAACATTCAATCTTATGAAATTTTTGATAAAAGTGGGCTTGGAGAAATCATGACTTTAGTTAATGATAATCCCACTATTTTGGAAGAGTGTCAACTTCGCATGCATGTGGATCGTATTGAGAATATGTTATGTGATAGCTATATTGTTGAATTTTCTTATGATTCTACATGTAATTATTATGAGAGAGGAAAATATGGTTATAGAAATTTTCATGTTACTAAACTACCTCTCGTTATGTTGAGATTGCTATTGTTCCGTTCCGCTTCCTTGCATATGCTAGTTTTTGCTTGCTACGATAATTTGTTTTCCTATAATATGCCTATGCATAGTAAGTATGTTAGACTTAATTATGTTTGTCACATGTTTTATGATGCTCTCTTTGTGCCTCAATTCTTGTCTTTCTTGTGAGCATCATTGAAATCTCAATGCCTAGCTAAAAACGCTTTAAAGAAAAGCGCTTGTTGGGAGACAACCCAATATTTTTCCTTGCTGCTTAGTAATAAATCTTAGATCTAGCCTCTGGTTAGATGTGTTTTTATGTTTTAATTAGTGTTTGTGCCAAGTTAAACCTATAGGATCTTCTTGGATGATAGTTATTTGATCTTGCTGTAATTTCCAGAAACTTTCTGTTCACGAAAACAATTTTTAAAAATCACCAGAACGTTATAAAATACTGATTCCAGTTTCTGCTGATCAATAAACAAATTTCCTAGGTCTTCCTATTTTGGCTGAAGTTTTGGAGTTTCATAAGTTTGCGTTAGTTACAGATTACTACAGACTGTTCTGTTTTTGACAGATTCTGTTTTTTGCGTGTTGTTTGCTTATTTTGATTAATCTATGGCTAGTAAAATAGTTTATAAACCATAGAGAAGTTGGAATACAGTAGGTTTAACACCAATATAAATAAAGAATGAGTTCATTACAGTACCTTGAAGTGGTCTTTTGTTTTCTTTCGCTAACGGAGCTCACGAGATTTCTGTTGAGTTTTGTGTTGTGAAGTTCTCAAGTTTTGGGTGAAATCTTTTGATGGATTATGGAACAAGGAGTGGCAGAGCCAAAGCTTGGGGATGCCCATGTCACCCCAAGATAATATAAGGACACCAAAAGTCAAATCTTGGGGATGCCCGGAAGGCATCCCCTCTTTAAATCTACTTCCATCGGTAACTTTACTTGGAGCTATATTTTTATTCACCACATGATATGTGTTTTGCTTGGAGCGTCTTGTATGATTTGAGTTTTTCTTTTAGTTTACCACAATCATCCTTGCTGTACACACCTTTTGAGAGAGCCATACATGAATTGGAATTTGTTAGAATACTCTATGTGCTTCACTTATATCTTTTGAGCTATATAGTTTTGCTCTAGTGCTTCACTTATATCTTTTAGAGCACGGCGGTGGATTTGTTATATAGAAACTATTGATCTCTCATGCTTCAGTTAGATTATTTTGAGAGTCTTGAATAGCATGGTAATTTTCTTTAAAAAATCTATATACGCTTGGTATTCAAGATTTGTAAAACTTTCTTTTGAGTGTGTTGAATACTAAGAAAAGTTTGATGCTTGATAATTGTTTTGAGATATGAAGATGGTGATATTAGAGTCATGCTAGTTGAGTAGTTGTGAATTTGAGAAATACTTGTGTTAAAGTTTGTGATTCCCATAGCATGCACGTATGGTGAACCGTTATGTGATGAAGTCGGAGCATGATTTATTTATTGATTGTATTCCTTATGAGTGGCGTTCGTGGACGAGCGATGGTCTTTTCCTACCAATCTATCCCCCTAGGAGCATGCGTGTAATACTTTGCTTTGGTAACTTATAGATTTTTGCAATAAGTATATGAGTTCTTTATGACAAATGTTGAGTCCATGGATTATACACACTTTTCTCGTCCTTCCACCATTGCTAGCCTCTCTAATACCGCACACTTTTCGCCGGTATCATACACCCACCATATACCTTCCTCAAAACAGCCACCATACCTACCTATCATGGCATTTCCATAGCCATTCCGAGATATATTGCCATGCAACTTTCCACCGTTCCGTTTATTATGACACGCTCCATCATTGTCATATTGCTTAGCATGATCATGTAGTTGACATTGTATTTGTGGCAAAGCCACCGTTCATAATTGTTTCATACATGTCACTACTGATTCATTGCATATCCGGTACACCGCCGGAGGCATTTATATAGAGTCATATTTTGTTCTAAGTATCGAGTTGTAATTGTTGAGTTGTAAGAAAAATAAAAGTGCGATGATCATCATTTTTAGAGCATTGTCCCAAGTGAGGAAAAGGATGATGGAGACTATGATTCCCCCACAAGTCGGGATGAGACTCTGGACGAAAAAAAGAGGCCATAAAAAAGAGAAAAGTCCCAAAAAAATGAGAGAAAAAGAGAGAAGGGACAATGTTACTATCCTTTTACCACACTTGTGCTTCAAAGTAGCACCATGATCTTCATGATAGAGAGTCTCTCATTTTGTCACTTTCATATACTAGTGGAAATTTTTCATTATAGAACTTGGCTTGTATATTCCAATGATGGGCTTCCTCAAATGCCCTAGGTCTTCGTGAGCAAGCGAGTTGGATGCACACCCACTTAGTTTCTTTTGTTGAGCTTTCATATACTTATATCTCTAGTGCATCCGTTGTATGGCAATCCCTACTCACTCACATTGATATCTATTAATGGGCATATCCATAGCTTGTTGATACGCCTAGTTGATGTGAGACTATCTTCTCTCTTTTGTCTTCTCCACAACCACCATTCTATTCCACATATAGTGCTATATCCATGGCTCATGCTCATGTATTGCATGAAGATTGAAAAAGTTTAGAAAATGTCAAAAGTATGAAACAATTGCTTGGCTTGTCATCGGGGTTGTGCATGATTTAAATACTTTGTGTGATGAAGATAGAGCATAGCCAGACTATATGATTTTGTAGGGATAACTTTCTTTGGCCATGTTATTTTGAGAAGACATGATTGCTTTGTTAGTATGCTTGAAGTATTATTATTTTTATGTCAATATGAACTTTTGTCTTGAATCTTTCAGATCTGAATATTCATGCCACAATTAAGGAGAATTACATTGAAATTATGCCAAGTAGCACTCCGCATCAAAAATTCTTTTTTTATCATTTACCTACTCGAGGACGAGCAGGAATTAAGCTTGGGGATGCCTGATACGTCTCCAACGTATCTATAATTTTTGAATTATCCATGCTATATTATCTACTGTTTGGACCATATTGGGCTTTATTTTCCACTTTTATATTACTTTTGGGACTAACCTATTAACCGGAGGCCCAGCCCAGAATTGCTGTTTTTTGCCTATTTCAGTGTTTCGAAGAAACGGAATATCAAACGGAGTCCAAACGGAATGAAACCTTCGGGAACGTGATTTTCTCACCGAATATGACCCAGGAGACTTGGACCCTACGCCAAGAAAGCTCCGAGGTGGGCACGAGGTAGGGGGCGCGCCCTACCCCCCCAGGCGTGCGCCCACCCTCGTGGGCCCCACGAAGCTCCACCAACGTACTTCTTCCTCCTATATATACCTACGTACCCCCAAACGATCAGATACGGAGCCAAAAACCTAATTCCGCCGCCGCAACTTTCTGTATCCACGAGATCCCATCTTGGGGCCTGTTCCGGAGCTCCGCTAGAAGGGGAATCCACCATGGAGGGCTTCTACATTATCACCATAGCCCCTCCAATGAAGTGTGACTAGTTTACCTCAGACCTTCGGGTCCATAATTAGTAGCTAGATGGCTTGTTCTCTCTTTTTGGATCTCAATACAATGTTCTCCCCCTCTCTTGTGGAGATCTATTCGATGTAATCTTCCTTTTGCGGTGTGTTTGTTGAGACTGATGAATTGTGGGTTTATGATCAAGATTATCTATGAACAATATTTGAATCTTCTCTGAATTCTTTTATGTATGATTGGTTATCTTTGCAAGTCTCTTCGAATTATCAGTTTGGTTTGGCCTACTAGATCGGTTTTTCTTGCAACGGGAGAAGTGCTTAGCTTTGGGTTCAATCTTGCGGTGTCCTTTCCCAGTGACAGTAGGGGCAGCAAGGAACGTATTGTATTGTTGCCATCGAGGATAACAAGATGGGGTTTTTATCATATTGCATGAATTTATCCCTCTACATCATGTCATCTTGCTTAAGGCGTTACTCTGTTTTCTTGAACTTAATACTCTAGATGCATGCTTTGGATAGCGGTTGATGAGTGGAGTAATAGTAGTAGATGCAGGCAGAGTCGGTCTACTTGTCTCGGACGTGATGCCTATATACATGATCATACCTAGATATTCTCATAACTATGCTCAATTACATCAATTGCTCAACAAGAATTCGTTCACCCACCGTAAAATACTTATGCTCTTGAGAGAAGCCACTAGTGAAACCTATGGCCCCCGGGTCTATCTTCATCATATTAATCTTCCTACGCTTTATTATTGCGTTGCTTTTTATTTTGCTTTTATTTTACTTTGCATCTTTATAACAAAAATACCAAAAAATATTATCTATCATCTCTATCAGATCCCACTCTCGTAAGTGACCGTGAAGGGATTGACAACCCCTATTCACGTTGGTTGCGAGGATTTATTTGCTTTGTGTAGGTATGAGGGACTCGCGCGTAGCCTCCTACTAGATTGATACCTTGGTTCTCAAAAACTGGGGGAAATACTTACGCTACTTTGCTGCATCATCCTTTCCTCTTCGTGGAAATCCAACACAGTGCTCAAGAGGTAGCACGCGCGAGTAGGCGTTCGAGACCCCGCCCGTAATGTGCGTGCGTGGGTCAGATGTTACTTTCTTGCACCCTGGCGTTGTGCGTGCGTGTACATGCTACGTCTGGCGCCTCTACTTACGACACGTGCGGCGCCTCTACATCGACCCGGTATGTACGTACATGTTCGCGACCAGAATGACAATGCTACGTGCGCTCGACAAGGTGGATCCGGTATCGTGCACTTCCTTACTGCGAAGATGTAGCTGGTGGGTCCCAGCTCGGGCGAATCATTTTTGCCGGACGCACTTCCTTGCGTGCGAAGATGTAGCTGGTGGGTCCCAAAGATTAGGGGAAACGTTTTTTAAGTGAAATACGGTGGCCCGTCCGGTGGGTCCCGTTGTCGGTGGAGGAATAATTATTTTGCGGCGTAATAATGAGGCACTTCCTTGTTACGGCCGTGGACCCATTTGTCGACCTCTCCACATACGATTACGTCCGATGGAAGCCGTTCCTTGATCATATTGACCACGCCACGCCGAGAGCACCAGGCGGTGGACGGCCGGCGAGGCCTAGGAAGGGACGACGCGGGCGGGGAAGACACGGCGGTGGATGCCCACGCGTGAAGGAGTATGAGGGTTCAACGGTTCGCTGCGGTGTGAGGCTGCCGTCACCGCAGAATAACGAGGGTGTGGTTGAGTAGAGGGATGGCCTGGCCAGCGGTGGGAGTAGTAGGGCGGTGAGGCCTCCGCGCATCGCAGCCGACCCACGGGAGGCAGGAGCACAAAGGCACGACCGGCGCTGGTTTGGTAATTTGGAGCAAGAAGACAAGAGGTTGAAGAAGCACTACGGCCGTTGGATGGACATCGTACGGTCACTGGAGCTAGAATCGTTCATATTGACTAAGTTTAAAAAGCCCTCCGTCCCCATCAACTTAGTAGGCCCACAAGTCAGCCTCCCACTGTGGTGGGTCCTAGCTGGCAGGGGGTATTCATTTTTGTGCGCGCAATAAGGAGGCACTTCCTTGCGTGCGAAGATATAGTTGGTGGGTCCAACCTGTCAGCGGAGGGAACATTTTTTTCACGAAATACAGAGGCCCTTCCGGCGGGTCCCAGATGTCAGGTGGAGGAATCATTATTTTGCGCATAATAAGGAGGCATTTCCTTGTGTGCGGCCGTGGACCCAGTTGTCAGCCTCTCCACGTACAGTCCACTTCTGATGGATGTCGTTTGTTGACCAAGTTGACCACGCTGCCCCGAGAGCACCAGGACGGTGGACGACGGCGAGGCCTATGAAGGGAACGACACGGCGCCGGGGAAGACACGACAGTGGCTGCCAGTGATGGAGAGTAACGAGGTTATTGGTTCGGCTGCCGGCGCCGAAAAATAATAGGAGGTGTGGGTGAGTAGAGGGATAGACAGGCCAGGGATGCGAGTATATGATGGGCCCGTGAGGCCTGCCCGGCATCACAGTCGGCCACGGGAGGCGGGAGCAGGCGGTTCCGACGGCGCTGGTTTGGGCGGTCAAGGTGAAGATCGAGACCGAAGAAGACGATTGTCGTTAGATTGACATCTAACGGTCTGACGCCGGTAGAGTCGATTGTTGACTAAGTTTCTTTTTGATAAACCTTACATGCGCATGAGCTTAGTAGGCCCACAAGTCAGCCTCCAAATCATGGCGGACAACATAGAGCCCATTTGCTATTTTTTAATAATTTGCAGCCCATTTGCTAATTCTTAAGTAATTTATTACAACCCATTTTCTGCCCAGGACCACGGTCAAAAAGTTCAACCTTATTTTACATATTTCGGTGGATTCCGAACTTTTGTAATCCCGAAATGATAAACATTTTTTTAAGAACTTATTGATTTGCCAAAAAAATCATTTTGTTTTTGTAAGCAAATAAGGCTTGGGACAATTGAGTTGGTTTAAGGGAAAACCAGGTGGTAAAAAAATCAAGCTGGGAGGAAAACAACAACAAAAATAAGGATGTAAATATGAAAAGTGAATTTTATGTATTTTCAATATAATGATACGTGTATATGAAATAGTAAAACTATAGGTAGAGATTAGAAAACGGATGTAGGACATGCGTTTCAAGAGGGAAATAGAACTGGGCTGTGTGTTTGATTCAGTAAAAAAAGTGCATGCGGATGTTGTAAGACAAAATATAACTAACGCTGGCGGGCCAGAGGCCAGTAGATACCTCTTTGGATCTTTGTGCCCCGTTGTCGCCATGGGCTGGGCCTGTTAAAAACAAAACCAAGCACAGGCAGTCTACAACCCAGTTGAAACTTGCTCGACCTGAAAAAACAATATACGTGCTCAATAAGCGAGAGAATTCTGCAAGTACTGCATCGATAAGCGGGATGCAGCAGGAATATTGTTTTTTCATTGTGATAATAAGAGCATGCACTTGTTTCAAAAAATTTGGAGAACTGGGAATTCGAATGGCAGGTGCTTATGCTACCCATCAAATAAAAATCAGGTGCCTCAAAATTCGTTTCGAAACAAATGATTCAGCTTTATATCCACGTCGTCCCTCGGCATGATGGTTGGAAGCAAACGCCAAGTTCATACCAAAAGATCGTTAACAACAATACCAACTTGCGGACGACAAGGTAGTATAAGTACCAATACCAAATTAACTTATAATCTTTTTACTCCTGGCCCTAGTGTTCGTCTGGTAGAAAATCTTTCAGAGGACCAGCCCCCACTCCTTCTCTTGCTCCAGGTCCCCGAGGTGGTACTGGTGCATCACCCAGTTGGTCCTCTGCTGGTCGAAGTTCTTGTTGGTGTGCAGCACCAGAACCTTTTTGCTGCCCGTCTGCCGGCTGTTGACCATCATCGGCAAGGTATTGCCGGTGTTGTGCCAGATCGCGTGCATGCCGCACTCCGACTGTATCTTGCGATGCATCAACGTGCCCCTTTTGAACGCCTGGAATTGCGCTGGAAGAAAGGCTTGCTTAGGCCACTCAGTGTGATACCTGCAGTATTGTCGAATACAGGTTTTAGTGTATGTAGTTGGCATTTTCATAACATCTTTGGCATGTTGCAGTCACTTGTTTCACTTTTTAGTCACTGTGAAATTCTAATTGCTTCACCAGGTCTGCGTCTAAAAAGAAAAATAGAGCTATAAACAAAGGAATATGTTTATGCAAGTAGATGGCCGATCGGTGTCTTACCTGGAATTTTCTCAGGATGGGTGAGGGAGTTCCGGACTAGGGGGTGTCCGGATAGCCGAACTATCATCATCGGCCGGACTCCAAGACTATGAAGATACAAGATTGAAGACTTCGTCCCGTGTTCGGATGGGACTTTCCTTGGCGTGGAAGGCAAGCTTGGCGTCACGGATATGTAGATCTCCTACCATTGTAACCGACTCTATGTAACCCTAACCCTATCCAAAGATCTATATAAACCGGAGGGTTTTAGTCCGTGGGACGAACAACAATCATACCATAGGCTAGCTTCTAGGGTTTAGCCTCTTTGATCTCGTGGTAGATCCACTCTTGTAACACACATCATCAATATTAATCAAGCAGGACGTGAGGTTTTACCTCCATCAAGAGGGCCCGAACACAGGTAAAACATCGTGTCCCTTGTCTCCTGTTAACATCTGCCTAGACGCATGCAGTTAGGACCCCCTACCCGAGATCTGCCGGTTTTGACACCGACATTGGTGCTTTCATTGAGAGTTCCTCCGTGTCGTCACCGATAGGCCCGATGGCTCCTTCGATCATCAACAACGACGCAGTCCGTGGTGAGACCTTTCTCCCGGACAGATCTTCGTATTCGGTGGCTTTGCATCGGGCCAATTAAGCAGCCATCTGGAGCAGATCGAAAGCTACGCCCCTGGCCATCAGGTCAGATTTGGAAGTTTGAACTATACGGCCGATATCCGCGGAGACTTGATCTTCGATGGATTCGAACCGCAACCAAGTGTGCCGCACTGTCTCGATGGGCATGATCTAGCTCTGCAGCGGAACTGTGCCCTGGAGGCCGCACCAGCATCCGCTCCGACCCTTAATCCGGAGCCGGATCCCCCGATCGAGGACGAGTGGTTGGAAACCGCCTCGGGGGCTACGATCTCTACGGTGATTGAGCCGAACTCTATCCCCGTCCTTTGCGAAGACCTCGACTCCAGGGTGCCGGACTCCTCTCCGGACTCCGAGCCCCCCGCGCCCCTGCCAATCGAATCCGATTGGGCGCCCGTCATGGAGTTCACTGCCGCGGACGTCTTTCAGCACTCGCCCTTTGGCGACATCCTGAATTCACTAAAGTCTCTCTCTTTATCTGGAGAGCCTGGCGGATTACGGTCAGAAGGTTGGGATACGGACGACGAAGAAATTCAACGCCCACCCACCACCCACTTTGTAGCCACTGCCGACGATTTAACCGACATGCTCGACTTCGACTCAAGACATCGACGGTATGGACGACGATGCCGGAGACGACCAAGACCCAAAGCACCTACAGGGCTTGGAAGGCCACCTCGTCATACGACATATACATGGTGGATATCCCAAAAGATGGGAACGGCGATGGAGCAGAGGAGGATGACCCTCCAAGAAACAACCCAAGCGCCGGCGTCGGGCGCCGCTCTAAATCCCGCCACAAAGAAGAATGAAGATTCCGGCACGGAGACAACAATACACCGACAATGCCGAAGACAATCCACTCCGGCAAGATCTAGCGCAGGAAGATGGAGACGCCAGCCCTCACGAGAGAGCGGCAAAAGAAGAGGTAGAGGATTATATGCCTCCCTCCGGAGACGAAGCAAGCCTCGACAACGATGAATTAAATGCGTGCTGAGAATCCCGTCGAACAAGAGCGTTTTAGACGCGGGCTTATGGCCACGGCGAACAGCCTCAAGAAAAAGCAGCAACAGCTTAGAGCTGATCGGGATCTGCTAGCCGGCAGATGGATCAAGTCCTCGCGGCGAAGAGCATGAGCTCAAACGCCCCTCAAAGCTACCCTAAACGCAAGCTGCTCCCCGATTAGAGGAGGAGGCTTACGAACCCGCATCACCAGGAGACAATACGGTGACCGACCACCCCGTGGTCGCGACAGAGAGGCCTCTAGGCCCTTCACTAGAACCGCACCCGGCATCGCTCAAAAGGCACACGGCCGAAGGGGAACGCTCCGGACCTGCGAGATATATTGGAGGACAAGGCAAGACAATCAAGATCAATCTATGGATCGCGTGGGCGCCCACGGCAGTGCGTGACGACAACCGTCGCGCCGGACACAGTAAGTCCGGCCGGGCCGAACAAAACAGACAAAGCTCTTTTGAGCTCCGTCGTGATATCGCCCAGTACAGAGGCGCCGCACACCCACTCTGCTTCACAGACAAAGTAATGGATCATCAAATCCCCAAAGGGTTTAAACCCGTCAATATTGAATCCTATGATGGCACAACAGACCCCGCGGTTTGGATCGAAGACTATCTCCTTCACATCCACATGGCCCGCGGTGACGATCTTCACGCCATCAAATCCCTCCCCCTCAAGCTTAAAGGACCAGCCCGACATTGGCTCAACAGCTTGCCAGCAGAGTTAAGTGGGAGCTGGGAGGACCTGGAAGCCGCATTCCTCGATAACTTCCAGGGCACTTATGTGCGACCACCAGACGCTGACGACCTAAGCCACATAATTCAGCGGCCGGACGAATCGGCGGACAATTACGGACACGGTTCTTAACCAAGAAAACCAAATCGTCGACGGTCCGGATGCGAAGGCCCTCGCGGCCTTCAAGCATAACATCCATGACGAGTGGCTTGCCCGGCACCTAGGACAGGAAAAGCCGAAATCCATGGCAGCCCTCACATCACTCATGACCCGCTTCTGCGCGGGTGAGGACAGCTGGCTAGCACGCAGCAACAACCTCAGCAAAAATTCTGGCAGTCCGGACTGCAAGGACCAAAATGGCAGGCTGCGTCGTAACAAAAACAAACGCCGCACTAATGGCGACAATATTGAGGATACGGCAGTCAATGCCGGATTCAGAGGCTCTAAACCCGTCGGCCGGAAAAAGCCATTCAAAAGAACTACTCCGGTCCGTCCAATTTGGACCGAATACTCGGCGCTTGTGCGGATACGGCACCCCGAAAAGCCAGCTAACCACACCAACGGGACTGTTGGGTATTCGAGCAGGCAGGCAAGTTAATTGCGAAAACAATGACAAGGGGCTGCATAGCGATGACGAGGACGAGACCCAACCGCCCGAACAAGAAAGGATGTAAGGTTTCCCCACAGTGCGGACGGTGAACATGATATACGCAACGCACATACCCAAAAGGGAGCGGAAGCGTGCACTCGAGATGTCTAAGCGATGGAGCCAGTTGCCCCAAAGTTCAATCCATGGTCCTCCTGCCCGATCACTTTTGACCGAAGGACCACCCCACCAAAGATCCGCCACGGCGGATTCGCCAGACCGGTCTTAGACCCAATTGTCGATGGATTTCACCTAACCGTAGTCCCGATGGACGGCGGCAGAGCCCGAACCTGCTTTACCGTGATACAAAGGCGCAAAATGGGCATAGACCCCTCATGGATTAAACCTACCAACACGACCTTTAAAGGCGTCATACCAGGTGTAGAAGCCAATTGTACATGCTCAATTACACTGGAAGTGGTCTTCGGATCCCCGGATAACTTCCGAAGCGAGGAGTTAATCTTCGACATAGTCCCATTCCGCAGTGGCTATGATGCCTTGCTCGGACGTACCGCGTTTGCAAAGTTCAATGCGGTGCCGCACTACGCATACCTCAAGCTCAAGATGCCAGGTCCTCGAGGAGTCATCACGGTCAACGGAAACACTGAACGTTCTCTCCGCACGGAGGAACATACAATGACTCTCGCGGCGAAGTGCAATGCAGCCTCTTAAGGCAATTCTCGAGTCCGGCCGTTAAGCGGCGGACAGCTAAGCGCGCCGGAGTAACTTACAACAAGACCACACAGCACGTTCGAGCACGCCAGCGTAGCGATGCGGCCCCAACCCCAGCTCTGCGAACGTCAGCAGATCCTTCGCGTACACCATTACGCTCAAGATACCATGGGCATGGGGAGAGGGGCACGACCACGATAAACCCAGAGTGCGGCTCAACCACACCGAGGGCTCTCAAGTGTGTCGTTTATTTTTCTTTTCTTTTACCTTTTACTTTTATCCACAGGACTCCGTTTGTCGAGGCCACATCGGCCCAGAACTGCCGAACTCACGATGCAACAGCCTGGGGAAGGATAAAGGCTACAACGAATATACAGGTGGTCTCCATTACGAGCATTTTTATACACCAATATGCAGCCTACCCATGGAGGGGGACATGTTTAACAGACCCATACCTTGCTTATCGCACAATTTGAATCGTTCCGCATTCGTAGCAGCACTTATTGAATAAAACAGTGCAGCACCTTTTTGCTTATAATTGCATTTCTTTTTCATACATATGTTCATTCACGGCATGTTGCATCCGTACACTTTGGTACGGCTAATATACACCAGGGGCTTATGTTTCCCGCATCATGGTGTGATGAGTCCGAACACTTTCACAAGTGCGGCACCCCGAACTTATAGCACTATATGCATCGGCTCCGAACCATGTCTTGGGTCAATAGTTGGGTTTGCCCGGCTCCCATGTTTTGGTACCTTATGTTCCGTTATATCGGCTAAGGTAGCACTGGGAGAACCACTGCGATTCCGCCCCCGTTAATTTGGGTTAACGCCTCCGAGAAAGCTAAAACTGACCGTCATGATGAGGCGAGAGCCGGTCGCTGTTCGAAGAGGTTTTTTGCGAGTCCTTAAAGACTTATGCCGCTTAGAGCGAGGAGCCGGATCCTGTCCGGCCCAGGCATGGATAGCGCCCCAAATTCGGCCTTCCGAAGACTAGGGGCTTCGCCGAAATTTAAAATTATAGAATTCTATGGCTAAGTGAGAGTGTTCAAGCATTATAAGTCCGGTTGCCTTGTTCGCTGTGTTGAGCGCCTCCCTAGATGGACCCAAAATGGGAACAAGAGCGCTCAAGTTTATCCCGAACACCCCAAAGCACTGTGGCATGGGGCTGAAGCCGACGACTTGCCATCTCTCAGATTTGATAAACGGCCGCCTGTAAGGTAATATTTTAAATTAACAAGCGTTGCTTAGCGCCGTATGAACTAAGTTTTCAGCGCATGTGATAACAAAATGCGAGTCTACTCAAATATTACATCTTTGGAGCACTCACCCGCAATAGTGCGGGCGCCCTTCAGCACACTCTTATAATACATCTCGGGCGTGCGATGCTCCTTGCCCTCTGGTGGCGGGTCCATCACGAGCTTCTGGGCATCCATCTTGCCCCAGTGCACCTTTGCGCGGGCAAGGGCCCGACGGGCACCCTCAATACAAGCGGAATGCTTGATGACTTCTACCCACGGGCACGCATCCATCAGCCGCCGCACCAGGCCGAAGTAGCTCCTGTGCATGGCCTCCTTCGCCACACCCGAACTATGAGGCCCTTCATGGCATGTTCGGCCGCCTTGTGGAGCTCGACCACCGCTTCAGCTGGTCGCTAAAGGCACCGGATGTCCGGCCTCAAAGATATCGAGACCAAGACCTTCTCCGTCGAGCTCCCTCCTCGGCCCGGTAGAATGCGGCAGCATCGGACACGCTGCGAGGAAGATCTGCGAACGCTCCTGGAGAGCTCCGAATTCGGGTAAGCAACAGGTAATTAACACTCACATGCTTACTTTGCATGAAATATGCCTTACCCGCCGCTATTTTCTTCACCGCCTCAATCTCCTGGAGGGCCTTGTAGGCTTCGGCCTTAGCGGCTTTGGCACTCTCAAGAGCCGTTGCAAGCTCAGACTCTCGAGTCTTGAGTCACGCCCAAGCTCTCATGTTTTTCACGAGATCCTGGAGCTCTTGCTGTACCTCCGCCACTGCGCCTCCTGCTTCTCTCGCTCGGTGCGCTCACGCGGCCGCATTATGCGTTTGGCGGCCACCGCCTCCTGTGGTCGCCACCTCGTTAGTGGCCCCTACAATACCCACGTTATCCTTGTTATTTTTCTTGCAACCAAATCCTTTTACAGAAGGTACAATTTTCATAAGGTACTACTCACCTTCTTTTTCCTCGAGCTGCTTCTTGGCATGGCCGAGCTCGTTCTCGCACCTTTCGAGGTTTTCCTTCAAAGTATTGACCTCCATGATGTGGCGGAGGTCAAGACCACAACCTGCAATCCCATATTGACATATTTTTATGACTCCTGCGTTTATCTTTTAAAGATCCTCACCGGCTTTTCTTTCCGAACACCGAACCGAGCATCGAGGCTCTTGTCTGCGGTACCATTTTTACATATATTGAAATTCTTACCTCAAAGCCTGTTAGAAGGCTACTGCAGGCTTCGGTCAGCCCGCTCTTGGCGAGCTGAACTTTCTGAATCACCGCACTCATAACAGTGCGGTGTTCCTCTTCGATGGAGGCGCCGTTGAGCGCCTCCAGCAAATTATCCGGCACCTCCGGTTGGACGGAGGTAGCTGGCATCACGGTCTTGCCCTTCTTACGAAGGGGTCGCCCGCCGGACTCCGGAGCCACTGTGGCCTCCGGGGCTGAGTCCGGTGCAAAGTCCGGGAGGGTGTCCTGTGACACCTTCGGGGCCTCCTCCTCCTGGTGGGTCCTTGCTTGGGATCTCACCTCGGCGTCATCCAGCGGCACGGGGGTGGAGGCAATCGGAAGGAATCCATATCCGACGCACCCGAGGACCCGCCGGCAAACGGGAAGATCATCCTTGGGCGGACTACAGGGTTGTATGCGGCATTAGAAAGACATTATGTGGCGAAAAGAAAAAACCTTGAAGTTATTCGGGAGTCCGGATACTTACGATCTCGCCAGGGGCTTGGCCCTTGGAGGCGAGTCCTCGTCGTCGCTGGCGTTGGCGGGGCAGTCCGGGGGAAGAGTTTTAACCCTCTTGGACCCTTCGGCCTCCCTTGTTGGGGAGGCCTTCCTTTTCTTCCCTCCCCCCGCTGGGGGAGAGGCTTTCTTCTTCTCCTCCTCACCTTGGTGGGAGGAGTCGGCCTCGGATTCATCATCCGATAGCACCTGAAAACGGGAACTCTTCTGAGTCCCCGTGGCCGTCTTCTTGGCCTTCTTCTCCGGCACCACGTGGGGTGCCGGAGCCAGCAGCCCCGTTAGGCGGGCGTCCGCTGGGTCCTCTGGCAATGGTGCCGGACAGGTAATCCGTTTGGTCTTCACCAGCCATTCCTGTTAAAGGTAAAGGGAGTTTAGATCCTGCATAGAATCAAACTATGGAAAACAAGTGGTGAAATCACTTACCTCGTCAGCTGGACGCTGCGAGTGGAATCCACGATCTTGATGGCGGATGCGGAGCTTGGCGCCCTTGAACAACACCTTCCAAACATCTTCGTGCGTAGTGTCGAAGAGCCCGCTCAGTGCAGTGCCGCGCGGATCAAAATCCCACATGTTGAAGCCCGTCAGGCACGGGAGAATCCGGCGGATGAGCATGACTGGACTACGTTGACAAGCTTGAGCTTCTTGTCCACCAGCTCACGGATACAGGCTTGGAGTCCGTCAGCTCCTCGAATCCCCCAAATTCGGCCACTCTCTTTCCAGGAGGTGAGCCGTGTAGGGATGCCAGATCTGAATTCGGGGGCCGCTGCCCAATTAGGGTCACGCGGCTCGGTGATATAGAACCACCCCGATTGCCACCCCTTGATGGTTTCCACGAAAGTGCCCTCCAGCCACGTAACGTGGGACATCCTGCCCACCATGGCGCTTCCGCACTCCGCTTGGCTGCCCTTCACAACCTTTGGCTTGACACTGAAGGTCTTGAGCCACAAGCCGAAGTGGGGCTGGATGCAGAGGAAGGCCTCGCACAAAAAGATAAACGTCGAGATGTTGAGGACGAAATTCGGGGCCAGGACGTGGAAGTCTAGGCCATAGTAGAACATGAGCCCCCGGACAAATGGGTGAAGTGGAAAGCCCAGTCCGCGGAGGAAATGGGGAAGAAATACTACCCTCTCATGGGGCCTGGGGTTGGGGACGAGCTCTCCCTCGCCGGGGAGCCGATGCGCGATGTTGCTGGACAAATATCCGGCGCCGCGCAGTTTCTGGATCTGCCCCTCCGCGACGGAGGAGGCCATCCACTTGCCTCCCGCTCCGGACATAGTTGGAGAAGGTTGAGGTGAGAAGTGCGGACTTGGGCGCTGGAGCTTGAGTTCGCGAAGATGGATAAGCCAAGGAGGAAGAAGGCGCAGGTAAAAAGGGTTGGATCTTTATCCCCTTATATGGGCGGACAAAAACATGTGTCCCCACCGGCCTGGTAAAACTCGCTTATCTCCCAAGCGTCACAATCAATGGCGCGGTTGGGTTACCCACGTCCGTATTGATGGGAATCCCGGAATAAGGGGAACACGATCTCTGCTTCGACAAGACGTGCCAAGGGAACCGCTTCGCTAAACGCGCTGAGGTGGAACAATAAAAAACAATTTGAGTAAAGGCTTGGTAGTGGTGCGACGTCACGCCCACGAATCACGTCAATGATTGATCTTGTGTAATATTATTCTCTCTACGGTGGTATGTGGAATTTATTTTTGCGAGCGGACACTATCCTGGTGTTCACAATCTTCTATAAATTATTCGGAGGAAGAACCCGCCTTGCAATGCCGAAGACAATATGCGCCCGGACCCGTCGTCATTGAAGCCTAGTTCAGGGGCTCTTGAGGAGTTCCGGACTAGGGGGTGTCCGGATAGCCGAACTATCATCATCGTCCGAACTCCAAGACTATGAAGATACAAGATTGAAGACTTCGTCCCGTGTTCGGATGGGACTTTCCTTGGCGTGGAAGGCAAGCTTGGCGATACGGACATGTAGATCTCCTACCATTGTAACCGACTCTGTGTAACCCTAACCCTATCCGATGTCTATATAAACCGGAGGGTTTTAGTCCGTAGGACGAACAACAATCATACCATAGGCTAGCTTCTAGGGTTTAGCCTCTTTGATCTCGTGGTAGATCCACTCTTGTAACACACATCATCAATATTAATCAAGCAGGACGTAGGGTTTTACCTCCATCGAGAGGGCCCGAACCTGGGTAAAACATCGTGTCCCTTGTCTCCTATTACCGTCCGCCTAGACGCACAGTTCGGGACCCCCTACCCGAGATCCGCCGGTTTTGACACCGACAATGGGTGTAGCATATGCCGTGCTCGCTGTCGATGGTTGGTATGAACAAATCGATGAGAGGGTGAGATCTCGCGCTGTCAGCACTCACTTTGGCCTCAAGGTGCTCGATCAGCTCCTGATCCGTGGGATCGAACTTGACACCAGCCGGCAGCACCGGCCAATCCTTCTTCAACTTGCATGGGTTAATTCCAGTTATATGGTACTCAATGTATGATCAATCGACTGTTTTAAGTGAATGATGAAAGATTTCGACAGATAAGTGGTACTCCAAATCTGAAGTCCAGAATACCCGAACACGCCGCCGGGATTCTTGTGTCACCTCACGCGCAGCGTGTTTTCACGTCAATTCAATGTGTGGACATGATGAATAATTTGACCGACGTATACTAGTACTACTACTTTACTACTTACTAGTCATATCTAGTGTCACATTTTAACCAAGTACGCACTTGAAGCCTAAGCGATATATATACTGCACATGATCTCCATCATCATTATTAGTACATCCTGCGCAGGTGAGTTAGGATGCACTTGATCCTAGAAAGGTATCTATCCTTCAAACCAGAGGAGTGCTTCAAACTAACAATAGCACATAATATCCAACAAAAGAGGGTCGTGCTACAGCAGTAGAATACATGGCTCAGTCTACATATCAGTACGAAAGTTGTGCATATTTGCTTTTGGCATGAACCAAATCGCCGCATGTTGGGTTTGCAAAAGCCATCCATCGCATGGAAGCTTGATGCCTTTCATACACTGAAGATTATCTCGCAACAAGCTGTGTCGACGAATCTCTGGATATGGTGATTCATGAAACCCATGGTACGATGTGTAAACACAGTCCCCCCTTTTGAATGGAAGTTGCATAGCACGGTAATCATCGCCAGTGATATGATCGATGATTGGTTGGATGATCGGATAATTGAGCCCGAGGAACATGGAGTGGTTACCGAGGCTGTAAACCCGCCTCGATTGAATACGCTGGCCCAACGGAGCTGGGATCTTTCTTGAATCTGAAGCAGCCATAGCCATCAATGTCACGAACGCCCGGGCATTGTATCGCATGTGGTTTGATGAAATGGTTTGGTCAATTTGGTACGTGCAAATGAGCATCAAATGACCACCGTCAGCTGAACGAGTGATAAACCACCACCCATCGGCTGGTATGATTCCAGGTCCTGGAATCATGAAGGCCGACGCATTTGCGTCTGCTGCAACAATTCAAATTGGAGACCAAAAGGACAAAAATAAACAATCATGTTCGGAGTATGTGTGGAATTAAGATTATTATAACATTGACAAATATCATAGACAGAGAATTGCAATGCCGTGGTCATAATCATACCCCAAGTTAAAAAAAATAAGCCAATGGCTTTCATATTCTAGAAATATATCACGGTTCAAACATCATGTAACAATGAGAGGAAAACAGATATGACATGGCCTACTCATATTCTACCATAGCACTTACTACAGTTATCATATCAACTATAAGCAATAACATGCGTTGTTATAAAAATCCTGGAAATGAGAGTAACATATAGCAATCATGAGGTTATACTCACAATATCTATTCTAACAATCATTAGATACCAATTGTTCTCATATCAACTCGAACAATAACATGTGTGGTCATAAAAATCTAGGAAATGAGAGGAACATATAACAATGATGTGGTTATAGACATACTATATATTCTAAATTTGTAACAATGAACAGGCAGTCGTATTCTTAAGGTAAAGATGAGATGAGATAGAACAATTACACGACGATAGATTCCACCAATATAGGCAGCCAATATGTGCGTCGACCACATAAACGATGCCATCGTGCACTATAGCATCAGACAGAAGTGTTGGGTGAAGAGGATCGACGATGAGCCATAACCATGTATGGCGACCGGATTCCAGATAGACTAATCCCATGTTGAACACGGCAATGAGCTTGTAATCCATGTAGTCTTCGATGGTGTGGGCACTTCGCAGATTACAACCTTCACAAGCAGAGGTCGAGCTAAAAGCTCGGCGCGTCTCGTCTTGTAGTAGGCGGGAGTGTCCGCGGGCGCGAGGCTCGATGACGGCGGTATCCAAAGATGGAAGGGTGGTCTCTCGCTGGGTGTAGATATCCACGAGACGCCACAGACTACCGGATTGGTGGATGAGGACGATCCAGTTGGCCTTCATGCCTGCCCAGTAGTGGCCGCGCATGAAGGGTAGGTGGACGGGTAGTGGTAGCATGTCGAGGGGCACCACGGCAACCTCCGTAGGATCGTCAAGTCGGTGTCTGGGCCACCTGCAAGGGTCGGGCATCAGCAAGCAGGGTGTCTTGAAAAGAGCCGGCCGGTTGCAGACGAGTAGACGGTACAAAGACACCGAGCATGCGGCCAAACGGATGGTGCTGAGTAGGTCCATACGATTATAGATCTGCTCCAAGAGAACATTGGGGAGGGAATTCCAATCACGGCTCTGCGTGTCAGTCGGTTCTGCCATTGGGGTTTTCGGTGCCTGCGAGCCAGGGGGGAAGTGGATTGAGGTGCGGCGAAGAAGCTTCTCCTCGTGTGGCCGAGCAAAGGAGCGGTGATATTATGCCTTGAGCTACCAAGGAAGATAAGCGCGGGCGAGCAGTGAGCAGGGGGAAATGGTGTGCGGCCGACGATGGGGAAGAGAGGAGGAATAAGAAGAGAGGAGGAAGAAGAGTGGAAGATGGGGAAGAAAGTGCATTAAATCTCAATTCTACTACTACTACCAGGATATACCGTCCTTCGGAGTGTAAATAGTTACACCGATGACATGTGGGTCTACCACGAGAGGGCCCATATGTCAGTTAATGGAGGATATAAGCGTGCTCTACTGGCAAACATGATGGCAGTACTGGGTAAGGCTAATTTAGTAACACCAACACGCTGGTTCAGCTTATTAATGAAGTGTCCCATCTGCTGCAGCGTATATTGTCACTTCACTGCGAAGACTAGTTGAATAGTTCTCTCTGACCGAGATGGGGAATAATGGATCGCGAAGACTTCCTTTCTACATTATCCCTATGCCTCTACGCTCACTTCACTCATTTTGCTCCGTACGTAGTCACTTGTTGAAATCTCTAGAAAGACAAATACTCCGTATTTGGGAACAGAGGGAGGATTTTACTCCATATTTGGGACCAGAGGGAGGATTTTACTCCGTATTTGGGAACAGAGGGAGTATCACCATATCGAGGGAACAGAGGAAGCTTGAAATATGAACATGTCAATGGGAGGGAGTAAGCCCCATGCATGCAACATGCAATACTCACACGTACACATGGACACACGCAACACTCACGCACCCATGTGGCACACAGCACACGACGCAACACACACACTCACGCTCAAGTGCTCAACCTACTCCCTATGTCCGTGAAAGACTGTACATTTAGAGATTTACACATTGACCAGGGAATAATTAACGCCCAAAAGTTATGTGTGCATGCGACCATTGAGAGAAGAAGATTAAATGAAGGTCGCTGCATGCTGTAATTAAGGATAGACATGTAGCCTGTACCTAGAGCACAAGTTGGTGCATTAGTCAATCAATATCGATTTAGATTAAAGGCTAAATGCATTGGAAGTGTAGATGTACTACACTCTTTGTTTTTTAGCTTATTTCTTGGCTTTGCCAACTGACCGGTGGGACCCAGAAACCAGGTGACAATTTAACCAGTCAACAAAGTGCCATGTCGACTATGTGCCCGGTCAGTAGGGTGCAATACGGTGCTCTACGATGAGCTAGTGATCGTATAATCACCGCAAAACTATATATAGTGACCGTAAAGAGCGTATTGTTACATACGTTGACCGCCAGTGTATTTTTCTCGTTTCAAATTAAGCCATATTAACTGGAAAGGACGCAATATGGACTAGTACTAGTACTGCTTTGATGTGTCCCGTCGACTCGCTGAACGAGGAGAAGCTTGCTTACTACGCCTCTCCCTCACCCACGCGCGCGGTGGTTCGCAGGACGAGGAGAGGGTTTTGACTACAGCGCGCCCTCTCCTCCCTCTCCATCTCCCTCGCCCTCGCGATGGACGTGCAGCAGTTCAATCGGTGTCAGATTGCCAGAAGCATAATGTGTACTGTAGTATCATCATTGTTGGACCTTCCGAAGAGGCGAAGAGCCAAGTGCAAGGTTCACACAAGTACGAACTGTTGAACCTCCCAAAGAGGCAAAGAGCCAAGCGCAAGGTTTTATAGGAGTTGTCGTCCTAGTAGGAGCGTACTACAACTATAGCGAATGATGCTACTATATGATGCCGCCACATCACGTATATCCAAAGCTGTGCCACCTTTTTTTTCTCAAAGAGTGTGTTGGAGCCCGTGCAACAACCACACAAGTTGCACGCACACATAACACATTTACTAGTAATAAATTCTAAAGGTCAAATGTCAGTATGCCACACAAGTTCATCTCCAATTCATGTGATAAATTTGTGCACGACTAGTCTACATATATTCACAGCGCTCCCGTTCACAATTTACCGTACTCCACTTACACGTTATAGATGGGCTACATGTCCTCCTATAGGTTCCAGTCCCAGGTGTTCTTCATGGATGGCACGATCCATAGCGGTGGGCAACGGGAATCATTGTCGCAGCTTTCTAGTCCGGTTCCACACGATGGAGACTCATCCAAGCTGAAGCGGCATAAATCAGGGATAGCGTGTCCTAGCATGTCGTTCATCCGGCAGTGCGCACGGAAGACACAACCATGCTTCATGAACGGCAGGCCTTCCATGTCGTGCACGGAAGGTGGCATCCGCTTCACAATGGGGTAGCTGTCCCCAATGAAAAGCGAGTACTCTCCAAGAGTGTTCCTCGGCACCCACGTAGCATCACGGGGAATTGAGCTGGCGCCGTTTATCCGTACACGCGGCATCTCATATCTGGACACATGGTGACATACATAGTCAAGGTCCATGCATAATAATGTTGTGCTCAAATATGGCGGTTAATGTCATGCGAGAAAATAGTACTACTCCAAAGATAGAGGAAGTAAAATAACCGGCTTATTATATATAGCCACTCTTGGCTACATGGATGAGATAGTAAGACATGGAAAAACAAAAATGGTGGCAGCTAGTGGGTTCAAGTCTTCAAGGGCCTAGCTAGCCATAAGCGTCCTCCAAGGTAGTACGTAAGTAGAGTACTAGTACAACAAT
The DNA here is from genome assembly GCA_021605145.1 of Aegilops bicornis. Classification (NCBI taxonomy): domain Eukaryota; kingdom Viridiplantae; phylum Streptophyta; class Magnoliopsida; order Poales; family Poaceae; genus Aegilops; species Aegilops bicornis. The sequence continues at coordinate 228,053,663 of CM038674.1, read as the reverse complement.
GAAAGAGAAGGCGAGAGGGTTAAAAAATGGAATACCTGGGTAGATGGTGACGGTCCGATAGTGGTAGATTGTGTGACCATGTTGCACATCAGTGGTACCATGGGTAAAGAATGCTAAGATAGTTCATCCCAATATGCCAAAGTCATCTACAAGGTTCCAGGTTAGACCGAATCGCAGATGCAAATGCACATCCAGGATCGGCGATCTTATTTTGATCGCGGGATGACTGGTCCCTGCAAAATAATGGAGTACCGTTAGGGATGCAAATGATGGTTTGTGCATTCCGTTTGTAATCTCTCGTACCGTAGGGTGGCATCCAGATGAAACAAGTCCCTGGCTTGTCACCGCAAAGATGTGACCTAGATGGCACACGGCGTCTTCGAATGTGTAGGGGTACAAATCTGCCGCTGCCAACATGCGCCAGCCTCTGCCGTTACTGCCTCTTGCATTGATGGCAATCCTTATGTCAAACACCGCAATGAGATATTAATCGGCATAGCCATTTTAAGCATCATCATACGTATTAAAGCCCAGCCAGTCCGGAAGGCCGACCCCGATGGTGGAGAAGGGGTCTACCGGAACGGCCGCACTGCTGTGGATGTTGTGCAAAATGATGGTGGTATCCGGCCGGAGGTATGCAAGCCAATCTTTGTTGGCACCAACCCAGACCTATATATAAGACGGTGGGCAGCGGAGAAATTACGGGATGGAAATGGAATAACTAAGTACTACATGATCAAACTCCATTACTGACCTGCTCATAGGACAAAATCCGACTACCTCTCAACGTCGGCAAATCTAGCGGAGTCAATGTGCAAGCATGGCCAGGGAGCGGTGGACTGTTCAAAGGATTGTCCCATAGAAGAACCTTCTCCTCGAGGACGCATGGAAGACCAACAATCATGGCCTTTTCCCAAGCCATTTTAAGCATCGTCTTGAAATAGTTGGTGCAGGAAGCACCGAGTCTTCTTGCGGTGAGGACGTCGGGCGGCGTGCGATTTATCCCAGAGGATCGTCGTCCAAGGTCTCCCAGCCCGACGAGGAGGAGAACACTGGCGAATCCATGGGAGCAGCGACGAACTGCCTTCTCTTCGGGAGGGGAATCAAGAGGAGGAGATAAGAGCGTAGTAACCGCGGTCTCGTCCTTCCAACCGTAGATTGTTCCTTCCAAGCATGGCGAAGGGGTGAGGCTATTATTTACTACTAGTACTAGCATTATGGGACGTTATGGGATTGCATCATACTGTAAATAATAGCACTAGTAAGAAATTTTTGGCACTAGCTAGTAGTTTTTGGCGTGGATTAAGAAATTTTGGGTATGTTTTTGCTATTTTTTGTACACGCCAACTAGTGCCAAAAAACGTCTTACATTATGTGATGAGGAGTACGACTCGTCTTGTAGCAGATTAGTACTACTTTCTCAACTAGTAGTGTGAGGGTACTACTAGTGCTATGTCTTTGTACTTCTAGTATAGTGCACCAGTTTTGAACTCTTGAATCTCGGGGCCAAGGAGCTACAGTTGGAAGTGGAGGGTACTATTGTTCTCTAGAACCATCATTTGTAATATCAATGCAGGAAAGTACACCTGCGTAGTGGCCTAGTGGGCACTCTCGGTGCTCTATTCAGCCGCTCCTCTCACGTAGCTGGCCTACTCAGCCCGCTCCTCTCACGCACACACTAGCAGCCTGTTTATCGTGATTCTCAAGGGGTAGAACATTTGAGTTATTTGATACAGCGCGACTAGGCTTTTCGCTTCCATTTGTGGAGGTGTAATGGGTCTCGTCGAACTTTGTTAGTAGTTCCATCTTTATGAATGAGATGAAGCAAAGCTTTTGCCTCCGTTTCAAAAAAAAAACACGTCAAGAGGAATTTCTTTTATAGTAGAGCCGATAATGGAGTGAAGTCCATGCGTGCAACGCCACAAGATACAGAGTAGTAGTAGAGCACTTTACGTATAGAGCCATATTGCACAGTTCCCAATGCCCTACCAGGCTTTTCCGGCTCCTCGGGCTTAATTGGGAGGCGCTAGTTTAAATATGCTACTAGCTGATGATGAAGCTGCAAGCGAGGTGCGGCTAGGGCGAGCACGCGAGCCACGAGATGTTGGGAAGGAAGACCCGCTCATGTGGGTAGGCTATCCAGTGCACCTAGATTGTGGTGTCGCACGTCCGTTTGACTTCAAAACTCAAACTACCCGTGTAAAATATTGGCTCGCAGCAAAGTTACTATTTAAAAAGGCCGCCGTCGTTAATGGATCGAACCCACAAAACAAGGTATACACTCCGCGACCACTAGTAGTACTCGTTGGAGTACAACGCAACCTAGAATCGCCTTTTGTTGCTAGTAGTACATTGTTCCTTACAAGAAACCCCCTAATAATGCAAGAAACCACCAATAATGCCAAGAAACTACTACCACTTACATACGTGGCAGACTTAAGATAAGACTACCTTATCAACCATTGTACATGCTCTTACCAACCAGCCCTACCAAGAAACGACTACTCTACAAAGTGCCGTTATAGGCACGTTTCAACCCATGGCCCTGTTGGATACATTTGTTGTCAATCTAACCCTGCCATCCAAACACCACTTTGGTTAGAGTTAGTTCAGGGTTAGAATCTAACCTTTGACTTAGAGTATCCAAATAGGGCCCGTGTCACCCATTAAGTCAACTCCTTCTATTCGACCGGGCGTTATGACTAGTGGGACCTACATGTCAGTCTGCACAAAAATCCCCGAGCGACCTCCTACCTCCGGCCCGTCCACCTAGTCATCCTCGGCCATGGGACGCAGCTCACGCCACGGCGAAGGCGAGTCAAAACCGCCCGGCGGTGGAGCCCATCTTGCGAGCCCGAATGCCAGCTCCGTCCGGCGCTCGCGGCCGCTAGCTAGCCAAGATAGCTCCGTCCAGCTGCTTGTCTACAAGGTTTGCTAGCTAGATTGGCACGGCGGCGTGTCAGCTTGCTCACGCGCGCCGCGCTAAGGCTAGCCATCTGGCTCGAGCAAAGGCCAGCGCGGCGGCTTGCTCGCTCGTGAGTCACGCTCAGGCCAGCCTGCCAACCCATGCGGAGGCCAGCGCGGCGTCCAGCCTGTCTGGCGGAGCGGCGGCCAACTCGCTCATCACCGGCGCCACCGACGAACACGCATCAACACTGTTTGAAGTAATGTTCAGGAAAAAATAATGATTTGAGGGGGAATAACAGGATAGAAGGTCGGATGTGGGTCCCTCGCATCAACGGTCAAACAAAATGTGTTGGTTTAAGCTGCCTCGTCAGCACAGATGTGTGGGCCAACCCTGTCATAAATGGGTTTAAACTAACCTAATCGGTAGGTAGTAGTTTTTGGCGTGGATTAAGAAATTTTGGGTATGTTTTTGCTATTTTTTGTACAATAAATTCTTCCTAGGGCTGGTTGAAAGTAGTAGTTTTTTGTTAAATACTCTACATATTGTAAGTAGGAGCGAAAGTTAAGCTTTGGAACCCAATAAGCAAGGCTAGTTACATAGTGCATATGTGTACATGATTGAAAGTAAATATCTACCATCAGTGACTAATATCTTGATGGAAAACTCGAAACTATGAAATACTAGGGAAAAAAATTTGTATGGTTGGAAATACTAGCAATGTTCATGTGCGTTGCAACGAATCATGATTAGAATAATTCTTATTCACAAACTTGATACAAAACACTCTAATTTTGATATACATATATCACTAGAGATATATTATGTTTCAATTAGAATATATTCCTTGGGCTGTTTTGGTGAGGTCAGGGAGGGATGTGGTTGGTTTTAAGATACTAATTATGGGTTTTTTGCAAATTGGTAGACAAGTGGGATGTTTGTGAGAAAAGGCAACAAGTTACCTCACGATCGTTAGATGTAGATCTAATGGTCACAAGCGACGGATGTCACACACACCATCATCACCAACTTAGTCTTCTCAGAGGAGTACTAGCAAGATCATGCATTGCACGGAACATCAAGATGCATTTTTTAATAAAACACTCGTTGTGATTGACCCATGCGGAGTAATCCCATGTGTAAAAACTAATGATATCTCGAGAAATAGGAGATAAGGTGAAGAGGAGTAGGGCGTGGTGATGATTGGTGGTCGGACTGAGCGGAGGCATGGGGATTGACGACGCCGGCAGCCACCGAGCCGCTTGTTCCAGAGGCTTCCTTTCTTAATTGCTCAACAATTAGGTTGTTGGAGATAAGGATGAACAAGGGAAGGCCTTGTCTGCAAATGTGGATTGGGGTGCGGGTATCTTTTAGTTTAATTTCCATCAGTCAGATATAGATCAGACGGTCTATATTGCAAGATGAACGCGTACCATCATCACCAACTCGGTTTTTTATAAGAGAGGAAATATAAGTATGGAGATACAAACATATTATCGATACTTGTTTCCGTAAACTAGCATCTACATTCTATTAAACGCCTCAGCATGTGAGGCCTTAGCACAATGACTTCTCGACTGTGTAAAACAAAGGTTTTTCCGTCGCCGATAAGGAGGGGGTGACGGGGCGCGCTTTTTGGCTTGCTCTAGTCCTAGTAGTCATACTAGGTGGTCTAAGCACGTGTAGATTTATTCTTTTTCATGTCTCGTGTTCGCCGTACTGCCACGACTGTTGATGAATAGACGGTAAGTTATTCACGGGGAAACCCTTGTTGAGCGTGTTTGCGAGAGAGAGAGAGAGAGAGAGAGAGAGAGAGAGAGAGAGAGTGCGTGTGTGATATGTCTAGAGACTGAGGCAATGATAACAGATTCTTTGTGTCTATGTGTGTGGAGGATAGAGAGAGACATGTACATGGGGCTTTGTGTTGTGTAACGTGGAGACACATATACATAATTAGAGAGTGAGTGTGCGAGATACACATGCGGACATGGGAAGAGATGAGGATCCAGATTAATGGGTGTTTGTGCGTGCCTGTGTGTGTTTGTGCGCGCGTTTGTGTGTGAGAGGGAGTGTGTGTATGTGGAGTAGAGAGACCACTAATAATGTAAACCTAGTATAAGGGAAGGGGGAATGGTGTGACATGTGTAGTAGCGGGATAGCATGGGTGCAAGCGGGGAGCAGATTTGGTAGAGACATCGATTGTGTGTGGGAGAGGGGTGTGAGAGAGAGAGAGAGAGAGAGAGAGAGAGAGAGAGAGAGAGAGAGAGAGAGAGAGAGAGAGAGAGAGAGAGAGAGAGAGAGGGGGCATTTGTGACAATAAATGGAGTATATATAGCGATACAATGTTTAAGTTGTTTGAAATTTGCCTATGTACGGAGACGCAAGGGAAGCGAGTCATCGTGTGTGTGATAGGGACTTCATGAGAGATCTAGAATAGATGGTGTAGAGAACAATGTGCGAGATCGAGAATGATGATACATTAGGGAGCTATGGAAAGAGTCACAACATATATGTATACAGGGAGGAGCTGGGGCGGGTCCGCATGTGGGAGAGATAGAAAGAGGAGAGTGGTGCACAAGGAGACAAAGTGTGCTTGTTTTGCAGTGGGGGTGGTGTGTGAGGTGAGTGTGTGAGAACCACATAACTAGGGAGATAGACGTTTGGGGGCGGCGTTTTGTGTGTATGGGAAAGATACACTCTACATAGTGCGTGTGCTTGGGAAAGAGAGATGCCGGGAGACCTAGCTAGAGAGTGGGGGAAGAGATGTGTGCATGCCCAAGAGACAAAGTGATAGAGACCTATATTGGGGTCCGGACTTTAGAAGAGAGAGGGGTGTTAATGTGCTCGTGTGTTGGTGTTTGGGGGAGAGAACGACTTCTGTTTTTGTGTGTGTGTGGGGGGGGGGGGGGGGTTGGCTTCAGATAAAGAGTGAGGTGTCTATATTTGAGGGACTTTAGCATAATTGAGATATACATGGTCAATAGTGTGTGCACTCAAGGTTGATCAATTTGTTTCACAGTTTGGACTATGAGATAACGATACTTTTGAACATGCAGATATACTTTGATGTACCAATTACAAACCTAAGATTGGAATTTTGGAATTCGACTCCATCATTAGCTTTTGTAATTCATTTAAGCGGAGGTACATTTTAAGCCAGGATTTCATGATTTCAAATTCATATATCAAACCTAGAGATATACACATACGGGCATGTTCAAACTTTATAATCATCCACTTTATTCATACACATACACATTTTTGCTTTTGTCATCATATTTAGGATAAACACATTTGGAATTTCATTTGAATTGGACCATATGATGATATTTGCTTGTAGTAGCTCAATGATCCATATTTGAATTGAATGGACAACCTAAGTTTCGAGTTGGAGACATTGATTTTCAAAACTTGCACTTTTTTTTGCGTTCAAAACAAACAAATTCTCGGCCATGATATCATAGTCAGCCGTACAAGAGCAGAATATAATTTCAGGCACCAAAAGCTTTCAAACTTCCCGCTCACATCGAAATATCTCGCGCCCGAAAGTTTAGCCTTGTGATATTCCTGTTTTACCCCTGCCACATGAACGGAAAAGGGCTGCTTTGGTAACCCCATTGTTTTCCCCTCTTTGCCCCCACATTCTTCCTAGAGCCCCTCCCCTTCCCCTCCCCGACCCGCCAACCACGGCAAGCCGCCGAATCTAGTCCTCCACCGCAGCGGTGGACCTCACACCCCGGCGGATCTACCTTCCGCACCTTGGAACCCCCAACTGCCAACTCACCACTTCACCAGAGCCGCTTCAGTGACTGGCTTGTACACCGCTCCAGATCTCCTTGACCGCCATTATGGTCCACCGCATCGGATCTGCTTAACCGACGCCCTCGTCCACCACAGTGTAGGCCCTTCACTGACTCCCTCGTCCGTCCCTTCGCTGGCCCTTCATACAAGCCCTCGTCGCCGCAATGCATCCGCCTCACCGAAAGCATCGCATAACGCTACCACGAAGCCTTTCGCCCATCGCAGACCGGACCGCTCCACGGACGCCATAATCAACTCCACCGGCCCTGCTTTACCGACACCGCAGCCTCATCAGGTTATTTCGATCTGTACTCCTTCGGTTTTTCTCTGTATCATGCAACCGTTCACTTACCACAGATGAGCTTTCTTGTATGTCGATAGGCGCCGCAACCGTAGCACTGGAGCCGCTTCAGCGACGGTGATAGCCGGCCCAAACTCAACTGCAACACGAGCACCATCGACGATCCTTAGCTATCAAGTATGCCAATGATACCCATACACCACCGAGAATCAGGTACTATTATCCAACGGTCGGCGCCTACGTTCACTTTCTTAGCATAAGCACCGCACCTTTGAATTTCTTGAGGCATCATTCAGTTTCATGAGATGCGTTATTCTTCTTTCACCGTAGGGCCATACTTACAGCGGTGAACATGTTACATGTGCTAAATTACATACCAGTGCACATATAGTTAATATGCTTTAGTTTTGTCCTAAGTATTATTGTACTTCCTAGATATCACTACCTACTATTTTACTTCTGGCATGCTATATTTATGATAATGGTGTTGTTCTGATGCCACCTGTTGGTTCCATCAGACTGCTTCATGTTCTCTATGCTTAATTACACATCAGCAAACTAGCATGTGGTTCCGCTGGTTTTTGTTCGTTTTACCCTACATTTTCTGATGCTACTTATTAGATCACTGCTACGAGCCTCTGTTCATTACTTTTTTGTGTGTTCTTTATCTTCCCAAGTTGAATGACTAATTTGATGCTTCTATTAATTATGGAGCTGCCAACCCCATCAAGCAAAATATTTGTTCTTTTGGGGCTGGCACCTCGAACAAGCATAAAAATAGAGGGAAGCAGATATATTGTCGTGTATGCACACACCCTTCTTTCATTAGTTTAGACGAACCATTGATGATCAATTCGAACCAGTGCATGCGATAAAATTAATTTTACCTAAATAGAGGGTGCAGAATAAACTACAACAAGTAGATTTGCAACCACGGGATCGATTTACATCTTCAAAGAACATTGCAACAACAGCGAGGCTTCACAGCAACATATGGTAAGCCAGTGTGTTTTAGTACATGTGAAATGTAATGCGTGTCAGATGCTTTCTTGGCTTGTGCCCTCAACCTGTAATCCTACAGAATAACAAATAGTTCAGTTGTCTGCTTTGCTGTATTGCTTGATTCGAATGCTTGTTTGTTACTTGTTACGCTATACCTGAGTTGGCCAATATGTCAACAGTGCCTGCAGTACTATCGTAAAGAAATGCATGCCTAGTTCATTTGAGTCCTTAACTTTTCCTCTAAAATTCATCACAAGACTGTCTTCATAGTTTATATGAGGCCACACTATTAAGTGCTTTCTCATATTATTTCAACTGCTAAGATGCCTTGGCAACTTAAATATAGCGCTGGTACACTCCCTTTCAACTAGGGATGTCAACTGGGTCCCGGGTAATCCCGATTAAATTCCACTAGTGGTATGATAGTTCAAAAGAGTTTTTGTTTTTTGAGGAAAATGAGCCAGGGAGCTAGCAAAAACTAACTAGATGGGACTGGCGGATGTTGTTTATTTGCCACTTACATCCCTAGTTTCATCTTACCATTTTAATTTCTCTTCGGCTGATGCTGCTTCGAACCATTTAAATATAGCTTTCCATGCTCGGCAATAATTCGTATGTCGTTTACCATGTGAGCTTACTGCCTGGATCATGTGATAACTATCTCTTATGTCCAGCGAAAACCTTTCAGGATGCCGTTCACACTAGGACACAATGTATAACCCCATAATCGATTTGTGGAAGCAGTGCGCCGTCCATGTTACCATATGGTAGCAGTTCAGAGGCAACACCGCCGGAGAGCAGTCTGAGCATAGATATTATAGTTCTTGAGGCTCTACTAGAGGCAGAAAGAGATGGTGTGGCTGCCATGAATGAGGTAATCTCGGTCTTGAAGCTGGAAATTATGCAATTAGCTGCACGCATTATGCAAGCAACCCAAGAATTGGAGGAAGTAAGAATGTTGCATTTGAAGACGGAGGAGGTCCTGCTGCTTCTGCTATCTGAAGCCCACGGTAATCCCAGTTCTTCTTTAGATAGCAGTTGAAATTGTCATTAGATTATTGTACTTGCATGTTGTGTCATGTCTCTGAATGGATTATGTTGTAAGACCCCTATGTTGTCCATGTGTTGTAATGATCCGAATTTTTAGGCGAGGTAATCCTCAAGACTTGTATGATTGACATAAGGTGAACTGTTTTCATGTGAGCATATTGTATTGGATGAAATAACTGTTTGACTCAAAGTGTATCCAACCTACTGAATTCGAAGATCACGGCATTTCTAAATCATAATCATATATAAAGGTGGAATAAATCTTTGTTGTGGTTTTGAAGAAATAAATAACAAAACATAGAATTATCTATGGATATTCGTGTCGAATAAAAATTGGATTTGGATTTAGTTGCGGGGCCAGGCAAACGTGAATGCTAATTCTCCCAAGTTTTGAGCAAGCGGCTAAACACCCACTATCATTTGTGGGCTGCCCGAAGCAAGTGTTTGTGAGATGGAAATTACTATGCCTCGACACTTGACATCCTTATCGACCGGATTTACACTACGTCGATAGGGGTAGACTAGTAACTTCAATCAAGCGTGACACGACAGCCTGAGCCCATTCAGACACGGTGGGCGTAAGCATTGGTGACAAAACACATTTGATTCAAGCTCGTCCGAAAGACATGTGTCTCTCCTTCCATTTCCCCATTCATCCACGTGGGCGGCAAAACAAACTCTCCTCGTCCGAAATTGATGTAGGCTAATATTTTAAATAGGGGCAGATGTGTAACTTCCCTCAGACGTGACACAACCGCCCTACCTGTCAGCCCTGTTCATACACCGTGGGCGGCAAAACATCCTCTCCTCGCCCGAAATCGTTACCGGCAAATATTTGGGGGATGTGAGATTACCGTCCTATCCCCAACCGACGTGATGCCCGAAATTTTAAATGGGGGATAAGTTGGTAACTTTTCCACATTTCAGACAAGCGCGTCCCAAAGTTTGAGATCCCCCCTCCCCCTCCATTTCCCCATTCATACACTGTCGGCGCCACGACAACCTCCCCACTACGGCCAGCCTCCTCCGTCTGCCACCCCATCCTCCACCTTGCCGGAGCCGCTACCCCCACCCCGTCGTCCACGGCAAGAGATGGACGTCTCTCATCCACGGCGTCGGACCAGGATCCTTTCATCGCGTCGTCTTGCTTCATCGGCGCCATCATCCACTTTGCCGTTGCCGCTCCTACGACCGCCTCGTCCACGGCAACATGATTTATCCCCCAACCCGGCCGTCTGCCATCTAAAGTCTTCTTCCCCGCCGCCGACAGCCATCGCACCTGCAGCACCCTCAACGTATCAGCAGGGGCCTACACGGCGTCACAAGAGAGGTGGTACTCTTCCATATGTGCTTAAGTTATTGATCTCACCCGAAAAATAGATCTTAAATTGTTTACTGTACTTTTCTTGTCCGTACCAAATCATAGTGGCTAGTTGAAAGCAAACATTGGTTGCCAAGTAGCTTTGTCCGGTTTGCACCTTCAGATCCGCCATGTCACGGTCACTATACTCGTAAAGCTTATGGTTCCCCCCTTTATATTCACTACCATCATCGTAGGTGCTTCCTTTGCTTAGGTGTCGTGCTAGCACTGCTCCTCAAGACCTCAACCCATCAAGTGAAACAACATGCCACTCATAATTCCAAAGCTTACGTGTTGAAATACGAATCTGATATAATGCTCATATTACTAAAACAAAGAACGTTTAATTGGTCACCTGATGTTCCTATATTCGTTTCGAAAAGCATGTGCGCCACCCACTAGTCCAGCTAGTTCCACTTTCCTGATTTTACTTTTGATGCTTATGGTTTTCCCCTTTTATCTACTCTACTATGATCTGCGTAGGTGCTTTCTGTCATACTAGCATTACTCCACCCTTCAAGCTAAACAACACAACACTCAAAATTCCAAAGCTTACTTGTTCAAATATGATTGTGATATGATCACGATATTAGTTAACAAACACATTTAATTGGTTAGATAAAGGTCCCACTTGAGTTTCCAAATGCATGTCGCGACATATAGAGAGACAACAGAATTGCATTTCTTTGTCACTTGTTGACTGTACTTTCTTGTCCATACCAAATCTTAGTTGTTATTTCAAAGCAAATATCGGTCGCTAACTACCCTTTGCGCGGTTTGCAGCTTCAGATCTGCCATCCCACTGCCACGGTCAACACTTTACTCATCATGCTTACGGTTTCCCCATTTTATGATGACCACGATCAGCCTACGTGTCGTAATAGCACTGCTCCACCCATCGAGCTAAACAAGCTTAGTTGTACAAATTCAAATATGATATTATGCCGATATTAGTAAAACTGAGAGATGTTTAATTGGTCAGCTAAATGTTCCTACTTTAGTTTCGAAATGCATGTGAGCCACATATGGAGAGACCGGAAGGAATAATATTTCTTTGTGCGCTCTGGTTCATCATGGGTGGCCAACCGACATTGTATTGAAAGACTTGTTATATCTTCAATCTGCTTGCTCTTCTGCTCTTCTTTAAGATGATCCTCTTCTCTTGCGGTCGATTTGGTCGGTCGAAGTTATTCTCCTTAGTATATTTTGAATCATCGGTCGGTCGACTTGTTCTTCTTTACTATATGTTGAAGATGTCATCTACGAAGTATCATCACTTCTGGAGCTCTCATATTTTGAGTAGTAGGCCACATTATATTAATGCACACACCAAATTACAGCATGCATGGCACCTCTTAGAAGAATTGCAGAGATAGCACAAAGGGGTTTACAGGGAGGAAGTATTCGATTAGAACCACTTCTGCATTACAAAGATAATCTCACTTGTTTTTATGTTTTCAGGCATGTCAGGTATTGAACATTATCAAAATGAATATGAGAATGGGCACATGAGAGGAATGTTGCAGAACAATCCACTGGCTAACAAACTTGGCATGGTGGAGGATGGCCTATCTTATTCACCCATCAAGGTGCATGCTCTAACTTGGCAAGGTTGTATTGGTCGCACATATTTTGCATTTGACCTCTTGCATTACTTCTACATTGTTACACCATCTGCTTAGTTTAAGCATCATATATGAGTATATGCCATACCTATCCATTTTCTGTACCTATTCCATGTGTCATCATACTATGTTTTTCCAGTCAAATGTTGTTCTTTCGTAATAGATGTCCAAAAGGAAGAGGGTGATTGCAGATCCTCAAGGAGTACAAACTAGGTATTTGGAAAAGGTAGTGATACCTGTTAAATCAGATAGATTAGCAGCCACAGAAAACACAGGCCCAACTGTAACAGACTTTACCCCTACTCTAGTGGCCAAACCCCTATTAGAACCGTTGACAACCCAGTGCCAGGTACTGTCTATGATATCAAATCAAAAATTGAACTCCTAAATCTCTGCATGTGCCTTACCTTCTCTCTTGTATGAAAACTAATTTCAGATGAATCTCCTTGCCCAAAGGATCATAGGATATCACGACAATGCTGGGCTCTGCATTGCTCTTGTCAGTACCTCTTGCCCTTTGTCAGCATACTTACACTCATTGATGTTTGATTATGTAGCATCACTGTAAATGTTCGCTTCTTTATCCTCCCTTTGCTTGAAATTATAAAATCTATATTTACTCTTAGATAAATGTAGAATTAACACAATGGTTATGAAGTTTTGGATTGCTCATGTAAGTACCTGTTGTCATGTACTCCCTCTGTATCAAATTAATTGTTGATTAATTGGATGTATTTAGAACTTAATAGTGCTAAATACATCCATTTGAGCGACAACTAATGATGGACGGTGGTGGTATTACTGTACATGCATCGTGAGATAGTTGATTGTCTAGCATTACTCTGCATCTTATCTGCCCTGCCCTCCACTTTCTCCAATTTATCATATCTACATTTACTCTTACCAAAATGTTGAATAAAGCCAATGCCCTTTGCATTAATGCGTTGATGTCTGCATTCCTCTTGTCGATTACCTTTTGCCTTGTAACGCTGTACTTAATTAATTGCTATTTGATTATGTATCATCGATGCACTTTGAGCTTCATTATACTCTATATCTTCCAATATTATTTGATCTATATTTACTCTTTGCAAAATGTAGAATAATGGCAACACTTATAAAGAATTTTCTTTGGGGAATTTATTGAATTATCTTTCCATCAACATGGAGAAGGGCTTTGTCCAGCCCGTGTTAACATGTAATGTAAGTTCATCCTTCTCAAGCCTTCAAACATTGTTCTAGTATAGATTTGGATAGGCATCATCTCCTCCACTACTGTTTACATCTGATTGGATGTTTGCAACAACTACCAGTTTTAAATTGTAGTTGTAAAAACATGTTCCTTATGCAGAACAGATCTATTTATTTGCTTATATAATTGAGAAACATGTTACGTGTCTCCTTGTTTCTCTTTCAGAGTCGTATCTCTTATGCCAGGCAGAACTTTAGGAAAGATAGTGAGCCAAACCATATTGAGGACAGCGAGATGACCCCAAGGTCCTGTCTTGATGAAGACAGTGAGTTGAAGCTACTCACCAGCAGGTGTGAGACAACCTCTGTGAAGTCTCTGCCTCAATCAGTTCGACTTCTTCAGTCTCAACTTAAAGCGGAAAGGCTTGCTTCAGCTCAGCTCTGACTTGATGTCAAAGATATAATGAAGATGTCAGGGGACTGCCATGCGCACTATGGTACCTTACAGCTAGGGATGAAGCATCTAACGTTGACACAACTAAGGTCTCATCAGCTTGTTCGGCTGCTTGCGGGGCCCGAGCTTGCCAGGTCTAGTGCCTTCTGAAGTGCTCTCAGTTTTGTATATTCTTTTGTCGGCGCGTTTATATGCACTGATGGCGACCTTTGATGCCCAGTGTATGTAATCCACGGTCATGTTGCGCTTTATTATCACCGGTAGCGAACTTTGATTCCTAGTGGATGTAATATCCCGTAATTTTTTGTTGTATAGTCTAGGTTTATTCTTTGGTCGGTATGCTGTAATTTAGGACGGAAGGTTCAGTGGATCTCAGTGCTGTCGGTCTTCAGGCCGGCCCGTTACTCACATGACCCAAAACGTGGGCCTATAATCATCTTGGGCCATTAGCAGGTCTAAACCTATAGTAGTTTCCCGCCTTTAACAGGCCATGGGCTACATGTTTATTGTAGTGACACTAGGCTTCCTACGGGCCGTAGAAACAATGGGCCTTCTATGGTCCATAGAAACAATGGGCCTTCTACGGGCCATATCATCAATGGGCCTTAGACGGGCCATATGATCGATTGGCCAAACATGGGCCAAAAACAGACCGTATTATGGCCGTAAACGGGCTAGAGTTGGAGTCGTCCGTTCATGGGTCGACCATAACGGGCCGTAGTTAATAGGCCGTATTGGATGACGCTATGAAAACGGCCCAACGTATTAACGGGCCACAAACGGGCCGACTGTAACCACGGGCTGAATTTAGCCCACAAGCAGAAAATGGCAATAGCGGGCCGTAAGTAAGCGAATGCTGGAAATGAGCCCAAGAATAAATGGGCCCTGAGAAGGCCGAAAGATAACATGGGCTGGAAACGTCCCAACAGAATAATGGCCGTTAATGGGTATAAAGTGATACATTGTTCATTACGGGCCAGTTTCACCACGGGCCGTTAATGGGCCAAGAGTTACAAAGGGCCTCATATGGGCCGAAAGACGTCATGGGCCATACATGGGCCGGAACTTAAAATGGGCTGGAATTATATTGGACGGCCCAGATGACGCTACTGGGCCTAATTCAGATAGGCCATAAACGGGCCCTAGGTTAGCGGGCTGTAAATGGGATATATGCGAACATGCCGTTAACAGGCTTTCCGTGGGCCGACCCGCCACCTTTTGACCAAGTCAAACGGGCCGGCCGTTTCACAGGAATGGGCCTCTGTTGGGCCGTCCCACGTGTCGACGTATCATAGGCGCTTTTGGTCCAATGAGTGGATGACATCTGTCCCAACAGTGAGCCGACACATGTTTCCTCCAGCCAATGATGATTTTACACGTGGAAAATCCCCATTGGTCGGGGCTGTTAACGGGTTATCGGATCCAAAACCGGACCCGATAAGCTTAACGGCGTTCCGTTCACGGTGGATGCCATGTGTCGGTCACCCTTGACGAAAGAACTTACGTGACGTGATTTATCGTCATGGAAGTGGACACTTCCGTGATGATAATTTTGGTAATGTCATGGAACACTTCTACGACAGCACAGGTATGACTATCTTGATTCTATCATAAATTTGTGATGGATGTACATGCATGACAAAAAACGTGACCTACTGTGACAAACACGTATCATCATGGAAGTGTATTTTTTTGTAGTGATATTTGCAAACCCGTACCTCTTTGACGAGGGCCCGACCGTGTCTTTGCCTGCCTTCCTCTTCGAAGGCTTACCCGGTGTGGGAGCCGCTCTCTTCGGAGTCGCTCCCGAAGTAGCACAGTATGTCGAACGCCTCCCCTTCGAAGCATGAGATAGTGCGGTGGGTAAGGCGGAATGTAGGAATCCTTTCGGGGAAGATGTCTCCTGGCTACTTATGTGTGAAGCGGGGAGAAGACCAGGGTAATCGGCGATGATGGCCACTTCGGTGCCGTCGTAGCTCGCCTGGTAAAACACGCCATTCTCCAGCACCACAAATATATCCGGATCCTCTTCGAATCCAGGGTCAAGGTCCCGATTGTGGCCCTCGGGCTGCGGGGAGGGGCTGTAGAGCCCCTCGGAAGTCTTTCGCCAGTGCTGTTATAAATGGATGGGTTAATAAAGCTCAGGGAGGGGAATGAGTAGAGCAAAAAAGTTAGGGGCTCACCCAGCTAGGACGATTGTACATGGAATATCCTTCTCTCATGCGTGATGCGCAGAACTCCTCTTCCTCACCCTCGAACAGTTCGGCCAAGATTTTGGCTAGGGCGGCAGGGGTGTCTGGACCTTTCCTGCCGCAGCGGGAGGTGTCATCTTCCCCATTGTAATTCCACATGGGGAGACCTCTGTATTGGAGTGGCCGAACTCCTCGTACTATGGAGATCGCCATCACTTCAACCACTGTATACCCGGACTGGGCAAGCGTCCTGGTCTTGCTCAGGAGTTAGCGAACTTCCGCACTATCTTCCTCCTCGGGGCTTCGGGGGCGCCAGCTATGGCGCTTCTTCAGAGGAACACTCGCAAACTCGGGGAGGCCTCTCCGGGCCGGATCTGGAAGTACGACGTCATCAATGTAAAACCACTTAGAGGTCCACTCTTCGGACGCCTTCTTCGGCGTGCCGGATAGGTATCCGGTCTCGGCAATGCACCATATTTCGGCACCCCCCACTTCAAATATTGATCCTTCGTGGTTGCGCGGGACAAGGCAGAACAATTTTCTCCGCAGTTCAAAATGGGCCTCAATACCCAGAAATAGTTCGCATAAAGCAACATAACCCGCGATGTGCAGAATGGAGGCCGGGGTAAAGTTGTGCAGTGGGAGGCCATAATACTCCAGAAGCCCTCAGAGGAATGGGTGAATGGGGAATCCCACGCCCCTCAGCAGATAGGGGATGAAGCACACTTGTTCTCCTGCAGTGAAGGAGGCCAATCCTGCTCGAACAGGGACCATATCCATAGGAGGGAGAAATCCCTGCGTTTGCAGCTTCTCCAATTGGCCGTGGGATACAGAGAACCTCTCCCACTCGCCTCTCTCTGGGTTGGAATGGGAAGAGGAGCCGGGAATGTTGGCCATGATGGAGTGGTCTCTCCTGGCAGTCTCTAAGGATTTTTTTCGCGTGGTGCCGAATGGATCTGAGATCCAATCTCTTTAAACAGACGCTCCTTCTTGAATGGCTAGGGTGTTATTTGCAAAAAGACCCTGACCGTCCGCATTCGCCCGACACGTGGAAGTTGAAGACATAGAAGCACAGAAGCCGAAGGGTGTGGCATTGAATTAAAAGCCGAACACATTACTTGGAAGTCGTTGGAGGGGGAACCCGCCTTGCAATGCCGAAGACTATCTGCGCGCCGAACACCTTATCATTGAAGCCTGGTTCGGGAGACTCTTGAGGAGTCTGGACTAAGGGGTCCTCGAGCGTCCGCCTGTTAGCCATGGGCGGACTGATGGGCCGTGAAGATCTGAACCGAAGACCGTACTCGTGTCCGGATGGGATTCTCCTTGGCGTGGAAGGCAAGCTTGGCGGCCGGATATGTAGATTCCTTTCTCTCAGAATCGACCTTGTGTAACCCTAGATCTCCCCGATGTCTATATAAACCGGAGGACTTAGTCGGGAAGGATAGACTCATTACCATAGTCATGCAGGCTAGACTTCTAGGGTTTAGCCATTACGATCTCCTGGTAGATCAACTCTTGTAATACTCATATTCATCAAGATCAATCAAGCAGGAAGTATGGTATTACATCCATAGAGAGGGCCTGAACCTGGGTAAACATCGTGTCCACTGTCTCCTGTTACCATCGACCTTAGACGCATAGTTTGGGACCCCCTACCCAAGATCCGCCGGTTTTGACACCGACACCAGTCCCATGCTCTAAGAAAATCAAATCGAAATAATTGCAAACAAAACTCCCCCAGGGCTGTTGCTAGTTGGAGGCACTCGTTGTTTTGAGCAAGCCATGGATTGATGCTTGTTGGTGGTGGGGGAGTATAAACTTTACCATTCTGCTTGGGAACCGCCTATAATGTGTGTAGCATGGAAGATATCAAGATCTCTCGGCTGTTATGTTGACAATGAAAGTATACCACACAAAATATTATTCATCTCTGCTTTAAAATCGAGCCCTGGCACCTCTACAAATCCCTGCTTCCCTCTGCGAAGGGCCTATCTATTTACTTTTATGTTGAGTCATCACCCTCTTATTAAAAAGCACCAGTTGGAGAGCACCGTTGTCATTTGCATGCATTATTATTAGTTTATATTCGGTATGACTATGAATGGATCTCTTTTACCATGAATTACAATGTTTAGTCAGTCCTTGATCTTCAAAGGTTCTCTGCATTTATGTTTTGCGGTCTCAGAAAGGGCTAGCGAGATACCATCTTGTTATATCATACTTATTATGATTGTTTTGAGAAAGTACTATCATCCGAGATTTATTATTATTGCTCGCTAGTTGATTATGCCATTGATATGAGTAAATATGAGACCTAAATGTCATTGTGAATATGGTTAGTTCATAATCTTTGCTGAAAACTTGAATGCTAGCTTTACATATTTACAACAACAAGAGCAAACAGAGTTTGTAAAAGTTTTTCTTTATCACTTTCAGTTTGTCATTTGAATTGCTTGAGGACAAGCAAAGGTTTAAGCTTGGGGGAGGTGATATGTCTCTGTCGTATCTACTTTTCCAAACACTTTTGCCCTTGTTTTGGACTCTAACTTGCATGATTTGAATGGAACTAACCGGATGACGTTGTTTTCAGTGAGAACTGCCATGGTGTTATTTTTGTGCAGAAATAAAAGTTCTCGGAATGACCTGAAACTTCACGGAGAATATTTTTGGAATTAATAAAAAATACTGGCAAAAGAATCAAGGACAGGGGGCCCACACCCTTTCCACGAGGGCGGGGGGCGCCTACCCCCTGGGCGCGCCCCCTGCCTCGTGGGCCCCATGGTGCTCCACCGACCTCAACTCCAACTTCATATATTCACGTTCGGGGAGAAAAAAATCAGAGAGAAGGATTCATCGCGTTTTACGATACGGAGCTGCCGCCAAGCCCTAATCTCACTCGGGAGGGCTGATCTGGAGTCCGTTCGGGGCTCTAGAGAGGGGAATTCCTCGCCATCGTCATCATCAACCTTCCTCCATCACCAATTTCATGATGCTCACCGCCGTGCGTGAGTAATTCCATCGTAGGCTTGCTGTACGGTGATGGGTTGGATGAGATTTACCATGTAATCGAGTTAGTTTTGTTAGGGTTTGATCCCTAGTATCCACTATGTTATGAGATTGATGTTGCTATGACTTTGCTATGCTTAATGCTTGTCACTAGGGCCCGAGTGCCATGATTTCAGATCTGAACCTATTATGTTTTCATGAATATATGTGAGTTCTTGATCCTATCTTGCAAGTCTATAGTCACCTACTATGTGTTATGATCCGGCAACCCCGAAGTGACAATAATCGGGACCACTCCCAGTGATGACCATAGTTTGAGAGTTCATGTATTCACTAAGTGTTAATGCTTTGGTCCGGTACTCTATTCAAAGGAGGCCTTAATATCCCTTAGTTTCCATTAGGACCCCGCTGGCACGAGAGGGTAGGACAAAAGATGTCATGCAAGTTCTTTTCCATAAGCACGTATGACTATATTCGAAATACATGCCTACATTACATTGATGAATTGGAGCTAGTTCTGTGTCACCCTATGTTATAACTATTGCATGATGAATCGCATCCGGCATAATTCTCCATCACCGATCCAATGCCTATGAGCTTTTCACATATTGTTCTCCGCTTAGTTACTTTACCGTTGCTACTGTTACGCTCGCTACAAAACTGCTACTGTTACTTTTGCTACCGTTACCGTTACTTCCATACTACTTTGCTACTAAATATTTTGCTGCAAATATTAAGTTATCCAGGTGTGGTTGAATTGACAACTCAACTGCTAATACTTGAGAACATTCTTTGGCTCCCCTTGTGTCGAATCAATAAATTTGGGTTGAATACTCTACCCTCGAAAACTGTTGCGATCCCCAATACTTGTGGGTTATCAAGAGGCGAGCGGAGGTGACAGCAGCGACTGGCATTCTGATGGAGGGGTAGATGATGAGAGTGATGACTGAAGCAATGGCGAGGAAGTCGAGTCTCCCCCTCGCTTGGAAAGACGCTCCAAGCAGAGGCAAGGCCCAACGAGTGTCCGTGGCAAGGCGACTGCACCGACTGGACAAACTTCAAAGCGCACTCGAACATCTTCTCCTGTGCCGACTGAAAAAGCTCTATAGCAGCCAAAATTCGCGCCGTCAAAGCCCCGAAAGGCCTTGCCCAAGATCAAAGTGGTCGTCCCCATCGCTTCTGGGTAATCATCGTGCTCGACCTCTTAGTTTTACACAACTTGATTTTTGGTCGACTAACTTTCTTGTTCTGACCAAGTGAATTCTGAAATTTGCAGTGCTGCTACCTCTGGGACTTCTATTTATAAAGATGGTGACGATGAGGAGATGGAATACGCGGGTATTACTCTTGTCATCTTGCCTTTACTTTATCAACCACTTTAAGGGTCGACTGAATTCTTGCGATCAATTCCTTTGCAGCCCCGCCCAATGTTATTGAACTTCCAAACGATGACGAAGATGTGCCACAGAGGCCCACGAGAAGAAGGGGCAGGACTTCAGGCAAGAAGGCACTAGTTAGCAAGACGCCTCAGTCGACACCGGTGACGGAACCAGTGATTCAGCAGTCTGGAGACCTCAACAGGTCTTCTGGTACTTTTGTCGTTCCACTGTCGAGTGCACAACCTTCAGCATCGACCGCACAGGCTCCTGTTTCCTCTGCGCAACTCCAAGCCTCGGATTTTCGAGTTGCTACAGCTGATCCACCGTCTTCACTTTTCACCGCCCATCATGTCCCAGAGGACCAAGTAGGCGCCGCCAAGGAAGCTATACGCCAGGCGGGTCTTATGATGGAGCAGATGAAAGTGGTGCGCGAGGCCAGCCAAGCTGCCTATGATGCTAGCTCAGCCCTCCAGGCTAACGTCCAGGTTAGTTGATTTCCGACTGATCTCTTAGCTTGGCGCTTGTTCTGTTAGGATATGCTACCTGAAAAACTTTTCATCGTGCATCCATTTGTCAGTCTGCACTCCACATCTGTACACCCACTGGGTGTTTCCATTTATGCTGAGTAATTTCTCCAATTGAGTCGACTAGGTTGTGTCGATTGTATATTTGGACTAGTGGGGGCATGAAGAGTGCACCCACAGGGTGTAGTCCCCGAGGCCGCCGTCGAATGTGTGATTCGGCGAGGGTCTTGATAAAAATATCTTGTTCTTCAGCTCTTCCACTTGATCTGGGCGGACCATGCCGAGTGGAACCTGAACCCGATGGGGAACGCAGTAGTGCACCCACTGGTGTAATCTCCGAGACCGCCAATCGACTACAGGCGTTCGGTACGTAGTGCGAGAATAACTGTGGCTTCTCTCTCTTTTTTTTCTTCCACTCGGTCCGGACGGACCATGTCGAGTGGAACATGGACCAGTGGGGGCACGCTAAGTGCACCCACTGGGTGTAGTCCCCGAGACTACTGTTGAATGTTTGATTCGACAGTAGTCTTAGAACTCTTTTGAATTTGAACTTTATTGCCTGGTAAGCAACCAAACTTTGTATCTGTCGATTGACTGTCCTCTGACCACAGAGATCTTGTGAACTTGGAGCCCGGCTTGCTGACTTGGAGCAGAAGCAGATCCATCTCAATCTTGATCTAGAGCTGGCCAAGGAGAACTTGCAGAAGGCTAAGGATGATGCTGCTGGTATGAAAAACTTGTCGACTGACTCTTTTCTGAACAAAATATTATTTCCTTCCTCTGAACCGAGCGTTATTTCTTTCAGAAAAAATGAACCAAGCTTTGGAGAAGAAGGATCTTGACCTTGCGGCTGCACAAAAATCAGCCAAAGAGAAAACAACACTTGCCGACCAGAAGCTAGCTTCAGTCGGAAAGTTAGAAACAGAAAAATGCCAAGCTGAAGACTGCTCTTGACGAGGCCAATAAAGAGGTGACTCGACTGAAGAAGGACAAGGGAGATTTGACTGACAAGGTTGGTGATCTCAGTCGGAGGAGGGACGAATTGGAGACTTATCTGGGAGGACTCGCCAAGAAGTTATTCCTTATGCTTGAAGGTATCTTTCCTTGTCCGACTGTTTTGTATCGCCGATTCATCATAAAGCCATCGACTCATTATTTCTTTGTGAGTGCAGAATTCAGTGAAAACTTTTAGGAAGAAACTGGGAAAATGGATACAAGCTTGGATCCCATCAACTCCCCTGTCAAGGATGAAGCTGCCATGAACGTGCTCCAACTAGAATCCCGACTTGCCAGTGTCACAGACTACCTCACTCGACTGAAGGTTGCGGTGTTGCGGATTGACACAACGCTCTGGCCAAGGGAAACGCTCCAAAATGACCTCGAGTCTTTGATGACTAGACTCAATGAGATCCCTGGTCGAGTGCAGGAATGGAAGAAATCTTCTGCTCGGTGCGGCGCTGACGTAGCTCCCTCCCTTGTTCGCGTCCATTGCAAGGAGGTCAAAGAAGAGAAGTTGGCAGCGATCAAGGTTGCCAACACCAAGAGTCTTGATTTCCAGTCTTTCATGGAGACCTTCATTGCTGTTGCTACTCGTATTGCAGATGGAATCGACTTGGATGAGTTTGTCGAGCCTGCCAGCCCTCCCCCTGCGGAGTGAACAAACTTTTATGATCCGATTAAATTTGCCTCAGTATGTTGAGTGGTTTTGTAACAGTTAAACTCCTTCATGCCTGATGCCCACATATTTTAGTTTTGCGGTCCGGAACCTCGTGGGATTTATCTGAACTTGGTTTTCCTTAAACATGTTTGTCTTTATTTTCGAGTGGAACTTGTATCTTCACTCGGAGTGGATTTTTGTTCTTGTGATGCAACTCTGAGGAGGGGGTCGCGGACGACCTGCACCTCGTCGTTCTTGCAGATCGGGATGGAGCGCACATTGTATCTGTGGCGCAGCTCTGAGGAGAATATCGTAGTCGGCCTGCACCTCATCGTCCTTGCGGATCAAGATGGAGCGCACATTGTACTTGTGGTGCAGCTCTGAGGAGGAGGTCGTAGTCGACCTGTACCTCGTCGTCCTTGCGGGTCAGGATGGAGCGTACATTGTACTTGTGGCGCAGCTCTAAGGAGAAGGTCATAGTCGACCTGTACCTTGTCATCCTTGCGGATCGGGATGGAGCATGTGGCCAAGTCCCTGAGCGAGAGAATCATTCTTCACTCGGAGCGTATTTTTAACTTAGGCGAGTACGGAACTGCAGCTAAGCCCCCGAGTGAGAGGATTGCTCTTCACTCGGTGGGATTTTTCAAACTTAGGCGAGTACGGAACTGCAGCTAAGCCCCCGAGTGAGAGGATTGCTCTTCACTCGGTGGGATTTTTTAAACTTAGGCGAGTACGGAAGTGCAGCTAAGCCCCCGAGTGAGAGGGTTGCTCTTCACTCGGTGGAATTTTTCAACTTAGGCGAGTATGGAACTGCAGCTAAGCCCCCGAGTGAGCGGGTTGCTCTTCACTCGGTGGGATTTTTCAAACTTAGGCAAGTACGGAATTGCAGCTAAGCCCCCCGAGTGAGAGGGTTGCTCTTCACTCGGTGGGATTTTTCAGACTTAGGAGAATCGGATTCGCGGCTAAGCCCCCGAGTGAGAGGGTTGCTCTTTACTCGGTGGGATTTTTTCAGAGTTAGGCGAATCGGATTCGCGGCTAAGCCCCCGAGTGAGAGGGTTGCTCTTCACTCGGTGTCTGTTTTTGAAACTTAGGCGAAACGGATTCACAGCTAAGCCACCCACTGGGGGATTTTAAACACATGTATAAGAAACAATAATCATTTAGGAGACTGTAAAACTGTGTCTTTGATAAACAAACTGAAAGGTACTTCTTATTACATCTCAACTGTCTGAATGCTTAAGTATAAAAATGGGAGAGCAACTCCGCATTCCAAGTGCGTGGCTCGTCTCTTTTGTGTTCCACATCGTACAGGTGGTACGCTCCATTGTGGAGCACTTTGGTGATGATGAAGGGGCCTTCCCAAGCGGGAGCAAGCTTGTGTGGATGTTGCTGATCCACTCGGAGAACTAGGTCTCCCTCCTGAAATGCTCGACCTCTCACGTTTCTAGCATGGAACCGACGAAGGTTTTGCTGATAAATAGTCGACCTGATCAGGGCCATCTCTATTTCCTCTTCCAGAAGATCAACAACATCTTGTCGGGCTTGTTCTGCTTCTGCCTCTGAGAAAAGTTCCACTCGCGGGGCATTGTGGAGTAAATCAGTCGGCAGCACAGCTTCGGCTCCATACACCGTGAAGAAGAGAGTTCGGCCAGTCGACCGATTTGGCGTTGTTCTCAGACACACAGTACTGATGGTAACTCATCTACCTAGGCACCAGCCGCATGCTTGAGGTCGCGCATCAACCTGGGCTTCAACCCTTGGAGGATCAAACCATTTGCTCTTTCTGCTTGTCCATTCGACTGCGGATGCGTGACTGAAGCATAATCGCCCCGGGTGCCTTGGGAAGCGCAGAAAGCTCTAAACTCATTGATACGTCTCCAACGTATCTATAATTTATGAAGTATTCATTCTATTATATTATCCATCTTAGATGTTTTATATGCATTTATATGCTATTTTATATGATTTTTGGGACTAACCTATTATCCTAGAGCCTAGTGCCGGTTTACATTTTTCCTTGTTTTTGAGTTTTACAGAAAAGGAATACCAAACGGAGTCCAATTGACGTGCCAATTTTTGTTGATTTTTTATGGACCAAAAGAAGCCCCTGGAGCAAAAGAGTTGGGCCAGAAGAGTCCCGGGCTGTCCACGAGGGTGGGGGGCGCGCCCACCCCCCTGGGCGTGGGCCCCTGCCTCATGGACGACTCGGAGACCCCCCTGACGTGAAACCAACGCCAAAAATTCCTATAAATACAGAAACCCCCAGAAAATAACCTTGATTGGAAGTTCCGCTGCTGCAAGCCTCTGTAGCCACGAGAAATCAATCTAGGTCCTCTCTGGCACCCTGCCGGAGGGGGCCATCATCACCGGAGGCCATGGAGGAGGATCTCGGAGGGGCCATCATCGCCATGAAGGCCAAGGACCAGAGGGAGAACCTCTCCCCATCTAGGGGGGAGGCCATGGAGGAGGAAGCACAAGGGGGAGAACCTCTCCTCCTCTCTCTCGGTGGCGCCGGAGTGCCATCAGGATGGGAATCATCGACATGGTGATCGTCTTCATCAACATCACCATCATTATCTATTTTACGCGGTCCACTCTCCCGCAACCCGTTGTAATCCCTACTTGAACATGGTGCTTTATGCCACATATTATGATCCAATGATGTGTTGCCATCCTATGATATTTTGAGTAGATATCCCTTGTTTTTGGGTTGACTGATGATCTAGATTGGTACGAGTTGTATGTTTTATTTTGGTGCTATCCTATGGTGCCCTCCATGTCGCGCAAGCGCGAGGGATTCCCGCTGTAGGGTGTTGCAATACGTTCATGATTCTCTTATAGTGGGTTGGTGAGTGACTGAAACACAAACCTGAGTAAGGGGGTTGTTGCGTATGGGAATAAAGAGGACTTGATGCTTTAATGCTATGGTTGGGTTTTACCTTAATGATCTTTAGTAGTTGCGGATGCTTGCTAGAGTTCCAATCATAAGTGCATATGATCCAAGTAGAGAAAGTATGTTAGCTTTTGCCTCTCCCTCATATGAAATTGCAATGACGACTACCGGTCTTGTTAACAATTGCCTAGGACAATTCCGCACACCGACGCATCATTATTCCACACTCGCTATTTATAATATTTAGTACTGTATTCTAACTTTATGATAACAACACCTACTTTTATGTTTTATCTCTCCGATATCATGCAAAGTTATCCTCTTCATACCCACAACGTAGTTTTATTTCTCGTTTCTAGTTGGAAGCAAACGTTCAGTGTACATAGAGTCGTATCAGTGGCAGATAGGGCTTGAGAGTATATTGATCTTACCTTTAGCTCCTTGTGGATTCGACACTCCATACTTATCACTTCCACCTTTGGAAATTGCTACGATGATTCCCTACACTTGGGGATTATCAAGCTCTTTTCTGGCGCCGTTGCCGGGGAGCAATAGCGTGAGGTTGGTATTCTCGTCTGTGCTTGTTTGCTTTCTTCACTAAGTAGATTTTGTTTTTCCTTTTTCTTTTTGTTTAGTTGTGTGTGAAACATAAAAAAATTAAAATAATAAAAATACAAAAAAATTATTACTTGCCTCTCATGCCTAAAAAGTTTTACAAAAAGAGAAGTGATTGGAAAGTTATGCATTGGAGAAGTGAGGGTCGACCTTGAGCACTTGTGTTCATGCTCACGGAAACAATGTAGAATTTTTCATGGAAGTTTCTCTGTAAATAATTATCCCCTTTTATATATCCATTGTATTATAAAAATAATGTGCCTAGCTTTGGTTTTAGGATGATTAGATTGCTTGTTTACTATGTGCAGAACAAAAATAGAAACTTTGGCTGTAGAGCATGAATTTACATTTTTTTACTAGAAGGTCAAATGGGTCTGAAACTTTCTGAACATTACTTCTGTACAAATTGTTCAAATTTTCAAATTTATTTTATAATTTTAGGAGTTACAGAAGTTTACTAAACTTCCAGATTACTATAGACTGTCCTGTTTTTGACAGATTCTGTTTTTCGCGTGTTGTTTGCTTATTTTGATGAATCTATGGCTAGTATCGGGGGGTATGAACCATAGAGAAGTTGGAATACAGTAGTTTTAACACCAATATAAATAAAGAATGAGTTCATTACAGTACTTTAAAGTGGTAGCTTGCTTTATTACACTAACAGATCTCACAAAGTTTTTGTTAAAGTTTTGTGTGGATGAAGTGTTCGAAGAACGAGGAGTTACCGATGTGAGAAGAATAAAGAGAGGCAAGAGTTCAATATTGGGGATTCCCAAGGCAACCCAAGTAAATATTCCAAGGATACTCAAGCATCTAAGCTTGGGGATGCCCCGGTTGGCATCCCATCTTTCTTCTTCAACAATTATCGGTATACCTCGGTTTTTGTTTTGTTCACATGATCTGTGTCCTTTGTGTTTTTCTTTTTCTTTAAGAACCATGCTAGTATAAGATGTCACTTCATAAATTTGTAGAATACTTCATGTGCTTCACTTATATCTTTTAAGTATGATCTTATAGAATTTCTCTTTGTGCTTCATTTAAATCTTTTGAGTATGGTTTTATAGAATGCTTCGTGTGCTTCACTTATACATTTTGAGCTTGGATATTGGTTAGTCTATATTAATTGTAGAATTCTCCATGAACTTCACTTATATCTTTTGGAGTATGCATAATACCATCATCTAAAGTGGGTTTGGAAAAGTGTCAACTTTGGGAATTAGTGATCCCACTATTCCGAATAAGAAGAATTTTGCTTATGTGAAGAGTAGAAAAATTTCTGTGCTTATAGATCATGAAAAGAATGCTTTATGTGATGGTTATATTGTTGAATTCATTCATGATGCTACTGAAAATTATTATGAGGGAGGAATATATGCTTGTAGGAGTAGCAATAATACAAAGTTTCCTCTCTATGTGCTTAAAGTTTTGAAGTTGTACTTGTTTTGCCTTACTATGCTAGTTGATTCGTGTTCCTATAAATTATGTGCTCGCAAAATCCCTAGGCATAGGAAGTGAGTTATATTTAAATTTGTTAGTCATATTCTTCATGATGCTCCCTTTAAGTCTCAATTCTTATCTTTTATGTGAGCATCATTGAAATCATCATGCCTAGCTAAAAGGCATTAAAGAAAAGTGTTTGTTGGGAGACAACCCAATATTTATCCTTACTGTTTTTGCATGTTTACATGATTAAGCTACTGTAGTAATCATGTTTTATAGCTTTTGTTTCAATAAAGTGCCAAGTAAGACCATTGGGAAGACTTGGGTGAAAGTTAATGTGATCTTGCTGTAAAAAAACAGAAACTTTGCGCTCACGAGATTAGCTACCATTTTTTACAGAAGAGTGATTTTGAGTTTATTATTTTTGCAGAAGATTAATAGACAAATTCCTCACGTCCACTAATTTATTTCATAATTTTTGGAGTAGCAGAATTATGGTTTATGTTCAGATCATTACAGACTGTTCTGTTTCTGACAGATTCTGTTTTCATTGCATAGTTTGCTTGTTTTCTAGTATCTATGGCTTATATTTCTCAATATAAATTATAGAAATGACATGGTACAGTATACATTGTGTGGGAACAATTTTGAACCTTGTATTTGACAGTACCAAAGTGAATGGTTTACTCTTTATCACACTAACCTATCTCACGAAGTTTCGTTAAGTTTTGTGTGATTGAAGTTTTCAAGCTTTGGGTGAGATATCAATATGAGGAGAATAAGGAGTGGAAAGACCCTAAGCTTGGGGATGCCCAAGGTACCCCGAGGTAATATTCAAAGAAGACTCAAGCGCCTAAGCTTGGGGATGCCCCGGAAGGCATCCCCTCTTTCGTCTTCAAAACTATCGGTATACCTTACTCGGAGCTATATTTTTATTCATCACATGATATGAGTTTTGCTTGGAGCGTATTTTCAATTTTACTTGCTGTTTGAATAAAATCATTGGATCTGAAATCTTGAATGAAAAAGAATCCTCCCATGGCTAGTTAATTATTTGACTACTCAGTGTTCTTCACTTATATCTTTTGGAGTAGTTTGTCATTTACTCATGTGCTTCACATATATCCTATGAGTAAATGGTTGAATGAATTGAATATCATAAATCTGAATTTATATATGTTGCATATGCTTATACCATGGGGAGTAATGACTTCACACAGAATAAGTATAGGTAGTAAACTTATTGAAAGTTAGCAAATGCAGAATTGGTCACTTGAACAATTCATGAAAGAATATTGAAGGAAGAGAGATTTCACATATAAATATACTATCTTGGACATCTTTTGTAATTGTGAGCACTCATTAAAATATGACATCCTAAAAGGTTGATGTTGGACAAGGAAGAAAACTTAATGGGTTATGTTTTCCTATATCCGAAACGTTATATTGTCTTGGATCATCCAACATGTTGAGCTTGCCTTTCCCTCTCATGCTAGCCAAATTCTTTGCACCAAGTAGAAATACTACTTGTGCTTCCAAACATCCCTTAAACCAGTTTTGCCACGAGAGTCCATCATACCTACCTAAGGATTGAGTAAGATCCTTCAAGTAAGTTGTCATCAGTGCATGCAATAAAAATTTCTCCTTAAATATGTATGATCTATTAGTGCGAAGAAAATAAGCTTTACACGAACTTGTGATAGGGAAGAAATAAAAGCGACGGACTGCATAATAAAGGTCTTTATCACAAGGGGCAATATAAAGTGACGTTCTTTTGCACTAAGATTTTGTGCATCCAACCATAAAAGCGCATGACAACCTCTGCTTCCCTCTGCGAAGGGCTTATCTTTTACTTTTACCTTCTACCCTTATACAAGAGTCATGGTGATCATCACCTTTCCTTTTTACACTTTTTCCTTTGGCAAGCACTTTGTGTTGGAGTGATCCGGATATATATATATATATATCCACTTGGATGTAGGTTTTCATGAGTTATTATTGTTCACATTACCCTTGAGGTAAAAGGTTGGGAGGCAAAACTATAAGC
Source organism: Aegilops bicornis (assembly GCA_021605145.1). Lineage (NCBI taxonomy): Eukaryota > Viridiplantae > Streptophyta > Magnoliopsida > Poales > Poaceae > Aegilops > Aegilops bicornis. Next base: position 228,024,221 of record CM038674.1, on the reverse strand, counting down.
CCCTATCTTTCTCTGTGTCCGATTAAAACTTTGAACCCATAAATATCACGTGAGTGTTAGCAATTGTGAAATATTAAATGATAGTTGAGTATGTGGAGTTTGCTGAATCAAAGCTCTGACATAGACCCTTCCTGAAAATAATATGAATTGCAATTGTTTGATGACTGAGAATATTGTTTGTTAGTTTCAAGAAAGTTTATGATCTATGCTTTAACATGTGAATAGCTTGTTACTTGATCATGAAAAGTTTCATGAGATGAGCTACTGTTATGACATATAATGATGCTAGAAAAGGTGATTCAAATTATCATTGATCAAACTTGTGCACCTGCTAGCATTCACACTACATAAATTATTTCTTTTATCATTTACCTACTCGAGGACAAGCAGGAATTAAGCTTGGGGATGTTGATACGTCTCCAACGTATCTATAATTTATGAAGTATTCATGTTATTATATTATCCATCTTACATGTTTTATATGCATTTATATGCTATTTTATAAGATTTTTCGGACTAACCTATTGACCTATAGCCCAGTGCCAGTTTCTGTTTTTTCCTTGTTTTTGAATTTCACAGAAAAAGAATACCAAACGGAGTCCAATTGACGTGCGAATTTTTGTTGATTTTTTATGGACCAAAAGAAGCCCGTGGAGCAAAAGAGTTGGGCCAGAAGAGTCCTGGGCTGTCCACGAGGGTGGGGGGCGCGCCCACCCCCCCTGGGCGTGGACCCCTGCCTCGTGCACGACTCGGAGACCCCCCTGACGTGAAACCAACGCCAAAAAATCCTATAAATACAGAACCCCCCAGAAAATAAACTAGATCGGAAGTTCTGCCGCCGCAAGCCTCTGTAGCCATGAGAAATCAATCTAGGCTCTCTCTGGCACCCTGCCGGAGGGGGCCATCATCACCGGAGGCCATGGAGGAGGATCCTGGAGGGGCCATCATCGCCATGAAGGCCAAGGACCAGAGGGAGAACCTCTCCCCATCTAGGGGGGAGGCCATGGAGGAGGAAGCACAAGGGGGAGAACCTCTCCTCCTCTCTCTCTCGGTGGCGCCGGAGTGCCATCGGGAGGGGAATCATCGCCGCGGTGATCGTCTTCATCAACATCACCATCATCATCACCATCCTCATCTATTTTACGCGGTCCACTCTCCCGCACCCTGCTGTAATCCCTACTTGAACATGGTGCTTTATGCCACATATTATGATCCAATGATGCGTTGCCATCCTATGATGTTTTGAGTAGATATCCCTTATCTTTGGGTTGATTGATGATCTAGATTGGTACGAGTTGTATGTTTTATTTTGGTGCTATTCTATGGTGCCCTCCGTGTCGCGCAAGCATGAGGGATTCCCGCTGTAGGGTGTTGCAATACGTTCATGAGTCGCTTATAGTGGGTTGGTGAGTGAGTGAAACTCAAACCCGAGTAAGGGGGTTGTTGCGTATGGGAATAAAGAGGACTTGATGCTTTAATGCTATGGTTGGGTTTTACCTTAATGGTCTTTAGTAGTTGTGGATGCTTGCTAGAGTTCCAATCATAAGTGCATATGATCCAAGTAGAGAAAGTATGTTAGCTTATGCCTCTCCCTCATATGAAATTGCAATGACGACTACCGGTCTTGTTAACAATTGCCTAGGACAATTACGCACACCGACCCATCATTATTCCACACTCACTATTTATAATATTTAGTAATATATTCTAACTTTATGATAACAACACCTACTTTTATGTTTTATCTCTCCGATATCATGCAAAGTTATCCTCTTCATACCCACAACGTAGTTTTATTTATTGTTTCTAGTTGGAAGCATACGTTCAGTGTACATAGAGTCGTATCAGTGGCAGATAGGGCTTGAGAGTATATTGATCTTACCTTTAGCTCCTTGTGGGTTCGACACTCCATACTTACCACTTCCACCTTTGGAAATTGCTATGATGATTCCCTACACTTGGGGATTATCACTCATCTGAAGCAAAGTTTGAACCGTTGTCTGTGATGATGCTGTGCGGGACTCCATATCTGTATGTTAACTCTCTAATGAAGCTGACGGTGGTACCCGAGTCAAGGTTCTTGATGGGTTTGGCTTCAATCCATTTAGTGAACTTGTCGACTGGAACGAGCAGGTGGGTGAAGCCACTTCTGCCGGTCCTCAGAGGTCCAACCATATCCAATTCCCAAACGGCAAAGGGCCAGACGAGTGGAATGGTCTTCAAGGCTGACGTAGGCTTATGAGACATGTTGGAGTAGAACTGACATCCTTCACATTTGTCGACTATGTCTTTTTCCATTTCGTTTCCCGCGGCCAATAGAATCCCGCTCGGTATGCTTTGGCCACAATTGTCCGAGAGGACGCATGGTGACCACAGGTCCCCGAGTGGATGTCATCGAGAATCATTCGACCTTCCTCTGGGTGTGATGCACCGCTAGGCGACTCCAGTAACACTCTCTTTGTAAATCTGTCCTCCTATTACAGTGAAGGCTTTGTATCGTCAGACAATCTGACATGCTTCATCTTCGTCTTCTAGAAGCCCCTTCCTGAGAATATATGCAATATACGGCACTGTCCAATCTGGAATGATGACCAAAACCTCCATGATTAAGTTGACCACGGTTGGGATTTCAACTTCAGTCGAATCAGTAGAACTCTTAGGTTGTGGGGGCTCTTCCATGAAGGGATCCTCTTGAACTAATGGTGTGTGAAGATGTTCCAAGAACACATTGCTGGGAATGGGCTCCCGCTTGGAACCTATCTTTGCCAGTTTATCCGCTGCCTGGTTCTTTAGTCGGGGAATGTGGTGGAGCTCTAGCCCTTCAAACTTCTTTTCTAATTTTCTCACTGCATTGCAGTAGCCAGACATAGCTGGGCTCCTGACATCCCACTCTTTCATCACTTGATTGACCACCAAATCTGATTCGCTGTAGACCATTAGGCGATGGACGCCGAGTGAAATGGCCATACGCAACCCATACAGGAGTGCCTCGTATTCAGCCTCATTGTTGGAGGAATCAAAGTGAATTTGAAGGACATAACTGAGTTTGTCGCCTCGCGGGGATACCAGGACTACTCCAGCACCAGAACCATTCAGCATCTTGGATCCATCAAAGAACATAGTCCAATGTTCTGAGTGAACTTGAGTCGGTTTCTGTTGTGCAATCCACTCGACGAGGAAATCTGCTATTGCTTGGGACTTGAGTGCTTTCTTTGCGTCAAACTTGATATCCAACGGAAGGAGTTCAATCGCCCACTTTGCCACTCGACCAGTTGCATTTTTGTTGTTCAGAATTTCTGACAATGGAGCATCGCTGATGACTGTGATCGAGTGATCTGAGAAATAATGTGCAACCTTCTTCGTGGTCAAGTAAATTCCATAGACAAGCTTCTGATAATGCGGATATCTCTGCTTGGACGGAGTTAAGACTTCAGAAATGTAGTACACTGGGCACTGAACCTTGTAGGCTTTACCTTCTTCCTGCTCGACCGTGAGTACTGTACTGACAACTTGTCCAGTGGCTGCAATATAAAGCAGTAAAGGCTCTTTGCTGATTTGGGCAGCGAGCACCGGCTGGGTGGAAAGCAGGGTTTTGAGCTCTGCAAATGTTGCGTCAGCTTCAAGAGTCCACTCGAACTTATTAGATTTCTTCATCAGTCGGTAAATAGGCGATGCCTTTTCACCGAGATGAGAGATGAATCGACTCAAAGCGGCCAAACAACCAGTAAGCTTCTGAACGTCGTGTACATGCACAGGGCGTTTCATTCGAAGTATTGCACCAACTTTCTCTGGGTTTGCATCGATCCCACGTTCGGAAACGAGAAAACCGAGTAACTTTCCACCTGGAACTCCGAATGTACACTTCGATGGATTAAGCTTGATATCATATCTTCTTAGATTGGCAAAGGTTTCAGCGAGGTCAGTCAGCAGGTGGAACCTTTACGTGACTTAACCACCATGTCATCCATGTATGCTTCCACATTCCGACTGATTTGAGTGAGCAGGCACTTCTGAATCATGCGCATGAAAGTGGCACCACAATTCTTGAGACCAAAGGGCATAGTAACATAGCAAAAGCACCCGAATGGAGTGATAAAAGCTGTTTTTATTTCGTCGGGTCCATACAGTCGGATCTGATGGTACCCGGAATATGCATCCAAGAAAGGACTATCGCTCACATCCCGCAGTTGAGTCGACTATCTGATCGATGCGGGGAAGAGGGAAGTGATCTTTCGGGCAGGCCTTATTGATATGCTTGAAGTCGATACACATACGAAGTGAATCATATTTCTTGGGAACCATGACGACATTGGCGAGCCACTCGGAGTGGTAAATCTCTCGGATGAACTCAACTGCCAGAAGCCGAGCCACTTCCTCGCCAATTGCTTTTCTTTTCTGTACGGCGGACCGTCGGAGATGCTCTTTGACTGGTTTTACTTTTGGGTCGACTCACAAACGGTGCTCAGCTAGTCCCCTGGGCACACCTGGCATGTCAAAAGGTTTCCATGCGAAGATGTCCCAGTTCTCACGGAGGAACTGGATGAGCACTTCTTCCTATTTGTTGTCGAGTGTTGTTGAGATATGAGTTGGAGCAGCATTGGGATCAGCCGGGTGAATATGAACTGCCTTTGTTTCACTAGACGACTTAAATGCAGAGTCTGAAGCAAGCTTTTTTGCTCTCAACAAATCACTTGGATCTCAGTCTTCTTGTATTCCTCCATTTCTACTGCTGCCATTTGTTCATCGGCAATCTTCGAGCCCCTCTAGAGGCACTCTTCTGCTCGTTGCCAATTACCAGTGACTGTGATCACGCCCCTAGGGCCAGGCATCTTAAGCTTGAGATACACGTAACACAGTCGAGCCATGAAACGAGCATATGCAGTTCTGCCCAGGATGGCATGATAGGCACTGTGAAATCCACAACTTCAAATGTCAACTTTTCCTTACAATAATTCTTTGAATCACCGAAAACCACTGTGACACCCCAAAATTTGGACAGGATTTGTTTACTAAAAAGTTTGCCAAGTAATTAAAATTTTCATTTTCTGGTTTCTCTTTGATTTCAGAACCACTCCTTTCTTTGATTTTTATGGAGTTTTTACCCCAAGTGAAAACTTACCAGATGTATTGTTGGACTTGTTTATCTTCCCAGGACCTTTTCTTTGATCAGTGAAATTATTTCTAAATTTATTTTTCCCTGAACTTAATTTCTTAAAAAATGATTTTTCTTAAGTTTCAAGGCTCAATTTGCACTTCAACCCTTTGATAGATTTATTTAAAATTCCAACCAAAATTTGGGGATGTCATGTGATGTTTCTAAATCACTTTTATGAAAAAAAAAATATTTCATTCACTGGATATTTTGAGCTCTACCCCAAGTTTTCAAAACTGGTCCAGTTGGCAATTTTGCACTACAACCTATTTAAATATTCCTTTAAAACTCCCACCAAAATTAGGGGATGTTAGTTGTAGCATATAATTCAACTTTAAACAATAACCTTTGGTGTTCTTTGTAAAAATTGAGTGAATCATCCTCATCTTCATTCTGGCCCAGCTTGGCATTTTCTACCGCAACCCAAATTATTTTTGCTCTAGTGACCATGTGCTTTCTCCTGCTTGTAGTACACCATACCAAACCCTTAAGTCCAGGAGATTGGACCCATTGGAAGATTTTTGGTCCATAAAATGATGCCCTTAACTTTCTGTCCATAATTGGGTTTTTTTTAATCTTGCACTAACAAGTTTCTAGTTTTGCCAAACTAACTTTACCACCCTCTTATCCATCCAAAGAGACTATGATTTGGAGATTTTGGCCACCCCAAGAGTTGCCTAGACGCCATTGGCATTCTGTCAAACACCTTGAGGGCATGGACAATATTGCCATGATTTTTGTCTTTGCACTGTGACCTTGCACCTCTGGACAAACTAGCATGTCCACTAAGCTCCTAGATGACTCTAACCTAGACCTGTTAAACCCCAGCCTCACCCAAGACCTCTAGCACGCCCTGGCATTCTGTCGAGCATGTCATGTGCGTGCGCTAGATGCGCCCAGAGCGTGCGTTTTGCACGTGTGTGCGCCCGAGCCACCGCGTCATGCCCCTGGCCCTTGCTCACCTACAGAGCCGCGCCCGCCCTCGTCCACACGTCGGAGCCCTCCAAGCCAGCCCCTGGAGCCCTACAGCGCCGCCGTCAGGTCGGCCATGGCGGCTAGCGGCTGGCCACAGCAGCCTCTGCCCTGGACGGCGCCGCCCGAGCCACCCTCGCTCGCCAGCTGCCCTCTGGAGCAGTTCAAGCTCATCCGCAAGCTCGTACACTAGCACACGTCGCCGCCACATCGCCCTGCAACTACAGAACGGCAGTCGCCGACGATCCTATCCACGGCCGCCGCGAACCGACATGGCTGCGCTATATAAGGAGCCCCCGAGCATGTCCAGTCCCTTAGGCAGCCTCATACCATCCTCCTAGTGCCCCCTTAGCCGACAATCGAAGAGAGGAAAGCCTTCTTCCCCGCCTCCGGCCAGTTCGGTCGCCGCCACGATCCAGTGCCGTGCATCGCAAACAGAGTCTTCCCCACCCATCCAGTGCCACCATCACCTTCCCCTCGACCTTGCGGAGCTGCCCAATCCCTCAAATTCGACCCAGAGCCACCATAGCCCAAATCCCCTATCGTGCCCGAAGCCATTTCCGCCGCGAAGCTCGCCGCCGGCGACCCCCTCCACCCCCACCAGCCCAGCGACTACCGGGAGGACCGCATTGGGCTGGCGGATCCATCCCTGCCCTGGGATACCCACAAGGAGCCGTCGTTTGCCGGCAAAGATCGCCGGAGCTCCGCCTTCGTTCGGCCAAAGGAGAGGGAAGGCGGGGGATGACTGGTCAAACCTGACCAATGGGCCCAAAGGACCCACTGTCAGTGACCCAGCCCCGCCTCCACGTGTTTTAAGTGAAGGCGTAAACCTCATAAGTACGGCTCCTCTGCCCCGAAAGTGTATTCTCATTTGAAGTGTTTTCTTTTTCTGTTATATTTTAAAAACAGAGTTTGACTGAAACTTTGACTGGCTATATCTTTTTAAATAAAACTCCAAATGGATTGATTCTTTTTCCTACCTCTCTCAAATTTCACCTAGTTTATTTAAGATTTATTTCAAACATTATTAGGACAACTTTTTGTACTCTTTTTAAAGTATGTGTTATTTGAATATTTTTGAAAATTGGAATTTGGAGGGGAGATTATGACTTTCAAAAGTTTTGGAGAGCACCTCACCTCTCCACACCTTGAGGGCAAGCATTCTGAACCCTGGCATAATATTGCCGTGTGTTGTTTGATTCGGTTACAACACCACCTCATCTCGGAATTTCTGTTATTTATTGGGATGATATGATCCTACTCATAAGTGCATATTGATGATTCCGTGCTTTGAACTTTGATATGTTGTGATAGTAGTCACCCTCATATAGCCTTCATGCCTACCGGAAGGAATCCGGGAAAGCCCTGTCTTGGGTAGACATGATGCTTGTCTCCAGTTCCTCGTCGAGACAGTTGTGTCCGGTATGGCATGACGAGGTATGATGAGTAGTGATTTCATCTATTGGTTGAAACATCTTGGTTATGTTAATCATGAAGGGAATGCCTAAACCTCCTGAGTCAACCATAGATCGAGTCTTGTTCCGGTAACCCCCATACTTGTTTCGTGCTACCACTTGTCCCTGCCATAGGTAGGGTGCAGTTCGATAAGTTGTCAACCCCTTTCCTAGCACACACCGTCTGTAGAGGCCATGGTGGAAGATACCTGCTGCATCCGGTGAGCATGCCACCTGGTGCAGGGGCATGGGTGTTTTGGTTGTAGCCGAAGGGTAGCTCCCCTAGTTCTTGCGCTGTATAAATTTTGTGATCCCATGCTCGTCGAGGTTGTAGCCTCCCCACTTAGAGTTTTTCTTAACGGGTGTCAAGGGTGATTCCAGACACCGGTGAGTTAGGCTGGTGTGTGCGGTCAGGTGTGTTTTCAATCAAAAGACCGTGGACGGAATTAGTCCGGATGGACTAAAAGAAATCCGTTACTCGTGGGTAAAGGGTACACCCTCTGCAGAGATTATATCTATTCGAATAGCCGTGTCCATGGTTAAGGACTACAGTCTGGGATGGGTCAAGTGTCGGTCTTAGTGTCGGTCTTCGGAGGAGAAACTACTAAACCAGAACACTCATTATGACCTATGACATATGATGACTATGATTATTATTATTGTGGGCTAACCATTTGTATTATTTGAATTAATGAATATCCCTGGGACGGTTCTACCTCCTGGACATTCACTGTGATTATTCTTATATAAGCCCTTTATGTGGTGTCGCTCGAGACGCTTGGTAATGCATGCTTGTCATTTCATTTACTTATAAGCCCTTTATGTGGTGTTGCTCAGACGCCCGACTGTGGCATGCTTGTCATTTCATTTACTTATAAGCCCTTTATGTGGTGTCACTCAGACGCCCGACTGTGGAGTGCTTGTCATTTCATTTACTTATAAGCCCTTTATGTGGTGTCGCTCAGACGCCCGACCGTGGCACGCTTGTCATTTCATTTACTTATAAGCCCTTTATGTGGTGTCGCTCAGACGCCCGATTGTGGCATGCTTGTCATTTCATTTACTTATAAGCCCTTTATGTGGTGTCGCTCAGACGCCCAACTGTGGCATGCTTGTCATTTCATTTACTTATAAGCCCTTTATGTGGTGTCGCTTAGCCGCCCGACTGAGGCATACTTTATATTGTTATCCTTTCGAGGCGTCGCTTCAGACACCCTATCGGTGCATTCTATTTCTACTCTATGATTTCATATTCATATTCGACATGATTAACCTGCTTGCATGCATCATGAGTTCCATGTATGACTGACGTAGTAACCATGGCATATTTTAGAGCATGATTATCATTTGTTATATTATACCTATGTTCATAATGTTTGCGAGTACATTCAAAGTACTCACTGGCTTGTCCCTGGCTATTGTCTTGGCCAGATTTCTTGCGTGGAGAGGAGCATTGCGATGATAGCCCCGGAACCTAGACTATGGAGATAGCAGCCTCGCGAAGATAGGAGTTATCCTGGTCAACTTTTGCCGCTGGGAAATGGAGTCCCATAGACACTGATGACCCGCAAACCGCTTCCGCCATCAACCACTAGAAACCATTTGTTGTACTCATAGGCCAGAATGGTCTTGTACTACATATCTTGTATTTTGCTTGGAGTTTCTGTAACAAGTTGGTGCCTCATCAGCTAACAGTAATCCTGGGGCTGGTGAGCACGAGGGCCGCTTTTGGGAAATTAATACCCGAAAATCCGGTCCTGACAAACTTGGTATCAGAGCCAGTCTGACCATTGGCTAATCCTATCTTAGTCAGGTTGAAAAACCTAGGTTAACCAACCCACCAGACCTTAACCTAACCCCGGCCAAGCTTCTCGTGTAAGATAGCCACACAGTGAGCCTGACACCTTTTTGACAGTCAGTGCCCAACCTATCAACCTAGCCTGTCTATCACGCGCCAGTGACCGACGCCTAAAATGTCTCATTCACAAGCGTGCGAAGGAAGACTTCGTCCCCTTTTTCTATAAAAGGGCATGCTAGCCTCAACCCAGCACAGCACAACCTCTACCCCAAACCGAGCTATAATGCCTGGCCCCATTGTTCACAATGAGACCACAGCCACCAACCTTGGAGGTTTTGTGACTGTGCTAGCAAACCTCACCCGCCGTGCCTTTGCATTAGTAGAGCCCCCAGAATATGTTGTGTACCAAGGGTCCATGAGCGGTGAGAGCTGTCAATTCTGGGCCACTGTGCACCTCTATGGTAGGGGTCTATCACCAGAACGCCCCTACAGGTTCACCGGAAGGGCAACTTCCTTTGAGCCAAAAGCCATCCAACTAGCTGCTCGAGAGGCTATAGTTCAACTCCGGCACTTGTCGCCCAGAGTTAACTGTCGCTCCTTCTACTACTACCCCATCCATGACAGGTATGGTAGACCACCCCAGGTTGCCAACAGAGATCACGAGACGGATCCTGCATTATTGCATCTGGTGCGCTATGTAAGTGCACTAGAGGAACTGTTCGATCAGATCACTCTGGATCTGATCGCAGCTCTGGGAGAACTGGTTCGCCGAACCCCGGCAAGAAGAGAAGATGAGCCCGATGCCGACAACCCAGTCGTACTGTTCGGACAACCGATCGAGTCCCTGAGGTCTGCCCCAGGCATCAACCAAAACACGTTGGTGTCCCCAGAAGTGTTTCGTCGCCTTTTGGGAACACGCTCCAACGGGATTGTGGCCAAGAATCCCCGAGATGGTCATCATCACTAACCCGACCCTGCAGCCCCTCAACCCCCTCCAGCTAATCCCGACAGTGAGACCCGAGGAGAAGCCTCGACATCCACAAGGCACGCCTGCTTGGGTATAAACGAGGTAGACTAAGTCACTCGAGTAGTGCCGAGCCTCAGTGTGTCCACGCCTTATAATCGTGTAACCTTGTAAATAAACGCAGCCTGTTGTTGTGCCTCTGTTTTAAATAGTAACCTTGCATAAATATGTTCGCATGCAGTTGTATTTTTTTATCCCTGGCACAGCTACCAAAAACCACCCCGACGACCCCCACAGTGATACGTCACTTTAGTGAGATATGTGTATCTGTGGCTTTGACCCCGACCCTTAGAGCAGAACTGGCAAATTCATTACCTTTCACCACGGTAAATAACCCAGCTCCAGTACTATAAAAAGGCCACCTCGTGACCTTTCCAAGTACCCCTCACCTTGTGCACCACCCTCACAACCATTTCTTGCCATGCCGAGCCCTAGTATTTATCTGAGAACCCCAGATGCAACCCCGGGTAGTTTTGTTAAAATATTGTGGGACTTTACCTGTAGTACCATGGGTTCTACCCAACCACCCCAAAGACTGAGCTGCTCAAATCGAGAATCACCTCATCCACTTGAAATATTGGGCAGTAGTGCACATCCCTCCCAGAACTCAAACCAAGACCCAACGGAAGTCTCCTTCGTGGGGAAATCTATGCCAGCTCCACAAATGGCCATAGAAGCGGCTGCACCAAGCGCTTTGTTCGCCTTCGACTGGTACCCTATGCCGATGAACGAGGGTATTATTACTTTCCGAGCCATGCAACACCCGGAGAAGTAACATCTTTTCCCGGTGGGACAATTGAGAGAGACCAAGATCGCCAACCTTGTCCGTAGTGTCATCGCTCAAGAATGTTTGACCCAATGAGTAATGGGTTATCTCCAGTCTCGCTGATTTAAATCCTCATATCGCCATCGGCGAACCACTTAGGCCCGACCAGAGAGACGCATTCATCGACCGTCAATCCGCTTCCCGATAGAAGAGGTGTGTCCCAATGCAGAGAGCGTTTTCTCGGGACCCCGCCCGATTACTGCTTTCATTATAGACGTCCATCGCTATGTTTATTATTGCAACATTTATTTATGTGTTGTAACTTATGCGTGGTACCCTGAGTTTGTGCAACGAGTCAATTATTTGGTTTCAATTAATGTGAGTAGTTTTTATGGCTGTTTAATTTTAAATTAATTGATTTCTGTCGCGAAAAATCCTGAAGTGAGATTTCTTTTCCCTGAGTTGCTGCATCGTATATCTTCTCACGACATGGAATTTTTATTCACGCAGCACCACGGCAGCAGACTCACAACCACAACCACTCGAACACATACACTGCTTGCAAAACCTTGTAACCGTGTTGCATCTAACTAATCCCCTCCCGCACACCGACAACAGTTAGCACCCGACACCCCCACCTAATCCGCATGATCACCGCCACCACGGAGAGCCAACACTCGACCGGCAGCATCGCGACGATCATCGAGGATCATCGCACACAGGAGCACGGAGAACCCCAGCAATGCCGCCAGCCCTCCGCACACCAGGATCATGTACCAGTCCGGCACCGCCCCCGCTATTAGAGCCTCATCTCGAGTTTCTGTAAGCAGAAATGGAGGAGAAGGAGAAGCGAGGCCAGGTGTGAGGTAGAAGAGAGGAGCGCCTCAACCGTTTTATAGCTCGAGATCGGTGTACGGTGGGCGAAGTCCACCAGCGCCGCTCGTCGCCCGATCGCCGATGTTCGGAGGCGAATCCGCGAGCAGTGCCGACAGGCGTACTGGCCCGCGAGGTGAGTGCATGCTGCGCCGGCAGCTAGCACGCCGCGCACTACCGCAGTACGGCCTAGATGCCCTACTCGCTAGACGTCGCCGGTGGAGAAAGCGCGGGAAAGCGCGCGCGAGAGAGGAAGAAGAGAGAACCAGAGGAAGAAGAGAGAACCAGAGGAAGAAGAAGAGGCGACGGTGGACCCGTGTACACTGTCGACTGAGAGAAAACCTGTGCCCTCGGGTACGACCAACGTATTTTAGAATTTAGATTTTATTCTAAATTTATGGTAACCAATGTAGAAATCTCTCATTTTTCCCCTAACCATAGATTTTTCCACGCAGCGCTAGTATTCCACACTGTGGTTTTACACCACTTACTGCCCCCTCATTGTAGCCGCATTTTACCGCATAAGTAAAGTGGTTATTTCTGGAAATGGTAAAAGTAATATTTTCAAAACAGCTTTTAGCAAATCTCGAGGACGAGATTTTTCTTAAGGGGGATAGTGTTGTGACACCCCAAAATTTGGACAGGATTTGTTTACTAAAAAGTTTGCCAAGTAATTAAAATTTTCATTTTCTAGTTTCTCTTTGATTTCAGAACCACTCCTTTCTTTGATTTTTATGGAGTTTTTACCCCAAGTGAAAACTTACCAAATGTATTGTTGGACTTGTTTATCTTCCCAGGACCTTTTCTTTGATCAGTGAAATTATTTCTAAATTTATTTTTCCCTGAACTTTATTTCTTAAAAAAATGATTTTTCTTAAGTTTCAAGGCTCAATTTGCACTGCAACCCTTTGATAGATTTATTTAAAATTCCAACCAAAATTTGGGGATGTCATGTGATGTTTCTAAATCACTTTTATGAAAAAATATATTTCATTCATTGGATATTTTGAGCTCTACCCCAAGTTTTCAAAACTGGTCCAGTTGGCAATTTTGCACTACAACCTATTTAAATATTCCTTTAAAACTCCCACCAAAATTAGGGGATGTTAGTTGTAGCATATAATTCAACTTTAAACAATAACCCATTGGTGTTCTTTGTAAAAATTGAGTGAATCATCCTCATCTTCATTCTGGCCCAGCTTGGCATTTTCTACTGCAACCCTAATTATTTTTGCTCTAGTGACCATGTGCTTTCTCCTGCTTGTAGTACCCCATACCAAACCCTTAAGTCCAGGAGATTGGACCCATTGGAAGATTTTTTGGTCCATAAAATGACGCCCTTAACTTTCTGTCCAGAATTGGTTTTCTTAAAATCTTGCACTAACAAGTTTCTAGTTTTGCCAAACTAACTTTACCACCCTCTTATCCATCCAAAGAGACTATGATTTGGAGATTTTGGCCACCCCAAGAGTTGCCTAGAAGCCATTGGCATTCTGTCAAACACCTTGAGGGCATGGACAGTTTTGACATGATTTTTGTCTTTGCACTGTGACCTTGCACCTCTGGACAAACTAGCATGTCCACTAAGCTCCTAGATGACTCTAACCTAGACCTGTTAAACCCCAGCCTCACCCAAGACCTCTAGCACGCCCTGGCATTCTGTCGAGCATGTCGCGTGCGTCTTATTGAGGCGCCAGGCGTGCGTTTTGCACGTGCGTGCGCCTGAGCCGCCGCATCGCGCCCCTGGCCCTTGCTCACCTGCAGAGCCGCGCCCGCCCTCGTTCACACGTCGGAGCCCTCCAAGCCAGCCCCTGGAGCCCTACAGCGCCACCGTCAGGTCGGCCATGGCGGCTAGCGGCAGGCCACATCAGCCTCTGCCCTGGACGGCGCCCCCCGATCCACCCTCGCTCGCCAGCTGCCCTCTGGAGCAGTTCAAGCTCATCCGCAAGCTCGTACACTAGCACACGTCGCCGCCACGTCGCCCTGCAACTACAGAACGGCGATGCGACGATCCTATCCACGGCCGCCAGAACCGACATGGCTGCGCTTATATAAGGAGCCCCGGCGCGTCCAGTCCCTCAGGCAGCCTCATACCATCCTCCTAGTGCCCCCTTAGCCGACAATTGAAGAGAGGAAAGCCTTCTCCCCCGCCTCCGGCCAGTTCGGTCGCCGCCACGATCCAGTGTCGTGCGTCACAAACAGAGTCTCCCCCGCCCATCCAGTGCCACCATCACCTTCCCCTCGACCTTGGGGAGCTGCCCAACCCCTCAAACGCGACCCAGAGCAACCATAGCCCAAATCCCCTATCGTGCCTGAAGCCATCTCCGCCGCGAAGCTCGCTGCCGGCGACCCCCTCCACCCCCACCAGCCCAGCGACTACCGGGAGGACCGCCTTGGGCTGGCGGATCCATCCCTGCCCTCGAATGCCCACGAGGAGCCATCGTTCGCCGGCAAAGATCGCCAGAGCTCCGCCTCCGTTCGGCCAAAGGAGAGGGAAGGCGGGGGATGACTGGTCAAACCTGACCAGTGGGCCCAAGGGACCCACTGTCAGTGACCCAGCCCCGCCTCCACGTGTTTTAAGTGAAGGCGTAAACCTCAGAAGTACGTCTCCTCTGCCCCGAAAGCGTATTCTTATTTGAAGCGTTTTCTTTTTCTGTTTTATTTTAAAAAGAGAGTTTGACTGAAACTTTGACTGGCTATATCTTTTTAAATAAAACTCCAAATGAATTGATTCTTTTTCCTACATCTCTCAAATTTCACCTAGTTTATTTAAGATTTATTTCAAACATAATTAGGACAACTTTTTGTACTCTTTTTAAAGTATGTGTCATTTGAATATTTTTGAAAATAGGAATTTGGAGGGGAGATTATGACTTTCAAAAGTTTTGGAGAGCACCTCACCTCTCCACACCTTGAGGGCAAGCATTCTGAACCCTGGCATAATATTGTCGTGTGTTGTTTGATTCGGTTACAACACCACCTCGTCTCGGAATTTCCGTTATTTATTGGGATGATATGATCCTACTCATAAGTGCATATTGATGATTCCGTGCTTTGAACTTTGATATGTTGTGATAGTAGTCACCCTCATATAGCCTTCATGCCTACCGGAAGGAATCCGGGAAAGCCCCGTCTTGGGTAGACACGATGCTTGTCTCCAGTTCCTCGTCGAGACAGTTGTGTCCGGTATGGCATGATGAGGTATGATGAGTAGTGATTTCATCTATTGGTTGAAACATCTTGGTTATGTTAATCATGAAGGGAATGCCTAAACCTCGTGAGTCGACCATAGATCGAGTCTTGTTCCGGTAACCCCCATACTTGTTTCGTGCTACCACTTGTCCCTGCCATAGGTAGGGTACGGTTCAGTAAGTTGTCAACCCCTTTCCTAGCACACACCGTACAGAGAGGCCATGGTGGAAGATACCGGCTGCATCCGGTAGGCATGCCACCTGGTCTGGGGGCATGGGTGTTTTGGTTGTAGCCGAAGGGGTAGCTCCCCTAGTTTGCGCGTGGTATAGATTTTGTGATCCCATGCTAGTCGAGGTTGTAGCCTCCCCACTTAGAGTTTTGCTTAACGGGTGTCAAGGGTGATTCCAGACACCGGTGAGTTAGGCTGGTGTGTGCGGTCAGGTGTGTTTTCAATCAAAAGACTGTGGACGGAATTAGTCCGGATGGACTAAAAGAAATCCGTTACTCGTGGGTAAAGGGTACACCCTCTGCAGAGATTATATCTATTCGAATAGTCGTGTCCATGGTTAAGGACTACGATGCAGGATGGGTCAAGTGTCGGTCTTAGTGTCGGTCTTCGGAGGAGAAACTACTAAACCAGAACACTGATTATGACCTATGACATATGATGACTATGATTATTATTATTATGGGCTAACCATTTGTATTATTTGAATTAATGAATATCCCTGGGACGGTTCTACCTCCTGGACATTCACTGTGATTATTCTTATATAAGCCCTTTATGTGGTGTCGCTCAGACGCCCGACTGTGGCATGCTTGTCATTTCATTTACTTATAAGCCCTTTATGTGGTGTCGCTCAGACGCCCGACTGTGGCATGCTTGTCATTTCATTTACTTATAAGCCCTTTATGTGGTGTCATTCAGTCGCCCGACTGTGGCGTGCTTGTCATTTCATTTACTTATAAGCCCTTTATGTGGTGTTGCTCAGACGCCCAACTATGGCATGCTTGTCATTTCATTTACTTATAAGCCCTTTATGTGGTGTCGCTCAGACGCCCGACTGTGGCACGCTTGTCATTTTATTTACTTATAAGCCCTTTATGTGGTGTCGCTCAGACGCCTGACTGTGGCATGCTTGTCATTTCATTTACTTATAAGCCCTTTATGTGGTGTCGCTTAGCCGCCCAACTGAGGCATACTTTATATTGTTATCCTTTCGAGGCGTCGCTTCAGACACCCGATCGGTGCATTCTATTTCTACTCTCTGATTGCATATTCATATTTGACATGATTAACCTGCTTGCATGCATCATGAGTTTCATTTATGACTGACGTAGTAACCATGGCATATTTCAGAGCATGATTATCATTTGTTATATTATACCTGTGTTCATAATGTTTGCGAGTACATTCAAAGTACTCACTGGCTTGTCCCTGGCTATTTTCTTGGCCAGATTTCTTGCGTGGAGAGGAGCTTGCGATGACAGCCCCGGAACCTACACTATGGAGATAGCAGCCTCGCGAAGATAGGAGTTATCCTGGTCAGTTGTTGCCGGTGGTAAATGGAGTCCCATAGACACTGATGACCCGCAAACCGCTTCCGCCATCAACCACTAGAAACCATTTGTTGTACTCATAGGCCAGAATGGTCTTGTACTACATATCTTGTATTTTGCTTGGAGTTTACAGAACAAGTTGGTGCCTCATCATTCTTGATAATCCTGGGGCTGGTGAGCATGAGGGCCGCTTTTGGGAAATTAATACCCGAAAATCCGGTCCTGACAACCACGTCAAGAGTGATCTGGCCGAGTGAATCGGCTTTCTTCCCAGGGATGACTCCGTGGAATCGCATGTTGCTTTCGGTGAGTTTGTACATCGGAATGCCCATCCCTCGGAGAGTTTCAACATACAAGATGTTCAAACCACTTCCTCCATCCATCAAGACCTTGGTAATTCGGGTGCCCCCAACGACTGGGTCGACCACCAATGCTTGCCTCCCGGGGGTGGCAACACGTGGGGGGTGGTCATACTAGTCGAATGTGATGGGAGTCTTCCACCACTTCAAATATGTCGTTGTTGCCGGAGAAACCATGTTTACTTCTCTGTTGATGACCTTCAATCGACTTTTGCTTTCAACGTTAGCAAAAATCACCAAAGTGAAATTGACATTAGGAAAACCATCATCTTTTTCTTCCTTGTCCTCGTCCTTATCGAACTCCTTCTCCTTCTCATTTGGTTGTTTCTCCTGGAACTGCTGGATTAGGAGCCGACATTGCTGAGTGGTATGTTTGGGGTAGATCAGATTACCCTCTTCGTCCTTCTTGGTGTGAACATGACATGGCGAATCCAACACATCATTTCTTGTTTGATCTTTTACCTTCTTGGGGATCCAGGGCCCTTTGGGCTTCCCCTTGAATTTTCCTTGAGCCACAACTAAGGCTTCACCAGGACCTGCTGGCTCGGCTTTGCGTTTCTGCTTCCGACCTCCTCCGGTGTCTTGGGCGACTGGTTTGCCCTTTCCGCTACGGAGTCGATCCTATTCTTCTCCATTAGCGTACCGAGTGGCTATTTCCATCATCCGAGTCAGAGTCATATCTCCTGTCCGACTGAATTTCAAGTTAAGCTCTCGATACCGAACGCCTTCCTTGAAGGCGCAAACTTCTTGGTGCTGAGAAACATTTTCCATTGTGTGATGCAGAGTGGTCCACCTCTGGATGTAATCTCTCAAAGTCTCATTCGGTTTTTGTACACAATGCCACAACTCGGCCAATCCCGCAGGTCGTTTGCACGTACCCTCAAAAGTTCTGACAAACACTCGAGCCAATTCTTCCCAGCTGAAAATACTGCCAGGAGCTAACTGATTCAACCATGCCCTGGCTGAACCCTCCAACATCATAGGAAGATGCTTCATAGCTACTTCATCATTTCCACCACCGATCTGCATGGCCACTCGGTAGTCTTCTAGCCAAGTGTCGGGCTTCGACTCACCAGTGAACTTACTAACTCCATTCACCAACCTGAAGTTGGGAGGAATCTTCGCAGCCCTGATGGCTCTGCTAAAACATTCAGGACCAGAAACATGCACTCTGCTTCTAGTCGGGTGACCTATGTCTTGTCCTTCTCTGTGTGCTCGGTTCCTGTCAACCAGACCTTGCACCAGAATTGACCTTGCATCAAATCCTAGCTCTCTTGGGTCGACTGGCAACCTCCGCTCATCACTATATGGACGCATGTCATCATAATGGCGGGGCACATATGATCCGCCCCTCGGAGGGGGTGTAGGCACTCGACGGCGGTCATCCCGTCCGAGTCGATGATCATACTGCTCATGATTCCGACCCAAGTACTGCTCTTGGCGATGCCCACGTCCCTCACGCCTCAGAGGCGATCTTGGGCTGTGAGCCAACTGGACTATGTCAGCCACCACAGATCTGCTATGGATTCTGTTACGAGACTGAGATACTGCTGTGTTTTGCTCTCCTGCTGCCCGGAGCAACGCTCTGATCTGCATCAAACCTCTTCCAGCCTCCGATTGGGACGGCTGAATAGACTCTGCTATACGGGCTGCAGCTGTAAGATTCTGAATCGGAGTGCGGTATACCTGTGGTTCAGGGAAGCAGGTTGTCGCCGTCGGCCGACCGGACTCGTGCAATGCCGCCGCACGTTCATCGAGTGCGTGCTGAAGGTTCTCTAGTCGAGTGTGCTCAGCCAAAGTGGCCAGGCGCGCTGCCTCCAAGGCCCGAGCCTCAGAGGTCTCTCCAACAATGGGCGTGTGGAGTGCCTCCATGTTGCAGCGGTGAAGTTCTTCTCTCTGCTGAGAAGAGAGGGTTTCAGGGTGGTACTCCTCGTGAACGCGTGACGGATCACCGCCGCCGTCGCTGCCACCATTGCGACGCATGCCAGGCGGGCTGCACGGCGTGTCGAACATCAGGCTTCCGCCGCAGGGTCGCTGTTGTCGCACTCGGATAGGGTCTCGACGGAGCCAGTCGAACGAGCCGTAGAGAGATTCGCCGGGCTCGATTGCCGCGACTTGAGGGGTGGCCGACTGACGTGCCACCGCATGCTTCACCCACCGCTGAAGCCGTGACCGACCGGATCGCTTGCGACGGCGAACAACAGGGAGCGAAGACACCGCGGGAGCCGACCGATACTGGGTCGACGGCTGCCGCAGAAGGACACCGCGAACGCACACGTGAAAGTGCGTCGCCCCACAGACGGGGAGTGTCTCGACGTCGAGGGGGGCCTCCTGGAGCCAGGCGGAGTCGTCGGCAACAAAGACGAGCGCGCCGAGATGGATCTCACGGCCCTCAGCCAAACTACCGCCGGAAACCATGATAATGGGAATCAGAAAAATCGCAACATCACCGAAAAGTCGCTAAGACACCTGCCCACGGTGGGCGCCAACTATCGTGGTTCTAAGACTAACAGTAGAATGGGGGGTAGGTATGAGGAGGCAAGATCCTAGCTACGGTGAAGTTGTGCATGCAAGATTTACGAGTTCAGGCCCTTCTAAGAGGAAGTAACAGCCCTACGTCTGGTGCCCGGAGGCTGGTCGATTGGATTATGCGTGAAGTCACAGGGGGTGAAAACCCCTATCCCGGAGGAGGGGGTGGCTTATATAGAGTGCGCCAGGACCCCAGCCATCCCCCGTTACATAGGGTTCAATGTACATAAAGAGGGGACGTTACTGATAACGTCAGCATTAAAGACATATAAATGATCATTAAGACTACGGAGTGAATGCCTGACCGTTGTCATCTAGAGTGACCATAGGTCTTCTGTATTCCGAGCGGTTTCCGATATGGTCGAATGATTATATCCTGGTCGAATGGAATTGGGTTATCCGAGTGAACCCACAGTCGAGTGGGTTGTGTCCTGTGGTGATTTCAGTCGGTAGAATCTACTGTCCTTTGAATGTCCTTGACTGTAAGGCAGTGTCCTTGGGTAGGGTGCTTAGATTAGGTCTATTCCCCTACCCTAGGTACATGTCATGGTCAGCGGCGACAATGGAGGCAAGTGCAATGATGAGCATATCATTAGCGTATTGGAGAACAGTGGGAGGCAGGTGTGAGAAGATGGGGTGGTGAAGAGCAGATTCAGAGTTTTGGAAGATGAGTTGTTGAAGCAGGCCGGCGATGATGAGGAAGAGGTAGGGTGAGACCGGGTCACCTTGCCGCAAGCCACTATTGCATTGAATCCAGTTGCCTGGGATCCCGTTAAGGAGAATGGCAGCTTTGCCCGTGTGGAGAATGTTTTGGGTCCAGGTACAGAAGGCTGGAGAGAAGCCACAGATTGCCAGGATTTTGTCAAGGGCAGGCCAGGCCACAGAGTCGAAAGCTTTTCGGAAATCGAGCTTAAAGACCATAGTTGGTCTTTCGCGGGAGTGGCAAGAGCTAATGGGATTGGCTGCGAAAACGTAGTTCTCAGTGATATTCCTGCCTGAGATGAAAGCAGTCTCATTGCCATGGACTAACAGAGGAATGAACGATTTTAGGCGAGACGTGAGGACTTTAGCAACAACTTTGATTGGGCAGTTCTGCAGAGAGATTGGCCTAAATGCGCCAAGCGAGGTTGCTATGTCCTTCTTAGGAAGGAGGACGATGTGGGCACGGTTTAAGCATTCTATGTCTGCCACCCCTTGGTGAAAGTGGGCGAAGAAAGGCAGGACTATGTGTTTTACTATAGGCCAGAAGGATCTATAAAAGGAAGGTCTGAAACCGCCAGGTTCAGGGCTGGCCTGGGGATTCATTTTGAAGAAGGCAAGCTTGATTTCTTCTTCGGAGAAAGGCTCATCGAGGACATGGAGGCAGGGCACAGTGCTGTGGATATATAGTATTTAGATCAAAAGTCCAAGTCGTGAAATTTGGAGTACCAATAAGTGAGACGAAGAAATCACGTAGGATTTATGCTTTGTGTTGATGAGCGGTGAAGTCAGAACCATCACGTGTGAGGGTAAAGATTTTATTTTTCCTAAGGCATTGAGAAGCAGACATGTGGAAGAATTTGGTGTTCTCCCCGCCGTGGATGGCGCGTGACACTTTAGCACGCCATCGCCAGTAAGCCATTTTCTCTTGTATGGTGCATTTGAGTAGTGAGACACGAGTGAGAGTTTCTGGATGGGACAGAGCCCTAGTTTCTTCGGCGAGGTCTAATGCAGTGATTGCAGCTTTGCAACGAGATTCGCGAAGGGGGAAGGGATACGTGAACGTGACCATTTTTTAGGTTAGTACGTGATTTTTTGAGTGCGGAGACAAGAGCAGCGGTAGAGTTGAGCGGCGATGTGGGCTGAGGTGAGGCCCAAATTCTCCTGATAATGCCTCCACAAGGCCGGAAGTTGGCCCAGCCAGCCTCAAATTTAAAGAAATTGGACCGTGGAATCGTGGTGGTGATGTGTATGAGAAGGGGAACATGATCGGACGTAAAACGCGTACGTGAAGATAACGAGGTGTTAGGAAAGGCGTCAGCCCAAGCTAAGTTAAAGAAAGCGTGATCGATCCGTTCTAAGGTGGGCGTAGCTCTATTGTTCGACTAGGTGAACTGGCGGTCAAGAAGAGGCAACTCTATGAGAGCTAAGTCATCTAGGGTTTGGTTGAAAGCGTTGGCTTCAGCCTGACAGAAGGCAAGATTGTTTTTGTCAGAGGGGAAGCGAATGAGGTTGAAGTCGCCAGCGATAAGCCAAGGGGAGTCGTCTGGTTGTGAGATAGATAGGAGCTCATTTAAGAAGGCTTGTTTGAGCGAACGTGATGAGGGGGCGCAGATATTAGTGATGGCAATCTTGCGGACGCACGCAGTTGATTGCAAGATCAGGGTGGAAGAGAAGGTGAGGTGTGAGAAAGAGACAACTTGGAAAGAGTTTGAGTTGAAGGCAGTGATAGTGCCAACCGCAGTGCCCATGGCTGGTAGCGAGAAAACTTGGTCGAGTTGTCGTGGCAAAAAGGATCTTAGTTTGGGGTTAGAGAAGGTGTCGAGTTTTGGTTCTTGCAAGAGGGTAATGTGAGGTTTGTTCATAACCAATTCGGAGAGAACGTGGGAGCATTTAGCATCATCGCCTAAACCACGTACATTCTAGGAACAAATTGAGAAAGCATCATTACTCATTAAAAGCGTTCAAACACCAGGGGGCCGAGCCGGGGTACAACTGGCATACAGACGCAAAAGCTACTGAGGGGTGCAAGGACAGTACTGATACTAACGACAGTGGGTACAACAACCAATAGTACATTGACACGCTGAGGACATGCAGTGAAACGGAGGCGGACGGGAGCAGCCGGATGCGCATAGACGGGTCGAGAATGCGTGGAGTGCAGATCCTGGAGCATCATCATCACCGGAGGCAGAGGCGTCGGATCCAAGGATGGCGTCCAGATGGCCGTAGTCGTCGCCATAGAGCAGCGCAATGGCAGCCAGGTATTCAGCAGAGGCCGGAGGGGCATCGGGCACGTCGAGGCGGGCTTCCTAGATGGCACGATCAATGGCCGTGACAACATCCGCAGTAGGGAGGCGTGCGGCCTTGGCCTTGACGGCCTTGGCGAGCATGGGGGAGTACTTGGCCTCCTTGCCAGCTAGCCGCGGCGCAGCTTGTCCTTGGAGTAGGATTGTTCACGTGCCGTCTTGCGGCGCTCCTTGCAAATGGTGCACTCATCGGTGTCCAGGTCCTGTAGAGGAAGAGTTGCGTCCATGTCGACAGAGGTCAGTGCCAAGGTAGCAGAGGGCATAAGATTGGATGGATTGAGCGTAGGAGAGGTTGGATGGTTACCATTTGCACGTGACGATTCGCCTGCAGAGAAAGTGAAGATAGGGGGGTCAGCAGAGGCATCTGTAGGTGGCAAGAACGCGTTGGAAGGCATCAGCGGTCCTTCGAGCAGAGGTGCAGTTGGCAGGCGGGCGTGTGGGGCTGGAGGCACAACAGAGCCCACCTGGGGAGCCGGGCAGATGACAGGTGGGACATAGACGTCAGCATGGGGTGCATGCACCGCGTCGACCGAGTCCGAGTCCACGCCATGCAGGAGTGGAGCATGCATGTCCTGAGAGGCAGCTGAGTCGTCGTCAGATATAATGAGTGGCTGGCACACGGTTCCATGTGGTGGAAAAGGTGAGGCCAGAGCAGAGTCGCCCGTGTCGTTGCCAGGAGAGGCAGCAGGCACACGTGGGCCACCAGTGCCACGGCAAGCAACCGGCCTAGTGCCGCCGTAGGTTGGGTCCGCGCGCCACCCAGCACGGACCGCAGAGACGACATGAGTGAGGTGGTCTGGGGAGAGTGGACGTGGTGTGCTGCGTTGTGAGAGCGGTGCAGAGTCACCATCGGAGGAATCACCACCGAATGGGTTGGCGCCTTCGCCGTGATGCCAGCATGAAACCTCGACTACTTTGGCTATTTTGATCTCATTGATGGGTGGGAGTTGGATGACAATGCCAGGAGGGGCTGGTTTGCCGGATTGGAGCAGCACAAGGGCGCGGACTGAGGTGTAGTCTATGCCATGGACGCAGAAGTCGTCGACGGCACAAACGTCGCCAAGGAATGCCAGGGCGAAGCGTATGCCATCGTTGTGCCAAAGCTCATGCAGGAACTCAGAGACCTCTATTTCCGCGAGGTCGGTGAACACTGCAATGGAGCGGTCATTGCTCAACTGGCTCGATAGTGATCACATTGTCTTTGAAGTCTATGGGGCTATGACGGACTACGTCGTTGCAGGCAGCATGAGTGTGGAAGGTGAGGCAGGCAATCCCACGCCATGACCCATCCATGATGAAGGCGGGGTTGCCACAAATGTGCTGAATGGCTCGGCGGATGAGGGGGGTAGGGTTGGGGTCGGGGTTCTGAAGGTGGACGAAAGCGAAGCGACGCGGGCAGTAGACTAGGCAGGGTGGAGCTGCGACGAGCAGCAAGTCTTCATAGGGAGGCAGTGGCCCGGCTTCATGGACCGGGCGGGGCAGCTCATCGTCGGAATCAGTTTTCGAGACGTGCAAGGTGGCCCTAGTGTACTGAGAGGCGATGAAGATGTCGGAGAGACGATCTCGCAGCTCTTGGGTGTCGAACGATGAAGTGTGCGTGTGATTGGTAGCTTGGAGATGGGAGGTGGGTGTGGGTGGAGGCGCTGAGGTGCGTGGTGGTGAGGAGGGGGGAAGGGGTGTCCCGTTGGCGGCGACAGGCACACCATGGAAAACGAAGGGGGAGGGGACGCAGAGTGCGGGGAATGGCTCGGAGAGGATGATGGGGACGTTGCCGATCATGAGGGTACGCGGGCCACGAGCCGCTGCCGAGGATGAGCTAGCAGAGTCCATGCTGCGAATGCAGAAGGCTGGGTTAGGGCTAGAAGGGAATGCATCCGGGAGGGGAGGAAAGAATGGCCAGATTCGCTTGTACCGCAAACACGGCTCTGATGGCCGTTCACCAGCCAAAGAAAGCAAAGCGGACGGGGTCGCGGCAGGCCTCGACGCAGTGGTCTAAGGCAAGGCACCGGAAGCAGCGTCTCCTCCTTTTGGTGGATGGTGGTGTGCGAGAGCGAAGATGAAGGGGGAGGAGATGTCGATGTGATATATAAGGGGGGTGAGGCTGCAGATGGCTGAGAGTGTAGGGGGGAGAAGAGGAGAGCATCTCTGTATGAGCCTGTCGTTTTGCTGTTGGACCGCAGAGGCAGCATATCTGCCGTCAGGGCGGCGTGATCCGTCACCTGTGGCAGTGCGCAAGGTGAATGTGGCTTGTGGTGTGGCGATCGAACGGCCGAAGTAGGCTGTAGGGGTGGGTTAGGCGCGATGATGAGGGCTAGATGCCGTTCAGATGTAGCGTGAGAGAGTTGCAATGACGGGCGAGCGCATGACCTCTCCGCTTCGTCGGTTCCTGTTACAAGATTCACTTTTGGTGAGGTCACCGGGGCCACGCGTGGGGGGACAGGGGGCGGCGTGGCAGAGCCCGGATTAGACGCGGGGTGGGCAAGCGGGTCATCCAGATTTGGCACAGACAGAGAGACAGGGAGGGGTACCTGGGTTCGCGCGTCGTCTTCGCTCGCACACGCAGCAGCAGTCACTGTGTATGAATCTTTTGCAAGATTTGGTTTGTCTGGGGCCGCCGCACGGCCATCATTATGCATGTTGTGGGCCAGGGGTGCATGCGCGGCTGACCGGTCACGCAGCAAGCACGTGACTGCGGGGGGTGGCTGATGCGGTGCATGGACATGCAAGTGCTGGTGATCGAAAGGGCCAAGGATGGATGACGATCGAGGGGGCAGGGTAGGGTACGAGAACTCGTTGTATACATGGAGGAAACGACTGCAGTGATCAAAGGCCGGTTCTAGCTAGTCAAAGAGAAAGAGACGAAACCCTTCAAAATCAAGGGACCCATGTTTGAGAATTTGAATTTTGATTGAGCGGGAGCCAGACTTAAAAATATGCTCATGAACCTTGACTGCAAGAAAATCTTGTTTGGCCGAAAACAGTGGTTTAAGGCAGACTCAACTAGCATTTCATTAGGCCTAACACTAATTGGCAGGAAAGTGATCCAGAACAAGTGCGAGTGGTGAGTGTAGTGCACGTGAGGGGTGAGCTGGCTAAAACGATTAACATTAAGCATGCGGTAAAAAAAGCTAATACCAGGCCGTTGTCGTCGCACCTTAGGTAGATCAAGAGTTGTTGAAGCAGGTGGCAGGATTGTAGGGACGACCGCCGATGGCGAGGAAGACGCGACACCATGCGATGGCGGCATGGCGACCCCAGGAGGCGAGCGACGGGCACCCCCCAGAGGCGGTGGCCAGGGGAAGCGGATCAGCATGCCCTTTTGTGGAAGTCGCCCATGGAGGCGATGAGGTTGGCGACGTCAGCGAGGCGACGGTGAACGAGAAGCATGCATCTCCGTCATCCGTGAAGTTGAAGTGGTGGTGGACGTTGCTGAATAGGCAAGCAAGGATGAGGCCCATAGAGGTGGCATTGAGGGCGAACGGAAACTGTATGACGCGCGCGCGGCTCGTCTATGGATGAATGGAGACTGGAGATCGAAGTTGTGACCATGTCACTCCTTCGAAGTGGAGACCCAGGTCATCTGGAACTTGGAGCAGGTGTGCAAGCGGCATACAAGTCGCAACAGTCTGTGGTGGAGGTGGAAGCGGGGGCAGGGTTCTAGTGAAAGGAAATGCGTAGTTGCGGTGGCGGATTGTTGTTTGGGAGAGGATGATCTTCCCGACACGCGCAGAGGCAACATGGAAGCGGGGAGAGCACTTGGCCACGAAGAAATCAACAGCACTGCTGCCAAGAGCGGCTTGAAGCAGAGCGGCAACTACTATGGCATCAAGGTGGCGGTTGGAAAAGCCGAAGACGATGTAGAGCGGCGAAGCGAGGTGCAGAGCCGGGGTGGTGATGTCGAGGCGGAGGTAGTAGCAGCAGTCGTCCTCAAACTCCAGGCCCATGGTGTTGCCGCATCCCCAGGAAGCAGCGGAGAGCAGCCTGACCGGCTTTGACATAAGGCAGGTCAAACGGTGAGGGAGGGGGAGGGAGGAGGTGCAACAAAGGGGAGGAGCGCGTCCAGAGGATTGGTGGCGAGGGCTAGGTTAGATGGAGGGGTGGCCGGTGGGTTTGTGGTGGCCGGAGCGTGGCCGGAGGCCGGGGGCGGTGTGGGAGGAGAAGGTGGGAGAGCGAGAGCCATTTTCTGCCGATATTGCTTTTTAACTTTGTTTCAAAATAAAAAAAACACCATGCAAACACTGCGAAGAACTACTAACCACTTTATTATTCCCCTTCACTTGATTATTGTTCCACAGGCCTGATAAAGATCTAAATAACATATGCGTGTCTGTTTCTCTCTACAGTGGCTTAATTCCTAAGCTAATGGAAACCCTAACGCTCGATATGATTGATTCCTAAGCTAATCAAACGCCAACGCTCGATCGACATAATTTTACCCGGTCTCCCTTTTCATGCCGCCGTCTTGACAACGATGGGGCTCTTCACGAACTGGACCCCGTTGCTCCATATGAGCGCGCCAAACGCGTAGTTCTTGGCCAGCTTGGCGTTCTTGGTCTCGAACTTGACCTCGAACGTCTTCTCCTCCCCCTTCTTTCCAAACTCCATCACGTCGGGGCTCACCGTCACGTGCACGCCAGCAGGCTGGCGCACCATCGCCTTGTACTTGCCTGGGGAGCCGACGTTCTTTACCGTGCGCTTCACTGTTGCGCCGCAGGCCGTGAGGTTGACGACGGTGATGGACGGGTAGTTGAGGTCCTCGATCTTGGGGGCCTTCTCGGGGCACTTGTACGGCTCGCCGTTGAACATGGACATGACCGTGGCGTTGTACTTGAGCGCGCAGAGGAAGTGGAGGTAGTGCTCGGGGCCGAGGTCGTAGACGAGGCCGGGGTTCATGGAACGGCTCGGCCATACGTGGCCGGCGCCGTACGCGAAGGGCCCCGCTGGCGCCAAGGATGCGTTGAGGATGGACTCGCCCTTGTTGTCCACGTCGATCGCCGTCGTCATCATTGCCGACTTGATCGCGGAGGGGCTCCAGTCTGGGTGGAGGGCCTTGAGGAGCCCCACGAGGCCGGAGACGTGCGGGCACGACATGGACGTCCCAGACATGGACGTGAAGGCGACGCGGCGTTCATCGAAGGCGAGCTCCGTGGGGGCCATGGCGCGGGTAAACGCGGCGATCACGCTCACCCCGGGCGCCGTGATGTCGGGCTTGAGAATCTCCGGGTTGACGGGGTTGGGTCCCTGCGAGGAGAAAGCGGCCATGTACGGCGCTGGCTTCGTCTCCAGGATCGTCTCCGGCTTCTCAAGGTACCCCTCTGGCGACCTTTCCAAAAAACGGAGAAACAACGTCATGCATCCATCTAAATGTGCCAATTATTTAGAAGCAGTAATTAATATAGATTACGCCGTAGGCTTTATTCATGGTTTGGTTTACTTACTTGGCGGATTTGAGGTAGTTGTATAGGGTGAGGCCGTCGCTGTGCCTGATGTGCGTGGCCGGGAGCAGGTGCGCGTCCGCGATAATCTCGTTGCCCGAGGCGGCGTCGTTGGCGAGCACCATGGCGGCGCCGCCGGCTTGGAGCACCGTCAGGCCCTTGGCCACACGCGCGCTCGTCCCACGCAGGCACACCACGATCTTCCCTTTCACCTTCTCCGGGTCCAGCGACCCCTGCAGGCAAATCTTGCTGCACTCGCACACACATTCATCGTCATCATCATCATATCATGTAAAGGTCGCACATTACTAGTACTTGGTCGTATAGAAGATTAACAATATAAGAGACATTGATACACGTACGCGTCATCTACCGCTCTGCCGGGCGCTGCGGCTTCAGCGGAATCGATCATGGGGTAAGACTCCTTGCCCTTGAGCGGTGTCTCCGACATGCTCTGCCCCTGCATGCATCAAAACAGTTTGATTAATTATCTTCCAGAAATGATAGTAGTAACAATAACTGTGAGATAGCAAGGGAAGAAGCGGGCCTTGATCTTTGTGCCGTTGAACACGACGTAAGACGGGAACTCGCGGTCCATGGTGCTGGCACCGACGGTGAAGACCCACGGCGCAAGGTTGGAGATGGAGCTGGGTTTGGGGCCCGAGTTTCCGGCCGAGCAGACGACGCTGATGCCGCGGCGGACGGCGTGGAAGGACCCGATGGAGATGGCGTCGTCGAAGTAGTCGTAGGGCTCACCATCGTTGCCGAGGGAGACAGACAGGACGTGCACGCCGTCGTGGATGGCGGCGTCGAAGGCGGCCAGGATGTCCGCCTCGAAGCACGAACTGCCGTTCACGGGCTTGTAGCACACGCGGTACGCGGCCACGTGCGCCCGTGGAGAGCCGCCGGAGGCCGTGCCGTTGCCGAAGCCGAACACGCTGGCGCCGGGCACCGCCGAGCCGCCGGCCGTGGACAGCGTGTGCGTGCCGTGCCCCTCGTTGTCCCGCGGGGTGTTGAACTCGGGAGCCTTGGTGTCGAGCCCTTCCGACCCGTACCCCTTGTTGAAGTAGCGCGCCCCGATCAGCTTCCTGCATGCATGCGCTCCAAAAATTCAGAGAGAACTATAAAAAATCGCTCTATACAGCTCGATGAATAAACTGAAACTCTCATGGATCAATGCATCATTCTTCGATGAATAAACTATGTCCATTATCCTTACGATCAATGCATCATTGAGCACACTCAATTTTTTTTCTTCTAAAATTCTTCGTTTGTGCAGGGAGAAAAGACAAGAGTATACAGTGAAATCTGATGTTTTTTCTTTTCTGTTAAAGGCATGTAACTTTTCCTGTCCTTTCTTCTCTCGCTGACTATCTCTTTACAGGTGGGGCCGGGAGACACTAGCTATATACCACTCAGACTCAGTGCTGTGTCACTGTCGTCCGGGATTAAAGAAATTCTCAAGGATAGACATGATGCATGCAGTCAAAGCATGCTCATCTATCAATCATTGCCACTTAACACTAGTAGATACCCTAGAGGCATCGGCTGGTGGTGGTCGTACTCTCCCACAGCTCATATGTGCATGGTTGTGGTCTCAACTATAGTGCTACACTAGATAAAAGTATATCAACTTTTTGGATCAAACGTACGTGCACAGTATAGACTTCAAGTGTGGATCTGAAAAGGAAACAAACATTGCTCTAAACGAACATAGTTATGTGA
The DNA here is from genome assembly GCA_021605145.1 of Aegilops bicornis. Classification (NCBI taxonomy): domain Eukaryota; kingdom Viridiplantae; phylum Streptophyta; class Magnoliopsida; order Poales; family Poaceae; genus Aegilops; species Aegilops bicornis. The sequence goes on along the minus strand of CM038674.1, from coordinate 227,994,374 downwards.
CTAATTAGCACAAGAATGCATACATGCATTAATTAAATGTGTGGTAGCTCTCAGTTAACTTAGAATTAACCAAGTCTCAGTCAAATAACATAACATATAAAAAGGAAAAAGAGAAAAAAAAAACTAAAAATAAAAATATGCACAAATCTCAACGTAGGATCTCATGAAAATATCATTGAAGTCTCTGTCAATTAAGATTTGACAAGTAATGAAATATAAGGGCGTTTAGATCACAAGAGCACGTTAGCTTACGCATTGCAGTGAAAGTTGTCGTCTTGGCCTTTCTCGCATGTTCCTTTCCAGTGCTTGGGGACTGGTCCCAGCCCATGATCCCGAAAGCTCTCCGATTCTGGCCACACACCTTCACATCCATAGAGCACAAGAGAACGTATATATCAGCAACACCATTGAAATACAAATCAATTTGAACGGCAGATTCCAATCCAAAGTAGAGACAACTATTTCAGTACAACGGTTAAATAAAAGGTCCTCAATTGGAGGCCTGTTTGGACCGCAGAAATTCCATGAAAAATCTGCTGGCTCATTTTAACGTGGACAAGGAAATTTTTCCAGATGGACACTGATTGGTTTGGAGTATGTATGTTGGATTATGGCCCATCCTTTGGCTGCATCAGAATTGTAAGCATGTCGAGAAAGTAAGTACTCTATAGGAATGTAGGGTAGGATAGCATCTAGCATGGTTGCATGTACTACAGATGGGAAGCCACTATGGAATCATTGGATGGTCCTATATACTCGATCTGTCAAAGACCAGCTATAAAGATGCATCAATTAGTGAATGGGAAAAAGTCAACAGCACTCTGACTACTCTGCTGAAGGATGTGCAACCCTAAAAAAAAGAGTAATTCCAACTAGTACTTCTAATTGTCTCAACGTGCATGCTTTCAAATCACCAAAATTGTTGTTCAACCAACAGATTTACTAGCTTGATCCACTATCGTCCGTCAGGTCTATGCATGTGAATCCTTATCATGCAACATGCATTAGTGTATTCTAAGTGAGTTTTAAATCCCATTACATTTAATTGTGGCATGCACACAAACTTTTCATGTTGAGATTTATTTTTAGTATATGCTCAAATTTCGTACGTAATTCATATCGCAAGGACTGAATTAGTATTTTGCACAATATTTAGAAATTATATATCTAATTCTGTGGTAACGTGCGGGGTAATCCAATCTAAGACAATTTTGGTACTGGTATGTCTACACAAAAAAATATTTTTTGGGCACTTTACTGATTTTCTGGCTTCCTGCTATATATACTGTCCAAAATATCTGATATATGTAGTCAGATTAAGTCAACCAGATTTGACTATATATAAATCGGATCATGCACGTACCGGTGTCGATGTTGCCAATGACGACGCCCTCGCCGAACTTAGCCTTGCGCCAGGACGCTCCGCGCGGGACGCCTCCGGGCCCGGCGATGCCAAGAAACTGCCACGACCGCGTCGTGTGCAGCTGGTACCCCCTGTTCCGGAACACCGACACCACCTCCGGCAGCCCTGCAGATTAGATCACGACCGGAAAGCAGTCAGTCAGTTAATCGATCGACGACACCATATTTCAGGAGCAAACGCCGTCGATCCACCACGGCGGTCATGCAGGCGGTAGAGAGAGACTACTTACGGGCGATCTGGGCGGCTTCCTCGGCGTCGAGGTTGGCGGCGAAGCCGTTGATGTGCTTGGTGTACGAGTAGAAGATGGCCTCTCGCGCCTTCGCCTTGCTGCATTGCGATGAGCGCAACAGAGAGAAAATCCACGTCAGCCAACCTCCATGCACACGCATCTACACCTGATCATCGGTTCAAGAAACAACGGCGGCCGTGGCCTGCTTACTCTCCGAGGACGGTGGCGAGGAGGTCGTAGTGCGAGTCGGCGGCCTTCCCCTCGACCGCCGCCAGGTCGACGGCTGGGAGGTCGTGCAGCCGCGACGCGTGCGCATGCTCGCCGAGGTACACGACGTAGGACCGCTTCTCGCCGGCGGCAGCGGCGGGGGCGGGCTGGACGAGGAGCAGCGCGCAGAGGAGGAAGCAGGCGGCAGCGCCGAAGGAAGCCATGGGTCTCATGCTGTTGGCCCTCGCGCCCTCCCCTCTCTCGCGATCGATCGATCTCTTCGGGGATTCTGGTAGAGGGAGGGGGTGTATTTATATACGCGGGGTGGTTGCGGGCGGCGGGTTTAGTCCACGAGGGGGAGGACTCGATCTGTGGCTGTGCTGCTGCATGCGCCAGCGTAAACGCCGCGGTGACAGTTTAAATCCTTGGATCTCAATGATCTCATGGGGGTTAGTTATCGGCCGGCGAGGTTCGAAACTTCGAATGGATCAACGCCTCCAGGGGATATATCTCGTGGGAGGCCCATTTTGAACGTATATTCCGTAAATTTGGCATCTGCTTGACCAAAATGAATGTTCTTGGGCGCTGATAACGTTTACACGTGTGGTATACTAGACATCCGTTCGCACACTATGTGTGATGTAAGCAGGAGACAACCCACACGGATCATGTGTGGGCGAATGTTAGAATTGCCCACACATGACGCACCTACTTCGTGCCACACGTTCAACAAGTAATGCTCATCCCAACCCGCGTGTCTGGCACGCAGCAAAAATGCCCACACGTCCTGGCGTAGCTACATTAGTTACCCGCGGGGTGACGCTTTAGTTGTCATCTGGGACGTCAAATGTAGTTGTAAAAGCATGGCAACTCTTTCTGTTTTGGTTTATTATAGTTGCTCTGTCTAATTTATGGTAGTTGTTGCGTGCAATCAAACCATAGTTGCCATGTGTGCTTACCTAGTTGTCATGTATGTTTAATCATAGTTGCCATGTGTATTTAACTGGTTGCCACGTACGCGCAACTGCAGTTGCTATCTACCAACGAATCATAGTTGCCATGTGTGTTTACCTAGTTGCCGCATACACGCAACTGCAGTTGCCATCTATCGCCGTACGAGCGCCGTGTGGGCGAAGAGGCGCTCGCCCACACGCGCGTGGACTGGTTGGTAACTGTGTGGGCGGAAACTGGCTCGCCCACACGACATAGCTGGCAACCGCGTGCTGCGGGTTGTGTGGGCGAGCGCTCGAACACCCACACAACACGCTATGCCTACATGGCACTCAGATTTCTTTAGGACTAGTAGAATGCCCGTGCGTTGCCATGAGATGTTTTTTTTGCGGTTGCATATATAAACATAATGCATATCAAATTTTGCATCTATAAAAATGTAAGCGTGTAACAATTGAAAAGTAATTGTAATTAACTTCATTTGTGTTGTAAGTTGATAAAATAATAATAGAAAATTGTGTACATGGAGGGCAATGATCTAACTAAATATCAGTCACAAACTTGGATCTACTTGATGTGTTTAAGATATTTTCATACAATGTGAAAAATGTTGTCTTTAGCTTCATTTACACGGTACAATGTGAGTCGAATCCCATTTTTATAAATTGTAGGTACATAAAGATCATTTAAATGGTATTTTCTCTAAAGATGACTTGTTAGGCTATGACACATTTATGTCACCGCATAGCATATGCTCCTTTCTTCTTTTCTTGGAGAATAAAAAAAAGCAGGCACTCCTCTCACTCACTCACTGCACAACCGCCTCCCGCTCTCTCTGCACAACCAACCAACCAATGTGTGTCGACACATGTCATCTCCCTACCACGCGACGCCGCCACCATCTCTCTCCTCGGCACCTTCCCTCCATGCCATGGCGAATCACACCCCTCATCTCCCCACTACCTGTTGGGGAACGTAGTAATTTCAAAAAATTTCCTACGCACACGCAAGACCATGGTGATGGCATAGCAACGAAAGGGGAGAGTGTCTGTCCCACGCACTCGTGAGACCGTAGCGGAGCGTTATAACAACGCTGATTGATGTAGTCGTGACGCCTTCACGGTCCGACCGATCCAAGTACCGAACGTGACGGCACCTCCGTGTTCAGCACACGCTCAGCTCGATGACGATCCCCGGGCTCCGATCCAGAAAGCGTCGGGGATGAGTTCCACAAGACGACGGGCGTGGACGATGATGATGCTCCACCGACGCAGGGCTTCGCCTAAGCTCCGCGACGATATGACTTCACCGGCGCAAGGCTTCGCCTAAGCTCCGCGACGATATGACCGAAGTGGAATATAGTGGAGGAGGGCACCGCACACGGCTAAGGAACGATCCGTAGATCAACTTGTGTGTCATGGGGTGCCCCCGCCTCAGATATAAAGGAGCAAGGGGGTGCGGCCAGCCCAAGGCGGCGCTGAGGAGTCCTACTCCCACCGGGAGTAGGACTCCCTTCCTAGTTGGAATAGGATTGGGGAGGGAAGAGGGAAGGGCGCGCCCTCTCCTTGTCCTATTCGGACTAGAGGGGAGGGGGGCGCGCCTGCCTGGCCGCCCTTTCCTCTTCTCCATATGGCCCATCAAGGCCCATAGACCCCGGGGTTCCGTAACCCCCGGTGTTCCAGAACTTCCTGTTTTCATCCTAACCTTTCCAAGTCCAAACATAGGCTTCCAATATATCAATCTTTATGTCTCGACCATTTCGAGACTCCTCGTCATGTCCGTGATCACATCCGGACTCGAACAACCTTCGGTACATCAATACTTATAAACTCATAATGAATCGTCATCGAAATGTTAGCGTATGGACCCTACGGGTTCGAGAACTATGTAGACATGACCTAGAACCATTCTCGGTCAATAACCAATAGCGGAACCTGGATGCCCATATTGGTTCCTACATATTCTACGAAGATCTTTATCGGTCAAACCGCATAACGACATACATTGTTCCCTTTGTCATCGGTATGTTACTTACCCGAGATTCGATCGTCGGTATCCAATACCTAGTTCAATCTCGTTACGGTAAGTCTCTTTACTCGTTCGTAATACATCATCTCACAACTAACTCATTAGTTGCAATGCTTGCAAGGCTTATGTGATGTGTATTACCGAGAAGGCCCAGAGATACCTCTCCGACAATCGGAGTGACAAAACCTAATCTCGATTCATGCCAACTCAACATATACTTTTGGAGACACCGAGAGTACCTTTATAATCACCCGATTCGTTGTGACGTTTGGTAGCACACAAAGTGTTCCTCCGTAAACGGAGTTGCATAATCTCATAGTTTCGTGAACTTTGTATAAGTCATGAAGAAAGCATAAGCAACATACTAAACGATCAAGTGCTAAGCTAACGGAATGGGTCAAGTCAATCACATCATTCTCCTAATGATGTGATCTCGTTAATCAAATGACAACTCATGTCTATGGTTAGGAAACATAACCATCTTTGATTTAACGAGCTAGTAAAGTAGAGGCATACTAGTGACACTCTGTTTGTCTACGTATTCACACATGTATTATGTTTCCGGTTAATACAATTCTAGCATGAATAATAAACATTTATCATGATATAAGGAAATAAATAATAACTTTATTATTGCCTCTAGGGCATATTTCCTTCAGTCTCCCACTTGCACTAGAGTCAATAATCTAGATTACACAGGAATGATTCTAACACCCATGGAGTCTTGGTGCTGATCATGTTTTGCTCGTGGAAGAGGCTTAGTCAACGGGTCCGCAACATTCAGATCCGTATGTATCATGCAAATTTCTATGTCTCCCACCTGGACTAGATCCCGAATGGAATTGAAGCGTCTTTTGATATGCTTGGTCCTCTTGTGAAATCTGGATTCCTTTGCCAAGGCAATTGCACCAAGATTGTCACAGAAGATCTTCATTGGTCCCGATGCACTAGGTATGACACCTAGATCGGAAATGAACTCTTTCATCCGCACTCCTTCATTTGCCGCTTCAAGCAGCTATGTACTCCGCTTCACATGTAGATCCCGCCATACGACGCTTTGTTTAGAACTGCACCAACCGACAGCTCCACCGCTTAATAAAAATACGTATCCGGTTTGCGATTTAGAATCGTCCGGATCGGTGTCAAAGCTTGCATCGACGTAACCATTTACATTAGCTCTTTGTCACCTCCATATACGAGAAACATATCCTTAGTCCTTTTCGTATTTCAGGATGTTCTTGACCGCTGTCCGATGATCCACTCTGGATTACTTTGGTACCTTCCTGCAAAGCTTATTGCTAAGCACACGTCAGTGTCTGGTACACAGCATTGCATACATGATAGAGCCTATGGCTGAAGCATAGGGAACATTTTCATTTTCTCTCTATCTTCTCATTGTGGTCGGGCATTGAGTCTGACTCAATTTCACACCTTGTAACACAGGTAAAAGACATTTCTTTGCCTGATCCATTTTGAACTTTTTCAAAACTTTATCAAGGTATGTGCTTTGTGAAAGTCCAATTAAGCGTCTTGATCTATCTCTATAGATCTTAATGCCCAATATGTAAGCAGCTTCACCGAGGTCTTTCATTGAAAAACTTTTATTCAAGTATCCTTTTATGCTATCCAGAAATTCTATATCATTTCCAATTAACAATATGTCGCCCACATATAATATCAGAAATGCTACAGAGCTCCCACTCACTTTCTTGTAAATACAAAGCTTCTCCAAAAGTCTCAGATAAAACCATATGCTTTGATCACACTATCAAAGCGTTTATTCCAACTCCGAGAGGCTTGCACTGCACCATAAATTGATCGCTGGAGCTTGCACACTTTGTTAGCACTTTTTGGATCAACAAAACCTTCTGGTTGCATCATATACAACTCTTCTTCTAGAAATCCATTCAAGAATGCAGTTTTCACATCCATTTGCCAAATTTCATAATCATAAAATGCAGCAATTGCTAACATGATTCGGACAGACTTAAGCATCGCCACGGGTGAGAAAGTCTCATCGTAGTCAACCCCTTGAACTTGTCGAAAACCTTTTGCAACAAGTCGAGCTTTATAGACAGTTATGTTACCATCAGCGTCAGTCTTCTTCTTAAAGATCCATTTATTCTCAATGGCTTGCCGATCATCGGGCAAGTTAACCAAAGTCCATACTTTGTTCTCATACATGGATCCCATCTCAGATTTCATGGCTTCAAGCCATTTTATGAATCTGGGCTCACCATCGCTTCTTCATAGTTCGTAGGTTCACCATGATCTAGTAGCATGACTTCCGAATAGGATTACCGCACCACTCTGGTGCGGATTTTATTCTGGTTGATCTCTGAGTTCAAAGTTGACAACTTGATCTGAAGTTTCATGATCATTATCATTATTTTCCTCGCTAATTGGTGTATGTGTCACAGAAACCGATTTCTGTGATGAACTACTTTCCAATAAGGGAGCTGGTCCTATTACCTCATCAAGTTCCACTTTCCTCCCACTCACTTCTTTCGAGAGAAACTCCTTCTCTAGAAAGGATCCATTCTTAGCAACGAATGTCTTGCCTTCGGATCTGTGATAGAAGGTATACCCAATTGTCTCCTTTGGGTATCCTATGAAGACACATTTTTCGATTTGGGTTCAAGCTTATCAGGTTGAAGTTTTTTCACATAAGCATCGCAACCCCAAACTTTCGTAAAGCGACAACTTTGGTTTCTTGCTAAACCATAGTTCATAAGGTGTCGCCTCAACGGATTTTGACGGTGTCCTATTTAACGTGAATGCGGCCGTCTCTAAAGCATAACCCCAAAACGATAGCGGTAAATCGGAAATAGACATCATAGATCGCACCATATCTAGTAAAGTACGATTATGACGTTCGGACACACCATTACGCTGTGGTGTTCCCGGTGGTGTGAGTTGCGAAACTATTCCGCATTGCTTTAAATGTAGACCAAACTCGTAACTCAAATATTCTCCTCCACGATCAGATCGTAGAAACTTTATTTTCTTGTTATGATGATTTTCAACTTCACTCTGAAATTCTTTGAACTTTTCAAATGTTTCAGATTTATGCTTCATCAAGTAGATATACCCGTATCTGCTTAAATCATCTGTGAAGGCGAGAAAATAACGATATCCGCCACGAGCTTCAACATTCATCGGACCACATACATCTGTATGTATGATTTCCAATAAGTCTCATTGCTCTCTCCATACAACCGAGAACGGTGTTTTAGTCATCTTGCCCATGAGGCACGGTTCGCAAGTACCAAGTGATTCATAATCAAGTGATTCCAAAAGTCCATCTGTATGGAGTTTCTTCATGCGTTTACACCGATATGACCTAAACGGCGATTGCCACAAATAAGTTGCACTATCATTATCAACTCTGCATCTTTTGGCTTCGACATTATGAATATGTGTATCACTACTGTCGAGATTCAACAAGAATAGACCATTCTTCAAGGGTGCATGACCATAAAAGATATTACTCATATAAATAGAACAACCATTATTCTCTGATTTAAATGAATAACCGTCTCGCATCAAACAAGATCCAGATATAATGTTCATGCTTAACGCTGGCACCAAATAACAATTATTTAGGTCTAAAACTAATCCCGAAGGTAGATGTAGAGGTAGCGTGCCGACCGCGATCACATTGACTTTGAAACCGTTTTCCCACGCGCATCGTCACCTCGTCCTTTGCCGATTGCTCGCCTATTCCGTAGTCCCTGCTTTGAGTTGCAAATATTAGCAATGTAACCAGTATCAAATACCCAGTGCTACTACGAGCTCTAGTAAGGTACACATCAATAACATGTATATCACATATACCTTTGTTCACCTTGCCATCCTTCTTATCCGCCAAATACTTGGGGCAGTTCCGCTTCGATTGTTCGATGCTTGCGGTAAAAACACTCGATTTCAGGCTTAGGTCCAGACTTGGGTTTCTTCTCTTGAGCAGCAACTTTCTTGCTGTTCTTTTGAAGTTTCCTTCTTCTTCCCTTTGCCCTTTTTCTTGAAACTAGTGGTCTTTGTTGATCATCAACACTTGATGCTTTTTCTTGATTTCTACCTCCATGACTTTTAGCATTGCGAAGAGCTCAGGAATTGTCTTAGTCATCCCTTGCATATTATAGTTCATCACGAAGCTCTTGTAGCTTGGTGGCGGTGATTGGAGAATTACATCAATGACACTATCATCCGGAAGATTAACTCCCAGCTGAATTAAGTGATTATTATACCCGGACATTTTGAGTATGTGCTCACCGATGTAACTATTCTCCTCCATCTTGCAGCTATAGAACTTATTGGAGACTTCATATCTCTCAATCCAGGCATTTGCTTGAAATATTAACTTCAACTCCTGGAACATCTCATATGCTCCATGACGCGTTCAAAACGTCGTTGAAGACCCGGTTCTAAGCCGTAAAGCATGGCACACCGAACTATAGAGTAGTCATCAGCTTTGCTCGCCAGACGTTCACAACTTCGGCGTTGCTCCTGCAGCGGGCACGGCACCCGGCCGGTGCTTCGGGGCGTAATTCTTACGTGCAGCAATGAGGATAATCCTCAAGTTACGGACCCAGTCCGTGTAATTGCTACCATCATCTTTCAACTTTGCTTTCTCAAGGAACGCATTAAAATTCAACGGAACAACAAGACGAGCCATCTATCTACAGTAAACATAGACAAGCAAAATACTATCGTGTACTAAGTTCATGATAAATTTAGGTTCAATTAATCATATTAAAAACTCCCACTTAGACAGATATCTCTCTAGTCATCTAAGTGATTACGTGATCCAAATCAACTAAACCATAACCGATCATCACGTGAGATGGAGTAGTTTTCAATGGTGAACATCACTATGTTGATCATATCTACTATATGATTCACGCTCGACCTTTCGGTCTCCGTGTTCCGAGGCCATATCTGCATATGCTAGGCTCGTCAAGTTTAACTTTGAGTATTCTGCGTGTGCAAAACTGGCTTGCACCCGTTGTAGATGGACGTAGAACTTATCACACCCGATCATCACGTGGTGTCCGGGTACTCTGAACTTTTAGCAACGGTGCATACTCGAGAGAACACTTCTTGATAATTTTAGTGAGAGATCATCTTATAATGCTACCGTCAATCAAAGCAAGATAAGATGCATAAAGGATAAACATCACATGCAATCAATATAAGTGATATGATATGGTCATCATCATCTTGTGCTTGTGATCTCCATCTCCGGCTTGCAAATCATGATCACCATCGTCACCGGTAGCGACACCTTGATCTCCATCGTAGCATCGTTGTCGTCTCGCCAACTATTGCTTCTACGACTATCGCTATCGCTTAGTGATAAAGTAAAGCAATTACATGGCGTTGCATTTCATACAATAAGCGACAACCATATGGCTCCTGCCGATTGCCGATAACTCGGTTACAAAACATGATCATCTCATACAATAAAATATAGCATCACGTCTTGACCACATCACATCACAACATGCCCCGCAAAAACAAGTTAGACGTCCTCTACTTTGTTGTTGCAAGTTTTACGTGGCTGCTACGGGCTGAGCAAGAACCGTTCTTACCTACGCATCAAAACCACAACGATAGTTTGTCAAGTTGGTGCTGTTTTAACCTTCGCAAGGACCGGGCGTATGCCACTCAGTTCAACTAAAGTGAGAGACAGTCCCGCCGGTCACCTTTAAGCAACTAGTGCTCAAGCGGTGAAACCAGTCTCGCGTAAGCGTCTGGCGTAATGTCGGTCCGGGCGCTTCATATCACAATACCGCTGAACCAAAGTATGACATGCTTTGGTAAGCAGTATGACTTATATCGCCCACAACTCACTTGTGTTCTACTCGTGCATATGACATCAACGCATAAAACCAGGCTCGGATGCCATCGTTGGGGAACGTAGTAATTTCAAAAATTTCCCTACGCATTAACGCAAGACCATGGTGATGGCATAGCAACGAAAGGGGAGAGTGTCTGTCCACGTACCCTCGTAGACCGTAAGCGGAAGCGTTATAACAACGCGGTTGATGTAGTCGTACTCTTCACGATCCGACCGATCCAAGTACCGAACGTACGGCACCTCCGTGTTCAGCACACGTTCGATGGCGATCACCGGGCTCCGATCCAAAGCAAAGCGTCGGGGATGAGTTCCGTCGTACGACGGCGTGGTGGCGATGATGATGCTCCACCGACGAGGGCTTCGCCTAAGCTCATGACGATATGACTTCACCGGCGCAGGGCTTCGCCTAAGCTCATGACGATATGACCGAAGTGGAATATGGTGGAGGGGGCACCGCACACTGCTAAGGAACGATCCGTAGATCAACTTGTGTGTCATGGGGTGCCCCCTGCCCCGTATATAAAGGAGCAAGGGGGTGCGGCCAGCCCAAGGCGGCGCTGGAGGAGTCCTACTCCCACTGAGTAGGACTCCCCCTTCCTAGTTGGAATAGGATTGGGGAGGGAAGAGGGAAGGGGGGCGCCGCCCCCCCTCTCCTTGTCCTATTTGGACTAGAGGGGGAGGGGGGCGCGCAGCCTGCCTGGCCGGCCCTTTCCCCTTCTCCATATGGCCCATCAAGGCCAATAGACCCCCCGGGGGGTTCCGGTAACCCCCCAGTGTTCCGGTAACTTCCTGTTTTCATCCGGAACCTTTCCGAAGTCCAAACATAGGCTTCCAATATATCAATCTTTATGTCTCGACCATTTCGAGACTCCTCGTCATGTCCGTGATCACATCCGGGACTCGAACAACCTTCGTATATCAATACTTATAAACTCATAATGAACTGTCATCGAAATGTTAGCGTGCGGACCCTACGGGTTCGAGAACTATGTAGACATGACCTAGAACCATTCTCGGTCAATAACCAATAGCGGAACCTGGATGCCCATATTGGTTCCTACATATTCTACGAAGATCTTTATCGGTCAAACCGCATAACGACATACGTTGTTCCCTTTGTCATTGGTATGTTACTTACCTGAGATTCGATCGTCGGTATCCAATACCTAGTTCAATCTCGTTACGGTAAGTCTCTTTACTCGTTCCGTAATACATCATCTCACAACTAACTCATTAGTTGCAATGCTTGCAAGGCTTATGTGATGTGTATTACCGAGAAGGCCCAGAGATACCTCTCCGACAATCGGAGTGACAAAACCTAATCTCGATTCATGCCAACTCAACATATACTTTTAGAGACACCTCAGAGTACCTTTATAATCACCCGATTCGTTGTGGCGTTTGGTAGCACACAAAGTGTTCCTCCGTAAACGGAGTTGCATAATCTCATAGTTTCGTGAACTTTGTATAAGTCATGAAGAAAGCATAAGCAACATACTAAAGCGATCAAGTGCTAAGCTAACGGAATGGGTCAAGTCAATCACATCATTCTCCTAATGATGTGATCTCGTTAATCAAATGACAACTCATGTCTATGGTTAGGAAACATAACCATCTTTGATTTAACGAGCTAGTAAAGTAGAGGCATACTAGTGACACTCTGTTTGTCTATGTATTCACACATGTATTATGTTTCCGGTTAATACAATTCTAGCATGAATAATAAACATTTATCATGATATAAGGAAATAAATAATAACTTTATTATTGCCTCTAGGGCATATTTCCTTCACTACCTCCCCTCCACAGCGTCCCTTACCCCTCCCCTCCACACCATGGCGAATCACACGCCTCCTCTCCCCGCTGCCTACCCTCCCCTCCATGGAGTCGCTCGTCCCTCCTCTCCTCGCCACTGCGTGGCCCGCCTCCTCTCCCCGACAACCTCTTGCGTCCACGTCTCGGCACAGTGCCAGCACACCCATGGGTTTGGCATCCTGGGCAGCCGGATCCGGACGGGACTTGAAGAAGGGCTCACAGTCACAGCTCTCTATTAGTTACAGCCACAACTAACCTGTTTGTATGTGGGTTGGATGATCTCGGGAATAGTTGTGTGGCGTAGCGAGGAGGTGGGAAAATGCCATCATCGTTGGGCTTGATCTTCTACCGCAACCGAGTCGTGTCAAGCATAGTCGCGCTGTTGCGCCATCGATCCCCATAACAAGGCCATCCCAGGTCGATTCTCGATGCCAAGGAGTGCACACCATGGCGCCGAGGGTGATCACCACAGCGACGCGGCCTGCTACTCACCATAGCGCCGCAACCTTCTCCGAGTGCGGCAGCCACCGGAGGACTAACACCACTGAATCTTAGATTTGACCTGCCCATCCCACCCACCCTACTCATTTGTTGTTGCTGCCGGCACAACTGTCCTTCCTCTCGATTGCCTTTCCTCCCACAACACGCACCACATTCTCGTTTACTTCACCGGGTCATGTGAGAGATAACTCGGAAAAGAGCTAGGTAACGGGCTCCTTATATCGACATGGGTGGCAGAGTGCGTACCTCAGGGCCAACGTCCCAAGAGGAAACTGAGGCACAATGAAACCTGGAATATTAATTTACTAAAACTCATTAATGGGGCAATTGTAAATTTCTGAAGGGGCCCCTAGAAAAACATCTCCATGATAGTGCCAGCTTCTTTCAGCACCCAAAATCATACTAATTCTCTAGGATCTAACAAGAGTCGCAATGAAGTTTGACATCAAGCTATGGGCATAGTTCATGGACGCAGCTTCCCTCCCCTTCCTTCCGTTCCCTAGTCCACATCACTCCCTTGCACCCCCGCTTATTCTCTTCTCCGAGCCACCGCTGCCATCCGCATAGCCTTGGTTCTACTTTCCTTCAAGATTTGATGTGAACAGTATGAGAACACACGCTGCAGATAAAATTCTCAATAGTCTCATGTCTATTTATATCAAGAGTAAGACATTGTATTTTCCATTCGGTAACAAAAAATAGCACATGGAGTCAAAATAGACAGCCCCCAAAATGGAAGTCTATCAGAATTTAGTGAAGAAATCCAAATCACTCATAACCCACAAGTATAGGGGATCGCAACAGTTTTCGAGGGTAGAGTATTCAATGCAAATTTATTGATTCGACACAAGGGGAGCCAAAGAATATTCTTGAGTATTAGCAGCTGAGTTGTCAATTCAACCACACTTGAAAGACTTAATATCTGCATTAAAATATTTAGTAGCAAAGTAGTATGCAAGTAACGGTAATGGTGGCAAAAGTAACAGTAGAAGTTTTGTAGCAATCATAACAGTGGCAACGGAAAAGTAACTTAGCAAAGATCAATATGAAACGAGCTCGTAGGCAATGGATCAATGATGGATAATTATGTTGGATGACATTCATCATGCAATGGTTATAACATAGGGTGACACAGAACTAGCTCCAATTCATCATTATAATGTAGGCATGTATTCCAAATATAGTCATACATGCTTATGGAAAAGAACTTGCATGGCATCTTTTGTCCTACCCTCCCGTGGCAGCGGGGTACTATTGGAAACTAAGGGATATTAAGGCCTCCTTTTAATAGAGTACCGAACCAAAGCATTAGCACCTAGTAATACATGAACTCCTCAAACTACGGTCATCACCGGGAAGTGTCCCGACTATTGTCACTCCGGGGTTGCCGAATCATAACACGTAGTAGGTGATTATTGACTTGCAAGATAGGATCAAGAACACAAATATATTCATGAAAACATAATAGGTTCTGTCGTGGTTTTGTCACGGCAGATGTCCTCATGAAAGGACTTAGTCGTGGAGCCATCGCAACGGGTTAGCTTAAAGGGGTTAAAGCGGACAAGGGACGCAAGAGAGTTTTATACTAGTTCGGCCCCTTACGATGAAGGTAAAAGCCTACGTCTAGTTGTGATGGAATTGATGGGGTTTCGATGACCAGGAGCGAATACGCTTTGCACGAGTCTCGAGTTGTTGTCTGTTGTCTGAACGCCGCCGTGTCGTCCCTTATATACCGGGTTGGACGCCACGGTTTACAGAGTCCCGAGGCCGACTCATAAACGTGTCCGACCCGGTATCTGCTCTTTCTACCTTATAGTAAAGGTTACATTGTCAATACCGGTTTATGTCTACAGGCCTTAAACCGGCTTTGAGCCCTGGGCCTTCTTGAAGCGTCTTCGTCTGTCTTCATGGGCTTCAGACATGATAACTACTGAGGAAGTTAACCCGGCGTCTCCTGGCCGGTTTATGCCCAGTAGTAATATCCCCACCATTAGGCCCCAGATTGATTTGAACTGGTTCACGTCAATCCTCCATACTTAAGAAAACTTCGTCTTCAACATCTGCCATAATTTTGTAAACCGCCGTGACGTCATCTTCCCGGACCGTGGTAAACCGCCGTGACATCATCTGTTTATAAAAAACTGTGTACAACCCATCTTCATTAATGGGCCTCCAACAATCGAGGCGACAGCTCCGCCTTATTTCCAAATTTTTGGCTCCTCGTTTTTCGCGCCTGACACATATCCCTTGCCTTTATAAATAGGGCCGAGGGGTCATTTTCACTTTCCCCCTTCGTGCCTCTTCGCGTCGTCGTCTTCCTCGCGCTGCTCAACCTCTGGAGCTCCGCGGCCACCGTCGACCGTCGCCTCTGCTTCAACTCTGGCCGCTGCATCACCCTTAACGCACCAGAGAACTGCGGTGCTTCTCCGCTCTTCCATCAGTACTGGTATGCTCTCTGTTCTTCCACCATAGATCTGTTCTAGGGTTTCAGTGTTCTTCAGTGTTCGTCGGTGTTCATTGCTTGTATGATAGGGTTTTGATCCAGACCTTGATATTCATCCTGTTCAATGATAGCCGTAGCCCTTCTTTTCCATCTAATGCACCTCGTTAAAATAGAAGATTCCATCTGAACCTTCATCCACTGTTTCAGTACTCCTTCTTAGGTCTGAATATATTTCCTTTTCTGATATGCAGCAGATCCAAAATTGTAATACCAACTTGTGAAATCTGTTTTTCTTCACTTATACATCTGTAGACTTGTATCTTCAATGTCATACTAGGAGGTTTAACTTTTCGAAAAATGATGACCCGGTATATACCAATAGTCCCCTTGTTGAACCGCCAATGTACCTCAGCTTATAGCCTTTGTTTAGTAAATTTCGGTTTATGATTAACCAACTCTGGTTTAACAACATGCTTACATCCTTGTACCGCCGCATAGCTGTCCACTGTAAATCTTAAACCAGTAATTATCATGTTGTAGATCATTCATTGCCATGGCCAAGCAAGTGTATGAATGCAATTGGGTCCCTTCTCGAGTGACTGAAGGACAGTTAGACAACCTTGTCAAAAACGGGCGCTTTAACCAAGAAAGATGTCATTCACTGGAGGGTCTCTGGCCCAGAATGTCCTCCTACACCTAAGGACGGAGAGGTTATTGTATTTGTTGATCACTTAGGCCGTGATAAGGGGTGGCCCGATCTTCTCAGTGAGCGGAGGATGTCGATGTTGAACTTGTAGGATAACTTGTGAGATGCTCTCGAACTCTCCGGCTGTTCCACCGTTGCTAATGCAACAGATCTTCAACCCTATGGATATTCGCAACACCACACACTTGCGCACGTAGCCGCCGACCACGAAGCGGTTCTGCAATCTCCCAATTCCCAGTGGAAAGACAGATATCACTTGACTTTCAGTAGCAAATACACCCTATCGAAACAAATTTGGTGTAGGTAAATATTCCTGATCGATGCAAAGAGGAATATGAGTACAGAGGAATGCTTAAAGCAATTCAGTCTGATATGAGTTTAATCAAAACGTGGTCTGACCTTAAAAGCCACGACTTACAAGGGTATATAAAGACCCCTGGACGTCCAACATAGTGTTGGGGTCGAAATACAACTTATCTCTAACTTTCCTAACTTAAACGAATCTATCTGGAAAAAACTGGCAGAAACAACCGCCGTATTGTTTTGGTGACTGCGACTCGGTCACCGCAAATCGCAGGCTGCGAGTATACAATTTGGAAAGCACACGAGTCAAGCTTTCCAAATTGTATTTAAACGCCTTATTTGGAGCACGGACACGGATTCTGCACGTATATCAATTGCGGGCCTCCTGGCTGTCAATCCGAGTCCGGTTCTGATTTTCCTTCTGGTTATGTTGTGCACCTGCCTCCCTCTCCTCCCTCGTGCACTTTCTGATTTTAGACATCAGTAGAAGTTCTTCTTGCTGAAATTCTTCATCTCCACGTGCCAAGCTTGCCTTCCCTTCAAATCTGATCATACAAATATGCAAAGACTTAGGCAGTATAAAATTCTGATTAACACAAATGCCAGATTCAACTAAGAGTGAATTCACCTGTTGTTCAAGTAGTTTTGCACGTGCTCTTGTAATTGGTCCAATTCTGATTTCATTGGACTTTTCTTGTGCAATATCATCTTTATTTGAAGATGATGTTAAAGGAGTAGGGATGTCCTCATCATCCTCCCCCCCTTGAAAAGGCGTCGACCGCGACGCACCAAGGTCTTCTCCAGTATATGGCGTCAAATCAGCGACGTTGAACGTATTACTCACGCTAAACTCTTCAGTCGGAAGATCAATTTTGTATGCATTATTATTAATCTTGGCGAGCACTTTATATGGTCCATCACCTCTTGGTTTCAACTTGGACTTGCGCCGTTCAGAAATCTATCTTTGCTCAAGTGTACCCACACCATGTCGCCTGGCTGAAACAACACCTCCTTTCTCTTCTTATTAACATGATCAGCCGCGTACTTGCCCTTCTTTCCAATGGCTTCTTTGGTCTTCTCGTGTATCTTCCTCACGAAATCTGCCCTCTTGGATGCATCCATGTTCACTCTCTCTTGAATTGGAAGGGGCAGCAAATCAAGTGGTGTAATTGGCTTGAAACCATAGACCACCTCAAATGGACAGAACTGAGGTGTGGAATGTACCGCCCTGTTATATGCAAACTCCACATGCGGTAAACACTCCTCCCATTCACGCATGTTCTTCTTTATCATGGATCGCAACAACGTGGAGAGTGTGCGATTGACCACCTCTGTTTGCCCATCTGTTTGTGGATGACAAGTAGTGCTGAATAGTAACTTTGTCCCCAGCTTTCCCCAAAGTGTCTTCCAGAAATAGCTCATAAACTTCACGTCACGATCAGAAACAATCGTCTTTGGTACTCCATGTAAGCTCACGATGTCCCTGAAAAATAGAGTAGCAATGTGCGACGCATCGTCGCTTTTGTGGCAGGCAATAAAATGTGCCATCTTAGAAAAAGCGATCAACTACCACAAAAATTGAATCATGTCCTCTCACGGTCCTAGGCAATCCTAACACAAAGTCCATGCTTATGTCTTCCCATGGTGTAGTAGGAGCAAGGAGAGGAGTATACAAACCGTGAGGTTTCAGCTTAGACTTTGCCTTATTACAAGTAATGCAACGCTTCACAAATCTTTCCACATCACGCCTCATCTTAGGCCAATAAAAGTGATCAGCGAGCATAAGAAAAGTCTTCTCACGTCCAAAATGACCCATCAAACCGCCGCATGTGATTCCTGCAACAATAGCAAACGCATTTAACGATTCTCGAACACATAGTTTGTTAGCTCTAAACAAATAGCCATCATGTATGTGATATTTGTCCCATGCTTTACATCTGAACACAATTTATATGGTGCTGAAAAATCAGGATCAGTGGCATATAAATCACGCAAACTCTCTAAACCAGGAACTTGAACATCCAATTGTGTCAACAACATGTTTTTCCTAGAAAGAGCATCAACAACAACATTATCTTTACCCTTTTTGTATTTAATGATGTATGGGAAAGATTCAATAAATTCAACCCATTTTGCATGACATTTGTTCAAATTGGATTGGCTTTTCAAATATTTCAGAGCCTCATGATCATAATGTATGATAAATTCTTTTGGCCACAAATAATGTTGCCAAACCTCAAGGACACGAACTAGAGCATACAATTCTTTATCATAAACAGGATAGTTCAATTGTGCACCATTAAGTTTTTCAGAAAAATATGCAATCGGTTTACCCTCTTGCATCAACACACCTCCAATACCAATTCCACTAGCATCACATTCAATTTCAAATTGTTTAGTGAAATCAGGAAGTATAAGCAAAGGTGCAGCAGTCAAACGATGTTTTAGCTCATCAAAAGCATTGTCTTGGGCTGCGCCCCACACAAAATCAACACCCTTTTCTGTGAGCTCATTCAAATGTGCAGCAATAGTACTGAAATCTTTCACAAAACGTCTATAGAAACCAGCAAGACCGTGAAAGCTTCGTACTTGACTAACATTCATAGAAGTAGGCCAATTTTTAATAGCTTCTATTTTTGATTCATCTACCTCAACTCCATGCTTAGAAACAACATATCCGAGAAATATGACCTTATCTTTGCAAAAAGTGCACTTATCAAGATTACCATATAATCGAAAGCATCACGCAACACTTGCAAAACTTGTCGAATATGGTCACTATGTTCAGATTCATTGCGGTTGTAAATAAGTATATCATCAAAATATACAACCACAAATTTACCAATGAAATGCCTCAAAACATGGTTCATTAATCTCATGAAAGTACTAGGTGCATTAGTTAACCCAAAAGGCATGACTAACCACTCATATAAACCAAACTTTGTTTTAAAGGCTGTCTTCCATTCATCCCCTTCTTTCATCCTAATTTGATGATAACCACTACGCAAATCAATTTTAGAGAAAACAGCAGCACCACTCAATTCATCTAACATATCTTCTAAACGTGGAATAGGATGACGATATCGAATAGTGATGTTATTTATAGCTCTACAATCTACGCACATGCGCCATGTACCATCTTTCTTAGGAACCAAAATTACAGGAACAGCACAAGGACTTAAGCTCACGCGAATATAACCTTTGTCTAGAAGCTCTTGTACTTGTTTCTGAATTTCCTTTGTTTCCTCGGGGTTGGTGCGGTACGGTGCTCTATTGGGCAGCGATGCTCCTGGTATCAAATCAATTTGATGCTCTATACCTCGCAATGGTATTAAACCAGCGGGTACCTCCTCCGGAAATACATCGCTAAATTCCTGCAATACATTAGAAACACCAATAGAGAGAGGGGTCATGTTGTTAGAAACCAAAATTTGACCCTTGCACAACAACACAAGTGGTACAGCAGTGGATCCTCACGAAACTCTCTCAAATCAGATTTGGTGGCTAACATAACTAAGGAATTCACTCCCTCACTTTTATTTTGAGCACTCAGATTTGGCTTGTGGCTCTCACTCACCGGAAGTGTAGTCTCGCCTATCTAATCTCTCACTCTCTTTTCAAGATTCACTTCAATTTTTTTGACGAGATTCATTTACAATTTCTTTGTGGTGTCATAGGCCTCAAAGTAACCTCCTTGCCACGCCAATTTAAATGATATGTGTTGGCTCTCCCATTGTGGCGGACATCTCTATCATACTGCCGTGGGCGTCCCAACAACAGGTGACACACGGTCATAGGAACCACATCACACTCAATGGTATCTTTATATGGTCCGATCTGAAATTCCACACGCACCATGTGGCTGATCTTCATCTCTCCACTATCACTTAGCCACTGAATAAAATATGGATTGGGGTGCGGTAAATATTTCAATTTCAGCTTTTGGCATAACTCCTTACTAGCCAAATTGTGACAACTACCACCATCAATTATAACCTTGCATGCCTTACCAGGACCAACAACGACCTTTGTTTGAAACAAATTGCACCGCTGTTCTGCAGGACTAGGCGTAACACTTAGCACTTTGGGCGAGCAAACAATTGTAGGATAGTGTGTAGCATAAGCATCTATTGAACCATCTTCATCTTCCTCCCAAATTTCAGAATCAGGGTCAGCATCATCACCGGTTTCATATTCTGCTGTATCCTCATTAATCAACATAACCTTCTTATTGGGACAAGCTCTCTTAAAATGACCCCTTCCACCACATGTATGACAACTCATGTCCCTGTTTCTTGCTGTAGAATTAGTAGAACCAGCAGCACTAGCAGCAGGTTGCGCCGATTTCTTCGCATTAGAAATCACCGAATCTGATTTGGAAGAAGTATTACCACGAAAACCAGAAGTGGAACTAGGAGTAGGCTCCATACTAGGTGTTGTTCGTGGTGTAAAACGTCCTCTACTCGCTGTTGTGCGAGATGTAAACTTAGCATCCTCAGCCACTTGCAATTCAGCCTCACATGCTTGGTGTAACAAATCTTTCATGTCATAATATTGGTGAAGACGAACAATACACTTAATGTTAATGTTCAGACCAGAGAGAAATCGCTGCATTGTTTGTTCAGGCTCTTCACGCACTCTAGCACGCTGCATAGTAAGCTCCATCTCCTGAAAATATTCATCCACGGAAGAAGTACCTTGCCTCAAATTCTGCAATTTGTCATAGAGAGAATGAATATAATTATGCGTGGAACAAAGCGAGCACGCATCTCTTCCTTCATAGCTCTCCATGTAACAATGGGACGTTCACCATCTTCAATTCTGGACTGTACAATATTATCCCACCAAAGCAAAGCATAGTCATCAAATTCAGAAGATGCAAGTTTTATTTTTCTGTCCTCGGTGTACTCATGCATGCGCCATAATTTTTCCACCTTCAGCTCCCAATTGAGGTACTCTTCAACATCAGTAGAACCAACAAAATTGGGGACAGTGAACTTTGGTTTGCCCAGACCATCATCATCACGGTTGGCTGGTTGTGCAAAAGCATCATCATCAAATCGACGGCGCGCACCAAGAGGAGCAAATCCACGGCCTACGGGCATGGCAGCAGCACGACCACCACCACGGCCTCCATTACCACGACCACCATCTTGACCAGCGACAACCGGCTCGTGTGGAGCTTGCTGGTCCTGATTAGCTTGCTGTAATTGTGCATGACGTGCTGCAGCCCCTTGTACATTGACAGCATTAGCAACTGCAACACCCTTATTACCACCATGAACACTAGATTCACCACCATCATCATCACGCTGCTGATTCTGTTGGCGATCAATGGACTGTTGCAACGCAGCCATAGCTTGCTGCAAGTTAACTAGGGTCCCCTGAATATCAGTAACTTGACGTTGTGTAGCTGTGATGGTTTCTATGGCATCCTTGAGGTCCAACTCCATGTTCTGCACATTCTCATTTATAGGATCAGTTGCACACTGAATTTGTTGCTGAAGATGATCACGAAGAGCTTCATATTCATTCCAATGCACCACGGGTTTAGGGTCCTTTTTCTGTTGTATATCAAAAGACTCGTCGAACATGATTAGGTGATTAGTACTCACAGAAAATATAGTGTATGTGGAAAACTCTCAACTCACTCAAAACCGAAAGAAACAAGGTATCTTACCGTTCCAAAGTGAATTAGAAAAGCTTACCAACTTGTATGGGCAGAGCGTAACGGATGTGATGTAGCGAATATCGAGGGTGAAAACTATCACACAACAATTAGGGTATATGGTGGAGCTTGGTTGGAATACCTATCAACACCAATTCACAAATCCTAGTGCTGATCGTATGATAGAGACCCACGGAAACACACACAAGGAGATAAGTGGGGCAAATGCAACTCTGAAACTGAGCTCAAAATTCTGGAATGTCGGAGTAATGCTCGTGTTGCAAATGCACAGGAGAGACGCTAGCAAATTGCTCAATTTATACGGGCACGAGATTGCTCAATCTACTAGTGCAATGAACGTGGCAAAAAAACTGAACAAACTCGCCAAAATTATATGCAACTTCCACGTATAGCTTTCTTTTCCTCCTCTTTTTTTTCGTTTTCTTTTTCTTTCTCTTTTGTTTGTATCAGTAACCTGAGCAATTAGTAACCAATCTGATTTTTCCAAAACAAAAGATGCACTCTCCAAATTCCTATATGAGCAGCCCGTAGAGCAAAGGATATGCTAGTCTCAATAGGAAAGTACTACGCAAAAGAAGAAAGGCTGACTATGGTTATCAAAAGAAACACAATCTGATTCAGATAGTTAATCGAACCAAACGAAATCTGACTCGGACGAACTGACTTGATAGCAACCAAAGCGACTCCGACGTGAGAAAAGGAAAACCTAGACAATCTACAATGACTCGGATCGTAAAGTAAGTTACGCAAATAAAAGACTACGATCAGCAACTAAAACTCGAACCGATGCTATATAGGCTATGGCAAAACTCTAAACCCTAATATTTTTGTATGGCTTTTTTCTGTGTAGGACGAAAACAAAACTAATCTAAGGGATTGGTGGATGCTCACCGAGATAACGCTGGAAATCTGATACCAAGATGATAAGGGGTGGCCCGATCTTCTCAGTGAGCGGAGGATGTCGATGTTGAACTTGTAGGATAACTTGTGAGATGCTCTCGAACTCTGCGGCTGTTCCCCCGTTGCCAATGCAACAGATCTTCAACCCTATGGATATTCGCAACACCACACACTTGCGCATGTAGCCGCCGACTACGAAGCGGTTCTGCAATCTCCCAATTCCTAGTGGAACGACATATAGCACTTGACTTTCAGTAGCAAATACACCCTATCGAAACAAATTTGGTGTAGGTAAATATTCCTGATCGATGCAAAGAGGAATATGAGTACAGAGGAATGCTTAAAGCAATTCAGTCGATATGAGTTTAATCAAAACGTGGTCTCGACCCTAAAAGCAACGACTTACAAGGGTATATAAAGACCCTGGACGTCCAACATAGTGTTGGGGTCGAAATCCAACTTATCTCTAACTTTCCTAACTTAAACGAATCTATACGGAAAAAACTGGCGTAAACAACCGCCGTATTGTTTTGGTGATCGCGACTTCGGTCACCGCAAATCGCTGGTTGCGAGTATACAATTTGGAAAGCACATGAGTCAAGCTTTCCAAATTGTATTTAAACGCCTTTATTTGGAGCACGGACACGGATTCTTCACGATATCAATTATGGGCCTCCGCTGTCAATCCGAGTCCGGTTCTGATTTTCCTTCTGTTTATGTTGTGCACCGCCTCCTCTCCTCCCTCGTGCACTTGCTGATTTTAGACATCATTAGAAGTTCTTCTTGCTGCAATTCTTCATCTCCACGTGCCAAGCTTGCCTTCCCTTCAAATCTGATCATACAAATATGCAAAGACTTAGGCAGTATAAAATTTCGATTAACACAAATGTCAGATTCAACTAAGAGTGAATTCACCTCTTGTTCAAGTAGTTTTGCACGTGCTCTTGTAATTGGTCCAATTCTGATTTCATTGGACTTGTCTTGTGCAATATCATCTTTATTTGAAAAGGATGGTAAAGGAGTAGGGATGTCCTCATCAGGCCGGGGTTTCAATCCTCCCGGTTCAAGTATTTTCCGGGATGTACTGGCCAGCTTTCAACTGCGCCCACAAGACATAGGTCCTAACTCCTTGACCAACATATGCCACTTCCAAGTTTTTTGTGAGGTTTACCTTCAAGAAGAACCTTCAGTAGAACTATTCAGGGATTTCTTTCACCTAAACCGTCGCACAGAATTCAAAGACGGACCCAACACAG
Organism: Aegilops bicornis; assembly: GCA_021605145.1. NCBI lineage: Eukaryota > Viridiplantae > Streptophyta > Magnoliopsida > Poales > Poaceae > Aegilops > Aegilops bicornis. The sequence goes on along the minus strand of CM038674.1, from coordinate 227,970,063 downwards.
AATTGGGTGGAATGGCTGTTCAGAAAAGAAAAGAAGTCACCTTTCCTCATCCCAGTCTCCACAGTCACCCCAAAGAGTGGAACCAGACCTGGTTTTATTGCAAGGACACGTCTCCAGCTGACGAAAACCCCCTATTGGGTTACCATCCTGAACGTCTGAGCAACACACATCCTCTTCCCCAAAGGCTGGCCGCCAAAGAAAGGGCCAAATATGCTGCTCAACTATCAAAGCTTAGGGCCTTTATAGCAAACGGTTTTACAGGAGTTGATCTTGCGCGCTGCTGGATAAGCTGGAGCATTTTGCCCTTAAGTCGGCGCCCCGGTTTGATGTGTGAGTATACAGGGAATTTGAAGGATGCTCAACGGCACATTGACATTCAGTTACAGATGACAAAGTCACTGAAGCTGTAAAAAAGATGTTGAACGAACTGGAGGATGTCTGTGCTCAAACCGGACTACTCCCTTTTTGCACCACCAACAAACCGCCAGCTGTAAGATTCATATAAACTGTTTATCTGAAATTGCTTATGTCCCAATACTCTCTGAAAGCATGATTATTTTCTTGACAGGGCGATGATCCATTCTGGAACAAGAAACCCCCGCAAGACAAACCGGTGAAGCCAACCCGTCAAAAAACCAAAGTTGTGAAAAAACCTGCCAACCGGAAGAGGACCACTGCATCCTCCGATCCACCAGCTGATGATGATGTGGGTAATCCGGAACTAGAGGTAGAACTTGACTCGCTTGGTTCATTTTTCATACGCCTTATTGATGATGATTATTGTCAGGACGACGCTGAAGTCAGTCACGCCCATGCTGTAGAGGTAATCGTTCTTTCCTTCGATTCAAACCCTTTGCCATCACTAAAAACCTGTCGAGCAAACCAGAAAGTTAAATTTTCTCATCCTCTTGCTTACTTGGATCCAAACTTTCTTGTGAAGACACAACAGCACGAGGCTCGCCGCATGACCCAGCATAGCGGCCAGGTAGTTACCTCCGCCGGTTTACCGAACAGTCCGGTTCGGAAACGCCATTCAGAGGTCTCTTATTCCCTTGACACTTCACGCCCCAAAGCGGGTTGTTTTCGTCAACCTCTTAATAAATCCGAATCCAATTATCAGGGTATTTCTCACTAGTCATCTGGTGAATCGTCTGCCACAAAGCTTCCACCGCTTAAAACAGTGCTTGGGTGAGCCATACTCTTACTTATATTCTTGATACGTTACTATACTGTATTGATCCTTACTTTCATTTTTTCTCAGTGCCAAGCCTAGACCCAGTAAGAAAGCTTGTCTGAACAAACCGACAAAGGAAGACACGGCTGCTGAACCGGAGAAAACTCTCGATCCTGAAGAGGCAAATATTGATGATATGCTGAATGATCCACCGCCTCAAGATCATGACTTCGTTGCTGAGCAGGCAGAAGTTGATACCACCGGCCAGGCCGACCAGCCAACAAGCCCTATCCGGACTGACAAACCGGTCAGTCTGGTAAAAGATACTGATAAACCGGCAACTCCAGTACGAGCTGCTGAGGAGAAGAATGATGATGTTCTGATCACTGGCATTGGCCATACTGACCCAGGAAATCCTGTCGCTTTGTCAAGGCATACCGCCAAAGAGGAATTATCTGCAATTGGCAAAGGCAAATGGAATGCCGATCTGTCCACTTACGCCCATCTGAATGCTCAAGACCTTCATTCCGGCTATCTGAACCGTCTATATACCAGTCGTGACTATGAAGCCGGCTTGGTAAATATGATGAAGGAACGATATGAGGTAATTTCATAAGTGTTGCCCCTTTATTTTTTAATTGTAGCTTATCAACTCCAGTAGCCCCCAAGTGACGGTTTAAGATATCAATCTAAACCGGGACTTAGTAAAAAAAAATATGCTTTGCAACAATGCATCTGAACTTCACTGAAGTAGCCGCCAAGTGCCGGTGTAACTTGATAAAGATGAACCGGGACTTTGTAGAAGAACCTCCCGTAGCAGCATTCTTTTGAACAAATATCCATTAGCCCCCAAGTGCCAAGTTGAATACTTGTATTATGCTTGGGACTTGTAGAAAATGTATGATGAAGAGCAAATATGCATTAGCCCCCAAATACCGAGGGCATAACTTGTTATGTGCTTGGTACTTCAAGTATGTACTGTCACCTCATCATATAACTGTCTCTTTGCAGGCCGAGCTGAATAAGAAACAGAGCCAAACCACTGATCTCCAGGAGAACCTTAAATTGCAACAAGCTAAAACCTCCAAGGCGAAGGAAGAATTGACCAGCGCTCTAGGCGCTATGGAGAAACTGAAAGAAGGCTTCAACAAGGAGCGGACGGATTGGGAAAGTGAAAAATCCAATTTGATCAAAAGGGCTGAGAAAGCAGAAGCCGCTCTTAAACCGGTGGTTGATGAACTGACCAGCGTGAAGCGGCAGGTTCATGCCATGACTGCAGCTGTGTTTGGTAAGCATCCTTGACTCCTGATTTCAACATATCCTTGCATGTATTTGCCGGTTTACTAATCATTGTAATGATATAGGAACTCGTATTAGCCACTTAGGATCGGATGTTCAGAAGAAACTGAAAGCAGCCTATACTCTGATAGAGCAGTTGTATACCGGGGCGCAGCGGATCATATATACTGCTTCTCACAACAATCCTCCTCCCACCTTGATTAAGGATACCTTACAAAGGTTATCTATGCTTCCTGCCCGGGTTGTCGAACTGAAAAAGTCTGCTGCTAGAACGGGCGCTTTGGCTGCACTGACCTGAGCGAAAGCATGGGTACCTGACTTTGATCCAATTGAAGCGGCCCAAGGTTATCCCAGTTTGAAGGAAGACGGAACAGAATTTGGTGAAGATGATATCCGGATCATAAACCGGGAGGTACGCCCATTGGCTTGTCAACTGGTTGAAGAAGCAGACCTGTCATACTATCAAGCAAGCTATGATGACAAGAACAAACGGGTTGCTGCACCAATTCCCAAAGCTCAGAATCTTATCCCGCCAATCCGTAAGCACACTTATGCCCCTGACATTGAACCATCCACGTTGATAAGTGATGAAGCTGTATTCAAAGCCCTAACTCGATCGATCAAGCAATCGTTGATTTCTAGCCACTAGGTAGAGAAGAAGAAGCTGAACCGGCGCGAGATGATCCGCAACCGTCAGGCCAAGTTGGTGACCAATCATGAATCGAAAGCCGGTTTAGTCTTCTACATGCTGCGACATGTTTTTGAGAAAACAATTATCCTTTTGGGCACTGGAACGCCTTGTAATAGGCTAGTAAAAATACTTAGTCTGGTATGCCTTCGTGCATATTTATCTGCCATTGATGCTTGCTTGATTCGGCATGCTTAAGATATGATATTTGTATCTATTTGTTCAAGATGTTCCTGCAGATAAGAAGCTTTAAAGCGCCCTGTCGGTTTACCACCGGGCGGGTCATGATACCCATATATATATGACCAAGGATTACAACCTAAGTTGTGAAATAACCAAATATGGAAATATATAATACCTGCAATTTTTAGGCATGATGTTGGCCGACCAACCTTGTAATGAGGGTTATAATCCAACTCTTGGAGGAAAAATAACTCCTATTTATATAAGGCCGGTTTATAGTAAAACCGTTCCGGGTTATGATAAACACCGGTTTACTCCATACTGGGATTTCGATTCGAAACCAAACCGGGCTGATAGTCTCCGGATTATGAGTTGATCGTGTACTGTCAATTTGTAATTGGAAGTCTAACCGGGTTGATAACACCGGTTTTAAAAACATCATAAATCTTATGAAAAAGAGAGCAAAACTCAATCAAAGGCAAATAAAAACCGTTGTAGTTGTGGTTTTGTCACGGGCTGCCAGGCCCCAAATTCGAGGCTTTTCATGGGCTGCCAGGCCACTGAGTTAAACCATTTTTGCAAAGCCTTTTAAGATGGTCTGCAATCCTTAACCAATCATCGTTTTAACTTGACAAGTTCGTGGTCTGTATTTTAGAGTAACTTGTCAAAGTTCAAGGGTCATACCAGGTTTACAGGCGTGACTTACTGAAAGAGGCAGGTTAACCCGGGGTTTTAGGTGTATACACCAGGCTTCCAAGCCATGGCTTGATAGCCCAATTACTAGCGTTGATTCTAAGTTCATTGCGATAGCAAAGAATCCCCAAGTAATGTTTTGAGCAGTGCTCAGTGGGTGCCTATGTTTGAGTTGCTGTTTTCTGACAACACTCTCGTTTTGGCGTTGAGCCGATCAAGAGGTGTAGCTATGGTTCGGATACGACCAAGTCCCCAAGTGATACTGTGGCATTGCACCGATCAAGAGGTGTAGCTATGGTTCAGATATGACCAAGCCCCCAAGTGATACTGTGGCATTGCGCCGATCAAGAGGTGTAGCTATGGTTCGGATACGACCAAGCCCCCAAGTGATGTGATATAAAGCTTTGAAAAGCTAAATCAAGGGGTAAACCAGACGCCGCTTTAGAAACATAAGCTCCATGTAACCACACATGATGGAAAAAACAACGGATACCCCGCTTTAGCTGAGGTTCCGGTTTATTGTATTGATCATAATATATACATTGTCATAATATGTACATAAGCAGAGCCTATAGCTCAAGTATAGTAGGGCCGAAGATGAGCAATATTCCACGGCCGGTTGGTCTCCTCCTCTGATTTACGTGAGTCTTTGCGCTCTCAAACATCGATTAGGTAGTACGACCCATTGTGCAGATTCTTGCTGACCAAAAAAGGTCCTTCCCAAGGGGGGGATAACTTGTGCATATCCGTCTGATCCTGGATGAGTCGAAGCACCAAATCTCCTTCTTGAAAGGTTCTGGTTCTAACCCGGCGGCTATGATAGCGATGCAGATCTTGTTGATAAATCGCCGAACGGGCTGCCGCTATGTCACGCTCCTCATCTAACAGGTCAAGAGCCTCTTGCCGCGCCTTCTCGTTGTCAGCTTCAACATATGCCGCTACACGAGGTGAGTCATGACGTATGTCACTAGGAAGAACCACCTCCGCTCCATAAACCATGAAGAACGGCGTGTATCCTGTCGATCTGTTGGGTGTGGTGTTGATGCTCCATAACACAGAAGGTAGCTCCTCAACCCAACAACCCGGCGTCCGTTGCAAAGGAACCATAAGCCGGGGTTTGATGCCTCTCAAAATCTCTTGATTGGCCCTCTCCGCTTGACCATTGGACTGTGGGTGAGCCACTGATGATACGTCAAGCCGGATGTGTTCACGCTGACAGAACTCCTTCAAGGCTCCCTTTGACAGATTGGTACCATTGTCTGTTATAATGCTGTGTGGAAAACCAAACCGGAAGATCACCTTTTTAATGAATTGAACCGCCGTGGCTGCATCACACTTGCTAACTGGCTCTGCATCCACCCACTTTGTGAACTTGTCAACCGCCACCAAAAGGTGGGTCTCCTTGTCCTTGGACCTCTTGAAAGGCCCAACCATATCCAGCCCCAAGTCGCAAACAGCCAAGTGATTGGAATCATCCTCAATTCTTGAGCCAGTACATGAGCGCGCCTTGAGAATTTCTGACAGCCATCACACCGTCTGACCAAGTCCTCGGCATCAGCATGAGCTGTCAACCAATAGAAACCGTGACGAAACGCCTTGGCCACCAAAGATTTTGAACCGGCGTGGTGACCACAGTCTCCTTCGTGGATCTCACGTAGAATTTCACAACCTTCTTCAGGAGACACACAACGTCGAAACGCCCCTGTCACACTACAATGATGCAACTCTCCATTGATAATGGTCATAGACTTGGACCGCCGGATTATCTGCCTGGCCAAAGACTCATCCTCTGGTAACTCGCCCCGGTTCATATACGCCAGATAAGGAATCGTCCAATCCGGGATAACATGAAGAGCTGCGACCAACTGAGCTTCCGGATCAGGAATAGCCAAATCCTCTTCACCAGGGAGCTTGACGGACGGGTTATGTAGAACATCCAAGAAGACATTAGGCGGAACCGTTTTACGTTGAGAACCCAGGCGGCTTAAAGCGTCCGCCACTTTGTTCTTCCGCCAGTCCACATGATCCACCTGATAACCTTTAAAGTGACCTGCAATAATATCTACCTGACGATGATATGCTGCCATGAGTGGGTCCTTGGAATCCCAAGTGCCAGACACCTGTTGAGCTACCAAGTCCGAGTCACCGAAGCACTTAACTCGGCTTAGGTTCATCTCCTTAGCCATCCGAAGACCATGGGGTAAAGCCTCATACTCAGCTGCATTGTTAGTCCAAGGGAACATTAAACGGAGAACATAACAAAACTTATCACCTCGTGGGGAAGTTAATACGACTCCAGCCCCCGAGCCCTCCAATTGCCTGGACCCATCAAAATGAATAGTCCAATAAGTGTGATCCGACTTCTCTTCAGGCGCTTGTAGTTCTGTCCAATCATTGATGAAATCCACAAGTGCTTGAGATTTGATCGCCGTTCGAGGTATATATTTTAACCCGTGAGGCCCAAGCTCGATAGCCCACTTGGCAATCCGGCCAGTTGCTTCCCTGTTCTGGATTATATCTCCCAAAGGAGCAGAGCTGACCACCGTGATGGGATGACCTTGGAAATATTGCTTGAGCTTCCGGCTTGCCATGAAAACCCCATATACCAGCTTCTGCCAGTGTGGGTACCTCTGCTTGGACTCAATAAGTACCTCGCTGATATAATAAACCGGACGCTGAACCGGATATTCCTTTCCTGCCTCCTTGCGCTCCACCACAATAGCCACACTGACTGCTCGAGCATTAGCCGCTACATATAGCAACAATGGCTCTTTGTCAACCGGAGCAGCAAGAACCGACGGGTTAGCCAGCTGCCGCTTTAAGTCCTCAAACGCTTCATCTGCGGCAGAGCTCCAGACAAAGTTATCCGTTTTCTTCAGCATATGATACAAAGGAATGGCCTTCTCGCCGAGGCGGCTGATAAACCGGCTCAACGCGGCAATCCGGCCTGCCAAGCATTGAACGTCATTGATACACTTTGGTTTAGCCAAGGAGGTGATGGCCTTGATCTTTTCCGGATTAGCTTCAATGCCTCTGTTAGACACCAAAAAACCCAAGAGCTTGCCTGCCGGTACACCAAAAACGCACTTGGCTGGATTAAGCATCATCTTGTAAACCCGCAGGTTATCAAAGGTTTCCTTCAAGTCATCAATCAATGTTTCCTTCTTCCTTGATTTCACCACAATATCATCCACATAGGCGTGAACATTACGGCCGATTTGTTTATGAAGGCAATTCTGCACACGCCGTTGATAAGTCGCCTGGGCACTCTTGAGCCCAAAGGGCATGGACACATAGCAGAAGGCTCCAAAGGGGGTTATGAAGGCCGTCTTCTCCTGGTCCTTAACTACCATTTTGATCTGATGATAACCAGAATATGCATCCAAAAAGCTCAAACGCTCACAACCCGCCGTAGCATCAATAATTTGATCAATACGGGGGAGGGCAAAAGGATCTGCTGGACAAGCTTTGTTGAGATCTGTGTAGTCCACACACATACGCCAAGTGTCGTTCTTCTTAAGGAACAACACCGGATTAGCCAAGCACTCAGGATGGAATACTTCAACGATGAATCCAGCCGCCAAGAGCCTGGCCACTTCTTCTCCAATAGCCTTGCGTCTTTCTTCATTGAACCGACAGAGAAACTGCTTGACCGGTTTATACTTAGGATCAACATTAAGAGTGTGCTCAGCGAGTTCTCTCGGTACACCTGGCATGTCAGGAGGCTTCCACGCAAAGATGTCCCAATTCTCACGGATGAACTCGATGAGCGTGCTTTCCTATTTCGGATCCAAGTTAGCGCTGATGCTAAACTGCTTGGACGAATCGCCTGGCACGAAGTCAACAAGCTTAGTCTCATCAGCTGATTTAAATTTCAGGGCCGGATCATGCTCCGTAGTTGGCTTTTTCAATGAAGTCATATCGGCTGGATCAACATTGTCTTTATAGAACTTCAACTCTTTTGTTGCACAAACGGACTCAGCATAAGCCGCATCACCTTCTTCACATTCCAGAGTAATCTTGCGGCTCCCATGGACGGTTATAGTTCCCTTGTGACCCGGCATCTTGAGCTACAGATAGACATAGCAAGGTCGTGCCATAAACTTAGCATAAGCCGGCCGTCCAAACAGGGCATGATACACACTCTTGATTTTCACCACTTCAATGGTCAAAGTCTCTGATCTCGAGTCATGCTCATCACCAAAAGCCACCTCCAGAGCTATCTTACCAACAGGATAAGTCGATTTACTAGGTACCACACCGTGGAACACTGTATTGGACGGTTTAAGATTTTTATCTGTTAACCCCATGCGACGAAAAGTTTCATAATAAAGGATATTGATACTGCTCCCTCCATCCATGAGTACCTTGGTGAACTTATAACCTCCCACCTGAGGTGCCACCACCAATGCCAGATGACCCGGATTGTCAACCCGGGTGGATGATCTTCTCTACTCCATACGATTGGCTGCTCGGACCAACGTAAATAACGGGCACCGCCGTTCAACAGAGTTCACCGCCCTCTTATGAAGCTTTTGGTCACGCTTGTCTAAGCTAGTGGTGAAGACATGGTATTGCCCACTATTTAACCGCTTCGGGTTGCTCCTAACCCGATCAGCCGCTTCTTCTTGATTGCCACATCAGAGCTACCTTGGTTGCCCTGACATTACCTTGGTTGTTATGTCCACCTGATTGCAATGGAAGCCTGAACCGGAATTTCCTCCACCATAACCCGGCCCATGAGAACCGTGGCCCGAACCGCCACCCGGTCCATTATCATACCGGAAAGAATTAGAATTTTTGAACTCTTGCATGATGTAACATTCTTTCGAGAGATGTGTGGACGGAATCTCCTTCGTCCCATGCTTTGGGCACGGCTGGTTCAACAGATAAGACAGGCGGTCCGGGTTAGGGCTAGGTGCTCCACCGCGCTGGGGCGGTTTACCCTTACGTTGCTGGCCCTTGTCCTGCGTGTTGGTATTAGCCACAAAGTCCAAGCTGTGATCCGCTTTACGTTTGCCGCCGTTTCCATGGCCCGTCGGGTTGTGGTGTTGCCCCTTGGCGTTGCCACTCCTTTTTCCCTTCCCTGTCTTATCATCATCAGACTCGGGAACCATGGTACTATCAGAGTCGGCATACTTCACTAAAGCGGCCATGAGGGTTCCTATGTCATTGCAATGGTGTCGTGGAATTAACACTTCAGATATCCTTAGTGTGAGGACTTAGTCGCGAGGCCAATGCATCTATGTGGTAGCTTGAGAGGGGTTGAGCGGAATCGAGAGACGCAACACAAGACAGGGATTTAGATGCCTTGGGCCCCGGGAAACATCATCGGGTAAAAACCCTACATGCTGTTTGAGGCTAGGTCTCATTATCATCACGAGGGAGTCGCCGTAAACCGGCTCTCCTCTTTGTGTCTAGCCCTAAGATTGTTTCTCCTTGCTTGTAGCTTGTCCTTCTTTGGGGAGCCCTACCCCTCCTTATATATGTTGAAGGGGCGGTTTACATGTGGAGTCCTATTAGGATTAGGACTAGTCTATCTCTAATACAAACCGGATACAAGTCCTGGTCTTAACTCCTTGTAAGGTAAATATTACTCATGCCTTTCCTCTTAAACCGGCCCACAATAGTTGAACCGGCCTTCATGAACCGCCAGACTGGCCACCGGTCTTGTCGCCCTCCGACCCGGCCCACCGGGTCACCAAGTGAGTTACAACGTCTCTGGCGGGTCATCTGTAAATTGCCGTGTCCGAGCGGGTCACCGATGATTATCGCCAAGTGCCAGCGGGACCTCAAATAAACCGCCAAGTCCGCCGGGTTAACTTCCGCCGGTTTACACCAAGGGTATATCCCGACATTAGCCCCCAAGTTTAGCTTGGATTTATCCATGGTAAACTTATGCTGCAAAATAAACACCGTAACAAATTTGGCAGGTTGTGCTCCGGGTTAAGAATTCTTGTAGACCGGCACCGATCGTCCTTAAGTCCTTTGTCATTTCCTCCTTCTAGAAAATCCGGTCAATAACTAGCTTCATACTCAAATTGCTGATGTTGGCTTCTTCTAGAAAAAATATTGTGAAGAATAATCCACTTGAGTCGGCTTCCAAAGCTCCGGTTTAAGAAATATTGGTCGTGAAATACTCATCTGATATTCAACCGGTTTGAAGATGCAGAACTTGCCGGTTTTATCATTGCCAAAGACTGTCGGGTTATAAAAACTTGATAATTTCGAGTCATGATTGTTGTAGACACCGGTTCATGATTGTTGCCAACGCCAATTCATGATTATTAATGATGCCGGGTTGCAGCCACAGGGTCATAATGATTGGTGACGCCGGGTCAACCTAGTTTGCTCAATCAGAGAATTTGAAAATATTTCTTCGATAATAATATAATACCTGTAGCCCCCAAGTCTTTGAGCGAACAAAGTGGTGGCTTAAGACTTTGCTTCAATATAAATACTGCCACTCTCAAAGAAATCCATGTTGTTCATCCCAAAGGACTAGTAAAACTGAATACTCCATACTATGTAGCCCCCAAGTGTCGGGTTGTCATGCTTGCAGCAACCTGGGACTTGTAATTGTCTTATACTCATAAAAACTTCAACCAGTGTAGCCCCCAAGGGCCAGCTCAGTAAGATAATATTGAGCTGGGACTTAATATATACTTCAATGAAAATAACATCATATGATGTAACCCCCATCATGGGACTTGAATCCACGTCCACAAGGTTAAGAGCCTTGTGCTTTACCAACTGAGCAGTGGACCCTTCAATATAATGAAAAAAAGCTTTGTACCTTCAACTGTTGATAGGAGCAATTGGTAGCCCCCAAGGGCCAACTCATTATAATGTGATGAGTCGGATCTTCAATAATATGAGCAAAAAATTACTTTGCATTAGCCCCCAAGTGTCATGGTGCATGCTTGCAGCGACATGAGACTTGCATATTTGATATAATCTCAACTTAAATAATGTAGCCCCCAAGTGCCGGGTCGTAAGCCTGCAGCGACTCGGGACTATTCCCTCCATGTACAATAAATCATACCCATTGATGAAATAATAGCCATTATGTCAAGTTTACTTTGAAAACCTCAATCATAATATTGGTTATTGATAACCATAATAAAAATCTAGCCATGTTGGCTATTCAAGATAATATAATCTGGTATGAAAAACCTTATTCATTCAATATCATAATGAAAATTCAGCCAAGTTTGGCTATTTGAATAATATAACCCAATGATTTATAAGCGCATGATTCCAATGGCACAATTCAAATATGTACTGGTGACTTATAGTCCAAAGCCAGGTCGGGTTAACAAACACCGGATAATTTCTCATCATATACTGGCGACTTATCGTCTTAAAGCCAGGCCGGTTTAATAAACACCGGATAATTTATCATCATGCTTTATTCAACCTGTTTCTTCATACAACAAGTTTAAAGTGTCCTGGCGGTTTATCACGGACGGGTCATAATGCCCAACATATAACCCAGGTTTATAACCAAGGCTGCACTTAAGAATAATCAATGAAATATATCATACCTGTGACATTGAATCACATCATTGGTTTACCAACTTTTTTAGTAAGGGTGATAACCCCAATCTTGAGTAATGATAACTCCTTTCATACTGTGTCGGTTTATGATAAAACCGTACCGGGTTGTGATAAACACCGATTTAACCATATATAATACTGGCGACTCGTAGTCAAACCAGATCGGGCGGATAGTCTCCGGATTATGATTTGATCATGTACTGAAACCTTGTAATTGAAAGTCAAGCCGGGTTAATGAACACCGGTTTACTCCATAATAAGATGGTAACATAAAATCAAACCGGGCAGATAGTCTCCGGATTAGGATTTGACCGTGTTGCGCCAATTTGTAATTGATAGTCGAACCGGATAAACAATGTCGGTTTAAAAACCGCAACAAAAATCAAATAACAGTTATGAAAAAAAAATATGGAAGCAAAGGCAATGATAAAACCGTTTGCAAAAAGAGGCTTTACTGAGCCGATCAGATGGTGTTACCATGGTCGGACACGACCAAGCTCCCAATAAGGTGTAGCTATGGTTCAAGTCAGCCAAGTCCCCAACTGAAACCGTGGCATTATGCTGATCAAGTGGCGTGGCAATGGTTCGGGTTCGACCAAGCCCCCAAGTGGCTCCATGGCATTAGGCCGATCAAGAGGCGTGACTGGTTCAGACTTGACCATGTCCCCAAGTGATCTGGTGGCTTTCACCTATCAAAAGGTGTTGCATTGGTTCGGACACGACCAAGCCCCCAAGCGATGTTGTGGCATTGAGCCGATCAAGAGGTGTAGCTATGGTTCGGATAATGCACCAAGCCCCCAAGTGATCAATAATATGATAAGCCAATAAGGCATGATACCCATGTTTGAACCGCGCATCATGGCAGCAGGTCCTCTTTGGCACACTTTAACTTTTGCAAGAGATAAATCCTTCTTGAACCGGATGTTAAACCGATATTGAGAGCTTCAAAGCTTTGTGGGGACATCTTTCCTTGAACCGGATTTTAAACCGGAATCTTCATTTTCAGCCGGAAATTTTCTGACGGCCTTTAAACTCGAGCTTGCGAGAAGTTAATTCCTTTTTGAACCGGACATTTTTAAACCGGATTTGAGAGTTTCAGAGCTTTGTGAGAGAACAAATTTCCCTTGAACCGGATTGTAAACCGGATATTTGAGAGCTTTAGTGAGACTGGCTTCTCTTTAGCCGGATTTTAAACCGGAATCCTTTCTGATGACCCGGAACTTCTTCATTGAGCCGGGATTTTGTAACTGTTATATACTTTCTAAGCCGGAAATTTTCTGACAGCCTTTAAATTTTCATCAATATAATAAAGATTCTCCGGGACCGGGTTATCTTTCCTCCATTGTCCTGGGGTTTTAACTTTGCTGAAACCGGCAAGATTTGCCGAAGTTATGTCATCGTAGCCCCGAGTCTCAAAGGTGACTCGAGGAGTTGGCTTGAGATTCTTCATGTTTGGCCGTGATATAAACCGACATAACTTGTATATCATTGGTGTTGATAGTACGATGTGAATCCACGTAAGGTTGAGGTGATCGCGGCGGGTTATAAATGATCCCGTATGAGCCGTGTCAAGAACTCGCCAATGGTTCCTTCCAACCGGCGATTTGAAGTTAACCAAAACTGCAGTGGCAACGATTTCAGCGCCTGCTCATTAAGCCATCCAAAGGTGCATTTACGGTTGATGATAATTTGCCTCCAATTTGAAAGAAAACCGGCTACCCAAGCTGTGACTTGCTCATATCCAATAAACAGCTCATGCAGATAGGTGCGTCCCGGTATGTCGATGCGCATCAGCCGCGAGAGATGGACAGCAGAGACGCATCAAGAAGATCGATGGCGGCTCCAACAGATGAGTCGGCCGCTGTATTGTAAACCGACATGGACGGGCGAATTAGCCACGTCATATTGATGTAAACCGGTCTGCATAATGGCGGTTTGCAGATATATTCACCGAGCTTGATGTTGTGGTCAGATGCTAGCGCATTATAATGGTGGCGCGAGGTATACATCCTTGACACGGCCATAGCTTTTGTGATGAATAATAGCTCCTGCATAAACAATATCGCAAGCAGGAGTAATTTGTTCTTTTTAAAAATAAAAAATGTATCAAAAAATAGACCGGATGGATTTCACCTGTTTCGACCGGCCGAGACATGAGCTGCATATAAGCGTCATCATGGATCCCCGCAATAATTTCAGTGGCGATTTAACCATTCTCGAGGCCGAGGCGTAGGTGACGTTGGTAAGTAAAAGCTCTTTTGAGAGCATTGAAACCTCGCAGAATCAGCGCTCCTCCTCATGGTATTATTAGACTTACGGAGTTGCTTCTCGACAGTATAAACTTCAGTTCCCTGATTTCTGACAACAGGCCGGTGAGGGTGGCTTGAGCACGACCGAGGCGAGCACAGCGCCGGGATGACTCACAGCGACCGCGGCCTGGTGGATGCTTAACGCGGAGGCGCGTTTCAATCGTCCCAGCTTCAACTTCAGAGGCTCAAACCGGCAATTGCCTTCCAAGGTCAGAACTGCGGTATCAACATTGATGCGGTCCGATGAATGCAATATTTCTGAAACCCGGCGCACCCATCGGGTTGTTGACTCTCATTCCTCCTGGACACATGCAGCTTACATGTATCCTTGAAATTCTGGATAAACCGGGCTCTCAACTCGGCCCATGACCTGATAGAATTAGCCGGTAAACTCTTTAGCCAAGTACAGGTCGTCCCTTCAAGCATCATGGTGAAGTATTTCGCACATGCCGCATCATCCACATCCAGCATCTCCGTGGACATCTCATAGCTTTTGACCCATGTCTCAGGGGACAAATCCGCGGTGTAATTCGGCACCTTGCGCGGGCCTTTGAAATCCTTGGGCAGGCGCACATTGTGCAACGCTGGGACGAGGCACGACACTCCCAAACAGCTAGACGTGACCCCTGGTTCCACTGATGTAGTTGGACGAACCGGAGTAAGTTGACGGGTTTCATGCTGTGCTGCTAGCTCGGCCTCTCTGTGTGCTCGAGCCCGGTCCACCACCTCCTAAGCATCACCCGCCGGGTTACTGCCACGGAGCGGATCACGGTTCCGCGTGTTGTGTCGGCGTTCTGGGAACGCCCTGCACTTGCCTGCTCATGCCTCGCGGGCGTGGCTCAAGTGGGGCCCAAAGACGCCCAGCTTCATCACTCAAGCTCAAGACCTCGCGAGGCTGAGATTGCTGAGGCGGACGACAGGAACCTTCCTCAGAAGCAGCCTCGTCAGGCAGGCTCGCGAGGAGGCAGAGAGATCAAGGCAGGGTACCTCACGAGGGTGCCCCGTGACGCAAGCCATGACGATCGAGACCAGGCGGGCGCCAGCCTGCGCAGTGTCCTCGTTTCCTCTTTGGTGCAAAGGAGGCAAGCACAGGCCAAGGCATCAGGCAAAGGTTACCGCTTCGGTGCAACAAGACCAAGACCAGCAGAACGGCAGGGCGGAGGTCGTCGTGGAGCCTGTGACGGCGCCATCGCTGTAGTCTTTGGCAGCCAAGACCAACTTTAGTCGATAAGTGCACTAGATGTTCCCTTCAAAATGGCTAATTGTTGGCGCCTTCCCGCTCATTATTTGGGAAGAGGCCCAGGCCTCCGCCTATAAATAGGACTAACCACCACAGAGTAGAGGGATCGCATGCAGCCCTACCAGAGAGAGAGAGAGAGAGAGAGAGAGAGAGAGAGAGAGAGAGAGGCGATCAACTCACCCAAGCAGTTCATCGCACCAGCTCAAGAACAGCCCCTCGCGAGGCTGTTCTTCCTTTGTATTGTTCATCATCAGCCCCCGAGGCAATCCACCACACCACACAGTGGAGTAGGGTATTACACCACAACGGTGGCCCGAACCAGTATAAACCTCGTGTCCCTTGTGCTGTTCATCGTTCCTAGTTTAGATCCCTCGCAATCCATTCACGAGTGAGCTGGTAGGGGAAAGATCTCTGCGCACACCCCAGTGTTCGAACCTCAAGGGTCTGCTGGAACCTGAAATCCGACATTTGGCGCGCCAGGTAGGGGTGTGCCGGAATCTTTCTTCCGTTGGTCGCGTGTGATCTTCCGTCGTGTCCATGGCTGACGCTCGCCGAACCCGCACCGAGCGCCGGGCTGCTCACGCCGCTCGAGTCACCCAGACGGCTCCCGTCGGCGGACACCCCCGTTGTTCCCCGTCGCCTGCCGCCACCGGCCAGGCGGGGAACAAGCAGCAGACCTGTCGGGGGGAGCTGCGCGACCTCTACCTCGCCCCTCGCGCCGAGCCGGCGCCCCCGGTCGTCGCAGCCCTCCTGGGCGGCTCACTGGCGCCAACTTCGAGCCACCACGTCAAGCCGTTCACCCGCCAGATCACCGCCGCCTCCAAGCGCCAGGGAGCCCCGCCGGGTTGGGTGGCGCCCGAAGCCGATCTGCTCTTCAACTCGGACGATCACCCCTCCAACCCCGCCGGATCGGGTGCGCCTCGATGTCATGCACCCCACTATCGTCAAGTGGCGGTCACCAGGACCCTCATCAACGGCGGAGCGGCCTCAACATGCTCTCTGTGGAGGCCTTCAGCCTCCTCCATGTGCCACCAGAGCGGCTCTAGTCCAGCAGGCCTTTTTTCGGAGTCGGGGCCGGTTCCACTGCCTCCTTGGGACAAATTCGCCTCCCGGTGACCTTCGGCACCCGCGACAACTTCCGGACGGAGCTGATCGACTTAGACATCGCCCCCATCGGCCTCCCCTACAATGCCATCCTCGGCTACCCGGCCTTGGCCTGGTTCATTGCAGCAACACACCCGGCGTACAACCTCATGAAGGTGCCCGAGAGCAGCGGCGTCCTTACCGTGTCGGGAAACACTGGGGAGGCACTGTAGGCGCTCGAGCATGTTTTCAAGGCGGCTGCAGTGGCACGGCCCATCGGCGTTGACACTCCCGAGCCCAAGGGGGCTGCCCCGTCCAAGAAGAAGCAGCTATTCACTCAAAACAAGGCGGAAACCAAGCAGGTACCAGTCAGCGAGGATGGGTCCACTTACGCCACCTTCACCATAGGTGCAAACCTCGAACCCGAGCAGGAGGAGGCCTTGGTAAAGTCCTGCGCACAAACAAGAAGGTGTTCGCATGGGGACCTGATCAGTTGGTGGGGGTCCCGAGGGGCGTGATTGAGCATCACCTCAACGTGTGCCCCAACGTGCGCCCCGTGAAGCAAAAGGCGAGGCGACAGTCCACAGAGAGACAAGCTTTTATCATCCAGGAGACCCGCAAGCTAGAGGCAGCAGGGGTTATTCGCGAGGTCCGCTACCCGGATTGGCTGGCCAACCCAGTTGTCGTGCCAAAGAAAGGGGGAAAGGAGCGTATGTGTGTTGACTTCACCAACCTCAACAAGGCCTGCCCACATGATCCATTTCCGCTTCCTCGCATTGACCAGATCGTCGATTCCACCGCTGAGTGTGACCTGCTGTGCTTCCTGGATGCCTTCTTAGGCTATCACCAGATCAAGATGGCGGTAGAAGACATGGAAAAAACGGCTTTCCTGACCCCGTGCGGAGTGTAATCGCTATACCTGCATGCCGCTTTGGGTTGCAACGCAGGCGCGACCTTTCAGCGGCTGATGCACATCGCCTTGGGCCGACAGCTCGGGAGGAATGCTGAGGCGTACGTCGATGACATTGTGGTGAAGTCTCGAGAGGCGAAAACCCTGATACAGGACTTGGAAGAAACCTTCGCGATCCTCGATAAAGTGGACCTGCGGCTCAACCCGGAGAAGTGTGTATTTGGAGTTCCCTAGGGCAAGCTCCTGGGTTTCCTCGTGTCCCATAGGGGCATCGAGGCCAACCCGGAAAAGGTCAAGGCAGTCGAAGACATGAGCCCGCCAAAGACCCTCAGAGAAATGCATAAACTCACCGGGCGCGTGGACAGCTTAGGACGTTTCATCTCCAAGCTGGGAGAACGAGCACTCCCATTCTTCAAGCTGATGAAGAAGAAGGGCCCCTTTGAATGGACTGAAGAGGCCGAAAAGGCATTCCAAGAACTCAAGAGCTACCTTACCAACCCTCCTGTGATGGTCGCACCACGCCCACTTGAGCCCCTGGTGCTCTACCTCGCCGCCACACCATACTCCGCCAGCGCAGCCCTAGTGGCGGTTCGGGAAGAGCGCCAGATCAAGGCTGCGTCACTCCCGGCCACGGCCCTGGCCGTGGCGGCACAAGACCAAGAAGGCCTCGCGAAGGTCACGGCCTCGGCAGACGGAGACCAGCCTCAGCAGGAAGATGCCCCTAGGGTCGAAGAGGCCGCGCCAGGCAGACAGGCGCTGGGGGCGCCGTCGACTCAGGAGGCGCCAGACCCTCCGGAGGGCACGGGCCTCATCAGCACTCCTACTCTCGTCGAGCACCCGGTGTACTTCGTCAGCACGGTGCTGCGGGACGCGAGGGCGCGGTACCCCATGCCCCAAAAACTCCTCCTCACGCAGACTGCGGCACTACTTCCAAGGTCATCCCATCAAGGTCGTCTCGGCATACCCTCTGGAGAGGGTGCTCAGGAGCCCCAACTCAGCTGGAAGAGTCGCCGAGTGGAACATCAAACTGCAAGCCTTTCAGCTAGAGTTCAGCACAACCAGAGTCATCAAGGGGGCCGCATTGGCAGATTTCGTGGCAGAATGGACGGAGGCACTTGACCTCGAGGCAGGCGAAGACCGATCACTTTCTCTGGGGAGCGAGGCACCGGACGGCTGGGTCATGTACTTCGATGGGGCATTCTCCCGACATGGCGCGGGAGCCGGCGCAGTGCCCATATCCCCTACTCAGGACAAGCTCTATTACGCCGTGCAGCTATGTTTCCAGCATGGGGAAAAGGTCTCCAACAACATAGCAGAATATGAAGGCCTGATAGCTAGCCTGAGAGCCGCAGTCACTTTGGGGGTAAAGCGCCTCATCATCAAGGGAGATTCACGACTCCTCGTCAACTTCTCCAACAAGATATACGAGCCGAAGGACGAGCACATGGAAGCCTACCTCGCGGAGGTTCGCAGGATGGAGAATTAGTTCTGGGGACTGGAGCTGCAGCATGTGCCACGTGGCACCAATCAAGAGGCGGACGACATCGCCAAGAGAGCGTCCAGGCGGCTGCCTCAGGAGCCTGTCATCTTTGAGGAGTGACTCTTCAGGCCCTCAGCGGCACCGTCACTATCAAGCACGGCGCAACCTCGGGAGGAGCTCCCCCAGCCGCCTGCCTCGGGAGCCCCGGCCTGTGGCCCGGCCTCAGGGGCACGCCTGCTCCTGGCGTTGGAACCTCAGGAGGGGTGTTGGATCACAGAGCTCAAGAGCTACTTGATACTGGGGACCCTGCCAGAGAAGGAGGAGGAGGCGGAGCGCGTGGCGCGACAAGCCACGGCCTACTGCATCAAGGATGGAGAGCTTTACCGGAGGCGGCTGAATGACGTGTCCCTATGCTGCATTCCCAGAGAGCAAGGGAAGGAGTTGCTGGAAGACATACACGGCGGAGACTGTGGGCACCACTCATCGTCGCGAACCCTCGTTGGCAAGGCGTTCCCGCGGCAGGTTCTCTTGGCCTGGCCTTTCGGCCAGCAGCTTGAGCTGGTAAAGGCTTGTGAGGCCTTCCAATTTCATGCCAAGCAGATCCATCAGCCGGCGGGAGGTCTGCAAACTATACCCCTCTCATGGCCATTCGCAGTTTGGGGGCTGGACATTTTGGGCCCGTTCCCTCGGGCGCCAGGGGGCTATCGCTACCTCTACGTCGCCGTGGACAAGTTCACCAAGTGGGCTGAGGTGGAAGCTGTCCGTACCATCCCAGCGGGCTCTGCGGTCAAGTTCATCAGGGGCCTCGTGAGCCGTTTGGAGTGCCTAACCGCATCATCACCGACAATGGTTCGTAGTTCACTAGCAATCTCTTCAAAACATACTGTGCTAACCTTGGAACGCAGATATGCTACGCTTCGGTGGCGCACCCCCGGAGCAACGGCCAGGCCGAGCAAACCAACGCGGAGGTCCTGAAGGGCCTCAAAACCAGGACCTTCAAGAAGAAGCTGAAGGCCTGCGGCAGGGGCTGGCACGACGAGCTCCAGTCTGTGTTGTGGTCCATCCGCACGACCTTGGCCAAGCCGACTGGCGAGACCCCGTTCTTCCTCGTCTACGGAGTAGAAGCCGTCCTCCCTCACGAGGTCAGGCGTCGCTCCGCACGGGTCCTGGCATTCGACGAGGCGCGGCAGGACGCCATGTGGGGGACGGATCTCGTGATGGGGGAGGAACATCGTCGAGAGGCCGCGCTGCAAGCGGCAAGGTATCAACAGGCGCTGCGGCGATACCACTGCCGCAACATCCGCCCCAGGACTCTGGAGGTAGGGGACCTCATGCTCAGACGGGTCCTCTCCAGGGAAGGGTTGCATAAGCTCTCTCCCATGTGGGAGGGCCCGCTCAAAGTTGTTCATGTTTCCAGGCCCGGCTCTGCACACGTGGAGACTCGTGGAGGGGTGCCCATCCCAACGCTGGAACATCCAGCATCTCCGGAAGTTCTACCCTCAAGAAAGGCCCGAGCTCGTGAAGAAGGCAAACGCTCAGAAGCTTATTTTCCGAGAAAGGCCCGGAGCCTGTGAAGAAGGCAAACGCATGTGAAGCTTATTTTCCTGAGAAAGGCCCGGAGCCTGTGAAGAAGGCAAACGCCTGTGAAGCTTATTTTCCCGAGAAGGGCCCGAAGCCTGTGAAGAAGGCAAACGCCTGTGAAGTTCATTTCCCCGAGAAAGGCCCGGAGCCTGTGAAGAAGGCCAATACCTGTGAATCTCGCTGCCCGTGACACTCTCACGTAATAATGATTTGGGGCTGTACATGCCCCGGAGTCTCAGGAGCGCCGGCCTCAGGCCCTGGGGCTCCCTCCCATGCCTAGTGGCAGCACTTAGCTCCGCGCTGGTGAGAAGACATCGAAGACTAGATTAGGTGCCGTACGCGGCTTTTTCATTTGCTTTCCGCAGTTGGCTTGTTCGTTCCTATTTGAAGTTTTATCGAAGTTGTTGCCGTCTTTGGCTTGTGACTCTTTGTCTTTTCCGCTCTCCTGCCTCGATTTCTCTCGCGCAAGGCTCGTGAGGGAGCAGCGCGGGCACCCTCGCGAGTGTTTTCTGCCCTCACCGTTTGAGGCTTTCCTATCCGGGTCCACTATAGGAGCGCCCCTCCCAGTCCGTGCCCCACGGGCATCGCGACGCGAACACAGGACCTTGGTCGGTCGCCTCCACAACCGAGGCTAGAGGCTACCCCTCCTGACTAACCCTTGCAGGACATGAAGCGTCCGACGAGGCCTCGGCTTCGGGAAGCAAAGACCGCGACATGTCCCCTCGAGCTAAGTAATTTCTACGCGCGGGCATGTGGCACAAAAGCATAGCACAGAAACAGCGGAAACAACATGGTAATTAACATCAACAGTTCAGCACGCCCCCACGGGGCCCTACTCTACTGTATCTTTGCGCAGGAAAAGGAGAAAAACAAAATAGGCACGACTCACTCGGCACCAACTCGCGGCGAAGGCTCGTACTGCCTCCTGAGCTCAGGCAGACTCCCTCTCGCGCTTCACCGGGGCGCGATGGCGGGCTGACCCGCTACCTCCCTCCAGGCGGGCACGACGGCACGGAGGCTGGTCGTGGCCACCGCTGGAGGAGCTGCTGTCCGAAGGAGAGCCACCGAAGCTCGACGAGCCCCGAGCACCGCCGACCACGCGCGCGCTGTCATCTTCATCCCGATCATCGCCGGGGCTGGTTCCACAGCCGCGGTCATCGTCTTCGGGGCAGCACCCGGTGCGGCGACCGTCTTCTCTGAACACCCTCACATAGAAGGTGGCATCGCCATCGAACTTGAAGTGCAGGGTGCACCGCCGGCTTAGGCCACGCGCGCGGGCAAACATTTGCCAGCCGCGAGTCAGGGCCACGCTCCCGGCGGCGGAGACCTCCAGCGAAGCCCAGGAGGCCTGGCTGCAACAACCGTCCGCCTGAAGCCAGAGGCTGCCCGGGGCGCCGGCCGGAAGTTCACCTAAAAGGAAGCGGGGAAGCTGGAGCAAGGTGCTGGTCGGCTCCACCGACCACACGACAAACTCCGGCAGCACCTCCGCCGAGTGGAAGCGCGGCCTAGGAGGCCGCGTGATCGCAGCGCGCCCCCCATCGACAACCTGGGGCCCGTCGCCGCCCAGGGGATCGCCTCCACGGCCGCGGGAAGCCGCTGCGGGAGCCACAGGATGCTTGCGAGGACGGCCCCAACGCCGCTTGGCTGGGAGAGTCAGCCCTACACCGGGCGGGTTTTTCCTTCTCCACGGCCGAGAACCTCTTCGACGGTGCCATGGAGAGAAAGGAGAAGCAAGAGGAGATGGGATGGAAGGGCTTGCGCCGTTCCGTACTTATAGCCGGAGGATGCCAACCGTCGGCCTCCACGATCGCAGGTAATCATGACCCATTTCTGCATGCAGGGACTTCTCAAGTCGTGCGGTTGCCGAGGCATCATGGGGAAGTGGAGACGCCCACGACCAATCAATCGCCATGCAGCGCCCAAGGCCGCAGGCTGTTGGGGCCCGTGGCGCTTCGCACTTGCCCCTTCGCTTCTCGGCAAAGCCAAGTCCGGGCGTGCCTTGGGCCCGGGGGCTACTGTCGGTGTTCTGGGAACGGGGGTCCCCAGACTTGCCTGCCTGCGGCCTGCGGCGTGGCTCAAGTGGGGGCCCAGACGCCCACTTCATCACTCAAGATCAAGACCTCGCGAGGCCAAGCCTCATGAGGCGGACAGAACCTTCCTCGAAGCAGCCTCACAAAGGTGCTCGCGAGGAGGCAGAGAGATCAAGGCAGGGTACCTCACGAGGGTGCCCCGTGACGCAAGCCATGACGACGAGACCAGGCGAGGCGCCACAAGCAGTTGTCCTCGCTTCCTCTTTGGTGCAAAGGAGGCAAGCATGTGCCAAGGCATCGTGCAAAGGTTATCGCCGGTGCAACAAGACCAAGACCAGCAGAACGGCAGGCGGAGGTCATCGTGGAGCCTGTGACGCCTGCCACCGTCGAGTCTTTGGCAGCCGAAGACCAACTTTAGTCAGGATAAGTGTACTAGATGTTCCCCTTCAAAATGTCCAATTGTTGGCGCCCTTCCCGCTCATTATTTGGGAAGAGGCCCAGGGCCTCCGTCTATAAATAGGACTAACCACCACAGAGTAGAGGGATCAGACAGAGCCCTACCAGAGAGAGAGAGAGAGAGAGAGAGAGAGAGAGAGAGAGAGAGAGAGAGAGAGAGAGAGGCGACTGAACTCACCCAAGCAGTTCATTGCACCAGCTCAAGAACAGCCCCTCGCGAGGCTGTTCTTCCTTTGTATTGTTCATCATCAGCCCCCGAGGCAATCCACCACACCACACACTGGAGTAGGGTATTACACCACAACGGTGGCCAGAACCAGTATAAACCTCGTGTCCCTTGTGTTGTTCATCGTTCCTAGTTTAGATCCCTCGCAATCCATTCACGTGTGAGCTGGTAGGGGAAAGATCTCCATGCGCACCCCAGTGTTCGAACCTCAAGGGTCTGCCGGAACCCAAAATCCGACACGTTTCTTGACACTGCCGGTTCTTCCATCCGCCTGCTGTAACTCCGGCTCGGACGAGGAGTGGAATGAATCCGATCGCGACTATGTGAATAAGCCTCCTGTTGCACCAAAGCCGTTTGAAGAAGCTCCTTAACCCGACGCGTCTCAACCGCCGCTGGAGAATCGCCTTCGATCGGGATGGCCGCCAGCCGTGAAGCGGCAGCGACAAGATTGTCCATCGGAGTAGAATAATGACCCGGTGGTGTTGGGACGGGCTGCGTCACAATGTTGTTTTGTCGAGGCAGATCCATCAAACGTGGCTGAACCGGCGCCCCTGCCCCAGGTGCCTCCGCCCGGTTCACCACCGGTGGATTACTGGTCCCTGCTCCCAGGGTGTTAAAGAGGTTCCTAGCATCATAAACCGGAGGCAGGCGAGAACGATGTCTCCTTTTCAGGACTTTGTGTGATGCATTCTGATCCAGCATAAGCCGGTAAGCCTGTGCATCTAAAGCGGCCCGCTCTGCGGCCATCCTGGTATCTTTAGCTGTTAGATCGGCTTTGGCCTGAGTAATTTGATCCTTCACTTTCGTGATTTCTGCATTGTGTGCATCCTGATCCGCCGGGTTAACCTCCGCCATCAGCGTTGCCAACACATCAAATAAACCAGATAAAACCTGAGCCGGCGGTCGGAAAGGTGGCCTCCGCCTTCGCCGCCGCTTGCCGCCTCGATCCGGAAATCATTGCTGCTGCGGTCGAAGAGTGGAGCGCCGGCTGTGTACCGGCCATGAAGATTCCGACCCGGTTGGGCAGATCAGAGGGGTCTGAAATACTATCGCCATTGGAACAGCCCCCAATCCGGCCATCTTGTGGCCGATATAACGGCTCGGTCTCTCCAGTCGATGACTCGTTGCCGGAATAAACGACGGTCTCACCACCAGATTCCGATTTGTCCTCGTATTCCCCTCCATGGATGACTCCCACGAAGACACGCTTCATGACAGGCTTGGCCCGGGCAGATCTCGCACGCTGAGCCGTTTCGACGAGGTCGATGCAGATGTTCGGCTCAGGGCCCGGTTCGCCGATCTTGCCGATGAAAACGTGTATGCCACCAAAGGGGACCCGGTACCCATACTTGATTGAGCCGGCCTCGGGGACCCGGCCTGCATCGTCGATGTAGAGCTTGCCGCGTAACCCTTGAGTCCTTCGAAGTTGCCCTCCAAGGACTTGAAACCATCGTGCGATAGCCCCACGGTGGGCGCCAACTGTCGTGGTTTTGTCACGGCAGATGTCCTCATGAAAGGACTTAGTCATGGAGCCATCGCAACGGGTTAGCTTAAAGGGGTTAAAGCGGACAAGGGACGCAAGAGAGCTTTATACTAGTTCGGCCCCTTACGATGAAGGTAGAAGCCTACGTCTAGTTGTGATGGAATTGATGGGGTTTCGATGACCAGGGAGCGAATACGCTTTGCCTGAGTCTCGAGTTGTTGTCTGTTGTCCTGAACCGCCGCCAGGTCGCCCCCTTATATACCTGGGTTGACGCCCGTCGGTTTACAGAGTCCCGAGGCCGGCTCATAAACGTGTCCGACCCGGTATCTGCTATTTCTACCTTATAGTACAAGTTACATTGTCAATACCGGTTTATGTCTACAAGCCTTAACCGGCTTTGAGCCCTGGGCCTTCTTGAAGCGTCTTCGTCTGTGTTCATGGGCTTCAGACATGATAACTACTGTTGAAGTTAACCCGGCCTCTCCTGGCCGGTTTACGCCCAGTAGTAATATCCCCAACAGGTTCAGATCTAAAATCATGGCACTCGGGCCCTAGTGACAAGCATTAAGCATAGCAAAGTCATAGCAACATCAATCTTAGAACATAGTGGATACTAGGGATCAAACCCTAACAAAACTAACTCGATTACATGGTAAATCTCATCCAACCCATCACCGTCTAGCAAGCATACGATGGGATTACTCACGCACGGCGGTGAGCATCATGGAATTGGTGATGGAGGATGGTTGATGATGACGATGGCGATGGATTCCACTCTCCGGAGCCCCGAACTGACTCCAGATCTGCACTCCCGAGGAAGAACAGGGCTTGGCGGCAGCTATGTATCGTAAAACGCGATGAATCCTTCTCTCTGATTTTTTTTCTCCCCGAACGTGAATATATGGAGTTGGAGTTGAGGTTGGTGGAGGTCTAGGGGGGCCACAAGGACGGAGGGTGCACCCCCACCCTTGTGGCCAGGGTGTGGGCCCCCTTCACTTGATTCTTTCGCCAATATTTTTTATTAATTCCAAAAATCATCTCCGTGAAATTTTAGGTCATTCCGAGAACTTTTATTTCTGCACAAAAATAACACCATGGCAATTCTGCTGAAAACAGCGTTAGTCCTGGTTAGTTCCATTCAAATCATGCAAGTTAGAGTCCAAAACAATGGCAAAAGAGTTTGGAAAAGTAGATACGATGGAGATGTATCAACTCCCCCAAGCTTAACCCATTGCTTGTCCTCAAGCAATTCAGTCGACAAACGGGAAGTGATAAAGAAAACTTTTACAAACTCTGTTTGATCTTGTTGTTGCAAATATGTAAAGCCAGCATTCAAGTTTTCATCATAGATTATGAACTAACCATATTCACAATAACGTTTAGGTCTCACATTTACTCATATCAATGGCATAATCAACTAGCGAGCAATAATAATAAATCTCGGATGACAACACTTTTTCAAAACAATCATGATATAATATAACAAGATGGTATCTCGCTAGCCCTTTCTGAGACCGCAAAACATAAATGCAGAGCACCCCTGAAGATCAAGGATTGACTATACATTGTAATTATGGTAAAAGAGATCCAGTCACAGTCATACTCAATATAAATTAATAAGAATGCATACAAATGACAGCGGTGCTCTCTAACTGGTGCCTTTTATAAGACGATGATGACTCATCAATAAAAGTAAATAGATAGGCCCTTCGTAGAGGGAAGCAGGGATTTGCAGAGGTGCCACAGCTCGATTTTGAAATAGAGATAAATAATATTTTGTGCGGCATGCTTTCATTGTCAACGTAACAACCAAGAGATCTCGGTATCTTCCATGCTACATACATTATAGGCAGTTCCCAAACAGAATGGTAAAGTTTATACTCCCCCACCACCAACAAGCACACTCCACGGCTGGTCCGAAACAATGGGTACCGTCCAACTAATAACAGTCCTGGGGCAGTTTTGTTTGCAATTATTTTGATTTGATTTGAGCATGAGACTGGGCATCCCGGTTACCAGCCATTTTCTCGTGAATGACGAGCAGAATCCACTCATCATGAGAATAATCCACCTAGCATGAAATATATGGACAACCCTGGTTGGTACATGAGCGATTCGAGCATACAAAACAGATTATCATTTGAAGGTTTAGAGTTTGGCACTTGGAAATTTACTTGGAACGACAGGTAAATACCGCATATAGGAAGGTATGGTGGACTCATATGGAACAACTTTGGGTTTATGGAAGTGGATGCACAAGCAGTATTCCCGCTTAGTACAAGTGAAGGCTAGAAAGAGACTGGGAAGCGACCAACTAGAGAGCGACAACAGTCATAAACATGCATTGAGATTAACCAACATTGAATGCAAGCATGAGTAGGATATAAATCACCATGAACATAAATATCGTAGAGGCTATGTTGATTTTGTTTCAACTACAAGCGTGAATATGTGCCAAGTCAAGCCACTTGAATCATTCAAAGGAGGATACCATCCTATCATACTACATCACAACCATATTAAAAGCATGTTGGCATGCAAGGTAAACCATTATAGACTCCTAGCTAATTAAGCATGGCATGAGTAACTATAATCTCTAATTGTCATTGCAAACATGTTTCATTCATAATAGGCTGAATCAGGAACGATGAACTGGTCATATTTACAAAAACTAGATAGGTCGAGTTCATACCAGCTTTTCCTCATCTCAATTATTTCATCATATATCGTCATTATTGCCTTTCACTTGCACGACCAAACGGTGTAGATAGTAATAATAGTGCACGTGCATTGGACTAAGCTGGAATCTGCAACATTTATTCAAAGGAGAAGACAAGGTAATATGGGCTCTTTGTTAGATCAACAATAATGCATATGAGAGCCACTCAACGTTTTCATCGTGGTCTTCTCCTTTCGACCCCCAAAGAAAAGAAAAGAAGTTCAAAGAAACACACTGAAATATTTTTGGAGTTTTTGTTTTCCTGAAGAAGGTAAAACAAGAACAAGAAAAACTATTTACACGGGAAAGCTCCTAACAAGCAAAAGAAGAATGAGAAATCGTTTTGGGTTTTGCTTTAATATTACAACTAAGCATGCATAGGAAGTGAACTAACTACAACTAGTTCTTCTTTTTGGTTTTTCTTAAGGTTATTCAAACACACAAGAAGAAAGGAGGAAAAAGAAATAAACTAACATGGATAATACAATGAAAAAGTATGAAAACAGAGAACTGAAATGAGTGTGTGAACATGAATGTAATGTCGATGAGAAATATGTACTCCCCCAAGCTTAAGCTTTTGGCCTAAGTTGGTCTACGCCCATGGATCAAAGTAGCCCTCTCTAGTGTACTGAGGAGGATCCTGGGGGTTCCACTCGTTAGCGAGCTCATGTGGATCCCACTGATAAATAGACGCTTGATATGGATCAGGTGATGGCTCTGGCTCAGGAGGTGGGGATCGTGTCCCCTCCCAGTATGCATGAATGTTCGTGGACAAAACAAAGTACCTGCCTGAATGAATATCAAACAAAATAGGTGCAGACAAGGTAATAATCTGAAAAGTATTCTCGCTAAATATCAAGTTATAAATGAGTCTCCTTTCCTCATCATGGCGAATAAACTTATGTGCTACCATGCTATCATAATCTAAGTAAACAGTGGGTAGCAGTTTCTCTTCTTTCTCATAGTGCCTAATGGGTATCTCGAAGTGTTTAGCGGGGCGGGGGGCAAAGATACCTCCAAAAAATAGGACCCTTTGTACGGTTTAAACTCAACCGTTTAGCAACCATAGCGCCTAAACTGAAAGTTTTATCATGTAGTAAAGCATGGTGCAAAATGGCAAGGTCAGGAGCACTAAGACCTCCACTCTCCCCGTGACCAATTAAACATCTACCAGCAAATAATGAGTAGTAGTGCAAAACAGGAAAATGTAAACTAGACACTCTCGCTTTCGACACCCTTCTGCTTCCCCCTACGGTAACTTCATGAATAAAATCTTCCACATCACTAGGACATGGTTCCTCGATGCTATCCTCATAAGGTAATTTACAAACCTCACAAAATTCATAGAGCGTCATCTCCTTGTACTGATCATATAAGTGAAAGTCTACCACAGGTGGTGATCGCCTAGCATGAAAACAAAATTTTTGCATGAAAGTATTAGTGAGTAGGAGATACTGATCACATTGGTCGTGGAGGAAGTCGGTGATGCCTGCATTCTCAGCCAAATAATAGAAATTATCATAAATTTCAGCTGCCTGTAGGAATGCATCGCATGTCCATTCACACGGCCGAATCTCCACGGCGCGAGGAAGATTGTACTTGGGTTTCTCCTTATCCTCGTTCTCCTTATCCTTTGAACCCTGACTAGAGGAGCCTCTCAACAATCTACTCAACATTTCTTGTTGGGGAACGTAGTATTTCAAAAAAATTGCCTACGACCACACAAGATCTATCTAGGAGAAGCATAGCAACGAGCAGGGAGAGTTTGTCCACGTAACCTTGTAGACCGAAAGCGGAAGCCTTTAGTAACGTGGTTGATGTAGTCGAACGTCTTCGCGATCCAACCGATCCAAGTACCGAACACACGACACCTCTGCGATCTGCACACGTTCAGCTCGGCGACGTCCCTCGAACTCTTGATCCAGTTGAGGCCGAAGGAGAGTTCCGTCAGCACGACGGCATGGTGACGGTGACGATGAAGTTACCGGCGCAGGGCTTTGCCTAAGCACTACGACGATATGACCGAGGTGTTGAACTGTGGAGGGGGGCACCACACACGGCTAAGAGATTGTCTCACAGTGCCTTTGGGTTGCCCCTGCCCTCAGTATATAAAGGAGGGGAGAAGGAGGCCGGCCAACAAGGGCGCCGCCAGGAGAGGAGTCCTACTCGGACTCCAGTCCTAGTAGGATTCGGCCCCACCCTTTTTTCCTTCTACCGGAGGGGGGGAAAGGGAAGGAGAGGGAGTAGGAGAAGGAAAGGGGGGTGGCGCCCCCTTCCCAAGTCCAATTCGGCCTCCTCCCTTTTGGGGGGCGCACCAGCCCCTTGTGGGCTGGTTAGCCTCCCTCCTATGGCCCATAAGGCCCATATCTTTCCCCGGGGGGTTCCGGTAAACTCCCGGTACTCCGGAAAAATGCCCGAATCACTCGGAACCATTTTGGTGGCCGAATGCAAACTTCCAATATATGAATCTTTACCTCTAGACCATTTCGAGACTCCTCGTCATGTCTGTGATCTCATCCGGGACTCCGAACAAACTTCGGTCATCAAACCACATAACTCATAATACAAATCGTCATCGAATGTTAAGCGTGCGAACCCTACGGGTTCGAGAACTATGTAGACATGACCGAGACACATCTCCGGTCAATAACCAATAGCAGAACCTGGATGCTCATATCGGCTCCTACATATTCTACGAAGATCTTTATCAGTCAAACCGCATAACAACATACGTTGTTCCCTTTGTCATCGGTATGTTACTTGCCCGAGATTCGAACGTCGGTATCACCATACCTAGTTCAATCTCGTTACCGACAAGTTTCTTTACTCGTTCCGTAATGCATCATCCCGCATGTAACTCATTAGTCACATTGCTTGCAAGGCTTATAGTGACGTGCATTACCGAGAGGGCCCAGAGATACCTCTCCAACAATCAGAGTGACAAATCCTAATCTCGATCTATGCCAACTCAACAAACACCATCGGAGACACCAGAGAGCATCTTTATAATCACCCGATTCGTTGTGACGTTTGATAGCACACTAAGTGTTCCTCCGGTATTCGGGAGTTGCATAATCTCATAGTCAGAAGAACATGTATAAGTCATGAAGAAAGCAATAGCAATAAACTTAATGATCATAGTCCTAAGCTAACAGATGGGTCTTGTCCATCGCATCATTCTCAAATGATGTGATCCCATTCATCAAATGACAACACATGTCTATGGTTAGGAAACTTAACCATCTGTGATTAACGAGCTAGTCAAGTAGAGGCATACAAGGGACACTCTGTTTGTCTATGTATTCACACATGTACTAAGTTTCCGGTTAATACAATTCTAGCATGAATAATAAACATTTATCATGATATAAGGAAATATAAATAACAACTTTATTATTGCCTCTAGGGCATATTTCCTTCAGTCTCCCACTTGCACTAGAGTCAATAATCTAGTTCACATCGCCATGTGATTTAACACCAATAGTTCACATCGTCATGTGACTTAACACTCTATAGTTCACATCGCCATGTGACCAATACCCAAAGGGTTTACTAGAGTCAATAATTTAGTTCACATCGCCATGTGATTAACACCCAAAGAGTACTAAGGTGTGATCATATTTTTCTTGTGAGAGAAGTTTAGTCAATGGGTCTGCCACATTCAGATCCATATGCATTTTGCAAATTTCTATGTCTACAATGCTCAGCACGGAGCTACTCCAGCTAAATGCTCCCACTTTCAATATGTATCCAGATCGAGACTCAGAGTCATCCAGACCAGTGTCAAAGCTTGCATCAACATAACTCTTTACGACAAACTCTTTATCACCTCCATAACCGAGAAATATTTCCTTAGTCCTCTCAGGATAATTTTGACCAATGTCCAGTGATCTACTCCTAGATCACTATTGTACTCCCTTGCCAAACTTAGGGTAGGGTACACAATAGGTCTGGTACACAGCATGGCA
Source organism: Aegilops bicornis (assembly GCA_021605145.1). NCBI lineage: Eukaryota > Viridiplantae > Streptophyta > Magnoliopsida > Poales > Poaceae > Aegilops > Aegilops bicornis. The sequence continues at coordinate 227,938,981 of CM038674.1, read as the reverse complement.
TACTTTATAGAACCTATGGCTGAGGCATAGGGAATGACTTTCATTCTCTTTGTATCTTCTGTCGTGGTCACGTTTTGAGTCTTACTCAATTTCATACCTTACAACTCAGGCAAGAACTCCTTCTTTGACTGATCCATTTTGAACTCCTTCAAAATCTTATCAAGGTATGTACTCATTGAAAAAACTTATCAAGCATCTTGATCTATTTCTATATATCTTGATGCTCAATATGTAAGCAGCTTCACCGAGGTCTTTCTTTGAAAAACTCCTTTCAAATACTCCTTTATGCTTTCTAGAAAATTCTACATCATTTCCAATCAACAATATGTCATTCACATATACTTATCAGAAAAGTTGTAGTGCTCCCACTCACTTTCTTGTAAATACAGGCTTGACCGCAAGTCTGTATAAAACTATATGCTTTGATCAACTCATCAAAGTGTATATTCCCACCCCGAGATGCTTGCACCAATCCATAGATGGATCGCTGGAGCTTGCACATTTTCTTAGCGCCTTTAGGATTGACAAAACCTTCTGGTTGCATCATATACAACTCTTCTTTAATAAATCCATTAAGGAAAGTAGTTTTGATATCCATTTTGCCAGATTTCATAAAATGCGGCAATTGCTAACATGATTTAGAAAGACTTAAGCATCGATACTAGTGAGAAAATTTCATCGTAGTCAACTCCTTGAACTTGTCGAAAACCTTTCTCGACAATTTGAGCTTTGTAGATAGTATCACTACTATCACTGTCCGTCTTCCTCTTGAAGATCCATTTATTCTTAATGGCTCGCCGATCATCGGGCAAGTCCACCAAAGTCCACACTTTGTTCTCATACATGGATCCTATTTCCGATTTCATGGCCTCAAGCCATTTCACGGAATCTGGGCTCATCATTGCTTCCTCATAGTTCGTAGGTTTGTCATGGTCTAGTAATTTGACCTCCAAAACAAGATTACCGTACCACTCTGGTGCGGATCTTACTCTGGTTGACCTATGAGGTCAGTAGTAACTTGATCTGAAGTTTCATGATCATCATCATTAGCTTCCTCACTAATTGGTGTAGGAATAACCGAAACTGATTTCTGTGATGAACTACTTTCCAATTCGGGAGCAGGTACAATTACCTCATTAAGTTCTACTTTCCTCCCACTCACTTCTTTCGAGAGAAACTCCTTCTCTAGAAAGGATCCATTCTTAGCAACGAATATCTTGCCTTTGGATCTGTGATATAAGGTGTACCAAACAGTTTCCTTTGGGTATCGTATGAAGACACATTTCTCCGATTTGGGTTTGAGCTTATCAAGTTGAAGCTTTTTCACATAAGCATCACAGCCCCAAACTTTAAGAAACGACAGCTTAGGTTTCTTGCCAAACCACAGTTCATATGGTGTCGTCTCAACGGATTTAGGTGGTGCCCTATTTAACGTGAATGCAGCTGTCTCTAATGCATAACCCCAAAACAATAGTGGTAAATCAGTAAGAGACATCATAGATCGCACCATATCTAATAAAGTACGATTATGACGTTCGGACACACCATTACGCTGTGGTGTTCCAGGTGGCGTGAGTTGCGAAACTATTCCACATTGTTTCAAATGAAGACCAAACTCGAAACTCAAATATTCGTCTCCGCGATCAGATCGTAGAAACTTTATTTCTTGTTACAATGATTTTCCACTTCACTCTGAAATTCTTTGAACTTTTCAAATGTTTCAGACTTATGCATCATCAAGTAGATATACCCATATCTGCTCAAATAATCTGTGAAGGTCAGAAAATAATGATACCCGCCGCGAGCCTCAACACTCATTGGACCGTATACATCAGTGTGTATTATTTCCAATAAGTCAGTTACTCGCTCCATTGTTCCGGAGAACGGAGTCTTAGTCATCTTGCCCATGAGGCATGGTTCGCAAGAATCAAGTGATTCCAAAAGCCCATCAGCATGGAGTTTCTTCATGCGCTTTACACCAATATGACCTAAACTGCAGTGCCACAAATAAGTTGCACTATCATTATTAACTTTGCATCTTTTGGCATCAATATTATGAATATGTCTATCACTAAGATCGAGATTCAATAAACCATTTATATTGAGTGTATGACCATTGAAGGTTTTATTTATGTAAATAGAACAACAAATATTCTTTGACTTAAATGAATAATCGTATTGCAATAAACATGATCCAATCATATTCATGCTCAACGCAAACACCAAATAACATTTATTTTAGGTTCAACACTAATCCCGAAGGTAAAGGGAGTGTGTGTTCGTGATCTTATCAACATTGGAATCACTTCCAACACACATCATCACCTCGCCCTTAACTAGTCTCTGTTTATTTTGTAACTCCCTTTTCGAGTTACTACTCTTAGCAACTGAACCAGTATCAAATACCGAGGGGTTGCTATAAACACTAGTAAAGTACACATCAATGACATGTATATCCAGTATACCTTTGTTCACTTTGCCATCCTTCTTATCCGCCAAGTATCTAGGGCAGTTCCACTTCCAGTGACCATTTCCTTTGCAATAGAAGCACTCAGTTTCAAGCTTGGGTCTAGATTTGGGCTTCTTCATGGGAGTGGCAACTTGCTTGTCATTCCTTTGAAGTTTCCCTTTCTTTCCCTTGCCTTTTATCTTGAAACTAGTGGTCTTGTTAACCATCAACACTTGATGCTTTTTCTTGATTTCTACCTTCACCGATTTCAGCATCGCGAAGAGCTTGGGAATCGTTTTTGTTATCCCTTGCATATTATAGTTCATAACGAAGTTCTTTTAACTTGGTGATAGTGACTAGAGAACTCTATCAATCACTATTTTATCGGGAAGATTAACTCCCACTTGATTCAAGTAATTGTAGTACTCAGACATTTTGAGCACATGCTCACTCGTTGAGCTATTCTACTCCATCTTGTAGGCAAAGTACTTGTCGGAAGTCTTATACTTCTCGACATGGGGATGAAACTAAAATATCAATTTCATCTCTTGGAACATCTCATATGGTCCGTGGTGTTCAAAACGTTTTTGAAGTCCCGGTTCTAAGCCGTAAAGCATGGTGCACTAAACTATCAAGTAGTCATCATACCGAGCTTTGTCAAACGTTCATAACGTCCGCATCTGCTCCTGCAATAGGTCTGTCACCTAGCGGTGCATCAAGGACATAATTCTTCTGTGCAGCAATGAGGACAATCCTCATATCATGGACCAAGTCCGGATCATTGCTACTATCATCTTTCAACTTATTTTTCTGTAGGAACATATCAAAAATAAACGGGAGCTACATCGCGAGCTATTGATCTACTACATAGTTATGCAAATACTATCAGGACTAAGTTTATGATAAATTAAAGTTCAATTAATCATATTACTTAAGAACGCCCACTTAGATAGATATCCCTCTAGTCATCTAAATGATCACGTGATCCATATCAACTAAACCATGTCTCATCATCACGTGAGATGGAGTAGTTTTCAATGGTGAACATCACTATGTTGACCATATGTACTATATGATTCACGTTCGATCTTTCGATCTAAGTGTTCCGAGGCCATATCTGCATATGCTAGGCTTGTCAAGTTTAACCCGAGTATTTTGCGTGTGCAAAACTGGCTTGCACCCATTGTATGTGAACGTAGAGCTTATCACACCCGATCATCACGTGGTGTCTCGGCACGACGAACTGTCGCAATAGTGCATACTCAGGGAGAACACTTATACCTTGAAATTTAGTGAGAGATCATCTTATAATGCTACCGACATACTAAGAAAAATAAGATGCATAAAGGATAAACATCACATGCAATCAATATAAGTGATATGATATGGCCATCATCATCTTGTGCCTTTGATCCCCATCTCCAAAGCAATCACATGATCACCATCGTCACCGGCTTGACACCTTGATCTCCATCGAAGCATCGTTGTCGTCTCGCCAACTATTGCTTCTACGACTATCGCTACCGCTTAGTGATAAAGTAATGCAATTACATGGCAATTACATTTCATACAATAAAGTGACAACCATAAGGCTCTTGCGAGTTGCCGATAACTTTTACAAAACATGATCATCTCATACAACAATTTATATATCATCATGTCTTGACCATATCACATCACAACGTGCCCTGCGTAGTCACACTCGATTCAACGATTTTTTGTCAAGTGTGATGTTTTAACCTTCAACAAGGACCGGCGTAGTCACACTCGATTCAACTAAAGTTGGAGAAACAAACACCCACTAGCCACCTGTGTGCGAAGCACGGCGGTAGAACCAGTCTCATGAACACGGTCATGTAATGTCGGTCTGGGCCGCTTCATCCAACAATACCGCTGAATCAAAGTATGACATGTTGGTAAGCAGTATGACTATTATTGCCCACAACTCTTTGTGTTCTACTCGTGCATATAACATCTATGCATAGACCTGGCTCTGATGCCACTGTTGGGGAAAGTAGTATTTCAAAAACTTTGCCTATGATCACGCAAGATCTATCTAGGAGAAGCATAGCAACGAGCAGGGAGAGTGTGTCCACGTACCCTCATAGACCGAAAGCGGAAGCGTTTGGTAATGCGGTTGATGTAGTCGAACGTCTTCGCGATCCAACCGATCCAAGTACCGAACGCACGACACCTTCGTGATCTGCACACGTTCAGCTCGGTGACGCCCCTCGAACTCTTGATCCAGTTGAGGCCGAGGGAGAGTTTCGTCAGCACGACGGCGTGGTGACGGTGATGATGCAGTTACCGGCGCAGGGCTTCGCCTAAGCACTACGACGATATGATCGAGGTGTTGAACTGTGGAGGGGGCACCGCACACGGCTAAGAGATTGTCTATTGTGCCTTTGGGGTGCCCCCTGCCCCCGTATATGAAGGAGGGGAGGAGGAGGCCAACCAACAAGGGGCGCGCCAGGGAGAGGGGAGTCCTACTAGGACTCCAGTCCTAGTAGGATTCGGCCCCACCCTTTTTCCTTCTACCGGAGGGGGAAAAGGGAAGCAGAGGGAGTTGGAGAAGGAAAGGGGGGTGGCGCCGCCTTCCCAAGTCCAATTCGGCCTCCTCCCTAGTGGGGGGCGCACCAGCCCCTTGTGGGCTGGTTAGCCTCCCTCCTATGGCCCATAAGGCCCATATCTTTCCCTCGGGGTTCGGTAACCTCCGGTACTCGAAAAATGCCCGAATCACTCGGGACCATTCCGATGTCCGAATGCAACCTTCCAATATATGAATATTTACCTCTCGACCATTTCGAGACACCTCGTCATGTCCGTGATCTCATCCGGGACTCGAAACAAACTTCGGTCATCAAATCACATAACTCATAATAATCATCATCGAACATTAAGCGTGCGGACCCTACGGGCTCGAGAACTATGTACACATGACCGAGACACCTCTCCGGTCAATAACCAATAGCGGAACCTGGATGCTCATATTGGCTCCTACATATTCTACGAAGATCTTTATCGGTCAAACCGCATAACAATATACGTTGTTCCCTTTGTCATCGGTATGTTACTTGCCCGAGATTCGATCATCGGTATCACCATACCTAGTTCAATCTCGTTACTGGCAAGTTTATTTACTCGTTCTGTAATGCATCATCTCGCAACTAACTCATTAGTCACATTGCTTGCAAGGCTTATAGTGATGTGCATTACCGAGAGGGCCCAGAGTACCTCTCCGACAATCGGAGTGACAAATCCTAATCTCGATCTATGCCAACTCAACAAACACCATCGGAGACACCTGTAGAGCATCTTTATAATCACCTAGTTATGTTGTGACGTTTGATAGCACACTAAGTGTTCCTCTGGTATTCGGGAGTTGCATAATCTCATTGTCAGAGGAACATGTATAAGTCATGAAGAAAGCAATAGCAATAAACTAAACGATTATAGTGCTAAGCTAACAGATGGGTCTTGTCCATCACATCATTCTCTAATGATGTGATCCCGTTCATCAAATGACAACGCATGTCTATGGTTAGGAAACTTAACCATCTTTGATTAACGAGCTAGTCAAGTAGAGGCATACTAGGGACACTCTATTTGTCTATGTATTCACACATGTACTAAGTTTCCGGTTAATACAATTCTAGCATGAATAATAAAAATTTATCATGATATAAGGAAATATAAATAACAACTTTATCATTGCCTCTAGGGCATATTTCCTTCATTTCTTCCTCTGAAAAATTTCTGAAATTTTTAGTGGCTCAAAATAAAAGTGAACCAAACTCAGCAAGATTGGTGTGTGTTCAGTGCCAATTTTTTTTAAATATTCTATAAAAAGATCACATTCAATTTTCAGGGCATTTGGAGAACTTTTATTTTTAGGACATTTTTTATTGCACGGATAATTCAGAAAACAGACAGATAATACTATTTTTTCTTTATTTATTCTAAATAACAGAAAGTAAAAGCTGGGAACAAAGAGTTGTGCTTTCTAAATTCATCCATCTCATGCTCATGAAAAGGAATCCATTAACAAGGTTGATCAAGTATTATTAACAAACTTCTTTCGAATAACATGAAACCGGAGAATTTTCGAATAACACTAGGTTACCTGAATGGGGATATGCATGTCCCCAACAATAACAATATCATATTTCTTTTTGACAGTAGGAAGAGGGAATTAAAACCTCCAATAGTAATAGTTGAAAATTTTCCAATAGAATTGATACTATGAACTTGAGGTTGTTTCCTCGGAAAGTGTACTATCGGTGTCAGAACCGGCGGATCTCGGGTAGGGGGTCCCGAACTGTGTGTCTAGGCGGATGGTAACAGGAGACAAGGGACACGATGTTTTACCCAGGTTCGGGCCCTCTTGATGGAGGTAAAACCCTACGTCCTGCTTGATTAATATTGATGATGTGTGTTACAAGAGTGGATCTACCACGAGATCAAAGAGGCTAAACCCTAGAAGCTAGCCTATGGTATGATTGTTGTTTTTTCCTATGGACTACAGCCGTCCGGTTTATATAGACACCGGAGAGGGCTAGGTGTCGGTGTCAAAACCGGCGGATCTCGGGTAGGGGGTCCCGAACTGTGCGTCTAGGCGGATGGTAACAGGAGATAAGGGACACGATGTTTTACCCAGGTTCGGGCCCTCTTGATGGAGGTAAAACCCTACGTCCTGCTTGATTAATATTGATGATGTGTGTTACAAGAGTGGATCTACCACGAGGTCAAAGAGGCTAAACCCTAGAAGCTAGCCTATGGTATGATTGTTATTCGTCCTACGGACTAAAACCCTCCGGTTTATATAGACACCGGATAGGGTTAGGGTTACACAGTCGGTTACAATGGTAGGAGATCTACATATCCGTATCGCCAAGCTTGCCTTCCACGCCAAGGAAAGTCCCATCCGGACACGGGACGAAGTCTTCAATCTTGTATCTTCACAGTCTTGGAGTCCGGCCGATGATGATATTTCGGCTGTCCGGATACCCCCTAGTCCGGAACTCCCTCAGTAGCCCCTGAACCAGGCTTCAATGACGACGAGTCCGGCACGCATGTTGTCTTCGGCATTGCAAGGCGGGTTCTTCCTCCGAATAATTTATAGAAGATTGTGAACACTAGGATAGTGTCCGGCTCTGCAAAAATAAATCCCACATACCACCGTAGAGAGAATAATATTACACAAGATCAATCACCGACGTATTCCGTGGCGTGACGTCGCACCACTACCAAGCCTTTACTCAAATTGTTTTTATTGTTCCACCTCAGCGCGTTTAGGGAAGCGGTTTCCTTGGCACGTCTTGTTGAAGCAGAGATCGTGTTCCCCTTATTCCGTAATTCCCATTAATACGGACGTGGGTAACCCAACCGCGCCACTGATTGTGACGCTTGGGGGATAAGCGAGTTTTCCAGGCCGGTGGGGACTTATGTTTCTGTCCACCCATATAAGGGGATAAAGATCCAACCCTTTTACCTGCGCCTTCTTCCTCCTTGGCTTATCCATCTCCGTGAACTCGAGCTCCAGCGCCCAAGTCCGCACTTCTCACCTCAACCTTCTCCAACTATGTCCGGAGCGGGAGGCAAGTGGATGGCCTCCTCCGTCACGGAGGGGCAGATCCAGAAGCTGCACGACGCCGAATATCTGTCCAGCAACATCGCGCATCGGCTCCCCGACGAGGGAGAGCTCGTTCCCAACCCTGTGCCCCATGAGAGGGTAGTATTTCTTCCCCATTTCCTCCATGGACTGGGCTTCCCGCTTCATCCCTTTGTCCGGGGCTCATGTTCTACTACGGCCTAGATTTCCATGATCTGGCCCCAATTTCATCCTCAACATCTCGGCGTTTATCGTGCGTGTGTGAGGCCTTCCTTCACATCCAGCCCCACTTCGCCATGGCTCAAGACCTTGATGTCAAGCCGAAGGTTGTGAAGGGCAGCCAAGCGGAGTGTGGAGGCGCCATGGTGGGCAGGATGTCCCACGTTATGTGGCTGGAGGGCACTTTCGTGGAAACCATCAAGGGGTGGCAATCGGGGTGGTTCTACATCACCGAGCCGCGTGACCCTGATTGGGCAGCGGCCCCCGAGTTCAGATCCGGCATCCCTACATGGCTCACCTCCTGGAAAGAGAGTGGCTGGATTTGGGGGAATTCGGAGGAGCTGACCGGACTCCAAGCACAGATCCGAAGCCGGTGGACAAGAAGCTCAAGCTTGTCAACGTAGTCCAGTCATGCTCATCCGCCGGATTCTCCCGTGCCAGCCGACGGGCTTCAACATGTGGGAGTTTGATCCAGCGCAGCACTGCACCTGAGCGGGCTCTTCGACACTACGTACGAAGATGTCTGGAAGGTGCTATTCAAGGGCGCCGAAGCTCCCGCATCCGCTACCAAAGATCGCGGATTCCGCTCGCAGCGTCCAGCTGACGAGGTAGGTGATTTCACCACTTGTTTTCCATAGTTTGGCTCTATGCAGGATCTGAACTCCCTTTACCTTTGACAGGAACGGCTGGCGAAGACCGAACGGATTACCTGTCCGGCCCCATTGCCAGAGGACCCAGCGGACGCCCGCCCTAATCTGGGGTTGGCTCCGGCACTCCCACGTGGTGCCGGAGAAGAAGGCCAAGAAGACGGCCACGAGGACTCGGAAGAGTTCCCGTTTTCAGGTGCTATCGGATGATGAATCCGAGGCCGACTCCTCCCACCAAGGTGAGGAGGAGAATAAGAAAGCCTCTCCCCCAGCGGGGGGAGGGAAGAAAAGGAAGGCCTCCCCAACAAGGGAGCCGAAGGGTCCAAGAAGGGAAAAACTCTTCCCCCGGACTGCTCCGCCAACGCGAGTGACGACGACGAGGACTAGCCTCCAAGGGCCAAGCCCCTGGCGAGATCGTAAGTATCTGGACTCCCGAATAACTTCAAGGTTTTTTCTTTTCGCCACATAATGTCTTTCTAATGCCGCATACAACCCTGTAGTCCGCCCAAGGATGATCTTCCCGTTTCGTCGAGCGGGTCCCTGGGTGCGTCGGATATGGATTCCCTTCCGACTGCCTCCAGCCCCCATGCCGCAGACGCCGCCGAAGTGAGATCCCAAGAAAGGACCCACCAGGAGGAGGAGGCCCCGAAGGTGTCACAGGACACCCTCCCGGACTTTGCACCGGACTCAGCCCCGGAGGCCACAGTAGCTCGAGTCCGGCGGCGACCCTTCAGAAGAAGGGCAAGACCGTGACGCCGCTGCCTCCGCCCAACCGGAGGTGCCGGATAATTCTTTGGAGGCGCTCAACGGTGCCTCCATCAAAGAGGAACACCGCCTTTATTATGAGTGCGGTGATTGAAGGTTCAGCTCACCAAGACCGGGCCGACTGAAGCACCTGCAACAGCCTTCTAACAGGCTTTGAGGTAAGAATTTCAATATATGTAAAATGGTACCGCATAGACAAGAGCCCTCGATGCTCGGTTCGGTGTTCGGAAAGAAAAGCCGGACTGAGGATCTTTAGAAAGATAAACGCAGGAGTCACAAAAATATGTCAATATGGGATTGCAGGTTGTCTTCTTGACCTCCGCCAGACCGATCATGGAGGTCAATACTTTGAAGGAAAACCTCGGCGGTCCGAGAACGAAGCTTGGCCATGCCAAGAAGCAGCTCGAGGAAAAGGAAGGTGAGTAATACCTTATGAAAATTGTACCTTCTGTAAAAGGATTTGGTTGCAAGAAAAATGACAAGGATAACGTGGGTATTGTAGGGGCCACTAACGAGGTGGCGACCCTAAAGGAGGCGGTGGCTGCGGCCGAGCATAATCTGACCATGAGCGCACCGAGCGAGAAAAGCAGGAGGCGCGGATGGCGGAGGTATAAAGCAAGAGCTCCAAGATCTCGTGAAAAACATCGAGCTTGGAGGCGTGACTCGAAGACTTCGAGAGTCTCGAGCTTGCTATGGCTCTTGAGAGTGCCAAAGCCGCTAAGGCCGAAGCCTACAAGGCCCTCCAGGAGATTGAGGCGGTGAAGAAAATAGCAGCAGGTAAGGCATTTTTCATGCAGAGTAAGCATGTGAGTGTTAATTACCTGTTGCTTACCCGAATTCGGAGCTCTCCAGGGGCGTTCACAGATCTTCCTCGCAGCGTGTCCGATGCTGCCGCATTCTACCGGGCCGAGGAGGGGAGCTCGACGGAGAAGGTCTTCTGGTCTCAGTATGCTGAGGCCGGACATCCGGTGCCCCTTAGCGACCAGCTGAAGTAGCTGGTCGAGCTCCACAAGGCGGCCGAACAGGCCATGAAGGGCCTCATAGTTTGGATGTGGCCTAAGGAGGCCATGCTTGGGAGCTACTTCGGCCTGGTGCGGCGGCTGATGGATGCGTGCCTGTGGGTAGAAGTCATCAAGAATTCCGCTTGTATTGAGGGTGCCCGTCGGGCCCTTGCCCGCGCAAAGGTGCACTGGAGCAAGATGGATGCCCAGAAGCTCGTGACGGACCCGCCGCCAGAGGGCAAGGAGCATCGCACGCCCGAGATGTATTATAAGAGTATGTCTTTGAAGGCGCCCAGACTATTGCGGGTGAGTACTCCAAAGATGTAATATTTGAGTAGACTCGCATTTTGTTATCCTGTGCGCTGAAAACTTAGTTCATATGCACTAAGAAACGCTTGTTAATTTAAAATATTACCTTCTGTGCGGATGTTTATCAAATCTGAGAGATGGCAAGTCGTCGGCTTCAGCCCCCATGGCACGAGTGCTGGGGTGTTCGGGATAAACTTGAGCGCCCTTGTTCCCATTTTTGGGTCCATCTAGGGAGGCGCTCAACACAGCGAACAAGGCAACCGGACTTATAATGCTTGAACACTCTCACTTAGCCATAGAATTCTATAATTTTAAATTTCGCGAAGCCCCTAGTCTTCGGAAGGTCAATTTGGGGCGCTTATCCACGCCTTGGCGGACAGTATCCGGCTCCTCGCTCTAAGCGGCATAAGTCTTTAAGGACTCGCAAAAACCTCTCGAACAATGACCCGGCTCTCGCCTCATCATGACGGTCAGTTTTAGCTTTCTCCACTGAGGCGTTAACCCAGCTCAACTGGGGCGGAATCGCAGTGGTTCTCCCAGTGCTACCTTAGCCGATATAACGGAACGTAAGGTACCAAAACATGGGAGTCGGGCAAACCCAACTATTGACCCAAGACATGATTGAACCCGATGCATATAGTGCTATAAGTTCGGGTGCCGCACTTGTGAAAGTGTTCGGACTCATCACACCATAATGCGGGAAACATAAGACCCTGGTGTATATTAGCCGTACCAAAGTGTACGGATGCAACATGCCGTGAATGAACATATGTGTGAAAAAGAAATGCAATTATAAGCAAAAAGGTGCTGCATTGTTTTATTCAATAAGTGCTGCTATGAATGCAGAATGATACAAATAGTGCGATAAGCAAGGTATGGGACTGTTAAACATGTCCCCCTCCAGGGGTAGGCTGCAAATTGGTGTATAAAAATGCTCGTAATGGAGACCACCAGATATTCGTTGTAGCCTTTATCCTTCCCTCGGCTGTTGCATCGTGAGTTCAGCAGTTCTGTCACGGACAGGGCCTCGACAAACGGAGTCCTGTGGATAAAAAGTAAAAGGTAAAAAGAAAAGAAAAAGGGATGATACACTTGAGAGCCCACTGGTGTGGTTGAGCCATGATGCAGGTTTATCGTGGTCGTGCCCCTCTCCCCATGCCCATGGTATCTTCAGAGCGTAATGGTGTACGCGAGGACCTGCTTTGACGCTTTGCGGAGGCGGGGTTGGGGCCGCATCACACGCTGCTCGGAACATGCCGTGTGGTCTTGTTGTAAGTTACTCCGGCGCTTAGCTGTGTCCGGCCGCTTAACGGCCGGACTCGAGAATTGCCTTAAGAGGCTGCATTGCACTTCGCCATGAGAGTCATTGTATGTTCCTCCGTGCGGAGAGAACGTTCGGTGTTTCCGTTGACCGTGATGACTCCTCGAGGGCCTGGCATCTTGAGCTTGAGGTATGCGTGAGTGCGGCATGCGTTGAACTTTGCAAACGCGGTACGTCCGAGCAGGGCATGATAGCCGCTGCGGAACGGGACTATGTCGAAGATTAACTCCTCGCTTCGGATGTTATCCGGGGATCCGAAGACCACTTCCAGTGTAATTGAGCCTATACAATTGGCTTCTACACCTGGTATGACGCCTTTAAAGGTCGTTTTGGTAGGTTTAATCCTTGAGGGGTATATGCCCATTTTGCGCCTTTGTATCACAGTAAAGCAGGTTCAGCTGCTTGCCGCCGTCCATCGGGACTACGGTTAGGTGAAATCCATCGACGATTGGGTCTAAGACCGGTGTGGCTAATCCGCCGTGGCGGATGTCGGTGGGGTGGTCCTTCGGTCAAAAGTGATCAGGCGGGGAGGACCATGGATTGAACTTGGGCAACCGGCTCCATCGTGTAGACATCCACGAGTGCACGCTTCCGCTCCCTTTTGGGTATGTGCGTTGCGTATATCATGTTCACCGTCCGCACTGTGGGGAAACCCTTCATCCTCTATTGTTCGCGGTTGCGTCTCGTCCTCGTCATCGCTATGCAGCCCCTTGTCATTGTTTTCGACAATTAACTTGTTCCGCCTGCTTGAATACCCAACAGTCCTGTTGGTGTGGTTAACTAGCTTTTGGGGGTGCCGTATCCGCACAAGCGGTCGAGTATTCGGTCCAAATTGGACGGACCCGGAGTAGTTCTTTTGAATAGCTTTTTCCGCTGACCGGGTTTAGAGCCTCTGAATCCGGCATTGACTGTCGTATCTTCAATATTGTCGCCGTTAATGCGGCGTTTGTTTTTGTTACGACGCGGCCTGCCATTTCGGTCCTTGAAGTCCGGACTACCAGAATTTTTGCTGAGGTTGTTGCTTCGTGCTAGCCAGCTGTCCTCACCCGCGCAGAAGCGGGTCATGAGTGATGTGAGGGCTGCCATGGATTTCGGCTTTTCCTGTCCTAGGTGCCGAGCAAGCCACTCGTCACGGATGTTATGCTTGAAGGCCGCGAGGGCCTCCGCATCCGGACAGTCGACGATTTGTTTTTTCTTGGTTAAGAACCGTGTCCAGAATTGTCTGGCCGATTAAATGCAGCTGCTGAATTATGTGGCTTAGGTCATCGGGCGTCTGGTGGTCGCACATAAGTTCCACAGAAGTTATCGAGGAATCCGGCTTCAGGTCCTCCCAGCTCCCAATTGACTTCTGGCGGCAATTTGTTGAGCCAATGCCGGGCTGGTCCTTTAAGCTTGAGGGGAGGTATTTGATGGCGTGAAGATCATCACCGCGGGCCATGTGGATGTGAAGGAGATAGTCTTGATCCAAACCGCTGGGTCTGTTGTGCCAACATAGGATTCAATATTGACGGGTTTAAACCCTTCGGGATTTGATGATCCATCACTTAAATGCATGAAGCATAGTGGGTGTCTGGCGCCTACATCTTTGGCGATATCACGACGGAACTCAAAAGAGCTTTGTCTGTTTTGTTCGGCCCAGCCGGACTTACTGTGTCCGGCGCGACGATTGTCATTACGTACCGTGGGGCGCCCACGCGATCCATAGATCGATCTTGATTGTCTTGCCTTGTCCTCCAATATATCTCGCAGGTCCGGAGCGTTCCCCTTTGGCCGTGTGCTTTTTGAGCGATGCCGGGGTACGGTTCTAGTGAAGGGCCTAGAGGCCTCTCTGTCGCGACCATGGGGTGGTCGGTCAGCCGTATTGTCTCCTGGTGATGCGGGTTCGTAAGCCTCCTCCTCTAATCGGGGGAGCAGCTTGCGTTTAGGGTAGCTTTTGGAGGCGTTGAGCTCATGCTCTTGACGCGAGGACTTGATCCATCTGCCGGCTAGCAGATCCTGATCAGCTCTAAGCTGTTGCTGCTTTTCTTGAGGCTGTTCGCCCGTGGCCATAAGCCTGCGTCTAAAACGCTCTTGTTCGACGGGATTCTCAGGCACGACGAATTCATCGTCGTCGAGGCTTGCTTCGTCTCCGGAGGGAGGCATATAATCCTCTACCTCTTCTTCTGCCGCTCTCTCGTGAGGGCTGGCGTCTCCATCTTCCTGTGCTGGATCTTGCATGAGTGGATTGTCTTCGGCATTGTCCGGTGTATTGTTGTCTCCGGTGCCGGAATCTTCATTCTTGCTGTGGCGGGATTTAGAGCGGTGCCGCTGACGCCGGCGCTTGGGATGTTTCTTGGAGGGGTCATCCTCCTCTGTTCCTTCGCCATTCCCATCATTTGGGATATCCACCATGTATATATCATATGGTGAGGTGGCTTTCCAGTGCCCGGTAGGCGCTGGTTCTTGTTCGTCTCCGGCATCGTCGTCCATACCGTCAATGTCTTCGGAGTCGTAGTCTAGCATGTCGGTTAGATCGTCGACAGCGGCTACCAAGTGGGTGGTGGGTGGGCTTTGAAATTCTTCATCGTCCGCATCCCAACCGTCCTGACCGCAATCCGGCCAGGGCTCTCCTGATAACGAGAGAGACTTTAGTGAATTCAGGATGTCGCCAAAGGGCGAGTGCTGAAAGATGTCCGCGGCCGTGAACTTCATAACGGGCGCCCAATCGGATTCGATTGGCAAGGGCGCGGGGGGTTCGGAGTCCGGAGAGGAGTCCGGCACCCTGGAGTCGAGGTCTTCGCAAAGGACAGGGATGGAGTTCGGCTCGATCGTCGTAGAGATTAAAGCCCCCGAGGCGGTGTCCAACCACTCGTCCTCGATCGGGGAATCCTGCTCCGGACTAAGGGTCGGAGCGGGTTACCGTGCGACCTCGAGGGCCTTTATTCGCTGCGAGCTAGATCATGCCCATCGAGACAGTTTGGCGCGCTTGGCTGCGGCTCGAATCCGTCGAAGATCAAGTCTCCGCGGATATCGTTCGTATAGTTTAAACTTCCAAATCTGACCTGATGGCCAGGGGCGTAGCTTTCGATCTGCTCCAGATGGCCAAGCGAATTGGCCCGCAGTGCAAAGCTGCCGAACACGAAGATCTGTCCGGGGAGAAAAGTCTCACCCTGGACCGCTGCGTTGTTGATGATCGGAGGAGCCTTCGCCTATCGGTGACGACACGAGGAACTCTCAATGAATGCACCAATGTCGGTGTCAAAACCTCGGATCTCGGGTAGGGGGTCCCGAATCGTGCGTCTAGGCGGATGGTAACGGAGACAAGGGACACGATGTTTTACCTGTGTTCGGGCCCTCTTGATGGAGGTAAAACCCTACGTCCTGCTTGATTAATATTGATGATGTGTGTTACAAGAGTGGATCTACCACGAGATCAAAGAGGCTAAACCCTAGAAGCTAGCCTATGGTATGATTGTTGTTAGCCCCTCTGAACTAAAACCCTCCGTTTATATAGACACCGGATAGGGTTAGGGTTACCAGAGTCGGTTACAAAGGTAGGAGATCTACATATCCGTATCGCCAAGCTTGCCTTCCACGCCAAGGAAAGTCCCATCCGGACACGGGACGAAGTCTTCAATCTTGTATCTTCATAGTCTTGGAGTCCGGCCGATGATGATAGTTCGGCTATCCGGATACCCCCTAGTCCAGAAATCCCTCACTAGGGCTACACAAAGTCGGTTACAAAGGTAGGAGATCTACATATCCGTATCGCCAAGCTTGCCTTCCACGCCAAGGAAAGTCCCATCCGGACACGGGACGAAGTCTTCAATCTTGTATCTTCATAGTCTTGGAGTCCGGCCGATGATGATAGTTCGGCTATCCGGACACCCCCTAGTCCGGAACTCCCTCAGTAGCCCCTGAACCAGGCTTCATGACGATGAGTCCGGCGCGCATGTTGTCTTCGGCATTGCAAGGCGGGTTCTTCCTCCGAATAATTTACAGAAGATTGTGAACACGAGGATAGTGTCCGGCTCTGCAAAGATAAATACCACGCACAACCGTAGAGAGAATAATATTACACAAGTTCAATCTGCTGACGTATTTAGTGGTGTGACGTCATGCCATTACCAAGCCTTTACTCGTTTTTATTGTCCCACCTCCGTGCGTTTAGCGAGGCGGTTTCCTTAACGCGTCTTGTCGAGCGAAGATCGTGTTCCCCTTATTCCGGATTCCCATCAATACGGACGTGGGTAACCCAACCATGCCCGTTGGCCTGCCTTCTCTATCGGCGAGTCCTAATCGACCACGGGTGGGCTCTTGGTATTCAAGCTCTTTATGATGAGACCAAGGCCCTCTTCTTCTTTACACCCTCCATCGAGTTCGCCTCGCTTTGAGTTCCAACACCCAAAGCTTCAGATTCAGCGCGGACTTTCGACGATGTCCGGCTCTGACCTGCACGGCCGATGGATGTCTTCCTCCGTCACAGAAGAAGATGTGCTAAAGCTGCGAGACGCCAGGTATCTGACCGGCGAGATCTCGCATAGGCTGCCTGCTCCAGGGCAGGTCATTCCCACTCCTGAGCCCGGCGAGAACGTGGCGTTCGTGTCCCACTTCCTTCGGGGTTTAGGCTTCCTGACGGACCCCTTTGTGCGGGGGCTCATATTTTATTATGGGCTTGATTTCCATGACTTGAATCCGGAGTCCATCCTCCATATCTCGTCATTCATTGTCGTATGTGAGGCCTTCCTCCATATTACCCCCACTTTGGATTGTGGCTCAAGACCTTCAAGGTGGAGCCAAAGATTATCAAGGGGCAGCAAGCGGAGTGCGGAGGGGCGGTCATAAGCAAATGTGTTGATGCTCCGTGGCCCGAGGGCTCTTTTCAAGAGGAGCTTGGTTGGCAACGGGAGTGGTTTTATATCACCGCTCCCAGGGGCACCAAATGGGCAGCACTCCCTGCCTTCCGCTCAGGTCCACCACAGCGGTTGGCATCATGGGTCAACAAGGGGCTCGACTGGGGGGCCGTCCAAGGACGTTCCCCTGCTGCAGGGCCGTATTCGAGATCTCCAGGAAAGAGGGATCAATCTGGTTGCAGTGGCACAGGTTATGGTGATCCGACGCCTTCAGCCCTGCAAAGGTCGCCCCCTCCGCCTGTGGGAATTCAATCCGAAGGGACCACGAGCTCTCCAAAATTGTATGGGCACGATGCTCGTGGAGATGTATAAACTGTTCTTCGGATCACAAGAGAAGTGTCCGGACTTGACCGAGGACGCAGGACTAAGCTGCAATCGCCCAGATACTCAAGTAAGTAGTCCTGTAACCGGACAAGCTGTTCATTCATTTATTTCATATATATATGCCCTTTAAAGGAGCCGTTTCTTGAACAGGAGTGGATAGCCAAGGCAAAGTTAATAAGGTGTCACTCCTCCCAGAGACCACGCCGGATCCCATGTTGACCAAGATGTTGAAGGTCGTGCCTTTTGAAGAAGACGAAGGGGGGAGCGGGGAAGCAACCGCCTCTGCGAAGGAGGATATCAAGGAAGGAGGGATTAAGAGTCCCACCTTCCGAGGAGAGAAGAGGACCGCTTCGGAAGATCCGGAGGTCATGGCCTCAAAGAGGGGGAAGGAATCTTCGGCAGAGAGTCCGGCTCTGGGAAGTAACCCAGCCGCATTATTTCCCCAAGGGGATCAGCCCTCTAGCCAGCCGTAAGTAAAAAGAAGGGGTCTTCTAAATAAGGAACATCCCTATATTTATTCATGAGGATAACCAAAGTTGTTCCTTGTAGTTCGGACTTAAGCCCTTCTCGGCAGAGCTCGTCTTCGGGGGATCTTCTTCTGGAGATGATGGAGAGCGAAACGCCTCCACCTGTCGCACCCTCATGTGAGGCGGACGACCCGGAGGTGTCGTCGCGGAGGGTTCCCCCAAGTCCGGCGGGGCCGGAAGGTCCGGCACCAAGTGGCGTGCGGTCGGAGGAGCTGAAGGATCTGCTCGGGCGAGTGGCTATTTCAGAGGATCACCGTGCTCTATTGGGTACGGTGATTGAAAGAATTGCATCCGCGGAGAGCGGATTGCATGAAGCCGTCAGAAGCTTACTGACGGGGTTTGAGGTACGCAAAAATGATGTACCTTCTGACAGTTATGCATATAAAATGCGCCTGTATAGATAGTAGCCCCTGAGACTTGGTATGTTGTCAAAATTGACAATGTGCCGAGGATCAAATTCTCAGTTATAACATATCGCCGCTCCTGAACAGGTGGCGGGGCGTCTAGAGGCCAGCCGGACTGCTGAATATGCTGATCTAAAGCGGCAACTTGACGAGGCGGATCACGGACATCGCATTTGGTCAATAAGCGGTTTGACGAGTCACAAGGTATGCGACCTCTATGCGGACACCTTGTAAGGGAGCTTGACGCCCATGTCTTCTTGTTTGTATGCTTAATGCAGATGGTGCCGCTGCCGTGGAGGAGCTGGGCGTAACTTCGCCCGAGCGAAAGAGCAAGCCAGAATTAGTAATGCGGCCAGAAGGCGGCCAAGAGCTAGAAGTGAACGAGCTGCTCCTTTGCCAAAGCAAAGAGGAGATGGCCGCTATGGACAACAAGTTAAGGAATACTACCGATCGCTGCGAGGTTCTTGAAAAAGAACGTCAAGCGGAACAAGAGGGCCTAAAGAAGGCCGCCGCTGAATCCAAGAATGCCCAATCGGCTTTGAGAGCTGCCAAGGAGGAGCTGAGTCAGGCCGGGGCAGTTGTGCTGGAAAACCGTTTCTGCTGCGGAGGAAATATACAGATCCAAAGTATGCTCAGTTCGATAAATTGTGGAGTTCAGAGGATGCTTATCTGGACTTGGCGGCGAAGCGCCGTGGACGCGGTTGAGCACTTCCGGCCGGAAGGGGCACGAAGGGAAGAGCTATATTGGTCGCAATTCCATAGTCCGTAGGCGTCCTCTGCCACCGACCGATCGGTTGGCTGAATGGGCCGAGCTGAATCGATTGTCCGGATTTGCCATGAAGCATGTCTTGACTCACTTGTGGCCGGACGGACCCCACCGAAGAAAGCTATTTTGGTTTAGTGCAGCAGTTTCTTGATGCGGTGCAGCGTATCGGCGCAATGAAGCGATCGGCGTGTATTGAGGGAGCGCGGATGGCTCTTGCCCGTGTCAAGACATACCGGCAGAGATGAAGGCCACCGACGTCGCATCCCGTGATTCGGACAGAGGTCGAGTACCTGCCGAGCACTACTTTGAAGAAGTCTCTGCCGGCGCTCGTTTAATAGAGACGCAAAGGTTTCGAAGGATATTATGTTTAAATGACATGTATGATTTGTGAAAACAATGTTTCAATGTAATATAAGTGATTTTTATACTTGTGCGTTCAAGTAGTAAACTACTCCTTTGTCTTGCCGTTTATGTATATGTGTATATAACTGAAAGATGGCAGTCCTTGGTTTAGCCCCCACGCACATAGTGCGGGGTGTTTAAAAAGCGCTTTTTCACACTTAATCCAGCGTCTTGGTCCTGTTAAGGAGGTGATAGCATAGCAAACCAGGCAACCGAACTATAATGCTTTATCACTTTCACTTAGCCATAGGAGTTCGAGGGTGGGGCTACTATATAGCCCCTGGGGGCACCGCACTCTCCCGAATTTGGGATGCGTATGTGCCTGACCGAAAACCGGTCCTTCGTTAATGCGGAGGAATCCTAAACATTCCTGTGAGTCATCGAGTGGTTGACCAGTCTCTCGCTATATCATGACAGTCAGTTTTCGGCTTTCTCTCCTGAGGTGCTCGCCCGGCCGAACCGGGCACAATCGCAGAGTTCTCCACAGTGCCGTTAGCCTGAAAACGGAACGTAAGGAGCAAAACACAGAGCCAGCAACCCAACATTTGACCAAAGACATGATTCGAGCTGATGCATATAAGGCCTAATCTCGAGACGCCGAATACTCCCTAAGGTATTCGGTCTTTATGAAAATGGGAAGAATAATGCCCTAAGCCCACGGTGTCTAGAATCGCAGCATAAAAAATTCTGGTGCGGCCAATGCCAAAGCACCAGCCTCCTCCTCGGTTATATTAAGGAACCGGGGGGATGTATATCAACAAGAGATAGTGAAAAAAGGTTTACGCAGGGTCTTAATCTGAAAAGAATCCTTGCAACGGGTCCCTACTGCACGTCTGCGCCTGTGTCTCCGTTGTGCCGTATCCTGGACGGGTGTAGCACGTTGTTCATCTGTAAAAGAGAGGAACTTAGTTTGAAAGAAAAAGGGTCGTGCGAAAGGTGTACTTAATATTAAATAAACAGAGTACGGTTCGAAGAATTAAATAAAATAGAGCTTTATTGTCTCTTGTTATACATGTATGCGGCCCCTCATATGGGGGTATGCCGCTAGTAGGCGCCTGACTCGTCTAACCGAGTCCGGGGTTTGAATGACCGATTCCGGTTCTTTGCCTAGCAGAGCCGGAAAGCTGTGGGGCTATCAAGGCAGTCTCCCGTTCTTCCGTGCTCAAGTGACACTTAATACTTCCTTTTAACGAGATGATGCCGCGTGGACCGGGCATTTTAAGTGTTAGAGATGCATAATGCAGTATTGCGTAAAAGCGAGCGAAAGTTGTACGCCTCAGTAGTGCTTAAGGGCTACTACTGAATGGGGCGATGGGGAGTGAGCTTTCTACGACGTGGGTTGTCGGATGAACCAAACACAACCTCTAGTGGTACAGAGCCTGTATAATAAAGAAGGTCTGGTGTCATTCCTTTGAAGGAAGTGCTGCTATAGCGAATTTTGGTAGGTTCTATCCCCATTATGCGGACGGTGTCCTGGTATGGCAGGTGCCGCGCTGTGTGTTATCACATGAAGTGAGTTCACTGTTTTGACTTCTAGTGGGAAAGTCTTACATTTTCCGGAGTGCTGCTTTTGGGTTTCGTCACTTTCACTTGGTGTGTCGAGCCCCTTGTTTTCGGCGTTAAGTCGGCGGACTGCTTGAAGACCCAACAATCTGTGGGTATGGTTTGCGGGCTTCCCGGAGGTACCATGTATTTGACCACGGTCTATCCGAGAATCTTGTTTAGGTTGGATAGCTCGTCACCGTTATCCTTTAGGGCAGAGTTTTGTTGTTCGCCGAGAGCTTTTGAATCCGGCGTTGACCGCCCGTACTATTTGGGCCATTTTCCTTATTCCGCGCTGATCTTTTCTGCGTCGTGATTTCCATTTCCATCCCTGATTTCGGATGTACTCGGGTCACTGGTGTCGCATCTAGCCAGCCATTTGTCTTCCCATGCGCAAAAGCGGGTCATGAGGCTTGTTAATGCGGCCATTGTTCTTGGCTTTTCTTGGCCGAGGTGTCTGGCGAGCTATTCGTCTCGGACATTGTGTTTGAAAGCTGCCAAGGCTTCAGCGTCCGGACAGGCGACTATTTCGTTCTTTTTAGTAAGGAACCTGTTCCAGAATTTCCGGGCTGACTCTCCGGGCTGTTGAGTTATGTGACTTAGATAAATACTGCGTCCGAGGGCGGACGTAGGTCCCCGAAAATTTTCCCGAAATGCATCCTCGAGCTCTTCCCAGCTTCCAATGGTATTTTCGGGAGGCTCTTAAGCCAATGCCGAGCTGGCCCTTTGAGTTTAAGGGTAAGTATTTTACGGCGTGGAGATCATCTCCTCTAGCCATGTGTATGTGGAGGATGTAATCCTCAATCCGCACTCTGTGGTCTGTTGTTCCGTCGTATGCCTCTATGTTTACGGGTTTGAATCCCGCTGGAAATTCATGATCCAACACCTCATCAGTGAAACATAGGGGGTGTGCGGCGCTCCTGTATTTGTGTGTGCCGTGGTTTTCGGAATTTTGGCGTGTTGCATTGCTTTGACGAGCGTGCCTTCTTGGCCCATAGATGGACCTAACTGGGCCATCCTTTTGATGTGAATCCTTAGGCGGATCGCATATTGGCTTGTGTGCGGCACCATTCGCCGCTCTCTTTTTGCCCTGAGGTCGTCCATCCGACCGGGTGGCCTTCTTGCTTTTTAATTGTGGGGGCTCTAAGGCCTCCTCGTCGAATTCGGGCAGTAGCTTTCTTTTCGGGTAGCTCTTTGTTCGGCGACTGTCGCCGTACTTATCTGCGGTGCTGAATACTTTGCTCCATCTAATCCTGAGTGCATCTTCCGCTGTTTTGAGCTTCATACGCTTTTTTTCAGGCTCTGTAGCGATGGCGAGCCTTTTCTGTAGGTCATTTTGCTCCAATGGTTTGTCCGGAGTGAGGTCGTCCGGACTGTTTTCTTCGCCGGGGACAGATTGTTTATCCAAGTTGTCTTGTTCGGACGATTGCTCGATAGCTTGTTCGTTGTCCACCGGTTCGCCCTGCTCTATGGTTGGGTCTTTGTTGAGGCGGGACTTTGTTTGGCGTTTACGTTGCCGTTTTGACTGCTTTTCGAGGGATTTATCCTTCGTGGTGTCCCGTTGTTCCTCGTCTTCATTTCCTTTAGGTGTATCCACCATGTATACATCATGGCATGAGGATGTCCAGCATCCTATAGGTGCTGGTTCATTGTTGTCTCCTACATCGTCGTCCATACCGTCGATGTCTTCGGAGTCGAAATCGAGCACGTCGTGTAAGCTTTCGGCGATGGCTATGAAGTGGGTGGTGGGTGGGCATTGAATTTCTTCATTGTCCGCATCCCAACCTTCCTGTTAAGTAGTCCGCCAGGGCTCTCCGGATAAAGAGAGAGACTTTAGTGAATTCAGGATGTCGCCAAAGGGCGAGTCTTTGAAAAGATGTCCGCGCCGTGAACTCCATAACAGGCGCCCAATCGGATTCGATTGGCAAGGGCGCGGAGGGTTGAGTCTGGAGAGGAGTCCGCACCACAGTCGAGGTCTTCGCAGCGACAGGGATGGAGTTCGGCTCGATCGCCGTAGAGATTAAAGCCCCCGAGGCGGTGTCCAACCACTCGTCCTCGACCGGGGAATCCGGCTCCGGATTAAGGGTCGGACCGGATTCTGGTGCGGCTTCGAGGCAATCGCTCGGCTGCGAGCAAGATCATGCCCATCGAGACAAAGTCTGCGACGCTTAGCTGCGGCTCGAATCCGTCGAAGATCAAGTCTCCGCGGATATCGGCCGTATAGTTTAAACTTCCAAATCGACTGACGGCCGGGGCATAGCTTTCAATCTGCTCCAGATGGCCAAGCGAATTGGCCCGCAGCGGCAAAGCCGCCGAACACGAAGATCTGTCCGGGAGAAAAGTCTCACCTGGACCGCGTCGTTGTTGATGATCAAAGGAGCCATCGGGCCCGTTGGTGGCGACAGAGGAACTCTCAATGAAAGCACCAATGTCGGTGTCAAACCGGCGGATCTCGGTAGGGGTCCCGAATCGTATGCGTCTAGGCGGATGGTAACAGGAGACAAGGGACACGATGTTTTACCCAGGTTCGGGCCCTCTTGATGGAGGTAAAATCCTACATCCTGCTTGATTAATATTGATGATGTGTGTTACAAGAATGGATCTACCACGAGATCAAAGAGGCTAAACCCTAGAAGCTAGCCTATGGTATGATTGTTGTTTTTTCCTATGGACTACAGCCGTCCAGTTTATATAGACACCGGAGAGGGCTAGGGCTACACAAAGTCGGTTACAAAGGTAGGAGATCTACATATCCGTATCGCCAAGCTTGCCTTCCACGCCAAGGAAAGTCCCATCCGGACACGGGACGAAGTCTTCAATCTTGTATCTTCATAGTCTTGGAGTCCGGCCGATGATGATAGTTCGGCTATCCGGACACCCCCTAGTCCAGAACTCCCTCATGTACCATATGCTCATAACCATTGACATGAAAAGTGACATTGCTTTGTTGCAATCAATAACAGCCCCGGCAGTGTTCAAAAAGGGTCTACCAAGGATGATCAGCATACTGTAGTCCTCGGGAATATTAAGAATAACAAAGTCCGTTAAGATAGTAACATTTGCAACCACAATAAGCACATCCTCACAAATACCGATGGGTATAGGAGTTGATTTATCAGCCATTTGCAAAGAGATTTCGGTCGGTGTCAACTTATTCAATTCAAGTCTATGATATAAAGAGAAAGGCATAACACTAACACCAGCTCCAAGATCACATAACGCAGTTTTAACATAGTTTCTTTTAATGGAGCATGGTATAGTTGGTACTCCTGGATCTCCAAGTTTCTTTGGTATTCCATCCTCAAAAGTATAATTAGCAAGCATGGTGGAAATTTCAGCTTCCGGTATCTTTCTTTTATTAGTAACAATATATTTCATATACTTAGCATAAGGAGGCGTTTTAAGCATATCAGTCAAACGCATACGCAAAAATATAGGTCTAATCATTTCAGCAAAGCGCTCAAAATCCTCATCATCCTTTTTCTTGGATAGTTTGGGAGGAAAGGGCATGGGTTTCTGAACCCATGGTTCTTTCTTTACCATGTTTCCTAGCAACAAAGTCTCTCTTATCATAACGTTGATTCTTTGATTGTGGGTTATCAAGATCAACAGCAGGTTCAATCTCTACATCATTATCATTACTAGGTTGAGCATCAACATGAACATCATTATTAACATTATCACTAGGTTCATGTTCATCACCAGATTGTGTCTCAGCATCAGAAATAGAAATATCATTGGGATTCTCAGGTGTGTCTATAGCAGGTTCACTAGCATGCAAAGTCCTATCACTTCTCTTCTTCTTTATATTACTAGGACTAGGTGCATCAGTATTAATTCTTTGAGAATCTTTGACGGTGTCCTGGACGAGGGGGTACTCACCACGTCATCTCCCGATCTGTTAGATTGGACCGATGACCCCCATGGCCGTATACTCATGGGCCAGTCCGGACAGCTGTCACATACAAGGAAGATTCCGCAAGACTTGGCGATCAAGACAAGGACTCCTCACCCACCAGTATATTCGGCTAGGACTCTTGTTATCCTAGGCCTCTGGTGCATTATATAAACCGAGGCCAGGCTAGTCGATAGAGGGATACAACAATCATACCATAGGCTAGCTTCTAGGGTTTAGCCTCTCTAATCTCGTGGTTGATCTACTCTTGTACTACCCATATCATCAATATTAATCAAGCAGGAGTAGGGTTTTACCTCCATCGAGAGGGCCCGAACCTGGGTAAAAACATCGTGTCCCTTGTCTCCTGTTACCATCTGCCTAGACGCACACTTCGGGACCCCCTACCTGAGATCCGCCGGTTTTGACACCGTCATTGCTGCTTTCATTGAGAGTTCCTCTGTGCCGTCGCCATCAGGAAGGATGCCTCATCCCGTCTTTAAAGATGGTACTGTTGCTAAAGGAGCTTTGGCTATCGGCCAAAATCTCCGGCTAGGCGGTTTTCTTATGACCGCCTGTTCGGCCGCCGCGCCGACGATGACTTCTCGGGTCATCGAAAGCAATCTTCACGTCAACTCGGAACTCGTCGAAAGCGGTTAGATCCGACGGAGCTCTCTTCCTTAAACGAGCTCCTGGATCGCATCGCCACCCCGGGAGTCGCTACAGACTACGATCAGATTGGGCCTAAACCCGATCTAAGAGAGATTAACTCTCCCCAGGTCACCCATCACGTTGCTGTGGTGGAGGAACAATGCGGCGACCCTTCATCTATCTTAAGGACTAGCTATGTCCGGATTCCCGATCCCTCCAAGCCGGATAACCGCGGAGGGGAGGACGTCACTCAAGACCTGAACTTAGAGTCAGGCAACGGGCTAGATTCATTGGACAACATCCAAGAATCCAAACTTCCGAGTTCGTAAACTCCTTGGCCCTTGAGTCTCAGATTGGGTGAGTCCCGAACACATCCCACTAAATTTAAAATCTTTTGAACATGATCTTCAATATCATGCTGGTATCAAACCAGTCCGGCAATATTGCTCCACGACTGCCGACCTACGCTAGACACGTCGTCACTTTGTTGAGCCGAGCTCAACTTCTTTGGATCATCATCTCGGCAAGCCGAACAAGAGTCCGGCAACGCGAAGGATAAATCATCACCAACATCGCCGCCCCACGGATTACACGGAGCGGACATACCGGCATCACCGCACGGTCGCTTCATCAAGCCAGCATCGACCACGTCACGACCTGCATCGGCAGGACCGCACTATTGCTTCTTCAAGCTGGTGTCCATCGCGCCGACCTACTTCGACATCTCAGCTGGACCGCGGGCTTCGCCATCTCTTCATCAACATACTCCGGACACTTCGGCGTCACTAGCCGACCAGCTCCGTCACGTTAGCTGGACCGAGGGCTTTGCCTCGGCGAGCCAACCTTTGCCAGCATTGCCATGCCGTCGTTTTATCGCCCATCAGGCAATGGGTGCGCGGATCGAGTCCCAATTTTGGGAATCACCTTCCTTCGGATTGCTACAACAAATAAACCAGGTCTATCAAATGGTGGCCGCATTAACGACAGCCGCATGGTGGTTCGGTCAGTTTCCATACATAGTCCGGCGAACGCCGCATCCGGAGCTCGGACCGACCTGTGAATTCAGGCTTGGCCACGCCTTTACCGCATCACGTAGACGCCCTGCATCGACATTGACTTCGGCGCCAGGCCATATTCCTTTTATTACTCACTTTGCATAAATTATTTATTATGCAACGATTTTTTTAATTATCATTATTACTATTATCTCCGGTTTGCACCATTTTTTGTGCACAGGAAAATGATCCTGGGACTTCGGCGTCACTCTGTTGGTCTACATTGACCGTGCTATGTCACCACTTCGGCGTGTCGAGCTCTCCGCTCCGCCACCTCGGGACCGGCTTGGGGGATGGAACCTTGTCCCGTATCAAGCTCGGACCGCGTCATCAATACCGAACACATTAACTAGCTAAGTCGCTTTCATGCTCAAAGCTTTAATTTCTAACTTGTGTTCGGTTCGACCAAGCATTATACTTTTTTGGAAAAATGTTGCTTGTAATTTTTTTCTTGTCCAAACTTTGTTTGTGACGCATAAATTCGAATACCCAATTCATTTGGGGGCTTCCTTCATGAAGCTTTTCCTCTCTTACTGCTATCTGATCGTCTAAATACCATAAATTCGAATACCCAATTCATTTGTGACGTCATTATAACATTGGAGACAATCATGGTTGCATCTTGTGTGGAGGTACAGAGGAAGAAACTGTCGAGCACATGATTTTTACGTGTCATTTCAGTTTAACTTGTTGGGACACTTTGAACATCAACTGGACAACTAATGGAGATCGTCTCAATTGGATCAAAGAAGCAAAAAACAGCATGGCACAATCCAATGTTCATGGAGATCTTCCTATGCGCCTCCTGGAGTCTTTGGAAAGAAAGAAATAACAAACACTTCCGAAGGATAAACCCCACGCTAGGCTCATGGGCAAGAAGATTCATAGAGGATTTCTCTCTACTCAGACATAGAGCCAAAGAGAAGCACAGAACATTTGTTTCCTCTTTTGCCCAAACTTTTGTTGTAGCATAACCTTGTATTCTCCTTGGTTTCCCATCTCTAGCTTAGTTTGTCAATGGCTATGGATGTAAGGTTATGACCTTGTAAGAACTTTTTTTGATACTTTAATATACACAGTAGGAGCCTCTCCTACTGTTTTAACTGTAAAAAAAAGCTCTTCCTCTTGCATATGATTATACTTGTATGGCTTCATTCCTTGTTCATGTATTACGCCACAATATGCACCATATTGACTTAAGCGATTTGCAAGCTAGGTTGCCTCGCTCATGTGTTTACCCCTACGTTCCCGATTGTTCGGCTAGGGAGTAAAGGGAGCACCTCTGCGATTGTCACGATCGGGTCATCCGAGCCGGACCTCGGACTGGGTGAAGCTGAAAGCTAGCACTCTTATAGTTTTCAATGATGGTCGGCACACAACGGAACTCATGAGTACAAAAAATCTATTGCACAAGTCTCATAATAACAATGAGCCTTTGAAGAAAGGTATCGATTGGGGGTACTATTTTCTTCAAGATGCTTCTTACACTTCGCAATAATATAGCATAAGTTCCCTGGCGCTTTGCACATTACTGACCTTATGGCCTGATTGCTGGTTATTGGAAACACCGTCGATATTCTCGACAGATGGAGTACATAACACTTTTCGGTCCTTGACCGAAGAGGGAGAAGCCGACGGTCGGTTAAGACGCGTTTAAAGTTCGGTTGAACATAGATATGATATATGTACTTCGGTACATACAATCATTCTTTTACCCAAGTCACTTGGGGGCTCTTAAATTTATATGAGCCGTTTTATGATAAGTGTTCTTCTTCTTAGTCGTTGCAAAGTTTTATTATTCTTATTATTATTATCTATCACTCCTTTTTCGACACGGCGTGTGGTCACTGGCAGGGAGCCTAATTTCTCTCTCAAAGCCGCTAGAGTTTAGTTTGCTAAACTGGCCTAATGAGAAGTACTCCGCCCTCGGGATAGGAGGTTGAAGCCATAGGCTGACCCGCTTGAAGTCTTGAGATAGGATGTATCATGTTAAAGCACGACAGAAGCACTTCTTTTGCTAAGGCCAATTTTCAGATTGGCACCGA
This sequence comes from Aegilops bicornis, assembly GCA_021605145.1. Classification (NCBI taxonomy): domain Eukaryota; kingdom Viridiplantae; phylum Streptophyta; class Magnoliopsida; order Poales; family Poaceae; genus Aegilops; species Aegilops bicornis. The sequence goes on along the minus strand of CM038674.1, from coordinate 227,910,156 downwards.
ACACTTGATCTCGTTCAGACGTCAAGTTTTTACTAACGTTTTTTGGTTTTCCAAGCTTATAGCACCTTTTAAACTATTTGTGTGTTTTCAGCACAAGTCTCGCAGTGCAATGCCGGACACCTTTAGAGATTCGGCAAAAAAATTCTCGGATATTGCTATATATGCATCGGTTTCGAATTGTGTCTTTGGTCAATAGTTGGGTTGCCTGGCTCCTGCGCTTGCCTCCTACGTTCCGCTTTGATCGGCTAGGTGTGCAAAGGGAGAACCACTGCGATTGTGCTTCCAGCTCACATGGTTAAGCACCTCAGTGGAGAAAGCCGAAAACTGACTGTCACACTAAGCGTAAACTGGTCAGCGATCCGATGACGGTGTTAAGCGATGGGCCATTCATAACAATGGCGAAGTGTTCTGACTTGATCTCGACTGTCGCCGAACACTACCGGGGGATATTAACAGGCCTCCCAAACTAAATCCTCGATATTTTGCTCTTACATTGGAGCTGAGGTTTCATGATCATGCTTAGCATGACAACCCAAAGAAAGGAACCGATAGCGGGACTATTTTTTTTGGAAGACATTTCTTCTGTTAAACAGTAATATAACATATCTCTCTACGTACCTTTGTTTATAAAACCGTATGGCCAGATTGCCTTGTTTGTTGTAAATCTTTGCCCTCATAAAGGCTTTATAAAGTAGGACAAACACTCCTCGGCTATTGGCCGAGGAGGTGGAAGCCGATGGTCGGTCAACAAAGTTTTGTGCAATGTGGACCCGAGCATTAATGACGTAAACACTACTAGAAATACCACTACTAATGGCGCACCTAATATGGCCATTAATGGCGCATCACTGGTGCGCCATTGATAGCACGACATTAGTAATTTTTACTAATGGCGCACCACCTGGTGCGCCATTAGTATCTGGTATACTAATGGCGCACCACCTGGTGCGCCCTTAGTATATCTTGAGGGTGCGCCATTAGTATGCCTCCGGGGCATGTATACCAGTGCTTTGGCATACTAATGGCGCACCACCTGCAGATGCGCCATTAGTAACGCAGCATACTAATGGCGCACTACCGGTGATGAGCCATTAGTATGCCTTTGTCATACTAATGGCGCCTTTATCATGTGATGCGCCATTAGTATGAATATTAGGTTTTTTTATTTTTTATTTTCTGTTTTTTGCACAGGTTACAAAATGTATAATTTGACAAAATATAGACAGCACACATCAACAATAGATTCATCAAATACAATAGAAGATTAGTCTTTGAATACAATTCATCATATTAGTCTCCGAATACAATTCATCATATTAGTCTCCGAATTGAAAAGACCGAACAAAGATAGAACATTATATTACAAGTCTCGAGACCGCGAGTAGCGAAGTTTATCTTCGCATTACAAGTCGATATCGATCATCTAAACTACCATCACATAGAAGAGAGCTGCGGTCATCATGATGAGCATCATCACGATGAAACTTCGTCTTCATCCGGTTCCTCCAACGCTCCTCCTCTCCCGCTAGATAGCGGGCGTATCTAGATTCGCCTCGGCCCTAGTGGTGTACCCTTTGTAACTTGTTACCGCTGAATCGGTGAACCTGTCTCCGACACTCCTCCCGATCATCGTGAACTCCGGAACCTTATCCTTGTACACGTCATACGTCGGCATCGCTATGCACTAGCCAAACGAAACGTTAGTACCAATTCACGAGACAATACATAAGCAATATATAAGTATGCAACAGAGCGATCGGAAGAGAAAAGCAAGACATTAATAGCATCGATTACATCTAAGTTGAGCGACTCTCGAAACCAAAGAGACATACTACACTTTCATTAAAGTTTAATTACAACCTGAGCCATTCGATGTTTCTGAACTAGTCAACTCGACTCTAGGGACCGGAGCGTTGTTGAATCCTCCGTCTCTCGTGGGAGTGAGGAAAGAACGGGCGTGGTCATCCTGCATTTGTAGCATTGTGTCGATGTCATCCTTTGTTGGACGGTTGATTTCTGAGGTAGAACTGCCCCGAGGTACGAAGGACATCTTGATGGATGATTTCCGCAAACTCCATTTGGATGCGAAAGAATTCTTGTCGGAGGTCCGCGTCTGGATTGCCGACACGCTCGCGGCCCAATCTTGGAGTTTACTCGGTAGCGAAGTTGATGATGGTCCCTCACGATCGCCTCGCATGTGATGGATGGCGTAGTAGGCACCCTTCGACCGCCAGCGGTGCTTGACGCAGCGTAACGTCGTGTTGTGGGAGAACACGTGCTTGCCGTGCTACGAATAGGCCTGGTGAAGGTGCCTCCAGATTTGGCGTGGCGGGAGAACATCATCAAGAACCTTCTTGACATTTGTGTAGTCTACGTTCGATCGACGGTCCGGTCGAAATACGTGGCCATGGAATATTTGGGGCTTAGGAGGATGAGCGTGCAACGTGTGTCACTGCAGAAAACACGGAATGTTAAAAGAAAAGCGATCGAAATGTAAGAATTCATATGTTACGGGCGGTTGAGGGAGGACTTACTCGGGAAAGTAAGGCACGAGGAAGTTATCCTTATCTTGGTTTGCCGTAATGGCGCCTTCGAGGTAAGAACTTGCGACTTGTCGGTCCCCAGCGCTGCCCAAGATCTTGGCACGCATGTAGAAGGGGTCGACTATCACGATGTCCGGGGTCTTGTCGCGAATGATCCGCATCTCCATACTCAGCGAAAATAGCCGAACGAAGGTGTAGTGCAGCGGATGAAGGTTCAACATATAGCGTGGATGTCATCAAAACGCAGGACGATCGTCGCCCGATGGAGTTATCCACAAAGCCCTTGCCCTCCGGCACCTTGGCCGCGAAAACCGGGTATGCCACATCCTTCTCCACGAGACGCCGCTTCTCCAAAGAAAGAACAACATCATGCAGACTCCGCATAGCACCGGTTGCAGCATTGAGCATATTTAGTCGGTAGCATCGCCCTACCGCCACATGCACCTTCCTCGAGATATCCTGCGGTGAAGGTGGCCCGTCCCCGAGCACGGATCGTACTCGGTGCGGCTGGCTCGCACCCTTCTTAGTCTTTCTTTTGCGTGCCTTCTTCTTCTCCTGTAATGGGACCGAGTTTTGCTCACAGACCGCCTTCTTGAGTGTGTTGGGGCTGATAATATTCGCACCTCGCCTATATGAGGCTCGGTGAAGTCGGCATTGAGGCGTCTCACGAGAGCTGAACGCCAGACGGCGCTTTGTTGCAACTTGGCTTCTCCAGCAGTGCGAGCTAGATCGCACACGTCTTTTGTTGGGTTTGGTTCTTGAGAAGGAGGCCCCATGAAGTCGCCATCGTACCCATGCTCGGCAAAATCTTGATCGGCGTTGCCAAATGTATCATAGTCGTCGTCGTCGTCATTACGATCACATGCCATATGCATGTTTGGATCCGATGGCATAGGGATGTCCGGCACCGTTCTGGCGGTCTTGCCATGGGCCGACTTGGCGCCAACCGATGGCGGTGTTGTCTTTGGGGTGGTGTCCCCGCCCCAAACGAATCTGGCTCTTGACCAAAGCTGGGGCCAGCTCATGCAGGCGCTGAGGGTCATGTCGTCATCATCGTCGGCCCCGACGGGTCGATTCGGAGGTAACAAGTCGTCGCAGCCTTGCAGCACCCGAACCAGTTGTACCGTAAACAAGTTGGGTGGCATCCGGGTACCGTGGAACAAGGGTTGCCCGGTTGAGCGATTTTGCCCTTGGCGACATCGACCAACTCGTTGTTCACGAAGTGGAGGAGAGTGCAGGAACGTCGGCGACGCCCTGCGAAAACATGTAGGGCGTCAGGGATGCCCAGTCAAAGGCAAGGAGATGAAGTCCTCGGCCGAGAGAGGCTTAATTAGTTACCGTGATGATGGCGTCGAGCTCGGCTAATGTAGAGGCACTACCAACAGCGGGCGTGCAGTTGACGGAGGGGCCGCTTGCTGCAGAGGTGCCGGCCGGCGTACACCCGGTGCATTAAGCTCCGTGCGGCGTCGGAGACACCAATGCCGCCTCGCCGGAGGCACCAATGGCCCCGCCATCGCATTATGCGAGTTGCTGGCCGTGAAGCTAGGAATCGGGGCAGCCTGTTGGCGCCCGCAATCCACGCACTCAACCCCGAGATCAAGGTAGGCACAAGGCGGTGATCGTCGCTCCGAGTCGTTGTTCCACTTGCTCTTGGACAATCTCCGAATCCGCGCCACCTGTGCCTTGAGTTCTTGAACCTCTCGCGCTGGCTTTCCGAGCTGGTCTTTTTCTCCTTCCGCACACCAGCGGTATAGTATGACCCCATTTTGTCGACAAGCCTTTGCCGGCCACCACGACCAGGTGACGTCGACTTCTTGAGCTTATCCTTGTTCTTCATTACATTCAACCCCCTATTTAGAGTGGTGTCCCAAGGGTTGCTCTTAGTCGACCCAGCCATCGCTTTTCGATCGCTGCGGAAGGAATGTGAACCATTTAGAAATTTGGCTTCATTAATAAGAATGCAACCATATGGAGCAAATTACGCGGGGGAGTATTCCTTAACAGAACAAGCTCAAGCTCACTTGTCTTCGGATCAGTGGTAAGCTCCTTTGTTTTCGGGTCATTCTTGTACCGGCCCTGACAAAGTTCTGATGCACTTGTCACCGTATGTATCGAAGAGGCGGTAGGCCTTGCTCGGCACGGTCAGCCTCCTCCTTGTCCCATATAGGCTCCGCCACTCTGTAACCGCCGGGACCGAGTGTGTGTTCCCCTATGTTCAGCTCCCGCATTTGTTTCCCCCGCTCACTTGATTGGGAGCTTGCGGTGCTCGAGCAATTGATCTTGAAGTCGTTGTAGTCATCTTCGGTGATCGAAGGATTTTTCTCCTTGATCTTCTCATAACTCTCACCTTTCTCGATCATTCTCTTCACATTGCTTTTCCAAGTAGACAGGGCCTTGCTCATCTTCGTGAGGGCAGCATTGTTCACTTTATTCCCTTTGAGGCTTGTGTTTTCAAATTCAGCGGGGAACTTGTATCGTTCGTGCAGCTTCGTGAAGAGGAGGTTGCCCAAATTCCCTCGGTCAGGATGCCTCAGGTTCTCGGTGTTGATCGAGACGGTGCTCCGGACAATGCACCCGAGCTGAAGCGAGTACCCCTTGACTATTCGTTGGGCGCCGTTGGATTCCCGTTGGAGTCCACTTCAAGAACTTCCTCCTTGAGGGTGCGGAGCACGATCAGGCGCCAGTCCTTCCGTTGCCTCTTGGTGGCTGCCATCTGTGCGTGCGCCGCCATCATCGATGGTGGCATCCTCGGCGGCACCATCGGTGGTGGCATCGGTGTGGTCATCCTCGGCGGCACCATCCGTGGTCTCGTGGATCGGTGGGGAAGGCGGCGGCCTCATACAAGTGAGGTTGTTCCTCCATCTCTGGGACAGCTCCCAGAATGCCTTGCCGCCCGAACCCCGGCCTCATCGTTGTGGGCCATGTTTCTCTCTAAATAGAAACAAAGTTTGGTCAAAAAGTTGGTTATTGTCAAGGAACAAGATCATGGTCTCATCATTTAGGGTTTGTCGACACGAGGCATCCTAAAATCTAAGCTTTTATCATTGAGGGTTTTTCGGCGCCAAGGCACCCTAAAAGCCTAACTTTTCATCATTTTGGTTTTATCGACACCGAGGCACCCTAAAAGCCATGCATTAGTCACAAATGCCGGGGCACTTGATCCTACTTAATTAACTACTAAGATACCCGGCCCATGCATTAGTCACAAGTACCCCATATGTCCTATTTTTAGCAAAGTCATGCTAAAATTTACGGAAAATTTCAGCATGACCTTTGCTGAAAATAGGACATATGGAGTACCCGAATTTGCCGGAGCGGAAGTTAATCGACATTCCGGCAAACTCAAGGGCCTCTCGGGGTACCTGCAAAATCATCACGACACGATGGTGGGAGACAAAACCCAACAAACTAGCAAAATCATCACAAATTGTTTTACATTAAAGATGATCATCATCTTTACAAGTCTTTCTCAATGTGATCACAAGTAATTCAGAGGCATCACAAGTAATTCAGAGCATCACAAGGCATTAGTAGTTCAAGACATGAACAAGTTTTACAAACCCATATAAGAACAAGTGAATTCTAGTCCCATTGACACTCCTGGTTTTCTACAAACACCAAGTACTAGGGCACACAAAAGTTCTGAAATTTGTGTGCCTAACTGAATTAACTGAATTTTCGGTAACGAATAAACTGAATTTTCAAAACTGCAAGAAGCCAATTAAAAAAATCCAACAGCACTAGAACTGAGCTGATTGATGGTAGTTTTGTTCACTGTTATGAAGAGAAACTTCTTCTTGTAAGAAAGGACTTGGCGTGTGGTTTGGAATATTCAGAAATCAAGTTGAAATATAAAACCATATAGAGGTAGGTATGCTACAAGTCTACAACATATATACTAATTAATCAAGCGCAATCGAGAGACAGTTTCTTCTTCTAAGTCCATCTCACGGTTCGCTGAATTAAGAAAATACATCATCATTTTAGAAAACTTACATAAACTACTCACAACAGGAAGAAGAAGAAAAACACATTTCGAAGGAAAAACTGCATGCAAAAATAGCTTTCAACTTAACTCGAATGCTTGTATATATCATTATAAAAATTGGGTGCTAAGCGGCGCAAACTTCGATAATCATTGAGCAGCTCAACAAACTTTGAACAAGCGGGACTCATGGCCAAATTAAAGTAGAGTAATCCTACGGTGCATTTCCGATAAATCCATGGATGGATATGCGTATCACCTCTGATTGAACACAACATTTCCATTAATTTTTTCTCCAACTGGTAGTATAATAACTATACTCTAATTCAGTAAGTAATTTAATCTACGGGCCAAGACCTACAAGTAGATTAATTGACTAAGTGCGCGCATAGGACAAGTGGTAATTAATTAGCTCTTCATGGAGGAGGATAAGAGGGACCACCGGGAGGTGCCCTTCATGGCCTGCTCCCATGACCCATCAACATCAAGAGCAACCTCCCAAGGTTCACGACCCATCCCTCAATCAAATCTCAACCTTTTGTTCATCCTCCAATCGTGGGAGGACCATTTTCCTCAACAATAATGGTCTAATGTATGATTTGTGGCTCGAGCATAATTGAGATTATTTTACGTAATGAGTCTACTTTGTTGGGTTTTGGTGTATACTAGCAGCAGCATAGTCGCAACACACATTAACACATATAGCTTGCTTGGTCTCTACTAATAAAAAGCTGAACCATCAATGGAGTGCTGCTACTTGTCTAGTAAGCGTTCCCACTATTGAGTGTTGTCTCACTCTGTGCATTGGCATTGCTATCTACTTGGTGAACTGGGATTTTTCTTTTCATGTAAATCATGGTCTTGATCTGTGATTAAGGGCAAAAGTGTTGGAATTTCATTTTGATTGTCATTGTTAAGACTAGTGTAAATCAGACGTGGCCAATCAAGTGATACCCTTATATAGCTAGAATTCAGAATGCATTCAACAATCCAAACTTTTGTATTTCCTGGATAACAAACAGTAATGATCTCTAGCCACGACATTCATTTATTCATTCTTCTAGTAAATAGGTGCATAAATGTTCTTGACGAATGGGTTTATTTTTGTTGATCTATATGCTCATATATGCGCATTTAGGCTAGCCACTTTTACGCCACTCATATGCCAGCGATAAAAAATGAACTTTCACCAGATGAGTTGTAACTTGGCAGCCGGTCAGTTTATACAACAAAGATAATCATATATTTCTATGAACACTAGACGCCAATCTGAGGATAAAAAGCATCTACTAGTAACTAGTGCATATGATCATCACTAGCCCATAATAGTAATTAAGTTTTTTTGTAGACAAACAACATGTTTATCTTTCGAGGCATCTACATCTCGAGTGTACCGAACAAAACCGAGCTTGGTGCTAGTGCTCTGCTGCTCAAATTGGGTCGAGAATCATCTACTAGTAACTAGTGCATATGATCATCACTAGCCCATAATTGGGTCGAGAAGGTCCAAACCTGCCATACATAGCAGCTCTGCTGCTCAAAACTCGTAAGCAAGATCGTTTACAAACAAAAAAATTGTTCCACAATTTGCACTAGGAAAGCCCAGCGAAAGCAGTACAAATTTAAACAAGAACCACCACACGTGCATTACACGAATCGGTGGGTGCTATTTACCGCTGCGATTCGGCGGGGTTGAGATAGCGGAATTTCTTACCGGGAGGATGGAGAGACAAGGACGGCGCAGCGAGGAGATCCTGTGGGCGTGGTCGTGGTGGTGGTCGTCTTGTGAGGTGGGATCTGCAGAGCAAGTCTGCCCAATGAAGGAAGCAAGCACGTGAGAGGAGGCTATGGACTTGCGGAATGGAGAAGTAAGGAGGAGGTGGTCGTACCTTGGGCGTCTAGTCTAGGTCTCTTGGCGCCGTGGCGTCGAGGGAGGCGGGTCGACGGTGGTGTGGACGCGGGGTCGAGGTGGGGCAGCGGCGGGGTCGGGCGGCGTCTGGCGGCGTCAGGCGGCGGGTCGGGCGGCGTCAAGCGGGCCCGGGCGGCGGGGTCGGGCGGCGTCCGGGCGGCGCCCGGCCGGGTCGGGCGGGGTCGAGGCGGCGTCGGGCGGCGGCGGCGTCCCGGCGAGAGAGGGCGAGGGCGAGGGCGAGGGCAGCGGCGGCGGCGGCGGTGGATCGAGAGGAGAGAACTGGTGAGGGGATCGGTGAAGGGGATCGGGCGAAGGGGGATCGGGCGAAGGGGATCGGGCGAAGGGGATCGGGCGAGGGGGCCACAATACTAATGGCGCACCTCACCGTGGTCGCCATTAGCATGTATACTAATGGCGCACCTCACCGTGGTGCGCCATTAGTATTTTTTATTTCAACTCGAGCCAAAAGGTTATGTAGTACCGGAACCTATCCATGTCAAGCCCACTCTACTAGCTCGACCGTCGCCAGCCAGTTCTCACACCGGGAGGTCCCTGGGTTTGACTCCCAGGCTCCACAAATTTTTTTAGCATTTAAAAAGCTGTTTGATACTTATTTATGTTTAAATATGTTCAAACTTGTTTAAATAATAACAGTAATATTTTTATAAGAAAGTAGCATTTAAAAGCTGTTTGATACTTATTTTTTTATAAGACGGTCTTGGCAAGTGCGGGTGCGGCAAGGCGGTTGAGTAGGGAATCGAGGGTGCGGGGGTGTGGCGTGGCAGTGGACTGAGGGTGCTCGGCGAGGGACCGGATCTGGCGAGGTGGGACAGCGATCGAGATGGAGGGATCGAGGTGGGCTCCACAAATTTTTTAGCATTTAAAAGCTGTTTGATACTTATTTGTGTTTAAAATGTTCAAACTTGTTTAAATAATAACAGTAATATTTTTTTATAAGACAGTAGCATTTAAAAAGTTGTTTGATACTTATTTTTTATAAGGCGGTCTTGTGAGGTGCGGGGGTGTGGCGGTTGAGTAGGGAATCGAGGTGCGGGGGGGTCGGCGGCCGGTGGACTGGGGGTGCTTTCGGCGAGGGCCGGATCTGGCGAGGTGGGATAGCGATCGAGATGGAGGGATCGAGATCGAGTGTCCATGAAATTTAAAAATATTCATGATAGTTCAAAAAGTACCCATGAAATACAATCGAGAAATGAAGGCTACGATTTAAATACAATCGATCTTAGCTAGCTATCTGTTCACAATCTTCTTGCCCTTCTTTTTACATAAATGGAGTTCTTACGTGGAGCAGACGTCCTTTAGGTAGGGTGGTCCTGCTTCTTCTTGTGGTGTATGCTGCTACTTCATCATCGTCGTCATGTTCGATCCTCGGGTCGCCGTGCTTGTCGAAGTCTTGCTCATTGGCTACTCCATCCATTCCGATGATCTTCCTTTTGCCTCTCCTCACGACAACACGACCGGGCTTTGGCGGGTCGGTAATGAAGAAGCATTGGTCCACTTGGGAAGCCAGTACCCATGGCTCATTTTTTGCGGTGGCGTTTGCGCCATGATCTTGGATTTGGCTTCGGGTATAACCATGGTGGTGAAATACGGTCTTCTTTTATGACGTTCTTGGCCCATCGACCACGGAACATCGGGACCTTCTCTCGGCGTAGCTCAGCTCCCAGATCTCCTCGATCCTTCCGTAGTATCTGTCCTTGTCGTTACGGTGTAGGATTCCATCGTTACCCGGAGTTCTGATAACCATCGCTCTTCATGTCCTTGGCCTCGGTGTAGAATGTGTAGCCGTTGATATAAATGCGCCTCATAGGTCATCGAGGTTGTGCTCGGCGCCCTGTGACAAAGGCGAATATGAGTTGTTCTTCCGCGGAAGAATCCTCATGTAAAAGGGTACGGCGAAGCTTCGCTTGAACCAACGCGTGAAACATGAGTTGTGCTCTTTGAGTGTATCTCCGTCCGTCCTCTGTTGGCCTCGGTCATTGTCGTCTTTTTAATAAAGGTTTTGTGCTCTACCACCCAAGGATCGACCACGTCTATGTGTTGTAGCGCGACTAGGTTTGCTCTTTCAAAGTCGGCGAGTCGACCCTCGAAGTCGACATGCATTTCGCGGCGACCCTCACGGTGACCCCATCCAGCGAGCCTGCCGAGGTGCCTGTTGATGGGCAGACCAACGGGGTTCTCGATGCCTAGATAATTAAATGCGATGGGAGATGCACTCTTGATTCGAAAAGCCCCGGCTATGCTTCCTTACGGGCGTGACATGTTGCGAACGTATCCTTTGATGACACCATTCATCCTTTCCAACGGCATCATGCTGTGCAGGAACGTCGGCCCGAGTTGGATGATATCCTCCACTATATGGACCAGCAGATGCACCATAACGTCGAAGAATGCGGGCGGGAAGTACATCTCAAGCTCGCATAGTATCACCACGATCTCTTCCTGTAGCCTTCCGAGTTGCCTCACGCCAATCGACTTCCGAGAGATGACGTCGAAAAAGTTGCATAGGCCAAATAGCGTTTCCGCAGACGTGCGCGTCCATGATCCCTGATTGCAACCGGAAGTATCTGCGTCATCAACCGCGTGACGGTCGTGAGACTTCATCCCGTTGAACTTCGCTTCTGGGTCTAGGTATCTGCTTATCTTCCCCGCGTAACCGTAAGGAAGTTTTACTCCTAGGAGGCAGGTGAAAAACTGCTCGATCTCCTCCTGACTTAGAGTGAAGCACGTGGGAGGGTAGTCATTTCCGGTCTTCTTGGCCTTTTTGCCTTTTGACGACTTTACGTGTCCTGCTTCGCCTCATCATCATCATCATCATCATCATCATCATCATCATCATCATCATCATCATCATCATATATAGCGTGAAGCTCTGCACGATGCCCATTGATTTCAAGTCTGCCCTTGCTTTGGCCCATCTTTGGTCCTCTCGGCATGTTGAGCAGGGTACCAGCAGACTCTCGCACCGTTCTTCGTGATATGCATGACATCAAGGCTGTGAGGCACACGGTGGATCTTCCAAGACGGCAAGTCCCGTAAAACAGACCTCGTTTTCCATACCTTCAGCAGCTCTCGCGCCTTCGCTTCTTTCCGGCTCTGGCGCCATTTGCTTCTTTCGGCGGTGGCGCAGTCTTTCCAATTTTTCAACAGCTTGTCTATTTCCTCGCCGCTCCTCGTACCACGGCGTTTTCGGGTTCGGTTTCACCATCGAACAGATCCTTGCGTTTCCTCCACGGGTCATCGTCGCGAAGCCACCTTCGATGTCCCATGAACACGGTTTTCAAGACCCGGGATCTCTATCTAGCTGGCGATACGTTGTGTCATCCATGCACCTTACGCATCCGGAAAATCCGTGGACTACCTGCCCGCGACATATCCGTAATCGAGATAGTCGTGCACCGTCGTGAGCGGTCACGGCTCTCATAGGGAAATATTCTTTCTCTGCGGCGTCCCACGTATTGGCTGGCGTTTTCCACAGCGTGTCAAGCTCCTCTTCGGCAGCCCGGATACTGATTGATGTCGTTCCACTGGTTGTTTCGGCCCTTCAATTAGCATACTCATGTGAATGTACTTCCTCTTCATGCACAACCAGGGGGAAGGTTGTACATCCACACAAACACGGGCGGAGTGCTATGTGTGCTTCTCTGGCTGCCAAAGCGGATTGACTCCATCGGTGCTCGCGCCCGGCATGATGTTCCTTGGATCGTTCCCAAATTCCGAGTCTTGAAGTTCAACGCTTGCCAGGCTCGCATCCTTAGGGTGACTCGACATCTTGTCTTTTTATCTATCTCCGGATCATTTGCGTCATCTTCCCGCTTCTTCTCCTCCCTATCCGGCGTGCCAACGCAGGAGCTTTGCTACCTTAGGGTCCGCGAAATAGCGCTGCAGACGAGGTGATCGAAAAGTGCCACACCACTTTTAGGAGCTTTCTTCCTCTTCTTGTATTGAGTGACGCCGCTTTGCACGGACATATGGTAGACTCCGCGTGCTCGTCCCGATAAATGATGCAATTGTTCAGCACACATGGTATTTCACGTGCGGCAAATCCAGAGGACACACGATTTTCTTCGCCTCCTCCAAACTGGTCGGGCACTTGTTCCCCTTGGGAAGGCGTTCGTGCGAATGACATGTTCTCGTCGAAGCATGTAGCCGGTCATTTTGTGTTTTACCTTCATCTCCGGGGCCATGAGCGTTACTTTCGGCGGGTATCCTCGGGCCTGCATCCTTCATACAATGGAGTAACCATGTCTAACTCAAGTTGATCCATCTTGGCTTTCTCTCGGCGGCAGCTCTTGCGTTATCCGTCTGCTTGAGAAGCGACTCTTGAATATGAGGGTCCTGCACCCAGCCCATCGATGGTCGGTAAATGCTCGCCCGGCATCATCATCTTCATGATCATGCCCGTCGCCTGCTCCGGCATCTTCCTCATCATCATGTCCTGCATCTTCTACATGATGACTGTATACAACATCACGATCGTGATCATCTCCGGGATTCTTCGTCTTCTCGCCCGCCCGAAACGCGGTGGTTGTCTTGCTGCCCTTCCTCATTTCTTGCCGGCCCGCATGGGCGACTTCGTAGTCATCTTCATCACCTTGCCACCGATAGCCATCCATGAAACCACGCATAGCAGGTGGTCCCGCACCTGCCGGAATCCGGGTCCATAATAAGGCTCTTCACTTGCATCTTGACCACGGACATCTTATCTCCGTCTCGTTCTTTTGAAGCATCTCGGCCTTCGCGGACCTCAAAAACCTATTCACGATGCCTTCGGTCATCGTGCGGACCATAATTACGCTGCGGGGTAGAGCAAAACGATATTTTAGAACCAAACAAAAATTTGGCATGACTTTCCCTAAAAATAGGACCAAAAAGAATGCTTAATGCATGCCAAAATTCTCGCCGAAACGGAAATGAATCAACATTCCGGCAAAATATTGGCAACTATCGCATTTCAAATACCGGTACACCTCCAAACACAAACACATATGCAAACACCACAAACATATGCAACACCACGAACATACATAGATCTAGCTAGGCCGTAAAAAGTGCATGTGCACATTGTTTTAAGGAGAACAACCTAAATATAGCTTCCCCCCTTACTAATGGCGCACCCAGATGGTGGTGCGCCATTAGTATGACAGGTGCACTAGTTAAAAAAAAATTGATACTAATGGCGCACCCAAAGCATGGTGCGCCATTAGTAGTTTAGACTCTAATGGCGCCTCAGATGGTGGTGCGCCATTAGTATATACTAATGGCGCACCATCTTTCCGGTGCGCCATTAGTGTCATTCCCATCTATAGCCCTTTTCCTAGTAGTGAAAGTACTTGGATACATAGAGTCATTACACATAATTTGTGATTTTACTATGGATATCAATCCTTAGTTCGGCCACCCGTGCCCGCATTAAGGCTCGGGGCTCTTGGGCTTCGGGCTTATTATTTACGAATATTAAAGGGCACATCGATCCCTGATCTGGTGTTGCCACCCGACCGATGTCTCGGGGGCTCTTGCATTGCCTGTCCAATGCGAGAAAATTTTAAGTGTAATACAATCTCAGGAGATTTTGATCCTCGGGTTGGTCGGCCGCACCCAACTTTGAGTCATGAGGATCGAGCACGCTGCTTTTGTGTCCCAAAGTATTCTGCCGAGCTAGGACTTGATCCTCGGACTGATTTTGCAAATCAACTTTGAGTCTCGGTGACTCTGAGGATCGGCGGTCTTATGTCATCCTTCATGTGCATCTTGGGTTTTAGACCGATACCCACCTTGAGGGCTACTGGCTATGTATCTCGGCAGAGAATAAATTGCACCAATCAAAAATATTGAAAAAAATCGGCCCACATTTGGGGTGGTGCACCACCTCGGAAGAAGTCCGGCATAAAGCTCGGGCGCTAGTGGCTGGCTCTGTAGAGGGCATTTCCGGCATTAAGCTCGGCTAAACTCCTTCAAACTTCTTTGAACCAAGGTGATTTGCGACACCTCGGATACAGTCCGGTGTTGGAGCTCGGATACATAGTCCGGCGTTGGAGCTCGGATACAGTCCGGCGTTGGAGCTCGGATACATAGTCCGGCGTTGGAGCTCGGATACATTCCGACGTGAGAGCTGGGAAGCGGTCCGGCGTTGGTGCTCGGCTGCAAAAGATACCTCAAATGCAGTCCGGCATTGCAGCTCGGACACAAGAGGACGCTGCCGCCCGGGAACAACTTCAAACCCGAGGTGTGGCATAAAAATAACAAGGCATTGATAAAGGCCGGAAACTTAAAGGGGCTCCTCGGATACCCGACGTGTAAACTCGTCGAATGCATTTCGGCGATCCTCAAGATCGAAGATGAGAAGATTTGTTGAACCAGTTTTCAAGACCGACGGCTGAAGATGAAGAACGGTTTGGAAGAATCGAGGAGCATCCTTAAACTTGAAGACCGGTTCGAGGGAGCTCTTGGCGGTGTCTGGACTAGGGGGTACTCACCACGCGTCATCTCCGATCTGTTAGATTGGGCCGAGGACCCCCATGGCCGTATACTCATGGGCCAGTCCGGACAGCTACCGCATACAAGGAAGATTCCGCAAGACTTGGCGATCAAGACAAGGACTCCTCCCCCACCGGCGTATTCGGCTAGGACTCTTGTTATCCTAGGCCTCTGGTGCATTATATAAACCGAGGCCAGGCTAGTCGATAGAGAGATACAACAATCATACCATAGGCTAGCTTCTAGGGTTTAGCCTCTCTGATCTCGTGGTAGATCTACTCTTGTACTACCCATATCATCAATATTAATCAAGCAGGAGTAGGGTTTTACCTCCATCGAGAGGGTCCGAACCTGGGTAAAAACATCGTGTCCCTTGTCTCATGTTACCATCCGCCTAGACGCACAGTTCGGGACCCCCTACCCAAGATCCGCTGGTTTTGACACTGACAATCTTGCTCAACTCTCTTAGGCTGGCCCTCGGGATACAAAGGTTCCTGGGTCATTTTACCACCTCTAGTCATAACCCTAACAGCATTATCATTGTTCTTACTATTCAACTCATTAAGAAAATCATCTTGTGACTTAAGTACTTGTTCTACTTGGGTGGTAACCATGGAAGGATGTTTACTAATAAGCTTAAGATCATTAACAATTCTACTCATATAATATCCCAAGTGGTCAAGCATGTAAGCATTACGTATCAGTTGTCTACTAACATAATCATTGAAGTTTTCTTGTTTAACAATAAAATTATCAAACTCTTCCAAGCATAGACTAGCAGACTTATTATGAGGAATATCACCTTCATCAAATATATGGAGAGAGCTTACCTCTAATACATGTGTCGTGTTATCAAGACCATGTATTTCTTAAATAGGCGGTAAATTCTTAACGTCTTCAGCTTTAATACCTTTTTCTTTCATAGATTTCTTTGCCTCTTGCATATCTTCAGGACTGAGAAATAGAATACCCCTTTTCTTCGGAGTTTGTTCAGGAAGTGCCCAATCATTATCATTACTCAATATATTATTCAATAGCAATTCAGCTTGCTCAACAGTTCTTTCCCTGAAAACACAACTGTCGGTGTCAAAACCGGCGGATCTCGGGTAGGGGGTCCCGAACTGTGCGTCTAGGCGGATGGTAACAAGAGACAAGGGACACGATGTTTTACCCAGGTTCGGGCCCTCTTGATGGAGGTAAAACCCTACGTCCTGCTTGATTGATATTGATATTGTGGATGTTTACAAGAGTTGATCTACCACGAGATCAAGGAGGCTAAACCCTAGAAGCTAGCCTATGGTATGATTGTAAGGGTTGTTGTTGATATGTCCTACGGACTAGAGCCATCCGGTTTATATAGACACCGGAGAGGGCTAGGGTTACATAGAGTCGGTTACAATGGTAGGAGATCTACATATCCGTATCGCCAAGCTTGCCTTCCACGCCAAGGAAAGTCCCATCCGGACACGGGCGAAGTCTTCAATCTTGTATCTTCATAGTCTTGGAGTCCGGTCGATGATGATAGTCCGGTGATGATAGTTCGGCTGATGATGGTAGTCCGCTATCCGGACACCCCTAATCCGGGACTCCTCAAGAGCCCTGAACCAGGCTTCAATGACGATAAGTCCGTGGCGTATATTGCTTGGGATTGCAAAGGCGGGTTCCTCCTCCGAATGATAGAAGATTGTGAACACCGGGATAGTGTCCAGATCTGCAAAATAAATTCCACATTCCAATCAAGAGAGAATAATATATACACAAGTTCAATCTGGCGGCGTTTTCAAGGGCATGACGTCACGGCACTACCAAGCCATTATTTAAATCGTTTTTTACTTTACCACCTCAGCGCGTTT
Source organism: Aegilops bicornis (assembly GCA_021605145.1). Classification (NCBI taxonomy): domain Eukaryota; kingdom Viridiplantae; phylum Streptophyta; class Magnoliopsida; order Poales; family Poaceae; genus Aegilops; species Aegilops bicornis. Next base: position 227,893,371 of record CM038674.1, on the reverse strand, counting down.
AGCGAAGCGGTTCTGTCGGGGATATACCCCGCGGTATAAACTGCCGGATGTATGACCCGGCTAGAGTTTGGCGATTCACTGGCGATCCACTTGTACATGGCGGTTTACGGTTGTTGGTAATCCGGCAGGCGGGTCAGAGGAGCGACAAGACCCGGTGGCCCAACGGACGGTTTATGGAAGGCCGGATCACGCTATGGTGGGCCGGTTTAAGAGGAAAGGCATGAGGAATATTTTACCTTACAAGGAGTTAAGACCTGGACTTGTATCCGGTTTGTATTAGAGATAGACTAGTCCTAATCCTAATAGGACTCCACATGTAACCCGCCCCTTCAACATATATAAGGAGGGGCAGGGCTCTAAAGGGGACAAGCAACAAGCAAGAAACAATCTTAGGGCTAGACACAAAGAGGAGAGCCGGTTCTGGCGACTCCCTCGTGATGATAATGAGACCTAGCCTCAAACAACATGTAGGGTTTTTACCGGATGATGTTTCCCGGGGCCCGAAGCTGTCTAAATCCCTGTCTTGTGTTGCGTCTCTCGATTCCGCTCAACCCCTCTCAAGCTACCACATAGATGCGTTGGCCTCGCGACTAAGTCCTCACACTAAGGACATCTGACGTGTTAAATCCACGACAGTTGGCGCCCACCGTGGGGCTCGCGCACGGTGGTGAGGAGTTCTTGGAGGAATCTCTTCTAGGGATCGAGAAATTCACAATTTTCTGGAGGAGAAAGTTCCCGTTTGGAAGGATCTGCGCTAGCTTCAAATTCATCGGTCTAAATTTGCAATCTTTGAGATTTGAGGTCAAGAGAAAATTAGGGTTACGCGTGATCAAAGTGACCCGACGATTCGTCGAATCTGGAGATGAATTGATATCAGTTATAGTGGCCGCCACGAGAGCCGGGACAAACTTCTATTCGGGCGAGTCACCAGTATCTTAATATCCGGACGTGGATTGTCCAAAAGCTGCTAGATCACGGAGGTCAATATTCACTTGTGCTGCTTATTGCGGGTCATTGCGACAGACAAGAATCTTGCGGCAGCCGCCGAAAATCGCCATAAACCGCAGGTTGAACTGCCGAAAGCTGCCCTGCCGGATCACGACTCGATCTCGTGTTTATATTATTCAAATCAATATTACAATCGGATCAGTCGAAACCGGAATCAACAACCGTAACCCGGTCTCCTCTGAAGCTACGGCCGCTGTTTCATTGACTCGGCTCCCTTTTTCGCCGGGCCGCTAACCCGCAACCTCTACACGACCAGTATCAACGCTTCTGCGACCGACCGCACGTTGAACCGCCGGACTCCATCGCCGCAAGCTCCGATTCACTCGCAGTCGCAGACTTGCTAAAACGCCCTGCCGGCTTGACGCCTCGACCACGACCGTCCGATTCCGACTCGTCCTCGCCTGTCCTCTGCTCCGGTTGTAGCCCGCCTCGCTGGAGCCTCAGTCGCCATCCGCTCGCCTAGCCGGCTACGGTCCTGCCTTGCGATGGGTCGGGCTGAACCGACGCAGCCTCCGCAAGAACACCGTCTCCAGCGCTGGCAGCAGCGCCGCACGGCCTCCCGTTACTGGCTGACTCCGCCCCGCGGAATCACCACGTAACGGTCCAATTTGAACCGGCTCCGGCCGCCGCCGGCCTCCGGGCTGCCCTGCGACCCTGCCGGAGCAGGTTTCGGGCCCTTGCCGCCCCGCTGTTTCGTCAACTGCGTGCCGCCCCGGTTTGACATCTCAATCGACCAGCCGCTCCACTCCGCTGTGATCTCAAATCGCCGGTCTCCGTCAAGTCTTCTCCGTGGCCTTAATTTGCCTCGGTCTCCAGGGCCCTTTTTCTCCACCACTGTGGTCTCCGTCGAAGCTGGTTGTTCGTCTCTGCGGTTGAGCCACCTCGCTCTGGTGCCGCCTTGAACCGTTTGGCGTCGACCCGCCCGACCAGCCGGCTTCACACCGCTTCGCTGCAGCCCACTGTGGCTGGCGACAAGCCGCCGTCTCCGCGGCGGCACGGCCGTCACAGCCTTGTCAAAATTAACATGGACCTGCCATGGTTACTACCCGCTTCTGCGTCAACGAGTCTCGCCATCAAGTTGTTACAAGCCGCCGTCGTCAGAATTCAGGGCCATAACCCGTTTCCAAGGCCTTAACTCGTCGGCGCTTTTCCGAGTCGCCACCTTGCTTATGTTGGTTTACATCGCCACGAGCCACCGCCGTTCTCGTGCCACCTCTCGCTCGGTTTCGCGCCAAGCCACTGGTCGCCGTTAGCCGAGGCAGCGGGCGCTGCGGTATCGCTTGATCGCCTTGTGCTCTGTCGTGTACAACAAGTGCAGAGCAATAAAATCTTCAGATGCCTACGACTGCAGTCCTTGCACATCCGTTGCAAACAGTGTATATGGCATCGGCAAATCGTGGTTCAAGAAAGCAAAACTACTAGTCTATTAGGTGATTATGGATATAATTGCTATTCGTACAATTCTCAAGTGATTTGACAAGGGCATGATTCGGTTAGTGGTAGATGCAAGCTGAGCACACTAAATGGTTATTCTGCTACTGATCGATGGTCAATAATTATTCAGCAGCACCGGGTGTGAAAATTCCTTGAAGACAGCAGCTCACGTATACCAGTATATTTTTGAGCACGAAGCCGTGTTGAACATCAATAAGTGAAGGATGGAAGGGTAACCTGTGCTGGATTTTTTGTCCTGGTCTCAATAAAGTCACCTGGTGGATTATCTTTGACACTTGAAAAATCTGAGAGAAAAAAACATTGTTGTGATACTGACATAATTTCATGGATTTTTTGAAGATCGTTTAGCGGAAAGCACACGCTTAATAGGAATGTCCAAGATATCAATCTTGTTGGTGGCAGCATCCTAGGAGTTTCTCATAACAGGGCAAAGGTTTTCAGACAGTATCAATTCAGGCAGGAGTTTTTGACATCTCTTGACACTTGATGGAAGTGGGGCTCATGATGGGGCTGATGTGATACATGCCAAATGACAAAGGAGAAAATTGAAAGTGCCGATTATTGGTCTCTCAAAACACGGTGGATAATAACATGCTCTTGATAAACAAGACATTTGGATTTGATACTACGGTGGAGACAAGTATAAAAGAGTTACCAATTACGCATATATTGAGGAACATTCTGAATTTCAAGGCATCGAGATAAGTGGAGCCGATGGGAAGAAGCGATGGATTTCTCACGGTGCATGCTCCCTCATTAAGCGAACAAGTTGATATTTGTTTAGTACCTAAGCATTGCTAGGTTACCCGCGGGCAGTATATAAGGATCATCAGTCGTCCGCACAAATCAGGTGATATCCGTCTAAATCAATTTTATTAGCATAATATTATTTTCGTCAAAGAAACAATTACTGTGGCCTATATCTTTTTATACAGGACAAGTGCTCATTATAAAAGTGATGCCCTACTGCGGACGGCGCGCGCTAGCTGTTTTACACCGGCATCTGTGCATCACACTGATGAACCGGAACACAAACCGCCGCCCCTGCAGTCCGGACTACATCAACAATGCCGCGGCGGACTCTCTTATGCGTCTTTGGCTTATAACCCATGGTGGATATTAAGCGGCACGACATATCAGGTGAAGTCCATCCATTATATTTTATATTATATATTGCTTTCTTTAAAAGAGCAATTACTCCGGTTTGCAAAGTTGTCTAATGCAGGACCCTAAACCGCCATATTGGTGCAAATTTAAAGGCCGTTAGAAAATTTCCGGCTTAAAAAGAAGGATTCCGGTTTAATATCCGGCTCAAGGGGAAGATGTCTCCCACAAAGCTTTGAAGCTCTCAATATCCGGTTCAAGATCCCGGCTCAAGAAGAATTTATCTCTTGCAAAAAGTTAAAAATTGTCGAAGAGGACCTGCTGCCATGATGCGCGGTTCAAACATGGGTATCCTGCCTTATTGGCCTGACATATTATTGATCACATGGGGCTTCGCTTCATAAAGCGGGGTCTCTGTTCTTTTTACATCATGCGTGGTTACACGGAGGTTCAGTCTTAAAGCGGCCTCCGGTTTACCCCTCGAGTTAGCTTTTCAAAAGCTTTATATCATATCACTTGGGGGCTTGGTCGTGTCCGAACCAATGCAACACCTTTTGATAGGCGAAAGCCACCAGATCATTTGGGGACATGGTCAAGTCTGAACCGATCCGCCTCTTGGTCGGCCTAAGGCCACGAGAATCACTTGGGGCTTTGGTCGAACCCAACTCATCGTCACCCCTCTTGATCGGGCGTAATGCCAATGCATCACTTGGGGACTTGTGGTCACGTCTGAACCATAGTCACGCCTCTTGATCGGCCTAAGGCCACAGAGTCACTTGGGGCTTGGTGAACCCGAACCATTGCCACGCCACTTGATCGGCATAATGCCATGGTTTCAGCTTGGGGACCTGGCTGACTTGAACCATAGCTACACCTTATTGGGAGCTTGGTCGTGTCCGACCATGGTAACACCATCTGATCGGCTCAGTAAAGCCTCTTTTTGCAAATGGTCTTATCATTGCCTTTGCTTCCATATTTTTTTTCATAACTGTTATTTGATTTTTGTTGCGTTTTTAAACCGACATTATTAATCCGTTTCAAACTGTCAATTACAAATTGGCGGAACACGGTCAAATCCTAATCCGGAGACTATCTGCCCGGTTTGATTTTATGTTACCATCTTATTATGGAGTAAACCGGTGTTCATTAACCCGGCTTGACTTTCAATTACAAATTGTGAGTACATGATCAAATCATAATCCAGAGACTATCCGCCCGGTCTGGTTTGACTACGAGTCGCCAGTATTATATATGGTTAAACGGGCGTTTATCACAACCCGGTACGGTTTACCATAAACCGACACAGTATGAAAGGAGTTATCACCGTTACTACAAAAAGTTGGTAAACCAATGATGTGATTCAATGTCACAGGTATGATATATTTCATTGATTATTCTTAAGTGCAGCCTTGGTTATAAACCTGGGTTATATGTTGGGCATTATGACCCGTCCGGCGGTAAACCGCCAGGACACTTTAAACTTGTTGTATTCAGAGATAGGTTGAATAAATCATGATGATAAATTGTCCGGTGTTTATTAAACCGGCCTGGCTTTAAGATGATAAGTCGCCAGTATATGATGAGAAATTATCCGGTGTTTGTTAACCCGGCCTGGCTTTGGACTATAAGTCGCCAGTACATATTTGGATTGCGCCATCGGAATCATGCGCTTATAAATCATTGGGTTATATTATTCAAATAGCCAAACTTGGCTGGATTTTCATTATGATATTGAATGAATAAGGTTTTTCATACCAGATTATGTTATCTTTAATAGCCAACACGGCTAGATTTTTATTATGGTTATCAATAACCAATATTATGATTAAGGTTTTCAAAGTCGCTTCAGCGCAATGGCTATTATTTCATCAATGGGTATGATTTATTCTACAATGGAGGGAATAGTCCCGAGTCGCCGAGGCTTACGACCCGGCACTTGGGGGCTACATTATTTAAGTTGAGATTATATCAAATATGCAAGTCTCATGTCGCTGCGAGCATGCACCATGACACTTGGGGGCTAATGCAAAGTCATTTTTTTCTCATCTTATTGAAGACCCGACTCATCACGTTATAATGAGTCGGCCCTTGGGGGCTACCAATTGCTCCTGACAACAGTTGAAGGTACAAAACTTTTTTTATATTGAAGGGTCCACTGCTCAGTTGGTAAAGCACAAGGCTCTTAACCTTGTGGACGTAGATTCAAGTCCCATGATGAGGGTTACATCATATGATGTTATTTTCATTGAAGTATATATCAAGTCCCAGGTCAATATTATCTTACTGAGCCGGCCCTTGGGGGCTACACATCATTGCTCAAATCTATATGATTATACCTACAAAGTCCCTGCTTATTATTGCATAATGACCCCGCACTTGGGGGCTACATAATATGGAGTATTCAGTTTTTACTAAGTGGTAGGATGAACAACATGGATTTCTTCTTAAGTGGCAATATTTATGTTGAAGCAAGTCTTAAGCCATCACTTTGTTCTACTCAAGACTTGGGGGCTACAGAAGGAAGAAATGACAAGGATTCAAGGATGATCAAGTGCTGGTCTACAAGAATATTTAAACCGGAGCACAACCCGACAAATTTGCTCTTGTATTTATGTTGCAGATCAGTTTAGCATGGATGAATCCAAATTAAACTGGGGGCTAATGTCGGGGATATACCCCGCAGTATAAACCGCCGGATGTATGACCCGGCTAGAGTTTGGCGATTCACTGGCGACCCACTTGGACATGGCGGTTTACGGTTGTTGGTAATCCGGCGGTAGTCGGAAGGAGCGACAAGACCCGGTGGCCCAACGGACGGTTTATGGAAGGCCGGATCACGCTATGGTGGGCCGGTTTAAGAGGAAAGGCATGAGGAATATTTTACCTTACAAGGAGTTAAGACACAGACTTGTATCCGGTTTGTATTAGAGATAGACTAGTCCTAATCCTAATAGGACTCCACATGTAACCCGCCCCTTCAACATATATAAGGAGGGGCAGGGCTCCCCAAAGGGGGACAAACGACAAGCAAGAAACAATCTTAGGGCTAGACACAAAGAGGAGAGCCGGTTTACGGCGACTCCCTCGTGATGATAATGAGACCTAGCCTCAAACAGCATGTAGGGTTTTTACCGGATGATGTTTCCCGGGGCCCGAAGCTGTCTAAATCCCTGTCTTGTGTTGCGTCTCTCGATTCCGCTCAACCCCTCTCAAGCTACCACATAGATGCGTTGGCCTCGCGACTAAGTCCTCACACTAAGGACATCTGACGTGTTAAATCCACGACAGGTTCCCTTGGCACGTCTTGTCGAAGCAGAGATCGTGTTTCCCCTTAATCCGGGATTCTCATTAATACGGACGTGGGTAACCCAACCGCACCACTGATGGTGACGCTTGGGAGATAAGCGAGTTTTACCAGGCCGGTGGGGGACGCGTAGACTTCGCCCGCCCATATAAGGGATAAGGATTCACCTTCTCACCTACGCCTTCTTCCTCCTTTGCTTATCCATCTCCACGCTTTTCGAGCTCCAGCGCCCAAGTTCGCGCATCTCGTCTCAACCTTCTCCGACCATGTCCGGGCGGAGGTAAATGGTTGGCCTCCACCGTTAAGGAGGAGCACATCGCCAAACTGGCCAAGGCGTCGGATACCTCTCCAGCGACATCACAAGACCGGCTGCCCGACGAGGGGCAGCTCATCCCCACCCCCAGGCCCCATGAGAGGGTCGTTTTCCTTCCCCACTTCCTCCGCGGACTGGGCTTTCCACTTCACCCCCTTTATCCGGGGGCTCATGTTCTACTACGGCCTGGATTTCCATTATCTGGCGCCGAACTTCATCCTCAACATCTCGGCATTTATCATCGTGTGCGAGGCCTTCCTCTGCATCCAGCCCCACTTCGGCTTGTGGCTCAAGACCTTCAATGTCAAGCCGAAGGTAGTGAAGGGCACTCAAGCGGAGTCTTGAGGCGCCATGTTGGGCAAGATGCCCAACGTCCTTTGGTTTGAAGGGGCCTTCGTGGAATCCGTCAAGGGGTGGCAATCGGGGTGGTTTTATATCACCGAGCCGCGTGACCCTACATGGGCGGCAGCCCCCGAGTTCAGATCTGGTATCCCCACGCAGCTCACCTCCTGGAAAGAGAAGGGCTTGCTGTGGGGTAGTTCGGAGGAGCTGACGGGACTCCAAGCCTGTATCCATAAGCTGGTGAAGAAGCTCAGGCTGGTTAACGTGGTCCAAGTCATGCTCATCCGCCGGATTCTCCCATGCCAAGAGCGGGCATTCAATCTGTGGGAGTTCGATCCGGAACAGCACCAGGCGCTGAGCAGGCTCTTCGACATGATGTACGGAGGCGCCTGGAGGGTGCTGTTCATGGGCGCCGAAGCCCCCGCATCCGCGACTGAAGATCGCGGATTTCGCTCGTAGCACCAAGCCAACGAGGTAAGTGATTCTACCCCTTCACGGGACACTTTCTTTTCATAGTTTGACTCTATGCGGGTTTTAATTTCCCCTTTTCCTTTGACAGGACTGGATGAGGAAGGCGGAGCAGATTACCTGTCCGTCTCCTATGCCAGAAAATCCAGTAGACGCCCGTCTAGCGGGGCTGCTGGTTCCGGCACCGCACGTGGTGCCGGAGAAGAAGGCCAAGAAGGAGGCCATGGGTGCTCGAAAGAGTTCCCGTTTTCAGGTGTCCGACGACTCCGGGGCGGACTCCTCCCCCGAAAATGAGGAGGAGAAAGAGGACTCTCTCCCAGAGGAGGGAGAGAGGAAGAGGAAGGCTTCCCCAACAGGGGAGGCCGAAGGGTCCAAGAGGGGAAGAACTATTCCCCCGGACAGCTCTGCCAACATCAACGTTGGCGAGGAAGAATGGCCTTCGAGGGCCAGGCCTCCGGCGAGATCGTAAGTATCCGGATTCCTGAATGATTTATAATTTGTTTTTCTGCGTCACATAGTGTCATTCTGATGCCGCATGATGCATGTAGTCCGGCCAGTGATGATCTCCCCGCTTCATCGAGCGGGTCGTTGGCTCCGTCGGATGTAGACTCCATCCCGACCGCCTCCACCCCTCGCGACATCGAGGACGCCGAGATGGGATCCCAAGAAGGGACCCATCGTGGGAGGCTCGGAGGCGCCACAAGGCGTCCTCCGGACTTTCTGCCGGACTCCATATCGAGAACCAGCGGTGGTTCCGGGTCCGGCCGCAGCCCTTCAATGAAGGGCAAGACCGTGACGCCGGCGGCTTCCGCCCAACCGAGGCGCCGGGCAATTTGTTGGAGGCGCTGCGAGCGCTTCCATCGAGGAAGAACACCGTACTATTATGAGTGCGGTGATTCAGAAGTGCAGCTTGCTAAGAGCGGGCTGACCGAAGCTCGCAGATAGCCTTCTATCGGGCTTTGAGGTAAGAAGTTAAAAATATGCAATGTAATACCGCATAGACAGTAGCCCTGATGCTCGGTTCGGTGTTAGGAAAGAAAAGCCGGACTGAGGATCTGAAAAAAAGATATCTGTAGGGTTGCTAAAAATTATGTCAATATGGGTTGCAGGCTGCGCTGTTGACCTCTGCCCGCCTTGACTGCGGAGGTCGGTGCTTTGAAGCAGAGCTCGAGCGGTCGAGCAAGAGCTCGGCAGCGCCAGAAGAAGCTCCAGGACAAAGAAGGTGAGTAACACCACTTTGAACTTGTACCTTCTGAGAAAAGGATTTAGGTTGCAACAAAAATAACAAGGATAACATGGGTACTGCAGGGCCCACGAGCAGGTGGCGACCACGAAGGAGGGCCGTGTCCGCGACGAACATAATGCGGCCACAGGCAGGCGGAGCGAGAAAAGCAGGCGCGGGTGGCGGTGGTTCAGCAAGAGCTCCGTGCTCTCATGGAAAAGCATGAGAGTTTGGAGCGTGACTCAAAGACTCGAGAGTCCGAGCTTGCCTCGGCTCTCGAAAGTGCTAAACTGCCAAGGCCGATGCCCATAAGTCCCTTCGGAGATTGAGTTGGTGAGGAAGATAGCGGCGGGTAAGGCATTTTTCATGCAAAGCAAGCATGTGAATGTAAATTACGTGTTACTTACCCGGTCGGAGCTCTCCGAGGCATTTGCAGATCTGCCTCATGGCGTGTACGATGCCGCCGCATTCTACCGAGCCGAGGAGGGAAGCTCAACGGAGAAGGTCTTCGGTCTCGATGTCTTTGAGGCCGGCCATCCGTGCCCCTTGCGACCAGTGAAGCAGCTGGTCGAGCTCCTAAGGTGGCCGAGCAGGCCATGAAGGGCCTCATAGTCCGGTTGTGGCTGGAGAGGCCGTGCACAGGAGCTACTTGACCTCGTCACGGCGGTTGGTGGATGCGTGCCCACAGGTGGAGGTTATCAAAGCGCTCCGCCTGTATTGAAGAAGGTGCTACGTCGGGCCCTTGCCCGCGCAAAAGGTGCATTGGGGCAAGCTGGATGCGGAGAAGCTAATCAGCAGACGCGCCACCGGTGGCAAGGAATATCGTATGCCGAAATGTACTATAAGACTGTCCTGAAGGGTGCCCGCAAGATTGCGGATGAGTGCCCTGTGGATGTAATTATTGAGTAAATTCGCAATGTGTTATCACTGCGCTGAAAACTTTGTTCATATGCGCTAAGCAACGCTTGTTAATTTAAAATATTACCTTCATGCGGCCGTTTATTAAATCGAGAGATGGCAAGTCGTCGGCTTTAGCCCCATGCCACGAGTGCTTTGGGGTGTTGGGGATAAACTTGAGCACTCTAGTTCCCATTTTTGGGTCCATCTAGGAGGCGCTCAACACAACGAACAAGGCAACCCGGACTTATAGTGCTTGAACACTCTCACTTAGCCATAGAATTCTATAATTTTAAATTTCGTGAAGCCCCTAGTATTCGGAGGACCGAATTAGGCGCTATCCACGCCTTCGTCGGACATTATCCGAACTTCGCTCGGCGGCGTGAGTCTTTAAGGACCCGAAAGGACCTCTCGAACAGCGACCAGTCTCTCGCCTTATCATGACAGTCAGTTTTAGCTTTCTCCATCGAGGCGTTAACCCGGCTCAACCGGGCGCAATCGCAGTGGTTCTCCCAAGTGCTACCTTAGCCGATAGAACGGGCGTAAGGTGCCAAACATGGGAGCCGAGCAAACCCAACTATTGACCCAAGACATGATTCGGAGCCGATTCATATAATGCTATAAGTTCGGGTGCCGCACTTGTGAAAGTGTTCGACTTTATCACACCATAATGCGGAGAACATAAGCCCTCAGTGTATTTGGCCGTACCAAAATGTACGGATGCAACATGTAAATAAATGAACATATATATATATATAAGGTAATGCAATTATAGGCAAAAAGTGCTGCATTTTATTCGAGAAGATATGCTATGAGTGCGGAATGATACAAATAGTGCGGAAAGCGAGGATTGGGCCGAATTAAAGGCGTCTCCCTCCGAGGTAGGCCGCGGAATGTTGCATTTAACAAATTTAATGCTCGTGAAGGAGACCACCGAGTGTTAAATGCGACCTTTGTCCTTCCCCGGCTGTTGCATCATGAGTTCGGCAGGTTCGCCGCCGGATAGAGTTCTGTATAAAAGGAGAGAAATAAAAGAAAAAAGGCGACACACTTGGGAGCCCCCGTGTGGTCGAACCGCACTCTGGAGTCTGTTGTGGTTGTGCCTTTCCCCTAGGCCCCTGGTATCTCCAGGGCGTAATTATGTACGCGGAGAGTTTGTCTTACAATTATGCGAGGGCTGGGGTTGAGGCCGCATTGCTACGCGTGCTCGGAACATGCCAAGTGGTCTTGGTTGATGTTGCTCCGGGCGCGTTTGGCCGTGTCCGGTCGTTTAACGGCCGGACTCGAAAACTGCCTTAAAAGGCTGCTTTGTACTTCTGCCGCGAGAGCCGCTGTATGTTCCTCCGTTCGGAGGGAGCGTTCCATGTTTCCATTGACCGTGATGACTCCACGAGGGCCTGGCATCTTGAGCTTAAGGTATGCATAATGCGGCACCGCGTTGAATTTTGCGAACGCGGTTCGTCCGAAAGCAGAGCGTGATAGCCGCCATGAACGGGACTATGTCGAAGATTAACTCCTCGCCGGAAATTATCCGGGATCCGAAGACCACTTCGATGTAATCGAGCTCGCATAACCGCCTCGACACCTGGTATGACGCCTTTGAAGGTTGTCTTTGTAGGTTTAATCCTTGAAGGGTCTATGCCCATCTTGCGCACTCTATCCTCGATAAAGCGTGTTCAGGCTCTTGCCGCCGTCCATCGTGACTCTCGTGAGGTGAAATCCATCGACGATTGGGTCTAAAACCAATGCGGCGAATCCGCCATGGCGGATACTGGTCGGATGGTCTCTTCGATCGAAAGTGATAGAGCAAGAGGACTATGGGTTGAATTTTGGGGCGACAGGCTCCATCGCGTATACGTCCCTTAGTGCACGCTTCCGCTCCCTCTTGGGAATATGCGTTGCGTATATCATGTTTACCGTCCGATCTTGAGGGGGAAATCCCTTTTGTCCTCTGTTGTTCGGCGGCCGGGTCTCTTCCTCGTCATCGCTGTGTAGCCCCTTGTCACTGTTTTCGGCGATTAATTTGCCTGACTGCTTGAATACCCAACAATCTCTGTTGGTGTGGTTAGCTGGCTTTTCGGGGTTCCATGTATTTGACAGAGCGGTCGAGTATTCGGTCCAAATTGGGCCGGGCCCGGAGTGGTTCTTTTGAATGGCTTCTTCCGTTGACGGGCTTGGAGCCTCGGAATCCGGCGTTGACCGTCGTATCCTCATTGCTGTCGCCGTTAATGCGGCGTTGTTTTGTTTCGATGCAACCTGCCATTGCGGTCCTTGGTATCCGGACTGCCGGCTTTTCTTTGAGGTTGTTGCTGCGAGCTAGCCAGCTATCCTCTCCCGCATGTAAGCGGGTCATGAGTGATGTGAGGGCTGACATGGATTTTGGCTTCTCCTGTCCTAGGTGCCGGGCCAGCCACTCGTCGCGGATGTTATGTTTGAAGGCAGCGAGTGCCTCTGCATCCGGACAGTCGACGATTTGATTTTTCTTTGTTAAGAACTGTGTCCAGAATTGCCTGGCGATTCGTCTGGCTGCTGGATTATGTGGCTTAGGTCATCTGCATCCAGTGGTCGCACATACGTGCCCTGGAAGTTGTCGAGGAATGCGGCTTCGTGTCTTCCCAAAGATCCAATTGACTCTGCGGGCAGGCTGTTAAGCCAATGCCGAGCTGGTCCTTTGAGCTTGAGCGGGAGATATTTGATGGCGTGAAGATCGTCGCCGCGGGCCATATGTATATGGAGGAGATAATCCTCAATCCAAACCGCGGGGTCTGTTGTGCCATCGTAGGATTCAATATTAACGGGTTTAAACCCTTCAGGGATTTGATGATCCATTACTTCGTCCGTGAAGCATAGTGGGTGTCTTGGCGCCTCAGATTGAGCAATATCGCAACGTAGCTCGAGAAGGCGTTATGCTGCTGTGTTCGGCCCGGCGGAGTAGTTGTATCCGCGACGGTATTAAATCGTGGATCTTGGGGCGCCCACGTGATCCATAGATAGATCTGGATTGTCTTGCCTTGTCCTCCAATATATCTCGCAAGTCCGCGTGTTCCCCGTGGCTTCATGCTTTTTGAGCGATGCCGGGAATGCGGTTTTCGTGGAGGGCTTGCACGCCTCTGTCATGCGGCCACGAGGTGGTCGGTCTGCCGTATTGCGCTGGTGATGCAGGTTTGTACGCTTCCTCCTCTAATCGGGGAGCGACTTGCGTTTGGGTAACTTTTGGAGGCGTTCGAGTTCATACTCTTGACGCGAGGACCTCGGTCCCTCTGTCGGCCAAGAGGGTCTTGATCAGCTTGAAGGCTGTTGCTGCTTTCTTTAGGCTGTTTGTCGTGGCCATTAGCCTGCGTCTGAAACGCTCTTGTTCGACGGGATCCTCGGGCACGACGAATTAAATGCGTCGTCGAGGCTTGCCTCGTCTCGAAGGGAGGTAAGTAATTGTCATCCTCGACCTCTTCATCTACCGCCCTCTCGTGAGGGCTTGCTTCCTCCTCCTCTGTTGGATCGTCTTTGGAGGGGTTGTCTTCGCACTTTCTGGGGTGTTATTATCTCCTGTGCCGGAATCTCCATTCTTGCCGTGGCGGGATTTAGAGCGGCGCCGCTGACGTCGGCGCTTGGGCTGTTTCTTTAAGGAATCGGCCTCCGTTGCTTCTTCGCCGTCCCCGTCTTTTGGGGTGTCCACCATGTATATGTCGTATGACGAGGTGGTCTTCCAGTGTCCTGTAGGCACTGGTTCTTGGTAGTCTCCGGCATCGTCGTCCATACCGTCGATGTCTTCGGAGTCGTAGTCGAATCGTCGGTTAAATCGCCGACGGTGGCTACGAAGTGGGTGGTGGGTGGGCTCTGAATTTCTTCGTCGTCTGCTGTCCCAACCATCCTGGCCATAGTTCGCCAGGGCTCTCCGGATAGCGAGAGATGCTTGATGAATTTATGATATCGCCCGAAGGCGAAGTGCTGAAAGATGTCCACAGCTGTGAATTCCATGATCGGCGCCCAATCGGATTCGACTGGCACGGGCGCAGGAGGTTCGGAGTCCGGCACCTCGGAGTCATGAGCTTTATGCGGGACAAGGTAAGTGTTCGGCTCCATCGCCGTAGAAGTTGCAGCTCATGAGGCGGTGTCCAGCCATCCATCCTCGATCCGAGCGATCGGCTCCGGACTATTGGTCGGAGCGGATTCGTGTGCGGCCTCCAAGGTGTTGTCCGGCGGCAGAGTTAGGTCATGCCCATCGTGATAGCGCAGCATGCTCGGCTGTGGCTCAGATCCATCGAAGATCAAGTCCCCGCGGATATCGGCCGTGAAGTTTAGGCTTCCAAACCTGACCTGACGGCCAGGGGCGTAGCTTTCAATCTGCTCCAGATGGCCAAGTGAGTTGGCCCGCAGCGGTTTGCCGAATCACGAAGATCTGTCCGGGAGAAAAGTCTCACCCAGGACTGCGTCGTTGTTGATTGAAGAGGCCATCGAGCCAATCGGTGGCGACACGTAGGAACTCTCAATGAAAGCACCAATGTCGGTGTCAAACCGGCAGATCTCGGTAGGGGGTCCCGAACTGTGCGTCTAGGCGGATGGTAACAGGAGACAAGGGACACGATGTTTTACCCAGGTTCGGGCCCTCTTGATGGAGGTAAAACCTCACGTCCCGCTTGATTGATATTGATATTGTGGATGTTTACAAGAGTGGATCTACCACGAGATCAAGGAGGCTAAACCCTAGAAGCTAGCCTATGGTATGATTGTAAGGGTTGTTGTTGATATGTCCTACGGACTAGAGCCATCCGGTTTATATAGACACCGGAGAGGGCTAGGGTTACATAGAGTCGGTTAAAATGGTAGGAGATATACATATCCCTAACGCCAAGCATGCCATCCACGCCCACGAAAATCCCATCCGGACACGGGGCGAAGTCTTCAATCTTGTATCTTCATAGTCTTGGAGTCCGGTCGATGATGATAGTCCCGCTGATGATAGTTCGGCTGATGATGGTAGTCCGGCTATCCGGACACCCCCTAATCCGGGACTCCCTCAACAACCAACACAACTATCCAGGTGGTCTCTGGAAGCATCGGTTGGTCCATTATAAGAGATATCAAGTATTTCATTTTTCTTGAGAGGATGATCAGGCAAAGCATTAAGTAATTGGAGAAGCCTCCCCCAAGCTTGTGGGAGACTCTCTTCTTTAGATTGCACAAAATTAAATATTTCCCTTAAAGCAGCTTGTTTCTTATGAGCAGGGAAATATTTTGCAGAGAAGTAGTATATCATATCCTGGGGACTACGCACACAACCAGGAGCAAGAGAATTAAACCATAACTTAGCATCACCCTTTAACGAGAAAGGAAACAATTTAAGAATATAGTAATAGAGATTTTTTTTTCCTCATGAGCAAATAGGGTGGCTATATCATTCAATTTAGTAAGATGTGCCACAACAGTTTCAGATTCATAACCATAGAAAGGATCAGATTCAACCAAAATAACAACTCAGGATCGACAAAGAATTCGTAATCCTTATCAGTAACAAAGATAGGTGAAGTAGCAAAAGTGGGATCATAATTCCAGCATTCAAAGACTTTTTCCTTCATCTTAGCTAATAGTTTCTTAAGATCGTCTCTATCATTGCAAGCAAGAAAGTCTCTAGCAGTTTCTTCATCCATAACATAACCCTCAGGTACAACAGGCAATTCATATCCAAGGGAGAATTATAATCATCATCTTCAATAATATCATCAGTTTCAGTAATTTCATTCTCTCTAACCCTGGCAAGTTGTTCATCAAGCACACAAGTAGTATCATCATAAGCATAATTCATAGTGGAAGTGGCATCATCAATAACATGCGACATATCAGAATCAATAGCAGGTGTAGGTGTCGAAAGTTTACTCAAAATAGAAGGAGAATCAAGTGCAGAGCTAGATGGCGGTGCCTTACCTCCCCTCGTAGTTTAGGAAAAAATCTTGGTTCTTTGATCCTCCAAATTCCTCATAGTGATTGATGGTGTCCTGGACAAGGGGGTACTCACCACGTCATCTCCCGATCTGTTAGATTGGGCCGGGGACCCCCATGGCCGTATACTCATGGGCCAGTCCGGACAGCTGCCGCATACAACGAAGATTCCGCAAGTCTTGGCAATCAAGACAAGGACTCCTCCCCCACCGGCGTATTCGGCTAGGACTCTTGTTATCCTAGGCCTCTGGTGCATTATATAAACCGAGGCCAGGATAGTCAATAGAGGGATACAACAATCATACCATAGGCTAGCTTCTAGGGTTTAGCCTCTCTGATCTCGTGGTAGATCTACTCTTGTACTACCCATATCATCAATATTAATCAAGCAGGAGTAGGGTTTTACCTCCATCGAGAGGGCCCGAACCTGGGTAAAAACAGCGTGTCCCTTGTCTCCTGTTACCATCCGCATAGACGCACACTTCAGGACCCCCTACCCGAGATCCGCCGGTTTTGACACCGACATTGGTGCTTTCATTAAGAGTTCCTCTGTGTCGTCGCCATCAGGAAGGATGCCTCATCCCGTCTTTAAAGACGGTACTGTTGCTAAAGGAGCTTTGGCTATCGGCCAAACTCTCCGGCTAGGCGGTTTTCTTATGACCGCTGTTCGCCACACGCCGACGATGACTTCTCAGGTCATCGAAAGCAATCTTCATGTCAACTCGGAACTCGCCGAGCAGTTAGATCCAACGGAGCTCTCTTCCTTAAACGAGCTCCTGGATCGCATCGCCGCCCTGGGAGTCGCTACAGACTACGATCAGATTGGGCCTAAACCCGATCTGAGAGAGATTAACTCTCCCCAGGTCACCCATCACGTTGCTGTGGTGGAGGAACAATGCGGCGACCCTTCATCTATCTTAAGGACTAGCTATGTCCGGATTCCCGATCCCTCCAAGCCGGATACCCGCGGAGGGGAGGACGTCACTCAAGACCTGAACTTAGAGTCAGGCAACGGGCTAGATTCATTGGACAACATCCAAGAATCCAAACTTCCGAGTTCGGGAACTCCTTGGCCCTTGAGTCTCAGATTGGGTGAGTCCCGAACACATCCCACTAACTTTAAAATCTTTTGAACATGATCTTCAATATCATGCTGGTATCAAACCAGTCCGGCAATATTGCTCCACGGCTGCCGACCTGCGCTAGACACGTCGTCACTTTGTTGAGCCGAGCTCAACTTCTTCGGATCATCATCTCGGCAAGCCGAACAAGAGTCCGGCAACGCGAATGATAAATCATCACCAACATCGCCGCCCCACGGATTACACGGAGCGGGCATACCGGCATCGCCGCACGGTCGCTTCATCAAGCCGGCATCGACCACGTCACGACCTGCATCGGCAGGACCGCACTATTTCTTCTTCAAGCTGGTGTCCATCACACCGACCTACTTCGACATCTCGGCTGGACCGGGGGCTTCGCCATCTCTTCATCAACCTACTCCGGACACTTCGGTGTCACTAGCCGACCAGCTCCGTCACGTTAGCTGGACCGAGGGCTTTGCCTCGGCGAGCCAACCTTTGCCAGCATTGCCATGCCGTTGTTTTATCGCCCATCAGGCAATGGGTGCGCGGACCGAGTCCCAATTTTGGGAATCACCTTCCTTCGGATTGCTACAACAAATAAACCAGGTCTATCAAATGGTGGCCGCATTAACGATAGTCGCATGGTGGTTCGGTCAGTTTCCTTAGATACTCCGGCGAACGCCGCATCCGAAGCTCGGACCGACCTGTGAATTCAGGCTTTGCCACGCCTTTACCGCATCACGCCGACGCCCTGCATCGACGTTGACTTCGGCGCCAGGCCATATTTCTTTTATTACTCACTTTGCATAAATTATTTATTATGCAACGATTTTTTTAATTATCATTATTACTATTATCCCCGGTTTGCAACATTTTTGTGCACGGGAAAATGATCCGGGACTTGGCGTCAATCTGCGGGTCTGCATTGACCGTGCTATGTCACCACTTGGCGTGTCGAGCTCTCCGCTCCGCCACCTCGGGACCGGCTTAGGGGATGGAACCTTGTCCCGTATCAAGCTCGGACCGCGTCATCAATACCGAACACATTAACTAGCTAAGTCGCTTTCATGCTCAAAGCTTTAATTTCTAACTTGTGTTCGGTACGACCAAGCATTATACTTTTTTGTAAAAATGTTGCTTGTAAAAAAAATTCTTGTCCAAACTTTGTTTATGACGCATAAATTCGAATACCCAATTCATTTGGGGGCTTCCTTCATGAAGCTTTTCCTCTTGCATATGATTATACTTGTACGGCTTCGTTCCTTGTTCGTGTATTATGCCACAATATGCACCATATTGACTTAAGCGATTTGCAAGCTGGGTTGCCTCGCTCTGTGTTTACCCCTCGTTCCCGATTGTTCGGCTAGGGAGTAAAGGAGCACGTCTGTGATTGTCACGATCGGGTCATCCGAGCGGACCTCGGTGGGTGAAGCTGAAAGCTAAGCGCTCTTATAGTTTTCAATGATGGTCGGCACACAATGTAACTCATGAGTACAAAAATCTATTGCACAAGTCTCATAATAACAATGAGCACCAAAGAAAGGTATCGATTAGGGGTACTATTTTCTTGAAGATGCTTCTTACACTTCGCAATAATATAGCATAAGTTCCCCGAGCCGCTTTATGCATTACAGCCTTATGGCTTGATTGCTGGTTATTGGAAACACCGTCGATATTCTCGATGATGGAGTACATAACACTTTTCGGTCCTTGACCGAAGAGGGAGAAGCCGACGATTCGGTTAAGACGCGTTTAAAGTTCGGTTGAACATAGATATGATATAAGTACTTGGTACATACAATCATTCTTTTACCCAAGTCACTTGGGGGCTCTTAAATTTATATGAGCCGTTTTATGATAAGTGTTCTTCTTCTTAGTCGTTGCAAAGTTTTATTATTCTTATTATTATTATCTATCACTCCTTTTTTCGACACGAGCGTGTGGTCACTAGACGGGGAGCCTAATTTCTCTCTCAAAGCCGCTAGAGTTTAGTTTGCTAAACTGGCCTAATGAGAAGTACTCCGCCCTCGGGATAGGAGGTTGAAGCCGTAGGCTGACCCGCTTGAAGTCTTGAGATAGGATGTATCATGTTAAAGCACGATGTAAGCACTTCTTTTGCTAAGGCCAATTTTCAGATTGGCACCGAACACTTGATCTCGTTCAGACGTCAAGTTTTTACTGACGTTTTTTGGTGTTCCAAGCTTATGGCACCTTTTAAACTATTTGTGTGTTTTCAGCACAAGTCTCGCAGTGCAACGCCGGACACCTTTAGAGATTCGGCAAAAACATTCTCGGATATTGCTATATATGCATTGGTTTCGAATTGTGTCTTCGGTCAATAGTTGGGTTGCCCGGCTCCTGCGCTTGCCTCCTACGTTCCACTTTGTTCGGCTAGGTGTGCAAAGGAGAACCACCGCGATTGTGCTTCCAGCTCACATGGTTAAGCACCTCAGTGGAGAAAGCCGAAAACTGACTGTCACAATAAGCGTAAACTGGTCAGCGATCCGATGACGGTGTTAAACGACGGGCCATTCATAACAATGGCCGAAGTGTTTACGGCTTGACCTCGACTGTCGCCGAACACTACCGGGGGCTATTAACTGGCCTCCCAAACTAAATCCTCGATATTTTTCTCTTACATTGGAGCTGAGGTTTCATGATCATGCTTAGCATGACAACCCAAAGAAAGGAACCGATAGCGGGACTATTTTCTTTGGAAGACATTTCTTCTATTAAGCGATAATATAACATATCTCTCTCGCGTAACTTTGTTTATAAAACCGTATGGCCAGATTGCCTTGTTTGTTGTAAATCTTTGCCCTCATAAAGGCTTTATAAAGTAGATGAAACACTCCTCGGCTATTGGCCGAGGAGGTGGAAGCCGATGGTCGGTCAACAAAGTTTTGTACAATGCGGATCCGAGCATTAATGATGTAAAGTACTTGGATACATAGAGTCATTACACATAATTTGTGATTTTACTATGGATATCAATCCTTAATTCGGCCACCTGTGCCCGCATTAAGGCTCGGGGGCTACTGGGCTTCGGGCTTATTATTTACAAATATTAAAGGGGCACATCGATCCTCTGATCTGGTGTTGCCACCCGACCAGTGTCTCGGGGGCTACTGCATTGCCTGTCCAATGCAGAAAATTTTAAGTGTAATACAGTCTCCGAGGAGATTTTGATCCTCACGTTGGTCGGCCGCACCCAACCTGAGTCTTGAGGACTGAGCACGCCCGCTTTTGTATCCCAAGTATTCTGCCAAGCTAGGACTTGATCCTCAGACCAATTTTGCAAATCAACCTGAGTCTCAGCGGCTACGGGGATCAGCGGTCTTATGTCATCCTTCATGTGCATCTCGGGTTTTAGACCGATACCCACCTTGAGGGTTACTGGCTATGTATCTCGGCAGAGAATAAATTGCACCAATCAAAAATATTGACAAAAATCGGCCCACATTCGGGGTGGTGCACCACCTCGGAAGCAGTCCGGCATAAAGCTCGGGTGCTAGTGGCTGGCTCCATAGAGGGCATTTCCGGCATTAAGCTCGGCTAAACTCCTTCAAACTTCTTTGAACCAAGGTGATTTACGACACCTCGGATACAGTCCGGCGTTGGAGCTCGGATACATATTACGGCGTTGGAGCTCGGATACAGTCCGACGTTGGAGCTCGGATACATAGTCCGGCATTGGAGCTCGGATACATTCCAGCGTTAGAGCTGGGAAGCGGTCCGGCCTTGGTGCTCGGCTGCAAAAGATAGCTCGAATGCAGTCCGGCGTTGGAGCTCGGAGGCAAGAGGACGCTATCGCCCGAGAACAACTTCAAACCCGAGGTGTGGCATAAAAATAACAAGGCATTGATAAAGGCCGGAAACTTAAAGGGGCTCCTCGGATACCCGACGTGTAAAATCGTCGAATGCGTTTCGGCGATCCTCAAGGTCGAAGATGAGAAGATTTGTTGAACCAGTTTTCAGGACCGACGACTGAAGATGAAGAACGGTTCGGAAAAATCGAGGAGCGTTCCTAAACTTGAAGACCAGTTCAGGGGGCTACTGACGGTGTCCTGGACTAGGGGGTACTCACCACGTCATCTCCCGATCTGTTAGATTGGGCCGAGGACCCCATGGTCAGATACTCATGGGCGATCCGGACAGCTGCCGCATACAAGGAAGATTCCGCAAGACTTGGCGATCAAGACAAGGACTCCTCCCCCGCCGGCGTATTCGGCTAGGACTCTTGTTATCCTAGGCCTCTGGTGCATTGTATAAACCGAGGCCAGGCTAGTCGATAGAGGGATACAACAATCATACCATAGGCTAGCTTCTAGGGTTTATCCTCTCTGATCTCATGGTAGATCTACTCTTGTACTACCCATATCATCAATATTAATCCAGCAGGAGTAGGGTTTTACCTCCATCGAGAGGGCCTGAACCTGGGTAAAAACATCGTGTCCCTTGTCTCCTATTACCATCCGCCTAGACGCACAGTTCGGGACCCCCTACCCGAGATCCGCCGGTTTTGACACCGATAGTAATCAACAGATATAAATCCCAGGTGACTCAGAAAATAGAGCTATGTTCCCCGGCAACGGCGCCATAAAAAGGTCTTGATAACCCACAAGTATAGGGGATCGCAACAATTTTCGAGGGTAGAGTATTCAACCCAAATTTATTGATTCGACACAAGGGGAGCCAAAGAATATTCTTGAGTATTAGCAGATGAGTTGTCAATTCAACCACACCTGAAAGACTTAATATCTGCAGCAAAATATTTAGTAGCGAAGTAGTATGGAAGTAACGGTAACTGTGGCAAAAGTAACAGTAGCAGTTTTGTTGCAATCATAATAGTGGCATCGAAGAAGTAACTTAGCAAAGATCAATATGAAACGAGCTCGTAGGCAATGGATCAATGATGGATGATTATGTTGGATGGCATTCATCATGCAACGGTCATAACATAGGGTG
Organism: Aegilops bicornis; assembly: GCA_021605145.1. Classification (NCBI taxonomy): domain Eukaryota; kingdom Viridiplantae; phylum Streptophyta; class Magnoliopsida; order Poales; family Poaceae; genus Aegilops; species Aegilops bicornis. The sequence goes on along the minus strand of CM038674.1, from coordinate 227,871,271 downwards.
ACACAGAACTAGCTCCAATTCATCAATATAATGTAGGCATGTATTCCGAATATAGTCATACATGCTTATGGAGGATGGAGGATGGTTGATGATGACGATGGCGACGGATTCCACTCTCTGGAGCCCCGAACGGACTCCAGATCTGAAATATATTCATAACACGTAGTAGGTGACTATTGACTTGCAAGATAGGATCAAGAACACAAATACATTCATGAAAACATAATAGGTTTAGATCTGAAATCATGGCACTCGGGCCCTAGTGACAAGCATTAAGCATAGCAAAGTCATCGCAACATCAATCCTAGAACATAGTGGATACTAGGGATCAAACTCTAACAAAACTAACTTGATTACATGGTAAATGTCATCCAACCCATCACCGTCCAGCAAGCCTATGACAGGATTACTCACGCACGGTAGTGAGCATCATGAAATTGGTGATGGAGGATGGTTGATGATGACGATGGCGACAGATTCCACTCTCCGGAGCCCCGAACGGACTCCAGATCTACCCTCCAGAGGAAGCACAGGGCTTGGTGATACGTCTCCAACGTATCTATAATTTTTGATTGTTCCATGCTATTATATATTCTGTTTTGGATGTTTAATGGGCTTATTTATACACTTCTATATTTTTTTTGGGACTAACCTATTAACCGGAGGCCCAGCCCAAATTGCTGTTTTTTGCCTATTTCAGTGTTTCGCAGAAAAAAAGATATCAAACAGAGTCCAAACGGAATGAAACCTTCGGGAGCGTGATTTTTGGAACAAACATGATCTAGAGGACTTGGAGTGGACGTCAAGCAACCAACGAGGAGACCACGAGGCAGGGGGGCGCGCCTACCCCTCCTGGGCGCGCCCTCCACCCTCGTGGGCCCCTCGTGGCTCCACCGACCTACTTCTTCCTCCTATATATACCTACGTACCCCCACACCATTGAAGAGCACCACGAAAACCTAATTCCACCGCCGCAACCCTCTGTACCCGTGAGATCCCATCCTAGGGCCTTTTCCGGCGTCCTGCTGAAGGGGGCATTGATCACGGAGGGCTTCTAAATCGACACGATAGCCTCTCCGATGATGTCTGAGTAGTTTACCTCAGACCTTCGGGTCCATAGTTATTAGCTAGATGGCTTCTTCTCTCTCTTTGGATCTCAATACAAATTTATCCTCGATTCTCTTGGAGATTTATTCGATGTAATCTTCTTTTGCGGTGTGTTTGTCGAGATCCGATGAATTGTGGGTTTATGATCAAGATTATCTATGGACAATATTTGAATCTCCTCTGAATTCTTTTATGTATGATTGGTTATCTTTGCAAGTCTCTATGAATTATCAGTTTGGTTTGGCCTACTAGATTGATCTTTCTTGCAATGGGAGAAGTGCTTAGCTTTGGGTTCAATCTTGCGGTGCTCGATCCCAAAGTGATGAGGGGAAATGACACGTATTGTATTGTTGCCATCGAGGATAAAAAGATGGGGTTTATATCATATTGCATGAGTTTATCCTCTACATCATGTCATCTTGCTTAAAGTGTTACTCTGTTCTTATGAACTTAATACTCTAGATGCATGCTTTGGATAGTGGTCGATGTGTGGAGTAATAGTAGTAGATGCAGGTGAGTCGGTCTAGTTGTCACGGACGTGATGCCTATATACATGATCATACCTAGATATTCTCATAACTATGCTCAATTCTATCAATTGCTCGACAGTAATTTGTTTACCCACCGTAATACTTATGCTATCTTGAGAGAACCCACTAGTGAAACCTATGGCCCCCGGGTCTATTTTCCATCATATTAATCTCCCATTGTTTCCATTACTGTTTACTTTGCTTTCTTTACTTTTAGTCTTAATCATAAAAATACCAAAAATATTATCTTATCATCTCTATCAGATCTCACTTTTGCAAGTGGCTGTGAAGGGATTGGCAACCCCTTTATCGCGGTGGTTGCAAGGTTCTTATTTGTTTGTGTAGGTACGAGGGACTTGCGTGTGGCCTCCTACTGTATTGATACCTTGGTTCTCAAAAACTGAGCGAAATACTTACGCTACTTTACTGCGTCACCCTTTCCTCTTCAAGGAAAAACAAACGCAGTGCTCAAGAGGTAGCAAGAAGGATTTCTGGCGTCGTTGCCGGGGAGGCTTACGCCAAGTCAAGTGAAGATTTGATCTCCCAGCAACTAGCCATTTCTGGCGCCGTTGCCGGGGAGTCTACGCACAGGTCAACATACCAAGTACCCATCACAAACTCTTATCCCTCGCATTGCATTATTTTCCATTTGCCTCTCGTTTACCTCTCCCCCACTTCACCCTTGCCGTTTTATTCGCCCTCTTTTCCATTCGCTTCTTTTTCGCTTGCTTCTTGTTTGCTCGTGTGTTGGATTGCTTGCTTGTCATGATGGCTCAAGATAATACTAAATTATGTGACTTTGCCAATACCAACAACAATGATTTTCTTAGCACTCCGACTGCTCCTCTTACCGAAGCTGAATCTTGTGAAATTAATGCTGCCTTGCTGAATCTCGTTATGAAAGATCAATTCGCCGGCCTTCCTAGTGAAGATGTCGCTACCCATCTAAATAGCTTTGTTGATTTATGTGATATGCAAAAGAAAAAAGATGTGGACAATTGATATTGTTAAATTGAAGCTATTTTGGTTTTTTCTTAGAGATCGTGCTAAAACTTGGCTTTCGTCTTTACCTAAAAATAGTATTGATTCTTGGAATAAGTGCAAAGATGCTTTTATCTCTAAGTATTTTCCTCCCGCTAAGATCATCTCTCTTAGAAACGATATTATGAATTTTAAGCAACTTGATCATGAACATGTTGCACAAGCTTGGGAGAGTATGAAATTAATGATACGTAATTGCCCTACTCATGGTTTGAATTTGTGGATGATTATACAAAAAAATTATACCGGATTGAATTTTGCTTCTATAAATCTTTTAGATATGGCCGCGGGAGGCACTTTTATGGAAATCACTTTAGGAGAAGCTACTAAACTCCTAGATAATATTATGGTTAATTATTCTCAATGGCACACTGAAAGATCTACTAGTAAAAGGTGCATGCAATCTAAGAAATTAATGTTTTGAGTGGAAAGGTGGATGAACTTATGAAATTTTTTGCTAATAAGAGTGTTTCTTCTGATCCTAATGATATGCCTTTGTCTACTTTGATTGAGAATAATAATGAATCTATGGATGTGAATTTTCTTGGTAGGAATAATTTTGGTAACAACGCGTATAGAGGAAACTTTTATCCTTGGCCGTTCCCTAGTAATTCCTCTAATAATTATGGTAATTCCTACAACAATTCTTATGGAAATTTTAAAAATTTGTCCTCTGATTTTGAGACTAGTGTTAAAGAGTTTATGAATTCACAAAAGAATTTCAACACCTTGCTTGAAGAAAAATTTCTTAAGGTTGATGAATTGGCTAGGAACGTGGATAGAATTTCTCTTGATGTTGATTCTTTGAAACTTAGATCTATTCCACCTAAGCATGATATCAATGAGTCTCTCAAAGCCATGAGAATTTCCATTGATGAGTGCAAGGAAAGAACCGCTAGGATGCGTGCTAAGAAAGATTGCTTTGTGAAGGCGCGTTCTTCTAATTTTTATGAGAATAAAGATGAAGATATAAAATTTATTGATGTGTTCCCTATTAAATCCTTGTTTTGCAATATGAATCTTGATGATGATGGTACTAGAGATGAGTCAACTTTAGTTAGAAGGCGTCCCAAAAATTCGGAGTTTTTAGATCTTGATGCTAAAATTTGTAAAAGTGGGATTGAAGATGTTAAAACTTTAGATAGAAATGAACCCACTATCTTGGATTTCAAGGAATTTAATTATGATAATTTCTCTTTGATAGATTGTATTTCCTTGTTGCAATCCGTGCTAAATTCTCCTCATGCTTATAGTCAAATTAAAGCTTTTATTAAACATATCGTTGATGCTTTGATGCAATCTTATGAAGAAAAACTTGAGTTGGAAGTTTCTATCCCTAGAAACTTTATGATGAATGGGAACCTACAATTAAAATTAAAATTAAACATCATGAATTCTATGCTCTGTGTGATTTGGGCGCTAGTGTTTCCACAATTCCAAAAACTTTGTGTGATTTGCTAGGTTTCCGTGAATTTGATGATGGTTCTTTAAACTTGCACCTTGCGGATTCCACCATTAAGAAACCTATGGGAAGAATTAATGATGTTCTTATTGTTGCAAATAGGAATTATGTGCCGACAGATTTCATTGTTCTTGATATAGATTGCAATCCTTCATGTCCTATTATTCTTGGTAGACCTTTCCTTAGAACGATTGGTGCATTCATTGATATGAAGGAAGGGAATATTAGATTCCAATTTCCGTTAAGGAAAGGCATGGAACACTTTCCTAGAAAGAAAATTAAATTACCATATGAATCTATTATGAGAGCCACTTATGGATTGCCTACCAAAGATGGCAATACCTAGGTCTATCCTTGCTTTTATGCCTAGATAGGGGCGTTAAGCGGTAGCGCTTGTTGGGAGGCGACCCAATTTTATTTTAGTTTTTTCCTTTTTGGTTTTGTTTATGAATAAATAATCCATCTAGCTTCTGTTTAGATGTGGTTTCGTGTTTTAATTAGTGTTTGTGCCAAGTTAAACCTATAGGATCTTGTTGGATGGTAGTTATTTGATCTTGCTGAAAATTCCAGAAACTTTCTGTTCACGAAAACAATTTTTTTAAAATCACCAGAACGTGATAAAATACTGATTCCAATTGCAGAAGATCAATAAACAAATTATTTTGGTCTTCCTATTTTGGTAGATTTTTATGACTTACATAAGTTTTCTTTAGTTACAGATTACTACAGACTGTTCTGTTTTTGACAGATTCTGTTTTTCGCGTGTTGTTTGCTTATTTTAATGAATCTATGGCTAGTAATGGAGTTTATAAACCATAGAGAAGTTGGAATACAGTAGTTTTAACACAAATATAAATAAATAATGAGTTCATTAGTACCTTGAAGTGGTGTTTTGTTTTCTTTCGCTAACGGAGCTCATGAGATTTTCTGTTAAGTTTTGTGTTGTGAAGTTTTTTTGTTTTGGGTAAAGATTTGATGGATTATGGAACAAGGATTGGCAAGAGCCTAAGCTTGGGGATGCCCAAGGCACCCCAAGGTAAAATTCAAGGATAACCAAAAGCCTAAGCTTGGGGATGCCCCGGAAGGCATCCCCTCTTTCGCCTTCGCTTCATCGGTAACTTTACTTGGAGCTATATTTTTATTCACCACATGATATGTGTTTTGCTTGGAGCGTCTTGTATGATTTCAGTCTTTGCTTTTTAGTTCACCACAATCATCCTTGATGTACACACCTTTTGAGAGAGACACACATGATTGGGAATTTGTTAGAATACTCTACGTGCTTCACTTATATCTCTTGAGCTTTATAGTTTTTTCTCTAGTGCTTCACTTATATCTTTTAGAGCACGGTGGTGGTTTTGTTTTATACAAACTATTGTTCTCTCATGCTTCACTTATATCATTTTGATAGTCCTACAAAACAGCATGGTAATTTGCTTAAATTGTGAAATTAGTCCTAATATGATAGGCATCCAAGATTAGTAAAAACTTTCTTATAAGTGTGTTGAATACTAAGAGAAATTTGATACTTGATAATTGTTTTGAGATATGAAGATGGTGATATTAGAGTCATGCTAGTTGAGTGGTTATGAATTTGAGAAATACTTGTGTTAAAGTTTGTGATTCCCGTAGCATGCACGTATGGTGAACCGTTATGTGATGAAGTCGGAGCATGATTTATTTATTGATTGTCTTCCTTATGAGTGGCGGTCGGGGACGAGCGATGGTCTTTTCCTACCAATCTATCCCCCTAGGAGCATGCGCGTAGTACTTTGTTTCGATAACTAATAGATTTTTGCAGTAAGTATGTGAGTTCTTTATGACTAATGTTGAGACCATGGATTATACGCACTCTGACCATTCCACCGTTGCTAGCCTCTCTAGTATCGCGCAACTTTCGCCGGTACCATACACCCACCATTACCTTCCTCAAAAGAGCCACCATACCTACCTATTATGGCATTTCCATAGCCATTCCGAGATATATTGCCATGCAACTTACCACCGTTCTGTTTACTATGACACGTTCCATCATTGTCATATTTCTTTGCATGATCATGTAGTTGACATCGTATTTGTGGCAAAGCCACTGTTCACAATTTTCATACATGTCACTCTTGATTCATTGCATATCTTGGTACTCCGCCGGAGGCATTACATAGAGTCATATTTTGTTAAGTATTGAGTTGTAATTCTTGAGTTCTAAGTAAATAAAAGTGTGATGATCATCATTATTAGAGCATTGTCCCAGTGAGGGAAGGATGATGGAGACTATGATTCCCCCACAAGTCGGGATGAGACTCCGGACGAAAAATAAAAAAATAAAAAAAAGGAGAGAAAAAGAGAGAAGGGACAATGCTACTATCCTTTTTCCACACTTGTGCTTCAAAGTAGCACCATGATCTTCATGATAGAGAGTCTCCTATGTTGTCACTTTCATATACTAGTGGGAATTTTCATTATAGAACTTGGCTTTGTATATTCCAATGATGGGCTTCCTCAAATTGCCCTAGTTCTTCATGAGCAAGCAAGTTGGATGCACACCCACTTAGTTTCAATTGTTGAGCTTTCATACACTTATAGCTCTAGTGCATCCGTTGCATGGCAATCCCTACTCACTCACATTGATATCTATTAATGGGAATGTCCATAGCCCGTTGATACGCCTAGTTTATGTGAGACTATCTTCCACTTTTTGTCTTCTCCACAACCACCATTCTATTCCACCTGTAGTGCTATATCCATGGCTCACGCTCATGCATTGCGTGAAGATTGAAAAGTTTGAGAAAACCAAAAGTATGAAACAATTGCTTGGCTTGTCATCGGGGTTGTGCATGATTAAATACTTTGTGTGATGAAGATAGAGCATAGCCAGACTATATGATTTTGTAGGAATAACTTTCTTTGGCCATGTTATTTTGAGAAGACATGATTGCTTTGTTAGTATGCTTGAAGTATTATTATTTTTATGTCAATATTAAAATTTTATCTTGAATCTTTCGGATCTGAATATTCATACCACAAATAAGAGGATTACATTGAAAATTATGCTAAGTAGCATTCCACATCAAAAATTCTGTTTTTATCATTTACCTACTCGAGGACGAGCAGGAATTAAGCTTGGGGATGCTTGATACCTCTCCAACGTATCTATAATTTTTGATTGTTCCATGCTATTATATATTCCGTTTTGGATGTTTAATGGTCTTATTTATACACTTCTATATTATTTTTGGGACTAACCTATTAACCGGAGGCCCAGCCCAACTTGCTGTTTTTTTGCCTATTTCAGTGTTTCGCAGAAAAAATATATCAAACGGGGTCCAAACGGAATGAAACCTTCGGGAGCGTGATTTTTGGAACAAACGTGATCCAGAGGACTTGGAGTGGACGTCAAGCAACCAACGAGGAGGCCACGACGCAGGGGGGCGCGGCTACCCCCCTGGGCGCGCCCTCCACCCTCGTGGGCCTCTCATGGCTCCACCGACCTACTTCTTCCACCTATATATACCTACGTACCCCCAAACCATCGAAGAGCACCACGAAAACCTAATTCCACCGCCGCAACCTTCTGTACCCGTGAGATCCCATCCTGGGGCCTTTTCCAGTCTCACGGAGGGGGCATTGATCACGGAGGGCTTCTACATCAACACCATAGCCTCTTCGATGATGTGTGAGTAGTTTACCTCAGACCTTCAGGTCCATAGTTATTAGCTAGATGGCTTCTTCTCTCTCTTTGGATCTCAATACAAAGTTCCCCTTGATTCTCTTGGAGATCTATTCAATGTAATTGTAGCGACCCGACCCGAATGGATCAAGCCTCTGTGCTTTCGTGTCATCCCTGGATCGGTATGCTGACACACACAGTACTCGAAGGATTTATAACAGAGGTAAATCACATGTATAAATAACGTAAATACTATTACCTCAATCCAGAATATAGCGCAAGGTTGTGGATTCCCATCAACACCAACGGCAAAGTTGAGTATAGGAAATCGTAACCCTAACGTATCACTTACTGTCAAATGCGTCTAAAAAGTCTGCAACATGAAAAGTTGCAGCCCGAAAACGGGTCAGCACATGGAATATGCTGGCAATGTAACACATAGAGAGTAATGAAAGAATAAGCCTATACTACATGCATATATGGCTGGTGGAAAGCTCTATGGTTACAGTTTTGCATAAAGCCAATTTTTCCCTACTGCAAAGGAATAAATTTATTTAACTATCATGGTGGTTGTTGAACATTGAGAATGGTTGACATCCTCAATCCCAATTAAAAGTACTCATTAAAACCCAAACAAATTATATTAAGTAACGTGATGAGATCAACAGGATAATCCAAGAACTAGATACTCAAGATGTCCATAACCGGGGACACGGCTAATCATGATTAGTTTATACACTCTGCAGAGGTTTGCGCACTTTTCCCCACAAGACTCGATCGCCTCCGTTTGGTTTCTCGCACTACATGGTGTTTGAGAGACGGATGACCGAGACATAGTCTTTCGGAAGCGTTTGCACCTTACGATGGGTAGACCGTACCACCTACAACCCCTACATCTACTAGTCTACCACTGTAAGAGTTCACACGACTTAATCAACTACGCCAGAGCCCATAATGGCTTATGGCTGCACACGGAAGTTTCTAGTTTGAATAATCTCCTGATCCCTTTGAGCCTGGGTGGCGGTCCGAAGAAATACAGGCAAGTCCTGGAAACCTGTGTGCCTAGACAGCAAGTCCTGGAGTAACCAGGTGCCTCAATCCACCCAGATGTGTGTTTAAGTTGCCACCTTAGATAAACCATTAATTATCAATCTCACATTTGTCATGGATATTCACTCAAACCCAATCCACGTCTACGAGCATAACATGGCATAATAAGAAAACGTAGAAGTAACTCCCAAGCGTTTGATAATAAAACAGGTAATAGGTACTACCTCAAACTACTTCCCATCCCACAATTTAATTAGATCCTAATCATGCAAGTGTTGGAGGATTGATCTAATGCATAAAACTGGGGTAGTAGAAAAGGTATGATCAAGTGTTACTTGCCTTGCTGATGATCCGCGAAACCTAGAGATTCGAAGTAACAAGCGGCGCACTCCGGGTGATCTATCGCAGCCAAACAACAAGCATACAATAAGTACTCATCTAATGCACGGGTAAATCTCGAATAAAAGATCTAACCGTAAAGTTCAACTTAAGAACCACAGTTTGCAAAAAGAATCGAATCAAATAAAGCAACGAAAGTCAAACGACGAAAGGAAACAACTCGGTTCTAGCAAGTTGAAACTAAGTCAAATTTTACAGTAGCAAAACTTTGTTTAAGTTGGTTAGTCGGAACGGCGGTTTCGAAACGAAACTCCAGGCGCTTGAATCACCTGATTCCGATAAACGAGCGAGAAGATAAACTAGAAAGAAAATCGGATCTGAAATCGCTATCAGAAAAATAGCTGAATAAATCCAATGAGAAAGAAAACGACGAACGAATGGACATTCATTAACCGAAGCAAACTGGTGATCACGTTCGTTAGGACGAACGGTCCGGCGAACGCTTGCTAAACAAAACCGGAAAGAAAAACCGGCGAGAAAAACCGATCTAGGATTTCGGAAAGAAAACCGAAACGAAAAATCGATCTAGAAAACCGGAACGGAAATCGGAACGGAAAAGAAAAGGTGACGCGCTGAGGCTAGTACCTCAAGAGGCGAGGGAGCTCGGCGGTGGGTGGCGGCATGGCGGCACTTGGCGGCGGCGGCGTGTGGGCAAGTGGCGGGTGGTGCTGTCAGCTGCTAAGGAGAGGAGAGGAGAGGTGAGGAGAGGTGTTGATTTGATGTGTTAGAGGGGGGTGGGGGGGTGCTTGGGTATTTATATTGGGGAGGGGAGGGTTTTTGCTTGGGGTAGGGGACAAGAAATAGACTAGGATTAGGAAACAAAGAGAAAAGATCTAGAAACAGATACGGAATAAACGGAAGTAGGACAAGAGTCCTACTAGGATTAGGAAAAAGGAGCGGCGGCTCCCTGGTGCGCGCGCGATGGCCATGGCCTTGGCCGGCCGGTGGCTTGCGGCTTGGGCCTTTGGCCCAAGGCGCTGCGGGATTTTTTTTTATATAAACATTTTTTTTCCAGAAAAACAAAATAAGAAGAAAGCAAAATAAATAAAAATAATATATAGGCATATAATATATCGAAATTTTCAGAAAAAGATTTCCTACATGATGAACATTATTTTAGCTTCAAATAAAATCCACAAAATTTCTAATAATACAAACAGTGCCACTGGTCCAATAAAATCCAATAAAATCATTTTTAAAATACCAAAATGATTTCAAATTAATTTCTCTCTAATTTTCTGATGTAGGGAATCATGTTACCCTATTTTCCATATATTTTATTTTTGGAGAAAAATAATTTGAATAAAACTCCAATAACTCCAAATTGAAAATAAATTCAAAAGAACTTTGAATTTTAATTCTTTGAAACTCCCAACTCATATTTCATATGTTTTGAAGAAGTCATTTTATCTTCGCTCGTGAAAATCATTGAGTTGCATAAAGTTTCAGAATTGGAAATATTTTCCAAATGAAATTCAAATATTTTCAGCACCCCTTGTCATTTAAATAAGTGGAAGAAGTCATGTCATCTTCTCTCCAGGGTTTTTGTGATGAGAAGAATTTGAATTCCCTAAGATCATAAAAGCAAAATGAAAGTTTGGGAAAGTCCTTTTATTCCCTCTCATTTAACTTTCAAAAAGTTTCAAATTCACTCACTTTTAGTCAATCAATCAAACAATCAATCAAAACTATCTATTTGTTTATAACATTCCAAAATTTAGAATTTTGGGATGTTACAAACCTACCAGCCTTAAAAGGAATCTTGTCCTCGAGATTCGGAGAGGCTAGAAAGAAATAGGTTAGGGCTTGGGGGTCTTCTCAGAAATCCATCGATCGTCTCCGGGGTCTCGGGTGCTACCACCCTTAGAAGCATTGTTAAGGTTCCATCAAAACTCATATACTCCATCCATCGTTGACAGTGTCTGTCTTCTCAGATCGTAAGGATAATTCCTTCTCTGGGCTCTTCCGGTAGCGGCATAACCTTTTCCGCAATCCTTTTGTCCTTTAATCTTGGTAAGGTTATTCCGAGATTGGGTCTTCATAGCTGACGGGTCTGGCGCCAATTCTAAACAACTATCGATATCTCATGGTGGTCAACAATTTATGGTTTCTTCTGCAGAAAGCAGTGCAGGTTGAACCTCACCGTATGACCTACGATTGGCAACCACTGTCGTGTACAAGGGAAAAGAAAAAAAATACCTATACCATTCTAAGGTTTAAACAAGGTTTTGATCGTCGTCTCTCTACTATAGGTAAGTCACTCAGATTTACCATCCCACATAGCAAAGCGAATAGTAAGAGTAAGTCGGTATGGTGATCAATCCATCCCGCACCCAAATAATTACCTTGTACATGGTTTAGCGAATCTTGCATTCTAACACTCGGTCATCCTCACAAGCATTGCAGAATTTCTCTTGTCGACAAGTTCGGATAAATCCATTGATTCTGCAAGCCAACCAAACATCTATCGTTCCTTAACAACTCTCAGGTTTTGTGTTACTCCTATAAAATCGTCGGTTGATAAAGGCATATCCTCTTCTTCCAGGGTTTCTCCTTCAGCAAAAGTGTGCTTGCTTCTTGGCAGGTCCTGGGGCCTGTGGGTTATGGCCCATCTCATCACTTGTAGTCCTTGAACTTATCCTCGGGCTTCTGATCATTATTCCAACTTCCAACTTCCTAGTATTCTTAAATCCATCCAACTGTACTGTCTTTCTTCCTTCTATTGGCACCTAATTAAAACGTGATTACTCAGACTCAGCATGGAGTTACAGTTGCTCCATATTTCCAATATCATACCTCCTTTATATCCAATAGTAATTCATACCTTCATCCTTGTGGGATGTCCCACATACCGAGAGAAAAACTTATACTTATGAAGTCCATACTCCACTTCGTGGAACATCAATATCCTTTCCAGGGTCAAGCGTCCTTACAATGGAATATTGGCCATCTCTGCATGGCACTTCTTCAACTGGGAATCGTGAAACACATCATGAACTCCTGACAGTCCTTCGGGTGACTCCAACTTGTTGGTAACTTCTCCCATACGCTCCACAACTCAGTATGGTCCTACAAATCTCGGGGCTAACTTTTTCTTTAACTCCAAATCGTTTAACTCCTTGCAGAGGTGGCACACGAAGATATTCTCTGTCTCCGATTTTATCGACTACCTTCTTGCATTTTTGAATCTGCATAACTCCTCTGCCTGGACTGAGCTATCTTCAGTCTATCTTGAATCAACTTATCATTCTCTTCTGACTCCTTGATCACATTTGGTCCAAACAACTGACGGTCTCCAACGTCATCCCACACTCTCTTGGGGTATCAAACATATCGAGACAAAACTCATATTCATTTTTTCTGAAATCCATTCAGTGGGTATCCTTATCTTTTCCAGGGGTCAACGGTTCTTACAGGGTACTACTACCCTTAAAATGTTCCAATATTCCATAGACCATATTTCTCATATCCTCGAAATTGGTCAACATCTTTCCTCATAGGGTAACTCATAAAATCCAAAGCAGTACCAACACTGCTAACTTTATTGATTCTTAAATTATTACAATCATCTCGCTCGTCCATTACATGTCTCAACTTAACCCCTCAATAAAAGAAAAAGCTCTCACTTCTACTACTCCATTTATTCTATTACAAATTCAACTATATATCACCAGTCTCCTTCTCCTTCGGACAATCTCTAGAAAAGTGGCCTGCTTCATCACAACGGAAACATATTACTTCTGACAAATATCGAGGTTTCCTTGTGATTATATAGCCTCCTGGGGTCCTTATCTCCCCTCTTGGGCAATCATTGAAGTAGTGCCCTGAATTTTTGCACCTGAAACATGTGATATGACTCAGGTCTTTCTTTGTGGAAATTGGGTTGTTCCTGGAATCCAACCTACTTCTCTTCCTGGACCTTTCCGTTCCAATCAGGGCTTCTATTTCCTGTGGGTCATACTCTACTTCCTCTACCGGGAATTCTACTAAATCTCCGTTCAGACAATCTTGGGAGATGTGTCCCTCTTCTCCACATGAATAGCATGACTTGGTGCTGGCTTTAATTTTGTTTCCTTTGTGTGTGTCCTCAACATCTTCCTTCGTCATAGGTTCTTCTAACATCTCCGTGAGGGCTCCTTTCATTTCTTCTTTCTTCTGTTGGATGGTTCTTTGTACCATAGTGTAAATGTGACACCGAAAGGTGGTAGTGGGTAGTTCCTTCCACACAAGAAACAAGTAATCTGTCTAGTTGGGCATTCTTCATTGGGTGACTTCCTTCACAATTAGGGCATTCATCCTTGTGTTCCTTATGGGGGTGTCCTATTTCTCCACAGATCTTGCATGCACAAGGTTTCTTCATATCCTTTCCCGAAGGCTTCAATTTCTGGGACACAAACCAAGACATTAGCAAAGTCAACTTAATTTTCTCCCCAAGTGGTTACTCCTTGCCATCCGTTGATGGTTTGGTACATCCTCCACCAAGTAGCGGCACCTCTTTCAAAGCATTGCAGAGCATGCTGGGCCATATCCTTTCTGGGTATAGGGTTATTCTCCATGTGATCCTCCATGTTCTGAATCCATTGGTCCATCTCCATTTGACTCATCGGTCCAGAAAATATAAGCTCATCTCCATTCATCCTCTATTGGGTCCATAGGTTTTGGGGTGAGATAAGAGAGATAGACAGGGAGGGATACACACAATGCAAACAAAAGTTTTGAAAAGATAGATTTTATTGTGGCTGTCGGAAAAACATCAAACAAATGACAGCTCACAATCGTCGCATCTAACATAAGGGTATAACAGGGGTTTGGTCTTCTAAAGGTCAATGTCGTCAAACTCTTCAAGTCTTGGTCATGTCTCCGATGGCTTCTTCTGATCATGCTTGTCCTTTTTGCCAGATCATCTCTGTTGGCGCGAAGTCTCTCATGGCGTCCTTCAATATTTCTGGAGTTACGTTCCAACTTCTGGATTCAACTTCCTTGACATGAACCATGATCCTACTGTCCTCCAATTCCTGACGAATCTCCGGTATCTCGAGGTTTAGTTCCTCCAATTTGTCTACTTTCAGCTTCTGGGTCCTGAGTTCTTCACGAACTGTTTTGTTGCCAAATACGGCTTCTTTTAGGTCCATCTTAACTTCTTGATGTAACACTCCAGATCCTAGCGATACACCAGCAAAGATTTAAAACTGCATCTTTTGCTGACAGATGCTCCATCAGCATTCTACCATCCATTCTTCCATGTATCTGCATACTTAACTCCGCACGGTGACAATAGCATAAGCGGGCGATAACATCATGGATAGCGTGTTTCTGCTCTTGTCATTTCCATGAGCTATCTCTCCATAGTTGATATCTCCTGCCTTAGGACTTTCCTGACAAAATTTTTGAGTTCTAATGCTCCATGTTCCGGTCTTACTCCAATACACCTTGATCTCGGGTATTGACAACTTCCATAGTTTGTCAAGTTCCATAAGGGTAGCCTTCCTTGGTCAGACCAAAACTGGAAATTATTCATATTCTCCTAGTCTTCGGAGTCTTCAACAGTTGTAGTTTCCATTTACACGGTAAAATCCTCTTCATTCCCATTGGTCTTAGTTGTCCGATATCTTATACTTCTTGGAGTGGTCTCATCAGTCGAATCTTCGAGTGGTCAAAAGGGAAAAGGGGTATGGTCTCACTAAAAGGGAATTTTTTGAATAAGCTCAAAAGAGAAGAGAGGCAAAAAATCTTTTTGAAATGGAAGTTGTAGAGAAAAATCTTTCCTATGGGCTTGCCAGTTTCTAGGGTCACGTCCTACAGTCAACATGTGCTCTGATACCATCTTGTAGCGACCCGACCCGAATGGATCAAGTGTTCGTGCTTCGTGTCATCCTCGGATCGGTATCTTTGACACACACAGTACTCGAAGGATTTATAACAGAGGTAAATCACATGTATAAATAACGTAAATACTATTACCTCAATCCAGAATATAGCGGAAACAACAAGGTTGTGGATTCCCATCGACACCAACGGCAAAGTTGAGTATAGGAAATCGTAACCCTAACGTATCACTTACTCGTCAATGCGAAAAGTCTGCAACATGAAAAGTTGCAGCCCGAAAACGGGTCAAGACATGGAATATGCCGCAATGTAACACATAGAGAGTAATGAAAGAATAAGCCTATACTACATGCATATATGGCTGGTGGAAAGCTC
Organism: Aegilops bicornis; assembly: GCA_021605145.1. Lineage (NCBI taxonomy): Eukaryota > Viridiplantae > Streptophyta > Magnoliopsida > Poales > Poaceae > Aegilops > Aegilops bicornis. The sequence goes on along the minus strand of CM038674.1, from coordinate 227,855,814 downwards.
TCTGATTCTGATTTTGCATAAAGCCAATTTTTCCCTCTTGCAAAGGAATAAATTTATTTAACTATCATGGTGGTTGTTGAACATTGAGAATGGTTGACAAAGCATCCTCAATCCCAATTAAAAGTACTCATTAAAACCCAAACAAATTATATTAAGTAACGTGATGAGATCAACAGGATAATCCAAGAACTAGATACTCAAGATGCCCATAACCGGGGACACGGCTAATCATGATTAGTTTATACACTTTGCGAGAGGTTTATGCACTTTTCCCCACAAGACTCGATCACCTCCGTTTGGTTTCTCGCACTACATGGTGTTTGAGAGACGGATGACCGAGACATAGTCTTTCAGAAGCGTTTGCACCTTACGATGGGTAGACCGTACCACCTACAACCCCTACATCTACTAGTCTACCACTGTAAGAGTTCACACAACTTAGTCAACTACGCCAGAGCCCATAATGGCTTGTGGCTGCACACGGAAGTTTCTAGTTTGAATAATCTCCTGATCCCTTTGAGCCTGGGTGGCGGTCCGAAGAAATACAGGCAAGTCCTGAAACCAGTGCCTAGACAGGCAAGTCTGGAGTAACCAGTGCCTCAATCCACCCAGATGTGTGTTTAAGTTGCCACCTTAGATAAACCATTAATTATCAATCTCACATCTGTCATGGATATTCACTCAAACCCAATCCACGTCTACGAGCATAGCATGGCATAATAAGCAAACGTAGAAGTAACTCCCAAGGGTTTGATAATAAAACAGGTAATAGGTACTACCTTAAACTACTTCCCATCCCACAATTTAATTAGATCCTAATCATGCAAGTGTTGGAGGATTGATCTAATGCATAAAACTGGGGTAGTAGAAAAGGTATGATCAAGTGTTACTTGCCTTGCTGATGATCTGCGAAACCTAGAGATTCGAAGTAACAAGCGGCGCACTCCGGGTGATCTATCGCAGCCAAACAACAAGCATACAATAAGTACTCATCTAATGCACAGTTAAATCTCGAATAAAAGATCTAACCAGAAAGTTCAACTTAAGAACCCTGGTTGCAAAAAGAATCGAATCAAATAAAGCAACGAAAGTCAAACGACGAAAGGAAACAACTCGGTTCTAGCAAGTTGAAACTAAGTCAAATTTTACAGTAGCAAAACTTTGTTTAAGTTGGTTAGTCGGAACGGCGGTTTCGAAACGAAACTCCAGGCGCTTGAATCACCTGATTCCGATAAACGAGCGAGAAGATAGACTAGAAAGAAAATCGGATCTGAAATCGCTATCAGAAAAATAGCAGAATAAATCCGATGAGAAAGAAAACGACGAACGAACGGACGTTCATTAACCGAAGAAAACTGGTGATCACGTTCGTTAGGACGAACGGTCCGGCGAACGCTTGCTAAACAAAACCGGAAAGAAAAACCGGCAAGAAAAACCGATCTAGGGTTTCGGAAAGAAAACCGAAACGAAAAACCGATCTAGAAAACTGGAACGGAAATCGGAACGGAAAAGAAAAGGTGACGCGGCGCGGGGCTAGTACCTCGAAGAGGCGAGGGGCTCCGTCGGCGGCGGCGTTGGGTGGCGGCGGTGGTGAGGGGCGGCGGCGCTGGGTGGGGCGGCGGCGGCGGGTGGTGCTGCGCTGCTGCTGCTGCGGAGAGGAGAGGAGAGGTGAGGAGAGGTGTTGATTTGATGTGTTAGAGGGGGGGTGCTTGGGTATTTATATTGGGGAGGGGAGGGTTTTGCTTGGGGTAGGGGACAAGAAATAGACTAGGATTAGGAAACAAAGAGAAAAGATCTAGAAAGCAGATCTGGAATAAACGGAAGTAGGACAAGAGTCCTACTAGGATTAGGAAAAAGGAGCGGCGGCTCCCTGGTGCGTGCGCGATGGCCATGGCCTTGGCCGGCCGGTGGCTTGCGGCTTGGGCCTTTGGCCCAGTGCGCTGCGGGATTTTTTTTATATAAACATTTTTTTCCAGAAAAACAAAATAAGAAGAAAGCAAAATATATAAAAATAATATATAGGCATATAATATATCAAAATTTTCAGAAAAATATTTCCTACATGATGAACATTATTTTAGCTTCAAATAAAATCCACAAAATTTCTAATAATACAAACAGTGCCACTGGTCCAATAAAATCCAATAAAATCATTTTTAAAATACCAAAATGATTTCAAATTAATTTCTCTCCAATTTTCTGATGTAGGGAATCATGTTACCCTATTTTCCATATATTTTATTTTTGGAGAAAAATAATTTGAATAAAACTCCAATAACTCCAAATTGAAACTAAATTCAAAAGAACTTTGAATTTTAATTCTTTGAAACTCCCAACTCATATTTCATATGTTTTGAAGAAGTCATTTTATCTTCGTCGTGAAAATCATTGAGTTGCATAAAGTTTCAGAATTGGAAATATTTTCCAAATGAAATTCAAATATTTTCAGCACCCCTTGTCATTTAAATAAATGGAAGAAGTCATGTCATCTTCTCTCCAGGGTTTTTGTGATGAAAAGAATTTGAATTCCCGAGGATCATAAAAGCAAAATGAAAGTTTGGGAAAGTCCTTTTATTCCCTCTCATTTAACTTTCAAAAAATTTCAAATTCACTCACTTTCACCAATCAATCAAACAATCAATCAAAACTATCTATTTGTTTATAACATTCCAAAATTTAGAATTTTGGGATGTTACGATAACTCTTCTTTTTGCGGTGTGTTTGTCGAGATCCGATGAATTGTGGGTTTATGATCAAGATTATCTATGAACAATATTTGAATCTCCTCTAAATTCTTTTATGTATGATTGGTTATCTTTGCAAGTCTCTTCGAATTATCAGTTTGGTTTGGCCTACTAGATTGATCTTTCTTGCAATGGGAGAAGTGCTTAGCTTTGGGTTTAATCTTACGGTGCTCGATCCGAGTGATGAGGGGAAAGCGACACGTCTTGTATTGTTGCCATCAAGGATAAAAAGATGGGGTTTATATCATATTGCATGAGTTTATCCCTCTACATCATGTCATCTTGCTTAAAGCGTTACTCTGTTCTTATGAACTTAATACTCTAGATGCATGCTTTGGATAGCGGTCGATGTGTGAAGTAATAGTAGTAGATGCAGTGTGAGTCGGTCTACTTGTCACGGACGTGATGCCTATATACATGATCATACCTAGATATTCTCATAACTATGCTCAATTCTATCAATTGCTCGACAGTAATTCATTTACCACCGTAATACTTTTGCTAACTTGAGAGAAGCCACTAGTGAAACCTATGGCCCCGGGGTCTATTTTCCATCATATTAATCTCCCATCGTTTCCATTACTGTGTACTTTGCTTTCTTTACTTTTAGTCTTAATCATAAAAATACCAAAAATATTATCTTATCATCTCTATCAGATCTCACTTTTGCAAGTGGCCGTGAAGGGATTGACAACCCCTTTATCGCGTTGGTTGCAAGGTTCTTATTTGTTTGTGTAGGTACGAGGGACTTGCGTGTGGCCTCCTACTGGATTGATACCTTGGTTCTCAAAAACTGAGGGAAATACTTACGCTACTTTACTGCATCACCCTTTCCTCTTCAAGGGAAAACCAACACAGTGCTCAAGAGGTAGCACTTGGTGGCGGCTCCGTATTGTAAAACGCGATGAATCCTTCTCTCTGATTTTTTTCTCCCCGAACGTGAATACATGGAGTTGGAGTTGAGGTCGGTGGAGGTCCAGGGGGCCCTGGGGCCAGTCTTGGCGCCGAGGTGGGGCGCCCCCACCCTTGTGGCCAGGGTGTGGGCCCCCTTCACTTGTTTCTTTCGCCAATATTTTTTATTAATTCGAAAAATCATCTCCGTGAAGTTTCATGTCATCCCGAGAACTTTTATTTCTGCACAAAAATAACACCATGGCAATTCTGCTGAAAACAGCGTCAGTCCGGGTTAGTTCCATTCAAATCATGCAAGTTAGAGTCCAAAACAAGGGCAAAAGAGTTTGGAAAAAATAGATATGATGGAGACGTATCAATCACCACCATGATTCCACAACCAACGGAGTAAAGTTTCTACATAGTACCGGTCATAAAGTGTTTTCATTGCTTGCATGAAAAGAAATAAAAATAGCTCAACAAATGAAATCATAACCTGAACAATGCAATCTGATCAGAAATTAGTGACACAGGAACTCATCTAATTAGTTTCATTATTATTTCTATGCATAAAATTATACTTGGTATGGAGTATAGTAATGTTTTAAAACCTTTGATGTATAAATCCTGAAAATCAATACTACCTGACAACTTGAACATCAACTATTTCAAGTACTGGGCCAAATTTAGTTGAACTATACACATTCATGTCACAATAAAATAGTGTTACTTTTAGTTGAATAAAAATAATTAATTGTAGATTAACCGCAAATTGTAACAATGATGTACAAAAAACAGACATTCAAATGTAAAATGCTTACCAATTTGTCATTGACAATGAAAGCATGGGTCAGATAGTACCATCCAAGGAAAATACTCTCTGAAAAGCAACAACAAAGAGTTGAGAACAATGAAACTATTTCCTATAATTGTTGTGTGAAATCCATTAATGGAAAAGGAAAAGGACATAAAGCCCTTGTTTCTCATTTTAGAAAGATACAAATATCAAAGAGATGACATAAGCAAGGAAATAAAGGATAAATGAAAACTCAAAAAAGAAGCAGGCGAAAAAGTTATAAGAATTTAGTTGTTTAGAGTTTCACCAAAAGCCTTGTTTTTACGTGCAAGGCAGAACTTGTGGTGCTTTCTAAAATAGTATTATGTATTAGATAAAAGAAATCCATGATAAGAAAAAAATCTAATTCATTTTCATCATCATGCAATTGTGTTATTCACGAAGCCACAAAAAAGAATCTCAAGCCCCTTTTATACATTTTGTAATTGTTTTTATTCACTGCAATAGTAAGTATATATTCGCAAAAATAAGGACAAATAAGCAATGGATCTGGGCATCCTTAATTACCTTGATGGCTAGAGGTGGTTCTGCATGATAGCTGACTGTTATATGCGTCACTTTGATGCAGCAGAAAAAAGATCTGATTGAGGTGGTCCTTTCGCATCAGCTGGTAACTACAGGTGTTGCAGTAGGAGGTCCGAACTATTGCATAATTGGTGGTAGATCTCATGACGCCAACAAGAGTAACTATAAATATGCATGAGAAAAAGCACTTCAAGCATTTCACTGAACAGAAGAGCATGCACATTGTACTTAGTTAAGAAATAAATAATTGTGTAAACGTATCTCTTGGCATGAGTCCTTTGAAGTGAAGTACTGCACCTATTAGAAGTTCAGAACATGGAGGGAACAAGCATTACTTACGGATAAGATTGGTCTAATGTTTCCTCATCTGTACTGTCCCAGCTCAAATCATAGAAAGTAATAAAGCGGGAAACTAAATTCATGTTGTGTACAAGAGCAAAGCATATACAATACCGTCATACTCATAACTACCTTGAGATCCTTAGATCTCCGAGAATCCAACATTCTTGTCATCCTTTGATATCTCATGGGATTTTTTTGTCAGACCCTTTGTTTGCATTCTTCTCAGCATCTAAAGCAAGCCGGCCACAAAGGAGTCTCTTGCTGCATCAGATCTCTCTCTAGCATCTTTGCCCCTAAGCTCTTCCAAATAGCTCTAGATCACCACACCATAATCATAGTTAAGAAATGAACAAGAGCACAAATCAATAAAACAATTGGTTGTACAGGGATGCAACATAGAAGCTCGCAAGAAGGATTTCAGGAGGGAAAAAAATTGATCAATAGTCTTACATTTAGTTGCCATCCATAGTGATCTCGGCTATCTTAAACCCAATGGTGTCCAACTGTGTCGTAAAATCTGACATCTTCTTGTTATTCTCGAACTTCCTCACCTGCAGATAGGAAAAAAAGGGTAGTCTTTGAAGGCAGTAACTCCCTGGTCTAGACTCACATTCCAATTGCATTCTGATGCGTCACAGAAATGAACAATAGTCCCACAAATTACAAACCATGAGTAAGAAACAATCATGCTGCTTGAAATAAATGATAGGATCTGAAACACAACAAACATAACATCTATGGCTGAGTAACCAAAAATACTATACAGATTTCACCCAAGGAAAAATATATTTCAATTTTCCATATAAAGCACACCTTCGGTTATTTTTGCAAGGCCATGTCTTGAATGCATCATACGATTGGTCAGAACCCTGAGTTTCCTGGCTTCTAACTCCATGCTGGAGGAAGTTGTTTTGTGGCTAAATATTATCTCACTGATAGACTCTCTTTGAATGAATCATAATGATCCTAACTAAAGATAGCGAGAGAAAAGTATCTAGAAAAAAAAGTTATGTGGTAGAGGAAAAACTGAGATAAAGTTCTACTGATGTAGTTTTAGAGGATAAGTTCGAAGATGGACAAATCAGAATAATACAGAGTGACTATCCCTGCTATAAATTGTTTAGTACATCGCACTATGCCTATTACCAGAGCTTGACAAACGATAACCCCCACCAACTCATCAAAATCACACATCACTTCCGGTACCATGTTGTTTCATCAAAAAAATCCTAGAACACAAATGTTAGAACTACCATAAAGATCGGATCAGATGAAATAGGGAATGGGATCCTTCACAGTTCATACTGGTGGGAGGTTGTCGATGTAACTGATGAGCATCTTGAGCTTGGAATGGATGTCTCCGTGCAGGTCATGATCCAGCTCAAGGAGTGCGTCGGAGATGCTTCGGCGGCATGCCGAGCGTCCCCTCCACCTCCTCAATCATCTTCGCCACCTTCATTAGAAGCAATGGCACACACACTTGTAGTACATGTCAAGACTAGAGGTGTCGACCTTGGCGTCTCGCTCCAGCCACTGCCCTTGCATCAACGCCTATTCCAGGAAGCAAGCGTTAACGGCGGCGAATAATCCCAACTCTGGCATGCCGCAACTCGTGCATAACCCTAAAGCAGTACATGGCCATCGCCCCAAGAGCCCACTGGGCACGTACACGTCCACCATGGAGTTGTACGTGACGATGTCCCTGGCCGGTGTTCCATCGAACACTCTCTCAGCGTCCAGCATGCCGCGGTAGGCGGCCAGAGTGCCCCCCAGCCGGGAGGCCCGCGTCGACAAAGCCCTGGATCACGACATTGTGGAGGAATGCGCCTCGGCTCCCAGCGACCGCGAGAGACTCCAGCGCAGCATCCAGATGACTGGCGGCCGTGTGGGATAGGCCAGTGTCCTGCGGTGGCCGGTCATTGTGGCTGAGCTCCAGTGGAAGGAGAGGACGGCAGGGCCGAGTTCCTTTGGAGAGATTGGGAGGCGGGGATGGGTGCGGCCAATGAAGTTGCGGTAGGTCGTCATCTTCCAGGAAGACGGCGCCTCGTGGGAGGTCGGCGTCGACCAGGAAGACGGCAGCAACGCACAAACCTAGCTTTCAAGCGGGCTGCCTCCGAGCGGAACCGTTCGCTTGCGAAACAGGATGAAACAACCGTGGACGAGGGTGTTGGTGTGGAGAAAAAAATGACAAACAGAAAAATGAGAGGCAAATGGCAAATAATGTAAATTGCAAGGAGATGAGATTTGTGCTTAGGAACCTGGTAGATGTTGATGATGCCTCCCCAGCAATAGCGCCAGAAATTCCTTTTGATGTCTGCTAGAACTATGTCGGTATTTCCCCAAAGAGGAAGGGATGATGTAGCACAACAACAGTAGGTATTTCCCTTAGTGAAGAGATCAAGGTTATCAAACCAGTAGGAGAACCAAGCAACACTACGTAAACAACACCTGCACACAAATAACAAATACTCGTAACCCGACGTGTTAAAGGGGTTGTCAATCCCTTTCGGGCAACGACGTGAGAAATTGGCAAAAGGACGTGAAAAAGTTGTAATAGATTGAATAATTGGATCGCAAATAAGATAAAGTGCAGAAAGATATTTTTTGTATTTTTGGTTTAATAGATCTAAAAATAAAAGAAAATAAAAATAGATTGCAAAGGCAAATATAATAAAGAAGAGACCCGGGGGTTGTAGATTTCACTAGTGGCTTGTCTCGAGAAAAATAGCAAATGGTGGGTAAACGAATTACTATTGGGCAATTGATAGAACTTCAAATAATCATGATGATATCCAGGCAATGATCATTATATAGGCATCACGTCCAAGATTAGTAGACCGACTCCTGCCTGTATCTACTACTATTACTCCACACATCGACCACTATCCAGCATGCATCTAGTGTATTAAGTTCATGGAGAAATGGAGTAATGCAATAAGAACGATGACATGATGTAGACAAGATCTATTTATGTGGAAATAGACCCCCATCTTGTTATTCTTAATAGCAACAATACATACGTGTTGGTTCCCCTTCTGTCATTGGGATCAAGCACCGTAAGATCGAACCCATTACAAAGCACCTCTTCCCATTGCAATATAAATAGATCAAGTTGGCCAAACAAAACCCAAATATCGGAGAAGAAATACGAGGCTATAAGCAATCATGCATATAAGAGATCAAAGAAGACTCAAATAACTTTCTTGGATAAAAAGATAGATTTGATCATAAACTCAAAGTTCATCGGATCCCAACAAACACACCGCAAAAAAGAGTTACATCATATGGATCTCCAAGAGACCATTGTATTGAGAATCGAAAGAGAGAGAGGAAGCCATCTAGTTACTAACTACGGACCCATAGGTCTACAAAGAACTACTCACGCATCATCGGAGAGGCACCAATGGGCATGATGAACCCCTCCGTGATGGTGTCTAGATTGGATCTAGTGGTTCTGGAACTTCCAACGGCTGGAATTGATTTTTGTCGACTCCCGTATGGTTTCTGTAATATTGGGGTATTTATAGAGCAAAGAGGCGGTGTGGGAGGCCACCGAGGTGGGAACAACCCACCTGGGCACGCGCGGGCTTCCAGGCGTGCCCTGGTGGGTTGTTTCCCCCTCGGAGCACCCCCCAGGTGCTTCTCCGGCCCACTAGATGCCTTCTGGTCCATAAAAATTCCACAAAAAGTTTCGCTGTGTTTGGACTCCGTTTGATATTGATTTCCTGCGATGGAAAAAACATGCAGAAAACATCAACTGGCACTGGGCACTATGTCAATAGGTTAGTACCAAAAAATGATATAAAATGATTGTAAAGCATCCAAGAATGATAATATAACAGCATGGAACAATAAAAAATTATAGATACGTTGGAGACGTATCAGATGCACACCCACTTAGTTTCTTTTTGAGCTTTCATACACTTATAGCTCTAGTGCATCTGTTGCATGGCAATCCCTACTCACTCACATTTATATCTATTTATGGGCATCTCCATAGCCCATTGATACGCCTAGTTGATTTGAGACTATCTCCTTCTTCTTTTTTGTCTTCTCCACAACCACCATATTCTATTAAACCTGTAGTGTTATGTCCATGGCTCACGCTCATGTATTGTGTGAAAATTGAAAAGGTTTGAGAACATCAAAAGTATGAAAAAATTGCTTGGCTTGTCATCGGGGTTGTGCATGATTTGAATATTTGTGTGATGAAGATGGAGCATAGCCAGATTATATGATTTTGTAGGGATAAGCTTTCTTTGGCCATGTTATTTTTGAGAAGACATAATTGCGTTGTTAGTATGCTTGAAGTATTATTGTTTTTATGTCAATATTAAACTTTTTTTTGAATCTTATGGATCTGAACATTCATACCACAATAAAGAAAAATTACATGGATAAATATGATAGGTAGCATTCCACATCAAAAATTTTGTTTTTATCATTTACTTACTCGAGGACAAGCAGGAATTAAGCTTGGGGGTGCTTGATACGTCTCCAACGTATCTATAATTTTTTATTGTTCCATGCTATTATATTATCTGTTTGTGATGTTTTATATGCATTAATATGCTATTTTATATTATTTTTGTGACTAACCTATTAACCTAGAACCTAGTGCCAGTTTCTGTTTTTCCTTGTTTTTGAGTTTCGCGGAAAAGGAATACCAAACAGAGTCCAAACAGAATAAAACTTTCACAATGATTTTTCTTGGACCAGAAGACACCCCGGAGACTTGGAGTTCAAGTCAAAAGAGTCACGACGGGGCGACAAGGGGGGAGGGTGCGCCCCCTGACCTAGTTCTGCCTCCTATATATTCACATATACTCCCAAACCACCATAAGTACCCACAAAAACACTTTTCCACCGCCACAACCTTCTGTTCCCGTGAGATCCCATCTGGGGGCCTTTTCCGGCATCCTACCGGAGGGGGACTCGGTCACGGAGGGCATCTCATCAACCCTATTGCCCTTCCGATGAAGCGTGAGTAGTTTACCATAGACCTACGGGTCCATAGCTAGTTGCTAGATGGCTTCTTCTCTCTCTTTGATTCTCAATACATGTTCTCCTCGATGTTCCTGGAGATCTATCAAATGTAATCTTCTTTTGCGGTGTGTTTGTCGAGATCTAATGAATTGTGTATTTATGATTAGTTTATCTATGAATATTATTTGGAACTTCTCTGAATTATTTTATGCCTGATTTGGTATCTTTGTAATTCTCTTCGAACTATTGGTTTGGTTTGGCCAACTAGATTAGTTTTCCTTGCAGTGGGAGAAGTGCTTAGCTTTGGGTTCAATCTTGCGGTGTCCTCTGCTACCTCTTGAGCATGCGTTGGTTTTCCCTTGAATAGGAAAGGGTGATGCAGCAAAGTAGCATAAGTATTTCCCTCAGTTTTTGAGAACCAAGGTATCAATCTAGTAGGAGACTACACGCAAATCCCTAGTACCTGCACAAACAATTAAGAACCTTGCAACCAACGCGATAAAGGGGTTGTCAATCCCTTCACGACCACTTGCAAAAGTGAGATCTGATACAGATAATAAGATAAATATTCCTGGTATTTTTGTTGTATAGATTGAAAAGTAAAGATTGCAAAATAAACGGCGACAGAAGTAGCTAGTTGACGGGAGATTAATATGATGGAAAATAGACCCGGGGGCCATAGGTTTCACTAGTGGCTTCTCTCAAGATAGCAAATTCTACGATGGGTGAACAAATTACTGTCGAGCAATTGATAGAACAACGCATAGTTATGAGAATATCTAGGCATGAACATGTATATAGGCATCATGTCCGTGTCAAGTAGACCGAAACGATTCTGCATCTACTACTAGTACTCGACACATCGACCCCTATCCAGCATGCATCTAGAGTATTAAGTTCATAAGAACAGAGTAACACATTAGGCAAGATGACATGATGTAGAGGGATAAACTCAACAAAAATGATATAAACACCATCTTTTTATCCTCGATGGCAACAATACAATACGTGCCTTGCTGCCCCTACTGTCACTGGGAAAGGACACCGCAAGATTGAACCCAAAGCTAAGAACTTATCCCATTGCAAGAAAGATCAATCTAGTAGGCCAAACCAAACTAATAATTCGAAGAGACTTGCAAAGATACCAAATCATGCATATAAGAATTAAGAGAAGAATCAAATATTGTTCATAGATAATCTTGATCATAAACCCACAATTCATCGGATCTCGACAAACACACCGCAAAAAGAATTACATCGAATAGATCTCCAAGAAGACCGAGGAGAACATTGTATTGAGATCCAAAGAGAGAGAAGAAGCCATCTAGCTAATAACTATGGACCCGAAGGTCTGTGGTAAACTACTCACACATCATCGGAGAGGCTATGGTGTTGATGTAGAAGCCCTCCGTGATCGATTCCCCCCTCCGTGAAGCGCGGAAAAGGCCCCAAGATGGTATCTCACGGCATGTAAGGTTGCGGCGGTGGAAATAGGGTTTCGTGGTGCTCCTGGATGTTTTCAGGGTATAAGAGTATATATATGCGAAAGAAGTAGGTCGGTGAAGCTACGAGGGGCCCACGAGGGTGGGGGGCGCGCCTACCCCCCTGGGCCCGCCCTCCTACCTCGTGGCTTCCTTGATGTCTACTCCAAGTCTCCTGGATTGCGTTTGTTCCAAAAATGATCCTCACGAAGGTTTCATTCCGTTTGGATTCCGTTTGATATTCCTTTTCTGTGAAACACTGAAATAGGCAAAAAAAAAACAGGAATTTGCACTGGGCCTTCAGTTAATAGGTTAGTCCCAAAAATAATATAGAAGTGCATAATAAAGCCCATTAAACATCTAAAACAGATAATATAATAGCATGGAATAATCAAAAATTATAGATACGTTGGAGACGTATCAAGCATCCCCAAGCTTAATTCATGCTCGTCCTCGAGTAGGTAAAAGATAAAAACAGAATTTTTGATGTGGAATGCTACCTAACATAATTTTCATTGTAATTTTCTTTATTGTGGCATGAATGTTCAGATCCAAAAGATTCAAGATAAAAGTTTAATATTTACATAAAAATAATAATACTTCAAGCATACTAACTAAGCAATTATGTCTTCTCAAAATAACATAGCCAAAGAAAGCTCATCCCTACAAAATCATATAGTTTGGCCATGCTTCATTTTCGTCACACAAAAATGCTCTCATCATGCACAACCCCTATGACATGCCAAGCAATTGTTTCATACTTTAGTATTTCTCAAACTTTTTCAACTTTCATGCAATACATGAGCATGAGCCATGGACATAGCACTATGGGTGGAATAGAATATAATGATGGGGGTTGTGTGGAGAAGACAAAAAAAGGAGAAAGTCTCACATTGACGCGGCTAATCAACGTGCTAGGGAGATGCCCATCAATTGATGTCAATGCAAGGAGTAGGGATTGCCATGCAACGGATGCACTAGAGCTATAAATGTATGAAAGCTCAACAAAATAAACTAAGTGGGTGTGCATCTAACTTGCTTGCTCACGAAGACCTAGGGCATTTGAGGAAGCCCATTGTTGGAATATACAAGCCAAGTTCTATAATGAAAAATTCCCACTAGTATATGAAAGTGACAAAATAAGAGACTCTCTATCATAAATATCAAGGTGCTGCTTTGAAGCACAAGTGTGGAAAAAGGATAGTAGCATTGTCCCTTCTTTTCCTTTTTTAATTTTTTTATTTGGCCTTCCCTTTTTTATTTGGCCTTTTTTTTCATGGGACAATGCTCTATTAATGATGATCATCATACTTCTATTTATTTACAACTCAATGATTAAAACTCGATACTAGAACAAAATATGACTCTATATGAGTGCCTCCGGCGGTGTACCGGGATGGGCAATGAAACAAGGGTGACATGTACGAAAAATTATGCATGGTGGCTTTGCCACAAATACGATGTCAACTACATGATCATGCAAGGCAATATGAAATGGTGGAAAGTTGCATGGAAATATATCTCGGAATGGCTATGGAAATGCCATAATAGGTAGGTATGGTGGTTGTTTTGATGAAGATATAAGGAGGTTTATGTGTGATAGAGCATATCATATCACGGGGTTTGGATGCACCGGCGAAGTTTGCACCAACTCTCGAGGTGAGAAAGGATACGGGGCTTGCCTGCTCCCGGCTCCGTGCTCCCATCCGTGCACCGCGCCCTTCGTTTGGCATCGCACGGTTGCAGTAATTTCCTTTCCTTGCCTTTTTTTCCACTTGTAAACAACGATCAAGAATACCGACCTAATCCCCATCCACCCGTAATACAAGCACTCCGGCCAAAGCTACAAGCTGCAACAGACCATCATATCGGCGTGCGAGCGCGTCTAACCATGAACATTGTCCCAGCCGACGGCACGCTCCCTGCCTCCCAGAATCGCCTCTCCGCCCCATGCGACGAGCTCGCCATGCTGCGCAGGCAGGCCATATTTGTGGAGGCCACCATCGTGCAGCTCGTGGATGCCTAGGCGTTCCCGCTCATCCACGCGGTTGCGGGACTTGGAGGCGTAGGAGACCATCCCATCCACGGACGTCACCGGCGTCTCCCCAACATCGATGAGGTCATCGGCGTGCGGCTGGTGGATGCCTGCCTCCATCGACTGCTGCTGCTCAACTACACGTGCAGCTCGGCCGGATGCTGCCCATCCTCGCCGTCGGGCGGACCCATCCCATCGACCACCGCCGACGCTCCCACTATCGCTCGAGGCTTCTAGCAACCACGCTCCAGCCGCGTTCCTTGTGATCATCTTTGTCGTGGTAGAACATCAGCTGCAGATCCACCGCCGGCTCCCTGAACAAGAACGAAGTCTGGACGGGGAACAATGGCGTGGCTGCCGGAGCCACAACGATCAGACCGTCGAGCCGGCGCGGCTTGGCTGAACGGGATATCATAAAAGGATGGATTTAATATGGTATACAGATATGGAAAGAAACAGAGTACGGGCTGCCCGTGGGTTTTTTCTTGGCAGTAGAAAAATCGTGAGGAGATAAAATACTGGGACCGTGGGATGCCAAACCAACGACGCGGAGCACAGACGGGAGCATGGAGGCAGGAGCAGGCAAGTCTCGTCCAATGCATGGTACCGAAGAGGCTAGCAATGATGGAAAGGTGAGAGTGCATATAATCCATGGACTCAACATTAGTCGTAAAGAACTCACATAATTATTGCAAAAATCTACAAGTCATCAAAAACCAAGCATTACGCGCATGCTCCTAGGGGGATAGATTCGTAGGAGAAGACCATCGCTCGTCCCCGACCGCCACTCATAAGGATGACAATCAAAGAACACCTCATGTTTCAAATTTTTCACACAATGGTTACCATACGTGTCTGATATGGGACTTGCAAACTCCAACACAAGTATTTTAGAAATTCACAATTAATCAACTAGCACAACTCTAATATCACCATCTTCATATCTCAAAACAATCATCAAGTATCAAACTTCTCATAGTATTCAATGCTCTTTATATGAAAGTTTTTATTATACCCATCTTGGATGCCTATCATATTAGGACTAATTTTATAGCCAAAGCAAATTACCATGCTGTTCTAAAGGACTCTCAAAATAATATAAGTGAAGCATGAGAGATCAATAATTTCTATAAAATAAAACCACCACCGTGCTCTAAAAGATATAAGCGAAGCACTAGAGCAAAATTATCTAACTCAAAAGATATAAGTGAGGCACATAGAGTATTCTAATAAATTCCGATTCATGTGTGTCTCTCCAAAAGGTGTGTACAGCAAGTATGATTGTGGTAAACTAAAAATCAAAGACTCAAATCATATAAGACGCTCCAAGCAAAACACATATCATGTGGTGAATAAAAATATAGCCTCAAGTAAAGTTACCGATAGACGAAGACGAAAGAGGGGATGCCTTTCGGGGCATCCCCAAGCTTAGGCTTTTGGTTGTCCTTGAATTTTACCTTGTGTTGCCTTGGGCATCCGCAATATTAGGCTCTTGCCACTCCTTATTTCAAAATCCATCAAATCTTTACCCAAAAACTTGAAAACTTCACAACACAAAACTCAACAAAAAATCTCATGAGCTCCGTTAGTGCAAGAAAACAAACCACCACAATAAGGTACTGTAATGAACTCATTATTTATTTATATTGGTGTTAAACCTACTGTATTCCAACTTCTCCATGGTTTATACCCCCCGATACTAGCCATAGATTTATCAAAATAAGCAAACAACACACGAAAAACAGAATCTGTCAAAAACAGAAAAGTCTGTAGTAATCTGTATCAAACGCAAACTTATGTAACTCACAAATTCTGCCAAAATAGGACGACCTAAATAATTTGTTTATTGATCTTATGAAATTTGAATCTGTATTTTATCACGTTCTGGCAATTTTTAACAATTGTTTTCGTGAGCAGAAAGTTTCTGACTTTTTCAGCAAGATCAAGTAATTATCACCCAAGAAGATCCTATAGGTTTTACTTGGCACAAACACTAACTAAAACATAAAACCACATATAACCAGAGGCTAGATGAATTATTTATTACTAAAAATGAACAAAAAGCAAGGAACAAAAATAAAATTGGGTTGCCTCCCAACAAGCGCTATCATTTAACGCCCCTAGCTAGGCATTGATAATTTTAATGATGCTCACATCAAAGACAAGAATTAAAGCACAAAGAGAGCATCATAGAACACGTGATAAACACATCTAATTCTAACGTACTTTCTATGCATAGGAATTTTGTAAGAAAACAAATTTTCAAGGCAAGCAAAAACTAGCATATGCAAGGAAGAAGAAAGAGACGATAGCATTCTCAACATGAAGAGAGGTAATTTAGTAACATAAAAATTTCTACAACCATATTTTCCTCGCTCATAATAATTACATGTAGGATCATAAGCAAATTCAACAACATAGCTATCACATAAAATATTCTCTTTATGAACCACATGCATGCTAAGTTGACACTCTTCCAAAATAGTGGGATTAACATTAACTAAAGTCATGACCTCTCCAAACCCACTTTTATAAAAAAATTCATAAGATTGAAAATTCTCCAAATATGTGGGATCTAAAGTTGACACTCTTCCAAACCCACTTTCAATATTATTGCAAACACTATTATCAATCTCATATTCATCATGGGGCTTAAATAAATTTTCAAGATCATAAGAAGAATCACCCCAATCATGATCATTGCAACAAGTGGTAGACATAGCAAAATTAGCATCCCCAAGCTTAGGGTTTTGCATATTATTAGCACAACTGACATTAATAGAATTTATAGTAGAATCATTGCAATCATGATATTTATTCAAGGAGCTATCGTGAATCACTTTATAAATTTCTTCTTTCAACAGTTCATCACAATTTTTAGATTCACGAATTTCAAGCAAAACCTCATAAAGATTATCTAGTGCACTCTCATCACTAGAAATTGGTTCATCATACTTGGATCTCTTAAAAATATTAGCAAGTGGATGAGGATCCATAAACTTTTAGCAAGCAAAGATGCAAGCAAAAGGAAGGCACATGGTAACACAAGCAAACAAAAGATCGAACGAAAGAAGGGCGAAGAAAAGGCAAAAGTGAAGTGGGGGAGAGGAAAACGAGAGGCAAATGGCAAATAATGTAATGCGAGGGATAAGAGTTTGTGATGGGTACTTGTATGTCTTGACTTGAGCGTAGATCTCCCCGGCAACGGTGCCATAAATCCATCTTGCTACCTCTTGAGCATGCGTTGGTTTTCCCTTGAAGAGGAAAGGGTGATGCAGCAAAGTAGCGTAAGTATTTCCCTCAGTTTTTGAGAACCAAGGTATCTATCCAGTAGGAGACTACATGCAAATCCCTAGTACCTGCAAAAACAATTAAGAACCTTGCAACTGATGCGATAAAGGGGTTATCAATCCCTTCACGGCCACTTGCAAAAGTGAGATCTGATAGAGATAATAAGATAAATATTTTTGGTATTTTTGTTGTATAGATCTGACAGAAAAACTATTTTTACTTTATTTAATCTAAATAACAGAAAGTAAAAGGAGGATACAGAAGGTGTGCTTTCTAACTTCATCCATCTCATGCTCATCAAAAGGAATCCACTAACAAGGTTGATCAAGTCTTGTTAACAAACTCATTCCGAATAACATGGAACCGGAGAAATTTCAAAATGACACTATGTTACCTCAACGGGGATATGCACGTCCCCAATAATAAGAATATCATATTTCTTTTTGACAGTAGGAAGAGGAAATTCAAAACCTCCAAAAATAATCAATGGAATTTTTCCAATAGAGTTTGTACTGTGAACTTGAGGTTGTTTCCTCGGAAAGTGTACCGTATGCTCATTACCATTAACATGAAAAGTGACATTGCCTTTGTTGCAATCAATAACAGCCCCTGCAGTGTTCAAAAAGGGTCTTCCAAGAATAATAGACCTACTATCGTCCTCGGGAATATCAAAAATAACAAAGTCCGTTAAAATAGTAACGTTTGCAACCACAACAGGCACATCCTCACAAATACTGACAGGTATAGCAGTTGATTTATTGGCCATTTGCAAAGTTATTTCATTAGGTGTCAACTTATTCAAATCAAGTCTACGATATAAAGAGAGAGGCATAACACTAACACCGGCTCCAAGATCACATAAAGCAGATCTAACTTAATTTCTTTTAATGGAGCATGGTATAGTTGGTACTCCTGGATCTCCTAGTTTCTTTGGTATTCCACCCTTAAAAGTATAATTAGCAAGGATGGTGGAAATTTCAGCTTCCGGTATCTTTCTCTTATTAGTCACAATATCTTTCATATACTTAGCATAAGGATTCATTTAGTAAAACGCATACGCAAAAAGATAGGTCTAATCATTTTAGCAAAGCGCTCAAAATCCTCATCATCCTTTTTCTTGGATGGTTTAGGAGGAAAGGGCATGGGTTTCTGAACCCATGGTTCTCTTTCTTTACCGTGCTTCCGAGCAACAAAGTCTCTCTTATCATAATGTTGATTCTTTGATTGTGGGTTATCAAGATCAACAGCAGATTCAATTCCTACATCATTGTTATTGCTAGGTTGAGCATCAACATGAACATCATCATTAACATTATCACTAGGTTCATGTTCATTACCAGATTGTGTTTCAGCATCAGAAATAGAAATATCATTGGATTCTCAGGTGTGTCAATAACAGGTTCACTAGAAGCATGCAAAGTCCTACCATTTTTCTTTTTCTTCCTTTTAGAGGGACTAGGTGCATCTATATTAGTTCTCTGAGAATCTTGCTCAATTCTCTTAGGGTGGCCCTCATGATACAAAGGTTCCTGAGTCACTTTACCCCCTCTAGTTGCAACTCTAACAGCAAAGTCATTATTCTTACTATTCAATTCATTGAGCAAATCATTCTGAGCTTTAAGTACTTGTTCTACTTGAGTGGTAACCATAAAAGCATGTTTACTAATGAGTTTAAGTTCACCTTTAACTCTAGACATATAATCACTCAAGTGTTCAATCATATAAGCATTGCGTTTTAACTCCCTACCAAAATAAGCATTGAAGTTTTCTTGCTTAACCATAAAATTATCAAACTCATCCAAGCATTGGCTAGCAAATTTAGTAGGTGGGATTTCAGCTTTATCATGTCTATAGAGAGAATTTACCTTTACTACCTGTGTCGGGTTATCAAGACCATGTGTTTCTTCAACAGGCGGTAAATTAAGACCATGTATTTCTTCAACAGGAGGTAGATTCTTAACATCTTCATATTTTATACCTTTTTCTTTCATAGATTTCTTTGCCTCTTGCATATCTTCAGGACTGAGAAATAGAACACCCCTTTTATTCGGAGTAGGCTTAGGAGTTGGTTCAGGAAGTGTCCAATTATTTTCATTGGTCAACATATTATTCAATAGAATTTCAGCTTGATCAACAGTTCTTTCCCTGAAAACACAACCAGCACAACTATCCAGGTGGTCTCTGGAAGCATCGGTTAGTCCATTATAAAAGATATCAAGTATTTCATTTTTCTTGAGAGGATGATCGGGCAAAGCATTAAGTAATTGGAGAAGCCTCCCCCAAGCTTGTGGGAGACTCTCTTCTTCAATTTGCACAAAATTATATATTTCCCTTAAAGCACCTTGTTTCTTATGAGCAGGGAAATATTTAGCAGAGAAGTAAGAGATCATATCCTGGAGACTACGCACACAACTAGGATCAAGAGAATTAAACCATATCTTAGCATCACCCTTTAATGTGAACAGAAATATTTTAAGGATATAATAGTAGCGAGTTTTCTCATCATTTGTGAACAGGGTGGTTATATCATTTAATTTAGTAAGATGTGCCACAACAGTTTCAGATTCATAGCCATAGAAAGGATCAGACTCAACCAAAGTAATTATATCAGGATCGACAGAGAATTCATAATCCTTATCAGTAACAAAAATAGGTGAAGTAGCATAAGCAGGATCATATTTCATTCTAGCATTCAAAGATTTTTGTTTCAGCTTAGCTAATAATTTCTTAAGATCATTCCTATCATTGCAAGCAAGAAAGTCTCTAGAAGTTTCTTCATCCATAACATCACCTTGAGCTGTGAGCAATTCATATCTAGGGGGAGAATCTTCATCATCACTTTCATCAATATTATCAGTTTCAACAATTTCATTCTCTCTAGCCCTAGCAAGTTGTTCATCAAGAAATTCTCCAAGTGGCACAATAGTATCAAACAGAGAAGTAGTTTCATCATAAGTATCATGCATAGCAGAAGTGGCATCATCAATAACATGCGACATATCGGAACTAATAGCAGAAGCAGGTTTAGGTGTCGCAAGCTTACTCAAAACAGAAGGTGAATCAAGTGCAGAGCTAGATGGCAGTTCCTTACCTCCCCTCGTAGTTGAGGGATAAATTTTGGTTTTCTCGTCTTTCAAGTTCTTCATAGTGACCAGCAGATATAAATCCCAAGTGACTCAAAGAATAGAGCTATGCTCCCCGGCAACGGCGCCAGAAAATAGTCTTGATAACCCACAAGTATAGGGGGTCGCATAGCAGTTTTCGAGGTAGAGTATTCAACCCAAATTTATTGATTCGACACAAGGGGAGCCAAAGAATATTCTCAAGTATTAGAAGTTGAGTTTTCAATTCAACCACACCTGGATAACTTAGTATCTTCAACAAAGTATTTAGTAGCAAAGTAGTATGGAAGTAACGGTAGCGGTAGCAAAAGTAACAACGATAGTTTTGTAGTGATTGTAACAGTAGCAACAGAAAACTAAATAAGCGAGGAACAATATGTGAAAATCTCGTAGGCATTGGATCGGTGATGGAGAATTATGCCGGATGCGGTTCATCATGTAACAGTCATAACATAGGGTGACACAGAACTAGCTCCATTTCATCAATGTAATGTAGGCATGTATTCCGAATATAGTCATACGTGCTTATGGAAAAGAACTTGCATGACATCTTTTGTCCTACCCTCCGTGGCAGCGAATCCTAGCGGAAACTAAGGGATATTAAGGCATCCTTTTGATAGAGTACCGGACCAAAGCATTAACACATAGTGAATACATGAACTCCTCAAACTATGGTCATCATCGGGAGTGGTCCCGATTATTGTTACTTCGGGGTTGCCGGATCATAACACATAGTAGGTGACTATAGACTTGCAAGATAGGATCAAGAACTCACATATATTCATGAAAACATAATAGGTTCAAATCTTAAATCATGGCACTCGGGCCCTAGTGACAAGCATTAAGCATAGCAAAGTCATAGCAACATCAATCTCAGAACATAGTGGATACTAGGGATCAAACCCTAACAAAACTAACTCAATTACATGATAAATCTCATCCCACCCATCACCGTCCAGCAAGCCTACGATGGAATTACTCTCGCACGGCAGTGACCATCATGAAATTGGTGATGGAGGATGGTTGATGATGACGATGGCGACGGATTCTCTTCTCCGGAGCCCCGAACGGACTCCAGATCAGCCCTCCTGAGAAAGTTTAGGGCTTGGCGGCGGCTCCGTATCGTAAAACATGATGAATCCTTCTCTTTGATTTTTTTCTCCCTGAACGTGAATATATAGAGTTGGAGTTGAGGTCGGTGGAGCACCAGGGGGCCCACGAGGCAGGGGGCGCGCCCAGGGGGGCAGGCGCCCCCCACCCTCATGGATAGGGTGTGGGGCCCCTGGCCTTGATTCTTTCACCAATATTTTTTAATATTTCCAAAATAATCTCCGTGAAGTTTCAGGTCCTTCCGAGAACTTTTGTTTCTGCACAAAAATAACACCATGACAATTCTGCTGAAAACAACGTCAGTCCGGGTTAGTTCCATTCAAATCATGCAAGTTAGAGTCCAAAACAAGGGCAAAAGTGTTTGGAAATGTAGATACTATGGAGACGTATCAGCGCGCCCTCCTACCTTGTGGCCACATCGTGGCTTCCTTGACGTCCACTCCAAGTCTCCTGGATTGCGTTTGTTCCAAAAACGATCCTCACGAAGGTTTCATTCCGTTTGGATTCCGTTTGATATTCCTTTTCTATGAAACACTGAAATAGGAAAAAAAACATCAATTTGCACTGGGCCTTCGATTAATAGGTTAGTCCCAAAAATAATATAAAAGTGCATAATAAAGCCCATTAAACATCCAAAACAGATAATATAATAGCATGGAACAATCAAAAATTATAGATACGTTGGAGACGTATCATCCTCACCAAGTGACAAAATAGGGGTAGCGAGGCACATGTTGTATTTCTGCCATCCAGGATAAAAAGATGGGGTTTACATCATATTGCTTGAGTTTATTCCTCTACATCATGTCATCTTACTTAAAGTGTTACTCTGTTTTTTATGAACTTAATACTCTAGATGCAGGCAGGAGTCGGTCGATGTGTGGAGTAATACTAGTAGATGTAGGCAGGAGTCGGTCTACTTGACACAGACGTGATGCCTATATTATATAGTCATTGCCTTGGATATCATCATAACTTTACACTTTTCTATCAATTGCTCGACAGTAATTTGTTCACCCACCGTATTATTTGCTATCTTGGGAGAAGCCTCTAGTGAAACCTGTGGACCCCGGATCTATTTTCCATCATATAAGTTTCCGATCTACTATTTTGCAATCTTTTATTTCTAGATCTATAAACCAAAAATCCAAAAATATTAACTTTATATTTTGTTTAATTTTATCTATCTCTATCAGATCTCACCATTGCAAGTGACCGTGAAGGGATTGACAACCTCTTTATCGTGTTGGGTGCAAGTGTTTAATTGTTTATGCAGGTATTGGTGATTTGTGCATTCTTCTCCTACTGGATTGATACCTTGGTTCTCTAACTGAGGGAAATACTTATCTCTACTTTGCTGCATCACCCTTTCCTCTTCAAGGGAAAACCAACGCAAGCTTAAGAAGTAGCACTATGCATCTCCCACTGGTACGCATCGGTGCTATACAAACGGTTTTTAACCCCTTTCCACGACGGCATTTGGAGCCGTCGCCAAGTGAGTGTAGGCGATAGGGGGGTCCTTCCCACATGACCCAGAAATCGTCGGGGATAGGCCCTCCTGGGACATAGGCTGGGGCCGTGTGCGATCGGGGGAGGCATCGAAACCCAATCATTTCCGTTCGTATGTACATCCCGCACAGTGAATCCCAGAAAAACATTTCCGTTCGTATGTATATCACACACAGTCAATCCAACGAATACGTTCCGTTCTTATGTACATCCCACATAGTCAATCCAGGGAAAACGTTTCCGTTCGTATGTATGTCACACACAGTCAGTCTAAGGAATACGTTTCCGTTCTTATGTACATCCCACACAGTCAATCTAGGGAAAATGTTTCCGTTCGTATGTACATCCCACACAGTTTTATGTGTAGGCTCGTGTGTGACACGTGTAACTATCACACACGCTCTGCCTTGGTTAACTGTTTTCTTTTATCAACTACATCACACACGATTTGATGAAGAAAACTGTGTGGCATTGGGCTATCCATCACAAGCGCTTTTACTACTAGAACCGTTTGCAAAGTTCCATGACACATTTAGCAGGTTTATTAGTTTACAATTAATAATTCTAGTATTATGCAAATTTACATTTCATATCGAACAGTTGTTTGCCTATTTCATATCAGGCACATAAATATATTATAACATCACAGTACGATAGCTACATGAAAATAACACAGTAAAACATATAGCTAGTTCAACTTCACAAGAACAATATTAGAACAATATATTCATTTCCCTAATCGAGATTGATACGTCTCCAACGTATCTATAACTTTTGATTGTTCCATGATATATTAGATTCTGTTTTGGATGTTTATTGGGCTTTATTATACACTTTTATATTATTTTTGTGACTAACCTATTAACCGGAGGCCCAACCCAAATTGCTATTTTTTTGCCTATTTCAGTGTTTCGAAGGAAAAGGATATCAAACGGAGTCCAAACGGAATGAAACCTTCGGGAACGTGATTTTTGGAACAAACCTGATCCAGAGGACTTGGAGTCTACGTAAAGCAATCAACAAGGAGAGCACGAAGCAGGGGGGTGCGCCTACCCCCCTGGGCGCGCCCTCCACCCTCGTGGGCCCCTCGTTGCTCCACCGACGTACTTCTTCCTTCTATATATACCCATATACCCTGGAAACATCATATACGGAGCCAAAACCCTATTTCCACCGCCGCAACCTACTGTACCAGTGAGATCCCATCTTGGGGCCTTTTCTGGCGCTCCGCTGTAGGGGGCATTGATCATGGAGGGCTTCTACATCAACACCATAGCCTCTCCGATGATGTGTGAGTAGTTTACCTCAGACCTTCGGGTCCATAGTTATTAGCTAGATGCCTTCTTCTCTCTCTCTTTGGATCTCAATACAAAGTTCTCCTCGATCTTCTTGGAGATCTATTCGATGTAATCTTCTTTTGCGGTGTGTTTGTCGAGATCCGATGAATTGTGGGTTTATGATCAAGTTTATCTATGAACAATATTTGAATCTGCTCTGAATTCTTTTATGTGTGATTGGTTATCTTTGCAAGTCTCTTCGAATTATCAGTTTGGTTTGGCCTACTAGATTGATCTTTCTTGCAATGGGAGAAGTGCTTAGCTTTGGGTTCAATCTTGCAGTGTCCTTTCCCAAAGGATGTTAGGGCAGCAAGGCACGTATTGTATTGTTGCCATCGAGGATAAAAAGGTGGGGTTTATATCATATTGCATGAGTTTATCCCTCTACATCATGTCATCTTGCTTAAAGCATTACTCTATTCTTATGAACTTAATACTCTAGATGCATGCTGGATAGTGGTCGATGTGTGGAGTAATAGTAGTAGATGCAGAATCTTTTCGGTCTATTTGTCACGGACGTGATGCCTGTATACATGATCATACCAAGATATTCTCATAACTATGCTCAATTCTATCAATTGCTCGACAGTAACTCGTTTACCCACCGTAATACTTATGCTCTTGAGAGAAGCCACTAGTGAAACCTATGGCCCCTGGGTCTATTTTCCATCATATTAATCTTCCAACACTTAGCTATTTTCATTGCCTTATATTTTACTTTGCATCTTTATTTCTCTTTATTATAAAAATACCAAAAATATTATCTTATCATATCTATCATGTCTCACTCTCGTAAGTGACCGTGAAGGGATTGACAACCCCTTTATCGTGTTGGTTGCGAGGTTATTATTTGTTTGTGTAGGTGTGTGGGACTCGAGCGTGGTCTCCTACTGGATTGATACCTTGGTTCTCAAAAACGGAGGGAAATACTTATGCTACTTTACTACATCACCCTTTCCTCTTCAAGGGAAAACCAACTCAGTGCTCAAGAGGTAGCAAGAAGGATTTCTGGCGTTGTTGCCGGGGAGTCTACGCACAAGTCAAGACATACCAAGTACCCATCACAAACTCTTATCCCTCACATTACATTATTTGCCATTTGCCTCTCGTTTTGCTCTCCCCCACTTCACCCTTGCCGTTTTATTTGCCCTTCTTCCGTTTGTCCTTTTATTTGCTTGTGTTACCATGTACCTTCTTTTTGCTTGCATCTTCGCTTGCTAAAAGCTTATGGATCCTCATCCTCTTGCCAATCTTTTTAAGAGATCCAATTATGATGAACCAATCCCTAATGATTTGGGTGCACTAGATTATCTTTATAACGTTTTGCTTGAAATCCGTGAATCTGAAAATTGTGATGAAGAGCTTTATGAAGTGATTCACGATAGATCTTTGAATAAAAGGCATGATTGCAATGATGTTACTATAAATTCTTTTGATGCCAATTGTGCTAATAATATGCAAAACCCTAAGCTTGTGGATGCTAGTTTTGCTATGTCTACTACTTGTTGCAATGATCATGATTGGGGTGATTCTTCTTATGATCTTGAAAATTTATTTAAGCCCCATGATGAATATGAGATTGATTATAGTGTTTGCAATAATATTTAAAGTGGGTTTGGAAGAGTGTCAACTTTAGATCCCACATATTTGGATAATGTTCAATCATATGAAGTTTTTGATTAAAGTGGGTTTGGAGAGGTCATGACTTTAGTTAATGATAATCCCACTATTTTGGAAGAGTGTCAACTTTGTATACATGTGGATCGTGTTAAGAATATGTTTTTTGATAGCTATATTGTTGAAATTTAGTATTATCCCACATGTAATTATTATGAGAGAGGAAAATATGGTTGGAGAAATTTTCATGTTACTAAATTACCTCTCGTTATGTTGAGATTGCTATTGTTTCTTTCCGCTTCCTTGCATATGCTAGTTTTTGCTTGCCTTGATAATTGTTTGCCTATAAGATTCCTATGAATAGGAAGTATGTTAGACTTAGATGTGATTTTCACATGTTTTATGATGCTCTCTTTGTGTTTCAATTACTATCGTTTATGTGAGCATCATCGAAATCTCAACGCCTAGCTAAAAATGCTTTAAAGAAAAGCGCTTCTTGGGAGACAACCCTATATTTATCCTTGTTGTTTAGTATTAAATCTTTGATCTAGCCTCTGTTTAGATTTGTTTTTGTGTTTTAATTAGTGTTGTTCCAAGTTAAACCTATAGGATCTTCTTGGATGATAGTTATTTGATCTTGCTGAAAATTCCAGAAACTTTCTGTTCACGAAAAATATTGTTAAAAATCACCTGAACGTGATAAATACTGATTCCAATTGCAGTAGATCAATAAACAAATTATCTAGGTTGTCCTATTTTGGTGAATTTTTCTGAGTTCCAGAAGTTTGCGTTAGTTACAGATTACTACAGATTGTTCTGTTTCTGACAGATTCTGTTTTTCATGTGTTGTTTGCTTATTTTGATGAATCTATGGCTAGTAAAATAGTATATAAACCATAGAGAAGTTGTAATACAGTAAGTTTAACACCAATATAAATAAATAATGAGTTCAATACAGTAACTTGAAGTGGTGTTTTGTTTTCTTTCGCTGACGGAGCTCACGAGATTTTCTGTAGAGTTTTGTGTTGTGAAGTTTTCAAGTTTTGGGTAAAGATTTGATGGATTATGGAACAAGGAGTGGCAAGAGCCTAAGCTTGGGGATGCCCATGGCACCCAAAGGTAATCTAAGGACACCAAAAAGCCAAAGCTTGGGGATGCCCGGAAGGCATCCCCTCTTTTCGCCTTCGGCCCATCGGTAACTTTACTTGGAGCTATATTTTTATTCACCACATGATATGTGTTTTGCTTGGAGCGTCATGTGTGATTTGAGTATTTGCTTTTTAGTTTACCACAATCATCCTTGCTATACACACCTTTTGAGAGAGACACACATCATTCGAAATTTATTAGAATACTCTATGTGCTTCACTTATATCTTTTGAGCTATATAGTTTTTGCTCTAGTGCTTCACTTATATCTTTTAGAGCATGGTGGTGGATTTGTTTTATAGAAATTATTGTTCTCTCATGCTTCACTTATATTATTTTGAGAGTCCTACAAAACAGCATGGTAATTTTCTTTAATTGTGAAATTAGTCCTAATATGCTAGGTATTCAAGATTAGTAAAAACTTTCTGTAGGACCTTGAAGTATGTCTAGAGGGGGGGTGATTAGACTACTTGACCAATAAAAACTTAACCTTTTCCCAATTTTAGAATTTGGCAGATTTTAGCTATTTTTGAACAAGTCAAGCAATCTTCACACAATTCAAGCAAGCATGCAAAGAGTATATAGGCAGCGGAAAATAAAGCATGCAACTTGCAAGAATATAAAGGGAAGGGTTTGGAGGATTCAAATGCAATTGGAGACACGGATGTTTTTGTCGTGGTTCTGATAGGTGGTGCTATCATACATCCACGTTGATGGAGACTTCAACCCATGTAGGGTAACGGTTGCGCGAGTCCATGGAGGGCTCCACCCACGAAGGTTCCACGAAGAAGCAACCTTGTCTATCCCACCATGGCCGTCGCCCACGAAGGACTTGCCTCACTAGCGGTAGATCTTCACGAAGTAGGCGATCTCCTTGCCCTTACAAACTCCTTGGTTCAACTCCACAATCTTGTCGGAGGCTCCCAAGTGACACCTAGCCAATCTAGGAGACACCACTCTCCAAGAAGTAACAAATGGTGTGTTGATGATGAACTCCTTGCTCTTGTGCTTCAAATGATAGTCTCCCAACACTCAACTCTCTCTCACAGGATATGGATTTGGTGGAAAGAAGATTTGAGTGGAAAGAAACTTGGGGAAGGCTAGAGATCAAGATTCATATGGTTTGAATGGAATATCTTGGCCTCAACACATGAGTAGGTGGTTCTCTCTCAGAACCCGTAAGTTGGAAGTGTAGGTTTGTTCTGATGGCTCTCTCCACGAATGAAGAGGAGGTGGAGGGGTATATATAGCCTCCACACAAAATCTAACCGTTACACACAATTTACCAAACTTGGTGGGACCGAATTATAAAACTCGGTCAGACCGATTTAGTAAACCTAGTGACCGTTAGGATTTTCGGTGGGACTGACATGCATCTCGGTAGGACCGGTTTGGTTAGGGTTAGGGCATAACGTAATCTCGGTGAGATCGATTACACAAACTCGGTGAGACCGATTTTGGTAATTAGCTAACCAGAGAGTTGGTCAGGTAAACTTGGTGGGACCGATTTGCTCTTTCGATGAGACCGAAAAGTTACAAAAGGGAAACAGAGAGTTTACATTGTAATCTCGGTGGGACCGATTCGCTCTTTCGGTGAGACCAAAAAGTTACGAAGGGGAAACAGAGAGATTAAAATCCCATCTCGGTGAGACCGAGATCCCTATCGGTGAAACCAATTTGCCTAGGGTTTGTGGCAGTGGCTATGACATCTGAACTCGATGGCGCCGGATAGAAAGAATCGGTAGGGCCGAGTTTGACTTTGGGTTTAGGTCATATGTGGATGTGAGAAAGTAGTGGAGGGTTTTGGAGCATATCACTAAGCACATGGAGCAAAAGGCTCATTAAGCAACACCTCATCCCTTCTTGATAGTATTGGCTTTTCCTATAGACTCAATGTGATCTTGGATCACTAAAATGTAAAATGTAGAGTCTTGAGCTTTTGAGCTTGAGCCAATCCTTTGTCCTTAATATTTTGAGGGATCCACTTTCATCATCCATGCCATGCCATTCATTGAGCTTTACTAAAATATTTATCTTGGAATAGTATTAGCTCAATGAGCTATATGTTGTTATGAATTACCAAAACCACCTAGGGATAGTTGCACTTTCAATCTCCCCCTTTTTGGTAATTGATGACAACATATAGATCAAGGCTTCGACAAATGATAATAGAATTGAAAAACATCGTCGCTTTGAGAAGTATGTGATAAGCAAGAGCTCCCCCTAAATTTGTGCATATCTTAAGATTTGCTTTGGACTGAAAATGCACAAGAAATTAGGCTCATGGGTTACTCTTCCATGTCACATACATCTTGGTGGAGCGCTCAAAATAATAACGATTGAATACATGCACTCATCACCAAGCATAGTGAATGATCATATAAGGATAACTAAGATAATATCATAAAAGGCATAAGTATAGCTTATGATCAAACACATGATCATCAATGTCTCACAGGTAATGCATAGTATCTCAAGCAATCAAACGCAAAAAAAGGTTTCAACCAAGAAAACAAGAGAGAACAAAAGCAAATCTCTCTCTCTCTCTCGAAGCCTATGATCTATACATTTTTCTCCCCCTTTGGCAACAAGTTACCAAAAAGTTCCTAGAAAATGCATAGTGCTATGTCGTCTCTCGTGCTTGGTCTTCGGGTGGTGGTGTAGACAGGACTCCAAGGATGAACGATCAAGAGACGTGGTAGGAGTCAAGAAGTTGGAGCTGGAGCTGGTTGAGCTGGAGCTGTAGCTGGAGCTGAAGTAGTGGCTCTGGTGTCTGGAGTTGGTAATGCAGCTGACCTCTGAGCTCTAGGCACTCTGGCAAATGCATCAGTTGTCGTCTTGCCCTTCCTCCCCTGCATATCATCTTGTAATTGCTCCACAGCTGACTAAATCTCAGTCACTTTGACATCAAGATCATAGAATTTTTGTTCCATGATTCTCTCCAGGCTCTCCTGGTTTTGAGTTAGGGTGGCCAACCCCTTCTCAATTCGTAGAGTTGATGCTATTAAGTAACCAAGCTGCTCCTGCTTGCTCTTCAGAAAGTAGTCAGATACCTCTGCTTGAGTTGGCATATTTGCAGCTTTCTCTTGCCTTGCCTTCTCCTTTCTCTCCTGAGCTTGCACTGATGATGGTTCATTCTCTGTCATGACAACTCAATTGTCCTCAAAATCAGGATAGAGAACCATGTGTTCCTTATCCAAGAGATACTTTCCTGTGCCCATCTTCGAGTTTATCAACTCCTGAATCTGTGGGGCATAACCACAGCTTCCCTTCTGATCTACTGCTGTCCTCTTAATTGTCTCGACTATGAGGCTCATGACCTTGAATTTTTTAGGCACATCAAAAAAATGAAGCAAATTGATTGCATGCCCTCTAATCATGTTATGGTCACCTGACTTGGGCAAAAGAGTATGCCTTAAGATCCAGTTGATCGTAGGTAGCCCTGACAGCAGAAAATGGACTGATCCAAACTTGAATGTCTCAATTGCATCATCTGGGATCTCCTTGTACATGTGTGCCATTGAGTTATGATCCATTTTCTTCTTACCATAAATGTCCAGGTCATACTCACTTTCCTTTGGGGCATTGATCAAACTTGCCCACTCCTCTTTGGTAGACTGATATATGGTTCCTTCTGACATCCACACTATCCTGCTATCTGGATAGAAATGTGTTGTGGAGTAGAATTGCATGATAAGTTCATCGTTCCAGTTGGTGAGCTTCTGCCCAACAAAATCAGCAACTCCACAAGCACTGAAGCTGTCATATACTCCAGGGTAGTGTTCTGCGTTCTCCTTCATGTAGGTCCAGTTGACCCATCTCATATTGCAAACTATGGGCTTCTTATCCAGCAAGATAGTCTCATAAAAGTCCTGTTGCTCCTTTGTGTGGAACCTGTAGTCCACAACAGTCCTTCTCCTTGTGGCATATGGATATGTCTCTCTCCATAGCCTCAACCCATTATCTCTCCTAATCCTCATGTTTTCATCCATAGGATGAGCATCGTTGTGGTCTGGGATCTTGGGTTTGAGCTTCCTTAGGACCTGCCCTTATTCATCTTCTTCAGCTTCAACTTCAGGCAATGGGGCCTTGTTCTTTTCAGCTGCTGGTATGCTCCTGGTATTCCTCTTGGGTGCATTCTTGGGCTTGGGGGCAGCTTTGGGCTTTGATGTTGCAGCCCCTGACTTGATTGCATCACCCATCAGCTTTTGTGCCTTGGGTGCTGGCTCTGCAACCTCTTCTTCTTCTTCCTCTTCCATCATGGAAGGCTTCCCAATCACTCTTGCCATGGTCTTCTTGACCCTTTCTTTCCTTTTCTTTCCCTCTGCAGCAACAGGCTCTTTGGGTTGAGATTCCAAAGGAGCTTGAGTAGACACTGGCTTTGTACATTGGTTGTCTCACTTTCTTGGCCTTTTGATTTTCAATCCAGGCTTCACTGCAGATGTGCTTAACTCCCCCTTGAGCACTTTCTTCTTGGAGCTTGCCTCATCCTCAACTGCCACGTAATCCTCATCTTCAGACTCTAAGGTGTTCTTCTTTCTTGACCTTGTGGCAGCCTTGGGCAAATTGCTCGGAGTGCTTCTGCTCCCCTCATCTGAGCTGCTTGAGGGACTAGTGCCCTCGCTCAATTGGATCTGCTCTTCAGTTTTGTTCTAGCTATCACTCACAGTGCGACATGTTGTTCAACCGATCACGACCACTGTGAATAGTTATAGATGAGGTAGAGTGGATGAGCATCACAAAATGCTGACCCTGTGACTGCTGACTCTGGTCTGACATCGCAAAATAATGATTCAAAAAACTTAGTTTTAGTTTCCCACTGAAAACATTTTGGATCTACCGATTTTCAAACTCGGTGATACCGAAGCAGCTTTGGAACCTAAACTAGTGAACTCGGTCAGACCGAGTCACAGTTCGGTGGCACCGAGACTGCTAGGGTTTCACAAAGTTCAGAAATCGGTCACAACGATTAGCAATTCTCGGTCAGACCGAGACTTACTAGTGCAATGGCATTTGCCAAATCGGTGGGACCGAGTTTTTCAACTCGGTGGGTCCGAGATGGTTTCGGCGGAAACCTAACCCTAAATTTTCGAATTGCAACTAATCTAAGGATTGATTTGACTGGATAGGAGTGTTTCAATCGTGGCAAGATGCATAATGTTCACAATGTGCTGAGAATCGGACGAGGAAAGCACTGTGATCGAGTCCATACCCTAGTTCGGCGGGAACTCGCTACAGCGGCAACGACGGAGGAGAATTCCGTTGACGGCGGCGGAGACCAGCGACTGGAGGCGGCTGGCGACGAGGTCGACGATCCATAGACCAAGTTGGCAGAGCGAGCTATGCGCAGGCGCGAGGATTCGGAGAAAGTTTTCCAAATTTTGCCCGTGCGATATATATAGCCCGACCCTGTCGGTGTGACCGAGTGGTACAACTCGGTGGCACCGAGATGCAAAACTGTGAACAGTTATTGCAACTCGGTGTGACCGAAAAGTACAAATCGATTGCACCGAGATGAAAACCTAGATCGACTTAGTAATCTCGGTATGACCGAAATGGATGAATCGATCAGACCGAAAATCACAAAGAAGTTTTGGAAGTTTAAGTCTATGACGAATCGGGGACACCGAGTGCTCCTCACACAGAGTGGTTCGAATCTGACTTGATCAAATTTTGTGATGTAGCATGAATAGAGTTTGAGACGAGAAGAGCATAGATAGCTAGAGAAAGTTCTTAGGAATTCTTGTCCATCCACTTGGCCAAAGAAAGAAAAACCAAACAATCAAAACAACAAGTGGATGTCCTCGAATGAGTAAATATGCAACCAACATGCTCACACAATAAGATGACAAATGAAATATGTGACAAAGCATGCACAACCAATTCTAGCATCTATCAAACAATTGGCGATGACTAGGTCATCTATATATGAGTATATTGACTTAGGAGTCAAATGAGAACATTTGATCATAGGTCATACTCATCGTTTAAGCTCAAGTGGGGTTACCACTTTTACATAAAGCATTTATGTTTTCACATCATTAGAGTTGCTTTGACTCAATTCTTAGAGTTAAGATCCCCCTAGATGTGAGATCCCCCCTTAGAGGGACAAACTAACCTTGGGGTTTGTCGATGCTGACTTCATGTAGGTGTTGAAGATGTGGATGCTCAATGTTGATGTAGATCGTTTGGAGCAATCCTTTGGAGTGAGTTGCACTTTCAATACCTACATGGGTTAGTCCCATAAGGAATAAACAAGGATATCCATAGACATAGAGTGATGCACACACAAAATGATGTCCATGAAAACATTAGCTTACCTTGTCCCTTGCCTTACCAACATGAGGGTTTGTGACTCCTTGAACTAGTGCAAGATATGGAAGTTGATTGCACTTGTCCTTGCCATAATGATATGAGTGAAAAATGTTGGTGTCGGTGTACTAAAGTAGGGGTACCTTAGTACCCCGAACCTGTGCACGGGCAGTCGCAGCGTCCCTGTGGCGAGCCTTGCCGGGCGTCTGCCAAAGACCCTCTGCGGCCCTTCGGAGCCATTCAAGAACGAAGTGATCAAGGCCCCGGCAAGAGGAGCTTGCCGAGAAGGCCACTCAGGGCGCGAAGGAAACAAGGCCCCGGCAAGAGGAGCTTGCCAGGAAGGCTTGGTGAGCGACAAGCCCCCAAGCGCGACAAGGTTCCTGCCGCGGCAAGGCGCTTGCCGGGGCGGGCGACCTCTCTTCATCTCCGCTCCAGCTCACCCGCCAACGTGTCACCACGGGGCTCTCCCAAGCACGCGTGTCGACGGGCTGTGCAGCCAGCGGGGAGTAGCGATAAGCGGCGCTGACAAGCTACCATCGTGGCAAACGGAGCCGCACTTGACGGTTCCTGTTACACTGTTCGGGCGACTGAGACGGGCATTGATGACTCTTGTCCCTTGCCATCAGAGTTAGGTATAGATTACTGTACACTGTACAAAGCGGTGTACCAACCTATGTTTTTACTATCTTACCCTTGTCTACTTGCCACATGTGGTAACCCCTTGTGCATATAAAAGGAGGCCCAAATGCAACGTAGAAAGGGGTTGGTTCAGTCCAGCTCCGGCTTAGTTCATCCTACTCATACGAGACCACACACTCAGGCTAGGTTTTGTAGCTCCCGTTGCTCCCTAGCAAGAGCACAAGATAATCCACTAAAGCAGCAGTAGGAGTATTATCTCTCCGGAGAGCTCCGAAGCTGGGTAAACCTGCTCGTGTGCATCGCCTCGATCCGCTCTTTGTGAAATCTCCGCCCCCCTCCGAACCACAAGGGACCCAGGTCCCGTAGGTGTTCGTGGGACACGATCAGCCCTCCCCGACATCTTTGGCGCGCCAGGTAGGGGGCATCGAGGCTGTGCGGACCCGATCCGGCGCTCACACGAGCAATTTCTTCATCAACATCTTCGTCAACATGGCGCCGAAGAAGAAGTCTTCGGCAGCAGCAGAGCCGTTCGCGTCGAACCCACCACCACCGGAGCTGTCAGGTGGGGGGGGGGGGGGAATGCTGGCGGGGGAACGGGCGTCGACGAGAGAGCCCACAACGCCGCCAGGTCCAAAGACAAGGCAGCGCAGGCGTCGGCGTCCGAATCTTCACCGCGTCCTTCTCAGGAGGCGCGGGACAGACAACGTCGTGATGCTCGCGTCACCATACGCTCGTTGGATCAAGGCCAAGCTGTGGGATCCCGAGGCCCTCGAGACCCGCATGCACCCCAGCATGCTGGTACGAGCGGAGTACGGTCGCTTGGGCGGGATGCTGCTCCTCCTAACTTGGTTAGGAGTCCGAGCACATCCCGTTCTTCGCTCCGTACGCCGTTGCCGCCAACCACACCAGCGGAAGCCTTAGCAAGAGCTCAGTTACTCCTAGATTACCCTCCAACGGCCGACAAGGTCGACGAATGGAGGGCCACAATTCAGAGTCTCATCGGCTTCGCCAACGGCGACGTCCCGCGGCAACCGAGTGCTTCGCAGCCGCGGCAAGGCGACAAGGCACGAGCTGATGGCGATGAGACTTGTGGGGGTGCAGCCACCGTGCACTCACCTTCCCGAAGGCCAAGATCGCCGACTCGCCGGATCCACCTCGACAGCGACTCCACAGCGTCGTCGGATCCGCGAGCTCGTCGCGACCAGCGCCAAGTTCTCCGAGAACGGCAAAAAGAAGACGCTCGAACCCGTATCGAGCGCCGAAGAGAAGCGCGCCGTCAATCTGACCAACGCGTCGGGCCCACCGTCGATATGCATGCGCCAGGGGAACCAGGCGACTTACCGTACGCGGTAGGTTGCCCTTCGTTCACCCGTGAGCTGCGGCAAGTCCGGTGGCCCGACAAGAAAAATTTCAAACCAGATGTGTCGGAGAAGTATGACGGCAGGACACACCCATCGGAGTTCCTCAGCATCTACACCATCGCGGTGCAGGCCGCGGGGGGACGAGACGACAAGATCCTCGCCAACTACTTTCCCCTGGTGCTCAAGCCAAACGTCAGATCCTGGCTCATGCACTTGCCGGACAGCTCTATTTCTTCTTGGGCAGATTTGTGCCACCAGTTTGTTGGCGCCTTCACAGGCGGCCACAAGCCTCATGGCTGTGAGAGTGACCTCCACCTGCTTGCCCGTAAGAAGGGAGAGTCCTGCGCAAGTTCATCCAGAGATTCAGTCGAGTGCACTACAACATCCCAGACGTCCACCCTGCTGCAGTGATCAGTGCATTTCATCAGAATGTACGAAACCGCAGGATGAGGGAGGAGATGGCGATGTGCAAAGTGAAAGACGTCAGCGAGCTCTACGCCCTGGCCGACAAGTGTGCACGAGCTGAAGAAGGAAGAAGACTCCCAGGAGAGAATGTGGGAGCAGAGTCTGACAGTGAGGGGATCGCCCCGGCAAGAAATAGCCGGCGGTGAAACAACAGAAGGAAGAAAAACCAAGAAGTACTAGTTGTTGAGCAGTCCGGCAAGGATGGTGCCGCCAAC
Source organism: Aegilops bicornis (assembly GCA_021605145.1). Taxonomy (NCBI): domain Eukaryota; kingdom Viridiplantae; phylum Streptophyta; class Magnoliopsida; order Poales; family Poaceae; genus Aegilops; species Aegilops bicornis. Next base: position 227,819,828 of record CM038674.1, on the reverse strand, counting down.
AAAGCCAAGGCTGGTGGCTCCGGCAAGGAGGTTGCCGTTAGCGCCGACCGCCAAGCTGTGGCGACGCCGACAAGCCCGACAGCTCCAACAAGCAATCAGAAGATCCACCGCACCAAGGGCCACGATCTCCAGAGCTGCAAGAAAGTCGAGCAGCTTGTTGAGCTACAGAGAGCTGAATACGAGCGGCGAGACAAGGAGAAAGCCCAAGAAGGGGCAGGTGCAGCAAGTAAAAAGAGACCCGGCCGGGGAGGACGCCGCGGCAAGGCAAAGCAGCGGCAAGGTGACAGACCTCCCCGCGGCCGCGACAAGGAAGAAGACGAAGATGAAGATGACGAGGACATGGAAGACGATGAAGCAGACGAGCAAGAGTTTCAAAAGGCAACGGAGGTTCTTTGCGTTGACGGTGGTGCTTCTCTGCATACCTCGCACCGCCAACTCAAGCAATGGATGCGTGAGGTGAATGCAGCAGAACCCTCCATAGAGTCGCGCAAACCTCTGAGGTGGTCCAGCACGCCCATCATCTTTGACATTGAGGATCACCCTGATCGCATCACTACGGTCGGGTGCTTGCCGATGTTGGTCTCGCCAACCATCCGCAACCTCAAGGTCACAAAGATGCTGGTTGACGGCGGGGCCGGCCTGAATTTAATTTCCTCTGCGGTGCTTCAGAAACTTCAAATCCCTGACAGCGAGCTCGAAGAAACTGGTACTTTCCAAGGAATCAATCCAGGAAGGAGCAAGCCCAAAGGGAAGATCACGTTGCCGGTAACATTCGGCAGCGAGCTCAACTTCAGAACTGAGAGGGTCACGTTTGACGTTGCAGATTTCCCATTGCCCTACAATGGCATACTTGGCCGTCCAATGCTCGCCAAGTTCATGGCCGCCTCTCATTATGCTTACAACCTACTCAAGATGCCTGGCCCGATAAGCGTCATTTCTGTCCATGGCGACAAGAAGGACGCGCTTATCTGTGCCGACAAGATTTACCGGGATGCAGCAGCCGCAACAGAAAGCAAACCACTTGCCGCTGAAGCTCCCGGGGGGAAGAAGACCACCAAGTCCGGCAAGAGCTCTGTTGCCCACTCCGGCAAGCGCACCTCCTCGGAGTGCTGCGCTACCGTCGAGGACGCACCATCGAGCTCCACCGGCAAGTGCAAGAAGACGATGGCAGCTCCGCCGAAGATCAAGAAGGTGCCCGCCAAGGAGGACGGCACTGGTGGTACCTTCACCATCAGTGCCACGCTTGATCCTAAATAGGAAGGCGACCTCGTTGCTTTCCTGCGGGCGAATGTCGATGTGTTTGCATGGCAACCATCTGACATCCCCGGTGTTCCTAGGAAAGTAATTGAGCACCACCTAGCTGTCTGTCCTCACGCGCGTCTCGTCAAGCAAAAAGTTAGGAAACAGGCAGTGGAGCGCCAAGAGTTCATAGCAGAAGAAATCAAGAAGTTAGAAGCAGCAGGGCTTATCAGAGGAGTCCTCCATCCCACGTGGTTGGCCAATCCGGTAGTGGTACGCAAGGCTAATGGGAAATGGAGACTTTGTAGTGACTTCACTGATGTTAATAAAGCTTGTCCCAAAGACCCATTTCCCTTGCCGCGTATCGACCAGATTGTTGACTCCACGGCTGGATGTGATCTGCTTTCATTTCTTGATGCATATTCAGGATATCATCAAATCTTCATGGCAGAAGAGGATGAAGAGAAAACCGCATTCATTACACCATGTGGCACGTCTTTGCTTCATACGGATGCCTTTCGGTTTGAAGAATGCTGGTTCAACCTTTGCAAGGGTAGTCCATGATGCCTTTGAACCACGTGATACACGAAATGTAGAAGCATACATGGATGACGAGTGGTCAAGAGCAAGGACAAAGCAACTCTGGTTCAGGATTTGGATGAAACATTTGCAAATCTGCGCAAGATCAACCTCAAGCTCAACCCCGAGAAGTGCGTGTTTGGAGTCCCTTCCGCAAGCTTCTCGGTTCTTTGTGTCTCGGCGGGAATTGAAGCCAATCCCGACAAGATCAAGGCCATTGAGCAGATCGAAGCACGAAAGCGCGTCAAGGATGTCAGAAGGCTTGCCGGTTGCGTGGCTGCTCTCAGCAGGTTCATCTCTAAGTCTGCTGAACGCGCCCTGCCGTTTTTCAAGATTTTGAAAAAGGCAGGTCCAATGAAATGGACTCCCGAAGCGGAGGCTGCGCTGCGGGACTTGAAGAGATACCTGTCTTCCACTCCAATACTTGTCGCACCTAAGCCACAAGAGAAGTTGCTGCTGTATATAGCGGCAACCAATCAAGTGGTTAGTGTTGCGTTAGTAGCGGAGAGGGAAGCAGATGATGAGCCGGCAACCGAGGCAGGCGCATCCAGCGACAAGCAAGGGGCTTCGCCGTCAAGCTCTGGTCCCGACAAGTACGGATCAGCGCAGGGTTGCGACAAGATACAGAAAAAGATGGTGCAGTGCCCAGTCTACTTTGTCAGTTCCCTTCTGCAGGGGGCAAGATCAAGGTACTCTGGTGTGCAAAAGATGCTTTTCGGCCTCCTCATGGCCTCGAAAAAGCTGCGCCATTACTTCCAAGCACATGAGATAACAGTTGTCACTCGCTTTCCGTTGAAAAGGATATTACAAAATCCAGAAGCAACAGGCAGAATCGTCGAGTGAGCCTTTGGGCTATCAAGCTTTGGTCTCAAGTTTGAAAGCACTTCAACTATCCAGAGCAGAGCATTGGCGGAATTCATAGCTGAGTGGACGCCAACGCAAGATGAAGGAATTCCAGAGACAAGCATCCCCGTCAAGGAGGCAAATAAAGAGTGGCTGATGTACTTTGACGGTGCCTTCTCGCTGCATGGCGCCGGTGCCGGCGTGCTGCTTATTGCACCCACCGGAGAGCACCTCAAGTACATAGTCCAGATGCATTTTCCCAAGGAACAAGCAACAAATAATACTGCAGAGTATGAAGGTTTGCTTGCCGGTCTCAGGATTGCGGTAGACCTTGGGATCAAGAAGCTCATTGTCAGGGGGGACTCGTAACTTGTCGTCCGCCAAGTAAATAAAGATTATCAGAGTCCGTTGATGGAAGCTTACGTCGATGAAGTGAGAAAGCTAGAAGAGCACTTTGAAGGCTTGCAAATGGAACACGTTCCAAGAGCTCAGAATGATATAGCTGATGGCCTCTCCAAATGTGCCACACTTAAGTTACCTGTGGAACCAGGGATTTTTGTGCTCAAGCTAACTCAGCCAACCGTAACACCATCAACAGGACGGAGCAAGAAGAGAAAATTGGTTTTCGGTGACTACTTTCCGGCAGAGCTCCCTGAAGCCGCCGCCAAGAAGATCCCTAAAACCAACGCAAGTATCACTGAGGAGCAGTATGCTCCGACAAACCATGCAGTTTGTATCATTGAAGCAAACGCTCCCGACAAGTTTCGCTCCGGCAAGCTTGCCGGGGATCATCAAGCTCCGGCGGACCCACAGGTTCTTGCCGCAGAAGCTGATGTTCCCGCAGTGATGGATGAGCCTTTAGTCCTTGTTGTCGAGCCACGAGCTCCAAAGATGGGAACAAAGAATCGTCCATTTCCTTCAGACAGGAGAACTTCCAAGAGCAAGAAGAAGCGGAAAAAGTAGCCCGGCAGTCAAGTATGTACCAGTTTGTTGACAACATCCTGTACAGAAGAAGACTCAACGGTGTGAAATTGAAGTGCATTTGCCGGGAAGATGGACAGAAGTTGTTTGCAGAAATACATGGAGGCATATGTGGTCACCACATTGGCGCAAGAGCACTTGCCGGCAAAGCTTTCCGGCAAGGTTTCTTCTGGCCAGAAGCCCTCCAGGATGCAATTGCACAAGTAACCAAGTGTGAAGCGTGCCAGTTCCATTCCAAACAGATACACCAGCCAGCTCAAGCTCTCCAGACGATCCCTTTATCCTGGCCCTTCTCGGTCTGGGGGCTCGACATCCTCGGCCCTTTCCCTTGCGCTGTCGGGAGCTTTGAGTACTGGTGCATAGCAGCGACCTAGTTTCGCCTTGCCGGGAAGCGAACGACAGACAAGCTAAGTTGCCAAAGTTTGAGCATTCGATTCTTTTTTAAAGTTATTTTCCTTGAACGACCGTGCTTTGTATGGAAAACACGCGCGGAGGAACCAAATCGTGACTGGTCGCGCCCTTACTTTGTTTCGAGTCTGCTCAACAACTTAAGTGAGCTGCGGCTAGTCCGCGACAAGGTTGCTTGTCGGTAGCGACCCCGCCAGCAGGCTGCTGAAGTTCCGCACTCGGCGCTCGCGGCAAGGGTGCCTGCACCGGCAAGTTTCCCTGAAAGGCGTAGGGCAGTAACATACAAAGCCAAGAGTCGAGTAAAGGAAGTAACATAGCAAATATTGCCCACAATAAAGTTATATTACAAAAATGACTTATTGCGGCACTGGCTAAATTGTCCTCGGAACTGAAATAACAGCGAAGAAGGAGAAGAAGGGGGCTGCGGCAAGCCAGAGTTGCCGGGGGCTGCGGTATCAGATAAGCTTTTCGTCCCTTTTCAAGCATCCCTTTTTCATTAAAAACATCCTACTCGGATACAGTCCGTGGAGAATGAAAAACATGAAAGAGAGGATTACAAGTTTTAAATGCAGATAAGGCCCGAAGGCTTACAAATTAAAAAGATAAGATGCCCGTACTCCTTTTTCTGTCCCTCTCTTCAGGAGGTAGGTCAAGGAGGCGGGAAGGGCAAAAGGAGCGCCTACGCGAGCTACAGGTGCCAGAAGGCACCAAGAGAACATCCCGGGGGCTCTCCGAGGGCTTAACGGGGACGACGGCGCCGGAAGCAGGACTCGAAGACGGGGCGGCAGGGCGCCGACGCTGTCGAGGGCACTACGCCCTCGTACTCCGACTTGACGGCCTTGTCGCCATCCCTCTTCCCCTTCCGCAGCCTCCTTACGCCAGTCGCCCAAGGAGACGACCCCGGGGAGTTCAAGGAGCCGGCGACGCGGATGATGGGGTCGCCGGTGACGCACGAAGCGGCGCCCGAGAACTAGTTGGGCCCGCTACCCTCGTCGTCGCTGTCGCTCTCCTCCTCGTCACTCTCGCTCGAGGAGGAATCTTCGCTCTCGGAGGAGCTATCCACGCAGCACTTCGCCCGAGTGCCGAGATCCCCGGAGACCTTGACGGAGAGGAGATCACCCTCCATTAACTTAAAATGGAGGGTAAACCCCGCCATCAGGCTGTGGATCCGCGCGAACGTCATCCACCCACGATCAAGATACATCACATTAGGGGCTGGGAATACAACGCGGACTCGCGTGCCGCTGATCCCACAGCCCCTCATGCAGTCTCGATGTCTCGGCGGATCGGACTCCATCGCTTCATGACGGAGCTGGAAGCCGAGGCGACGACGAGGCGCCCGGCGCAGCTCGACGAAGAACTCGCAAGGGTCGTCCCTGTATGGACCGCCGCAGGGAGGGGAACGCCGGGCGGGGCGGAGACGGCGCCCGCCCGCCCGCCTCTTCCCCGAGCGCCGATTGCCCACGACCTCGCCCCCTCCCTCTTCCCCTTGTGGCTGGCTCTGCCACCCCGGGCGTGGGGTTGGGAGGGTTGCGCTGTCTAGCGGCGACCCTCGCCGCCACTGATGAAGAACCAAGTTTCCCTTTCTCCATGACGACCGAGAGAAAGGGGAGCAGAAGCTGAGGAAAGGAAGAGATGGGAGAGTGCGGGCTTCTGCGCTCCCCTTCCGCCCTTCTTAAAAGAAGCAAGGTGGGGGCTCGGCCGCCCCGCTCAGCGAATCAAGGCATAGGAAGAGCAGGGAATCGGGGCAAACCTGCTGCCTCTACTCGCAACGGTCCAGTTTCCCACTTCCACCGTCCGTGACCCCAAGAGCATGGGAACCACGTGGCGGGGATACAGAACCGAGGCGACAGATGAGGCGACCTCGCACGCCGCCCATTTCCCCCACGACACCGCAATTGACGCGTGCTGTTACAGGGGAACGCGGCGGATACAGAGTGGATTTGGTTTGGACCCAGGCAGCGTGCCGTGCCTGTTTTGGGCTGGCCCAACAGCGCCGGCACCGTGTATGGCCCAGACCCGGGGGCTCCTGTTGGTGTACTAAAGTAGGGGTACCTTAGTACCCCGAACCTGTGCACGGGCAGTCGCAGCGTCCTCGTGGCGAGCCTTGCCGGGCGTCTGCCAAAGACCCTCTGCGGCCCTTCGGAGCCATTCAAGAACGAAGTGATCAAGGCCCCGCAAGAGGAGCTTGCCGGGAAGGCCACTCAGTATGCCGAAGGAAACAAGACCCGGCAAGAGGAGCTTGCCGGAAGGCTTGGTGAGCGACAAGCCCCAAGCGCCGACAAGGTTCCTGCCGCGGCAAGGCGCTTGCAAGCGGGCAACCTCTCTTCATCTCCGCTCCAGCTCACCCGCCAACGTGTCACCACGGGGCTCTCCCAAGCACGCGTGTCGACGGGCTGTGCAGCCAGCGGGGAGTAGCGATAAGCGGCGCTGACAAGCTACCATCGTGGCAAACGGAGGCGCACTTGACGGTCCCTGTTACACTGTTCGGGCGACTGAGACGGGCATTGATGACTCTTGTCCCTTGCCGTCAGAGTTAGGTATAGATTATCAGACACTGTACAAAGCGGTGTACCAACCTATGTTTTTACTATCTTACCCTTGTCTACTTGCCACATGTGGTAACCCCTTGTGCATATAAAAGGAGGCCCAAATGCAACGTAGAAAGGGGTTGGTTCGGTCCAGCTCCGGCTTAGTTCATCCTACTCATACGAGACCGCACACTCAGGCTAGGTTTTGTAGCTCCCGTTTCTCCCTAGCAAGAGCACAAGATAATCCACTAAAGCAGCAGTAGGAGTATTATCTCTCCGGAGAGCTCCGAAGCTGGGTAAACCTGCTCGTGTGCATCGCCTCGATCCGCTCTTTGTGCAATTTCCGCCCCCCTCCGAACCACAAGGGACCCAGGTCCCGTAGGTGTTCGTGGGACACGATCAGCCCTTCCCGACAGTTGGCGGAGTCACCCTCAAGAACTCTCTAGTTCTTCTTCTTTGGGATCCGCATCATCTTGACGGGAATCCTTGGTGTAGTAGTTGTACTTGATGAACTAGAACTTGAAGTAGTCTTGGGAATCCACTTGACCAAGGCCTTAGGTGCTTCTTCAAATGATTCAATTTCCTCTTGAAGCTTGTCCTGCCTTTGTTCTTGTGGTCTTGTGGTGGAAGATCATCTTGTGCTTGTGTTCCCTTGAAGGAAGTAGGATCATACTTCTCTTGTTGAGGAACAAACTTCGTCTTGGGGTATTGATCTTCTTCCCACTCAACTCCATTGGCATTGAACTTTCGCTCAAAACCAACACCTTGATTCTTCCGGTGCCTTCCTTGCTTGCGTACAATTTCCTCAAATTGCTTACTCCCGGCAAGACTCTTGTATACGCCTTTCTCTATAATTCCCTTCAATAAGTTGTTTTCTTGCTCAAGTGTAGCTTGGCTAAGAGAATCATTAGTGGAATCAAGAGAACTACTAGAAGCAACAATATTGGATTTAGCATTTTTATTGTTACTACTAGAGGAAGAATCTTTCTTGTTCTTGTTACTAGATTTGACTTGAGGCATGCAAGTAGATAAGAGTAAATGCTTGGCAATGTAAGAAGAACTTTTCTTACGAAGATCATCATTGATTGCCTTTAAGAACTCATGCTCTTGCTCAAGATTGAGATTTTCAAAGCGTAACTTCTCATGAGCCCTTAAAAGTTCTCGATGATCTTCAAAGATAGTTTCATGAGCTAACTTAAGAGTGTTTAGTTCTTTAGTTAGACTCTCAATTTTCTCCTTATCATTGTCATTCGTTTCAACTTGATTAGCATGATTAATTGACGTTTCATCATAGTATTCATCACTAGAGTTGTCAACAAGTAAATCATCATCACCTAGCAAGTCATCTTCATCAACATCAAAATCAACATACTCGGGGTGTGTTACCTTAGGACCTTTGGCCATGAAGCATCTAACAATTCCTTCATTTGGTGATTCAAATATGTCGTAGGAGTTGGTTGACACAAGTTCTAGACCGGCAACACCTTCATCTTGAGTGTATTCGGAGTCGGAGTGGTAGCTTCTCTCAGAGTGATGGTCGGAGTCGGAGCCAGATACCCATTCACCAACATGAGCTTGATGTCTTTGTTTTGTGTAGCTCTTTGATGACTTGTCCTTCCTTTACGAATCCTTGCTTCTCCGTGAGGGTCTTCGTTCATAACGATCATCTCTACTCCTTCTCTCTCTTGGTGGTGATTCTTCTCTTCTACTTCTTCTCTTGAGAGAATCTTCTCTTCTTTTGTAGGGTGTCGTACACTCATTGGAATAGTGTCCGGGTCTCCCACAATTGTAGCAATTACGCTCTCGACTAGAAGATCTTTTGTCATTGTAGGACCTTGACTTAGAGCTTCTTTCTTTGCTTCTACTCTTGTAGAATTTGTTGAAGTTCTTCACCATTAAGCTCAATTCTTCATTGAAGGTTTGTTTCTCACTTGATGATGTGGGGGCTTCACATGAGGCTTTGTAAGCACCACTCGACTTGTTGTGAAGTTCCTCCTTATCCTTGAGTGACATCTCATGAACAACAATTCTACCAATGACTTCTGTAGGCTTGAGATCTTTGTAATTGGGCATCATTTGGATCAATGTGCACACGGTATCATATTTTCCATCCAATGCTCTTAGGATCTTCTTGATGATGAATATATCGGTCATCTCTTCACTTCCTAAGCCGGCAATCTCATTTGTGATGAGAGCAAGCCTAGAGTACATTTCAGCGACACCTTCACCATCCTTCATTTTGAACTTGTCAAGCTGACTTTGAAGCACATCCAATTTGGATTCCTTGACGGAGTCGGTACCTTCAGGCATATCAATCAAAGTATCCAAAATTTCCTTTGCATTCTCAAGACGGCTGATTTTGTTGAATTCTTCAGGGCACAATCCATTGAAGAGGATATCACAAGCTTGAGCGTTGTATTGCAACATCTTCAACTCATCCGCACTAGCTTCACGGTTCGGTTCTCTCCCATCAAAGAATTCACATACACACAATAGCCCAAACGGCGGGGTTATGTCCGAGAATATGCATTTTCATCTTATGCTTCCAACTAGCAAAATTAGTGCCATCAAAGTAAGGACCTCTACGGTGATAATTTCCCTCACTAGACGCCATACTCTCCTAGGTTGTGAAACCAAGGCTATGACCACCAAAAGCTATGGAAATCAAAGCAAATGGAGACCAAGGCTCTGACACCACTTGTAGGACCTTGAAGTATGTCTAGAGGGGGGTGATTAGACTACTTGACCAAAAAAACTTAACCTTTTCCCAATTTTAGACTCTGGCAGATTTTAGCTATTTTTGAACAAGTCAAGCAATCTTCACACAAATTCAAGCAAGCATGCAAAGAGTATATAGGTAGCGGAAAATAAAGCATGCAACTTGCAAGAATATAAAGGGAAGGGTTTGGAGGATTCAAACGCAATTGGAGACACGGATGTTTTTGTCGTGGTTCCGATAGGTGGTGCTATCGTACATCCACGTTGATGGAGACTTCAACCCACGTGGGGTAACGGTTGCGCGAGTCCACGGAGGGCTCCACCCACGAAGAAGCAACCTTGTCTATCCCACCATGGCCGTCGCCCACGAAGGACTTGCCTCACTAGCGGTAGATCTTCACGAAGTAGGCGATCTCCTTGCCCTTACAAACTCCTTGGTTCAACTCCACAATCTTGTCGGAGGCTCCCAAGTGACACCTAGCCAATCTAGGAGACACCCTCCAAGAAGTAACAAATGGTGTGTTGATGATGAACTCCTTGCTCTTGTGCTTCAAATGATAGTCTCCCCGACACTCAACTCTCTCTCACAGGATATGGATTTGGTGGAAAGAAGATTTGAGTGGAAAGCAACTTGGGGAAGGCTAGAGATCAAGATTTATATGGTTGGAATGGAATATCTTGGCCTCAACACATGAGTAGGTGGTTCTCTCTCAGAACTGGTAAGTTGGAAGTGTAGGTTTGTTACGATGGCTCTCTCCACGAATGAAGAGGAGGTGGAGGGGTATATATAGCCTCCACACAAAATCTAACCGTTACACACAATTTACCAAACTCGGTGGGACCGAATTATGAAACTCGGTCAGACCGATTTAGTAAACCTAGTGGCCGCTAGGATTTTCGGTGGGACTGACAAGCATCTCGGTAGGACTGATTTGGTTAGGTTTAGGGCATAACGTAATCTCGGTGAGACCTATTACACAAACTCAGTGAGACCGATTTTGGTAATTAGCTAACCAGAGAGTTGGTCAGGTAAACTCAGTGGGACCGATTTGTTCTTTCGGTGAGACCGAAAAGTTACAAAAGGGAAACAGAGAGTTTACATTGTAATCTCGGTGGGACCGATTCGCTCTTTCGGTGAGACTAAAAAGTTACGAAGGGGAAACAGAGAGATTACAATCCCATCTCGGTGAGACCGAGATCCCTATCGGTGAAACCGATTTGCCTAGGGTTTGTGGCAGTGGCTATGACATCTGAACTCGGTGGCGCGGATAGAAAGAATCAAGAGGGCCGAGTTTGACTTTGGGTTTAGGTCATATGTGGATGTGAGAAATTAGTGGAGGGTTTTGGAGCATATCACTAAGCACATGGAGCAAAAGGCTCATTAAGCAACACCTCATCCCTTCTTGATAGTATTGGCTTTTCCTATAGACTCAATGTGATCTTGGATCACTAAAATGTAAAATCTAGAGTCTTGAGCTTTTGAGCTTGAGCCAATCCTTTGTCCTTAATATTTTGAGGGATCCACTTTCATCATCCATGCCATGTCATTCATTGAGCTTTACTGAAATATTTATCTTGGAATAGTATTAGCTCAATGAGCTATATGTTGTTATGAATTACCAAAACCACTTAGGGATAGTTGCACTTTCACTTTCTTATGAGTGTGTTGAAAACTAAGAGAAGTTTGATGCTTGATGATTGTTTTGAGATATGGAGGTAGTGATATTAAAGTTGTGCTGGTTTAGTAGTTTAATTTGAGAAATACTTGTGTTGAAGTTTGCAAATCCCGTAGCATGCACGTATGGTAAATGTTGTGTAACAAATTTGAAACATGAGGTGTTCTTTGATTGTCCTCCTTATGAGTGGTGGTCGGGGACGAGCGATGGTCTTTTCCTACCAATCTATCCCCCTAGGTGCATGCTCGTAGTGCTTGGTTTTTGATGACTTGTAGATTTTTGCAATAAGTATGTGAGTTCTTTATTACTAATGTTGAGTCCATGGATTATACGCACTCTTACCCTTCCATCATTGCTAGCCTATTCGGTACCATGCATTGCCCTTTCTCACCTTGAGAGTTGGTGCAAACTTCGCTGGTGCATCCAAACCCCGTGATACTATACACTCTATCACACATAAGCCTCCTTATATCTTCCTCAAAACAACCACCATACCTACCTATTATGGCATTTCCATAGCCATTCCGAGATATATTGCCATGCAACTTTCCACCGTTCCGTTTATCATGACACATTCATCATTGTTACATTGCCTTGCATGATCATGTAGTTGACATCGTATTTGTGGCAAAGCCACCATGCATATTATTTCATACATGTCACTCTTGATTCATTGCCCTTCCCGCACAATCACCTGGAGGCATTCATATAGAGTCATACTTTGTTCTAGTATCGAGTTGTAATCATTGAGTTGTAAATAAATAGAAGTGTGATGATCATCATTCATAGAGCATTGACCCAAAAAAAAGAGGAAGGCCCAAAAAAGGCCCAAAAAGGAAAATAAAATAAAAAGGGACAATGCTACCATCTTTTCCCATACTTGTGCTTCAAAGTAGCACCATGATCCTTGTGATAGATAGTCTCTTGTTTTGTCACTTTCATATACTAGTGGGAATTTTTTGTTATAGAACTTGGCTTGTATCTTCCAACAATGGGCTTCCTCAAATGCCCTAGGTCTTCGTGAGCAAGCAAGTTGGATGCACACCCACTTAGTTTGTTTTGTTGAGCTTTCATACATTTATAGCTCTAGTGCATCTGTTGCATGGCAATCCCTACTCCTCACATTAACATCAATTGATGGGCATCTCCATAGCCTGTTGATTAGCCGCGTTGATGTGAGACTTTCTCCTTTTTTGTCTTCTCCACATAACCCCCATCATTATATTCTATTCCACCCATAGTGCTATATCCATGGCTCACGCTCATGTATTGCGTGAAAGTTGAAAAATGTTTGAGATTACTAAAGTATGAAACAATTGCTTGACTTGTCATCGGGGTTGTGCATGATGAGAGCATTCTTGTTTGACGAAAATGGAGCATGACCAAACTATATGATTTTGTAGGGATGAACTTTCTTTGGCCATGTTATTTTGAGAAGACATAATTGCTTAGTTAGTATGCTTGAAGTATTATTACTTTTATGTCAATATTAAACTTTTATCTTGAATCTTTCGGATCTGAATATTCATACCACAATTAAGAGGGTTACATTGAAAATTATGCTAAGTAGCATTCCACATCAAAAATTCTGTTTTTTATCATTTAGCTACTCGAGGACAAGCATGAATTAAGCTTGGGGATGCTTGATACGTCTCCAACGTATCTATAATTTTTTATTGTTCCATGCTATATTATATTCAGTTTTGGATGTTTATTGGGCTTTATTATACACTTTTATATTATTTTTGGGACTAACCTATTAACCGGAGGCCCAGCCCAAATTGTTGTTTTTTGCCTATTTCAGTGTTTCGAATGAAAAGGATATCAAACGGAGTCCGAACAGAATGAAACCTTCGGGAACGTGATTTTCGGAACAAACGTGATCCAGAGGACTTGGAGTCTACATAAAGCAATCAACGAGGAGAGCACGAGGCAGGGGGCGCGCCTACCCCCTGGGCGTGCCCTCCACCCTCGTAGGCCCCTCGTTGCTCCACCGACGTACTTCTTCCTCCTATATATACCCATATACCCTGGAAACATCATATACGGAGCCAAAACCCTATTTCCACCGCCGCAACCTTCTCTACCTGTGAGATCCCATCTTGGGGCCTTTTCCGGCGCTCCGCTGGAGGGGGCATTGATCATAGAGGGCTTCAACATCAACACCATAACCTCTCCGATGATGTGTGAGTAGTTTACCTCAGACCTTCGGGTCCATAGTTATTAGCTAGATGGCTTCTTCTCTCTCTTTGGATCTCAATACAAAGTTCTCCTCAATCTTCTTGGAGATCTATTCGATGTAATCTTATTTTGCGGTGTGTTTGTCTGCCAGGACCCCGATTCCAAGTCACATCGATCTAGCCGGTAACACCTCATATCACTTTGCAGCCTCACGCACGGTATTCCACGAGTGTTGCCTTACCATGGCCCGGAACCGTTTGCGCCTTTTGGCTCACGTATATGATAGTGTTGCTAGCATCCATATGACATAGAACCCGGGCCAACACGACTAGTCGTGAACCCAAAGTGGCACTAACTTATGGGGACAAGCATACATGAATCAACATTGAGCATGTCGGTCAGCAGCGTGTGCATCCGCGCTGTAGCACTGGGCTAACAGGACTCCGGGAACCCGGTCTGTAGCAGGCTAGGCAGGACTCCGGATGTCACCGCGTGACATTTCCCCGAAGGGACGGAACCACAGAACAAAGTGAATCACATGCCGCCAGTCAAGTGTTCCAGAGCGGTAGTCTTTGGGCTAGCAGGACTTCAGTGAACCGGGATGTAGCAGACTACTATGGCTCATGGAAGCACAAGACTACATTTCCCCATAAGAGAGGCTACCAAGGATAAACAACTAGGTTGTCGGATCCCACACATACCAAGCATTTCAATCATACACACAATATGCTCGATATGTGCAAATACAACATGGCATCACAACATGACTCTCCAACTCAAGTATTTTTTCATTAGGCTCCGAAGAGCCAAATATTACAAACATGGGTCTCATGACCCAACATTCAGAGCATACAAGTCCAAGCACACGCGGAAGCTTAACATGTCTGAGTACAGACATCTACAAATGAAAAAGGCTGAGAAGTGTGACTATCTACAAGATCCTGCTGAGGGCATAAGATCGTAGCTGAGGTAACAAGCTAAACGTCGAAGTCCACACGGAACTAATAGCGAGACTGAAGTCTCTCTGCAAAACATAAAATAGACAAACGTGAGTACAAATGTACCCAGCAAGACTTACATCAGAACTATCTACATATGCATCGGTATCAAATAAAGGGGGTGGTGGAATTTAATTGCAGCAAGCCAGCTTTGACTCAGTGGCTAACCTGAACTACGACTGCAAGTAACTCTTTTGAGGTGGTGCACACGAGTCCACATATTCACCATATCAATACACCAGTATGGACTCGCTCCCGTCTCCCTACGAGAACGCCATCCATAGCACTCACGCTTATCTTGCGCATTTTAGAGTATCCACTTTCACTTATCTATGAACTGTACAGGCAACCCAGAAGTCCTTTACCACGGACACGACTATTCGTATAGATCATTTATAACCCTGCAGGGGTGTACTTCTTCACACACGCTCTCGCCACTTACCACCATGTACACGTCGTGTATCTCGGCAACCTTCAAGCGGAAGCCTGGCGAGGGAGTTGGCCACGACCTGACTAACCACACAAGTCTCTAGTCCAGTTTTCTCGCCTATTCGGGTTCCATCCGCGAGGAGATCCGGCCGGAGTTTCGCTCATAGCCCCAAACGATGTGTGCAGGGTTCCCGAGAGACCAAACGGGCACCCGGTATACCGGGCCATGGTGTATCTACTGCATCATAGCCCACCCCTAGGGTCAGCGCTACGCACGGCCTCCAACACATATCCTACAAACACCAGAAACTAGTTGCAACTCCTGGACAAAGGGCAAGGGCAGTTAATAAGTCAAGAGGGTCCATTGGTTTTGGGCCCAATGCATGGTAGTAGCTGTTCATGGATCACAAACATAGAACTCAGTTCCTAAGGACGGCTTCAATGAAACAACCCACCATGTACTCCTACATGGCCTCTCATCGATACCTTTACCAAATCGTGTTCACATACTTAGCTCTCAACAGTAGGACATGTTCACACACCTCCAATTCATCCCCTATGAATCAGACCTGAATGAGTAGGCACATCAGGGCTCAAACAACTCCTACTCATCCTAGTGGTTTCATCTATTTACTGTGGCAATGACAGGTCATGCAGAGGAAAGGGGTTCAACTACCGCAGCATGTAACAGTTGATTCGTTGTTGTCCTAATGCAGTAAAAGAGAGCAGGAGCGAGAGAGTGGGATTGTATCAGAATGAACAAGGGGGTTTTGCTTGCCTGATGGAGTGGTACTAGGATATCGCCCTTGATCGGATATTCGTGGGTATCCTCGAAGGCAGAACCTACCACGAAAGACACATCGGAACACAATCATCACATGGCAATATGCAACAATATGATGCATGCTATGACATGGCAATATGGGTGTGTTTTGGCTAATGCATTCTAAAACAGGTTGGTTTGAGTCCATTTGAATCAAAGATTCAAATGAAAGCCCATGATATGAAGTCATATTGATGCATTAGCTTGTTTCACTTAAACAGCAAGGTTAAGTTCTTCTGACATGCATGAAACCATTACAGATGGAATGAATGGATTTTTCTGATCAATTTTCATATATAAATCTTTGCATTTGGAGTTACAGATTAATTTCTATGATTTTTTGAAGTTTATAGCATTTCCTGGAATTTCCTGAATAAGAATAAACCCAGAAAATACATTACTGCGTCAGCATTGTGTCACTGTGACGTCAACGGTCAACGGAGATGGTCCAGGTCAAACCTGACCAGTGGGACCCATACGTCAGTGTCTAAGGCTGGTTTGGGTGGATGACAAGTGGGACCGGTCAACGATGACTTGGCGAAAGTCAAAGCTGACACGTGGGGACCACAAGATTAACACTAATCTAAACAGGAAATTAGACTAACCAAATTACGCTCAGGGCCCCACATGTCATGGACACATGCACTAACTAAACAAGATTAGCACCTAAGTTAATGGTGCCACATCAGTTGTCGGCGTTTAACCGTTGGCGACCACAGACCGCGGCGGTGCCCGCGTCGGGTTTGCTCTATGGGCATCCATTCGATGCGCGGGAGGGCGCCTTCGAAAGAGGGGAGCAAGATGCCTCCGTTGGTGGCCGTGGTTCGGGCGGGGGTGGACGGAGTCGGCGGCGGCGAGCTCGGCTGCGGCGGCCGGAGCACGGGATTGGCCGGGACGAGGCTATAGGGCATGGTAGGAGGCGCAGGTGGGCGCATTAGACTCGTGGGGGTGTAGTGAGCGTAGTGGTGAGCTCGGACGCGTGCTTTTACGGCCGTAGCCGTGGTGGCGACATGGCCGGCGGCAAGGAGCTATCGACTCCGATGGCTACGGTGGTTTGAGGACGCGGGCGAGCACGGAGAGAGAGGGGGAAGGGGCAGGGGCACACGAAGAAACTGCAGAGGTGGTCAACGAGCTCGGGGAGGCAGCGAGTCGAGCAGGGTCGCCGGTGATCTCAGGGCCTGAAGGTTGAAGGAGAGGTCGAGGAAGCTGCTGTGGGGCGCATCCAGTCGCATGGATCGGCGGAGATGGTGTAGAGGTCGACGGCGGATCTTCCTGCCATGGTGGGGAGGCTAGGCGAGCTCGGTGGGCACGGTGGCAGCAAGCAGTGGCGACGACAAGACTCAGTTGCACGCGAGAGAGAGGGTTAGAGGAGGGGGCGAGAGCAGAGAGTAACGGGGAGAGGTAGAGAGGGGTCCAGGGCGGCGACGAGGGAAGGATTGGGGCTCCCAGGTGGAAGCAGGAGGTGGTCTAAGCCGTACGCGCGCGTGCCACGCCTCTCCTCTGCCTACTGGCTTAAGGAAGAAGACGGGCGTGCCCCTGTGGGCTGGGCCCACAGTGTTGGGCCTGGTGGGCTGTGCCAGGTGAGCACTCTCTCTCTCTCTCTCTCTCTCTGTGTGTTTTTCTATTTTGTTTTCTCTTTTCTAATTTTTTGCAGATTGTTTGTGATTTAGTTTTAACACCAAATCAATTTTAAACTTCATGAAAATAATTGTGTGAACTAAATTGACTTATTCAAAGCCACACAACAATTTTCAGAATTATTGAACATATATTTATTATATAATAAATATAGATCCAATTCAAATATTTATTGGATTAATTCAAAGGCCCAAAATAATTGTTTGTGAGACTCTAGAAATATTGGTTTGAATTTTATCCCTGGCCAATATTTCCAGATTTTAATAGGAACATTTACTTGGACTTGTTTGAAGAGATTTTTAGTGTTGATTATTTTTAAAAGATTTCTGAGGCTTTGAACTTCCTCATTTCAAATTTTCTTGAATTTAAACATGATGCAATAATGAAGGTAGTCCAAGTGCAAGGTAAGCTAGGGATGTGACATTGTCGAGATCCGATGAATTGTGGGTTTATGATCAAGTTTATCTATGAACAATATTTGAATCTCCTCTGAATTCTTTTATGTATGATTGGTTATCTTTGCAAGTCTCTTCAAATGATCTGTTTGGTTTGGCCTACTAGATTGATCTTTCTTGCAATGGGAGAAGTGCTTAGCTTTGGGTTCAATTTTGCGATGTCCTTTCCCAAAGGATGAGGGGGCAGCAAGGCACGTATTGTATTGTTGCCATCGAGGATAAAAAAGATGGGGTTTATATCATATTGCATGAGTTTATCCCTCTACATCATGTCATCTTGCTTAAAGCATTACTCTGTTTTTATGAACTTAATACTCTAGATGCATGCTGGATAGCGGTCGATGAGTGGAGTAATAGTAGTAGATGCAAAATCGTTTCGGTCTACTTGTCACGGAAGTGATGCCTATATACATGATCATACCTAGATATTCTCATAACTATGCTCAATTCTATCAATTGCTCGACAGTAATTCGTTCACCCACCGTAATACTTATGCTCTTGAGAGAAGCCACTAGTGAAACCTATGGCCCCCGGGTCTATTTTCCATCATATTAATCTTCCAACACTTTGCTATTTTTATTGCCGTTTATTTTACTTTGCATCTTTATTTCTCTTTATGATAAAAAATACCAAAGATATTATCTTATCATATCTATCAGATATCACTCTCGTAAGTGACCGTGAAGGGATTGACAACCCCTTTATCGCGTTGGTTGCGAGGTTCTTATTTGTTTGTGTAGGTGCGTGGGACTCGAGTGTGGTCTCCTATTGGATTGATACCTTGGTTCTCAAAAACTGAGGGAAATGCTTACGCTACTTTACTGCATCACCCTTTCCTCTTCAAGGGAAAACCAACGCAGTGCTCAAGAGGTAGCAGAGATCATCCAGGCTTGTCTTATCCACCTTTGCTTTCAGTTCAGTAAGAACCTGTTTTGCACTGGCCAACTGGGAAAGTGCCTCCTCCTTCGCCAACACCAACTTAGCAACGTCTGATTTAAAAAATCTGAGCTCATTCTCCACTTTCCTCTTTTTATCCACATCTTCAAATATTCTTCAGCGTTGACAACACTTTCTCTAAGTCTACGTATGTTCTCTTCCTCATACATGCTCCAGAGCTTCGCTAGGCACATATTCAAAGACTGTGGCCACTCCTGATCAACCCACTCCAAGTAAGAACACTTCCGTTCATCCTATAATATTTAAAACTAGATCAGTAACAATTGTAGGGGAAATGGGTTTATAGCAACATAGAAAATCACCAATGCTTATTTTGAAAAACTGAAGAAACATGTTAATTATGACATATCTTCTCAAAAAGATCAATGTGCAAATGAATTAATTGCTACTGAGACAACAACCAAATTATGGAACATCAGAAGCTATAATTAACTGCAACAACGCTACAAGTTCTTACTCATGTACAACAAATAACAAATTGAACATTTTATTAGAAGGTAAATATAACTGCAACAACATAGCGATAGTGTTTGGATGACAGCAAATTGATACTACAGGTGTGTACATGCACAAATTTAGTAACATAGAACTAATAGCACTAAGGTTGTCCACTATGTATGCCAAAACTGGTGTAAAGACAACTGTTGCTACATCTCGCACTGGTGCCCTACACTGGTGAGCCGATGCAGCGGAAAAAATCAGGGACTCGGACTCCGGAGCACCTAGTTGCTCCGATGCCTAGTTCCTTCGTGACATAAAGATTTAGTATTTTACTACTTGGCTGCTCGGATGGGTGGACCAAAGTTGGCTGCACAAACTGCTGAAGCGGTACCAAATAATTTTCTAATGGCACCGCTGATGAGATGGAAACAATTTTAGATAATAGGTACAAACTGTGACACTGTCTTAGGATGCGTTTGGTTGAAGGTGTGGTATGAATGGGTTGGGACCGTGACAATGTCTGAATTACATCTAACAAATGATTTGAAACAACGAAAGAGGGTCTAACCTTCTCTGCACATGCCAGAAACTTCCTCCCACTGTCCATAGATTCAAATGCAACTAGCTTCACGCATAGATATTGATGGTGACAATGAGCAGATAGATCTTCAGCCAACCCGCTCCATTCGTTGCCACTGATGGTCTTAGGGAGCTACAAGAGGAAGAAATGACTCAAATCCACCGCGGGTAAAATTCCTTCATTCCAAGTCATAGCCCGAGAGAGAGAGAGAGAAGAGAAGCATACCCGGGTGGTGAAGGAGTCGTCGCCGGAGGAGGAACCGAGAGGTCTTTGAAGAAGACCATGGCGACCCTGGCGGTAGGATGGGAGACGGCGAGAGCGAGGAACCGGCTATAGCTTAGGAAGGAACGAAGGAAGGAGGAAACAGGGGAAATGTGAATTGTGGTCGGGGAGAAAAGGGGGCGGGGAAGGAGGGAGGGGGCGGGGTAGATATTTTGGCGGTAGGCCAAAATTTTGGAAATGTGGAGGGAAACTTTGCGCGCGGTGCCGCCGGACCATTCACTTTGAACGATTGTGTGGATCGCAAACGATTCTTCTACTTTACACGCATGGGATGAGTTTGATAATTCAAATTTTGGTGGAAATTTCCCCGGGTACGTCATTGCAAAATTTAACATCGCTTGCTAATTTGGGCACAGAAAAGAGCGCATGTTGCATGACCACACTTCATCAATCGAGCAATTTTAGTAATTAAACAGAGCCAGTTGACCTAAACATTGCTCTAACAAAAGACCAGCATTAAAAACAAAGCCTAAGTACGCATAATTTTAACAAATCCGCCGTTGCGTCGGCCTATGCATCGCCAGTGTGAGATGAGACGTCGATCTCCGCGTCCCCCCTACTGAAGTCGACTGCGTCCTCGTCCTCGGCGCCGCCCTCAAGGTTGTAGTACTTGTAGTAGTGGCTGCGCCAGAGTTCGCATTGGTACTCCACTGCCGATTCCTCGATGGACAGACTCTTCTCTACCTCGACCTCGACCACGCGCAACTCCTCCTCCCGGTGCTCCTCGATCTCCGCCGCCTCCTACATCTCCAGCTCCTGCTCGGCGACCTCATGAGGAAGCAGGTGCTCCATGGCCATCGCCGCCTTTTCGGACGTGGGTTGCATGCTAGAGTCCGAGGTGGCCTGGAATATCTTGGCTTGTGCATCCTCGATCTTGGCGTGGATGGCCTCGACCCAGGCCAGGGCGACATCGGCGGCACGGACGGCAACTCGAGCGCTCTCGGCGTTTGCAGCCGCCATTGCAGCAGCTGCTGCAGCTGCCTGTCGGCTGCCACAGACGCCCTCTCGGCGGAAGCGGCTGTGCTCAATGTGGATGCGGCGGCACTCTCGGCGTAGGCGGTCGCGCTCTCGGCGCAGGCGGTGGCGCTCGGGGGAGGGGGGCACGGCCATCGTACGGGCCTTCACGAAGCGTTTCCACAGCGTCATCTTTGCAAGAAGGGGGTGCGAGAATGGGGATCGGGATTCATGGATTCGGGGGTTGCCGGCACTGGAGCAGACGAGCCAACGAAGCTTAAGGAGGGAGACTTAAATAGACCCAGATATTTTCATCGCAAACGGTTCCTAGAGAACAACTGTGTGTGATGTTGTAGATATTTTTTATTAGCTGTGAAAGACGAATTTGGAGTAAAGTGGCAACAGATGGTGTTTTAAATGTACGAGAAATTTTGTAGTACTAATACAATTGTCATGTCAAATTTTGGAAAATTTTAGGGGTCATTTGACCTTTGAAGACATTTAAGTGATTTTCTAGCCATTTAGTGACCGTAATTGAAATTTGAACTACCTATACATGCAACAGCTAACCATAACGGTTTGAAAAGTCATATTTTGTGTACCTGTATGCGATTTAATTCCATGTGCAGTAAATTGGAAGCAATTTTCAAACATATTGGTCTAATGACACAATTAAGCATGGAGTGCCATGGCATTTAAATTCCAAACAATTACAGAAATATCAGAAACACATGAAACCTTGATTGATGTAATGTCATGCCACCAAAATGATGTGGTAAAATTTTTGGCATGTGTGACGAAAGTTTGGACACACACCCCTCACAAACCGGAGCAACTCACTAGAAGGCTCGTGGTTCCGAGAGGGAACAATGTAAGTTTGATGACGAATGAGAGATAGCTTCCTCTTATAGCCTTCAAATTTTTTTCTACGTGTAACGTGCACTAATACAACTGTCATGTGAAAATTTGGAAAATTTCAGGGGTCATTTGACCTTTGAAGACATTTAAGTGATTTTCTAGCCATTTAATGACCGTAATTCAAATTTGAACTACATCTACATGAAACGGCTAACCATACCGGTTTGAAAAATCATATTTGTGTACTTGTGTTCGAGTTAATTCCATGGGCAGTGAATTAGAAGGAATTTCTTCAAACATATTTGTCTCACGACATGGACACATGCATATGTATGCATGGAGTGCCATGGAATTTTAATTCCAAAAAATTTAAAAAATATCAGAAACACATGAAACCTTGGTCGATGTAATGTCATGCCACCAAGATGATGTGGTAAAAAATTGGCATGTTTGACGGAAGTTTGGACACACACCCCTCACAAACCGGAGCAACTCACTAGAAGGCTCGTCATTCCGAGAGGCAACAATGCATGTTTGGTGACGAACGGGAGATAGCTTCCTTTTATGGCCGTCAAATTTTTTCTATGTTTAATGTGCACTACTACAACTGTAATGTGAAAATTTGGAAAATTCTAGGTGTCATTTGACGTTTTGAAGACATTTAAGTGATTTTCTAACCATTTAATGACCGTAATTCAAATTTGAACTACATCTACATGCAACGCCTAACCATAATGGTTTGAAAAATCATATTTGTGTACTTGTGTGTGATTTAATTCCATGTGCAGTAAATTAGAAGGAATTTTCAAACATATTTGTCTCACGACATGGACACATGCGTATGTATGCATGGAGTGACATGGCATTTTAATTCCAAAAAATTAAAAAATATCAGAAACACATGAAACCTTGGTTGATGTAATGTCATGCCACCAAGATGATGTGGTAAAAAAATTGGCATGTTTGACGAAAGTTTGGACACACATCCCTCATAAAACGGAGCAACTCACTAGAAGGATCGTGGTTCCGAGAGGGAATAATGCCTGTTTGATGACGAACGGGAGATAGATTCCTCTTACGGCCTTCAATTTTTTTCTATGTTTAACATGCACTACTACAACTGTAATGTGAAAATTTGGAAAATTCTAGGGGTCATTTGACGTTTTAAAGACATTTAAGTGATTTTCTAGCCATTTAATGACCGTAATTCAAATTTGAACTACATCTACATGCAACGCCTAACCATAACGGTTTGAAAAATCATATTTGTGTACTTGTGTGCAAGTTAATTCCGTGTGCAGTAAATTACAAGGAATTTTCAAACATATTTGTCTCATGACATGGACACATGCATATGTATGCATGGAGTGACATGGCATTTTAATTCCAAAAAATTAAAAAAATATTAGAAACACATGAAACCTTGCTTGATGTAATGTCATGCCACCAAGATGATGTGGTAAAAAAATTGGCATGTTTGACCGAAGTTTGGACACACACCCCTCACAAACCGGAGCAACTCACTAGAAGGCTCGTGGTTCCGAGAGGGAACAATGCATGTTTGATGACGAACGGGAGATAGCTTCCTCTTACGGCCTTAAATTTTTTTCTACGTTTAACGTGCACTACTTGAACTGTAATGTGAAAATTTGGAAAATTCTAGGGTTATTTGACCTTTTAAAGACATTTAAGTCATTTTCTAGCCATTTAATGACCGTAATTCAAATTTGAACTACATCTACATGCAATGGATGTCTTTTAAGTGATTTTCTAGCCATTTAATGACCATAATTCAAATTTGAACTACATCTACATGCAACGGCTAACCATAATGGTTTGAAAAAAATCATATTTATGTACTTGTGTGCGAGTTAATTCCATGTGCAGTAAATTAGAAGGAATTTTCAAACATACTAGTCTCACAACATGGACACATGCATATGTATGCATGGAGTGCCATGGCAATTTAATTCCAAAAAGGTAAAAAATGATCAAAAAAAATGAAACCTTGCTTGATGTAATGTCATGCCACCAAGATGATGTGGTAAAAAATTGGTATGTTTGACGAAAGTTTGGACACACACCCCTCACAAACCGGAGCAACTCACTAGAAGGCTTGTGGTTCCGAGAGGGAACAATGCATGTTTGATGACGAACAGGAGATAGCTTCCTTCACGGCCTTCAAATTTTTCTACGTTTAACGTGCACTACTACAACTCTACTGTGAAAATTTGGAAAATTCTAGCGGTCATTTGACCTTTTAAAGACATTGAAGTGATTTTCTAGCCATTTAATGACCGTAATTCAAATTTGAACTATATCTACATGCAACGGCTAACCATAACGGTTTGAAAAATCATATTTGTGCACTTGTGTGTGAGTTAATTCCATGTGCAGTTTTCAAGCATATTGGTCTCACGGCATGAGTGCATGCATGGAGTGCCATGGCATTTTAATTCCAAAAAAATAAAAAATGATCAGAAAAACATGAAACCATGCTCGATGTAGTATCATGCCACCAAGATGATGTGGTAAAAATTGGCCTGTTTGACGAAAGTTTGGACACCCCCCCCCCCCCCACAAACAGGAGCAACTCACTAGAAGGTTCGTGGTTCCGAGAGGGAACAATGCATGTTTGATGAAGAACGGGAGATAACTTCCTGATAATCCCCAAGTGCAAGGAATCATCGTAGCACTTTCCAAAGGTGGAAGTGATAAGTATGGAGTGTCATGAAGAACGGGAGATAACTTCCTGATAATCCCCAAGTGCAAGGAATCATCGTAGCACTTTCCAAAGGTGGAAGTGATAAGTATGGAGTGTCGAACCCACAAGGAGCTAAAGGTAAGATCAATATTCTCTCAAGCCCTATCTCGCCATCGACACGATTTCACGTGCACCGAACGTTTACTTCCAACTAGCAAAAGGAAATAAAACTACGTTGTGGGTATGAAGAGGATAACTTTGCATGATATCGGAGAGTTAAAACATAAAATTAGGTGTTGTTATCATAAAGTTAGAATATATTACTAAATAATATAAATAGCGAGTGTGGACTAATGGTGGATTGGTGTGCGGAATTGTCCTAGGCAATTGTTAACAAGACCGGTAATCACTATTCCAGTTTCATATGAGGGAGAGGCATAAGCTAACATACTTTCTCTACTTGGATCATATGCACTTATGATTGGAACTCTAGCAAGCATCCGCAACTAATAAAGATGATTAAGGTAAAACCCAACCATAGCATTAAAGCATCAAGTCCTCTTTATTCCCATACGCAAGAATCCCTCTTACTCGGGTTTGTGTTTCAGTCACTCACCGACCCACTATAAGCGAATCATGAACGTATGGCAACACCCTATAGCGGGAATCCCTCACGCTTGCGCGACACGGAGGGCACCATAGGACAACACCAAAGTAAAACATACAACTCATACCAATCTAGATCATCAATCAACCCAAAGACAAAAGATATCTACTCAAAACATCATAGGATGGCAACACATCATTGGATCATAATATGTGGCATAAAGCACCATGTTCAAGTAGGGATTACAGCGGGGTGCGGGAGAGTGGACCGCGGAAAAGAGATGGGGATGGTGATGATGATGGTGATGTTGATGAAGACGATCACCGTGGCGATGATTCCCCTCTCGATGGCACTCCGGTGCCACCAAGAGAGAGGAGGAGAGGTTCTCACCCTTATGCTTCCTCCTCCATGGCCTCCACCCTCCGGGTCCTTGGCCTTCATGGTGATGATGGCCTCCCGGATACTCCTCCATGGTCATCGGTGATGATGGCCCCTCCGCAGGTGCCGAGAGGGCCTAGATTGATTTCTTGTGGCTACAGAGGCTTGGCGCGGAACTCCCGATCTAGGTTAATTTTCCGAGGTTTCAGATTTATAGGAATTTTTGGCGTCGGTCTCACGTCAAGGAGGTGCCCGAGCTGTCCACGAGGCAGGCCCACGCACCCTGGGGGTGGGCGCACCCCCCACCCTTGTGGGCAGCTCGGGACTCTTCTGGCCCAACTCCGATACTTTTTGGTCTTCTTTTGGTCCATAAAAATCATCAAAATTGGCACGTCAATTGGACTCCGTTTGGTATTCCTTTTCTCGCAAAACTCAAAAACAAGGAGAAATGTAAACCCACACTCGGCTCTAGGTTAATAGGTTAGTCCCAAAAATCATATAAAATATCATATAAATGCATATAAAACATCCTAGAAGGATAGTATAATAGCATGAATACTTCATAAATTATAGATACGTTGGAGACGTATCAGCATCCCCAAGCTTAATTCCTGCTCGTCCTCGAGTAGGTAAATGATAAAAGAAATAATTTATGAAGTGTGAATGCTAGCAAGTGCATAAGTTTGATCAAGGATAATTCCAATCACTTTTCTCTAGGATCATTATATGTCATAACAGTAGTTCATCTCATAAAACTTCTCATGATAAAGTAACAAGCAATTCACATGTTAAAGCACAGACCATAAACTTTCTTGAAAGCTAGCAAACTTCATTCTCAGTCATCAAACAACTACAATTCATCTAATTTTCAGGGATAGCAAACTCCACATACTCAACTATCATATAGTCTTCTACAATTGCTAACACTCACGCAAACTAATGGTTATGGAGTTTTAATCGGACACTGAGAAAGATAGGGGCTTATAGTGTTGCCTCCCAACGTATTCACCTTTGGGTGATGTCAACAATAATAGTTCATGATAACTTACATCCAATTGGATATATATATCAGGATCTTCCCAACACGAGGTGCTTGCCAAAGGATAAAATGAAAAGGGGAAAGGTGAAGATCACCTTGACTCTTGCATAAAAGTAAAAGACATAAAGTAAAATATAGGCCCTTCGCAGAGGGAAGCAGAGGTTGTCATGCGCTTTTAGGGTTGGATGCACAAAATCTTAATGCGAATGAACGTCAATTTATATTGCCACTTGTATATGGACCTTTATTATGCAGTCCGTCGCTTTTATTGGCCCATAACACGATCAGATAAAGCTATTTTCTTCACACCAAAAGATCATACATATTTAGAGAGCAATTTTTATTGCTTGCACCGATGACAACTTACTTGAAGGATCTTACGCAATCCATAGGTAGGTATGGTGGACTCTCATGAAAAACCTGGGTTTAAGGATATTTGGAAGCACAAGTAGTATCTCTACTTGGTGCTGAGAATTTGGCTAGCATGAGGGGGAAAGGCATACTCAACATGTTTGAATGATCCATGACAATATACTTTAACTGAGATGTCGGAAAAGATAACCCATTACGTTGTCTTCCTTGTCCAACATCAACTCTTTAGCATGTCATACTTAATGAGTGCTCCCAATTATAAAAGATGTCTAGGATAATGTATTTATATGTGAAATCTCTCTTCCTTCAATATTCTTTCATGAATTGTTCGAATGACCAATACAACGCTTGCTAACCTTCAATAAATTTACAACCTCTACCTTTTAGACGTGAAGTCATTACTCCCCATGGGATAAGCAAACGAGGCACATATAATTTCAGACTTATGACATTCAACTCATTCAACCATTTACTCATAGGATATACATGAAGCACGTGAGCGGATGACAAACTACTCCAAAAAGATAAGAGTGAAGAACACTGAGTAGTCAAATAATTAACTACCCATGGGAGGATTATGTTTAATTCAATATTTCAGATCCAATGATTTTATTCAAACAGCAAGTAAAACAAAATAAAATGACATTTCAAGGATAGCACACATCATGTGAAGAAGCAAAAACTTAGGTTCAACCGATACTAACCGATAATTGTTGAAGAAGAAAGGTGGGATGCCTACCGGGGCATCCCCAAGCTTAGATGCTTGAGACTGCTTGAAATATTATCTTGGGGTGCCCTGGGCATCCCCAAGCTTGAGCTTTTGTGTCTCCTTAATTCCTCTCATATCACGGTTTCCTAAATCTCAAAAGCTTCATCCACACCAAACTCAACAAGAACTCTTGAGATAGGTTAGTATAAACCAATGCAAAACCTTATTATTTTCTACTGTAACAAATCACTAAAATTATTGTTCAACATTGCATACTAAATGTCTATGTATATTTAATAGTCCTATCCTCAAATAGAGTCAATAAACAAGCAAACATATGCAAACAATGCAAACATAACAGCAATCTGCCAAAACAGTATAGTCTGTAAAGAATGCAAGATTCATCATACTTCCCTAACTCCAAAAATTATGAAAGAACATTCCTACTGTAGTAAATTTATCAGAGCTTATTATGCAAAAGGTTTCAACATTTTATCACATTCTAACTTTTCTAGGTAATTTTTGCAACAGCGGTAAACTTTCTGTTCTCAAACAGCAACATGTATACTTGCAAAATAAGCATAGTAAAGGCTATCCTTGACATTTTTATTGAAAATAAAGGTGAAAAACATTAATCCAAATAATAGAAAACAAATACTAGAAAAATAAATTGACGCTCCAAGCAAAACACATACCATGTGGTGAATAAAAATATAGCTCCGAGTAAGGTATACCGATAGTTTTGAAGATGAAAGAGGGGATGCCTTCCGGGGCATCCCCAAGCTTAGGCGCTTGAGTCTTCCTTGAATATTACCTTGGGGTGCCTTGGGCATCCCCAAGCTTAGGGTCTTTCCGCTCCTTATTCTCCTCATATCTATATCTCACCCAAAACTTGAAAACTTCAACCACACAAAACTTAACCAAACTTCGTGAGATAGGTTAGTATGATAAAGAGTAAACCATTCACTTTGGTACTTTCAAAGACAAGGTTCATAATTTTTCTCACACAATGCCTACTGTAACATATCATTTCTACAATTTATATTGAGGAATATAAGTCATAGAAACTAGAAAACAAGCAAACTATGCAATGAAAACAGAATCTGTCAGAAACAGAACAGTCTGTAATGATCTGAACAATAACCATACTTCTGCTACTCCAAAAATTATGAAATAAATTGGTGGACGGGAGGAATTTGTATATTAATATTCTGAAAAAATAATCAACTTAAAATCACTCTTATGTAAAAAAATACATCTATTCTCGTGAGCGGAAAGTTTCTGTTTTTTACAGCAAGATCACATTAACTTTCACCCAAGTCTTCCCAAAGGTCTTACTTGGCACTTTATTGAAACAAAAGCTATAAAACATGATTACTACAGTAGCTTAATCATGTAAACACACAAAAACAGTAAGGTTAAATATTGGGTTGTCTCCCAACAAGCGCTTTTCTTTAATGCCTTTTAGCTAGGCATGATGATTTCAATGATGCTCACATAATAGACAAGAGTTAAAACACAAAGAGAGCATCTTGAAGAATATGACTAGCACATTTAATTCTAACCCACTTCCTATGCCTAGGGATTTTGTGAGCACACAACTTATGGGAACAAGAATCAACTAGCATAGGAAGGCAAAACAAGTATAACTTCAAAACTTTAAGCACATAGAGAGGAAACTTGATATTATTGCAACTCCTACAAGCATGTACTCCTCCCTCATAATAATTTTCAGTAGAATCATGTATAGCAACTTTGTTCTCATACTCAATTTGAACCTCTTCCGAAATAGTGGAGTCATTACTAGCTAAAGTTGACACTCTTCCAAATCCACTTTCATAAATATCACACTAAGATTCAACATCCTCCAAAATAGTGGGATCACTAATTCCTAAAGTTGACACTCTTCAAAACCCACTTTGAATGATAGTATTATTCATATTCCAAAAGATATAAGTGAAGTTCATGGAGCATTCTACAACTAACCAATATCCAAGCTCAAAATGTATAAGTGAAGCACATGAAGCATTCTATAAAACCATACTCAAAAGATTTAAGTGAAGCACAAAGAGCAATTCTATAAGATCATACTTAAAAGATTTAAGTGAATCATATGAAGTATTCTATAAATAAATGAAGGGCTATCTCATGCTAGCATGGTTCTTAACAAAAACACAAAGGACGCAAAACATGTGAACGGAGCAAAAACCGAGGTATACCGATATTTGTTGAAGAAGAAAGATGGGATGCCAACCTCAGCATCCCCAAGCTTAGATGCTTGAGTATCCTTTGAAATATTTGCTTGGGGTGCCTTGGGCATCCCCAAGCTTGAACTCTTGCCTCTCTTTATTCTTCTCATATTGATAGCTCCTCGACCTTCTGGACACTTCATCCACACAAAACTTTAACAAAAACTTGTGAGATCCGTTAGTGTAATAAAGCAAATCACTACCTTTAGGTACTGTAATGAACTCATTCTTTATTTATATTGGTGTTAGACCTACTGTATTCCAACTTCTCTATGGTTCATACCCCACGATACTAGCCATAGATTCATTGAAATAAGCAAACAGCACACGCAAAACAGAATCTGTTAAAAACAGAACAGTCTGTAGTAATCTGGAAGTTTGGTAAACTTCTGTAACTCCTAAAATTATGAACTAAATTTGAAAATTTGAAAAATTTGTACAGAAGTAATGTGAAAAAGTGTCAGACCCATTTGGCTTTCCAGTAAAAAATGTATATTCACACAGTACAGCCAAAGTTTCTGTTTTTGTTCTGCACATAGTAAACAAGCAATCTAATCATCCTAAAACCAAAGCTTGGCACATTTATTTTTATAATACAATGAATATATACAAGGGGATAATTATTTACAGAGAAACTTCCATGAAAAATTCTACATTGTTTCCGTGAGCATGAACACAAGTGCTCAAGGTCGACCATCACTTCTTCAATGCAAAACCTTCCAATCACTTCTCTTTTTGAAAAACTTTTTACGCATGAAAGGCAAGTAATAATTTTTTTGTATTTCATTCTTTTAAATTTTTTTGTATCTTTCACCGACAAATAAACACAAACAAAAAGGAAAAACAAAATCTACTTAGTGAAGAAAGCAAACAAGCACACACGAGAATATCAACCCCACGCTATTGCTCCCTAAGAACGGGCGCCAAAAAAGAGCTTGATAATCCCCAAGTGCAAGGAATCATCGTAGCACTTTCCAAAGGTGGAAGTGATAAGTATGGAGTGTCGAACCCACAAGGAGCTAAAGGTAAGATCAATATTCTCTCAAGCCCTATCTGCCATCGACATTTAATTTCACGTGCAATCGAACGTTTACTTCCAACTAGCAAAGGGAAATAAAACTACGTTGTGGGTATGAAGAGGATAACTTTGCATGATATCAGAGAGTTAAAACATAAAAGTAGGTGTTGTTATCATAAAGTTAGAATATATTACTAAATAATATAAATAGCGAGTGTGGACTAATGGTGGATTGGTGTGCGGAATTGTCCTAGGCAATTGTTAACAAGACCGGTAATCACTATTCCAGTTTCATATGAGGGAGAGGCATAAGCTAACATACTTTCTCTACTTGGATCATATGCACTTATGATTGGAACTCTAGCAAGCATCCGCAACTACTAAAGATGATTAAGGTAAAACCCAACCATAGCATTAAAGCATCAAGTCCTCTTTATTCCCATATGCAAGAATCCCTCTTACTCGGGTTTGTGTTTCAGTCACTCACCAACCCACTATAAGTGAATCATGAACGTGTTGCAACACCCTACAGCGGGAATCCCTCACGCTTCTGTGACACGGAGGGCACCATAGGACAACACCAAAGTAAAACATACAACTCATACCAATCTAGATCATCAATCAACCCAAAGACAAAAGATATCTACTCAAAACATCATAGGATGGCAACACATCATTGGATCATAATATGTGGCATAAAGCACCATGTTCAAATAGGGATTACAGTGGGGTGCGGGAGAGTGGACCGCGGAAAAGAGATGGGGATGGTGATGATGATGGTGATTGTCGGATTTCGGGTTCCGGCAGACCCTTAAGGTTCGAACACTGGGGTGCGCGCGGAGATCCAACCCTCCACCGTCTCGCACCTCGCCGAATCGCTGGGACCTAAACTACTAAACGGAAAAGCACAAGAGACACGAGATTAATACTGGTTCAGGCCACCATTGCGGTGTAATACCCTACTCCAGTGTGTGGTGTGGTGGATTGCTTCTTGGGCTGATGAGGAACAATACAAGGAAGAACAGCCTCGCGAGGGTCTGTTCTTGGCGGGTGTGATGAACTGCTAGGTGGTGTTCAGTCGCTCTAGCTACTGGTTTCTTGATGAGGATTCCGGTCTCCTCCCTTTCTTTTTCCCCTTCCAGATGCCCCTCTTTCTGAGCGTGGCTACTCCTATTTATAGGCGAAGGCCCTGGGCCTCTTCCCAAATATTGAGCGGGAAGGGCGCCAACAATTGGCCATTTTGAAGGGGAACAGCGGGTACACTTATCCTGACTAAAGTTGGTCCTCGCCGCCAAAGGCTCGTGATGACGCCTGCTTGGGCTCCACGATGACTCCCTTCCGGCCGTCGGGCTGGTCTTGGTCTTGTTGCACCAAACGGATGCCTTTGCTTGATGCTCTCGCCGCGCTTGCTCCCTTTGCACCAAAGAGGAAAGGAGGACATCGCGCTGGTTGGCACCCGACCGGGCGCCCTAGGTCGCCATGGTTATGCGTCATGGGCACCTCGCGAGGTACCCTGCCTTGAATTCTCCGCCTCCTCATGAGCCACCGACGAGGCCAGGCTCGAGGAAGCTCCTTGCCATCCGCCTCATGAGGCTTGGCCCCTCGCGAGGGTCTTGAGCTTGCGTTGATGAAGATGGGCCGTCTTTGGGCCTCCTTCGAGCCACGCCGCAGCCGCAGACGCAGTAAGTCTGGGGACCCCTGCTCCCGTAACGCCGACAAGAGCCCTCGGCCCACGGGCGCGCCCAAACTTGGCCAAGCAGAGGCGAAGGGCAAGTGTGAAGCGTCATGGGTCCTAATAGCTCATGACCTTGGGCGCCAAGGCGGTTGATTGGACGCGTCTTGCTGCAATCGCGTGGGTTGATAACAGAGCGGCATCTTCCTTGCCTCCTTTACTTTCTCCAGTTGCTGCTCAGATCCCCTTTCTTGCGCCTCTCCTCTCTGCTTCCAAGACCTTCAGATCTACTCCTCCTGCGTACCCTAGCCAGTCATGGCGCCTCGCCAAGCCCCGGCCGGAGCTTGGTACTCTCCTGCCTTGGACCCGCCAAATGTGTCAGGGGCGAGCCTCGCCCTGGTGCGCCGGATGGCGGAGGCGCAGGGCGTCAACGGAACGGAGGCGTTCAAGGCCGGCTCCTCCGCCCCTGAGGGTCGGGGGAGTACCTTCTACCCGTTCTTCGTGAGCGCCATCATTGCTGGTCTGTTGCCTCCCTTTTCTGAGTTCTTCTTCTCCATCCTCCGTCACTACAACATTCAAGCTCTGCACCTCCATCCCAACTCCGTCCTTCTTCTGGCAATCTTCGCCTACTATTGTGAGGCCCATGTTGGGGTGAAGCCCTCGGTGGCCTTGCTGCGCCACTATTTGTCCCTCCGAACCTCCCGTGATTCTGCCTCCATGCTGAAGCTTGCCGTGATACGGGCGGAGCCATCGCCATTTCAAACCCCTGGAAGCGGATTGAGGGCTTGAAGCTAGTGGGTCTTGGTGGATGCCGGGCGCATCCACCTCGATCGATCGTGCCCACGGAGCACCCCGAGAGCTCCGACGACCGTCCCGAGTGGAGCTTCGGATCCCCGCCAAGCTGGTGCCTGGAGAAGATGGACGCAAATCAAGCCGGCCAGCGTGGCGGGCGCGGCTGACCGGTGCCGTCGCCGAGGGAGTTCCTGAGCATCAATCGGCTCGCTCTGCAAGATTTCGCTTCGATGTGGAGGCCCCACCCGAGCCCCGTGGTCCTGGCCGGCGAGGATCTCGCGACGGTCCTCCAGTTCTTGGTTGGGGGTGATGTGGCGAGACTGAGGGCGCCCCCGCGCCCTTGTTCCTTCGCGAGGATTGGGAGCAGGTAGTGGGGCCCATGCCTGTCTTCAATGGGGACGGGCCCGTGCCCGTGGAGGCTCCGGAGGACCTGGTGGACGTGTCCTCTTCCGACTCCAGTGAAGAGGTGGAGGAAAGAGAGCCGGGAGAGGGGGTTGATTTGAGGGCGGAGTCAAGGGCTCCCCCCCTTCGGCGCAGGTCCCGCACTCTCCGCCTCCCCCAGAGTGACGACAACGAGGATGAGGATGAGCAGGGAGGCAGAAGCCTGCCCCTGATCCCGAAGAAGGACCGAACTGGGCTGGTCTCCCGCGGGTCCGCCCCGGCCCCGGGGCGATTCGCAGATGCGCCTCCTGCTCCCGGGCCTCTTGAAGCCGATCCCTGCAGCCGGCTCTCGGGCTTCAAGTATGGCCGGAGGTTGCTCGAGCCCACCAGCGACGACCTGTAAGTGCCTGCTTCCCGTCTTGATTACTGCTCCGTCAACGAGATCTGATGTCCATGTCCTTCGGCCAGGCTGGCGCCCGCGGCGAAGAAGCTGAAGGGGGCTCTTGAGGCCCCATCCATGGCGGTGCCTCTTCCCGAGAGAGAAGGTGATCGTGACGCACAGGCCTCTCTGCCCGCGCCCTCGCGAGGCTCGGCTGAGCCACCGGGCGAAGCTTAGCCCCCTTGACCCAGGCAACTCCCGAGGTGCCCTTGCTTGGCGCTGCCTCCACTGTTGCCGTGGCGCCGCTGGTTACGCCTCAGGGCTCAGTGGTCACACAGCCGTCTTCTCCTCCTACTCCACCGACCGCTGCTCCTCCGAATGCTGTCCTGGATCGCGCCGTTGCCGGACTGGACCGCCTGCGCAGATCTTCTGGCGCCGACTCCCGTCGATGGCTGGGTGTTTGGAGCCGCTTCGCTGGATTCGCTCGATGCTTCGATTCGGGCGGCGCTGGTCTGTGCCTCGGACGGCTTGCGACGAGGATAAGCAGGCTGTCCGTGAGGCGAAGATTGCCCGCGATGCTGCTGGGGAGGCAGCTAGCATCCAAGGTCGCCGTGAGACGCCGGAGAGCGAGCTGAAGGGCCTGCAGAACCAGCTTGCCGAGGAGGCCCGCCCGCCAGAGCAGGAGGAAAGCATGAAGGCTCGCGAGGCGGCCGTCAGGACCGGGAGGCCAGGCTCAAGAAGCGCCGCGACCGCCTAGGCGTTGGAGCAGGAGCTGGAGGCGAGGAAGGTCGAAGCCGACGACAAGGCGCGGGTTCTTGCAGAAGATCGCGTGGCCTTCACGGATATGGAGGTGAAGGCTCGCTCTTTGCTGAAGACGCTTTACGATAGCGGCCTGGAGAGTCCGCTGGCCGACGCCGAGGATGGTCCCACCAAGCTGCTTCCCTTCCTGGTTCGCGCTCTTGAAGATGTCTCCCTTGGCCTCGGCCCCACGGCCGAGGCCGAGGCGCGTGTCTTGTCTTCTGCGGCACTGACACGGATCCTCACCCACATCTACCTTCGCGATCCCAGCGTCGACCTGGACAGCCTGCTGGAGCCGAAGCGGGCGAGCATGTAGCCGCCACGCCGAGGCTGTGAAGGGTCGCGTGGAGGCTCTGTTGGGAAGTTCCGGCCTTCAAGACCAAGCCGGGCGCGGCGCCGCTGCCCTGCTGCTCCACGAGGCGAACCCACTCCGCTGTTGCTCCCCGCCGACAAGTGACTCCGTTGTGGCTCTGTCACTTTTAATTCCTGCACATGTATCATGCCTCGGGGAGGCGTTTAAACTTGCATTTGGTATTGCTATAACAGTGTGGACTGTAATATTTGCTTTTGAATTCCTTGAAATTTGCACTTCCTACTTGCTTATGTTCTACGCCGCAGAGTCTGCCCCCGCGATACCTCAAGCCGTTAGCCCCACCGTAAACCAGGACGGGACCAAGGAGTGAGGGGCTACGTGACAAGTTAGGCTCTGAGTCGCGATGCTCAGGAGTCCCCTTGGCGCCTTAACAGCAAGTAGGGAGGTGAGACGCAGGCGGATCCACCGTTCTCGTCTGCAGAGCCCGGCCCGCGCATACCTCAACCGCCGTTAGCCTTTCGGAACTAAGGGGTGAGGGGCTACGTGACCGATTAGGCTCTGAGTCGCGATGCTCGTGAGTCCCCATTGGACGCTCAAACGGCACTTTCGTACTTGGCTTCGCTCGGGGAGTGACGTCGACGAACCAGGCCTGTGGGGCTCGGTGGTGGCGTGCGTCTGGGCGTGACCCAGGCGCAGCCCCCGTGTCCAGCCCCCTCGCGCGGTGCTCCCGATGGGAGGCGTTGCGATGAGGCCGGACACTGAGCTCTGGGCTCCCTAAGGTTGACGCGACCCGGAGGCCAGCCCAAGTTGTTTATCACCAGCGCGGAGCATAGCGCTTCCGCATGCGTACGGGCATAGTCGCTCCTCGGTAGTGTCGTCAGCCAGCGCGGAGCATGGTGCTTCCACTGGTACGTGGGAGGGGGCTCCCCTCCGGGAGGAGCCCCCGGGGCGTATACAGCCCCACCCCGACACGTGGCTGGCACGGTAGGGCTGGGACGAGGTGTCTGGGCACCCGTGAGCCAGTAGCAGGACTCACGGGCCCTACCTCAAGGCGGGTTGCGCCTGGCTCGGGCCTTATCTTCGAGTGTGTTCCTGCAAATTTGGCGGATGTCGGAGTTCTCGTCTTCGGTCCCGGCTCTCGGGTTGGTCTCGGCCACCGGCAAGCCAGGTCGCGATGCCATGGACAAGACCAGAGGGTGAGGGCCGGAGAGCCGGTAGGAGCCCTGAGTCGCGATGCTCAGGCACCCCCCCTTTAACACGCAAGCTGGGTTAGATGACGAAACTCTACGTCCTCGGGTCCCGGCTCTCGGGCTGGTCTCAGTCGTCGCTGGCAAGCCAGGTCGCGATGCCATGGACAAGACCAGAGGGTGAGGGCCGGAGAGCCGGTAGGAGCCCTGAGTCGCGATGCTCAGGCACCCCCCCTTTAACGCTGCAAGCTGGGTTAGATGACGAACTCACGCCCTCGGGTCCTCGCTCTCGGGCTGGTCTCACCGTCATTGCAAGCCGGTCGCGATGCCATGGACAAGACCAGAGGGTGAGGGCCGGAGAGCCGGTAGGAGCCCGAGTCGCGATGCTCGTGCACCCCCTTTAACGCAGAAGCTGGGTTAGATGACGAAACTCGTCGCCCCGGTCCCGGCTCTCGGGATGGTCTCAGCCGTCGCTTGCAAGCCAGGTCGCGATGCCATGGACAAGACCAGAGGGTGAGGGCCGGAGAGCCGGTAGGAGCCCTGAGTCGCGATGCTCAGGCACCCCCCTTTAACGTGCAAGATTCCGTCACCCAGGAAAAAGCACCAAATAACAAGCATGATGGAGCGAGAGCATAACCCTAAGGAAAACATAAGAAGGATACATGCCGCTGGGACAGGCCCGAGCGGCTTGGGGATGATGCAGCCCGAGGGGCGCCCCCAACAGGATAGGCTAATGGCATGAAATAAAAGGGATTCATGCCACAGGGACGGACCCACGCGGCCTGGGAATAATGCGGCCCTGAAGGCGCTCCCAGCCGGAAATAAAACTTAAAGATGTCACCTGGTGATGTTGGGGACAAAGAGGTTTTGGTGTAGCAGGCTCGGTGGGCTGCGGGAGCCGATCCTCACGAGCCCCCAGGCCCGGGGGCCTCGGGAGGATCCGGAGGCGCTGGCGGCTCCTCGGGAGCCATCTCCATCTCCGCCAGGGCTGCGGCGTGCCTGGCCTCTCAAGCTTCTAGGATGGCCCTCATGAGATGCTGGTGCGCAGCAACTGCGTTTGGCAGGCCGTGAGGCATGCGCACGTAGCTGTGGGGTGGGCCCTGGCAACGTCCCACTCGCGAGGGCCAGAGGCGCTCTTGAGACGCGGCTCGGTTGAGCCCTGGTATGTCGATGCAGACACGCAGCCCACCATCCTCGCCTGGATGGGGGGCCACACGGCGGCAGCTGCCCTCATGACCCTTGACTCCTGTAGCTCCTGAATGGCCTTGCCGACGAACTCCCCGAGGGTTCGGCCCTCCTTGCCTTGCTCCCCGCTATGGAAACGTGGCTCAAGCACGCCTCCACGTGGTGCCCAAGCGCCTCCCTCGTGACCTTGGCGAGGTCGGCGGCCCTCCAGGGGAGAGCCCTCGAGCCCGGCCTAAGGAGGGCGCCGGGCACGCTTTCCTATGCGATGGAAGGAGGCTCCCCCTGGCTGGGCGCGGGCCCTGAGGGGCCTGCCTCTTGAGGAGCCGGGCCGGTCGATGTCTTCTTCTTCTTGGGTGCGGCCTCGGGAGGCCTCCTGCTGCTGTGGTCTGGGTCTTCTAGCGATGCGGCCTGAAAGGCTCGCTCCAGGGAGCACACTGTGTCTCTCTCTTCACAGGGCACCGTGATGACCCCGCCGCTTCCTGGCATCTTGAGGACGCGTTAGCCGTGGTGGGTTACGACCATGAATTTGGCCAGCGCTGGGTACCCGAGGATGGCGTTGTCTGGCAGGCGAATGTGGGCGACGTCGAAGTCGATGAGCTCGGTCTGGCGGTTATCGCGAGCCCGAAGGTGACAGGAAGGCGGACCTGCCCAATCGGGACCGTGGAGCCGTCGGTGACTCGGAGTAAGGCTTGGTTGGTGAAGCCGATCGTAAGGCACTTGAAGATTGTTGAATGTTTCCACGGACAGACGTTGACTCCTGCCCCGCCGTCGATGAGGGTCTTGGTGACCAGCACGTTCGATGATTGGGGAACAAAGCATCGGGAGAACTCCGGCTGTGGCTGCGCACTTGAGCTGATCCGCTGAGCTGAACGTGATGGCGCACGCCGACCACCTGAGAGGGCGCGTCGCCTCGAGCTTGGGGAGGACTGCATTCACCTCGCGGGCGAACTGCTTGAAGATGCTTGGCGAGAGGTGGGGCTTGAGCTCCGCCCAGATGCGCGATCGCACGCGGTTCTTAGAAG
Organism: Aegilops bicornis; assembly: GCA_021605145.1. Lineage (NCBI taxonomy): Eukaryota > Viridiplantae > Streptophyta > Magnoliopsida > Poales > Poaceae > Aegilops > Aegilops bicornis. The sequence goes on along the minus strand of CM038674.1, from coordinate 227,781,451 downwards.
CCCCCAGCCCCCTCGTCCTGATGACGGTCTTCATTTCTCCTTGGCTGCGGCGGCAGTGGAGGGAGGCCTGCGTTCCCCTGCGGGCGATCCTCGCGAGGCTGATCCCTCCAGCCTCCCTCGCGAGGCGGGTCTTGCCAACGGTCCTCGCGAGGTTGGTCGCGCCACCCTTGGCGCGGGCCGCGGTCTTCCCAGCGTCCTGCATTCCTTCCTCCTCCTCGGCCATAGCCCCGGTCGCTGCGCTCGGGGCGTCACGACCCTTCCTTTGCGTACCGCCCGGAGCTCTTGGCATTCATTGGTGTTGTGGGTGTGGAGGTCGTGGTACACGCAGTACCGACTGCCCGTGGGGGACTCGGGCTGATCTCTGCCTCGCGTGGTGTCCGGTTGGTGCGAAAGTACGGCAACCCCTTGCGCTTCACGTCCTTGGCCTTGGACTTCTTTTCTTCGGGATCCACGGCAGGCAGATCGAGGAGGGAGAGGCGCCCCTCCTCAGCCCTGGCGCACTTGGTCGCCAAGTTGAACAGCTCCAAGGAGGTGCACAGATCTTCATGCATCGCCAGCTCCTCCTTCATCTTGACGTCGCGCACGCCGTTGGAGAAGGCGGAGATGATGGCCTCCTCCGTTACCCTGGGGATCTTGAGGCGCGCGTTGTTGAAGCGCTGGATGTACTTTTGCAGGGTTTCCCCTGGCTGCTTGATTCGGCGCATGTCGCTCGCGGCGGGTGGCCGGTCGCGAGTACCCTGGAAGTTGGCGATGAAGCGGGTACGCATATCGGCCCAGAAAGAGATCGTGCCTGGGGCCAGATTCAGGAGCAGTGCGGGCTCCGTCCTTGAGCGCCATGGGAAACCAGTTCGCCATGACCTTTTCATCCCGTTGGCAGCCTCGATGCCCAGCTCAGAGCCTGGAGGAACTCCGTGAGAGTCAGCTGCCGTCAGAAGCGAGGAGGCAGGTCTGGCTTGAACTTGGCGGGGCGCGACGCTGCGCGCAGCTCGGAGGTGAAAGCGCGGCAGCCCGCCGTGACTGCTGGGGGCCTCGGACGACAGAGAGCTTGGTCTTGCGGGCCTCCTGCGTCGCGGTAGGGGCAGCAGCGAGGTCTGACGTCTTGGAGCGGGAGCGCCGGGCAGCTTCTTGTGGGCGAGAACTTCTTGACATCTTCGCTCTTGCAGCGCCCGGCGCTGGCGGAGCGGGTTCCGCCAGGCCGCGCGCTTGGGGCGTGGCGCCTTCTTGAGTAGGAGGCGGCTGAGGCGCCCCGGGAGCTTCATCGCCCGCGCGGGGCGGGGTGCGGTGCAGCGAGACGGATAGTGTGGGGGCGCCTCCTACAGCGCGGACAAGCTCGGCGACTCGGTCGAGCCATTCTTCGTAGACGTCGTCGACGGGGCGGTAGCGCAGGAGCTCGTTTGCCGCGATGAGTGCAGCTCGGGCCTCCATGGCCGCGCGGGGCGCGCGTGACGAAGAACCAGCGGGGGTGAGCGGCGTGGCGGTGCGGCCGTCCCACCTCATGGGCGGTCTTTGGGGCGATGCTTGCTGCTTTCGTTTCCCGCCGGGCGGTGGCGGCGTTGACGGCAGCAACGAGGAACGACGAGGGCGCCCGCCGACGGAGCTGTCTGGCGACATGGGAGGCGAGGGCGGCTCGGCGCCAGCGCGAGCCCGGCAGGCGTCACACATGGTTGCGGTGGTCGGGGAAGAACGAGGTGACGAAAGGCAGATTCCGGCGCACCCCTACCTGGCGTGCGAAATGTCGGATTTCGGGTTCCGGCAGACCCTTAAGGTTCGAACACTCGAGTGCGCGCGGAGATCCAACCCTCCACCGTCTCGCACCTCGCCGAATCGCTGGGACCTAAACTACTAAACGGAACAACACAAAAGACACGAGATTTATACTGGTTCATGCCACCATTGTGGTGTAATACCCTACTCCAGTGTGTGGTGTGGTGGATTGCCTCTTGGGCTGATGAGGAACAATACAAGGAAGAACAGCCTCGCGAGGATCTGTTCTTGGCGGGTGTGATGAACTGCTAGGTGGTGTTCAGTCGCTCTAGCTACTGGTTTCTTGATGAGGATTCCGGTCTCCTCCCTTTCTTTTTCCCCTTCCAGATGCCCCTGTTTCTGAGCGTGGCTACTCCTATTTATAGGCGAAGACCCTGGGCCTCTTCCCAAATATTGAGCGGGAAGGGCGCCAACAATTGGCCCTTTTGAAGGGGAACAGCGGGTACACTTATCCTGACTAAAGTTGGTCCTCGCCTGCCAAAGGCTCTGGTGATGACGCCTGCTTGGGCTCCACGATGACTCCCTTCCAGTCGTTGGGCTGGTCTTGGTCTTGTTGCACGAAACGGATGCCTTTGCTTGATGCTCTCGCGCTTGCTCCCTTTGCACCAAAGAGGAAAGGAGGACATCAGCTGCTGGCGCCCGACTGGCGCCCTAGGTCGTCATGGCTTGCGTCATGGGCACCCCGCGAGGTACCCTGCCTTGAATTCTCCGCCTCCTCATGAGCCAGCCTGACGAGGCCGTGCCTGAGGAAGCTCCTTGCCGTCCGCCCCGCGAGGCTTGGCCCCTCGCGAGGGTCTTGAGCTTGCGTTGATGAAGATGGGCCGTGCTGGGCCTCCTTCGAGCCACGCCACAGGCCGCAGGCAGGCAAGTCTGGGGACGCCCGTTCCCAGAATGCCGACAGTGATGTTGATGAAGACGATCACCGTGGTGATGATTCCCCTCTCGATGGCACTCCGGTGCCACCAAGAGAGAGGAGGAGAGGTTCTCCCCCTTATGCTTCCTCCTCCATGGCCTCCACCCTCTGGTCCTTGGCCTTCATGGTGATGATGGCCCCTCCGGGATACTCCTCCATGGCCACCAGTGATGATGGCCCCCTCCGGCAGGGTGCTAGAGAGGGCCTAGATTGATTTCTCGTGGCTACAGAGGCTTGCGGCGGCAGAACTCCCGATCTTGGTTAATTTTCCGAGGTTTCTGTATTTATAGGAATTTTTGGCGTCGGTCTCACGTCAAGGAGGTGCCCGAGCTGTCCACGAGGCAGGCCCACGCGCCCTGGGGGGGTGGGCGCGGCCCTCACCCTCGTGGGCAGCTCGGGACTCTTCTGGCCCAACTCCGATACTTTTTGGTCTTCTTTTGGTCCATCAAAAATCATCAAAAATTGGCACGTCAATTGGACCCCGTTTGGTATTCCTTTTCTGCAAAACTCAAAAACAAGGAGAAAACAGAAACTGGCACTGGGCTCTAGGTTAATAGGTTAGTCCCAAAAATCATATAAAATATCATATAAATGCATATAAAACATCCTAGAAGGATAGTATAATAGCATGAATACTTCATAAATTATAGATACGTTGGAGACGTATCACTTCCTCTTACGGCCTTCAAATTGTTTTCTATGTTTAACATGCACTAATACAACTGTCATGTTCAAATTTGGAAAATTTTAGGGGTCATTTGACCTTTTAAAGGCATTTAAGTGATGTTCTAGCCATTTAATGACCGTAATTCAAATTTGAACTACATCTACATGAAACAGCTAACCATAACGGTTTGAAAAATCATATTTTTGTGTACTTGTGTGCGATTTAAAAAATCATCAGACGATGTAAATATCTGGTGTTCAAAAAAGAAAATGTAAAGATTTGGCAAGACAACCGGCCCCCACACGATGGGCACTCTATCTGGCAGCTGGAGGTTGGGTAGGTGAGTGGCGGGGATCATTAATCAGACGCGGTTCTGTATTGGAAACCGTCAGCTATTATGTTCACACACGGATTTTGCTGCGGGAATCGTGTGTAATTCAAACTACAGTACTCGTAAATTCCGGCGACCGGCATGTGTACTGTTCTCGAAGATCTAGATTTCGGCCGCCAATAAATACTACCTTGCTCATGTTGTCCCACCTACATTCTCATCTACATCCTCCCCTCGCTCGCCATCTCTCTCTCTCTCTCTCTCTCTCTCTCTCTCTCTCTCTCTCTCTCTCTCTCTCTCTCTCTCGATCTCTCGATCTCTCAAATCGCTGCCATGTCGCCGCCGATCTGCCCACGCGCCAACGAGGACTCGCCGCCCCCCGAGGACGCTCACTCGAATAGCAGCGACGAGGACCCCTATGCGCTGCCGGACGAGGTTGCGCCGGACCCCCCCCCCCCCCAACTTTGGATTGGTTTTGGGGCCAGTACAATCTTTGTCTGTGGAAGTCGCTACCGCCGGCTGAGAAAGCCAGGCAAGTGGCATTCAAGAAGGGGATGGCGGAGGAGGAAGCCAGGTACCAGGCGGCTTGTGAAGCCCGTGATGCTGCCTGGAAAAAGTAGGCGGTGGAGCTTTGCGGGCAGACGCATCATCGTGTGGAGGAGGTGTACAAAGATGGGTACTTCGCGAGGAAGGTCAAAGGCGTCGGGCGCCTCGTCGCTGCGTGGAGGTGGGCCGATAAGCTCCAGCGTGCCACCGACAAGGAGCTCCGATGGGCGCCCAACGAAATGGCAAGATCGTTCGTGCTCGTCCTCCAGCAAGAGGTGGATTGGTACGTCAAGCGCTGCGAGGCGGAGGAGGCGGAGCACTGGAAAGACGCCGCGCACCATTGGCTGCTAGAGAGGGGCTGCCGGAATACTGGCCCCAGGAGGGATTATTAGTTTTAGTACTATTCGTTTTCAATTTTATGCATTTTACCTAGTAGTTAAGTATCATCACGTATATGTGATGATATTATATATATATATATATATATATATATATATATATATATATATATATATATTATGTGTTTAACTAATAGAGAACAAGTTATATATATACATAATGGAAAGCGTATATACACACATTGAAACAGGAACATATAAGAACGGAAAATAGAGTACACACATTGAAACAGAGGAATAAACAGAGCAATACTATGATTGCTGTGAATACATAGGTATCCACATTGAAATGACTCAACAAAATAAAACGCGTCCATGAGACCATGACCAGCAGCCCTTGCCTACGGTAGCTCTTGGCTCTGCCTGAACTTGTGCAGGCGTTCGTCCAAGCGGTCAACACGCTCGCCGTACATCTGGAGCGCAATCTCGAGCTCCAAGTTGGCTATTTCATCAGAGATCGCTAGCTTGAGGATGCGACGGCCATGTTCCTCTACTGCGCCGTGGTGGACACCTGGGCCAAGGAGGCGGTCGAGCCTACCGACCAGCGCATTGGCATCAAGCGGGCCGCGGACAAGGCGAACAATGCGACCCATGCGAATGGCGCCGAGGGCGTTTGGTGCAAGTACGGCGTGGCCGGCCTCTGGTGCAAGTACGGCACAGAGGGCCTCTGCCCACTCCTGGCGAGGAATGGGGGTACTGACAGGACGTGTACCCAGCTGCGACATCGTGTCGACAACAAGCAAGCGCTGATGGATCCGCTCTTGCTGTGCGGCGCGCCGCGCTCTCGCTCTTTGGCGCTCCAATGGTCTTGCCGTGCGGCCAGCCACAGCCTATCGGCGCGGACGCGCCTAGCTTGCTCTGTGGTGCGCCATTGATCATGTTGTGCGGCGAGCTGCAGCCTGTCGGCGCTAACATGCCTATCTTGATCTGCGGCGCTCAAGCGCCATGCGCCGAAGGTCTGCTCAATCCTGGCGATGACGCGCATCACGGAGTCATCCATCGCGTTGTCGGAGAGCGCCTCGGCTTCGACGGGCTGCGGCGCATGCTCGTTTTCCTCTTCGACGAGGTTGATGGCAGAGGCGACGCTTGGTGGGTTGGCATGTTTGGAAAAGGTGGATGTGCTACAGGCTGTGCTTGTCACCTCCGTGCATCGCGTGCCGCCTAGGTTTATGCGCAATATTGCTGGGTGGCGGGAAACAGATGAGGAAATGGCGGGAAACGGTGGCATGTCCATAAAACGACATCAATTAAAGGAAACTTAGCATAGAAGGAACATCGAGCTAGCACAAGAAGTAGATGATGATCAGATGAACACGGACCACACTAGGGAACCCGTCGGTGACGAACTCATCAATCGCAAACGGTTGAATACTAGCAAGCGTTTGCCCACAACACACACGGCTTATTACATCACACATAGGTCGGATGGATCAATTGTATGCCACGTATCGCACATTGTCAAAAGGTAATGCGGTAGACCTTCTTTAACATGTGTTAAAAAACAAGGACCTCGAGGTTAATTTAACTGATGGGATGGATCATCCAGGTGAAAGGTAATTTAATTTGACCAGGATGACCCATCCCATCAGTTAATTTAACATCAAGACAACTTCCCATCTAGTCACCCATCTGATGGCTGCTCGGCTGAAGCACAGTTAACTTGAGAGTTCTCTTAGATGAGCTACTGGTGGAACAGCTAGTCCATGCTGATATAGGATGCCTCTTCGCATCCTTATGGCCAATAGATGTTGTGTAGACAGAGCATATCACATACGTCTTATTAGCAGCAATCGTATGTGTTATTATCGGTCTTGGCACACATTTCTGATTACGCACCTGTTTTCCGCGTATCACACACATCTTGTTATATTGAACCGTTTCTGTTCTCTTGTCTCAACGCGAACAGTTCATCCAAGTGAACCACATGCGTATATCGCACACACCTTGATCTGGCTGACCGATTCTTTTGTGTTGCCTAATCAGAAACAGTTCATCCGATTGAACCATATGATGTACATCGCACACACCTTCATCTGGCTACCGGTTTCTTTTGTTACTCCTCATCACAAACAGTTAATTGAACTGAACCGTATGCCCTGCATCGCACACGCAACTAAAATCTGAAGTGTGTTTGATGCATCCTCCATTGCAAACGTTTTGCACCTTTTTGACGGTTTTTTACACCACTGTTTGCGATTATAGCATCACACACAGTTTCATCGAAGGGTCTTTGATTGTAGTGTTGCGTTAGCAACATCCTGCAGTAGTGTCCATGAATAGATCTTGCGTGTGGGTAAATTTTTTTGTTTTCCATGCAACGTTCCCAACAGTGGCATCATGAGCTAGGTCTATGCATAGATGATATGAGGTTGCTGGCGGGAGTCTGTTTTTCTCACTTTACTTGAATCGAATTTGACTACAGCCGGTCATTGCAGAAGGTTAAAATAGCAAACTTGATAATCATCATTGTGGTTTTGTGTAGGTAAGAACGGTTCTTGCTAGTTACCCATAGCAGCCACATAAAACTTGCAACAACAAAGTAGAAGTCCTCTAACTTGTTTTTTCAGGGTATGTTGTCATGTGGTATGGTCAAGACATGATTTGATATATGTTGATGTATGAGATGATCATGTTTTGTAATAAGTTCACGACTTGCATGTTGATGAGTACGACAACCGGCAGGAGCCTTAGGGTTGTCTTTAATTATTGTATGACCTGCGTGTCAATCACTAAGCGCCATGTAATTGCTTTACTTTATCACTATGCATTAGCAATAGTTGTAGAAGCAATAGTTGGCGAGATGACCCCGATGCAACGATGGAGATCAAGGTGGCATGCTGGTGATGATGGAAATCATGCCGATGCTTTGAAGATGGAGATCAAAATCACAAGATGATGATGGCCATATCACGTAACTTATTTTTGATTGCATGTGATGTTTATTCTTTATGCACTTATTTTGCTTGGAACGACGGTAGAATTAGAAGATGATCCCTTCACTTAATTTCAAGATAAAAGTGTTCTCCCTGAGTATGCACCATTGCCAAAGTTCATCGTTTCGAAGCATCTCGTGATGATCGGGTGTGATAGATTCTACGTTCACATACAACGGGTGTAAGCCAGTTTTGCACATGCAAAATACTTGTGTTAAACTTGACGTGCCTAACATGTACAGACATGGTCTTGGAACACTTGAAACCGAAAGGTCGAACGTGATTCATATAGTAGATATGATCGACATAGAGATGTTCACCATTCAAAACTACCATATTTCACGTGATGATCGGACATGGGTTAGTTGATTTGGATCATGTATCACTTAGACAACTTGAGGGATGTTGATTTAAGTGGGAGTTCATTAGTAATTTGATTATTTGAACTAAAAATTTATCATGAACTTAGTCTTAATAGTTTTTGCATATCTATGTTGTAGATCAATGGCCCGTGCTTCTGTTCCCCTGAATTTTAATGTGTTCCTATAGAAAACAAAGTTGAAAGATGATGGTAGCAACTACACAGACTGGGTCCATAACTTCAGGAATATCCTCATTGTTGCACGGAAGAATTATGTCCTTGATGCACCGCTAGGTAACAGACCTACTACAGAAGCTGATGCAGATGTCATGAACGTCTGGCGGGTTCGATCTGACGACGGCTTAGAACCGGGACTTCAAAGACATTTTGAATGCCACAAAGCATATGAGATGTTCCAAGAGCTGAAGTTGATATTTCAGGCTAATGCTCGGGTTGAGAGATATGAAGTCTCCAACAAGTTCTGTAGCTGTAAGATGGAGAAGAACAACTCTGTCAGTGAATACATACTCAAAATGTCTATCATAACCACTTGACTCAGCTGGGAATTGTTCTTCCAGTTGAGAGTGTTATTGACAGAGTTCTTCAGTCACTGCCACCAAGCCACAAAGGCTTCGTGATGAACTATAATATGCAAGGGATGACGAAAATGGTTCCCGAGCTCTTCGCGATGCCGAAATCAGCGGAGGTAGAAATCAAGAAAGAGCATCAAGTGTTGATGGTTAACAAGACCACTAGTTTCAAGAAAAAGGGCAACGGAAAGAAAGGGAACTTCAAGAAGAATGGCAAGCAAGTTGCTGCTCCCGTGAAGAAGCCCAAAGCTGGACCCATGCCTGAAACTGAGTGCTTCTACTGCAAAGGAAATGGTCACTGTAAGCGGAACTGCCCCAAATACTTGGCAGATAAGAAGGATAGCAAAGTGAACAAAGGTATATTTCATATACATGTTATTGATGTGTACCTTATTAATGCTCATAGTAGCGTCTGGGTATTTGATACTGGTTCGGTTTCTCATATTTGTAAGTCGAAACAGGAGCTAGGAATAAACAAAGATTAGCTAAGGACGAGGTGACGATGCGCGTCGGGAATGGTTCCAAGGTTGATGTGATCGCCGTTGGCACGCTGCCTCTACATCTACCTTCGGGGTTACTTTTAGACCTGAATAATTGTTATTTAGTGCCAGCGTTGAGCATGAGCATTATATCTAGATCTTGTTTATTGCAAGACGGTTATTCATTTAAGTGAGAGAATAATGGTTGTTCTATTTATATGAGTAATATCTGTTATAGTCATGCACCTTTAATGAATGATCTATTCTTGTTGAATCTCGATCGTAGTGATACACATATTCATAATATTGATACCAAAAGATGCAAGGTTGATAATGATAGTGCAACATACTTGTGGCACTGCCGTTTAGGTCATATTGGTGTAAAGCGCATGAAGAAACTCCATGTGGATGGACTTTTGGAATCACTTGATTATGAATCATTTGATACTTGCGAACCATGCCTCATGGGTAAGATGACTAAAACTCCGTTCTCCGGAACAATGGAGCGAGCTAATGACTTACTATAAATAATACATACAAATGTATGCGGTCCGATGAGTGTTGAAGCACGCGGCCGGTATCATTATTTTCTAACCTTCACAAATGATTTAAGTAGGTATGGGTATATCTACTTAATGAAACACAAGTCTGAAACATTTGAAAAGTTCAAAGAATTTCAGAGTGAAGTGAAGAATCATCGTAACAAGAAAATAAAGTTTCTACGATCCGAACGCGGAGGCGAATATTTGAGTTACGAGTTTGGCCTCCATTTAAGACAATGTGGAATTGTTTCACAACTCACGCCACCTGGAACACCGCTGCGTAACGGTGTGTCCGAACGTCGTAACACTACAAAAAAGAATACACTTCCGTGATGATACATGTTTTTCATAGTAGGTCACGTTTTCGGTCATGGATGTACACCCATGACAATTTTATGACAGAATCAAGATAGTCATACATGTGCTGTCGTAGAAGTGTTCCATGACATTATCAAAATTATCATCACGGAAGTGTCCACTTCCATGACGATAAATCGCGTGTCATAGAAGTGCTTTCCTCAAGGGTGACCGACACGTGGCATCCACCGTAATGGTTCGCTGTTAAGCTATCGAGTCCGGTTTTTGATCCGATAACCCGTTACCAGCTCGGACCAATGAGGATTTTCCACGTGTAAAATTGTCATTGGCCGGAGGAAACACGTATTCACTACTGCGGGATGCTGCTAATGCGACACTACGATCAGAGACCCTTCGATAAACTGTGTGTGATGCAATAATCGCAAACGGTGATGTATGAAAACCGTCAGAAATGTATAAAACTGTCAGGACCCCGATTCCAAGTCACATTGATCTAGCCGGTAACACCTCATATCACTTTGCGGCCTCACGCACGGTATTCCTACGGGTGTCGCCTTACCATGGCCCGGGACCGTTTGCGCCTTTGGCTCACGTATATGATGGTGTCACTAGCATCCATATGACAGAGAACCCGGGCCGACATGGCTAGTCGTGAACCCAAAGCGGCGCTAACCCATGGGGACATGCATACATGAATCACATCGAGCATGTCGGTCGCCAGCTGCAGAATCCGGGCTGTAGCACTGGCTAACAGGACTCCGGGAACCCGGCTGTAGCAGGCTAAGGCAGGACTCGGATGTCACCGCGTGACATTTCCCGAAGAACGGAACCGAGCGAAGTGAAACACATGCCGGCCAGTCAAGTGTCGGAAGCGGTAGTCTTTGGGCTAGCTGGACTCCAATGAATCGGGTCAGAAGCGGACTACTATCGCTCGAGAAGCACTAGACTACATTTCCCCATATGAGAGGCTGCCAAGGATAAACAACTAGATTGTCGGATCCCACACATACCAAGCATTTCAAACATACACACAATATGCTCGATATGTGTAAATACAACATGGCATCACAACATAACTCTACGACTCAAGTATTTATTCATTAGGCTCCGAGGAGCGAGATATTACAAACAGGGGTCTCATGACCCAACATTCAGAGCATACAAGTCAAAACACAAGCGAAAGGTAACATGTCTGAGTACAGACAACTAAAAATGATAAAGGCTGAGAAGCCTGACTATCTACCAGATCCTGCCGAGGGCTCAAGATCGTAGCTGAGGTAACAAGCTAAACGTCGAAGTCCATGCGGAACTACTAGCGAGACTGACGTCTCTCTGCAAAACATAAAATAAGCAAACATGAGTACAAATGTACTTAGCAAGACTTACATCAGAACTAACTATATATGCATCATTATCAACAAAGGGGGTGGTGGAGTTTGACTGCAGCAAGCCAGCTTTGACTTGGTGGCTATCCTGAACTACGACTGCAAGTAACTCTTTTGAGGTGGCGCACACGAGTCCACATATTCACCATATCAATACACCACTATGGACCTGCTCCCATCTCCCTACGAGAACGCCATCCATAGCACTCACGCTTATCTTGTGCATTTTAGAGTATCCACTTTCGCTTGTCTATGAACTGATATAGGAAACCCAGAAGTCCTTCACCGCGGACACGGCTATTCGAATAGATCATTTATAACCCTGCAGGGGTGTACTTCTTCACACACGCTCTCGCCACTTATCGCCCTGTACACGTCATGTACCTCGGCAACCTTCAAGCGGAAGCCGGGCGAGGGAGTCGGCCACGACCTGACTAACCACACAAGTCTCTCGTCCGGGTTTATCGCCTATTCGGGTTCCATCCGCAAGGAGATCCGCCGGGTGTCGCTCATGGCCCCAAATGATGTGAGCAGGGTTCCCAAGCCACCAACCGGGTGCCACTTGGTACACCGTGGCATCAGGCCTAGTCTCCCCAAGCCCACCTGCATCGGGTGCCACTTGGTAGACTACTAACACTACCTACAAACACCGAAACTAGTTGCAACTCACGGACAGAGATCAAGTTGATTAATAAGTCGAGAGGGGTCGAGTTACCGGAACCCAATGTGTGGTAGTAATGGCTCATGGATCACAAACACAGAACTTCAGTTCACGAGGACGGCTGCAATGAGACAACCCACCATGTACTCCTACATGGCCTCTCACCGCTACCTTTACCAAATCGTGTTCACACACTTAGCTCACACACAGTAGGACACGTTCACCACTTTCCAATTCATTCCCGATGAATCAGACCTGACACAACTCTAAGCAATAGCAGGCAAGACAAACAAGCATGAATGAGTAGGCACATCAGGGCTCAAACAACTCCTACTCATGCTAGTGGGTTTCATCTATTTACTGTGGCAATGACAGGTCATGCAGAGGAAAGGGTTCAGCTACCGCAGCATGTAACAGTTGAAACGTTGTTGTCCTAATGCAGTAAAAAGAGAGCAGGAGCGAGAGAGTGGGATTGTATCGGAATGAACAAGGGGTTTTGCTTGCCTAGCACTTCAAGATATTATAGTTCTTCATCGGTGTCATCGAGCTCATCGTCGGAACCACGCCTATCGAGAGGGGCAAACACCCAAGAATCGAGAAAGAACACAATCAATGCAATGCCACAATATGATGCATGATCATGACATGGCAATATGCTGTGATTTGAGCTAACGCATCTAGCTATGATTTAAATGAAGTTGGTTTGAATACACGATTCAAATTCCAACTCCACATAAGGCATTTCAATGCCATTTATTCAAATTGTTGTATACAGCAGATTTAAGTTGTTCAAACATGCTTGAAAATGGTACAGATGGATAGATTGGATTTTTCTGATCATTTTTCATATATAAATTATTTAGTTTGGAGTTACGGTTGATTTTCTATGATTTTTAGAAGTTTAGGCAATTTTCTGGAATTTCCTGAATAAAAATAAATCCAGAAAAGGCATTCTTCGTCGACCGCATCGATGTGACATCAGCAGGTCAAAGGCGCCAGCCCAGGTCAAACCTGACGGCTGGGACCCACATGTCGGTGAAACAACTAACTAACAGAGTTAGTTTAGTGTTAGGTTAGCACTAACCTAGGTTAATTAGTCCTGGGCCCACACGTCAGTGACTTGATTAGTTAACTTAATTAATTTAACACTAATTAAACCTACGCTAATTAAGCAGGGGCCTAGGCCCACCTTTCGTTGACCCAGGGGAGTCAAACCCCAGGTCAAACGGGGTCAACTCGCCGGCGGTTTGACGCTGGCGGCAGCATTAACTGTGGAGGGCTTGAAACGCCCATTGTGGCTCGGTTTTGGACGCCGGTTTTGCGGCTGAAAGCTAAGAGTTTTGCGCATCCAACGGAGGCAACAACTCACGCCGGAGTGGACTAAATCGACGACAGCGGCAACTCTTCTGGCGGCCGGAGTTGGACAGGAGTTGGGTTCGGCCTTCTGTGCACGGAGGAGGGCTGGTGGTGGATACGGGCTCCTGGTGTCACTGAGCACAACGGTGAGCTTGGCTTCGAGCCATCATGGCCCCTAGCCACGACGGCGCCATGGCCGGCGGCGGGGAGCTTTCGGGTGCGGTGGAAACGGCGGCTACGGAGGCCAAACGAGCACGGGAGCTAGGGGGAGAGGAAGAGGAGCTCACAGCGGGGTCGGAGAGGGGGTCGGCGGGCTCTGGGAGGCCCTATGGACGATGAATCGGCGGCCACGATCTCCGGTGACCGAGGAGGAAGAAGGGGGGGAGTAGCCGGAGATGCAGGTCGTCCCAGCGCTTGGGGCCAGGGTGGGGCGAAGCAGCGGTCATCGGCGGTTCTTGCAGACTCATAGGGGCGGTGAGGGGAGCACGATGGCTGCGGCTATGGCAGCAGCGAGCTCGCGGGCGTCTCGGCCATGGTGGAGAGGGCGAGAGGGAGACGAGGGGGAGAGTGCGGGGCGGTTAGAGTGATCCAGACGGCTCTCGAGGGTCTGTCCGTGGCGCCACGCAAGCTAGCAGGCAGGAGGTGGCATGGACGCGTGCGCCAAGCGGGCACACGCCTCGTCCCCTCCGGGCGAGAGGAGGGAGACGACTGGCATCGGCCAGCTGGGCTGCGCCGGCTCCTCGGCCGCACAGGTAATTGGCCCAGGTACCAACTCTCTCTGTCTCTCTCTGTTATTTAATTTGTTCTGTTTTCTATTTCTTCTGTAATGTCAGGGCTTTATTAAAAATACTTAGGCACACTCAAAAATCATGAAACTTGCTCAGGCCCACTGCTTGGAATATATCCAACAAGTAAACATTTAAGTTTATGATTATTTGGACATTTTAAATATTTTATAGCATTTAAATGTCCAAATGCAAATAGAGTATGATTTAATTGAGCCCAAATATGTCATGGAAAAATGTGCATCGCCTCTGGACATGTTTACAACATTTTCCATAAATGATGAACATTTTTGAAAGCCAGTTGGATTACTGAAAATATATTAGGTGAACCTAGTGAATTCCTTTGATGCTAGGGGTTTAGGCAATCCCCATTTCAGATTTCCATGAAAGTTAAACATGATGCAAGCAAGATGCAAACACTAGGCAGCACCAGAAGCTAGGGATGTGACAAAAACGCTTGTGATTATGGATGCATCAAACACGGTTCAGGTTTTAGTTACGTGTACGATGAAGGGCATACGGTTCAGTTTAATTAACTATTTGCGATGAGGAGGAACAAAAGAAATGGGCATCCAGATGAAGGCGTGTGCGATACACAACATACGGTTCACTCGGATGAACTGTTTGTGATTAGGCAACACAAAAGAAATGGGCAGTCAGATGAAGGTGTGTGCGATATACAGCATACGGTTCACTCGGATGAACTGTTTGTGATTAGGAAACACAAAAGAAACGGTCAGACAGATCAAGGTGTGTGTGATATACGCATGCGGTTCACTCGGCCCTTGTCGCCGGGCAGGTGACCTCTGTGGCAACCGTTCGCTCCCCAGGCGCCTCTTCGTTTACCGTGGCAACCGTCCACTGCCTCTTCGCCTTTCCCTCTCGATTTGGAACTGTTGTCGCACGCTCTTCCTCCCTCCATTTGCCTTCACCCTTCCTTCTGCCATTGTTCGATCATCTTCTCCATGGAGGGAACAGGCCGGAAACGACCCCATTATTCTTGCCCCGATCTGAAAGATGACGTGGTGGAGGAACTCATTGATTGGTGCGACGTCATCCCCTCGGCCAGCATGGCAGGTTCATTCAAGACCATTCTCGACTCAACTAATAACATCATTACAAGGAACCCAAGGGTCCAGGAGCGATTTGATCTCCCCTATATTCTTTGCCGTGACCCCGCTGACTGGCGCGGGGACGAGGGAAGCCTCGCCTTGTGCAAGTTGATGCGGCTTGATAATGATATGTATGATGTTAAGATACCATCGCTTGAGGGCAAGGCTTGGGCAGGCACAAATGGAGATTGGGTTGTTTATATTGGGTACAACTGCGAGTGGGAACTTGTGAATGTGTACACTCGTCACCGGGTTCCACTTCCAAAAATCTCAGACAACTGCCAAGAGGTTGAGTACACCGGTATTCTACATGAGCTCAAATACGATCATGGTGACTGTCGTCTATGGAAGATAGCAATTTGTCGAGTTCCCAACCGCTATTGGGATTACTCGAACTATGAAGTTGTTTCTATCTTCGACAAGCTTGTTGCCTTCATTACTTCCACGCCTCGATGGATATTGCTCAAAAATCAATTTATGTACACGGATGAGTACTGTGATGCAATTCAATACGAGGGTCTTGTGTTTGCTGCCACCACTCGTGGCACTGTTTTTGCATGGAATCATCATGCTCTCGGTATGTTTGCCTTCCACCGTAATTATAATTTTTTCATCCACATGCATGCAGGTTAGCTAGTTTCCCTTTACTAATTAATTAACCTTCTTGTGTTTCCAAGGTTATGTGAACATTCCACCACCTATACTTGATAACTTTTATAACCAAGGGGGAGATGATGATGCTGATGATCACGAGCATGAGGACGAGCTGGACCCATATACTCAGTGGCGCCTGGCAACTTATTCTGATGGATCACCTCTTCTTGTCTGTATACAGGGCACTGCTGATGTTACTAAGGGAGCAGGTGTTGTCTCGCATGGTCGCACTCTCCGGACCTATTCCAACATCCTTTGCAGGGTATTCGGGATGGATACTAGTGTACTAGTGCCAACACCTTCTCCCTGGTTCAGTATTGAAAGTCTTATAGGAAACTCGCTCTTCCTTGGACAAAACTATCCAATGATGGTGGAAGGCGATCCAGCTGCTATTGACACAACATTACTACCATTTATGAGAAGTAACTGTATCTATACCTCGGACATTGCTATGCTTCCCTACCGTCCCAATATGGGTCCTGACATAGGCCGCTTCAGCCTGGATGATCAGTCATGCGTTGGCCTCGAGATTGACAGTAGCTGGCCCTTCCCAGAGAATCACTTCTGGCTCAAAGCAAGCGTTTCCAACGCTGGCGAGTGGTTGAGCTGAAGTTCATTTGATCGTTTTGTTATTTGTTGTGTGAGAAAAACTTTACTATAATGTTTTGTTGGAAATGATCTATAATCCAACGTGTATCCTCATTGTCGTTGTTGGCTGATGACTTGTTGTATGTAATCAATGGTACATTTGCATATGCATCCATCAACTCACGCCTGCTAGTGGTGTCCATATGAAAAGTGCTAGTGATTTTAGTTGCAAAAATTAGATAGTGCTAGTGATTTTTAACTACATATTTTGACAAACCGCAGTATTACAAGGTTGACAAATGGCAATGTTACTAGATAAACAAATGACAATCTTTCCAATTTGACAAATGGCAACATACCCAAAATGACAGATATGCAAATCTTACCCAATTGTTTGTACGTGGTTGCACATGGGTCATGCAAAACAACCATTTGCGTTGAAGGGATGCAGAAATCCTGCTCGACACATTTTCCCTTGGCTTCCTGGGGAAGCTGTATGTTTGCATCCGGGTGTTCTAACTAAAACATTTGCGATGAGTCTTTTATATTTAAAAACCATTGATGTTTTTTTCAAAAGAAAATCGTTTGATAAGTTTGTACATTAAGAGAGAAAACAAAAGTTCATTCAAACCATATCTTTCATTCAATCACACTGTGAATTTATATTCATATGATCGAGAATTTGAGATACAATATTAAACCCCAAAAAACTATTTCCGGCAGCGACGGAGGCGGCGTGCCGCGCCGTCGTTGTTGTTGTCGTCCTCCGGGACGCAATTGTTGAAGTATTCAAGGCAGCACAAAATGTTCTTCACTTGTAAATCAAACATCATGTCGTCGCGCGATCGATGGGCGGGGCGCGGGAGGACGGCAACTGGCGCCGCTGAGAGGTAGCGGTCGATGACAACGTCCCATGCTGCTGAGGGGGGCGCGCACGGGTGTGGCGGGTGCAACCAAACGCACGGCGGCCGGTGCCACGATGGGTGGAGGGGCGCGCACGGGCACGGGCACGGGCGCTGGTGCTGGCATGTACACGAGCTCCCGCGTGTCCGCGGAGACCTCGCTGACGCCCGCGGCTTCCAGCTCTGTGATAGTGCTCGGCGACCAGCCCGTCAATGCTACGGGGATGGTCATTTGGCCGCGCTTGAGGATGGGAGCTGGGACGGAGCGGGGCAAGAATCGTCATGCCAGCTCGTTCTGGGCCATGTCCATGAGGCCCCATTCCTCCTTATTATCTATCTCCTCCGGCTCGGAGTCGAATTCACCAAACTTGAAGACTAGTGGCAGATGATCGTTCTGCGCCATGGCGTTGGTGGAGGTCCGCGGGAGGGAGGGGAATGGGAGGCGAACAGTAAGGCCGCCCATATTAAACAGCGGCTCAGGCGCCATTAATGGAGAGGAAGACAGGCGGCCATGGAAGTCAGAGGGCCCGCTTCCGAGTGAGCATCCGCAGCGTACAGCTCGCACGCTTCTCGGTGAGCCTGTGCATTGGACGACAGCTTGCACGCCTCTCGGTCAGCCTGCGCACCGGACTGCGCTCGCACGCCTCCCGTTCAGTCAAGGTCAAGCAGCTGTCCGTACGACACCTCCTACAGCCATTAAAACCAAGACACGTGGCGTCACGTGAATGGTTAAAAGAACACACACGGTTTGAATTCTACAAACGTTTGAGATATTAAAGTGGCAGCTATTTTTTCAAAATGCCTTTGTTGGCTGTCATTATTTGAGTGCGCCTTCTCTCAAAATGGACACGAAAAATGCCACAGCATGTCGGGTGCCATTCCATGATAGCATGCCAAGTTTCATGAATTTCAGACGAGTTTTGGATTTACTATAATTTAAAAACCAGGCATCTCAATCTTTTGTCGGCAATCAACAGTGCCCTGGTGTTTGAATTTCATTCTCATCTCTTGCATGGGACCTAGAAATTCACCCAAGGACACAAATTTGATTTTTGAACCAACTTTAGTGCATTGGAGCATGTGCTTGTAGTTCAAATTTGAATTATGCACATAAAATTCCTAGAAAATCCAGTTAATGCATAAAAATGTCCAAACGAACCCCGAAAAATCACAAAAATTGACAAAACACTCCTGTTGTTCTATGTTGACACTAGAATTTTTTTGAAAGGAATAAGAGGCAATGGATATCGTTTCATCCCCAAAGGTGGGGCGTTCCCTATCGAAACCATCATGCTTGTTGTGAGAAGCTCTCGTTTGTGAGAAGCTTATACCCGAACCTGCCCCAAATGGGACAATTTTTTTACCACGGCATGTTGATGCCGCTCCATGATAGCATGCCAAGTTACATGAATTTCGGATGAGTTTTGGATTTACTAGAATTTAAAAACCAGGCATCTCAACGTTTTGCCGGCAATCAACAGTGCCCTGGTGTTTGAATTTCATTCCAATCTCTTGCATGGGACCTAGAAATTCACCCTAGGACACACATGTGATTTTTCAACCAACTTTGGTGCATGGGAGCATGTGCTTGTAGTTCAAATTTGAAATAGGCACATAAAATGACTACGAAACCCAGTTAATGTATAAAAAAGGCCAAACGAACCCCGCAAAATTCCAAGATTAAACACAGCACTCCTGTTGTTCTATGTTGACACTAGAAATTTTTTGAAAGCAAATAAGAAGCAACAGATATCGTCCCATCCCCAAAGGTGGTACGTTCCCTATCGAAACCATCATGCTTGTTGTGAGAAGCTCTGGTTTGTGAGAAGCTTAAACCCAAACCTGTCCCAAATGGGACAAGATTTTCACCACGGCATGCTGATGCCGCTCCATGATAGCAGGCCAAGTTTCATGAATTTCAGACGAGTTTTGGATTTACCAGAATTTAAAAACCAGGTATCTCAATGTTTTGCGGGCAATCAACAGTGCCCTGATGTTTGAAATTCATTCCCGTCTCTTGCATGGGACCTAAGCATGCACCCAAGGACACACATGTGATTCTTCAAAAAAATTAGATGCACTGGAGCATGTGCATGTAGTTCAAATTTGAATTATGCACGTAAAATGCCTAGAAAACTCAGTTAATGCATAAAGATGTCCAAACGAACCCCGAAAAATCCCAAAAATTGACACAACACTCCTGTTGTTCTATGTTGACACGAGAAATGTTTTGAAAGCAATATGAGGCAAGGGATATCGTTTCATCCCCAAAGGTGGGACGTACGTTCCCTACCGAAACCATCAGGCTTGTGAGAAGCATATACCCAAACCTACCCCAAATGAGACAATTTTTTTACCACAACATGTTTATGCCGCTCCATGATAGCATGCCAAGTTTCATGAATTTCAGCCGAGTTTTGGATTTACTAGAATTTAAAAACCAGGCATCTCAATGTTTTGCCGGCAATCAACGGTGCCCTGGTGTTTGAAATTCATTCCCATTTCTTGCATGGGACCTAAGCATGCACGCAAGGACACGGATTTCATTTTTCAACCAATTTATATGCACTGGAGCATGTGCATGTAGTTCAAATTTGAATTATGCACATAAATGCATTTAAAACTCAGTTAATGAATAAAAATGTCCAAACGAACCCTAAAAATCCCAAAAATTAACACAGCACTCCTGTTGTTCTATGTTGACACGAGAAAAAATTGAAAGCAATAAGAGGCAATGGATATCGTTTCGTCCCCAAAGGTGGGACGTTCCCTATCGTAACCATCATGCTTGTTGTGAGAAGCTCTGGTTTGTGAGAAGCTTATATCCGAACCTGCCCCAAATGGGACAAAAATTTTACCACGGCATGTTGATGCCGCCCCATGATAGCATGCCAAGTTTCATGAATTTCAGTCGAGTTTTGGATTTACTAGAATTTGAAAACCAGGCAATCTCAACGTTTTGCCGGCAATCAACAGTGCCCTGGTGTTTGAATTTCATTCCAATCTCTTGCATGGGACCTAGAAATTCACCCAATGACACACATGTGATTTTTCAACCAACTTTAGTGCATTGGAACATGTGCTTGTAGTTCAAATTTGAATTATGCACATAAAATGCCTACAAAACCCAGTTAATGTATAAAAAAGGCCAAACGAACCCCGAAAAATTCCAAGATTAAACACAACACTCCTGTTGTTCTATGTTGACACTAGAATTTTTTTGAAAGCAATAAGAGGCAACGGATATTGTCCCGTTCCCAAAGGTGATACGTTCCCTATCGAAACCATCATGCTTGTTTTGAGAAGCTCTGATTTGTGAGAAGCTTATACCAAAACCTGCCCCAAATGGGAGAAAATTTTCACCATGGCATGTTGATGCCGCACCATGATAGCATGCCAAGTTTCATGAATTTCAGACTAGTTTTGGATTATTAGAATTTAAAAACCAGGTATCTCAACATTTTGTCGGCAATCAACAGTGCCCTGGTGTTTGAAATTCATTCCCATCTCTTGCATGGGACCTAGAAATTCACCCAAGGACACACATGTGATTTTTCAACCAACTTTGGTGCATTGGAGCATGTGCTTGTAGTTCAAATTTGAATTATGCACATAAAATGCCTAGAAAACCTAGTTAATGTATAAAAAAGGCCGAACGAACCCCGAAAAATTCATTCCCATTTCTTGCATGGGACCTAAGCATGCACTGAAGGACACAAACTTGATTTTTCAACCAATTTGTACGCACCGGAGATTGTGCTTGTAGTTTAATTTTGAATTGTGCACGTGAAATGGCTAGAAAACCAGTTTATTGTATAAAATGTCCAAATGAACCCTGAATAATTCCAATTCTTTTACGACACACATATAGTTGCATGTTCACTGCAGATAAAATGTCTAGCAATTCAAACAGCGTCCATTACCGCTGTGACCCCATTTTGTAATTCAAATCAAGTACAAAATATCTTGGAGCGCCGTCGGTGTATAGTACGCCTATGGCTTACACGAGAAGGTGTGTCGGCTACAGTCCACAGCCGGCGTGTCAAGCACACTAGCTCACTCCCCAAAAAGTACTGCCTCTGCATCCCTCGCAATCTCGAAAATATCTACCGCATGGAAGGTTTTAATGTTTGATAGCACATGATTAGTATGTCCGGACCGTGTGCGATGTCTGTTACTCCCACTTTGCTTAAGTCCCTTGATTCAAATTTTCAGTAGCCCCGGCATTTTACTCCCGCCTCTACATCCCTCGCAATCTCAAAAATATCTGCTCGCCCTTGATCCAAATTTCCAGTAGCCCCGCCTTGTTACTCCTGCCTGGTAAAATTTTCAGTTGCCGCAGTATTTCCTCAAACACAACCTTGCCCTCCCTCCATACACACCCCAAAACCTCCGCTCACACAGACACACACAACCCTCGAAACCATTGGTAGGTCGCTGCCATCGCCGGCACCTCCATCCTCAACCTCTGCCCGTGTGCTGGGGAGCTCGAGGAGTCGATGGCCAAAAAGAGGTTTATCGCGGCCTTTTCGCCCGACGTCGGCGAGGTGGCCGCCGAGGTGTCCCCGTTGTCCTCCGTGGGCCCGATCCGCCGTCGCCGGTCCCCCGATCAGCCCACCGCCGCCCCTATGCCGGTTCGAGGACTTCCCCTCCTCCCTTGGACCTGGCAGCCGACGAAGTCCTACCTCGGGGTCCGACAGCGGCGGCGGGGTACGTGGGTCGCCGAGATTACAGATCGAGAGACCCACACCTGCCGGTGGCTCGATAGCTTCCACACGGCCGAGCTCACGGCCATGGAGTACGACCGCTAGCAGGTCTGCTACCACGGCGCGGCGGCTAGGCTCAATTTCCCCTTCGGCACACGTCCGATCCACCTTGTTCCGCCGGAGCCAGGGGTGGTGAGCTCGGCTATGGCGCGGGAGGACCGCGAGGCGTGAAAGCGCCTCGAGGTCGAGGCTGCCGACGAGGCCTACATGCAAGAGCTCCGCCGGCAGCAGCCGGAGCTCGTGGAGGCGGAGAGGGTGATCTTTGCTGGCGTGGAGGGCGGCGGGGTTATCACTCTCTCCTCCGATGACAAGGTTGAAGGCGCGGAGGGCGACGAGGTTATTGCGCTCTCCTCTGATGACAAGGTCGAAGGCGGCGGTGACGGCGGCGCAGAGGGCGTTGAGGTGGGCCCCGAGGACGAGGAGATTGATGTCGACGAGTGGAGGAGTGCCTTCCCCAACGACCCCGACGACGGTACTGGCCCGGACCCGACTCGCAGCACACCGTACATGACGAGGAAGGATTGGCTCGACCTCTACTTCGACCGAAAGTAGTTTAGCTTAGTTTAAATTCATGTTTTATGTTCGGTTATGCAAAAATTTCTATGTTTATGTTCATGCTACTTTCGGTTGAACCTGCTTTGAACTTGATCAAATTGAAGTTTACAACATTAAGTTTAGGGGATCGACTAGAAAAGGCCAAAAATTGCTGGAGTATATATATATATACACTAAGGGTTTTAGTCCTTTAACTTTTTAAGGATCGCCTAGAGATGTCCTTATGACTTGTTTATTTCAGTTCTTCACAATGTGATGCTCTATATCTGCAACTATTTGCTGTGCATTTCAATTTCATTAATAACAGTTTCAACAATACCACTATGAATTACGATATTTGGTTGCTGTTAAGGATATTGCAGTTAACATGCCTTTTCGTTTACAATTGTTGTCTAGCAACATGCATTGTACTGAATGACTAAATATGCAATCCCAGGCTACATAGCAACAAGGAAGAGTTTTACCTTAATGTTCTGATGATGTCTAGATATACATGTAATAAAATCTTATATAATGGGATGGATGGAGTGTTGTACTACATCATTTTTCAATTGTTGTTTAGCTTCTAATATTAACTTGGTGCTTTTAGGTACATATATCATTGCCAAAGATCCAAACTTCGACCCTTTCTGGGTATGGGGCAATGAGATATTCATGAACCAACATCAAGTGAGGAAACTGATAAAGATTGTTATTAAAATGGGTCAAAAGATGTCAATCGAATTATTTGTTTACACTATATGCAATACAACAAAGGAACTGCAGGATGGTAAGTAAGAACCACTGTAGCCTTCTTTTTTACCGCCCGTAATGAGTTGTGTTAGATGACAATATCTGAATCTTTTTTCTTTTGCAAAGTGGATCCCAAGCGGTTTACTCAAGATTACCTCTCAACCTACATGATTGGTGGCCGACCATCACAAGGGGTTGGACTAGAGTCCCGCATGCCTTCTACATCCGTGAGAGCACAATAGGGCCATTCTGCTTCACCTTGTTCAAGAATCGAATGTCTGTCGCCTCTTTCTTTACTATCTGTAATAGTACAAGTATAGAACCCTGGTACATCATTCTTTATTTGGTGCTTATGTAATTCTTAAACATATGTACCTGTGAATCGAATAATGCATTGGTTGTTTGAACCGGATGGATATGAATAAAGCGATAGCCTACTTTCAAGTTTAAATTAGGTACAATTTTAAATAGCAACAATTAAATTAGGGCGAAATTACGTTGTGCATGTCATTATGGCACACACGGTTGGTAAAACACAAACGTTTGCGATATACACCATAATCCGAGACAGTTCATAGAGAGGAAACGTGTGCGAGCATGCACATAGTTGTCGTTTGCAAAGCGTGTGCAATGTTAGACACTATCATATACGGTGCGGGAAAACTAAATGTGTGTGATTGTCTACCCATCGTACACGGTTTATAATCATGAACTGTTTGTGATGTGCCAGGCATCGTAAAACTCATGTGCCTAGAATCTTCCTGGAAAACTACCGTGCCTGGAATCTGCTTGGTTTTAGGCAGAACCAAAAAACTCCGACTACGATAGCAATGCGAGCACAAACGAGTAGCAAGGATGAAGCATTTGGGATATTCGAGATATCGGAAACGGTTATATAGGGACAATTGTATGCATCAAGGCTCCCTATCCCCGACAGTTTCTGGGTCGTGTGGGAAGGACCCCCCCCCCCTATCACCCACACTCACTTGGCAACGGTTCCAAATGCCATGGCGGAAAGAGGTTAAAAACCGTTTGTTTAGGACCAAGGCGCACCAGTGCTTGGCTCACCGCTAGGACAGATGCCATCCATTCATTGGACAAGAGGCGCCTATGATAGGTCGACACATGGCACGTCCCAATAGAGGCCCATTCCGGTGAAAAGGACGGCCCGTTTGACTTGGTCAAAAGGTAATGGGCCGGCCCACGAAAAGCCTGTTAACGGCCTGCTCGTATATAGCCCATTTACGGCCCGCTAACTCACGACCCGTTACGGCCTATCGGAATTAAGCCCGGTAGCTTCATATGGGCCGTCCAATATGATTCCAACCCTTTGTAACTTCTGGCCCATGTATGGCCCATGATGTCTTTCGGCCCATACGAGGCCATTTGTAACTCTTGGCCCATTAACGGCCCGTGGTGAATCTGGCCCGCAATGAGTGGTGTATTGCTTTATACCCATTAGCGGCCCATTATTCCATTGGGCCGTTTCCAACCCGTGTTATCTTTCGGCCTTCTCAGGGCCCATTTATTGTTGGGCTTATTTCCAGCATTCGGTTACTTATGGCCCGTTACCGGCCTTTTCTACTTGTGGGCCAAATTCAGCCTGTGGTTACAATCGGCCCATTTGTGGCCCGTTAAACCGTTGGGCCGTTTTCATAGCGTCATCAAGTACGGCCGATTAACGATGGCCCGTTATGGTCAGCCCATGAACGGACGATTCCAAATCTAGCCCGTTTACGGCCCATAATGCGGTCTGTTATTGGCCCATGTTTGGTCAATCGATGATACGGCCCGTAGAAGGCCCATTAATGCTACGGCCCGTAGAAGGCACATTGTTTCTACGACCCTTAGAAGGCACATTGTTTCTACGGCCCGTAGGAGGCCCATGGTAACTACAGTAAATATGTAGCCCATGGTTATTGTGGCCTGTTTTAAAAAATAGGTTATTGCGGCCACTAGCAAACCGCGGAAAAAGAACTTCACTGACTACAATCAAACAAATAAACAAGACAACAAGGAAATAAAGAAGCAAGCAATTTACGCTAGGCTATCACGGCTATTATACATATTACATCTGATGACCCACAAGTATAGGGGATCTATCGTAGTCCTTTCGATAAGTAAGAGTGTCGAACCCAACGAGGAGCAGAAGGAAATGATAAGCGGTTTTCAGTAAGGTATTCCTTGCAAGCACTGAAATAATAGGTAACAGATAGTTTTGTGATAAGATAATTTGTAACGAGCAACAAGTAACAAAAGTAAATAAAGTGCAGCAAGGTGGCCTAATCCTTTTTGTAGCAAAGGACAAGCCTGGACAAACTCTTATATAGAGAAAAGCGCTCCCGAGGACACATGGGAACTATCATCAAGCTAGTTTTCATCACGTTCATATGATTCGCGTTCGGTACTTTGATAATTTGATATGTGGGTGGACCGGTGCTTGGGTACTTCCCTTACTTGGACAAGCATACCACTTATGATTAACCCCTATTGCAAGAATCCGCAACTACAAAAGAAGTATTAAGGTAAACCTAACCATAGCATGAAACATGTGGATCCAAATTAGCCCCTTACGAAGCAACGCGTAAACTAGGGTTTAAGCTTTTGTCACTCTAGCAACCCATCATCTACTTATTACTTCCCAATGCCTTCCTCTAGGCCCAAATAATGGTGAAGTGTCATGTAGTCGACGTTCACATAACACCACTAGAGTAGAGACAACATACATCTCATCAAAATATTGAACAAATACCAAATTTACATGACTACTAATAGCAAGACTTCTCCCATGTCCTCAGGAACAAACGTAACTACTCACAAAGCATATTCATGCTCATAATCAGAGGAGTATTAATATGCATATAGGATCTGAACATATTATCTTCCACCAAATAAACCAACTAGCATCAACTACAATGAGTAATCAACAGTACTAGCAACCTACAGGTACCAATCCCAGACTATGAGGCAAGAATTGGATACAAGAGATGAACTAGGGTTTGAGAGGAGATGGTGTTGGTGAAGATGTTGATGGAGATTGCCCTCTCCCGATGAGAGGAGCGTTGGTGATGACGATGTCGATGATTTCCCCCTCCCGGAGGGAAGTGTCCCCGGTAGAACAGCTCTGCCGGAGCCCTAGATTGGTTCCGCCAAGGTTCCGCCTCGTGGCGGCGGAGTCTCATCCCGAAAGCTTGCTTATGATTTTTCTTCGGACGAAAGACTTCATATAGCAGAAGATGGGCACCGGAGGGCCAACAGGGGCCCACGAGGCAGCGCCCCCACCCTCGTGGACAGCCGGTAGCCCCCGACGTGGATTCTTCTTCCAGATTTTTTATTATTTCCAAAATAACTTTCGTGGAGTTTCAGGAATTTTGGAGTTGTGCGTAATAGGTCTCTAATATTTTCTCCTTTTCCAGCCCGTAATTCCAAATTGCCGGCATTCTCCTCCTTATGTAAACCTTGTAAAATAAGAGAGAATAGGCATAAGTATTGTGACATAATGTGTAATAACAACCCATAATGCAATAAATATCGATATAAAAGCATGATGCAAAATGGACGATCAACTCCCCAAGCTTAGACCTCGCTTGTCCTCAAGCGGAAGCCGATAATGATAAATATGTCCACATGTTTAGAGGTAGAGGTGTCGGTAAAATAAAATACGGACATGAGGGCATCATGATTATTCTCATAACAGCAACATATATGGATAATGTCATATGATTTCTTATGCCCAAGTAATAATCTATTCACAATGCAAAGTATGAATCAGAAACTTTATTGAGAGCCAACAAACTATAATCTCAGTCATTGAAGCAGTTGCAATTTATCATAACATCAGAAAGAGTCTATGTCAGAGCTTTCTAGCAAGTCCACATACTCAACTATCATTTAGTCTTTCATAATTGCTAACACTCACGCAATACTTGTGGTTACAGAGTTTTATCCGGACACAGAGAAATATAGGGGCTTATAGTTTCGCCTCCCAACCTTTTACCTCAAGGGTAATGTCAACAATAATAACTCATGCTAACTTACATCCAATTAGATATATATATATCAGAATCTTTCCAACATACTGTGCTTGCCAAAGTATAAAATGTAAAAAGGAAAGGTGAAGATCACCACGACTCTTGCATAAGGTAGAAGATAATAGTAAAAGATAGGCCCTTCGCAGAGGGAAGAAGAGGTTGTCATGCGCTTTCAGGGTTGGATGCACAAAATCTTAATGCGAAAGAACGTCACTTTATATTGCCACTTGTGATATAGACCTTTATTATGCAGTTCGTCGCTTTTATTTCTTCCACATCACAAGATCGTATAAAGCTTATTTCCTCCACACCAATCAATCATACATAATTAGAGGGCAATTTTTATTGCTTGCACCGATGACAACTTACTTGAAGGATCTTACTCAATCCATAGGTAGATATGGTGGACTCTCATGGCAAAACTGGTTTAAGGGTTTTTGGAAGCACAAGTAGTATCTCTACTTGGTGCAAAGAATTTGGCTAGCATGAGGGGGAAAGGCAAGCTCAACATGTTGGATGATCCATGACAATATACTTTATCTCAGATATAAGAAAACATAACCCATTACGCTGTCTTCCTTGTCCAACATCAACTCTTTAGCATGTCATATTTTAATGAGTGCTCCCAATCATAAAAGATGTCCAAGATAGTATATTTATATGTGAAACCTCTCTTTCTTTATTACTTCCTATTAATTGCAACGATGACCAAAGCTATATTTGTCAACTCCCAACAATTTTTAATCATCATACTCTTTCTATGTGAAGTCATTACTCTTAATAAGATCAATATGATCTCTTTATTTCTTTTTATTCTTTTCTCTTTTCTTCTATTCACTCAAGATCTTAGCAAGATAATCAAGCCCTTGACTCAACACTTGTGACGCCCCCGATTTAATCATACACTAATCATGCACGCAAATGTGTACGATCAAGATCAGGGACTCACGGGAAGATATCACAACACAACTCTACAAATAAAATAAGTCATACAAGCATCATAATACAAGCCAGGTGCCTCTAGTGCTCGAATAAAAGTGCTCGATCATAGACTAGTCAGCGGAAGAACCAATATCTGAGTACGTACATAAGTTAAACAAGTTTGCCTTAAGAAGGCTAGCACAAACCGGGATACAGATCGAAGAGGCGTAGGCCTCTGCCTCGATCCTCCTAACTACTCCACGGTCGTCAGTGGCGGGCTGCACGTAGTAGTAGGCACCTCCGGTGTAGTAGTCGCCATCGACGGTGGCGTCGCCTCTGGGCTCCATCGTCTGCAGTTGCAGCAATCGAGTATAGATAGGGGGAAAGGGGAAACAACGCAACCTTGAGTACTCATCCAAAGTACTGCAAGCAAGGAGCTACACTACATATGCATGGATATATGTGTAAAGGGCCATATCAAGGACTGAATCGCAGAATGCCAAAATAAGAGGGGATAGCTAGTCTTATCGAAGACTACGCTTACGTCACCGTCTTGCAACAGTAGAAGAGGGCAAACTGAAGTCCTCCAAGTAACATCACATAGCAATAATCCTACCCGCGATCCCTCCTCATATCCCCTCGAGAGAGAGCGACCACCGGTTATGTATCCGCACTTGGAAGGGTGTGTTTTATCAAGTATCCGGTTCAAGTTGTCATAAGCTCAAGGTACAACTCCAAGTCGTCACATTATCGAAGATCACGGCTATTCGAATAGATTAACTTCCTGCAGGGTGCACCATCTTACCCAGCACGCTTGATCCCATTTGGCGGACACACTTTCTCGGTCATGCCCGGCCGCGGAAGATCAACACGTCGCAGCCCCACCTAGGCACAACAGAGAGGACAGCACGCCGGTCTAAACCTAAGCGCGCAGGGGTCTGGGCCCATCGCCCTGAGCACACCTGCACGTTGCGAGGGCGGACGGAAGCAGACCTAGCCTAGCGAGCGTTCAGTCCAATCCGGCGCGCCCGCTCGCCGACGTCTGAAGTGCTTCGGTGATACCACGACGCCGGATACCCATAACTACTCCCGCGTAGATGGTTAGTGCGTATAAGCTCAGAGCCAACTCAGATCAAATACCAAGATCTCGTTAAGCGTGTTAAGGATCCGCGAACGCCGAACAGGCCAGGCCCACCTCTCTCCTAGGCGGTCTCAACTCGCCTGCCGCCTCCGCCTCAAGGATCCACTCGCGGGTGCTCCACCACCGACCCGACTTTAGTCTCCACATGTATCATGTATAAGTATATAGTATATACCCGTGATCACCTCCCGAGTGATCACGGCCCGATAGTATAGCACGGCAGACGGACAAGAATGTAGGGCCACAGATGAAAGTACTAGCATCCTATACTAAGCATATAGGATTGCAGGTAAGGTAACAACAATAGTAACAAGGACAGGCTATGCAGTAGTATAGGAGTATCTTAAAGCAGTAACATGCTACACTACTCTAATGCAAGCAGTATAGAGAACAGTAGGCGATATCTGGTGATCAAGGGGGGGGCTTTTCTGGTTGCTCTGGCAAGAGAGAGGGGTCGTCAACACCGTAGTCGAACTCGGTGGCATCAGCGCCGGTCTCGGGGTCTACCGGGGAAGAAGAGGGGGGAAGAAACAGTAAATACGGAGCCAACAAAGTATCACAAACATAACGAGGCAACACGCGGTGCTAGGTGTGCCCTAACGCGGTAGTAGGTGATACCGACGGTTGGGAAAACATCCGAAAGTATCCCCCGGTGTTTCGCGTTTTCGGTCAGACGGACCAGAGGGGGGAAAGTTCCATGTTCGATAGGCTAGGGATGTGTGGCGGACGAACGGGCTGCGTATCCGGATTCGTCTCGTCGTTCTGAGCAACTTTCATGTATAAAGTTTTTTCATCGGAGCTACGGTTTATTTTCTATTAATTTTAGAAGATTTAAATCATTTTCAGGATTTATTTAATTATTTATCTCAACATTATCCGTAATAGTGAAAGATGACATCAAGATGACAACATGTCGACGCCAAGAATCAATCGCGCAGCTGATCGAGTCAACGACGATGTGGGTCCCGCATGTCATACACTTTTTAGTTTAAGTAGGGTTTAGCTGATTGATTACTGCTTAATTAAATTAACTAATTGATTAGATTAATTTAAACATGATTAATTAACTTAATTATTTTACTAATTAATTAATTAATGTTTTTATTAATTACATTTTCATTCCCTTTTAATTTTCGTTTTTTTAACAGGGGCATGGGGCCCCGGTGTCATAGACCATAGTGGCCTAGCGGGCGGCAGGTGCGAGCGTCGTGCCGAGGCCACCGAGGTGGGGAGCACTCGAGGCGGTTGCAGGGTGCTCGCCGCAGGAGCGGCGGACGAGGCCAGAGGCGGTCGCGGTGCGATGGCGGTCTTGGGACGGCGGGCACGCGAACGTGACCGAGGGGCAGGCGTCTTGGGCGCGACGAGCGGGACGGCGTGAGGAGCGGAGAAGGAGGAGGAGGGCCTCACAGGGGGTAAGCAGGGTCGGGGCAGCGGGGGTCGAGGTGGTCGACGGGGACGACCGGGCGATGAGGAGGTAGCAGGCCGGCGATGGCGTCCGGCGACGAGGTGACGGCGACGATATCGGGGGTCCGGTGAGGAAGAGGCTGTGGCACGGCGCGAGGGAGAGTGGGGGGGGTCCGTCGCCGCAGTGGCTCGCCCATCATGTAGGGTCGCCGGCGGCGCTGCTCGAGCACGGAGCCAGGGCGGCATCGACGGCAGCGTGGATTGAGCCCCCGATCCATACGGGATCGAGCAGAGGAGGCGGGGAGAGGGGGTCGGCGAGGAGGTCGAGGCCGGCCGGCGACGGGGTCGATCCGTGCGGCGGGGGCGTCGGGCGGGCGGGTCGGCGAAGCGGCACGGGCGACGCCATGGGTCGGCCCCGATCCGTTCTGGATCAGGGGAGAGGGAGAGACGAGGGAGTGACGGGGGAGGAGGGGGTGGTCGACGGGGTCGGGGCGCAGTTGCCCCGATCTGGATCGAGGCCTCGGGTGGGGGGAGGGGGAAGAGAGCGAGGGGAGTGTGGGGAGAGCGATGGGGTGTCGCGCCCTCTCCGGGCGCCTGGAGGGAGGTGGGATCGCTGGGAGTGGGGTGGGGCTCTAGGGTTTCAGGAGTGGGGATAAGGAGGCCCAGTGGGCTCTGGTGGGCCGGTCTGGCCAGTGGGCCGTTCGCCCAGTGATGGGGGGGTTGTTTCCCTTTTTTTATTTATTTTCTATTTTACCTTAAGTCCCCTTTTATTACAGTTCTATAAAAATAAACACTAGCACCTAAATTTGTATTTATAAATATACTACTGCCACCTTAATTCTCAATCGAAAATAAAATAGTCTAATATTTTATAAAATTCAATAGGCATGTATTTAATTGTTTTAACTACTGTTTTAATTATCTTAGAGCCTTCAAACACTTTATCAAAGTTTGGTTTCTCCACCATAATTACCTATGTATTATTTAGTTCACTCCGAACATTTCAGTTTTAAAGTTTGGAAACTTTTGTTGTTTGCCTATGTTTTAAATTTGAATTTGAATCGGGTTCGAATCAACGTGAGTTTAATTACGATGAACGGAGGTGGACGTGGCACCCTTAGCTTGGGATTACCGTAGTCTAATTATCCCAAGGCGTCACAATTCTCCTCCATCGCAAGAAATCTCGTCCCGAGATTTAAGAGGGGAGTAAGGGGGGGAGGTCTAGTTACGAAATTCTAACAGATATTCCCGTCTTGGTTGCTCTTCTCGAAGTGGTCGATCCATTATATTGATGTCTTCATTTTTCTGTTTCAAGTCATCATGGTGAAGTCGTCCTTTCCTTCAGGATCTCCAACGTACTTACGAATAGGTAAGGGCAGCTCGGCTCTGACAGTAATGCTTATGAGGTAAACAATCAGGGTTAACCCATGAATGAGCATAAGAGTATCTCTCGAGTTGAACATATAAAATACATCGAGAGTAATGTATGAAGGTACAATAAGAGGTTCCAAACGGATAGATAGTTTCTCGAGGTCTGAACCGGAGTGAGAAAGGGGTTCAGAGTAGCGAGAGTAAGTATAGCGTCTGATACCAGAATAGAGCACTCGGAAGGTGTTCCGTGAATTAAATACAAGGCCAAGCATGGGGAATAACCATTAGAAACAGGGTCGTACAGGTGAGTCAGGTTTCGATCCTGTGGAACTGTGGGTTAAAAGTAGGAAGGGCGGTGACATCTTGCACGGTCATGATAGCAAGACATGTCAGAGGTTAGCCTATCAGTTATGTGGGCAACAATGTCGATACCAAGGGCGAGGGACGAAGAGAACCGTTTTCCCTTTCGTTGAACGAGGCGGACCATTAGGCAAAGTTCTCGTCCATCGGTGGTTACCGAAATGTCATCAACAAAAGTAACAGGTCTCACTTTGGCGAGTTGTACACCGAGGTGTTTACATAAGAAGTAAATTATTACTGCTTAGGTTATATAGACTACAAGAAAGGTCAAATGCACCAATGGAAAGGAAAATGTGATCATTAGGTTAAACAGAACAATGGAAAGGAAAAATGTGTTTAAACACATATTTCGTGGGTATATCCTTCCCAAGGACAAGCGAGCATGATATCCACGATAGTATATAACGTAGAAAATCCTCTAGGTGAGGGGAGAGAATTTCATGACGTTACCCATACAACGGTGTTTGGATAATTGGGCAAGAAACATTTAGCATTGGGCTTCAATGTTCTTGTTGAAAATCGAGTATCACGTACATGCTTCGAGATAGCATTGACATGGTCTTCGTGTGAAGATCAGACTTTGGAATCACGAAGGATCCATCGAGAATAACTTGTAGAACCAAGATTACCATTCCCTCATGGATGAGTGGATAACCCTGCTGAAAAGGAATCTATAATGATAGGTCCTCCACGGTAGGGGTGCTAGGCATGACATCATGCTACCGGGTCATCAAAGGATCAACATCATAACTCTTGGAAAGTTGTCCCAACCATCATATCGACCGAGATTCAGATCCGATTGGTGTCGAGGATACCTCGGACTTAGGATACCGAGAAGAAAAGGTGCAACGCAAATTGACGAGATGACATTGTAAGATTCTCGGGAAATGAACTACGAAGTGATTTCCGTTAACAAGAGTCCATCATTAACCCAAGGAGAGGACAAGGAGGTGTCACGTGAACTCAACGGCAATTCACCGAGATTCCCAAAAGATGGACTTCCACAATTAAGTGAACAAGGAGATAACATTTGTCAGATCAAATGATATAAGGAAGTATGCTCGAGGAAAACATACACAAGTAAACATTGGTTGAAAGGTGCGCCCGATGGGTTGGGTTGCACGACCAATGTCGTAATGGTGATTCAATAATCGATAGCCTAAGAATGAACCTTCGACCATTAACTTCAAAAAAATAGGGTTGCTAGAAGGAAAGAATCCAAACAACACCGTTCACTTGTTAGAATTAACACGGGGACCAAGAAGGAATGGTGATGGTGAGAAGTATTTCTATGTCAAGAATTCTCAAGAGGTGGAACAAATCTCGTAACATTCTTGACATAAAGGATGGTAATACTCCAAGGTAAAGAAGAACAATTGCTGGGTAGCAAGGAACTCAAGGTATAACACCAAACATGAACAAGCTTGTGTTGGTGGGAAGGCAATAAAGTGGTCGATGATAATACAATTCATCGAGGGCAAGGATGGTATTTCTCATCATGAATTCAATTGATATCCGGGATGAGCTCAGAATGTTTACGATCACGACACCTTTGTCGCGAGAGTTCATGAAGATGTAATCGATCGGCGATGACATCAAGTCAAAGTAATGATGAAGTGAAAGGTTATTGGAACCAAGGGTACGACACAAACTCGAAACCAAGCTTGTTGTTCAAAGGCGAAATGATATGACGATGAGGATCGACGTAAGGTTAGTTCATCGTCGAAAATTGTGCTCCGAGAAGAAGGACCGGGTAGCACAGCTTAAAATCATCACGACAATGATATAGCCAAACAGGCTAGGAATGGCGTGGTCGGGTACAAACTTCGTACTTATAGAAGCTTACTAAAGAGTTGTTGAACCGTGAGTGCGGACTCGGTTCAGTTATCGGTGTCTTTGAGTGTTTAATAACTCGAGCCCGTGAAAAATTGGAATCAGTGGGAAGGTAGCACTTGATGAAGAACTCATAAAAAGTTATGCAGTTCCATGATAATCTCTAGATACCCGGGGGTAATACTCGATGACATATCAAAGTAGAGGTTGGACGGGGGTATTGCTCTACAGAAGACAAGTGCTAAAACTTGCACGAGAAATGGTATTTAAAAGAGAACATGGTCGGAACCACGATTGCAAAAGGCCAGATCCCTGATATAAGATGAACTTATACCAAAGGAATAATTAATTTAAGAGAAGCTTTAATGATAAGATCTACATCGTGTCCATGGGCATGAACACAAGTTCAAGGTCGACTCCCACTTCTCCAATGCATAACCTTTCATTCACTTCTCACGTTCGATGAAGTTGCAGTGTTGAAAATTTTATCTGGCGAAGCACGAGAAGAGTATGATTCGTGAAAACTTTCGGGTTCACACGGTTTAGTGAAGGCATATGTTCAACCCATAGGGGCTTCTTGGAATCATATACCAAAAT
The DNA here is from genome assembly GCA_021605145.1 of Aegilops bicornis. Classification (NCBI taxonomy): domain Eukaryota; kingdom Viridiplantae; phylum Streptophyta; class Magnoliopsida; order Poales; family Poaceae; genus Aegilops; species Aegilops bicornis. Next base: position 227,746,455 of record CM038674.1, on the reverse strand, counting down.
CTTTTAGAAATAATTAACTTTCGAGCTCAAGGCAGCATGGTTGAGAAAGCGAGAGGTTACAATTTACCAAAGGCATTATGTATCAGGGGAAAGGCTCACAAGGTTATTGAATATGAAGGGCGTTGTCAGATAAAATCCAACAAAGGATCTGGTGGTCCACAAGGGATCTGACGTGAGCATCAGTACTCAACTAGAGGAAGAAGAATGCAAGGAGATCAAACTATAGAAACAACTGACTAACTCAATTATCAAATGCAAAGGAATTATGATTCCCAAATCAAGGGGTCAGAAGAAATGCTCTGATTAGGGATGGATAAGTTGAATAGCCTTAGGGTACAATCAACGACACTTGGATTGGTCGAGAACCAATTCCAGTTAAAAGAATGGCAGCTCAGCCGGAAAGGTAATTTATAAGGATCAATGATGATTGCGAGTATCCGCAAACATATTGAGTCAACGGACTCAAAATGATAATGACAAGGAATGTCAATATGACTACGAGACTTATGGGATTAACCATAATGCAAGCAAGCAAGAATTTCAAGAGCCAAAGGCTCTAGAGGATTTTCGGAAGATCGAATAGTATTTTGAAGACTTTTGTGAAACACATGAACAAGCTGAGGGATGAGAGGATACTCGACAAGTGCGAGGATTTATTTGAAGGGGTATTCATGTGGCAAAGAACTGCTAGGCAGTAGGCACAAAGTATTCTCGGAACAATAGAGAAAACTTCGGGGTATCTTGTAATAACAAGATCAATGGGGATGATCGTATGAATGGCAAGTGTAAGTAGTTAACCATACGGATTTATCGGTGGTCGGAATAGCAAAAGTGATGGGCACAAAGTCTCGAGAGAATATCAAAGAGTATCTCCGAAATCTTACAGTGCGATCGGTGATCATCCGGACTGAAGGGCCTCTCCGGTAGAAAGTATTTTCGAGAACCTAAAGTTAGATTTTAGTAAAAATCGTTCAACCCGAATAGAAGAGCGTTAAGAATCCCAGAGTAAAGGTCGAGGAGTAAAAGATCCTAATACCACCCAATGGCGACGCGGGCCCATGGGCCACACAGCCAAGTTAGTAAAAGTTTTGTAAAGTCTAGACTCGACTTCGGCCAAGGAGTGTGGAAGGGGGATTCCTCTGGCAATGGCTCGATACCAACTTGTGACGCCCCGATTTAATCAGACACTAATCATGCACACAAATGTGTACGATCAAGATCGAGGACTCACGGGGAAGATATCACAACACAACTCTACAAATAAAATAAGTCATACAAGCATCATAATACAAGCCGGGGCCTCGAGGGCTCGAATACAAGTGCTCGATCATAGACGAAGTCAGCGGAAGCAACAATATCTGAGTACGTACATAAGTTAAACAAGTTTGCCTTAAGAAGGCTAGCACAAACCGGGATACAGATCGAAGAGGCGCAGAACTCCTGCACAGGATCCTCCTAACTACTCACAGTCGTAAATCGTGGGCTGCCCGTAGTAGTAGGCACCTCCGATTAATAGTAGTCGCCATCGACGGTGGCGTCTGCTCCAGGCTCCATCGTCTGCAGTTGCAGCAATCGAGTATAGATAGGGGGAAAGGGGAAACAACGCAACCGTGAGTACTCATCCAAAGTACTGCAAGCAAGGAGCTACACTACATATGCATGGATATATGTGTAAAGGGCCATATCGATTGGACTGAATCGCAGAATGCCGTAATAAGAGGGGATAGCTAGTCTTATCGAAGACTACGCTTCGTCACCTGTCTTGCAACAGGTAGAAGAGGGCAAATCAAGTCCTCCAAGTAACATCACATAGCAATAATCCTACCCGCGATCCCTCCTCATATCCCTAAGAGAGAGCGACCACCGTTGTATCCGCACTTGGAAGGGTGTGTTTTATCAAGTATCCGGTTCTAGTTGTCATAAGCTCAAGGTACAACTCCAAGTCGCCCTGTTACCGAAGATCACGGCTATTCGAATAGATTAACTTCACTGCAGGGTGCACCATCTTACCCAAAGACGCTTGATCCCATTTGGCTAGACACACTTTCTCAGGTCATGCCCGCCGCGGAAGATCAACACGTCAGCAGCCCCACCTAGGCACAACAGAGAGGCTAGCACGCCGGTCTAAACCTAAGCGCCAGCAGGGTCTGGGCCCATCGCCTGGCACACCAAGACGCTATGTAGGGAGGCCGAAGCACTTAGCTTAGCAGCGTTCTAGTCCAATCCAGCGCCGCCTGTCACGACGTCTCAAGTGCTTGGCCGATACCACGACGCCAGATACCCATAACTACTCCCGTAGATGGTTAGTGCGTATAAGCTCAGAGCCAACTCAGATCAAATACCAAGATCTCGTTAAGCGTGTTAAGTATCCATGAGCGCCCGAGCAGGCCAGGCCCACCTCTCTCCTAGGCGGTCTCAACTCGCCTGCCGCCTCCGCCTCAAGGATCCACTCGCGGGTGCTCCACCAGCCGACCCGACTTTAGTCTCCACATGTATCATGTATATAGTATATAGTATATACCCGTGATCACCTCCCGAGTGATCACGAACCGATAGTATAGCACGGCAGACGGACAAGAATGTAGGGCCACAGATGAAAGTACTAGAATCCTATACTAAGCATATAGGATTGCAGGTAAAGGTAACAACAGTAGTATAGGAGTATCTGAAAGCAGTAACATGCTACACTACTCTAATGCAAGCAGTATAGAGAAGAGTAGGCGATATCTGGTGATCAAGGGGGGGGCTTGCCTGGTTGCTCTGGCAAGAGAGAGGGGTCGTCAACACCGTAGTCGAACTCGGTGGCATCGGCCATCTCGGGGTCTCTAGGGAAGAAGAGGGGGAAGAAAGCTTGATAAATCTGAGCCAACAAAGTATCACAAACATAACGAGGCAACACGCGGTGCTAGGTGTGCCCTAACGCGGTAGTAGGTGATACCGACGAAGGGGGAAAACATCCGGGAAAGTATCCCCGGTGTTTCGCGTTTTCGGTCAGACGGACCAGAGGGGGGAAAGTTCCATGTTCGATAGGCTAGGGATGTGTGGCGGACGAACGGGCTGCGAATCCGGATTCGTCTCGTCGTTCTGAGCAACTTTCATGTATAAAGTTTTTTCATCGGAGCTACGGTTTATTTTCTATTAATTTTAGAAGATTTAAATCATTTTCAGGATTTATTAATTATTTATCTCAACATTATCCAGAATAGTGAAAGATGACATCAGCATGACAACATGCTAATGTCAGCTGTCAACTGCGCAGTTGACTGAGTCAACGACGTGTGGGTCCCGCATGTCATACACTTTTTAGTTTGGTTTAGCTGATTGATTACTGCTTAATTAAATTAACTAATTGATTAGATTAATTTAAACATGTTTAGTTAACTTAATTATTTTACTAATTAATTAATTAATTAATTAATGTTTTTATTAATTACATTTTCATTCCCTTTTAATTTTTGTTTTTTTTAACACGGGCATGGGGCCCCGGTGTCATAGACCATAGTGGCCTAGCGGACGACGGGTGCGGGCGTGCGTGCCCGAGGCCACCAGGGGTGGGGAGCACTCGGGCGGTCAGGCGCAGCCACCAGGGAGCGGGCGGACGAGGCTGAGGTTAGGCGGTCGCGTGCGATGGCAGTCTTGGGACGGCGGCACGGCGAACGTGACGTGGACGACGAGACGTGCGGGCGCGACGAGCGGGACGGCGTGAGGAGCGGAGAAGGAGGAGGAGGGCCTCACAGGGGGTAAGCAGGGTCGGGGCAGCGGGGGTCGAGGGGGTCGACGGGGACGACCGGGCGACGGGGAGGTAGCAGGCCGGCGATGGCGTCCGGCGACGAGGTGACGGCGACGATATCGGGGTCCGGTGAGGAAGAGGCCGTGGCACGGCGCGAGGGAGAGAGGGGGGGGTCCGTCGCCGGCAGGTGGCTCATCCACCATGTAGGGTCGCCGGGCGGCGCTGAGGCTCGAGCACGGAGCCAGGGCGGCGTCGGCGGCAGCGCGGATCGAGCCCCCGATCCATACGGGATCGAGCAGAGGAGGGGCGGGGGAGAGGTGGTCGGCGAGGAGGTCGAGGACGGCCGGCGACGGGGTCGATCCGTGCGGCGGGTCGTCGGGCGGGGCGGGTCGGGCGGCGGCACCGGCATCGATCATGGTCGGCCCCGATCCGTTCTGGATCGGGGAGAGGGAGACGAGGGAGTGACGGGAAGGGGGTTGGTCGGCAGTGGTCGGGCGCAGCTTGCCCGATCTGGATCGAGGCCTCGGGTGGGGAAGAGAGCGAGGGAGTGTGGGGAGAGCGATGGGGTCGCGCGCCTCTCCGGCGCTGGAGGGAGGTGGGATCGTGGGAAGTGGGGTGGGGCTCTAGGGTTTCGGGGAGTGGGGGGTAAGGAGGCCATTTGGGCACAGTGGGCGGACGGTCTGGTGACCAATTTGGGCCGTTCGACCCAACGATGGGGGGGTTGTTTCCCTTTTTTTTCTATTTTACCTTAAGTCCCCTTTTATTACAGTTCTATAAAAATAAACACTAGCACCTAAATTTGTATTTATAAATATACTACTGCCACCTTAATTCTCAATCGAAAATAAAATAGTCTAATATTTTATAAAATTCAATAGGCATGTATTTAATTGTTTTAACTACTGTTTCAATTATCTTAGAGCCTTCAAACACTTTATCAAAGTTTGGTTTCTCCACCATAATTACCTATGTATTATTTAGTTCACTCCGAACATTTCAGTTTTAAAGTTTGGAAACTTTTGTTGTTTGCCTATGTTTTAAATTTGAATTTGAATCGGGTTCGAATCAACGTGAGTTTAATTACAGTAACGGAGGTGACGTGGCACCCTTAGCTTGGGATTACTGTAGTCTAATTATCCGGGCGTCACAACACTAATCTTTATTATATAGCTCACGGACTCGATTACATAAAGGGATCATCAAGCAAAACTTAAAACTAGATCATACCAAAACTTTATTCTACTAGATTAAGATACTACTAAAAGGATCGAACTAAGAAAAACGGTAAAGATAGGAGTGTGACGGTGATACGATACCGGGGCACCTCCCCCAAGCTTGGCAGTTGCCAAGGGGAGTGCCCGTACCCATGTGATTATGTCTCTTTCTTTGGAGGTGTTGGTGAAGAAGATGATGGTTTAGTTGATGGCGTAGGCTTCTTCCTTAATTTGCGCTTGAGGACAGAATTTTGATCCCTCAAGTCCTCAATCTCCTGCTCCACGCTTAGTATCTTTTTGCATAGTTCCTGCTTGTTTTCCTGCAAGAGACAAAAAGGGATAAACTCGATCTTAAGTTTCTTTGCTCTATCAGGGAGGCTTGACTTTTTGAACTCCACATGCATTTCCCCAGGTTGAGGTAATGGGACTTCATCTTCATCTGAGCTCGTCTCCTCCTTTCTCTTGGGTTCATAGTCCTCTTCTTCTTCCGTAGTCCAACCACAATTCTCCACATCTCCATAGACCTTAGGATCTGCAAGGTAATCAGCCACATAGCTTTCTCCTTCCGAATCCTGGGATGACATGTTGCTCTAATCTGCAGCAGGACAGCTTGAAACGAAAACAGAGGAAATTTGCGTGATACATGAGTCAAAACCTTCGGGAGATTATATAATGAATTTTTACTGACCAAAATAAGTGCAAGAAAACGGAGTCCGGAGAGCGCACGAGGTGCCCATGAGGCAGGGGGGCGCGCCCTCCACCCTCGTGGAGGCCTCGTGTCCTTCCCGGACTGCTTCTTATTTTTCTATTTTTCTAAATATTCCAAAACGAAGAAAAATTGCCTTTAGAACTGTTTTGGAGTCGGTTTACTTACCGTAGCACATACCTATTCCTTTTCAGAGTCTGAAACGTTCCGGAAAGTGTCTCTTATGTATTCGTCCGGGGTTACGATTTCAATAACATTGGTTTCAACATTTATGGGATTACGTGAGATATAATGTTTGATTCTTTGACCGTTCACCACCTTCGGATTTGTGCCTTTGAAGTTGTTGATTTTTATGGCACCGGAACGATAGACCTCCTCGATAACGTAAGGACCTTCCCATTTAGAGAGAAGTTTTCCTGCAAAAAATCTTAAACGAGAGTTGTATAACAATACATAATCACCTACATTAAACTCACACTTTTGTATTCTTTTGTCATGCCATCTTTTAAATTTTTCTTTAAACAACTTGGCATTTTCATAGGCTTGGGTTCTCCATTCATCAAGTGAGCTAATGTCAAATAACCTTTTCTCACCGGCAAGTTTGAAATCATAGTTGAGCTCTTTAATAGCCCAATATGCCTTATGTTCTAGTTCGAGAGGTAACTGACATGCTTTTCCATAAACCATTTTATACGGAGACATTCCAATAGGATCTTTATATGCAGTTCTATAGGCCCATAATGCATCATCAAGTTTCTTGGACCAATTCTTTCTAGATCTATTAACAATCTTTTGCAAAATTATTTTGAGCTCTCTATTACTCAATTCTACTTGACCACTAGACTGTGGGTGATAAGGAGATGCAATTCTATGATTAACATCATACTTAGCAAGCTTTCAACGGAAACCACCATGAATAAAATGTGAACCACCATCAGTCATTAAATATCTAGGGACTCCAAACCTCGGAAAAATAACTTCTTTAAGCATCTTAATAGAGGTGTTATGATCAGCACTACTAGTTGGAATAGCTTCTACCCACTTAGTAACGTAATCAACAAAGAACTAAAATATGTGTATATCCATTAGAGGCAGGAAAAGGTCCCATATAATCAAAGCCACAAACATCAAATGTTTCAATAACAAGTTTGTAGTTCTTAGGCATTTCTTGATGTCTACTAATATTACAAATTCTTTGACATTCATCACAAGAAAGGACAAACTTACGTGCATCCTTGAAGAGAGTAGGCCAATAAAAACCGGATTGTAATAGCTTATGTGCAGTTTTGTCTCCAGCGTGGTGTCCTCCGTAAGCCTTGGAGTGACACTTGCGTAGGATCTGTTCCTGTTCATGCTCAGGTACACAACGTCTAATAACACCATCTACTCCTTCTTTATAAAGATGTGGGTCATCCCAAAAGTAATGTCTCAAATCATAGAAAAACTTTTTCTTCTGCTAGTATGTGAAACTAGGTGGTATAAATTTAGCAACAATATAATTAGAATAATCAGCATACCATTGAGCAGCACGAGAAGCATTTATGACATTTAATTGTTCATTAGTAAAGCTATCATCAATAGGTAGTGGGTCATCAAGAACATTTTCTAACCTAGAAAAGTTATGCATAGCAGGGGTTCTCAGCTCCCTTTCTATCAATAATATGCAAATCAAATTCTTGTAGCAAGAGAGCCCATCTAATAAGTCTAGGTTTAGCATCTTTCTTTTCCATAAGATATTTAATAGCAGCATGATCTGTGTGAATAGTTACTTTAGAATCAACAATATAAGGTCTGAACTTATCACAAGCAAATACAACTGCTAAGAATTCTTTTTCAGTAGTAGCATAATTTCTCCGGGCATTGTCTAGAGTTTTACTAGCATATTGAATAACATTTAGTTTCTTATCAACTCTTTTCCCTAGAACAGCACCCTACTGATAATCGCTAGCATCACACATAATTTCAAAGGGTAAATTCCAATCAGGTGGCTGAACAATAGGTGCAGAGATCAATGCTTTCTTAAGTATTTCAAATGCTTCTACACAATCATCATCGAATAAAAATGGTATATCTTTTTGTAATAAATTAGTCAGAGGCCGAGAAATTTTTGAGCAGTCCTTAATGAACCTCCTATAAAATCCAGCGTGACCAAGGAAACTTCTTATACCTTTGATGTCCTTGGGACATGGCATCTTTTCAATAGCATCAACCTTGGCTTTATCAACCTCAATACCTCTTTCAGAAACTTTATGCCCCAAGACAATACCTTCATTAACCATAAAGTGGCACTTCTATCCCAGTTCAAGACAAGGTTAGTTTCTTCACATCTCTGCAAAACTCGATCAAGGTTGCTCAAGCAATCATCAAAAGAGGATCCATAAACGGAGAAATCATCCATGAAAACCTCACATATCTTTTCACAAAAGTCAGAAAATATAGCCATCATGCATCTTTGGAAGGTAGCAGGTGCATTACATAAACCAAAAGCCATACGTCTATAAGCAAAAGTACTGAAAGGGCAAGTAAAAGTGGTCTTTGATTGATCATCGGCTGACACAGGTATTTGAGAGAAACCAGAATAACCATCTAGAAAGCAAAAATGTGTATGTTTGGATAATCTTTCTAGCATTTGATCAATAAAAGGTAAGGGGTAATGATCCTTTAGTAGCTTTATTTAATTTGCAGAAACCAATTACCATCCTATAACCTATAATAATTCTTTATGGATCAATTCATCTTTATCATTAGGAACGACGATAATACCTCCCTTCTTAGGGACACAATGGACAGGACTTACCCTTGACTATCAAAGAACGGATAAATTATACCTGCCTCAAGGAGCTTTAGTATTTCCTTTCTTACCACTTCTTTCATCTTAGGATTCAGCCATCATTGGTGATCACGAACTAGTTTGGCATCTTTCTCCGAATTTATTTTGTGTTGGCATAAAGTGGGGCTAATGCCCTTAAGATCATCAAGAGTATATCCAATAGCAGCGCGGTGCTTCTTCAGAGTTTTCAATAATCTCTCTTCTTCATGCTCTGAAAGGTTAGCACTAATAATAACAGGATATATCTTTTTCTCATCAAGATAAGCATATTTAAGGGTATCAGGTAATGGTTTGAGCTCAAACACGGGATCACCCTTGGGTGGAGGAGGATCCCCTAGGATTTCAACAGGCAAATTGTGTTTCAGGATGGGTTCCTGTTCAAATAATACTTCATCTATTTCCCTTCTTTCATTCATAAACATATCATTTTCATGGTCTAGCAAATATTGTTCTAAAGGATCACTAGGAGGCACAACAATAGAAGCAAGACCAATAATTTCATCTTTACTAGGCAATTCCTCTTCACGGTGTTGTCTATGAAATTTAGAGAAATTAAACTCATGAGACATATCACCCAAACCAATAGTAACAACATCCTTTTCACAATCTATCTTAGCATTAACAGTGTTCAAGAAGGGTCTACCAAATATAATGGGACAAAAGCTATCTTGTGAAGAACCAAGAACAAGAAAATCAGCAGGATATTCAGTTTTCCCACACAAGACTTCAACATCTCTAACAGACATCAATATCTTCTAACTCAACAGGTGCAATATCATGCATAATTTCTTTGTATAAGTCAATAGGTATTGCACTAGCACTAGCACCCATGTCACACAAGCCATGATAACAATGATCTCCTATTTTAACAGAAATGACAGGCATGCCTACCACAGGTCTATGTTTAACTTTAGCACAAGGTTTAGCAATTCTAGCAGTTTCATCGCAGAAATGAATAACATGCCCATCAATATTATCAGACAAAAGATATTTAACAATAGCAATATTAGGTTCAACTTTAACGTGCTCAGGAGGTGTATAAGTTCTAATATTGCTTTTACGAACCACAGTTGAAGCTTTATCATGATCCTTTATCCTAACAGGGAAAGGTGGTTTCTCGACATAAGCAGTAGGAACAATAGGATCATTATAAGTGATAGTCTTTTCTTCAACTTTAATAGGTGCAGCTACTTTTACTTCTATGGGAGGGTGATATTTAAAACACTTCTCCTTAGGGAGATCAACATGAGTAGCAAAGGATTCACAAAAGGAAGCTACTATCTCAGAGTCAAGTCCATATTTAGTGCTAAATTTACGGAAAACATCGGTATCCATAAAAGTTTTAACACAATCAAACTTAGGTGTCATACCTGACTCCTTACCTTCGTCGAGGACCCAATCTTCAGATTTGCATTTAATTCTTTCCAATAAATCCCATTTGAATTCAATAGTCTTCATCATAAAAGAGCCAGCACAAGAAGTATCGAGCATGGTGCGATTGTTATCAGAAAGCCGAGCATAAATTTTTTGAATAATTATTTCTCTTGGGAGCTCATGATTGGAGCATGAATATAACATTGATTTAAGCCTCCCCCAACCTTGAGCGATGCTTTCTCCTTCGCGAGGCCAAAAATTATATATATAATTGCAATCATGATGAACAAGATGCATAGGATAAAACTTCTGATGAAATTCCAATTTCAATCGTTCGTAGTTCCATGATCCCATATCATCACATAGCCGATACCATGTCAATGCATCTCCCTTAAAATATAAAGGGAAGACCTTCTTCTTAATAACATCATCGGGTATACCTGCAAGCTTAAATAATCCACAAACTTCATCCACATAGATTAGGTGCTCATCAGGATGCATTGTTCCATCTCCTGTAAAAGGATTAGCTAGCAGTTTTTCCAACATACCCGAAGGAATTTCTAAGTAGACATTTTCATTTTCAGTAGGTTCAGTAGGATGAGGAGCAACTCTTTTCTCTACTGGTCGGGGTGAAGATACCCCGAACAAGCCCCTCAGAGGATTACTTTCCATAGTGATAAGTGACAGTAAATTTCAGCACACTATATAAATTTTTCCTTACCAAATTCCACCTAACAAAGGTGCTTCACTCCCCGGCAACGGCGCCAGAAAAGAGTCTTGATGACCCACAAGTATAGGGGATCTATCGTATTCATTTCGATAAGAAAGAGTGTCGAACCCAACGAGGAGCGAAGGAAATGATAAGCGGTTTTCGATAAGGTATTCTCTGCAAACACCGAAATAATAGGTAACGAGATAGTTTTGTGATAAGATAATTTGTAACGAGCAACAAGTAACAAAAGTAAATAAAGTGCAGCAAGGTGGCCCAATCCTTTTTGTAGCAAAGGACAAGCCTGGACAAACTCTTATATAGAGAAAAGCGCCCCCGAGGACACATGGGAATTATCGTCAACCTAGTTTTCATCACGTTCATATGATTCGCGTTCGGTACTTTGATAATTTGATATGTGGGTGGACCGGTGCTTGGGTGCTGCCCTTACTTGGACAAGCATCCCACTTATGATTAACCCCTATTGCAAGCATCCGCAACTACAAAAGAAGTGTTAAGGTAAACCTAACCATAGCATGAAACATGTGGATCCAAATCAGCCCCTTACGAAGCAACGCATAAACTAGGGTTTAAGTTTCTGTCACTCTAGCAACCCATCATCTACTTATTACTTCCCAATGCCTTCGTCTAGGCCCAAATAATGGTGAAGTTTCATGTAGTCGACATTCACATAACACCACTAGAGGAGAGACAACATACATTTCATCAAAATATCGAACGAATACCAAATTCACATGACTACTAATAGCAAGACTTCTCTCATGTCCTCAGGAACAAATGTAACTACTCACAAAGCATATTCATGTTCATAATCAGAGGAGTATTAATATGCATATAGGATCTGAACATATGATCTTCCACCAAATAAACCAACTAGCATCAACTACAAGGAGTAATCAACACTACTAGCAACCTACGGGTACCAATCCCAGACTATGAGGCAAGAATTGGATACAAGAGATGAACTAGGGTTTGAGAGGAGATGGTGCTGGTGAAGATGTTGATGGAGATTGCCCTCTCCCGATGAGAGGAGCGTTGGTGATGACGATGGCGATGATTTCCCCCTCCCGGAAGGAAGAGTCCCCAGCAGAACAGCTCTGCCGGAGCCCTAGATTTGTTCCGCCAAGGTTCCGCCTCGTGGCGGTGGAGTCTCATCCCGAAAGCTTGCTTATGATTTTTCTTCGGACGAAAGACTTCATATAGCAGAAGCTGGGCACCGGAGGGCCAACAGGGGGCCCACGAGGCAGGGGCGCGCCCAGGGGGGTAGGGCGCGCCCCCCACCCTCGTGGACAGGTGGTAGCCCCCTAACGTGGATTCTTCTTCCAGTATCTTTTATTATTTCTAAAAATAACTTTCATGGAGTTTCAGGACTTTTGGAGTTGTGCAGAACAGGTCTCTAATATTTGCTCCTTTTCCAGCCCAGAATTCCAGTTGCAGGCATTCTCCCTCCTTATGTAAACCTTGTAAAATAAGAGAGAATAGGCATAAGTATTGTGACATAATGTGTAATAACAGCCCATAATGCAATAAATATCGATATAAAAGCATGATTCAAAATGGACGTATCAACATCCACTGGGCATCAAAATTCGCCACCAGTGCAAATATAGGGAACAAAGCCGCATATCATATACACTGGTTGTCAAAGTTGGCAACCAGTGCAAATAAACGCCGCAGCAAAACAAGTCCAGAACTGAAACCACTTCAGAAAATCTCAAGAAACCACTTCAGACTCCTGCCTGCATCTACTACTATTACTCCACACATCGACCGCTATCCAGCATGCAACTAGAGTATTAAGTTCATAAGAACGCAGTAACGCCTTAAGTAAGATGACATGATGTAGAGGGATAAACTCAAGCAATATGATGAAAATGCCATCTTTTTATCCTTGATGGAAACAATACAATACGTGCCTCGCTAGCCCTACTATGTCACGAGGTGAGGACACCGCAAGATTGCACCCAAAACTAAGCACATCTCCCATTGCAAAAAATACCAATCTAGTTGGCCAAACCAAACCGATAATTCGAAGATAAATACAAAGATATTTGATCATGCATAAAAGAGTTCAGAAAAGACTCAAATAATATTCATAGATAATCTGATAATATATCCATAATTCATCGGATCTCGACAAACACACTGCAACTTCTTGAGCTTGCGTTGGTTTTTCCCTTGAAGAGGAAAGGGTGATGTAGTGATACGTCTCCAATGTACCTATAATTTTTTATTGTTCCATGTTGTTATATTATCATTCTTGGATGTTTTACAATCAATTTATGGTCATTTTATATCACTTTTGGTACTAACCTATTGACATAGTGCCAAGTGTCAGTTGTTGTTTTCTGCATGTTTTTACATCGCAGGAAAGCAATGCCAAATGGAGTCCAAATGCAGCGAAACTTTTGTGGATTTTTTTGGACCAGAAGACATCCAATGGGCCAGAGAAGCACCTAGGGGGTGCTCCGAGGGGAGCACAACTCACCAGGACGCCCAGGTGGATTGTGCCCACCTCTGGTGCCTCCCGAACTGACTCTTTGCTCTATAAATACCCCAATATTCCAAAAAACCTAGGGGAGTCAACGAAAATCAATTCCAGTCGCCGCAAGTTCCAGAAACACTAGATCCAATCTAGACACCATCACAGAGTGGTGCATCATGTCCATTGTTGCCTCTCCGATGATGCGTGAGTAGTTCTTTGTAGACCTACAGGTCCTTAGTTAGTAGCTAGATGGATTCCTCTCTCTCTTTTGGTTCTCAATACAATGGTCTCTTGGAGATCCATATGATGTAACTCTTTTTGCGGTGTGTTTGTTGGGATCCGATGAACTTTGACTTTATGATCAGATCTATCTTTTTATACATGAAAGTTATTTGAGTCTTATGCATGATTGCTTATAGCCTCATATTTCTTCTCCGATATTTGGGTTTTGTTTTGCCAACTTGATCTATTTATGTTGCAATGGTAAGAGGTGCTTTGTGATGGGTTCGATCTTACGGTGCTTGATCCTAGTGATAGAAGGAGAACCTACACGTATGTATCGTTGCTATTAAGGATAACAAGATGAGGTCTATTTCTACATAAATATATCTTGTCTACATCATGTCATCGTTCTTATTGCATTACTCTGTTTCTCCATGAACTTAATACACTAGATGCATGCTAGATAGCGGTCGATGTGTGGAGTAATAGTAATAGATGCACGCAGGAGTCGGTCTATTAATCTTGGACGTGATGCCTATATAATGATAATTGCGTGCATATCGTCATTATTATTTGAAGTTCTATCAATTGCCCAACAGTAATTCGTTTACCCACCGTTTCCTATTTTTCTCGAGAGAAGCGAAATCTACGGCCCCCGGATCTCTTCTTTATTATATTTTTCTTTGTGATCTATTTTATTTTCTTTTATTTTTAGATCTATTAAACCAAAAATACAAAAATACTTTGCTGCACTTTATCTTATTTGTGATCCAATTATCCAATCTATAACAACTTTCTCCTGTCCACGTGCCAATTTCTGGCCCCGTTACCCTAAAGGGATTGACAACCCCTTTAACACGTCGGGTTGCGAGTATTTGTTATTTGTGTGTAGGTGTTGTTTACATAGTGATGCTTGGTTGTCCTACTGGTTCGATAACCTTGGTCTCATCACTGAGGGAAACACCTACCATTGTTGTGCTGCATCATCCCTTCCTCTTTGGGGAAATACCGACGTAGTTCTAGCCGACATCAAAAGGAATTTCTGGCACCGTTGCCGGGGAGACATCATCAACATCTACCAGGTTCCTAATCACAAATCTCATCTCCTCGCAATTTACGTTATTTTCCATTTTCCTCTCGTTTTCCTCTCCCCCACTTCACAAAAATTTGTCGTTTTATTCGCCCTCTTTTTCGTTCACCGTTTTCTTGTCGGATCTGTTTTTGAGTGCAATCTTGTTGCGTAGTCACAATGACTCAAGAGAACACCAAGTTGTGTGATTTCTCAAATACCAACAACAATTATTTTCTTAGCACTCCGATTGCTCCTCCCGCCACTAGTGCGGAGACTTGTGATATTAAAACCGCTTTGCTGAATCTTTTTATGAAAGATCATTTTTCTGGTACTCCTAATGAGGATGTCGCGTCCCATCTTAATACATTCCTGGAATTATTTTATATGCAAAAGAAAAAAAATATGTGAACAATGATGTTGTGAAGTTGAAATTATTTCTGTTTTCTTTGCGAGATCATGCAAAAAATTGGTTTTCTTCTTTGCCTCACAATAGTATCAATTCTTGGAATAAGTGCAAAGATGCTTTTATCACTAAGTATATTCCGCCCGCGAAAATTATTTCCCTCAGAACCCAGATGATGAATTTCAACCAACTTGAACATGAGCATGTTGCACAATCTTGGGAAAGGATGAAAATGATGCTAAGGAATTTCCCAACTCATGGGTTAAATCTTTGGATGATAATACAATTTTTTTATGCGGGGTTGAATTTTTTCTCGTAATATTTTAGATTCCGTCGCAGGTGGTACTTTTATGGAAATTACTTTGGGTGAAGCCACCAAATTACTTGATAATATTATGGCTAATTATTCTCAATGGCATACCAAAAGAGGTCCTACTAGTGAAAAGGTTAATTCGGTTGAAGAAATTTCTTCTTTGAGTGAAAATTTTGATGCTCTTATGAAATTGGTTGCTAGTAAAAGTGCTCCTATTGATTTTAATGATGTGCCTTTGTCTACTTTGATTGAGAAAAATAGTGATGTCGTAGATGTGAATTTTATTTTGCGAAACAATTTCAATAACAATGCTTATAGAGGTAATTTTAACCCTAGGCCTTTTCCTAGTAATTCCTTTAATAATTATGGTAATTACTATGGTAATCCTTCTTACAATAATAATAGGAACACCTATGATCTTGAGAATAATATTAAAGAATTTATCAATACTCAAAAGGTTTTCAACACTACAATGGAAGAAAAGTTGAATAAGATTGATGATTTGTCTAGAAGTGTTGATAGAATTTCTCATGATGTGGAAAATCTCAAGATGAAAATTTGCGTGCCTAAGGTAGAGGAATCACTTAAAGCTCTTTATGTTTCTATGGATGAAAGTAAGAAAAGAACCGTTATGCTTAGAGCTAGAAGAGAATATTTAGAAAAGGCGTTTTCTAGTGATTGCTTTCATAACAGTGATGAAGATCTTAAAATGATTGGTGTCTCTTCTATTGATTCTTTGTTTAGTAAAATTAAGATTGATGAAAAATGGACTGTAAAAGAGTCAACTTTAGCTAGAAGGCATCCCGATAATTCGGAGGGTGAAATCTTGTTGAGAAAATTGATAAAGGTGGGTTTGAAGAGGTCAAGACTTTAACTAGTGATGTGCCCACTCTTTTGTATTACAAAGACTTTGATTATGATAGTTTCTCTTTGATTGATTGTACTACTTTGTTGCAATCCATGATAAATTCACCCCATGCTTATGAACAAAATAAAGCTTTTACTAAACATATTGTTGATGCTATGATGAAAGCTTTAGAAGAAAAGTTGGAATTAGAAGCTTCAATCCCTAGAAAATTACATGATGAACGGGAACCTACTATCAAAGTCAAGATTAAAAATTATGAGTGTTTTTCTTTATGTGACTTGGGTGCTAGTGTTTCTATAATTCTGAAATCTCTTTGTGATGTGCTTGGTCTTACCGATATTGAAGAGTGTCTTTAAATTTGCACTTGGCGGATTCTACTATTAAAAAGCCTATGGGAATAATTAATGATGTTCTTATTCTTGCAAATAGGAGTTATGTGCCCATAGATTTTATTGTTCTTGATATTAATTGCAATCCGTCTTGTCCAATTATTCTTGGTAGATTGTTTTTACGTACTACTGGTGTCGTGATTGATATGAAAGAAGGCAATATTAAATTTCAATTTCCACTAAGGAAGGGTACGGAACACTTCCCTAGAACAAGAATTAGGCCACCATATGAATCCATCATGAGGGCATCTTATGGATCTAGAAACAAAGATGACAATACTTAGATCATTTGCTTTATGCCTAGCTAGGGGCATAAAATGATAGCGCTTGTTGGGAGGCAACCCAATGAATAAAATTTATTTTTTCTTTTTGCTTTCTGTTCTTGAGTGTTCGCACAATTATGCTACTATTATGATTGTGTTTTTTGTGTTTTAGTTAGTGTTTGTGCCAAGCAAAGCCTTTAGGATCATGTTGGGTGATAGTTGATTTGATCTTGCTGAAAAATAGAAACTTTTGCGCTCACGAAAATAATTCTCATTTTTAGCAGAAGAGTGGTAAAATACCAATTCCTTTTGAAGACGATTAATATACAATTTTTCACGTGGTCCTAATTTTTCAGAATTTTTGGAGTTTCATAAGTATTCGAAATATCCAGATTGCTACAGACTATTCTGTTTTTGACAGATTCTGTTTTCTTTGCGTTGTGTGCTTGTTTTGATGATTCTATGGTTTTCTTTGATGAGTTTTTTCCATAGAAAAGTTGGAATACAGTAGATATAATGCAAGAATAAAATATGAATTGGTTTTCTATAGTACTTATAGTAGTGATTTGTTTTCTTATACTAACAGATCTTACGAAGGTTTTGTTGAGTTTTGTGTGATTGAAGTTTTCAAGTTTTGGGTGATGTTACGATGGATGAAGGAATAAGGAGTAAGAATAGCCTAAGTTTGGGGATTCCCATGGCATCCCAAGATATTATCCAAAGAGAAGGAAGCAACTAAGCTTGGGGATGCCCGAGTGGCATCCCTCTTTCTTCTAACGACCATTGGTATTTTACTCGGAACTATATTTTTATTCGTCGCATACTATGAGTTTTGCTTGGAGCGTCTTGTATGATATGAGTCTTTGCTTGTTCTTCCTTTTGTTTTGAGTCATGAATCCTTGCTGGACACACCTATTTAAGAGAGCCAAAATTATGCCATGACTTGTTAGAATTGCTCTCTATGCTTCAATTAAATATTTATGAGCTATGGAATTGCTCTAGTGCTTCACTTATATCTTTTTGAGCACGGTGTGCTTTACAATTTTTGAAGAAATGCTCTCATGCTTCACTTAGATTTATTTGAGAGTTAGTAATTTTTTTAAGAAATTCTCTCTTGCTTCACTTAAATTAATTTGAGAGAAAGAAATATTATGCTCATGATCTTCACTTATATTTTTTTGAGCTTATTAAAAGCAACACAAGAAAATTAGTCCCAAAGTGATAGATATCCAAGAAGGATATAATAAAAACTTTCATGAAGATCGTTGGACAAAATAAACTTGATTCCTTGTAATAGTTTTGAGATATGATGATGTGATATGTGAGTCATGTTAGTGAGTAATTATGCTTTAGTAAGAATATTGGTGTTAAGGTTTGTGATTCCCTATGCAAGCACGAAAGTCAATAGTTATGCAATGAAATTATATCCTATTTCTGGTGCATTATTCGGTGTTAATTATGCTTAATGCTCGCTTATGATATTTTTCGTTTCTTGGTTGGTCGCTTCTCAATCTTTTGCCAGCCTTCATTTTGCACTAAGTATGATCTCTACTTGTGCATCCAAAATCCTTTAAACCAGTTTTGCCATATGAGTCCACTATACCTGGCTATATGATGTATTATTTTGCCGTTCTAAGCAAATTTGTATGTGCCATCTCTAATTTTCAAAATAAACTTCTCTTTTGTGTGTTCAGACGTCATGAAATGTGAGGGTGGCTAATATTTACCATGATAGAAGTGTTATTCTCACGATGAGTGTTTATTCACTTGTCATTGCACGAGAGTAAGGCAAAGGTATTAGGGATGCCCAGTCCGAAATGAAAGATGAATTACTTTATGTTGTCAAATAATAAATTCCTTGGAAAGGTATGGAGGGCACCCGTGGATACGGTTAGCCATGGAAAGTGAAAGTATGGTGGAAAAAGGAATAAACTTTATTTTCTGTTTGGGAACCGCCTATGATATATCTAGCATGGAAAGTGTTGGGAAATCTAAGTCGTTTTTGTTGGTGGGAAAAGCATACCTCTCAAAATGTTTTTATCTCTATTTTTTTGCTTTGAGCTTTGTCACCTCTACAAATCCCTACTTCCCTCCGTGAAGGGCCTTTCTTTTATTTTATGCAATTTTTATTTTCAATTTGAGTCTCCGTCTTCTCTTATAAAAGCACCAACTAGGAGGCACAATGATCGTACTTGAGCATTGGATGTAGCTAATATATGCGAGTGTGTTTCATGAATGGATTAATGATTGAGCATGATCGGCTAGGGATAGCTTACTTTAGCGTTGATATTTTGAAAGACATGGTTGCTTGTTGATATGCTTAAGTATTTAAGTCTCATGTAAAAACTAGACCATTGTTGTGAACCATATAAAAGTCCAAATGTCCATGCTATAAAGAAAATAATATGAGATGACATGTTAGGCAGGATTCCACATCAAAAATTATGTTCTTATCATTTAGTTACTCGAGGACGAGCAGGAATTAAGCTTGGGGATGCTGATACGTCTCCAACGTATCTATAATTTTTTATTGTTCCATGCTATTATATTATCATTCTTGGATGTTTTACAATCATTTTATAGTCATTTTATATCATTTTTGGCACTAACCTATTGACATAGTGCCAAGTGCCAGTTGCTATTTTCTGCATGTTTTTTACATCGCAGGAAATCAATACCAAACGGAGTCCAAATGCAGCGAAACTTCTTGTGAATTTTTTTTGACCAGAAGACATCCAGTGGGCCGGAGAAGCACCTGGGCGGTGCTCTGATACGTCTCCAATGTATCTATAATTTTTTATTGCTCCATGCTATATTATCTACTGTTTTAGGCAATATTGGGCTTTATTATCCACTTTTATATTATTTTTGGGACTAACCTATTAACCGGAGGCCCAGCCCAGATTTGTTGTTTTATGCCTATTTCAGTTTTTCGAGGAAAAGGAATATCAAACGGAGTCGAAACGGAACGAAATCAACTGGAGAAGTTATTTTTGGAAGGAAAGCCACCGGATAGACTTGGACTCTATGTCAAGATACGGAGCTGGCCACAAGGGTGGGGGCGCCCACCCCCTAGGGCGCGCCGCCTCGTCGTGGGGGCCCCGTAGCTCCACCGACGCACTTCGCACCCATATATACCTACGTGTCGAAAAACTTCCACAACAGAGATTGGATCTGGAGTTCCGCCGCAAGCCTCTCAGAGCCACTAAAACCTCTCGGACCCTGCTCGCACCTCACGGAGGGGAACCCTCACCGGTGGCCATCTTCATCATCCCGACGCTCTCCATGACGAGGAGGGAGTAGTTCACCCTCGGGGCTGAGGGTATGTACCAGTAGTTATGTGTTTGATCTCTCTCTCGTGTTCTCTTTCGTGTTCCCTCTATGGCACGATCTTGATGTATCGCGAGGTTTGCTATTATAGTTGGATCTTATGTTTCTTCTCCCCCTCTACTCTCTTGTAATGAATTGAGTTTTCCCCTCGAAGTAATCTTATCGGATTGAGTCTTTAAAGATTTGAGAACACTTGATGTATGTTTTGTCGTGCGTATCTGTGGTGACAATGGGATATCACGTGCCACTTGATGTATGTTTTGGTGATAAACCTGCGGGTTCCACCCATGAACCTATGCATAGGGGTTGGCACACGTTTTCGTCGTGATTCTCTGGTAGAAACTTTGGGGCACTCTTTGAGGTTCTATGTGTTAGTTGAATAGATGAATCTGAGATTGTGTGATGCATATCGTATAATCATGCCCACGGATACTTGAGGTGACATTGGAGTATCTAGGTGACATTAGGGTTTTGGTTGATTTGTATCTTGAGGTGTTATTCTAGTACGAACTCTAGGGTTGTTTGTGACACTTATAGGAATAGCCCAATGGATTGATTGGAAAGAATAACTTTGAGGTGGTTTCGTACCCTACCATAATCTCTTCGTTTGTTCTCCACTATTAGTGACTTTGGAGTGACTCTTTGTTGCATGTTGAGGGATAGTTATATGATCCGGTTATGTTATTATTGTTGAGAGAACTTGCACTAGTGAAAGTATGAACCCTAGGCCTTGTGCTCACTTTTACCATTAGTTACCTTGCTGCTTTTATTATTTCAGATTACAAATACCTTTATCTACCATGCATATTGCACTTGTATCACCATCTCTTCGCCGAACAAGTGCACCTATACAATCTACCATTGTATTGGGTGTGTTGGGGACACAAGAGACTCTTTGTTATTTGGTTGCAGGGTTGCCTGAGAGAGACCATCTTCATCCTACGCCTCCCACGGATTGATAAACCTTAGGTCATCCACTTGAGGGAAATTTGCTACTGTCCTACAAACCTGTGCACTTGCAGGCCCAATAACGTCTACAAGAAGAAGGTTGTGTAGTAGACATCAAGCTCTTTTATGGCGCCGTTGCTGGGGAGGTTAGTGCTTGAAGGTATATCTTTAGATCTTGCAATCGAATCTTTTTGTTTCTTGTTTTATCACTAGTTAGTTTATAAAAGAAAACTACAAAAAAATGGAATTGAGTTTACCTCACACGCTTCATCTTTTTAATATCTTTCGTGAGTGTGATGGAAAGGAAAATTGTGCCAAAATGTTATAAGAAGAATGCATTAAATTGTTTGGCACTAAATCTTTGAATGATGATCATGATTGCAATGTTGTTAGTATGAACTCCTTGAATATCCATGGTACTAATAATGATTGCACTAGTTATGATGAAAATGTCTCCTATAAACATGTCAATTTTTGTGGAGTGCATTGGGTTTGTAAGGACACACCAAATAGGGAAGATAGATATTTCAAGAGGCATAAATATTTAGAAACTAAATGGTTGCAAGAAAGGCTAGATGCATGTGCTGAAAATTTATTTTTTCTTAGCCATACTTGTGAACTTTGCAATGAACGTGATCATTTTAATACCCAATGCAAATTGTTTCATGATCTTATCGTGTCCGAAAATTCGGATGACTTGATCTCCCTTGCACATCATAATGAACTTAGTTTGCTCTTGAGTTATGAAGAAATGAAACGTATAACTAAGGTAATTCCAGAATTTGCCCTTGATAGAGTTCTTAATTTTGATCTAGAAGAAATTTATATGTATTGCGCGGTGAATTGTATTGAAAATCCTTATATTGCCAATTACATAAAGAAAAGAAAACAAATAGAAGATGAAGAGAGTACTAATGAAAGGGAAGAGACTTCCCCATACCCTCCTATTATTTCTTATGATGAATCAGGTAACGAGGAGGACCCTTCTACTCAACCAATCTCATTAATAAGGAGCTCCAAAAATAGGATTGAACCCACACATGATGTGGTGAAGAAGAAGAAAAGAAAAAGGAAGAGAGGTAAAAAGGTATCTCTCCCAAATAAAGTTGCTCCTATTATTGTTGTGCCTCATGAAAATAAATATGATACACTTGACGATGATCTGGTTATGCCTATTGCTTGTTGTGATGATTATTCTTGGGAAGATAATGATACTTCTTATGATCTTGAAAATCTTTTTGGCACTTGCTTGGAAGAATATAATAATTGCTATACTATTGGTGCTATCCATACTATTAATGATGAGAGTGATTATGCTTATGATATGAAAAGGCCCAAGCTTGGGGAAGCTATGTTTGATGAGGATGACATTTTTGAGAATATATTTGCTGTAATTAATGTTTGTCCCAAGCTTGGGGATGCTATGTTTAATAATGATGATATTTTTAGCCTCTCAAGTTTTGATATGCAAAGTAGTTATGATGATAGCATGCCTTCTACCTATGATGATTATATTTATGAAAGTGGGTTTGGAAGAGTGTAAACTTTAGGAATTAGTGATCCCACAATATTGTAGGATGTTGAATCTTATAATATTTATGAAAGTGGATTTGGAGAGGTCATGACTTTATTTAGTGATGTATCCACTATTTCGGAAGAGGTTTCAATCGATTATGATGAGAACAAAGTTGCTACTTATGATGATTATTGTGATAAAACTTATGCTATAAAGAGTAGTGATGATTATATTTATAAAACTTGTCATGATTATGAATACCCTTTCTCTAAACATTACTCTTTCAATGTGGAAACAATTTATTGTATTCAAGTATGATACTCCCACTATTCCGAATGAAAAGAATTTTGCTTATGTGGAGAGTAATAAAATTTTTATGCAAGTAGATCATGAAAAGAATGCTTTAGGTGCTGGTTATATTGTTGAATTCATTCATGATTCTACTGAAAATTATTATGAGGGAGAAACATATGCTTGTAGGAATTTCAATAATATCAAGTTTCCTCTCTATGCGCTTAAAATCTTGAAGTTATGCTTATTTTACCTTCCTATGCAAGATGATTCTTGTTCCCATAAGTTGTTTGCTCACAAACTCCCTATGCATAGGAAGTGGGTTAGACTTAAATGTGCTAGTCATATTCTTCATGATGCTCTCTTTATGTTTCAATTCTTATCTTTTATGTGAGCATCATTGAAATCATCATGCCTAGCTAGGG
Organism: Aegilops bicornis; assembly: GCA_021605145.1. Lineage (NCBI taxonomy): Eukaryota > Viridiplantae > Streptophyta > Magnoliopsida > Poales > Poaceae > Aegilops > Aegilops bicornis. The sequence continues at coordinate 227,723,346 of CM038674.1, read as the reverse complement.
GCGTTAAACGATAACGCTTGTTGGGAGGCAACCCAACTTTATTTTAGTTTCTTGCTTTTTGGTTCTGTTTAGGAATAAATAATCCATCTACCTTCTGTTTAGATGTGGTTTTATGTTTTAATTAGTGTTTGTGCCAAGTAGAACCTTTGGGAAGACTTGGGTGAACTCTTTATGATCATGCTGTAAAAAAACAGAAACTTTAGCGCTCACGAGATTAGCTAGAACTTTTTACTGGAGAGTGATATTTAGTTGATTCTTTTTGCAGATGATTACTAGACAAATTCCTCAGGTCCACCAATTTATTTTAGAATCTTTGAAGTTCCAGAAGTTTGCGTTAGTTACAGATTACTACAGACTGTTCTGTTTTTTGACAGATTCTATTTTCCGTGTATTGTTTGCTTATTTTGATGAATCTATGGCTAGTAAAATAGTTTATTAAACCATAGAGAAGTTGGAATACAGTAGGTTTAACACCAACATAAATAAAGAATGAGTTCATTACAGTACCATGAAGTGGTGTTTTGTTTTCTTTCGCTAACGAAGCTTACGAGTTTTCTGTTAAGTTTTGTGTTGTGAAGTTTTCAAGTTTTGGGTAAAGATTCGATGGACTATGGAATAAGGAGTGGCAATATCCTAAGCTTGGGGATGCCCAAGGCACCCCAAGGTAATATTAAAGGACAACCAAGAGCCTAACTTGGGGATGCCCCGATGGCATCCCCTCTTTTGTCTTCGTTCATCGGAAACTTTACTTGGAGCTATATTTTTATTCACCACATGATATGTGTTTTGCTTGGAGCGTCATTTTATTTTGTTAGAATTTTCTTTCTGTTATTTATCATAATGTTTTGCATCTATAGTTTCAATAAAAAATCCAAGGATAGCCTTTGACATGCTTATTTTTCTACTATACATATTGCTGTTTGAAAACACAAAGTTTACTGCTGTTGCAAAAATTCCCTAGAAAAGTCAGAGAGTGGTATAATGTTGAATCTTTTTGCATATTGAGCTATGATAAATTTATTACAGCGGGAATTTTAGTTCATAATTGTTGGAGTTAGGGAAGTATGATGAATCTTGCATTCTTTACAGACTGTACTGTTTTGGCAGATTGCTGTTATGTTTGCATTGTTTGCATATGTTTGCTTGTTTAATGATTCTATTTGAGGATAGGAGTATTAAATATGCAGAGGAATTTAGTATGCAATGTTGAAATATAATTTTAGTGATTTTTTACAGTAGAAAATGATAAGGTTTTGCATTGGTTTATACTAACCTATCTCACGAGTTCTTGTTGAGTTTGTTGTGAATGAAGCTTTTGATAAAAAGAAGAGAAACCATGATATGAGAGGAATTAAGGAGACACAAAGTTCAAGCTCGGGATGCCCAAGGCACCCCAAGATAATATTTCAAGAAGTATCAAGCATCTAAGTTTGGGGATGCCCGTAGGCATCCCACCTTTCTTCTTCAACAACTATCGGTTAGTATCGGTTGAGCCTAAGTTTTTGCTTCTTCACATGAGTTGTGCTATCCTTGCATTGTCATTTTATTTTGTTTTGCTTGCTGTTTGAATACAATACCAAGATCTAAAATTATTAAATGGGAGAGTCTTCACATAGTTGTATAATTATCCGACTACTTATTGATCTTCACTTATATCTTTCGGAGTAGTTTGTCATTTGCTCTAGTACTTCACTTATATCTTTTAGAGCACGGTGGTGGATTTATTTTGTAGAAATTAATGAAATCTCATGCTTCACTTATATTATTTTGAGAGTCCTAAACAGCATATAATTTGAACGAAAACTATCATAGGAAGTGAATTGGATGCTATGATCAATTTGATACTTGATAATTGTTTTGAGATATGGAGGTAGTGATATTAAAGTCGTGCTAGTTGGGTGATTATGAATTTAAAGAATGCTTGTGTTGAAGTTAGCAAGTACCGTAGCATGCATGTATGGTTAAAGTTGTGTAACAAATTTGAAACATGAAGTGTACCTGGCTTGTGCATCCTTATGAGTGGTGGTCGGGGACGAGCGATGGTCTTTTCCTACCAATCTATCCCCCTAGGAGCATGCGCGTAGTACTTGATTTTGATGACTTCTAAATTTTTGCAATAAGTATATGAGTTCTTTTGACTAATGTTGAGTCCATGGATTATACGCACTTTTACCTTTCCGCCATTGCTAGCCTCTTGATTGCACTGCATTGCCCTTTCTCACCTTGAGAGTTGGTGCAAACTTCGGCAGCATCCAAGCCCCGTGATACGATACGCTCTATCACACATAAACCTCCCTATATCTTCCTCAAAACAGCCACCATACCTACCTATTATGGCATTTCCATAGCCATTCTGAGATATATTGCCATGCAACTTTCCACCGTTCCAATCATCATCATGGCATATTATACTTTTGTCATATTGCCATTGCATGATCATGTAGTAGACATCGTATTTGTGGCAAAGCCACCATGCATTATTTTTCATACATGTCACTCTTGATTCATTGCACCATCCCGGTACACCACCGGAGGCATTCATATAGAGTCATATCTTGTTCTAGTTTCGAGTTGTAATCCTTATGTTGTAATCAATAGAAGTGTGATGATCATCATTATTAGAGCATTGCCCAATCAAAAAAAAGAGAAAGGCCAAAAAGAAAAGAAAAAAAGGCCCAAAAAAGGAAAATAAATAAAAAGGGGCAATGTTACTATCTCTTTTTCCACACTTGTGCTTCAAAGTAGCACCATGTTTTTCATATAGTGAGTCTCATAAGTTGTCTTTTTCATACTAGTGGGAATTTTTCATTATAGAACTTGGCTTGTCTATTCCTACGATGGGCTTCCTCAAATGCCCTAGGTCTTCGTGAGCAAGCAAGTTGGAGGCACACCTACTAGTTTTGTTTTGTTGAGCATTCATTTATAGCTCTAGTGCATCCGTTGCATGGCAATCCCTACTCCTCATGTTGACATCAATTGATGGGCATCTCCATAGCCCGTTGATTATCCTCGTCAATATGAGACTTTATCCTTTTTTGTCTTCTCCACACAATCCCCATCATCATATTCTATTCCACCCATACTGCTATATCCATGGCTCACGCTCACGTACGTGAAGGTTGAAAAAGTTTGAGATTATTTAAGTATGAAACAATTGCTTGGCTTGTCATCAGGGGTATAGAAGTTGGGAACATCTTTGTGTGACAAAAATGAAGCATAGCCTAACAATATGATTTTGTAGGGATGAACTTTCTTTTGCCATGTTATTTTGAGAAGACATGATTACTTTGATTAGTATGCATGAAGTATTACTATTTCTTTTATCAATATGAACTTTTATTTTGAATCATTTGGATCTGAACATTCATGCCACAATAAAGAAAATTACTTTGAGAATCATGCTAGGTAGCATTCCACATCAAAAATTCTGTTTTTACCATTTACCTACTCGAGGACGAGCAGGAATTAAGCTTGCGGATGCTTGATACGTCTCCAACGTATCTATAATTTTTGATTGCTCCATGCTATATTATCTACTGTTTTAGGCAATATTGGGCTTTATGATCCACTTTTATATTATTTTTGGGACTAACCTATTAACCGGAGGCCCAGCCCAATTCTTTGTTTTATGCCTATTTCAGTGTTTCGAGGAAAAGGAATATCAAACGGAGTCGAAACGGAACGAAATCAACTGGAGAAATTATTTTTGGAAGGAAAGCCACTGGATAGACTTGGACTCTACGTCAGAAGATACGGGAGCTGGCCACGAGGGTGGAGGGTGCGCCCACCCCCTAGGGCGCGCCCCCCTACATCGTGGGGCCCCCGTAGCTCCACCGACGTACCCCCTGCACCCATATATACCTACGTATCGAAAAACTTCCAGAACAGAGATTGGATCTGGAGTTCCGCCGCCGCAAGCCTCTGTAGCCACCAAAAACCTCTCGGGACCCTGTTCCAAGACTCACGGAGGGGGAACCCTCACCGGTGGCCATCTTCATCATCCCGGCACTCTCCATGACGAGGAGGGAGTAGTTCACCCTCGGGCTGAGGGTATGTACCAGTAGCTATGTGTTTGATCTCTCTCTCGTGTTCTCTTTCGTGTTCCCTCTATGGCACGATCTTGATGTATCGCGAGCTTTGCTATTATAGTTGGATCTTATGTTTCTTCTCCCCCTCTACTCTCTTGTAATGAATTGAGTTTTCCCCTTGAACTAATCTTATCAGATTGAGTCTTCAAAGATTTGAGAACACTTGATGTATGTCTTGCCGTGCGTATCTGTGGTGACAATGGGATATCACGTGCCACTTGATGTATGTTTTGGTGATCAACTTGCGGGTTCCACCCATGAACCTATGCATAGGGGTTGGTGTAGGCGTTCTGGGAATGGGGGTACCCAGACTTGCCTGCCTGCGGCCTGCGGCGTGGCTCAACGGGTGGCCCAGTACGGCCCATCTTCATCAACACAAGCTCAAGACCCTCGCGAGGGGCCAAGCCTCGCGGGGCGGACGACAGGAAGCTTCCTCAGGCACGGCCTCGTCAGGCTGGCTCACGAGGAGGCGGAGAGATCAAGGCGGGGTACCTCACGAGGTGCCATGACGCAAGCCACGACGACCAAGGGTGCTAGGCGGGCGCCAGCCCGCACAGTGTCCTCATTTCCCCTTTTGTGCAAAGGGGGCAAGCGCAGCCGAGAGCATCAAGCAAAGGCAACCATTTCAGTGCAACAAGACCAAGACCAGCAGAACGGCAGGAAGGAGGTCATCGTGGAGCCCAAGTTGGCGTCACCGTCAGAGTCTTTGGCAGGCGAGGACCGACTTTAGTCAGCATAAGTGTACTGGATGTTCCCCTTCAAAATGGCCAATTGTTGGCGCCCTTCCCGCTCAATATTTGGGAAGAGGCCCAGGGCCTCCCACTATAAATAGAGCTAGGCACCCACAGGGTAGGGGGAGGGGAGATCGAGACCTGATCGACCGGAAAATAGGCAAGAGAGAGAGAGAGAGAAGCGATCGAACTCCCCTAGCAGTTCATCGCACCAGCCAAGAATGTACCCTCATGAGGCTGTTCTTCCTTGTATTCTTCACCATCAGCCCCTGAGGCAATCCACCACACCACACACTGGAGTAGGGTGTTACACCACAATGGTGGCCCGAACCAGTATAAACCTCTTGTCCCTTGTGTTGTTCTTTGTGTAGTTTAGATCCTTGCGAGGCGACGAGGCGTAGGTAGGTTGGAGGTGTGATCTCCGCGTGCACCCCAGAGTTCGAACCTAGAGGGTCTGCTGGAACCCGAAATCCGACATTTGGCGCGCCAGGTAGGGGTGCACTGGAATCCGCCTTCTGCCGCCGTGCTCTTCGCCGCCCCTCGTATCCATGTCGACGCCGCCGAGCCAGCTGGCTGAAGCGCTGGCCGCTCCGCTACTGCTGCCGCCAGACGGCCCCGTCGGCGTCAGCTTCGCCGTTCCCGTCAGCTTTGCCGTCAACGCCGCCATCGGCGGGGAACGAGCAGCGCGTCCGCCCCAAAGATTCCATCCGTGAGCCGAGACGGCGCCGCTACTCGCTTCCTTCGCCGCCCAGCTGGTTCTTTCATTCCGCTGCGCGCCATGGAGGCTCGAGCTGCCGCCATCGCGCAAACGAAGCTCCTGCTCTACCGCCTCGATGACGCCTACGAGGAGTGGCTCGACGTTGCCGAAGCTCGTCAAGCGCCAGGGGGCTCCCCGCGCCGCCCTTCTCAGACTGCCACGCCTTGCGCGGCGATGAAGCTCCGGGGCGCCTCAGCCTCCCCTCAAGAAGGCGCCTTGGCCCCAAGGTGCGTGGCCCCTGGCCGGAACCCGCTCCGTCCGGCACCAGCGCAGCAAGAGCAGAGTTGCCAAGAGGTCCCTCGCCCCCAAGAAGCTGCCCGAGTGCTCCCTGCACCGGCCCGTCACAACCGCGCTCCTGCTCCAGCACGCCAAGACCCCGCGCTGCTCCCAGCGGCAGCGCGCGGGGACCCGCAAGATCAAGCCCTCCGTCACCAAAGGCCTCCCGTGGCCACTGCAGGCTGCCGCGCCTTCACCGCCGAGCTACGCAGCGTCGCATGGCCCGGCAAGTTCAAGCCAGACCTGCCTCCACGCTACGATGGCACGAACGATCCTGCAGAGTTCCTCCAGCTCTACGAGCTGGGCATCAAGCCGCCAATGGGGACGAAGGTCATGGCGAACTGGTTTCCCATGGCGCTCAAGGACGGCGCCAGCACTGCTCTGAACACGGCTCTGCACGATCTCCTCCTAGGACGAGATGCGCACCCGCTTCATCGCCAACTTCCAAGGCACTCATGACCGGCCTCCTGCCGTGAGCGACATGTGCCGCATCAAGCAGCAGCCAGGAGAGACACTGCACAAGTACATCCAGCGCTTCAACAACGCATGCCTCAAGATTCCCAAGGTGACTGAGGAGGCCATCATCTCAGCCTTCTTCGACGGTGTGCGTGACGTCAAGATGAAGGAGGAGTTGGCGATGCATGAAGACCTGTGCACATCCCGGGAGTTGTTCAACTTGGCGACCAAGTGCGCCAGGGCTGAGGAAGGACGCCTTTCCCTCCTCGAGCTACCGGCTGCCGACCCAGAAGAGAAGAAGCCCAAGGTCAAGGACGTGAAGCGCAAGGGGGCTGCCGTGCTCGCGGAAGAACCAGACACCAAGCGAGGCAGGGATCAGCCCGAGTCTTCCAAGGGCAGCCGGTACTGCGTGCACCACAACCTCCACACCCACAACACCAACGAATGCCAAGAGCTCAAGGCCATGCGAGAAGGGCGAATCGGTCGACGCCCCGACCGCAGTGATCGAGGCTACGGCCGAGGAGGTGGAAGAAGCACAGGACGCTGGGAAGACCGTGGCCCTCGCCAAGGGTGGCGTGACCGACCTCGCGAGGACCACTGGCAGGATCAGCCTCGCGAGGGAGGTTGGAGAGACCCGCCTCGCGAATGAGGCTGGAGGGATCAACCTCGCGAGGATCGCCCACAAGGCAACGCAGGCCTCCCTCCTCTGCCACCACAGCCAAGGAGAAATGAAGACCATCATCAGGACGAGGGGGCTAGGGGCTTCCAGGAGCCGCGCGCAATCGCTTGCATCCTGGGCGGAGCTCAAGCCCCAGCCTCTCAGTGCATCTTCAAGCAGTTCACCCACGAAGTGAATGCAGTCCTCCCCAAGCTTGAAGCCACGCGCCCTCTCAGGTGGTCAGCGTGCGCCATCACGTTCAGCTCAGCGGATCAGCTCAAGTGCGCAGCCATAGCCGGAGTCCTCCCGATGCTTTGTTCCCCAATCATCAACAACGTGCAAGTCACCAGGACCCTCATCGATGGCGGAGCAGGGCTCAATGTCATGTCCGTCGAGACATTCAACAATCTCCAAGTGCCATACAATCAGCTTTAGCCAACCAAGCCTTTCTCCGGAGTCACTGATGGTTCCACAGTTCCGATTGGGCAGGTCCGCCTTCCTGTCACCTTCGGGACGCGCGACAACTACCGCACCGAGCTCATTGACTTCGACGTCGCTCACATTCGCCTGCCGTACAATGCCATCCTCGGGTACCCAGCTCTGGCCAAATTCATGGCCGTGACTCATCACGGCTACAATGTCCTCAAGATGCCAGGAACCGGTGGAGTCATCATGGTGCCTTGTGAAGAGAGAGACGCAGTGTGTTCCCTGGAGCGTGCTTTTCAAGACGCGTCAATTGAAGACCCGGATCATAGGAGCGGGAGGCTCCCCAAGGTTGCTCCAAGAAGAAGAAGACATCGCCTGGCCCGACCCCTCGGGAGGCAGGCCCCTCAGGCTCCGCGCCTGTTCAGGGGGCACCTCCCTCTGTTGCATAGGAAGGCGCGCCCGGCGCCCTCCTCGAGCAAGGCTCGGGGGCTCTCTCTGGAGGGCCACCGACTTTGCTAAGATCACGAGGGAGGCGCCGGGCACCACTTGGAGGCGTGTTTCAAAGCATGTTTCCCTCGGGAAGGAGCAAGGCAAGGAGGGCCAAACCCTCGTGGAGTTCGCCAGAAGACCGTTCGGGAGCTGCAGGAGTCAAGAGTCATGAGTGGCGATCGCCGCTTACCACCGTAGCTCCCCATCCAGGCGAGGATGGTGGGCTGCGCGTCTGCATCGACATACCAGGGCTCAACCGAGCCGCCTCTCAGGAGCACCTCTGGCCCTCACGCGTGGGGCGCTGTGAAGGTCCACCCCACAGCTATGTTCGCATGCCTTACGGCTTGCCGAACACGACTGTCACGCGCCAGCGCCTTATGAGGAGCATACTGGAGACTCAAGTGGCCATGCGTTCTGCAGTCCTGGCGGAGATGGAGATGGTCCGCGAGGAACCACCAACGCCTCCGGAGCCTCCCGAGGCTCCTGGGCCTGGGGGCTCGTGAAGATCGGCTGCAGCCGCGCCGTCTCCGCTACTTCAGCATCCCTTCATCTTCAACATTATCAGGTGACATCCTTCGAGTTTCATTTTCAGCTGGGAGCGCCCCCCAGGGATGCATCATTCCCAGACCGCGTGGGTCCGTCCCTGCGGCATGTATCCCTTTTGGTTCGTGTTTCTAGTTTACTTTATTGGGGGTGCCCCTTGGGCTGCATCATCCCCAAGCCACCCGGGCCAGACCCAGCGGCATGTATCCCTCTTGCGTTTATTCGGGTCGTGCGTTTGACCCATCATGATCATTATTTGATGCCTGTCCACGGCACCCCTCTTCCATCATGCCGACCGCTTGCACGTTAAACGGGGGGTACCTGAGCATCACGACTCATGGGCTCCTACTGGCTCTCCAGCCCTCACCCTCTGGCCTTGTCCACGGCATCACGACCTGGCATACCAGCAACGGCTGAGCCCGCTCGAGGGCCGGGACCCGAGGACGTAGAGCGTCGACATCTAACCAAATTTGCAGGAACACATTACAAGTTAAGGCCCAGTGCCAGGCGCAACCCGCCTTGAGGTAGGGCCCCGTGAGTCCTGCTGGCTCACGGGTGCTCGGGATACACCTCGCCAGGCCCTACTGTGCCAGCCACGTGTCAGGGCGGGGCTGTACACGCCCCGGGGGCTCCTCCCGGAGGGGAGCCCCCTCCCACGCACCAGTGGAAGCACCATGCTCCGCGCTGGCTGACGACACTACCGAGGAGCGGCTATGCCCGTACACATACGGAAGCGCTATGCTCCGCACTGGTGATAAACAACTGAGGGTGGCCCCCGGCCGCATCAACCTCAGGGAGCCCAGAGCTCAATGTCTGGCCTCATCGTAACGCCTCCCCTCGGGAGTGCCGCGCGAGGGGGCTGGGCACGGGGGCTACGCCTGGGTCACGCCCAGACGCACGCCACCCAGCCAGGCCCCTCGGGCCTGGTTCGTCGCATGTCTCTCCCCGAGCGGAGCCAAGGTACGAAGGCCGTTTGAGCGTCAAGGGACTCTGAGCATCGCGACTCGAGAGCCTAACTGGTCACGTAGCCCTCACCCCTTAGTTCCGAAGGCTAACGGCGGTTGAGGTATCTTGTGAGGCGGGCTCTGCCGACGTAGAATGGTAGATTCACCCATACATCTCACCTCCCTACTTGTTGTTCATGCGTCAAGGGGGACTCCTGAGCATCGCGACTCAGGAGCCTAACTTGTCACGTAGCCCCTCACTCCTTGGTCCCGTCCTGGTTTCCGGTCGGGGCTAACGGTGGCTGAGGTATGCGCGGGGCCGGGCTCTGCCGACGTAGAACATAAGCAAGTAGGAAGGAAAAGCGCAAATCTCAAGGAATTCAAAAGCAAATATTACAGTCCATAACTGTTTTCATAACGCCAAACGCGAGTTTAAACGCCTCCATGAGGCATGATGCATGTTGCAGGAACTGAAAGCAGGACAGGAGCCACGAAGGGGTCACTTTTTGACAGCACAGTCGCTGGCGGCGGAGCTGTGCTGGGCGGGTTCGCCTTGTGGAGCCCCAGGATCGGCAGCGCCTCGCTTTGGCTTGGTGCTGAAGGCCCGGAACTTCGCCAGCAGAGCCTCCGCTCGACCCTTCACGGCCTCAGCAGCGGCAGCGCCAAGCTCGCCGCTCCACGAGCTCAAGCCGGCTGTCAAGGTCAACGTTAAGTCGCGAAGGTAGACGTGGGTGAAGACGTCAGTATTCGCAGAAGAAAGGACACGCGCCTCGGCCTCAGCCGTGGGGCCAAGGCCAAGGGCGACATCTTCAAGGGCGCGGACCAGGAAGGGAAGCAACTTGGTGGGACCGTCCTCGGCGCCGGCCAGCGGACTCTCCAGGCCGCTGTCATAAAGCAACTTCAGCAAGGTGCGAGCCTTCACCTCCAGCTTCGCGAAGGCCACGCGGTCCTCGGCCAGGACCCGCGCCTTGCCGTCCAGCTCGATCCTCTTCGCCTCCAACGCCTGCTCCAGCGCACCTAAGCGGCCATGGCGCTCATCAAGCTTGGCATCCCGGTCCTTGGCGGCCGCCTCACGAGCCTTCATGTCTTCCTCCTTCTCTTGGCGGACACGGGCCTCCTTGGCAAGTTGGTCGCGCAGGCCCTGCAGCTTGCTCTCCAGCGCCTTGCAGTGACCTCGGACATCTGCTACCTCCCCCAAGGCGGCGTCGCGAGTGGCCTTCGCCTCGAGGATGGCCTGCTTCTCCTCGTCGCATGTTGTCGCGGCCTGAACCAGCGCCGCTCGAATTGAAGCATCAGAGCGGACCCAGCCGGAGGCCAGCTCCAGGCGCCCGGCCACCAGGCGAGGGTCGGCGCCCTGGAGATCTCCTTGCAGCCGGTCCAGTTCAGCAGCAGCACGATCCAGAATAGTAGAAGGTGTCGGAGAGATGGCAGTTGGCGGAGTAGGAGGAGAAGACGGCAGCGAAATCACAGCACCATGAGTCGGGACCTGCTGCTCCCCAACGACTGCGGCAGTGGCGTCAGGAAAGGACACTTCGGGAGTCGCTTGGGCCATGGGGGCTGAGCTCGCCCCAGCTAGCCCCGCCAGGCCTCGCGAGGATGACCAGGCAGGAGATGCCCGTGTCTTGCCGTCCCCTTCTTCCGCGGATGGAGGTGCTGCCCCGGACGAAGCCTTAGGAGCCCCCTTCATCTTTTTCACCGCAGGCGCGGGCCTAGCCAAGGAATACGGATATCAAGCCTCAACAAAGAAGCAAGAAGCAAAACGAGAATCAAGCACTTACTGGTCATCGCTCACGGGCTCAAGCAACCTCCGGTCGAACTTGAAACCCGAGAGCCGGCTGCTGGGATCAACCTCAAGAGGCTCAGGAGCAGGAGGCGTGTCTGCAGATCGCCTCAAAGCCGGAGCAGACCCGCGGGGAAACAGCCCCGTCCTGTCCTTGTTCGGGATCAGGGGCGAGCCCTCGCCACCTTGCTCGTTGCCATCCTCGTCGTCGTCCGGCAAGAGGCGGAGAGCGCGGGACCTGCGCCGAGGGAGGGGCGCTCTAGACTCCCCGTCGGTCGCCTCGGAATCGGGCTCCTCTTCCCGCTCCTCTTCTTCCTCCTCTTCGCTGGAGTCACCGAAGGACACGTTCCCCGTCGCCAGGGCCGCCGGGTCCTCGGGAACCTCCGCGGGCACAGGCCCGTCCCCGTTGAAAGCGGGCATGGAGTCCACCACCTGCTCCCAATCATCTCGAAGGAACAGGGGTACAGGAGCGCCCTCCAGCCTCGCCACGTCTCCCCCGACCAAAGATTGGAGGACCGCGGCCAGATCTTCGTCGGCCAAGACTACGGGGCTCGGGCGAGGCCTCCACAGCGGGAGCGAGTATTGCCGAAGCGGGGCCACCCGGTGCTCCAGGAACTCCCTCAAGAGCGACGCCCCGGTCAGCTTCGCCGTCGCCATGTTGCCCGGCCACAGGTCCGCGTCCATCTTCTCCAAGATCGGCCACAGGAATCCACGAGTTCCTTGAGACCAAGCGTCGATGGGCTTGGGCTGCCCGTGGGCAGAATCAGCCGAGGATGGATGCGCCAAAGATCTACCATGACCCACTTGCTCCTGAAGCCTTCAATCCTCTTCCGGTCTTCGAGATGGCGTTGGAGCTGCCATCTGCGACAAAGCTTCGCGCCTTGTGATGGAGCCGCGAGAGACCGAGAGGTAGAAGTAATGGCGCAGCAAGGCCACCGAGGCTGCACCCGACATGAGCCTCCTGACAGTAAGCGAAGGTCGCCAGGAGAATAACAGAGTTGGGGTGGAGGTGCAGAGCTTGCAGTTTGTAATGGCGGAGGACAGAAAAGAAGAACTCAGAAAAGGGAGGCACCAGACCGGCGGCAATGGCGCTCACGAAGAGCGGGTAGAAGGTGCTTCCTTGGTCCTCGGGAAGGGCGGATCCAACCTTAAGCACCGCCGCCCCGTCGTTGCCTTGCGCCACCATCATCTGGCGCGCCCGGGCAAGGCTCTTCTCCAACACGTTCGGGGAGTCCAAAGCAGGCGAGTACCAAGCTCCGGCCGGGGTCTGGCGAGGCGCCATACCTTGCTAGGGCGCGGGGTCAGAGTAGATCTAGGGATTTCGAAAGCAGGAAGGATAGGAGCGAGAAAGGGGATGCAGGCAATGACTAGAGAAGGCAAAGGAGGTAAAGCCTAGACGAGTACCGCTCTCTTGTCGATTCGTGCAATTGCCAAGGCATCATGGAGAAGCAGGGACGCTTAAGTCCAATCAACCACCACGCGGCGCCCAAGGCCGCAGGCTGTTGGGGCCTACAGCGCTTCACACTTGCCCCTTCGCTTCTCTGCTAAGCCAAGTCCAGGCGCGCCTTGGGCCCGGGGCTCTTGTCGGCGTTACAGGGAACGGGGTACCCAGACACTTGCACTGTGGCTGCAGGCGTGGCTCAAGGGGTGGCCCAAGACGTCCCATCTTCATCAACACAAGCTCAAGACCCTCGCGAGGCCAAGCCTCGCAGGTGGACGACAGAAGCTTCCTCGAGCACGGCCTCGTCAGTGGCTCGCGAGGAGGTGGAGAGATCAAGGGTACCTCACAAGGTGCCCATGACACAAGCCATGACGACCGAGGCGCGGTGAGCGCCAGCCCGCGCAGTGTCCTCATTTCCCCTTTGGTGCAAAGGGGCAAGCGCAGCCGAGAGCATCAAGCAAAGGCAACCATTTCGGTGCAACAAGACCAAGACCAGCAGAACAGCAGAAAGGAGGTCATCGTGGAGCCCAAGCCGGTGTCACCGTCAGAGTCTTTGGCAGGCAAGGACCGACTTTAGTCAGGATAAGTGTACTGGATGTTCCCTTTCAAAATGGCCAATTGTTGGCGCCCTTCCCGCTCAATATTTGGGAAGAGGCCCAGGGCCTCCCACTATAAATAGAGATAGCCACCCACAGGGTAGGGGGGAGATCGAGACCTGATCGACCGGAAAATAGGCAAGAGAGAGAGAGAGAGAGAAGCGACTGAACTCCCCCTAGCAGTTCATCGCACCAGCCAAGAACAGACCCTCGCGAGGCTGTTCTTCCTTGTATTGTTCACCATCAGCCCCTGAGGCAATCCACCACACCACACACTGGAGTAGGGTGTTACACCACAATGCTGGCCCGAACCAGTATAAACCTCTTGTCCCTTGTGTTGTTCTTTGTGTAATTTAGATCCTTGCGAGGCGACGAGGCGTAGGTAGGTTGGAGGTGTGATCTCCGCGTGCACCCCAGATTTCGAACCTAGAGGGTCTGCCGGAACCCGAAATCCGACAGTTGGCACACGTTTTCGTCGTGATTCTTCAGTAGAAACTTTGGGGCACTCTTTGAGGTTCTATGTGTTGGTTGAATAGATGAATCTGAGACTGTGTGATGCATATCGTATAATCATGCCCATGGATACTTGAGGTGACATTGGAGTATCTAGGTGACATTAGGGTTTTGGTTGATTTGTATCTTGAGGTGTTATTCTAGTACGAACTCTAGGGTTGTTTGTGACACTTATAGGAATAGCCCAATGGATTGATTGGAAAGACTAACTTTGAGGTGGTTTCGTACCCTACCATAATCTCTTCGTTTGTTCTCCACTATTAGTGACTTCGGAGTGACTCTTTGTTGCATGTTGAGGGATAGTTATATGATCCAGTTATGTTATTATTGTTGAGATAACTTGCACTAGTGAAAGTATGAACCCTAGGCCTTGTTTCAAAGCATTGCAATACCGTTTGTGCTCACTTTTACCATTAGTTACCTTGCTGTTTTTATTATTTCAGATTACAAATACCTTTATCTACCATTGCACTTGTATCACCATCTCTTCGCCGAACTAGTGCACCTATACAATTTACCATTGTATTGGGTGTGTTGGGGACACAAGAGACTCTTTGTTATTTGGTTGCAGGGTTGCTTGAGAGAGACCATCTTCATCCTACGCCTCCTACGGATTGATAAACCTTAGGTCATCCACTTGAGGGAAATTTGATACTATCCTACAAACCTGTGCACTTGCAGTCCCAACAACGTCTACAAGAAGAAGGTTGTGTAGTAGAGATCATGCTCCGAGGGGAGCACAACCCACCAGGGCGCGCCTGGAGGCCCAGGTGCGCCCAGGTGGGTTGTGCCCACCTCGGGTGCCTCCTGAACCGACTCTTTGCTCTATAAATGCCCCAATATTCCAGAAACCCTAGGGGAGTCGACAAAAATCAATTCCGGCCGCCGCAAGTTCCAGAAACACCAGATCCAAGCTAGACACCATCACGGAGGGGTGCATCATGTCCATTGGTTCCTCTCTGATGATGCGTGAGTAGTTATTTGTAGACCTATGGGTCCATAGTTAGTAGCTAGATGGCTTCCTCTCTCTCTCTCTCTTTTGATTCTCAATACAATGGTCTCTTGGAGATCCATATGATGTTACTCTTTTGCGGTGTGTTTGTTGGGATCCGATGAACTTTGAGTTTATGATCAGATCTATCTTTTTATCCATGAAAGTTATTTGAGTCTTCTTTGATCTCTTATATGCATGATTGCTTATAGCCTCGTATTTCTTCTCCAATATTTGTGTTTTGTTTGGCCAACTTGATCTATTTATCTTGCAATGGGAAGAGGTGCTTTGTGATGGGTTCGATCTTATGGTGCTTGATCCCAGTGACAGAAGGGGAACCGACACATATGTATTGTTACTATTAAGGATAACAAGATGGGGTATATTTCTACATAAATAGTTCTTGTCTTCATCATGTCATCATTCTTAATACATTAATCCATTTCTCCACTAACTTAATACACTAGATGCATGGTGGATAGCGGTCGATGTGTGGAGTAATAGTAGTAGATGCAGGCAGGAGTCGGTCTACTAATGTTGGATGTGATGCTTATATAATGATCATTGCCTGGATATCGTCATGATTATTTGAAGTTCTATCAATTGCCTAACAGTAATTCGTTTACCCACTGTTTGCTATTTTTCTCGAGAGAAGCCACTAGTGAAATCTACGGCCCCCGGGTCTCTTCTTCATTATATTTGCCTTTGCGATCGACTCCCTTCTTCCATCCATATACGGCCTAATGCGTTTTTCGAGGATAACTTTAACCAAGTGTTAAAGCAATAATATATGACATGCAATTTATACAAAGCATACCATCAAATTTTTACGTGAAAGAAGCCTCCAATGATATAATTTTCACATTATACATCTTATGTATTATTAATCTTATCAATAGTCAAAGCCGGTCCTGAAAAACGCATTAGGCCCTATATAGATGGAAGGAGGGAGTATTTTATTTGCTTTTATTTTCAGATTTTTTAAACCAAAAATACAAAAATACTTTGCTGCACTTTATTTTATTTGTGATCCAATTATCCAATCTATTAAAACTTTCTCCCGTCCATCGGCCTATTTCGGGCATCGTTACCCGAAAGGGATTGACAACACCTTTAACACCTCGGGTTGCGAGTATTTGTTATTTGTGTGCAGGTGCTATTTATGTAGTGTTGCTTGGTTCTCCTATTGGTTTGATAACCTTGGTCTCATCATTGAGAGAAATACCTACCGCTGATGTGCTGCATCATCCCTTCCTCTTTGGGGAAATACCGACGTAGTTCTAGCCGACATCATGCAGCAAAGTAGGGGAAGTATTTCCGTCAGTTAGAGAACCAAGGTATCAATCCAGTAGGAGAAGAATGCACAAATCAATAATACCTGCACAAACAATCAAACACTTGCACCCAACGCAATAAAGGGGTTGTCAATCCCTTCACGGTCACTAGCAAAGGTGAGATATGATAGAGATAGATAAAACTAAACAAAAGATAAAGTAAATATTTTGGGGGGTTTTGGTTTATAGATCTGAAAATAAAAGATTCAAAAATAGTAGATCAGAAACTTATATGAAGAAAAATAGACCCAGGGGCCATAGGTTTCACTAGAGGCTTCTCTCAAGATAGCAAACAATACGGTGGGTGAACAAATAACTGTCGAGCAATTGATAGAAAAGCGCAAAGTTATGATGATATCCAAGGCAATGATTATGTAATATAGGCATCACGTCCGTGTCAAGTAGAGCGACTCCTGCCTGCATCTACTACTATTACTCCACACACGACTGGCTCCTGCCTGCATCTAGAGTATTAAGTTCATAAAGAACAGAGTGACGCTTTAAGTAAGATGACATGATGTAGACGAATAAACTCAAGCAATATGATGTAAACCCCATATTTTTATCCTCGATGACAACAATACAATATGTGCCTCGCTACCCCTACTTTGTCACTAGGTGAAGAAATCGCAAGATTTGACCCAAAGCTAAGCACTTCTCCATTGCAAGAAGAACCAATCTGGTTGGCCAAACCAAACCGATAGTTCGAAGAGAATTACAAGATATGAAATCATGCTAAAAGAATTCTGAGAAGATTCAAATAATATTCATAGATAAGCTGATCATAAATCCACAATTCATCGGATCTCGACAAACACACCGCAAAAGAAGATTACATCGGATAGATCTCCAAGAAAATCGAGGAGAACATGGTATTGAGAATCAAAGAGAGAGAAGAAGCCATCTAGCTACTAGCTATGGACCCCTAGGTATGTGGTAAACTACTCACGCTTCATCGGAAGGGCAATAGGGTTGATGTAGATGCCCTCCGTGATCGAATCTCCCTCCGGCAGGATGCCAGAAAAGGCCCCAAGATGGGATCTCACGGGAACAGAAGGTTGCGGCGGTGGAAAAGTGTTTTTGTGGGTACTTCTGGTAGTTTGGGAATATATGTGAATATATAGGAGGAAGATCCAGGTCAGGGGGTCACCGAGGGGCCCACAAGGTAGGGGCACGCCCTACCCCCCTGGGCACGCCCTCCCCCCTTATCTCCACCTCGTGGCTCTTCTGACTTGAACTCCAAGTCTCCGGGGTGTCTTCTGGTCCAATAAAAATAATCGTGAAAGTTTTATTCCATTTGGACTCCGTTTGGTATTCCTATTCCTTTTCCGCGGAACTCAAAAAGAAGGAAAACAGAAATTGGCATTGGGCTCTAGGTTAATAAGTTAGTCCCAAAAATAATGTAAAATAGCATATTAATGCATATAAAACATCCAAAACAGATAATATAATAGCATGGAACAATCAAAAATTATAGATATGTTGGGACATATCAAGCATCCCCAAGCTTAATTCCTGCTCGTCCTCGAGTAGGTAAATGATAAAAACAGAATTTTTGATGTGGAATGCTACCTAACATGTTTATCCATGTAATTTTTTTTATTGTGGCATGAATGTTCAGATCCATAAGATTCAAAACAAAAGTTTAATATTGACATAAAAACAATAATACTTCAAGCATACTAACAACGCAAATATGTCTTCTCAAAATAACATGGCCAAAGAAAGCTTATCCCTACAAAATCATATACTCTGGCTATGCTCCCTCTTCATCACACAAAATATTCAAATCATGCGTAGCCCCGGTGACAAGCCAAGCAATTGTTTCATACTTTTGATGTTCTCAAACTTTTTCAACTTTCAGGCAATACATGAGAGTGAGCCATGGATATAACACTATTGGTGGAATAGAATATGGTTGTTGTGGAGAAGACAAAAAGAAGGAGATAGTCTCACATCAACTAGGCATATCAACGGGTTATGGAGATGTTCATCAATAGATATCAATGTGACTGAGTAGGGATTGTCATGCAACGGATGCACTAGAGCTCTAAGTTTATGAAAGCTCAAAAATAAAACTAAGTGGGTGTGCATCCAAATCGCTTGCTCACGGAGACCTAGGGCAATTTGAGGAAGCCCATCATTGGAATATACAAGCCAAGTTCTATAATGAAAAATTCCCACTAGTATATGAAAGTGACAATATAGGAGACTCTCTATCATAAAGATCATGGTGATACTTTGAAGCACAAGTGTGGAAAAAGGATAGTAACATTGCATCTTCTCTCTTTTCTCTCATTTTTTTATTTTATTTTTGTGGGCTTCTTTGGCCTCTTTTATTTATTTCCTCACATGGGACAATGCTCTAATAATGAAGATCATCACACTTTTATTTACTTACAACTCAAGAATTACAACTCGATACTTAGAACAAAATATGACTCTATATGAATGCCTCCGGCGATGTACCGGGATGTGCAATGACTCAAGAGTGACACGTATGAAATAATTATGAAAGGTGGCTTTGCCACAAATACGATGTCAACTACATGATCATGCAAAGCAATATGACAATGATGGTGCGTATCATAATAAAACGGAACGGTGGAAAGTTGCATGGCAATATATCTCAGAGTGGCTATGGAAATGCCATAGTTGGTAGGTATGGTGGCTGTTTTGAGGAAGGTAATAGGTGGGTGTATGGCACCGGCGAAAGGCGCGCGGTACTAGAGAGGCTAGCAAGGGTGGAAGGGTGAGAATGCGTATAATCCATGGACTCAACATTAGTCATAAAGAACTCACATACTTATTGCAAAATCTATTAGTCATCAAAACAAAGTACTACGCGCATGATCCTAGGGGGATAGATTGGTAGGAAAAGACCATCGCTCGTCCCCGACCGCCACTCATAAGGAAGACAATCAATAGATAAATCAAGCTCCGACTTCATCACATAACGGTTCACCATACGTGCATGCTACGGCAATCACAAAGTTTAACACAAGTATTTCTACAATCCACAACTACTCACTAGCATGACCCTAATATCACCATCTTTATATCTCAAAACAATCATAAGGAATCAAACTGCTGATAGTATTCAGTGCACTTTATATGAAAGTTTTTATTATATCCCTCTTGGATGTCTATCATATTAGGAAGAAATTCATAACCAAAGCAAATTACCATGCTGTTTAGAGACTCTCAAAATAATCTAAGTGAAGCATGAGAGTTCAACCATTTATATAAAATAAAACCACCGTCGTGCTCTAAAAAGATATAAGTGAAGCATTAGAGCAAAATTGCCTAGCTCAAAAGATATAAGTGAAGCACATAGAGTAATTTAATAAATCATGATTCATGCGTGTCCCTCTCAAAAGGTGTGTACAGCAAGGATGATTGTGGCAAACCAAAAGGTAAAGACTCATATCATACAAGACGCTCCAAGCAAAACACATATCATGTGGTGAATAAAAATATAGCCTCAAGTAAAGTTAACCATAGACGAAGACGAAAGAGGGGATGCCTTCCGGGGCATCCCCAAGCTTAGGCTCTTGGTTGTCCTTGGATATTACCTTGGGGTGCCTTGGGCATCCCCAAGCTTAGGCTCTTGCCACTCCTTGTTCCATAGTCCGTCAAATCTTTACCCAAAATTTGAAAACTTCATAACACAAAACTCAACAGAAAATCTCATAAGCTCCGTTAGTATAAGAGAATAAATCACCACTTTTGGTACTGTTGTTAACTCATTCTTTATTTATATTGGTGTAATATCTACTGTATTCCAACTTTTCCATGGTTCATACCCCCCGATACTACCCATAGATTCATCAAAATAGGCAAACAACACATAGGAAACAGAATCTGTCAAAACCAGAACAGTCTGTAGTAATCTGGATAGCTCGAATACTTTTGTGACCCCAACAATTCTGAAACATTAGGACAACAGAGGTAATTTGTATATCAACTTGTGTAAAAATTTAAGAATTTTATCACGCTTCTGTGTTTTTAAAAATTCTGGGGCTGGGCGCAAAAATTTATGTTTTTCAGCAAGATCAAATCAACTATCACCGTAAGCTATCCCAAAGGTCTTACTTGGAAAAACACTAATTAAAACACCAAAACATAATTAATACATAGGTAATAATGTGTATTTTATTCAAGAACAGAAGCAAAAAAACACAAAAATAAAATTAGGTTGCCTCCCAACAATTGCTATTGTTTAACGCCCTTAGGCCAACTCCGCCGCGCAACCCCATCCTGTCTGCGCGCTTCCGTTTGGGGTAAAACGGACGAACCAGGCGGCCCAGCGCGTGGGAGCAAATGGACTTTTGTCCGTTTTCTGTCCGGTTTTGACCCATCCCCGGCCCAAGTTTGCGCCGATTTTGGGGTGAAACAGACAATGTGACAGGCGGGACGCTGCGCTTGTCCTCCCAGCTTGCTGTCGGTGGCACAAAGCAACCCCCGCCCCCATTTTGTGCCATTTCCGCCAAACCCTCCCACGTCCCGCCGCCCCCTCCCTCCCCCGTCCATGGCCGATGCCCAGCCGAATTCCGGCGGCTTGGCCGTCGACCCGCCCGGAAAGGTCAAGAAGAAGGCGGTCAAGGCGCCAAGGAAGTCATGGTCGGAGTGCACGCCGGAGGAGCTCGCCAAGTTGGACAAGGAATGGCAAATAGGAGGGACCGGAGGGCGATCGTCAAGGTCAATGCCGCCGCGGCCAAGTTCACCGCCGAGCGCGATGCGATGGAGGCCGCGCGGTGCAAAGCGCACGCCCTCCTCATGATTGGCATTTGCCTTCCGGCTGGTTTCCCTTCAGTGGCCGTCGGCCCGGCGAGCACAGGCTCGTCGGTCGCCCGGCCTCCGCACTGCCAGTCGCCGACGTCGTGGACCACGCCTATGTCGCCCGACTTTCCCCCTCCAAGGCACGACGGCTAGACCCGTTTCTCAGGGTCGCCGGATGTTGGCGTGATCGCTCGTGAACTAGGGCCACTGGCTGTGTTGCCGGCGAGGGACGTGTAGGCCGCTGGTATTTGAAACGTTGTTCTCTTTTTAAAATGTGCGCGGACAAGATGGGGCCAAAGGATGCGGCCGCGCGCTGGTCGCATGGCCACCGCATCCTAGGACACGCCCGGACATGACCCCATCGCCCTACCCAAACAGACAGAATCCGGGCAAAGCGGACGTCTGTTTGGGGTCGCGCGGTGGAGTTGGCCTTAGCTAGGCATAAAAATATAGATCTAGGTATTGTCATCTTTGGTATGCAATTATTTTCTCATCAAATCCTCCAAAACTCGTCTTAGCAAATCTATCCTTTCCTTTATTTCCCTCCTGGTAGATGAACTTAAATCATGAAAAGGACTTTGATTGGTAATTTTAACATTCATAAACCCATAGTCGGGATCATCACCATATATATCATCATATAAAACATGTATCTCGTTTCTAACGGGTTCCGACATCATCTTATTCAACCAATCCCTATTAAATCCTACATAAATTCCCCTTGTAATCCAATCAAACTCCTCATAAGCCTCAAGGTACAAAGCTTGAGAGATTTCTGAATACGGAACTCTCCTCCTAAGATTTTCACTACAAGATTGATAATCCCTAGATTTCAAACAATGCATAGTTTCTTTATCATGGAGTATATCTTCAATCGGAGGGTGTTCAACATCTTTTTTATAGAAAGCAAAGATATCCCTAGCTTCTTGTATTATAAAATCAAATTCCCGCATAAGGATAATAGTACAATCTTTTTAGCTATTGATGATTAATATTGGGAAGTTCATTAAAACACCTTTTGCAAAGCAGGATGAATATGCACAAATTTTCTTTCTAATTTCTCAACGAGAATAACAATGGCATCCGCATAACAGTTTGTATCGAGAAGAATAGATCTTTTACTAATAGGCATAGATCTCGTACAATCAAAAAATTCTTGAATAACACTTTTTCCAATAATATTACCGTCCCCCACATGAAAAGTTTTCCCTGTGTAATTGGGAGAACTTCCAATTTCATGATCCAAAGAACAAGATCCAAGTTTTTCCTTAGGATTTTCAATGATAACTTTTCTAGATTCAGACATGATGGCAACAAATCGATCTAGCAAATGAGCAAACCAAAAGCAAGCGAAAGGACGAACGGAAGAACGGCGAAAGAAAAGGGCAAATCTTTCCGAAAATCGTTTTAGAAGTGGGGGAGGGGAAAACGAGAGGCAAATGGAGAATAATGTAATGCAAGAGATGAGAGTTTTATGATGGGTACTTGGTATGTCTTGACTTGGCATAGAACGGTGCTAGAAATTCTTCCTGCTACTTCTTGAGCTTGCGTTGGTTTTTTCCTTGAAGAGGAAAGGGTAATGCAGCAAAGTAGAGATAAGTATTTCCCTCAGTTAGAGAACCAAGGTATCAATCCAGTAGGAGAAGAACGCACAAATCACCAATACCTGCACAAACAATCAAACACTTGCACCCAACACAATAAAGGGGTTGTCAATCCCTTCACGGCCACTTGCAAAGGTGAGATCTGATAGAGATAGATAAAACTAAACAAAAGATAAATTAAATATTTTTGGATTTTTTGTTTTATAGATTTGGAAATAAAAGATTGCAAAATAGTAGATCGGAAACTTAATGAAGGAAAATAGACCCGGGGCCATAGGTTTCACTAGAGGCTTCTCTCAAGATAGCAAATAATACGATGGGTGAACAAATTACTGTCGAGCAATTGATAGAAAAGCGCAAAGTTATGATGATATCCAAGGCAATGATTATGTAATATAGGCATCACGTCCGAGTCAAGTAGACCGACTCCTGCTTGCATCTACTACTATTACTCCACGCATCGACCGACTCCTGCCTGCATGTAGAGTATTAAGTTCATAAAGAACAGAGTAACGCTTTAAGTAAGATGACATGATGTAGAGGAATAAAGTCAAGCAATATGATGTAAACCCCATCTTTTTATCCTCGATGGCAACAATACAATATGTGCCTCGCTAACCCTACTTTGGCACTGGGTGAGGACACCACAAGATTGAAACCAAAGCTAAGCACTTCTCCCATTGCAAGAAAAACCAATCTAGTTGACCAAACTAAACTGATAGTTCAAAGAGAATTACAGAGATATCAAACATGCATAAAAAAATTCAGAGAAGATAAAAATAATATTCATAGATAAGCTGATCATAAATCCACAATTCATTGGATCTCGACAAACACACCGCAAAAGAAGATTACATCAGATAGATATCCAGGAACATCGAGAAGAACATGGTATTGAGAATCAAAGAGAGAGAAGAAGCCATCTACCTACTAGCTATGGACCCGCAGGTCTGTGGTAAACTACTCACACTTCATCGGAAGGGCGATAGGGTTGATGTAGATGCCCTCCGTGATCGAATTCCCCTCCGGCAGGATGCCGGAAAAGGCCCCAAGATGGGATCTCACGGGAACAGAAGGTTGCGGCGGTGGAAAAGTGTTTTCGTGGGTACTTCTGGTGGTTTGGGAATATATGTGAATATATAGGAGGAAGATCTAGGTCAGAGGATCACCGAGGGGGGCACAAGGTAGGGGGCGCGCCCTACCCCTCTGGGTGCGCCCTCCCCCCATGTCGCCGCCTAGTGGCTCTTCTAACATGAACTCCAAGCCTTGGGGGTGTCTTCTCGTCCAAGAAAAATCATCACGAAAGTTTTATTCCGTTTGGACTCTGTTTGGTATTCATTTTCTGCAAAACTCAAAAACAAGGAAAAAACAGAAAGTGGCACTGGGCTCTAGGTTAACAAGTTAGTCCCAAAAATAATATAAAATTGCATATTAATGCATATGAAACATCCAAAATAGATAACATAATAGCATGGAACAATAAAAATTATAGATATGTTGGAGATGTATCACACATCGCAAAAGAATATTACATCGGATAGAACTCCAAGAACATCGAGGAAAACATGGTATTGAAGGTCATAGAGAGAGAAGAAGCCATCTAGCTACTAGCTATGGACCCTTAGGTCTGTGGTAAACTACTCACGCTTCATCGGAAGGGCAACAAGGGGTATGTAGATGCCCTGCGTGATCGAATCTCGCTCCGGCAGGGTGCCGGAAAAGGCCACAAGATGGGATCTCACGGGAACAGAGGCTTGCGGCGGCGCAAAAGTATTTTGGTGGACGCCTCTGATGGTTTGGTAATATTTGGGAATTTATAGTGCAAGAATTAGGGTTGGAGGACTCTCGAGGGGCCCACAAGCCCTCAGGCCCCCCCCCAGGGGCGCACCTAGGAGGCTTGTGGCCTCCTCGGGAAGCTTCTAGCCCCCTCTCCAAGCTCTGTGGATGTTTTTTGGTCCAAGAAAAATCATCATAAAGTTTTATTTTGTTTGGACTCCATTTGATATTGATGCGTCTCCAACGTATCTATAATTTTTTATTGTTCCATGCTATTATATTATCTGTTTTGGATGTTTTATATGCATTAATATGCTATTTTATATTATTTTTGGGACTAACTTATTAACCTAGAGCCAAGTGCCAGTTTCTGTCTTTTACCCTTTTTTGAGTTTTACAGAAATGGAATATGAAACGGAGTCCAAAATGAATAAAACTTTACGATGAATTTTCTTGGACCAAAATACATCCACGAAGCTTGGAGACCAAGTCAGAAGAGTCCCGAGGACTCCACAAGCCACCAGGGCGCGCCCTAGGGGGGCGCCTCCTGGCTTGTGGGCCCCTCGGGAGTCCACCGACCTCCCTTTGAGTTATATAAATCCTCAAATACTCCATTATCAACAGAAGCGTCCAACAAAATACTTTTCCGCCACCGTAACCTTCTGCATCCGCGAGATCCCAGCTTGGGACCTTTTCTGGCACTCAGCCGGAGGGGGATTCAATACGGAGGGCATCAACATCAACCCTATTGCCCTTCCAATGAAGCGTGAGTAGTTTACCGTAGACCTACGGGTCCATAGCTAGTAGCTAGATGGATTATTCTCTCTCTTTGATTCTCAGTACCATGTTCTCCTCGGTGTTCTTGGAGATCTATCCGATGTAATCTTCTTTTGCGGTGTGTTTGTCGAGATCCGATGAATTGTGGATTTATGATCAGTTATCTATGAATATTATTTGAATCTTCTTTAAATTCTTATATGCATGATTTGATATATTTGTATTTCTCTTCGAATTATCGGTTTGGTTTGGCCAACTAGATTGGTTTTTCTTGCAATGGGAGAGGTGCTTAGTTTTGGGTTCAATCTTGGGTGATTTCACCCAGTGACAAAGTAGGGGTAGCGAGACACGTATTGTATTGTTGCCATCAAGGTTAAAAAGATGGGGTTTTCATCATATTGCTTGAGTTTATCCCTCTACATCATGTCATCTTACTTAAGGCTTACTCCGTTCTTTATGAACTTAATACTCTAGATGCATGGTGGATAGCGGTCGATGTGTGGAGTAATAGTAGTAGATGCAGGCAGGAGTCGGTGTACTTGACACGGACGTGATGCCTATATGCATAATCATTTCCTTGGATATCATCATCACTTTGCGCTTTTCTATCAATTGCTCGACAGTAATTTTTTCACCCACCATACTATTTGCCTTCAAGAGAGAAGCCTCTACTGAAACCTATGGCCCCCATGTCTATTTTCCTTCATATATTTTTAGATCTATATACCAAATATCTTGCTGCAATTTATTTACTTTTACGTTTTAGTAATCTTTTATATCTATCTCTATGAGATTTCACCTTTGCAAGTGACCGTGAAGGGATTGACAACCCCTTTTTTGTGTTGGGTGCAAGTGTTTGATTTTTTGTGTAGGTGCATATATTGGGGACTTGCGTGTTTCTCCTACTGGATTGATACCTTGGTTATTAACTGAGGGAAATACTTATCTCTACTTTGCTGCATCACCCTTTCCTCTTCAAAGGAAAAACCAATGCAAGCTCAAGAAGTAGCAAATATTCCTTTTTTGTAAAACTCAAAAACAAGGAAAATAGAAACTTACACTGGGCTCTAGGTTAATAGGTTAGTCCCAAAAATAATATAAAATAGCATATTAATGCATATAAATCATCGAAAACAGATAATATAATAGCATGGAACAATAAAAAATTATAGATACATTGGAGACGTATCAAGCATCCCCAAGCTTAATTCCAGCTAATCCTCGAGTAGGTAAATGATAAGAACAGAATTTTTGATGTGGAATACTACCTAAAATATTTATCCATGTAATCTTCTTTATTGTGGCATGAATATTCAGATCCATAAGATTCAAAACAAAAGTTTAATATTGACATAAAAACAATAATACTTCAAGCATACTAATAAAGCAATCATGTCTTCTCAAAATAACATGGCCAAAGAAAGTTCTCCCTACAAAATCCTATAGTCTGGCTATGCTCCATCTTCATCACACAAAGTATTCCATCATGCACAACCCTGGTATTAGTCAAGCAATTGTTTCACACTTTAGTATTCTCAAACTTTTTCAACTTTCACTCAATACATGAGCATGAGCCATGGATATACTTTCACACAATACATGAGCGTGAGCCATGGATATAACACTATAGGTGGAAGAGAATATGGTGGTTGTGGAGAAGACAAAAAGAAGGAGAAAGTCTCACATCAACTAGGCGTATTAATGGGCTATGGAGATTCCCATCAATAGATATCAATGTGAGTGGGTAGGGATTTCCATGCAACGGATGCACTAGAGCTATAAGTGTCTGAAAGCTCAAAAAGAAACTAAGTGGGTGTGCTTCCAACTCGCTTTCTCACGAAGACCTAGGGCAATTTGAGGAAGCCATCATTGGAATATACAAGTCAAGTTCTATAAAGAAAAATTCCCACTAGTATATGAAAGTGACAATATAGGAGACTCTCTATCATGAAGAACATGGTGGTATTTTGAAGCACAAGTGTGGAAAAGGGATAGTAACATTGTCCCTTCTCTCTTTTCTCTAATTGTTTTGTTTGGGCTTCTTTGGCCTCTTTTATTTTTTATAAAGTCCGGAGACTCATCACAACTTGTGAGGGAATCATAGCTTCCATCATCCTTTCCTCACATGGGAAAATGCTCAAATAATGATGATCATCGCCCTTTTATTTACTTACAACTCAAGAATTACAACTTGATACTAGAACAAAATATGACTCTATATGAATGCCTCCGGTGGTGTACCGGGATGTGCAATGATCAAGAGTGACATGTATAAAAAAATATGAATGGTGGCCTTGCCACAAATACTATGCCAACTACACGATCATGCAAAGCAATATGAGAATAGTGGTGCGTGTCATAATAAACAGAACAATGGAAGTTGCATGGTAATAAATCTTGGAATGGCTACGGAAATGCCATAATAGGAAGTTATGGTGGCTGTTTTGAGGAAGGGTATATGGTGGGTTTAATGCACAGGTGAAAGTTGTGCGGCACTAGAGAGGCTAGCAATGGTGGAAGGGTGAGAGAGCGTATAATCCATGGACTCAACATTAGTCATAAAGAACTCACATACTTATTGCAAAAAATTATTAGTCGTCGAAACAAAGTACTACATGCATGATCCTAGGGGAGAGGTTGGTAGGAGTTAACCTTCGCGCGCTCCCGACCTCCACACAAAGGATAACAATCAAAAAATAAACCATGCTCTGACTTCATCACATGACGGTTCACCATACGTCCATGCTACGGGAATCTCAAACTTTAACACAAGTATTTCTACCAATCCACAATTACTCACTAGCATGACTCTAATATCACCATCTTTATATCTCAAAACAATATGCAAGGAATCAAACTTCTCATAGTATTCAATGCTCTTTAAATGAAAGTTTTTATTATATCCCTCTTGGGTAACCATCATATTAGGACTAAATTCATAATCTAAGCAAATTACCCTGTTGTTTAAAGACTCTCAAAATAATATAAGTGAAGCATGGGAGTTCAACAATTTCTAGAAAATAAAGCCACCACCGTTCTCTAAAAAGATATAAGTGAAGCACTAGAGCAAATTGCCTAGCTCAAAACATACAAGTGAAGCACATAGAGTATTATAATAAATTCACGATCCATGTGTGTCCCTCTCAAAAGGTGTGTACAGCAAGTATGATTGTGGCAAACTAAAAAGCAAAGACTCATATCATACAAGAGGCTCCAAGACAAACACATATCATGTGGTGAATAAAAATATAGCCTCAAGTAAATTTACCGACGGAACGAAGACGAAATAGGGGATGCCATATCTGGGGCATCCCCACGCTTAGATGCTTGGTTGTCCTTGAATATTACCTTTGGGTGCCTTGGGCATCCCCAAGCTTAGGCTCTTGCAACTCCTTATTCCATAGTCCATCAAATCTTTACCCAAAACTTGAAAACTTCACAACACAAAACTCATGAGATCCGTTAGTATAATAAAATAAATCACCACTTTTGGTACTGTTGTAAACTCATTATAAATTAATATTGGTGTTATATATACTATATTTCAACTTCTCCATGGTTCATACCCCCCGATACTACCCATAGATTCATCAAAATAAGCAAGCAACACAGAAAACAGAATCTGTCAAAAACAGAACAGTCTGTAGCAATCTAAAAAATTCGTATACTTATGTAACTCCAAAAGTTCTGAAAAAATGGGAAAAACATGGAAATTTGTATATAAATTATGTGTAAAAAATTCAGATCAAAAGCACGTTTATGTGATATTTTTTTAAAATTCTGGCAATGAGCGCAAAAGTTTTTGTTTTGCAGCAAGATCAAATCAACTATCACCATAGACCATCCCAAATGTCTTACTTGGCTCAAACACTAATTAAAACACCAAAGAACAGAAGTAATAATGTGTATTTATTGAAAAACATAACGAAAAACAAAAACACAAAATAAAATTAGGTTGACTCCCAACAAGCGCTATTGTTAAACGCCCCTAGTGTTGACACACGAACACGTCACGTGTACCCTCGACGCCGGGGGTGATGCACCACAGCTCACGTAGAAGGAGACCCGACCGACGCGCGATACGCAAGACAGTTGGTGGGCGCTTTTGCAGACCCGAAACCCCGCGCACCCGGGAGGGACCCCGTCAGGGATTGCGGCGGCTATGGGCTGCCCTAGGTCGATTCGCTCGCCCCTAGAGCCTCGTGGATCGCTGCCCTCCAATGCGAAGAACGAACGAAGAACAAGAAAGAAAGATACAAGGGTAGGAGATAAAGATAGATGAACACAAAAGTGTAATAGATTGATTGGTTCGATTGGTGTTGTTCAATCGGCCGTCACCCCCAACATATGTAAGAGGCGGCTGGACTTCCCGTACAAGTAAAGGATTCATCTAGGCTTTCCTTACAAAAATTACATCAATTCACGTCCTAGAGTCCTAGTTCTATTCTAACTCGGATTCAGTCTGAATCTGGCCCAACTTCTGTCTTCCTCCTTGTGCGGGCCGTGGAGCCTCCATATGACCTCCGATCGAGACGACCCACATATGAATTTTGTGCGTCTCGACGAGACGAACAACTCTTGTGTTGATCACTTTTCCAAACAAGGCCATCTTGAATACTTTGCAAGGTCATCTTTACCTTCCAGTCGGACTCGGTCTTGTAGCAGACTGGATTGTCCGAGTCTCGTAGTGAATTTACATGCCATATACCATCTCTGATGATGATGACTCCAAAACCAAAGTTTATCGTTTTGACGATATGCACAACTTCCGTATTGAACACTTCTCCATCCAAGGTCATCTTGATAAACTTCCGGGCACATGTTCAGTTTCACTCGGATTCGAGCTTATCCACTCGGATTAGAGTCATTCACTCGGATCGTCCGACTGGACTTTTTCACTCGGATGTTAGAATCTTTCACTCGGAAGACAGTTTTTCACTCAGAAGGCAATCTCTTTACTCGATTGGCAAGTTTTCATTCCGACGGTAATATTTTCACTCGGATGATAATAAGTTCACTCGGGCGAAAAACTTTCACTCGACCGGTAAGTTTTCACTCGGATGGTAAGCTTTCACTCGATCGGTAAGCTTTCACTCGGATGGTAAGCTTTCACTCAATCGGTAAGTTTTCACTCGGATGGTAAGCTTTTCACTCGGATTTTCCGACTGAAAACATAGCCTGATCTTGATTTGTCTCTTCAGGCCTCATACCACTTCGGATTGAGACGAATTATATATGAAAATCGATCGGCTCGACGAGGCGAAACTTTTCCGTGTTGAAGGTTTTTCCATTAAAGGCCGTCTTGAGGGCCGAATATCTCACGCATTGCATCAGACACTCATCAACACGTGTCTGGTGTCAAGCGTAATATTTTGGTCTATGACCGGTCCAGACCGTATTGACTGTAACTTTTGCATATGAACTCGGATTAAGATGATTTATATATGAAAATCAATTGCCTCGACAAGATGAAGACAATTCATTTAGAGTGCTCCTTCATCGGAGGAAGTCCTCAATGCGTAATCGGCCGAAAAGCACTTGGAACACTAAATTCTGCCACTCGGAGTACAGTTTCGGCCCCTAAGATGAGGTCGGATGTCGATGACTTAAACATCAAAGTTGTTCCATTTGACGACGCAAAAATTTCTCATGTTGAAAACATCTTCATTTAGAGCCATATTATTTGCATTTTTACCATGCCAAAATCCGGTGTCAACATATACCCCCCCTGTTTTCTGGTAGAGCTTGTGTGCCAGAAAATACTTCATCCAAGCACGATGTCAACACTACATTGGCTGTGCAGTCTAAGGACGATAATTGTTATCGGCCATATGCTTAGGCTTGTTGATGATTGGGTAGAGCCTTTTCAGATAACAGTCGTTTGAGAACAACCATTGGATGTCACGAATGCATTCAGGTAAGTTTCTCATGTCAATCCTGACTTTGCCTTTATCCAAATAATCCATGGGGATATGAGAACCATTCGGTGATACTGGTTGTTGAATCATTATGTCCATGTTCCTCAGAGGAACCATCAACTATTCCGAGACTCAACTCATTAGTGATCAAAATGCTCCGTCAAGGCTCCGCCGAACAACGTATGTCTCTTGGATCCCGTTTGGCGAGTCAACAAGGTCAACATTCGAGTGATTTGTTGATGCATATAAAGATGAAATCCATTGGACAGCTGGCAACGAATCATGGTGAACCTTGATGCATGCCCCCCTGCAGCGAAAGAAGTCCTCTAGCCTGAATAGCACAGCATATTCGGCTTGATTATTAGCGTGTAAGCTCTAGTCGGCATGAAGTCTTCAAATCCAGCCCGTGAAGAAATATGTGAATAACGCCGATTTTGGGCGCTGCTTAACTGAATCCTGAAAATAATCTCCACGGCACTTTGACTTGGCGTCCAGTGAACGCCGACTGATAAATGGGATGTCACGATCCTTTCTTTCAGTCTCCTGAGTCAACATTTCCTTGCTCCCCGAGTGAACAGAGATTCATTCATCTCGGTGACACACTTTCTCTAGATCCTGCGATAAACCAACAATATGAGTCGACAACTTTTGCTGCACTAGATCCTCGATTAGTGGCAGAATAATTAGTCGGCCTTCCAGTGTTTGGCAAAACTAAGAATTGGCTTTGGGAATATGAGATACACCACAATGAGCACAATTATTCAGATGCCAACATTGTCAACATAATGTACTCTTAGGGCGATATGCAAACATCGGCCATGTGTCCTTATCTCGAAGGACATGGTGAACCCGTCCACCAAAGTGTGAATAGCCGAAATAATTCAGATGTTTCAGCTGGGATTAAGCTCCGGGACGCTGGCTTTGATGGAACGGTCGAAGAACATGGACGATGTGCCATTTGGAGTCCGCTATAGTGAGATGAAACTGTCGACTCTGCCTACCGGCTTCACACTTGTCCTCCTTTACTCCTGCCGGCTTCGCAACAGGAGATGTGATTCCGCTCTTGACTCGAGGATTTCTCTTGGGAACCCAAGCCATATTCCTCTTCTCCAGCTCCTTGACCCTGAGCCTCTTAAGTTTTCTTTCTTTCCAATGTGATAAGCCGAGTGAGCATCCCAGCTGTGATTTTGTTTTATGCACTAGCAAATTCTTTCTTGCTTTGGGCATCTCCGGCTTGGCCTGTCCAAACTTGGCGATTGGATCCTTGAAAGTAACCTGCTTCTCTTTGTTGTCCTTAGTAGCCAACATAGACTCGGCTGGCTTTTTGTCATCTATAGTCGGATCTGAAATAGCACACTTGCGGCCATCCTTTTTCACTCGGTACACTTGCTTGACTGTGTCCATCTTCTTCGATGAGCTCCGAACCGATTCTTTTTGGTTGAGTTGGTCTTTAACATGTGGTTGTTGAACAAACGATGATCCTCTCGGATCTGCATAATTTTGTTGAGGTGGTTTAGAATATGATGGATGGTGTGCCCTTGATTTAAACTTGTCGCATTATTGATATGAATAATAGTCGATACGGGGATGTATCCATGACATCGGCATTGGTGGCCCAAAATGAGGATATGGAGTTTGTTTGCTCAACTTCTTCCTTCGCCAATCCCGGTCCTCAAATTTATGCCTTAGGGGTGACTTCGATGCTTTTGTTTCACTCGGCC
Organism: Aegilops bicornis; assembly: GCA_021605145.1. NCBI lineage: Eukaryota > Viridiplantae > Streptophyta > Magnoliopsida > Poales > Poaceae > Aegilops > Aegilops bicornis. The sequence goes on along the minus strand of CM038674.1, from coordinate 227,690,745 downwards.
GATAAGCACTCTTTGCCTCACTTATATTCTGATAATTTTCTAATAACTGCGCGAAAGTGACTTTCGGCTTTTTACCTTTGTGCTTACCATTGCTTTTGCTTTGTTTAGTTGTGTGCGCATCGGTCTTTGAATTTTCTCATTGCCCCCCAGTGCTAGATGTCACCATTGTAGCTTTAATTTAATTCCCGTCTTTAAGATTGTTGTTGATGCATTTTTTTAACCATATCCTTGCTCGAAGATTTGACCCCGTCATCATTGGTGTGTACCTGTCCATCTTTAGATGAATCGGCTGGAGATAGCCGAGTCAACATTTGATTGCCGTCAAAACCAATCTGATCCGACTGGCCAAATGACCGTGCCTCAACAAACTCCAGTCGTCCTATCTTGTCCAATTGCTCGACTTGATGGATCATGTTGCAATCTTTGACATTTTTCTTGAACGAACATTGCATTCGCTCTTGTCTTGACGGCTCAACATCGTGATCAATTATAATAGGATTTGTCAAGGATGCACCAACGATGTGATTACCCATGCCCAAACTGAAGGTACATCGTTCGTCCATTAACTGATACTGTGATACTGGTTCTGAAACAAAAGAACCGAGTAGTGGCGGCTTAGCGTCATCCGACTCGCCTATGCATTGATTTTCATCATGTTTTCCCGATGCTCTTGAATCGGCTATCTCGAAGGACTTTAGACCTGGCCTTATATTCCTGCAACTAAAATAATCACAGAATATACGTCTCACCTGAGACCAAATGTTAGCGAGGCATGAAACAAACAAAGTTGTCCATATGAATATAAATTTCAGTTGGCATGACGGGAACAACTTTGGTTGCGATAACTTGTCACTGTTAGCCTCTATGAATGATACCACGTGTTGCCTAGCATGACTAGTGACAAGATCATTTCTAACAAACAGATTACTCATTTCGATTGGTCTTTTAAAATTAATTAGAATCTTACTAACGGGTGCATCAACAATTTGATTTTGACCGAATCTAAAATTGAGTAAACTATCGGCTAGGTGTACCCTTGTGAAGACTTTGGAAGGAGAAGATGGTTGCACCACTGGAATAATACCTTTCTCCAATTCTGAATAATTCTCCAACACCTCTTCCTCTTCTTCTGGATCTCGTGCCTCGTCACTCAGATTGCCTGAGTAGATTTCACTCGGATTGCCAAAGTATATTTAAGTCGGATTGCTCGAGTATATTTCACTCGGATTGCCTGAGTATATTTCATTCGGATTACCCGAGTGGATTTCACTCGGACGCTCTTTGTCAGTTGAACTTTGCTCGGCTGCATTTTCTTGTTCTTGATGTTCATCGTTAACTGAATTGTGTTTGGCCATATTACTTTGTTCTTGATGCTCATCAGTATCTTTAGCACAAAACTCATAGGGTAGCATGTAAGCTCCTTTATATCCAGAAAAATCGAGCACGACCAGTTTGCTGTGTTTGCCGTTCCTTTGCTTAGTGAAGCTTGCATCTTCTGTTTTGATACACTCGGTAATAGCTGGCTTGATGCACATGGCTTTAGCCGGCAATGCACTCATCTGGAACGATGCACTCGGCTGGCATGATGTACTCAGATGGGTCGATGCACTCGGCTGGTATGATGTACTCGGTATGGACTCTATGCACTCGGTTGTAACCGTATCTGTGCTCAATCTGGTTTCAACTGAATCCACCATCGTCTTTGCTTTAAAGGAATCGTTCGACTCGGCTGTAGATGACTTATTCATATTTGACTCAGTTTCAACCGAATCAACCATATTAGCCGAGTGAACCCTTTCTTGCTGATTTGCTTGCAAACTTTCTTGCTTCAATATCGCAGAAGGGCCAACATATTTGCTCGACGGAGGAAGGCACTTGACGTATTCTTGCAAATATTCCTCTCCACGGCTTTTCTTGAGTGCTTCGTAAGCCTGTCGATATTTTGCTGGTAATTCCTCAAGAGTTGGCGTAGTAAAGCCATTGACTCTATTCCCTGTGAGAGTTGGCTTGACCCTATCCATTCGGGCGACATATTTTTCTTTAGACTCGGCCATGCTTGGATCAGCTTGCCCCCCAATACTTTTAGGATCTTTCGGCAATGAATTGATGTTGCCGGAATTTTGCGATTGTATAGGGGGTGTATAACATGCCGCAGTGATAGGTGAAGACATGTGCACTACTGTCGAATATTCTCTTTCGCCAATTTGATCAATTGGCAAAACTTCGTATTCCTTCAAAACCCTAGCTCTTATTGCATCATAATCAGGAACCAATCCCTTTTTCATGTTGCTCAAGGCAAATAGTACTAATCTTCTTATTTTGGGCTAAAGTTTTTAATGCAGCCAGAGCCACCTCATCACCTATAATATTAGGCACATATGCTCCTGCATAATCTCCATTCACTCGGCCATAACCACGAAGGCGAGCCGAGTCATGAATATTTTCGGTTTCATATGCCACTGAATAATTAATCTCACGAGGTGTGGTATATGATGTTTGAGGATAACCAGCCGAATAGCTAATGGAAGCATGACCGATTCTCCCATCCATCGGCATGTTTGGGGATGAACCCACATATTGCGAGTCGGCTGCCGATGGATAAAATTGTGAGACGCCCTCCTATACATGAGGTGTCATATATTGATCACTTGAACAAATAGTGTTGTTCACCGGTATATTGAAAGATGTTGTCGATGCACGAAAGTTCAGATTCATAAGTTGCATGTCGCGATTCTGTAAATTCCAAGTTTCTCCAACGGAATACCTAGTAGGCCTTTGCTCGTTAGGGCTAGCCGACATGACATATCCACTGAAAGATCTAGCAACATCAACATAATGGCTATTTGCATCTATATAAGGAGATTGATGATATATGTTACCGTTGTAGATTGCAGCCGCTTGATGACGCTCTCCTCATAGCAAGAACAGGCTGGAGACTGTTCAAAGCTTCCTTCCCCAGCGGAGTCGCCAAAAAGTGTGCTGACACACGAACACGTCAAGTGTACCCTCGACGCCGGGGGTGATGCACCGCAGCTCACGTCAAAGGAGACCCAACCGACAGCGCGATACGCAAGACAATCGGCGGGCTCTTTTACAGACCAGAAAGCCCGCGCACCCAGGAGGGACCCCGTCAGGGATTGCGGCGGCTATGTGCTGCCCTAGGTCGATTCGCTCGCCCCTAGAGCCTCGTGGATCGCTGCCCTCCAATGCGAAGAACGAACAAAGAACAAGAAAGAAAGATACAAGGGTAGGAGATAAAGATAGATGAACACAAAAGTGTAATAGATTAATTGGTTCGATTGGTGTTGTTCAATCGGCCGTCACCCCAACATATATAAGAGGAGGCTGGACTTCCCGTACAAGTAAAGGATTCATCTAGGCTTTCCTTACAAAAATTACATCAATTCACGTCCTAGAGTCCTAGTTCTATTCTAACTCGGATTCAGTCTGAATCTAGCCCAACTTCTGTCTTCCTCCTTGTGCGGGCCGTCGAGCCTCCATATGACCTCCGATCGAGACGACCCACATATGAAATTTGTGCGTCTCGACGAGACGAACAACTCTTGTGTTTATCACTTTTCCAAACAAGGTCATCTTGAATACTTTGCAAGGTCATCTTTACCTTCCAGTCGGACTCGGTCTTGTAGCAGACTGTCACGACCGGTATTTCAATAAAAATATTTATTGAGAAACCGACCTATAAAATCCAGTGTGAGGGAAATCCTCCATACCGGTAGACAAAATCTTGATACAATAAGCCAGTAGCATATGATATATTACAGGGTCGAGCTGAAGTTGCTCAACAAATTATTACAAGCACGCCAATCATTATACATAGTGGCGGATATGACATGATGGAGTGGTGGCATACTCTTGACTCGTGGTAAAGTGGTGGAATAACACAAGGAGTGGGAGATATGACTACTACATCAAGCGGCTCATCGAACGTCGAGGTGAGGCTCGGTGAATTTATTTGGGTAGCGGAAGCGAATATATCACAAAGGACTAATCCAGGGTCGCACGAGACCGACCGATTCCTCTATGCGTCGGACTCACTATCGAACTCTTCATCCATGAGATCGCTTTCACAAGATTCCGCCAAATCAACAAGCCGGTGAGTACTTTGAAAGTACTACGCAAGATAGTTCGGACAAAAGATATAACAAATGTATGCATGAATGTGTCATGAATAATTTAACAATGCGCAATCAATTTAGTATAGCAAGGTAAGTAAAAAAGGGAATCGGTAGTCCGCTTGAAAACCCAAAGAAGATAAACTAAAACCGATCGGTGTCCGGCGGCGCCTCGAAGGGTGAATAAATAAATAAAGCATGCCACGATCGAGCGTCTAGGCGACACCTCATAAAGGGCTTATATGTAAAGAAAAGACATGCGTGCATGATGGACGTCGGAGCGACATCACAGAAAGGGCTTATAACAAAATTAAATAATAACAATGCCGCAGTCGGACGTCTGGGCGACATCGCAGAAAGGGCTTATATCATAAATAAATAAACATCAATGCCACAGTCGGACGTCTGAGCGACATCGCAGAAAGGGCTTATAACTCATTATCCATAACTTACAAGAAATGGTGCTCACGGAAAATATTCATCACAAGTCAATAAGCGGGTTAGTCCATTCACAGGAAAATAAACATTTTAACACTCATATGGTTCTCGGGGAGTTTACATCACCGAGACTGACACTTGACAAGATAGGATGAACACAGTACTTGGACATTGATAAGATGAATTTCAAGAATTGCGACTCTGCAGAGTTTGTACTAAAATTATCCACAACCAACGGATTTCCGTAGTCACGAAGGACTAGTTCCGTTTACGGTATTTCGGAGAAAACACAGCTAACTAGTACACACCCATCCTACCTCACGTTGCCAGGAATCACCCTAGACAGCGTTCAAGAAAAACTTTGAGACGGGGAGATCACAATCTCGAATAGCATGGGATCAAATTTATATATCACGGCGCTCTAAGGGTGCCCCCCTCTCGGTACCAACCGAAACACCCATGCCCCTGACCGGATGATAGGCTTTAATCCAGGGCCATGGAACCCTCATCCCGGCCTCTCGATTTGGTGTGTACCAGAAAGTGGTTTGCAACTTACTAAGCCGTATCCCTTGCGGAAAACATGTGGTAGTACGAAAAGGGGAGACGGACGGAATTTGACTGATTTATGTTGACACTGGGTCAACGATATGGCATAAGACTAGCATGCTACAACACTGCCATCTTACCCATTCTCATGCCAACTCATGGCCATGCAACATGTTTCCAACAACTCATGGATTTCCTGAAACTCACTTCCCTCAACTCTTACGAGATAAACTTTCATCGAGATACTCATGAACATGCCATGATACTAAATTAATGCAAACATGCCCAAACACTCATCATATCAAAAGTTCAAACATGCTTGCCTGGTTCGGAGTAGTCGGGGCCTAGCTCGGTGAAGTTCGCGGTCCCGTCACCTCCTTCGGTATCTATGGTATACAAAAATATACGCACTAACGTAAATACAAAGGGGTGCTCAAAAAATATTCCAAATACTTTTCAAATAAATCTGATAAAAAACTAGACAAAATTTTGAAGAGGACAGAAAAAGAATCACTCAAAATCCCTTTCGCTTTAAAAGTTATAAGAGTTTTGGTCCAAGGACCTTTCAGAATGAAATGTAAAATACTCGGGGCGTAATGTAAAAGTTCAGAAAACGATTCGGTTTGGAAAGCGCATTTATCAGAATACGCTTTCAGAAAACGTTTCAAAATAAATAACAGAGAGGCTGACGGGCGGGTCCCACCTGTCAGGTTTAAAAATTTAAACGAGGCGGCAGAGCTCGTCGGCGCCCGAGAGTCATGGGTCACGGCCGATCTACGGCGAGGCAGGAGGATCGGGTGGTACCTCCGTGGTCAGGGCGCCATTCCGCGTCGGTGGGTGGTGGTGGCGGTCGCCGGCGAGCACCACGTCGACGGCGGCCCTTGCTCCGGCGGACGGTGGATTGGGAAGTCGTGGACCTCGTCGGAGAGAGCTGCTGGGGTCAAATTGGAGTGGGGGTTAGTCTCCTAGTGGTGCCACGAGGCTACGGGCAAGAGTAGGGCGGTGGAGGAGTTCTCACCAAAGAGAACGTTGCGGAGCCCGAGGCGGACGGAGGTGGCCGGAGTTGAGGAAGAAGGGCCCCTCGAGGCTCTTCCAAAGGCTAAGCGGGTCCGTGAGGTGGTGGAGTTGTGCGGGGGCGAGAGCAAGCTCGGGGGTGCTATTTATAGCCGGCCCGAGGCAGTTGCCGTGAACAGATAAGTCCGGCGAGCGATTACGGCGGCGCTGTGGCTGGACGGTCGGCTTAGGGGCTTGAGCATCATCTAGATGAAGCACTGGTGCCATCCCAGTGTCCAACTCTGCAAGGAAGGGGTGGTTACGGCATGTCCTCGACGGAACGGCCGTACGGCACGTCGGCGGCAGAGAACGCGCTCAAGGCGCTGTGCCACGGCGACGGTGCTGCATGCGTGCGCTGGCAAGGAGGTGGCCACGCGGAGCTCTCAGGAGGTTTGGGCGGTCCCGAACGGCGTTATGCCGTAGGGTTGCCCCCTGTCGGCCGCTACGGTGGTTCTGCCGCCGTGGAACACGCCGGCGCAGGCGGGCCAGGGCGCCACCGACGCCAGGAACGAGCCAAGCGCGCGTGTGGTGCTCCGGACAGGGAGCAGGGGCTGTGAGCAACGTGCCAAGTGCACAGTTTACATGTGACTGAATCGGCGAAGAAACGACCTTCAACTCTGAATTTTCATCAAGATGAATAAGAATAAAGGCATGCCGGTGTTCGACAGAATGATTTAGGCATGTGGGGATTTTTCCTTGAGCTGGTTTTTGGTGGAGTGGCTTCTCATTGCAACTGGAGGTTGCCTGAATTTTGGTGGAATTTTTGGAGAAGAGGAGATATGAATTTCACTAAATTTGACAAATCTGGTCCAAACTTGCAGAAGCTGAAACTTGAAAATTTGAAAGGAAGAAGAGTAGATCTTGATGGTTCTAGGTTGTGGGTGCTAAGGACTATCCAGAGGAGTTGAATTGAGATCAAAGATCAAAGGCATTAAGGTACTTGCTTTGCAAACCACCTAGGCTCAAAATAATGGACATAATTGTTTTGGGAAAAGAATTTAATGAAATAAAATCCAAAAATGAGTTGGACCTGTTGGGATGTAATATTTGAATTGTCCCAAAGGGGAAGGAGGGGTTTTGGGGAGATTTTCCACATGAGGCATGGCAAAACCATGGATGGTTTTCAAATAAGAGAAGACCCAAAACTCCTAGGGTTTTCTTCTAAAAGAAAAATAAATCCCAAAAACAAATCTTGAGAAGGGGGAAAATCAGAAGAAAGGTTTTTAATAACCAACACCAGAGTTGAAGAAGATGCCAAAATAAAATCTTTTGTCAAAGGGAAAATTCTTGAGAGAAGGAGATTTTTGGAAGGGTTTAAATGACCTCCTTCAAAACCAACAAAGTTTTTTGCTGAAAACCAAAACAAAAAATTTTGGAGTGTCACAACACCTACCCCCTTAGGAAAAATCTCGTCCCCGAGATTCCAGCTGATCCGCGAATAAATGTGGGTGCTCTGTCTGAAGAAAATCCTCTCTTTCCCAAGTGGCTTCACTTTCGGTGTGGTTGCTCCACTGAACTTTGAAGAACTTGATGGTTTTCTGTCGGGTTCTCCTTTCAGATTCTTCCAAGATTTTTATTGGATGCTCTCGATATGTGAGGTTTGGCTGCACGTCAATGTTATCATGGGGTACTTGTTTCTCTGGGCTGCTCACGCACTTCCTCAATTGCGAGACGTGGAACACGTCGTGGGCGTCGGATAAATCTTCAGGTAAGTCTAGCTGGTAGGCTACCGTGCCTTTCCGTGCCACTATGCAGAATGGCCCGATGAATCTTGGTGCTAGCTTCCCTTTAATCTTGAATCGATGCAGGCCTCTCATAGGGGATACACGTAGGTACACAAATTCACCGGGTTCAAAGCTGATTCCCCGATGTTTTTTATCATAATAACTCTTTTGTCCACTTTGGGTTGTCTTGAGTCAGTCCTTAATCACCTTGACCTTATCTTCAGCCTCTTTGAGCATGTCTGGGCCGAAGATATGGCTGTCTCCGGTTTCCGACCAATTTAGCGGGGTACGACATCTTCACCCGTACAGAGCCTCAAATGGTGCCATTTGCAGGCTGGCCTGATAACTATTGTTATATGCGAATTCTGCGTATGGTAAGCTCTCTTCCCAACTGGTCCCATAGGTGAGGACACATGCTCTCAGCATATCTTCTAGAATCTGGTTTACTCGCTCAGTCTGCTCATCCGTGCAGGGGATGGTATGCGGTAATCGAATGCCACCGAGTTCCCAGAGCTTGTTGTAAGTGATCCCAAAATCGGAGACGAATTGAGTGCCTCTGTCCGAGATTATTTTCTTTGGGACTCCATGTAAGCAGGCGATACGGAAAGGTAGAGCCTAGCAAGCTTCCGAGTGGTGTGGGTTGTCTTCACGGGATGAAGTGTGCTACTTTAGTCAATCTATCAGTGATGACCCAAATGGCGTTATTTCCGTGCCGTGACCGAGGTAGCCCAACAATAAAATCCATCCTAATCTCGTCCCATTTCCACTCGGGTATTTTATTTGGCTGTAAAAGTTCGGCCGGTTTCTGATGCTCGGCTTTGATGCGTTGACAAGAGTCACAACACGCAATGAACGTGGCTATGTCCCTTTTTAGACCGTGCCACCAATATTTTTCCTGAATATCCTTGTACATTTTGTCCCTCCGGGATGTATCGAATACGGGCGGTGTGGCCTTCAGCTAAGATCTGCTGCTTAAGATCCTTGATATTTGGTACGCAAAGTCTATCCCCGTACCACAATATTCCCTGCTTATCGATAATGAATTCTGGGGCCTTGCCCAAACTCACTTTCCGTTTAATGCCTTCAATGCTGGGGTGTCCATGCTGAGCCTCTTTAATTGTCAACATTAAGGTAGGCTGTATTTCTAAATTTGATATGCTGCCTTCGGTGACTACCAGCAAGTTGAGCTTAGCAAACTCCTGCCGAAATTCAGGCCTCAAGTTGGGCAGGCCGTCGTCATTTGGGCTAGGGTTCCGACTTAGGGCGTCTGCCACTACATTTGCTTTCCCTGGGTGGTAGTGGATTCCGACATCATAATCCTTCACTAGTTCCAACCAGCGTCGTTGCCTCAAATTCAATTCCGGTTGTGTGAAAATATACTTGAGGCTCTTATGGTCCGTGTATATCTCACAACGATTTCCAAGTAAAAAGTGTCTCCATTCTTTGAGTGCATGTATAATCGCTGCTAACTCCAGGTCATGAGTAGGATAATTTTCTTCATGTTTGCGAAGTTGTGCGGAGACATAAGCGACTACCTTGCCTTCTTGCATCAACACGCATCCAAGGCCTTTCCGGATGCGCCGTAATATACCTCAAAATTCTTGTGTATGTCCGGCACAATTAATACCGGTGCTGACGTTAATTTCCTCTTTAATTCTTGGAAACTTTTCTCGCAAGCTCCCGTCCATTCAAACTTCCTGTCTTTATTGAGTATTTGCGTCATTGGCTTTGCTATAGTGGAGAACCCTTCAATAAATCTTCGGTAGTATCCCGCCATTCCCAAGAAACTTCGTACATCCGTCACGCTGGCTGGTGGCTTCCAGCCAAGTACGGCCTTGACTTTTTCCGGGTCTACGGCGATACCTTCTTGGGTCAGTACGTGGCCCAGAAAACCTACTTGCCTTAGCCAAAATTCACACTTGCTGAACTTAGCGTACAATTGATGTTTCAAGAGTTCCCCTAGTACAATTCGGAGATGTTCAGCGTGCTCTTCTGGTGTTTTGGAGTATACCAGAATATCATCGATAAATACCACAACAAACTTGTCCATAAACTTCATGAATACTTTGTTCATGAGGTGAACAAAATATGCGGGGGCGTTTGTTAATCCGAATGGCATTACGGTGAACTCATACAATCTGTATCTGGAGGTGAAAGTTGTCTTGGGAATATCTTCGGTTCGCACTTTCAGTTGATGGTATCCCGACCTCAAGTCAATCTTTGAGAATACCTTGGCCTGAGCGAGTTGATCGAATAAATCATTTATTCGTGGCATCGGATATTTGTTCTTGATTGTGACCATGTTTAGCGCTCGATAGTCTATGCACAATCTCAGTGCTCCATCCTTCTTTTGGCAAATAAAATTGGTGAACCCTGTGGTGAGGAGCTGGCTCAGATATAACCCTTGTCTAGTAATTCTTTTATTTGCTTCTTCAGTTCTACCAATTCGGATGGTGCCATTCTGTATGGTTTCTTATATATGGGGCGGTTCCGGTGCTAGCTCAATGCTGAATTCTATCTCTCGGTGCCGTGGCATGCCCGGTAGCTCTTCGAAATACATCTGGAAATTCACACACCATCGAACCTTGCTCAATTCAGAAATATCCACCTTGTTCAATCTCGGTTGCCGGGATATTTTTCTTTCCTTGGCTGAAACCTTTATGGTCTTCCCGTGGTGGTGGATGAGAATTACGGTCCGGTTGAAACAATCAATAAAACCTTTGTTGGTGGTTAACCAATCCATCCCTAGGATGACATCCAGTCCTTTATTTTCCAACACGATAAGATTTGCGTGAAACTTCAACCCTTCAAACTCGATAACCACACCCTGGCAGTAACTCTGGGTAACTTGCTTAATTCAAGGGACTTGACGATCATAGATTTTTCCAAGGAAAGCATCGAAAAATTATTTTGCAAGGCAAAACTTTTCGAAACGAATGAGTGAGAAGCTCCAGAATCAAACAAAACCATGGCAGGTATTGTGTTGATGTGAAACGACTGAGTACGATATCTGGGGCATTTTTTGCTTCCTCTTTGGTCACGCGGTTCAGATGACCCTTCCTGTGGTTGTTATTTGGGTTGAAATTGTTGCGCTTTGGCGCCGAATTATTGCCTCTGTTGTTCGGTTTTGGGGTCGAGTTCCTTGGCTTGGGGCACTGCTTGGCATAGTGCCCTTCTTCTCCACAAGCGTAACAGGTAACGCCTGGGCGGTATGTGAACTCCTTGTCCCTTGCATGAAAATTCTTGATTTGGCTTGAGACGCTTGTCGTGGGTTTGGGTGTCCAGTTCTTCTGAACATCTGTCTTGCTACGGTGGTTGCGGGCATGATTAGTCTGGTCCCTCTTCCGCTTGCGGAAATCTTCTAAGTTGCGTCTCTCACTTTCCAAGGTAATGGCCTTATCCACCAGCGTCTTAAAATCTGGAAAGGTGTGCACGACCAGTTGACATTTAAGCGCCGGCGATCCGTCTAGAAATTTTTCCATCTTTTTGTTTTTCCGACATACGCTCCTCGTTGGCGTGAAGCGAGACAGCAGAGTAAACTGACTGTTGTATTCTGACACCGTCATTGTCCTTTGCTTGAGGTCATCAAATTCTCTCTTTTTGATCTTCATGAGACTCTTAGGAATATGTGCCCCACGAAAACCTTCTTTAAATTCCTCCCATGTTATATTGTTTTCGTTGGGGTGCATGTGTAGGAAATTTTCCCACCACGATGCGGCTGCTCCAGTGAGATAGTGCGGAGCATAAAGCACTTTCTCAAGGTCTGAACACTGGGCAATAATTAATTTTCTTTCCATGTCTCGAAGCCAGTCCTCGGCTTCAAGAGGTTTGTCGATGTGAGAAAAAGTTTGGGGACGTGTCTTACGTAGCTCGAGATAACTTTGATTGCTGCTGACATCGCCCACGGTGATTTCCCATATTGATGACTTGGTTCATCATTTCATGATGATGTTGCTGACTTTGTTCATAAAGACGGCACATTTGGGAAAGTGTCGTTTCAACATCCTGTTGACTTGACTGCCTGTGTGAAATTGTTGCTTGGGGGTGTGCCAAAATTTTCCTCTGACGGAGTTGGCATGGAGCGCGTCCAAGGACGAGACATTGTTCACTCTGGGGATATATTTTGTAACACTCATAAGAAAAGAAATTGAGTCGCAGAAGTCAATAAATTCATGAAGACGGAAAAAAGTCGCAAATGCTCCAAAAATTTTCAAGAGAATAAACGTTTGCATTGGAGAAGGACTGCTCATTACATATCTTACACGCATAGCAGTGATTATACAATACATCACTCAGGATATGCGTACATATTCCTGACATGTTATTTAGGCTAGTGCACTCCTCCAGTCCCTACATGATGCGCAAACAAGCTACTTCTCGCAGCCTATGTACATATAAACATATCGTACAAGTCGGTACATCGCATGGCGGCTAAGCGTACTCAGTCGGAGATGGTAAGGATTTCCCTTGGCCTGCCAAGGGTGAGGCGCAGTGAGGCTGGGGACTCAACCTCCTCTTCGGTGATAGGCTCCAGACGAGAAGTGCTGCGCTGAGTTGGTGGAGCAGGTGCCCTATGCGGGACAACTCGAACATGAGCGGGCACAAGGGGTGGTGCAGAACGAACCGGAGTAGGCGCAATGACATGGTTGAACTCCTCCGTGGTAGGCAGGCGATGAGTAGTGGTGAGAGCAGTAGGAGCAAAAGATGCTGATGATGAGACGTATGTCAGCGGCGGTGCGGCACGCAGGAGCTCCCTCCTGTTGGCGGCACAGCCATGGACTGAGTCCATGCGGGCAGCTACAAAGTCGTCCACCAGGTTGTCGAAGGCTGCCTCCAAAGCCCGGAGATCCTCGATAAGCATCTCAAAAGCTTCGTCTCGTTCTCCTCTGGGGCAAGAGAACGCGTAGTGGCAGGTGTATGGCACGTGACATGGCAGGTAGCGGCAACGACGAGTCTTCATCGAAGGAAGGATATCCCTGAGACGAGCTATCGCCTCACGGGCTGCCATCTGCAGTGCATGCTTCTCCGTGGGCATGGCTCTCCCCAAGAACCGGAAACGCTCAACTCGCACTCCCTTGAATTGCACCGCGGCTTGGTGCATGGTTAGACGGTCATTGACCATGTGCTTTGAGAGAGAGAGAAGATCAAGGCGCACAGATGGCCCCATCGCGACTTGGACGATGAAGGAGAGAAGCTTGACGAACCCATCGGGCATGTTGGCGAACATCTGTGACTCGCAGTCGTTGCCAGCCATCTACAAAAGTAGGCAAAATTCTGAGTAGTCAAATCATAAATTTATGCTGACTGCCAGAAATTGACTATGTTTGTAAAAATTAATTAAAAAGCTCTATATGATAATAACTGATTAGCGATCGCACCTATTGGCTTCCTACAGTCAGCCTGGCTCTGGTACCAAGCTTGTCACGACCGGTTTTCAATAAAAATATTTATTGAGAAACCGACCTATAAAATTCAGTGTGAGGGAAATCCTCCATACCGGTAGACAAAATCTTGATACAATAAGCCAGTAGCATATGATATATTACAGGGTCGAGCTGAAGTTGCTCAACAAATTATTACAAGCACGCCAACAATTATACATAGTGGCGGATATGACACAAAGGAGTGGTGGCATACTCTTGACTCGTGGTAAAGTGGTGGAATAACAAAGTGGAGTGGGAGATATGACTCCTACATGGCGGCTCATCGAAAGGCCGAGGTGAGGCTCGGTGAATTTATTTGGGTAGCGGAAGCGAATATATCACAAATGACTAATCCAGGGTCGCACGAGACCGACTGGGATTCCTCTAGGCTTCGGACTCGCTATCGAACTCTTCATCCATGAGATCGCCGACAAGATCATCGGCCAAATCAACAAGCCAGGTGAGTACTTTGAAAGTACTCGCAAGACAGTTTGGACAAAAGATATAACAAATGTATGCATGAATGTGTCATGAATAATTTAACAATGTGCAATCAATTTAGTATAGCAAGGTAAGTAAAAAAGGGAATTGGTGGTAGTCCGCTCGAAAACCCAAAGAAGATAAACTCAAAACCGATCGAATTATGCGAGCGGCGCCTCGAAGGGTGAATAAATAAATAAAGCATGCCACGATCGAGGCGTCTAGGCGACACCTCATAAAGGGCTTATATTGAAAGAAAAGACATGCGTGCATGATCGGACGTCGGAGCGACATCACAGAAAGGGCTTATAACAAAATTAATGCCGCAGTCGGACGTCTGGGCGACATCGCAGAAAGGGCTTATATCATAAATAAGTAAACAACAATGCCACAGTCGGACGTCTGAGCGACATCGCAGAAAGGGCTTATATCATAAATAAATAAACAACAATGCCGCAGTCGGACGTCTGGGCGACATCGCAGAAAGGGCTTATATCATAAATAAATAAACAGCAATGCCACAGTCGGACGTCTGAGCGACATCGCAGAAAGGGCTTATAACTCATTATCCATAACTTACAAGAAATGGTGCTCACGGAAAATATTCATCACAAGTCAATAAGCGGGTTAGTCCATTCACAGGAAAATAAACATTTTAACACTCATGTGGTTCTCAGGAGTTTCTGTCACCGAGACTGACACTTGACAAGATAGGATGAACACAGTACTTGGACATTGATAAGATGAATTTCAAGAATTGCGACTCTGCAGAGTTTGTACTAAAATTATCCACAGCCAACGGATTTCCGTAGTCACGAAGGACTAGTTCTGTTTACGGTATTTCGGAGAAAACACAGCTAACCAGTACACACCCATCCTACCTCACGTTGCCAGGAATCACCCTAGACAGCGTTCAAGAAAAACTTTGAGACGGGGAGATCACAATCTCGAATAGCATGGGATCAAATTTATATATGCGCGCTCTAAGGGGTGCCCCCCTCTCGGTCCCAACCGGAAACACCCATGCCCCCTGACCGGATGAAATGCTTTAATCCAGGGCCATGGAACCCTCATCCCGGCCTCTCGATTTGGTGTGTACCAGAAAGTGGTTTGCAACTTACTAAGCCGTATCCCTTGCGGAAAACATGTGGTAGTACGAAAAGGGGAGACGGACGGGAATTTGACTGATTTATGTTGACACTGGGTCAACGATCTGGCATAAGACTGGCATGCTACAACACTGCCATCTTACCCATTCTCATGCCAACTCATGGCCATGCAACATGTTTCCAACAACTCATGGATTTCCGAAACTCACTTGCCTCAACTCTTACGAGATAAACTTTCATCGAGATGCTCATGAACATGCCATGATACTAAATTAATGCAAACATGCCCAAACACTCATCATATTAAAAGTTCAAACATGCTTGCCTGGTTCGGAGTAGTCGGGGCCTAGCTCGGTGAAGTTCGCGGTCCCGTCACCTCCTTCGGTATCTACGGTATACAAAAATATAGGCACTAACGTAAATACAAAGGGGTGCTCAAAAAATATTCCAAATACTTTTCAAATATATCTGATAAAAAACTAGACAAAATTTTGAAGAGGACAGAAAAAGAATCACTCAAAAATCCCTTACAGTTGAAAAGTTATAAGAGTTTTGGTCCAAGGACCTTTACGTAATGAAACGAGAGAAAATACTCGAAGCGTAAACAGAAAAGTTCGAACGATTCGGTTTGGAAAGCGTATTTATCAGAAAACGTTTCAAAATAAATAACAGAGAGGCTGACGGGCGGGTCCCACCCGTCAGGTTTAAAAATTTAAACGAGGCGGCAGAGCTCGCCGCCTCGAGAGTCATGGGTCGCCAAGTGATCTACGGCGAGGCAGGAGGATCGGGTGGTACCTCCGTGCTCAGGGCGCCATTCCGCGTCGGTGGGTGGTGGTGGTGGTCGCCGGCGAGCACCACGTCGACGGCGGCCCTTGCTCCGGTGGACGGTGGATCGGGAAGTCGTGGACCTCGTCGGAGAGAGCTGGGGGTCAAATTGGAGTGGGGTTAGTCTCCTAGTGGTGCCCACGAGGCTACGGGCAAGAGTAGAGGCGGTGGAGGAGTTCTCACCAAAGAGAACGTTGCCGGAGCCCGAGGCGGACGGAGGTGGCCGGAGTTGAGGAAGAAGGGCCCTCGAGGCTCTTCCAAAGGGCTAAGCGGGTCCGTGAGGTGGTGGAGTTGTGCGGGGGCGAGAGCAAACTCGGGGGTGCTATTTATAGCCGGCCCGAGGCAGTTGTCGTGAACGGATAAGTCCGGCGAGCGATTACGGCGGCGCTGTGGCTGGACGGTCGGCTTAGGGGCTTGAGCATCATCTAGATGAAGCACTGGTGCCATCCCAGTGTCCAACTCAGCAAGGAAGGGTGGTTACGGGTCCTCGGCCAGGAACGGCCGTGACGGCACGTCGGCGGCAGAGAACGCTGCTGGCGTGCCGAACCAGCGACGGTGCTGCATGCGTGCACTGGCAAGGAGGTGGCCACGCGGAGCTCTCAGGAGGTTTGGGAGGTGCCAACGGCGTTATGCCGTAGGGTTGCCCCAGTCGGCCGCTACGGTGGTTCTGCCGCCGTGGAACACGCCGGCGCAGGCGGGCCAGGGCGCCACCGACGCCAGGAACGAGCCAAGCGCGCGTGTGGTGCTCCGGACAGGGAGGAGGGGCTGTGAGCAACGTGCCAAGTGCACAGTTTACATGTGACTGAATCTCTGACGAAGAAACGACACTGAATTCTGAATTTTACTGAAGATGAACGAATAAAGGCATGCTAGGTGTTCGGCTGTAATGATTTTGGCATGTGGGGATTTTTCCTTGAGCTGGTTTTTGGTGGAGTGGCTTCTCATTGCAACTGGAGGTTGCCTGAATTTTGGTGGAATTTTTGGAGAAGAGGAGATATGAATTTCACCAAATTTGACAAATCTGGTCCAAACTTGCAGAAGCTGAAACTTGAAAATTTGAAAGGAAGAAGAGTAGATCTTGATGGTTCTAGGTTGTGGGTGCTAAGGACTATCCAGAGGAGTTGAATTGAGATCAAAGATCAAAGGCATTAAGGTACTTGCTTTGCAAACCACCTAGGCTCAAAATAATGGACATAATTGTTTTGGGAAAAGAATTTAATGAAATAAAATCCAAAAATGAGTTGGACCTGTTGGGACAGAATATTTGAATTGTCCCAAAGGGGAAGGAGGGGTTTTGGGAAGATTTTCCACATGAGGCATGGCAAAACCATGGATGGTTTTCAAATAAGAGAAGACCCAAAACTCCTAGGGTTTTCTTCTAAAAGAAAAATAAATCCCAAAAACATATCTTGAGAAGGGGGAAAAATCAGAAGAAAGGTTTTTAATAACCAACACCAGAGTTGAAGAAGATGCCAAAATAAAATCTTTTGTCAAAGGGAAAATTCTTGAGAGAAGGAGATTTTTGGAAGGGTTTACATGACCTCCTTCAAAACCAACAAAGTTTTTGCTGAAAACCAAAACAAAAATTTTTGGAGTGTCACACAGACTGGATTGTCCGAGTCTCGTAGTGAATTTACATGTCGTATACCATATCTGATGATGATGACTCCAAATCCAAAGTTTATCGTTTTGACAATATGCACAACTTCCGTATTGAACACTTCTGCATCCGAGGTCATCTTGATAAACTTTCGGGCATATGTTCAGTTTCACTCGGATTCGAGCTCATCCACTCGGATTAGAGTCATTCACTCGGATCGTCCGACTGGACTTTTTCACTCGGATGTTAGAATCTTTCACTCGGAAGATAGTTTTTCACTCGGATGACTATATTTTCACTTGGAAGGCAATCTCTTTACTCGATCGGCAAGTTTTCATTCTGACGGTAATATTTTCACTCGGATGATAATAAATTCACTCGGACGGAAAACTTTCACTCGACCGGTAAGTTTTCACTCGGATGGTAAGCTTACACTTGATCAGTAAGCTTTCACTCAGATGGTAAGCTTTCACTCGATCGGTAAGTTTTCACACGGATGGTAAGCTTTTCACTCGGATTTTCCGACTGAAAACATAGTCTGATCTTGATTTGTCTCTCCAGGCCTCATACAACCTCGGATTGAGACGAGTTATATATGAAAATCGATCGGCTCGACGAGGCGAAACTTTTCCGTGTTGAAGGTTTTTCCATTAAAGGCAGTCTTGAGGGCCGAATTTCTCACGCATTGCATCAGACACTCATTAACATGTGTCTGGTGTCAAGCGTAATATTTTGGTCTATGACCGGTCCAGACCGTATTGACTGTATTTTTGCATATGAACTCGGATTAAGATGATTTATATATGAAAATCAATTGCCTCGACGAGACGAAGACAATTTCTTTAGAGTGCTCCTTCATCCGAGGAAGTCCTGAATGCGTAATCGGCCGAAAAGCACTCGGAACACTAAATTCTGCCACTCGGAGTACAGTTTCGGCCCCTAAGATGAGGTCGGATGTCGATGACTTAAACATCAAAGTTGTTCCATTTGACGACGCAAAAATTTCTCATGTTGAAAACATCTTCATTTAGAGCCATATTATTTGCATTTGTACCATGCCAAAATCCGGTGTCAACACCTAGCTAGGCATAAAACATAGATATAGGTATTGTCATCTTCGGTAGATTTTTCATAGATGTATTCTCCTCTGGAGGTTTTGCAAAGATAACTTAAAACACATTATCCATAGAAATTTTGGCATTATTAAGCTGCCCATCTTTGTATCCTTTTTTATTTTCGGCCACAACCCAAGAATATTGTTGATTAACATCATTGAAAACTTGTTGGATCATATCTAAAACTGGGATTTTCTTTCTAATGTTCTCATTAAAAAAATGATTATTTCCAAGCAAATGTCTCAATGTATAGTCACTATTGTAAAGAATCTCATCTATCACCGGTTTTTCACGGCTCATACCATGATCAAAAATTCCCTAGCTTCCCGAACTATGTGATTAAATTCATTCATAAGAACATGGGTAGCTATTCTTTTAGCCTTAGGATCTTTTATAACGGGTAGTTCATAAAACAATCTTTGCAAGGCAGGATGAGTACGAATAAATCTACTTTCAAATTTCAGAACTAGTGCCGAGATAGCATAAGCATAAGTTTTAGTTCTTTTAAGTATAGCAGAAACATCAAGAGGCAGATTGCCGACAGAATTGAAAAATTCTTGTATATGCTATTTTCCCATAAAATTCGCATGCCCTAAAACAGAAGTTTTAGCATGCAGATTGTCGGTTCGTCCAATTTTAGGAGTTAGGCCATCATTTGTTTCTGCCATTCCAAAGTCACTCGTGATGATGAGTTCTAGCTAACAAAAGATCGAGCGGAAAAAGGGCGAATAAAAAGGGCAAATGTTATTTTTGTTTTTCTGAAAATGTTTTAGAAGTGGGGGAGAGGAAAACGAGAGGCAAATGGAAAATAATGTAGTGCAATAGATGAGAGTTTACGATTGGTACTTGGTAGGCTTGATGTAGAACCTCCCCGGCAACGGCGCCAGAAATTCTTCCTGCTACTTCTTCAGCTTGCGTTGATTTTTCCCTTGAAGAGGAAAGGGTGATGTAGCAAATTACAGATAAGTATTCTCCTCAGTTAAGAACCAAGGTATCAATCCAATAGGAGGCACAAGCAAGTCTCCAATCTATGCACCTGCACAAACTAACAAATACTTGCACTCAACGCGAAAAGGGGTTGTCAATCCCTTCACGGTCTTGAACAAGAGTGAGATCTAATAGAGATAGATATAAAAGATAAATAAAAAGGCACACTAAAATAAATCTAAATAAATTGCAGCAAGGTATTTTTGGGTATTTTTGTTTATAGATCTGAAAATATATGATGGATAATAGACCCGGGGGTCATAGATTTCACTAGAGGCTTCTCTCTTGAAGGAAAACACACGGTGGGTAAAAGAGTAACTATCGAGCAATTGATAGAAAAGTGCAAAGTTATGACGATACCCAAGGCAATGATCACGAAGATAGGAATCACGTCTGTGTCAGGTAGACCAACTCCTGCCTGCATCTACTACTATTACTCCACACATCGACTGCTATCCAGCATGCATCTAGAGTATTAAGTTCAAAAGAATGGAGTAACACCTTAAGTAAGATGACATGATGTAGAGGGATAAGCTCAAGAAATATGATGAAAACCCCATCTTTTTACCCTTGATGGCAACAATACAATACGTGCCTCACTACCCCTACTATGTCACTGGGTGAGGACACCGCAAGATTGAACCCAAAACTAAGCACATCTCCCATTGCAAGAAATACCAATCTAGTTGGCCAAACCAAACCGATAATTCGAAGAGAAATACAAAGATATTTTATCATGCATAAAAGAGTTCAGAAAAGACTCAAATTCATAGATAAGCTGATCATAAATCCACAATTCATCGGAACTCGACAAACACATCACAAAAGAATATTACATCAGATAGAACTCCAAGAACACATGGTACTGAAGATCATAGAGAGAGAAGAAGCCGTCTAGCTACTAGCTATGGACCCTTAGGTCTGTGGTAAACTACTCAAACTTCATCGGAAGGGCAGCAAGGTTGATGTAGATGCCCTCCATGATTGAATCCCCCTCCGGCAGGGTGCCGAAAAAGGCCCCAAGATGGGATCTCACGGGAACAGAGGCTTGCGGCGGCAGAAAAGTATTTTGGTGGATGCCTTTGATGGTTTGGGAATATTTGGGAGTTTATAGTGCAAGAATTAGGGTTGGAGGACTCCTGAGGGGCTCACGAGCCCTCAGGGCCCCCCCAGGGGCGCGCCTAGGAGGCTTGTGGCTTCCTCGGGAAGCTTCTGGCCCCCTCTCCAAGCTTCATGGATGTTTTCTGGTCCAAGAAAAATCATCGTAAAGTTTTATTCCGTTTGGACTCCATTTGATATTCCTTTTCTGTAAAACTCAAAAACAAGGAAAAAAAACAGAAACTGGCACTGGGCTCTAGGTTAATAGGTTAGTCCCAAAAATAATATAAAATAGCATATTAATGCATATAAAACATTCAAAATAGATAATATAATAGCATGGAACAATAAAAAAATATAGATATGTTGGAGACATATCAGGGAGTGACTAATTCCTTCATAGGCTTGCTGGACGGTGATGGAGTTGGATGAAATTTGTCATGTAATCGAGTCAATTTATTAGGGCTTGATCCCTAGTATCCACTATGTTCTGAGATTGATGTTGCTATGACTTTTCTATGCTTAATGCTTCTCACTAGGGCCCGGGTGCCATGATTTTAGATCTGAACCTATTATGTTTTCATGAATATAAGTGTGTATTCGATCCTATATTGCAAGTTGTGTGCACCTATTACGTGTTATGATCTGCATATCCCAAGGTGACAATGATTGAAATTCTGTCCGGTGATGACCGTAGTATTAGGAGTTCATGTATTCACTAAGTGCCAATGCTTTGTTCCATTTCTCTATTAAAAGGAGGCCTTTATATCCCTTAGATTTCCTTATGGACCCCGCTGCCATGGGAGGGTAGCACAAAAGATGTCATGCAATTTCTTATTATAAGCACATACATATGACTACATACGGAATGCATGCCTACATTACATTGATGAATTGGAGCTATTGTGTGTCGCTCTATGTTGTGACTGTTATATGATAAATTTCATCCAACACAAATATCCATCACTGATCCAATGCCTACGCTTTTCGCATATTGATCTTTGCTAAGTTACTTTCGTTGTTGCTGCTGTTACAATCACTACAAAACTGCTACTGTTATTGCTGCTACTGCCATTATTATCATACTACTATGCTACTAAACACTTTGTTGCAGATATTTAGTTCTCCAGGTGTGGTTTAATTGAAAAATCAACTGCTAATACTTACAAATATTCTTTGGCTCCCCTTGTGTCGAATCAATAAATTTGGGTGAAATACTACCTTCGAAGACTGTTGCTATCCCTTGTACTTGTGGGTTATCGAGAAGATACAAAACAATTATCCCGCTGCCGCAAGCCTCTGAACTTCTGCGATCACATTTGAAGCTCTTTTCTTGTGCTCTGTCGGAGGGAAAAATCATTGGGGAGGCTATCTTCATCAACCTTGTTGCCTCCATAATGATGTGTGAGTAGTTCATTCAAGACCTACAGGTCCAGAGCAGTAGCTAGATCTCTCTCTCTCTCTCTCTCTCTCTCTCTCTCTCTCTCTCTCTCTCTCTCTCTCTCTCTCTCTCTCTGCTGGTCTTCAATACAATATTGATATTCTTTAAGATCAATCTGATGTAATTTTTTTGCGGTGTGTCTGTTGGAATCCGTTGAATTTTGGGTTTATGATCAGATTATTCATTGAACTATTTCGAATCTCTTGAATCCTTTCTTATGAGTAATTTTATAACTATGTATGCTTTCCGGTCTATAAGTCTTTTTTGGCCAATTGGGTGAGTAGATGTTCAGAGTGCGTGGTGCATAGTAGCGGGTTCAACCTTGCGGTGATCTAGCCCAGTGATAGGAAGGGCCAAGGAACATATTGTGTTGTTGCTTCTAAGGATCAAACGACGGGGTTGTGTCATATTAATTGATCTTATTCTGTCTACATTATGCCATTATTGCGTTACTCTATTTGTATGAACTTAATACTTTGAGATGCATTGCTGGATAGCGATCTTGGGGTGGAGTAATTGTAGTAGACATCTGTAAGTTTAAGGTCTACTTATCACAGACAAAATGCATATACAATGATAATGCCATGGATGATCATCATAACTATGTGAAATCTTTCAATTGCCCAACAGTAATTTGTTTACCCAACGTTGCTATGCTTTCGAGAGAGATGCCACTAGAGAACATGTGCCTCCCGACTCTATGTTCCATCAATACTAAAGTCTCTAAAATTGCTCTTTTTATTTGTTCTTTACTTTCTACCACTTTGGATATAACTATTAGCTTTTAATGTTGCAACTGGCAAGAACAAAGGGAGTGACGACCCCCTTGCCTTTGTTGGGTGCAAGCAATTATTTTGTTTGTGTGCAGGTGCTGCTAAAATTGTTCGCGTACTGCCTCCTATTGGTTCGATAAATCTTGGTTCTTAACTGAGAGAAATACTTGTTGTTGTTGTGCGTATCAGAAGAATTTCGGGTGCCATTGCCAGGCAGACATCACCTAACAAACCAGGTGCCTTCGCACAAACTTATCAATTTGCTTGTTTTTATCTTCTTTGCCTTTTGTCTTTTTATTTTCCTTCTTTTTTTCACCGAAAATTCAGAAATACCAAAAATATTTGTGTTGCTATCGCTGCTTGTGTTGCCATGTGCCCTCTATTTGCTTGCATCTTCGCTTGCTAAAAAAATATTGATATGGATCCTTCTCCACTAGCCGGACTCTTCAAAAAAATTGCAGTGCGGGTTTTATAGTATCTGTTCCGCGTCGGAGCCTCGCGGTACCGCAAATGTTTTTTCAACAAATATTAACATGACCTAGACATCAAATTGAGGCACACAATTCATAGAAAATAGGCATGTCGCAACGGTTCATGTCCAAAATCATGCGCAATATCAAGAGGTAGCAAGTTTATCCTTATGAATACGCAATCAAACAAAATGAAACATGACCAGAGAACACCGGGAATGATTAAATCAAGCATGATCATTATTTCCAAGATTTCCCCCACCACCACCACCACCACTGGTCACGGCCCGAGCACCACCTTCATCATCATTTGGGATGGCCGAAGCATCAACACCACCGGCCGAAGTATCTTCACCACCATTGGCCAAAGCATCACCTCCACCACCACACCACCTCCACTTCCGAACCCAATACCACCACCTCCACCTCCAAAACCTCTGCCACCACCACTATTTCCAAATGCAAATCCTCCTCCAAAACCTCCACCACCTCCAAACCCACCACCACCCCCCCCCCTCCAAACCCACCACCACCACCCCCCCCCCCCTCCAAACCCACCACCACCACCCCCCTCCAAACCCTCCACCACCACCACCTCCAGACCGACCATTACCGAAAGCAAATCCACCTCCACCACTGGCTATAAGATTTTGAAGCTTCACCCACCTCCGGCACATGATCTCCATCCTTTTCATCTCTTAAAATTCTCTTGTCATCACATCCATGCCCTCCAGATTCATCATGAACCGTCCCTCCTCGGCGGTCTTTTCATCTCTCCTTATTTGCTCCTCTAGAGCGATCTTGCGCTCCTTGAAGGCACACTTCCTCGCCCACTTCTCTTTGTGCTTGTCTTTCTTCTCGGCCAATTCAACCTTTGTTGCCAAATGCTTGGCCAACGAAGTTTATTTGAGCTTCACCATATCGCCAGTTTGCTCCCTCAAATAAATAGCCTTGGACGACCTCTTCACCCTCTCATTCCCCTTCATGTTTCCATCTGGCTTGCCCTTGTTTCTTCCTCCCTTTGGTGTATCATCACTGTCTTCATCGCCCTCCAAGTTAACAAGTGAGCCTTTCTTTGGAGGAGCCTCATTGTCCCTCAACTTTTCTCACTATCCTTGAGCAAGAGCCAACAATGTCCAAGTGTGAATGACCTACCCTTTGAAACCCGGGCTTGGCCTAAAAAATTCATTGGCAAAGTGATCCTACAAGTCATTTGAAAAGATGCAACGATGAGATCAACTAGTCATCAACAAAATCATGAATTATGAGATAGTAGGAAAACTATTCACATAGTTGTCGATAGTTGATCCACTAGGAGGGGTATTTATCACTTGGGACAAGCAACCACTCCAACGGCTACATGTTTTATTGATAGTTATCCACCAGCCTTGAAGTGATTTCAAGTAATGGCCCGAGGGAACCGACACAATCTTGTGATATTTGTCCTCAATACATTGCCAATACTTCTTGCCATTTTAATCTTTGTCGATGACCGCATCGAGAGACACACTCTCCCATGCTCAAATCAAGCAAGCTTCCTCTCGGTCTAGCTTCCGGTCCTTTTCCCGAAATTGGCTTGGCTAGCATCAAACTCCTCCTCATCAAGCACTTCCACTTCATCATCGCCGCCATCCCTCTTCTCCATCTCCGGATAGGTCTCGGCTTGTGGTTGCATTCCTGGTTCAAAATCATCAAGTGACGCACTCAAGTCCACCGTGTTCTCTTCCAACAATTCACTGTATGTTGGATCAACATGGTAGCTACAAAATCAGACAACCGAAACACTAAGCATCCGTTCCAAAGTTCAATCAAATTTTACTAGAGCAAAAAGAATTTTTTTTACCTTTCCGGCGTTTCATCGAGGACGTTGCAGGCGCCGGTGGACTCAACGGGATCTACCGGCTCATTGACGACGAGAGGGGGTGAATGAGGGGCTCGGCCTCGCGCCTCCCCGCCTTCTTCTTGGGGCTTTTCGTCTGCATCTTTTGCATAGTCGTCGGAGGGGATGAAGGAGGCGGCCGCGGGAGGGACGGGGATGAGGCGGCGCCAATGGTGTGGCGGCGGAACCTTCTGCGGAGGCATCCACGACGCCATGGACGACGTGGCTGCCCGGCCACTTCTGTTTCCCGCTAGCGGCCGAAGGAAGATGCGCAACGCAGACACCACGGCCGCAGCGGCGACGGAAGGACAAGGATGCCCCGATTGGGCCGCCAGTGGTCGGAAAACATGGGTAGGGGCCTGAAGCGGCTCCATGATGGTGATTAGGGGAGGGGGCGAGACGATACAGGGGCTGGCAAAATTGCGGCGGCGGCGGCGCGGAAGAGGGGTAGTTTTCCTTCCGCCAAATCGCAGGTAGGATAGGGCGAGCGGCAAATCCAAGAGGGAAAACACAAGATTTGATGGGCAGAGGGTGATTTTTATAGCTCGCCCTAAAAAGATTTACGGGTCGGCCGGATGTACGGTACTTGTTCAGGCAGTTTTTTCGGACCGGTACTGTTTATCGGCGGTTATTTTACGGGCCGGGCGGATATAGCGGCTCTGCTAAAGATGCTCTTAGGTGTTCTTGAAAAATAGCTGCAACAGTATTTGGTATCATTTCTTTGCTTCGGGGGAATAAAACATGCAGTAGCCAATAATCAATAGTCAAATCATAAAAAGACCGATGAAGATACGACTTTTTGTGAACACGGTATGGACGTGCAATCACTTAAACAAACGCATATACATTCATCCTTATGAAGGCACATACGTATACTCTACCTCTATGAGCATCTCCGAGATAATGAACCTGCATTACATCTTGAGATTGACAAGTCACCACAGGCGACCCCATAGTTGATGGGAACGTCTTCTCCCACATAGCGAAAAATCAGAAAAATACGAGCACCAATGCAAACCCTGGTGGGCTGGTTCCATCACAAAGAACCTAACCCATGAAGATACGATTTTGGCATGATCTATCACGATGCCAAACAATCACATACACTACTCTATATTTTCTGTTTTTTGCAGGGAAACACTATGTTTTGTTGTTGGTGTCATGGTTCCATCACAAAGAAGAAGATTGTTCAACTTCATACCACTTCCCAAATGACACTCACAGAAGAAGGGGCTCTCACTCCCTCTGCATGGCTACATGGGCACCGACCATTTCTTAGCTCGTGTTCTCTCCCTGTTCTATTTTCATGGCGCGTCCAGTGAATACCACCACCACCACATAAATAGTGCCCAGCTGACAACGACGCGCGATCGTTGGCCGTCAAAATCCTTTTGGGCAAAACCGTCCAATTATTCTTCGTTACCGTCAACCTACTTTCTCCATAGCCTCCGCCCAAAGCCGGAGTTTCCATTTTCCTCCCACGATCGATCAATTTCGTGTCCTCGAGACCAGATAGGCGCACGCATCCGACTGCGAACGCCAAGCCACGTACGTACATTTTTGTTTTGTTCTGTTCGATTTACGATGCCCTTGTCGCTCTTGCATGCTGCCCATAAGAATCAATCGCCGAATTTTGCTATATTTCGTTGTCCCCTTGATTGTTATATTTTCTATTATATTTGTTTAATTTGGCATCCCATACGTACATGCAGCCCATGACGATCGAGCATGGCGGAGCCTCCTTCTTCTTGATCGATCGCCATTGCTGTTGACGCGACAAGCGGCGCGTTCCACGCCGATGTGTTTCCTCTTGTCCTAGCTAGCATAGGGAGAGGGGGCCGGTCTGATCTGATCTGTTTCGGCGAGATGCACAAGCGTTCCAAATCCTGCGAGCCGTCCAGGAACGAGCAGCGCGGCGGCGTCCATGGGGCCACGGCCTCCGACGACTCGATCACGGGCAAGGTGGCGCCGTCGTCCACGGCGACGGCGCAGTGCTCCACGATGACGTTGTACCTTGTCAGGATCAACGGCACCGAGCACCTCGTCACCGCCGTCTGGAACAAGAACATCATCAACCAGTCCTTCACCATCACCATCGATCGCCACGGCGAGGGCGCTGGCGGCGGTGGCGGCGACGATGGAACGCTCAGCCTCAAGGTGGAGCTGAAGCCGTGGCCGTTCTGGAGCAAGAAGGGCCTCAAGAGCTTCTTCCTCGACGGCCACCGCCTGGACGTCTTCTGGGACCTCCGGTCGGCCAAGTTCCCGGCGAGCAGCCCGGAGCCGGCCAGTGGCTACTTCGTCGCGCTGGTGAGCCAGGAGCAGGTCGTGCTCACGCTCGGCGACCTCAAGAAGGACGCGTACAAGCGGAGCAAGTGCCGGCCGTCGCTGGAGGACGCCGTGCCATTGTGCCGCCGGGAGACCGTCTTCGGCAGGCGCAACTTCGTGGCGCGGGGGTGGCTCGACACCAGCAGGAAAGATCACGACATTGTCATCGAGGCCTCGCTAGCCGGGCCAAGGGAACCGGAAATGGCGATCACGGTGGACGGCCGCGCCCTGGTGCAGGTCAAGAACCTCCAGTGGAAGTTCCGGGGCAACGAGACGGTGCTCGTCGACCAGTCGCCGGTGCAGGTGCTCTGGGACGTGCACGACTGGATCTTCGCCGGCCCGGGTTCGCAGGCGGTCTTCGCCTTCAAGCCGGGTGCTCCGCCGGAGGTCAACAGCGACGAGGCCGGGTTGGAGAGCGGGAGTGGCATTCCCGGCGACCCGGCGGATTACAGCTTCTTTCTTCATGCATGGAAGACGGACTGAGGCTGGGACATTCATCTTCTTTTACTTTCATGTACGGGCGAAACGGATTCGTTTATATGAAACTGATAGCTTATTCAAAAGGAACTTCAAATCACTAGGCTGAATGAGGATATGCTATAAGAAACTTCCTGGTAGTTTTCAAGCAAAACAAAACAGGACGTGACCTATATGGATCATTTACTTCTAGTTACAGGTTCGCTATAAAAATTGCAAGGCATTTCAAATCAAACACCAAAAGGACGTGATTTAGAATGATGAGGAATGTTTGGTAAAGAAAATTGGCGTCCTCACAGCATAATTTGCCATCTTGGTTGTTCGATTTGCCATGCTCAAAAATCTGGCCTTCGATCTGTAGTAAAATCCGAAATGATTCACAATACATACATCCATGACAAACAAAAGGCATCAGCATCACATTCATAAAACGGCGTCTGACATTTCTTTCACCCAGTTCCAGTATCAACAGTGTTCCATCAGGAAAGATATGCGATACTGAAAGAAAGTCTTATTCTAGAACGCCAACATAGCAACTAAATATCTAGTTCGCATCTCGCTTTCGTTACCTGTCACAAGTAAACCATTTCCTCCAAAAGTATAGAGATCCTCAGACCTGGAATGCTCCATCATGCTAACAAAATCAGAAGAAAGAAATAAGGATTGCAGTGTTCAGAATTTGATCCTTCACTCCATCACAGCAACACCACCAGCTGCCTTGATCTTTGCGATGATTGCTTCCGCTTCCTCCTTTGTGAGTGACTGCTTCAGAATAACAGGGGCCTTCTCCACCAACTCCTTCGCATCCTTCAGCCCCAGATCGGTAAATGTTCTGATCTCCTTGATAATCTTGATCTTTGCAGCAGCCTCAAATTTCTCCAACTTGACATCGAATACTAGCTTCTCAGCCTTTTTCTCTTCAGACTTTGCGGTGCCAGCCCCTGCACCACCTTGAGAACCCATACTAAAACCCTGGCCAGAAATTGCCTGTGGTGCTGGCTGGTTCAGTCTGAGAAGGAGAGCTGGAGCTATCTGCTTGATCTCCTCAGGAGGAAGAGCGGAAATGCGGTCCGCTAGACCCACAACTTTCTCTGATGCTGGTGGCATAGGCCCATATGGGTCATAGACTTCAGGATATTTGTACCTCTTAGCACCAGTGTCTTTTGCGGCCTCGGTGCTGTGCAGACGAGCCAAAACTACTGAAAGTCGACTTGTGGATGACTGTCTTGAACAACATAGTCGTCTTGCTATGGAAGACAAACTCATCCTACTGTCAACTAGGTATTGGCACAAAAATATAGCAAAGGAAGGAGAAGAAACTAAAGATTGGCTGCCCTGCACAAGAACAAAAACGAAATTAACACTAAATATGATCCATGGAAATCTCCTGTGTAACTAAATGCATTTTTAATTAACAAATAACCTCTAGCGCACAAGAAGAAGCATGTGTCGTATTTCAAATGAGAGCAGCTAAACAGAAGTGGACAAGTCATGGTAACTATTTAAGCTTAGACGGCAACGTAACTGACGATTTAGAGAATGGAGTATCTGACTTGGAACTAAATGCGCAGCATAACTCAGCTGCCAAAAAAGAAGGCAATTTTCCACCAAACCCTTTCACATTGCCTACAGAAATACTCCTACATACTTTAGCTTCCCCCAGTTCCGATATTCCGCGCAGCAAAAGACAAGGGCGAGCAACATAAGTTCCTCTATTCCATGAGAAGAGAGCTCAGTCCTTCAACATGATTGATAGGAGAAGTACATGAACTGGGGGATTCGATCTCTGGTTAGGAGGTCACCCAATGAGCCGGAACATTACAGCTCACCAGCGAATGGCCACATTCAATCTCACAGGCCAAGACTATGAACCAGACCAACAGGCCAATTTATCTGATAAAGCAAATGCTTTGAAATGACAGCAGGGTGTAAGAGCAGCAGATGCCCACCCTAAACCCTAAAACCCTCAGCCATGGGCCATGGCAAGGCACATGAAACCCTCCTAGACCACCTCAACTAAAACTTCATCAGGTGTCAATCAGCGCATCGATCTCACACTCCCAGGTCTTCACTAGTAAACCCAGGGGCGGACCTAACGAAATTTCGGAAAATAAACTGCTTTTGGTAAAATATGCTACTCTACCGCGCAGCAAACAATCCCGCAACAAGCCGAATGGATTGATGCGCCACCACGAGGATGTTGGCGGGGGATCTCCGGCGGGAGCTGGCCTTCCACGCGGCGAAGAGTGATACGCGGAGGGCGGTAACGGGGGAAGGGGAGAAAGGGCTCACCGCGCCGGCCGCCGGAGAAGGGGTGCGAGATCTGGCGCGCCGCGGAAACGAAGAGGAGAAAGGGTCTCTGGCGGCTGGTCCTGGCGCTCGCTGAGCTCGGGCGAAACGGGGAGCGAGACGGGAGAAGATCCGGGCGGTGTTGTGTGTGTTGCGCTTGTTGGGCTGTCGAGTGTGGGCTTGGAATGTGATTTTGGGCCTGCCATTATAAGATGGAGAAATAAACTGAACTGGTCAAAAAAAAACAATTTTGTCTAAAAAAATCAATTTTTCCTAGAAAAGGAAAAGGTCAGAAAAATGGTAATCACTATTTAGGAGACACCCCTTCTTTTATGAAATGGAACACCCGATTCCAATATCACATTGACGCAATGGAAACGATGACCGTCGGGCCATTACATCATTTGGAAGTTTATCGAACGACAGCTGTCTGATCCCTTCTCAACACGAGCCAGACGTTGTTAGAGTGTGGGCTAGATTATTACAAGCTCTTGAAGAACTAGATGATACCCCGCGCGTTGCAGCGGAACCGGTTGCAATATGTTTAGATCATATTCGGTTGACTTGATCTTTACCACTCCATATATGAAGAACCAACCTCACCAATGTGAAAGTTACATGTTATCTACAGAAGTAATATATAAAAGGGAGCTATGTTCTGTTAGAAACTTGGAACCAATACAAATAACCTCCACAATTAATTTGGAGTTGCACTAACGACAAAATAACTATCTTTAAATTGCACCTATATATGGCAGAAAATGTGGAATGTACCTAATAACCACAATGATATACTCCATCCGTACGTCCCAAAGTAAGTGTCGCTGATTTAGTAGTTCAACTAACTTTATATTAAATCATTTTGAGACTGAGGGAGTATATCCTATGGAGATATTATGACAAAACTAAAGTGTATCATTTAAGCAAAACTTGCAAAAAACTTGTATTGATTGTGAAACATAAGGTATCCTAAAGCAACCAAAAAGCTGCACTCACTAAATAATCACTCTAAAAAAATAATTATCACCTTAGTTATGCGGTCTCACAAACAAATGATGGATGAGAGCTTTGTCACATTATGCATGATGACTATCCATGGCCATCAGTTTAAATTGCATCCGAAGTGCTTGGGAAAATGAGAAGTACTCCCTATGCATGGATAGGGGATAATCTTAAGTTAGTTGTGAAACCAACAGGAGATCAAGAAATTATAAGATGTGAACATTAAACAATATATAGTGCTGGCAGAAAACAATCACTAAAATTCAAAGATGACATCAGCTTCGTCAACCAGTTCTTCTTGGATGAGCAACAACCCAGTGTATATATTGGTCTCTTTTGGCACATTCTGCGAGGAATAAATAAGTGTAAGAAAAATTGCCTAAGGGAGAAGAGGGTTCTTATTGCTAATGAATGAACCGAACGAAGAAAATAAAATCACATAGATAATAATTTATTATACCTTTTCCCAATGGGCAGGATGTAACAGGCAGGTTTTTATTTATACAAATTCCTAATCAAAATCTCTTAGGACAGCGAAAAGAAGCAGATATACTACATGCAATAACTTACTTGGTCACATCGGCAAATCATTTTGCGAATCAGTTAATAGGAATCTACTTATATCTATGTCACAAAGAAAATAGCAGGTAAAATCCTAACATATTTAAGATATGTAGATACTGAATTACGGTTCGTCTATTCTATATCAGTCATAAACTTTGCAAAGGCATATCAATTGATGGATTGAGGTTGCGGCGCTTACATACTAATAACATGTTGGGTAGAGCACTTGTATACTATGTTGTTCGATGGAGCAATTTAAAAACTTGTATGCTGTTTGAAACATCATTGTTCTAAACCAGCGAACAGGACTCCTGTAAGGCGTTCTTTCCCGGCCAAAAAAAAGGGTCGCGCTAACTGCCACACGTGTGGCAGAAAGGTAGACGCACCACACGTCTCTAATGTAAACAGATTGCCACGTCATCGCATGCATGCATGCAGGAATCTTTTTGGATTTTCAGTTTTTAAAATGTTTTATCTCTTAAACGAAAAATCCAATTGAAAATCCGTTTTCACCATTAAATTCCTCGCGATGAGATCTTCGAAACTAGATCACATGATGATATGTTTCGATGAAAAAAAATTTGGATTAAAAGTTGTCATGTCTATTGCATATGAATTGCCATGATGTTTACACTGAAGTTGCCATGATATGTTTCAGCTATTTTCTTCTACATTTAAAAGTAAATTTTGACATTTATAAAAGCGGAAATTAAGAAACTAGACTTGCCATGAACCATAAACTAAAATTGCCATGATACATGCACGTAAAATTACCATGGTTCATACAAAAAATAATTTTCATGGTCAAAGTACTGGAGTTGCCATCATCAAAATACTAAAATTGCCATGATCAACAAACTAAAATTACCACATGGCAACTTTAGTTTAAGCCCTATGGCAACTGCAAGCCCTATGGCAACTGCAGTGTAAACATCGTGGCAACTTCTGGCAAAAAAAAAATTCGTCGAAACATATCAACATGGGGTCTAGTTTTGAAGATCTCGTCGAGACGGATTTAATGGTGAAAACGGATTTTAGTTCACTTTTTTATTTAGGAGATACAACATTTTTAAGCCGAAAACCAAAAAAAATTCTGCTGATGTCATCTATTCATACGTGGCAAAATGAGTGATGATGGAGGCGGGTGGGCGATGTGCAAACGCCCACACGTGTGGGTGTTAACATTTCTGAAAAAAGGGTGTCGCTAATCGCCACACGCGTGTGGCGAGGAAGGACGCACCACGTCTATACTACAAACAGATTGTCACGTCATCGCATGCATGCATGCAGGAATCTTTTTGGATTTTCAGTTTTTAAAATGTTTTATCTCTTAAACGAAAACTCCGATTGAAAATCCGTTTTCACCATTAAATCCTCGCGATGAGATCTTCAAACTAGATCACATGTTGATATGTTTTGATGAAAAAAAATTGGATTAAAAGTTGCCATGTCTATTGCATATGAATTGCCATGATGTTTACACTGAAGTTGCCATGATATGTTTCAGCTATTTTCTTCTACATTTAAAAGTAAATTTTGACATTTATAAAACGGGGAATTAAGAAACTAGACTTGCCATGAACCATAAACTAAAATTGACATGATACATGCACGTAAAATTGCCATGGTTCATACAAAAAATAATTTGCATGGTTAAAGTATTGGAGTTGCCATCATCAAAATACTAAAATTGTCATGATCTACAAACTAAAATTACCACATGGCAACTTTAGTTTAAGCCCTATGGCAACTGCAGTGTAAACATCGTGGCAACTTCGGCAAAAAAAAATTCGTCAAACATATCAACATGGGGTCTAGTTTTGAAGATCTCGTCGAGACGGATTTAATGGTGAAACGGATTTTAGTTCGCTTTTATTTAGGAGATACAACATTTTTAAGCCGAAAACCAAAAAAAATCTGCTGATGTCATCTATTCATACGTGGCAAAATAAGTGATAATGGAGGCGTGTGGGCGATAGTAAACGCCACACGTGTGGGCGTTAACATTTCGGAAAAACTCCGTGCCATGGTCGAGGCCCCGCCTTGTTGTCGCACTAATCCGTTCCTTCCAAGATGGAAAGGAAACCCATTTAAAATTCGATGACTTGTTGACCCGGTGCACTCCAATACATTGGGCGTTCCTTCGAGGCAGGAAATAAACATCTACCCCATGGTTGAGTTGAGGCCCTGGCGCCCTGCAGGGCGTCACCCAATGCGTTCCTTTCAGGAGGAAAAGAAGTCTAACTTCAGATTGGTTACTCACCAGCAGCCGGTCCGATTCTACAGGAACATGCCGTCACCGACTTCCCCGGGCCGAAGGAGCGCCGGAGCTACGTCAGCCGGAACGGAACAGGCACGGAAGGGGAGGAACAGGGGATGTAGGGCACTGAACCGACAAGGGAACATCTGATGAAGTATCCCGGAGAGCCGCGGAGGCGAGAAGCACCGCTGTCAGGCCGGAGGAAGCGACCTGATCGAGCGATCTGCTCCCACCGCCGCACCTATTGTATAGCCGGGAAAAGAAAAGTTGTGTTCTTTTGTCCGGAGAGGAGTCCGAGGGAGTGGAAGTGGAAGAGTTGTGTAGTCTTGCCAATCGCTTTGTGGTTTCTTTAAGGAGGAATCGGTGGAAGTGGAAAGCGGAGACGGCGGTTATACAATCGGTTTTGTACGTTGGTGACAGAACGCTAAGGGCATCTCGGCCGCGCCCAGAAGGCCTCCCAGGCGTTTTTTCGCCGGCGCCCGAAGAACGCTCGCGCCCAGAGCCCGATTTTCGCGGCTTGGGTCGAAATAGCGCCGGCGGACCAGCCCGAACCAGCCTTGTTGGGGCGCCGAAGCGCCGGGCGGCTGTTTTGGCGCAAAAAGCAGCGCCCGCCACGTCGGCGACACGGCTCTCTTCTCGGCCCGCCGTCGTCCTCATCGCCTCGTTTCCCTTGGCGAATCAATCGCCAAAGCGCTGCACTGCCGCGCCGGTCAGCCTGCACCATTGATGCCTCACGGGCGGCGCAGTGAAGACCGGACGACGCGCGTCCCTCGCCCTCCCTCGCCCGCCACGCGTACACACGGTGGCACGCGCGCCTCGGCCTATATATGACGCGCCCCGGCGCACTCGGCGACTCACACTCTCCCGCCGTCGTCGTTCCTCCCTCTCCTCTCCTCTCTTTCAACATCTCCAGTTCACACCCATGGCCGAGCGCTTCCCAGGCGACGGCGCGGCGGCGAACGGCTTCGGCCGCCGCCATCTTCATGAAGACGAGACTCGCCTCCTTTACGAGGCCGAGTACCCGGTCCCGCCGGACATGCGGGTGCCCGGGCGTGGAGGATCAGCGGGCGGCGTCTGCGGTGCCCCGGTACCAGCGGCGCGGCCTTGGCGTCGGAGATCGCCGCGCATCCGCTGAACTCTGCCGCGTCGGCGAGGGAAGGCCACGCAGACGCCCCCGACAGCCCGCTCTGGGACCCTTACTTCCGCCGCCGCTGTTTAGCAGCTCGAGGCCACCAACGGCGTCGTGCCCTCCGGCAGGCTCAACGCCGCCGGCCGGCGTCGGTGGTGGGGCGTGTTCGGGCGCACGTTGGAGGTCGTCCTCGAGTACATCGAGGGCGGCAACACGCCGCGCCTCGAGTACCCGCTCCCCTTCCTTCTCACGCCGGGAAGCTCTCGACCCCGAGGCGCATGGAGACCGGGGTCCTCCTCCTTGTCCGTGGCTCGCCCTGCCTCCGCCCGTCAGCCGGAGCCCTGTGGCACTCCGGTCGGCCGCGCACCCGCAGCTCGGCGTCGCATCGGCGCTTAACGCCTCTCCACCCACCGCCACTTCGTCCTCGTCGAGCCCAAGCCGGAGCCCGGCTTCCTGCGAAGTACGAGAAGATAGCCCGCGGCTTCTCCGACGAGGACGCCATGCGGTGGGCGCGGATGACTACTCATGACGATGGTCGGCAGCCGCTGGCCTCGAGGAGATCGCCGCCGCAAGCGTGGCGCGAGGACGAAAGCACGGCGTCGGGTCCTCGACAGCGACGACGACGACGACGACGCTTCGACCGTCCCAACCCGCCGCACCAACCGGGGAGGGATGCAGCAGGACGGCGGAGGCGAAGCGGGGCGGCGACGACGATGACGACGACGGCGGTGATTACATCGCAGTTCTACAGCCTCCTCGGCATGTAGAACCGCGTGGCAGCAGCGAGGAGACGGCGGGGGTAGCCCGCAGTAGTTTTTTTCTTTTTTTGTAAAATATGTTTAAGTTTGAACGAACTCGCCGATGTTTGCGTTAAATTTGAGTCGTTTTTGCGCTGTATTTGACTTTTTTAACTAACCGTGGGCGCCATGATCGGGGGCATCACGCCTCAAAGGCGTGATTTAAGCGTCGGTGCGCCCAGGCGATTTTTTGCCCCTCCTGGGGGGCCAACGGCTGGAGATGCCCTAATGTATAGTCGTTGATTGATTCTAAAAGGAAAAAGTAGTCGCTGCTTTGGTCAGGGCTTGAGTGGGATTGCATGAGGTGTGACATGGCTGTATGTGATTGGATGCTGAGGTGTCTATGCTGCATGTTGAGATAAATCAAGTGATGGGGATGAACTTTTTAAGTATATAGGATATGTACAATAAATGCAAATAAAATTCAATCAATCAAAGAGGAGAAATCACTAGTTAAGTAATAACCCTTGTGGGGTGATTCAGCGTCCCTTTTTGCACGCGACAAGTGACCAACTTCGCGCAGAGGTCAATCTCCGGTGCGCTTCGGCTTTGCATTCGACACGTGGCGGAAGGAGAAGGGGTCATGCTTATTTTTCCTCTCTTTTTCCCTTTTTTCCTTCTCGGTTTTGATATGCTCCACCAAAGGGAGCACGTTTGTGCGTCGTCACACCTTATGCTCACGGCGATGCATATCCAAGCTCCACCTGTGGGTGATGGAAGAGCCTTGCGCCGCCACGAAATAGCAGCTAAGGTGCATAATTGGGAACCACGACGCATGGCCCGCATTTCGGTGGGATAACCTCCTAGCTATCTGGAGGAGGAGGAAGAAGAGGATGCGACATGGAGGTGTCGTGTTGCTGCTGGTGTATGCAGCGTGCTAGAGCTGGTCGCACTCGCTGTTGGTGGTGTGTGTCACTACTGGCTCTGACGCTCTTCGAAAGAGATTTTTTTCTTGAAGGGTCCCACATATAACCGACATGTTTTTCTTTTTTTTGCTTTATTGGTTGGGTAGATGGCAATGCCATAGGCTTGTATTGGATTTTACATGGAGGGGCAAAGTGGTCCAAAAATGGGTCGCTGTAACGGTCATAGCCCTTTGGTCGGACGAAATCATAACAAAAAGGCAAAAACATAAGACGAGCTAACGCGTTTGGGTAAGATCAAGGGTTTTTTGAAATTAGAGACAAAATAAACGAGTGTGTCCTCGGAATGTAATTGTCCACAATAAAAAGTCATGTTCTATGTGACCACATGGGACTAGCATGTGGGTTCATCCTGTCAAACAATGCTATGTACTAACTGTGATTCAAGGCATTCAAGGGACATAGTCCTTTTCCCATATCTTTTGCTTATGCTTTTTTTTGTAGTGAAATCAACTTATTAAGTAAATAGGCTAGTTTTTTGTGTTATAGCCGCTAGTTGCCATGTCTATTTTGCTAGGACTGGCAACGACTTTTGCTTTGACGGGCGGGCTTTTGGGGGACTGGCAGAGGGGTTTGCAGAGGACCAGCGGCGACCATTGCTGAGACCGGCGAAGGTTTTTGTTGGGATCGGTAGAGGTTTTTGATGCGGCCGACGGCAACAATTGTTGTGACCACGCCGGGATTTGCTATGACGGGGTGACCGGCGACATTTTTTTTAATGGGGCCGATGATGACCATTGTTGCGACCACGTTGGGATTTGTTGGGCCTGTTTGGATCGTGGTCGATGCTTACCATACCAGAATATTGGCGTTGACTGGTGGCATAGGCTGCGCTTGGATTGAAACCCATCTAGCGAAGGCACGCCAAAATATTGATCGCTCCGTCAGATTTCACGCCCACGCGCTAACGAAACAGAGGCAGGTGGCATGCCCCGGATTTCGTAGGGCGGGCGTAGGCATAAACCAACAGCCCTGCTATGACGGCGATCAGCGACCATTGCTGGGACCGGCGGTGATTTTTGTTGGGATTGGCGGTGACCACTGTTGTGACCATGCTAGGATTTGTTCGGACCACACTAGAAGTGGCGACATTGATTGGCCCTGTTTGGATACTCTAACACAGTTAGAGTTAGAGTTATTTTCTAACCCACTCTAACCCAAATAAGCACCTCTCCACCGGGATAGTTGGGTTAGATGGAACTAACCCACTCTAACCCTCCCTGTTTAGATACTTTTGGGTTATTTGAGCCCCCAACTAACCCAAACTAGCTCTAACCCCATGATCCAAACATGGCCATTGTTAGGGCTGGCGGCACCGGATGCTGAAATTGAGCAACAGTTCTGCAAGGGCGGTGAGCGGCGGTACGACATGCTTCGAGGTCGGTCAGGTCATGCATGTCCTGGCAGGGGCGGCGACGCTCGTTGCTCTCTCTCTCTCTCTCTCTCTCTCTCTCTCTCTCTCTCTCTCTCTCTCTATCTCTCTCTCTCTCTCTCTCTCTCTCTCTCTCTCTCTCTCTCTCTCTCTCTCTCTCTCTCTCTCTCTCTCTCTCTCTCTCTCTCTCTCTCTCTCTCTCTCTCTCTCTCTCACTCTATCTCTCTCTCTCTCTCTCTCTCTCTCTCTCTCTCTCTCTCTCTCTCTCTCTCTCCCTCTCTCTCTCTCTCTCTCTCTCTCTCTCTCTCTCTATCTCTCTCTCTCTCTCTCTCTCTCTCTCTCTCTCTCTCTCTCTCTCTCTCTCTCTCTCTCTCTCTCTCTCTCTCTCTCTCTCTCTCTCCGCGTGCATGGTGCTGCTATTCTTTGGGGAGAAGTGAAATTGATCATGGAAGAACCAAGCCCTGAGGGTGGGTAGATCTTTTTTATTAAGTATAAGAAGATGGTTGGGAAACATGGCATCACACACTTCAGGAGGCGACCGGGGCGTCTACAATTAGGTTGAGAGACCCCACATCATGAGTACATTGTGACCTGCATTGGCGGCTATTTTTTAATTCAATTTTGCTAAGTCTCATTCGACTGAGACTTCGTTATGTCTTAGTCGATTATATATTCTTTGATCTTGCATGGAGATTCATATTAAAAAATTCTATTCAGTTTTTCTTATTTCTTATATATTATATCACTTGACTGAGACGTGGTTAAGTCTCAGACTCTCAGTTGACTGAGACCTAACTATACCCTTTTGCATAACAGAAATATATTGAATTCCGACGCTGGCCATAATTAAGTGTTTGCAAAATTCTGTGTATGTACGATTTTAAATTTTAACACCGCGCAACTGCAAATTTCTACCACTAAATTTTGCAGGCATTTGGGTATGCGATAAGCGGCGCAATTTTCGGGCGGCTCCTTGTATTAGGGCGCCAAATCCTCATCGCTCTTTCGCGTTTGCTATTTCTCGGTTGCTTGACAACTTGGCCTGCATTGGTTGATTCCGCGTGGAAGAGAGCAGCACAACCCAGAGGCCGAGCTGGTACCATGCTTGAGGCAAGTTCGAGGAGAGGAAGGAGGTTCATAGGTTAACCAGGACCTCATTTGAGTCGGAGACCACGCAAGCTTGTTGCGACGTCGCCGACGGAGGAGAGGCAGGCGCAGGGCGTTTGGAATCCAATGGTTCGGCTGATTCTGAATTTTTCTTACGCTGGCTCACGTAGTCACGTGCCGCGCTCATATCGTACGACAAACATGGCAAAGTGCACCTAAAATAACTTACCATTGACGAAGTTGTAGAGTACGACAACAAAACATGCCCTTCCTCCATCATCAGTTTTAATGATGTTTACCGGCGGCTACGTGCGTACAACTTCAACGGAGCCACAGTATCGAGTAGCCTTCTTCTTGCACGTCGCTGTCTTGCAATTTGCATCCTCCAAGTTCAAATGTCACGGGTCCGCGCACAAGGAATTACCGAGGCACTACTGTGCTGCTCAAGGGTCACCTTTCCCGTTTGACCTCCGCAGCAGGCGCAAGTGCGCCAACACTAGGCAACCATGGCCGGCGAGGCCATCGTCCCCGGTGTCATGGGGTACATGGTCGGCAGGGCGATGTCCCTCCTCGCCAGGCAGCTCCTGGACCAGCAGCCGGAGCGGACCGTCGAGGCCAAGCTGCGGCGGCTGAGGCGCCTGCTCGTCAGGGCCCAGAGCGCCGCGGAGGCCGCCGGGGCGAGGCGGATCACGAGCCGCGCGCTGCTCTCCTGGCTCGCGGAGATCGTCGACGGCGCGTACCGGGGGCGCTACCTCCTCGACGCGTTCCCGGTCCGGAGCGGAGCAGGCGATCAGGACGACGGCCATGCTGGCAACAAGAAGGTGGTGCCGCTGGCGCGCTCTTTCTCCATGCCTAGCTCGTTCAACCCCGCTAAGCGCCTGCGCGTCGCGGCCATGAAGCTGCTGCTCGGCGACGGTGATGGCAGCGCCGACGAGCTTGACGGCGTCCTCGCGGACCTGGAAAGCATCGTCAGCGGTATCACGGAGTTCATCATGCTGCTGCAGATGTGCCCGCCGGCGCTGCACCGGCCGCTTGCCACGAGCATCTACGCGGACAGCCAGATATTCGGACGGCACGTCGAGCGACGCCGAGTTTTGGAGTTCTTGCTGCAAGATGACGAGAGCGAGCCGACGCAGGCAGAGCTAGGCGTCCTCCCTATAATCGGCTCCGCCGGCCTGGGGAAGACCACGCTCGTGCAGCACGTCTGCGAGGAGCCCGCGGTGCGCCGCGGCTTCTCGCTGATCATGATGCTAGACTTCCATTGCATGAGCCTCATGGCGGCCGGCGAGACGACGCTCTTCCTACGCTCTCTGTTCACGCCAAACGCCACCAGCCTCTCCGCCGACGGCGAGCAGATGAGGCTCCTAGAGCGGAAGCTGCACGGGGAGAGGTTTCTGGCCGTCTTTGACAATGTCGACCCGCGCAAAAGCAGGTGGTCGACGCGATCATGTCAACCCTGCGGCGCGCCGGCAGGCGAGGGAGCAAGGTCGTCGTAACCATCAGCGACGCCGGGCACGATCGTTCTGCGCCCCCTGCACCGGAGAAGTACTGGTTCTTCTTCAGGGCGCACGCGTTCGGCGGCGCCGAGGCGGACCCGCGGCTGGCGGCGGCGGGCCAGGCCATCGCCAAGAGGCTGGGCGGCTCCTTCTTCGGCCGGAAGATAGTGGGCGCGCTCCTGAGGTCTCGTCCGGACGCGCGGCTATGGCGTAGCGTCCTGAGCAGCAGCTTCAGCATCGCCGACGTGTGGTGCCTCGGCAACGAAGGCTGCGTCGCCGCCGCGGCCGGCAGCCTCCTCCCGCGGCATTTTTTTTTTTGAATAAAAAGGTAGATCATTTTCTACCTTATGCATTCAAAACGGGTAAGGAACCCGAATGACCAGAGTCACTTACATGAAAGTGATGTTAACGCCGCACACATTGTGCAGCAGGCCATCACCAGACCTATAAAAGCCTCCCGCGGCATTTGACCGTGCTCTGCATCACCGTCTCCGGCTTGCCGATGAGAGGACTCGTTGGAATCCAAGAAGCCTCTTTGGCTCTTCCTGCTCCTCCTTGTCCAGACGACGGCCCGGAGTTGCCTGTGCTGCTGTGCAAGTCTGTGTTCCCTGGCTATTGCCTGTACTACACTGCCCATTGCACGATCGACAGAGAGATCAATCAGTAAAACGTTCGTCGGACAGTTCCAACTGATAATGCTGCTGTGAAGAAAATCATTGTGCATTCTTCTCTTCTATACCTTCATCCAACTGGCTGAATGTTTTTGAAGAATGAATAAACACATGGTTTGAAAAAAATCAGAAAAATTTGAAGAAAAAAATTCAGAAAAGAATCACTGTGGTTCTCTTCACTTGTAGAACAGGACAGGAGAGCTTCTATCTGCATTGGCATGTGATGATGATCATGAGATAATGATCACAGGACTTTGAGCAGCTGAACCTCAAACACCAGCGGTTCCTTGGCATGCGACAGTAGGCTCCGGCGTGGTCCAAACTGCGGTCACAACCAAACAAAGCACAAAAATGATCACAAATCATCAGAAAACAAAAGGAGAAAGGTAAATATGTTGCTTCCGGAGTATAGATGTGAAAGAAAAATGACAAGATTCAGATAAGCTCATGAGCTAGCTAGGCCGTACCTCCTCCGGTACGGGCTGCAAGCTCTCTTCAATATAGCCAACTTCAGGGGGTATCAGAGCCCTCCTCTTGCCTGCAAAGCCATGGAGAAATAAAAGTTGCTAGTGGCTAAAACCAGAAAACTGTCAGAAAATGCCTGAAACTGTACGGCACCTCCGGCTTTCATGCCGATTATGACGTCTTTGAGGCCTCGAATCATCTACAGGAAAAATGATGCATCTGTGAGGAGAAGACATAAGGATGTGAAATTGCTATGGCAAACCTTTAAACCATCTGTAGAAAGGTCAATTGCCAAGAGAAATCCCGTCCTAGAACCTCTTGCACATCGAGTCGAAGTGTCACCGGCTTACTCTCGCCGCTGAACTGATTCACCGTGCTGCATCAGAGAAGATAGACAGGCAAAAAGCATGGCGAGGTCAACAAAGGGTAGAACTGACAGTACTAAAAATTGGTATGAAACACCTTTAAATCATTTATGAAGAACACATTTCAAGGATTCAGTCAATGGTGATGTTCTCTTCACCTATGCACGAAATAACCGTTTGCACGGCGGCACACGTAGTTGAACTGCACTAGATTGCCTTCCCGAGCTTCCGGCCCTTCACCTTCGACTACATCTTCAGATCAAGAAAGAGAGTTCTTCCATTTAGAAGCTCTCATCTTAGCAACTAGAGTATTTGTGTAAAAAGATCTCACTAATGGCAAGTACCTTCAAGCTTTACTCCACTGTCCAGCTTTCTGTACCTGAACACTTCAAACATAAATCAACCAGTATGCATACTACAAAATATAAGATACACAATGTAAGAATTTCACAAGAATCAGTTCATCTCTCACAAACATAATTAGTCCATCTATTCTGATATGTGGAAACGACCTCTCGCCTCGTCCCTGCCCAGGCAACTCAGGGTTCCCCCTCAAACCCTAGGTGCTGCCGCCACCAACCCTTCGGCAATTCATTAGTAAACGGTATTTTGAGCAGTGATATGACTTCCAACACATAATTTTGACACTCACTGTTGTGTACATAACATTTTACAAATTGTAGAAATATGGCATCACGAGAAAAAATCATGGCAAATTAATAATGATAATATACCATTTTCACCCAACCATTTATTCCGAGAAACTAATTTTTCACCCAACCATTTATTCCGAGAAACCAATTTTTCACCCAACCATTTATTCCGAGAAACCAATTTTTCACCCAACCATTTATTCCGAGAAACCAATCTGAATACCCTTCTGTGCAGTATGAACCAGATTTACACTGCACCGTTTCTAATAAGCCATCTATATTTAGTAACGGGGCAGTAGTGGTTCATAACCAGGCAAATGCGCAGTACCTGATGACATCGGGCTCCAGCATTGCTGCCTGCGCCGGCATGGGCACGGTGAGGAGATTCGCGGCGCCAAGAAGAGCCATCCCTGAAACAGCTCTCCTCCCGGACACCCCGCACACTGCTCTGAATCCGCGGCATGTCGACCTGGTCGCCTTCGGTTCCGGTGGATGCGGGCGTCTGATTGGATTGGAAACGCCCAAGAACGAGGTCAGTTTGAATCTTTGAGATGAAATTCCCAGAGAAAGAGAGAGAGGATCAAATCTGTTTCGAGAGAGAGGATTTGGTCGTGTTATGCGTTAGTACCTGGGACTGGGAGACGGAGAGGCGCATGGGAATGGATTGGGGAATTTTACGTGCGGTGCAGACTCCATCGTAAAGGTCAGGAGAAGGCAGTGTCGCAGTGGACAGAGGCAAGTGCTTATCTCAATGCGGATAGAACTGAGAACCAAATGGAAAGAATAGATAAATCGAAACAGACAAAAATGTATCAACGATCAGATGGCCGAGTTGGTCTAAGGCGCCAGATTAAGGCTCTGGTCCGAAAGGGCGTGGGTTCAAATCCCACTCTGGTCAATCATTTTTTTCTCTTGGTGATTGTATCCATTTAAAAGAAGGTTTAGAACTTTTTATTAATCCTACAACATTCCTAGATTTCTCTTCTGAAAAGATATGAAAAACATATCAACGGTTTTTTTTTGGATTTTTTCCCACTCATCTGATACCTTGGTGAATTTTTATTTCTCTTGGTGATTGTATTCATTTTCAATAAGGTC
This sequence comes from Aegilops bicornis, assembly GCA_021605145.1. NCBI lineage: Eukaryota > Viridiplantae > Streptophyta > Magnoliopsida > Poales > Poaceae > Aegilops > Aegilops bicornis. Next base: position 227,646,658 of record CM038674.1, on the reverse strand, counting down.
TTTTTAGTTAGAACTATTTATTAGTCCCAACATTCTTAGATTTCTCTTCTAAAAAGTATGAAAATCCTTTTCTTTCTCCTTGGTAGTATCGTTCTAAAAACGCAAGAACAATATTTTTTTTCTATAACTTTTTTTCATTGATCTGACACCTTGGTGATTATAATCAATTACTCTTCTCAAAAGATCTTAAAAGCTTTTTCTTTCTCCTTGCTACCATCATTTTATAAGAACATAACAATGATACTTTTTCTTGGTCAGAATGTTTTTGGGGGGGAAATTTTCTTACCATTTACACCTTGGTGATTATATCTATTTTCAAGAAGGTTTTTTAAGTTAGAACCTTTTATTATTCTCACAACTTTCCTAGTTTTATCTTTTGAAAATATATTGAAACCTTTATCTTTCTCCTTGCTACCATCGCTTTTAATAAATAACAACCATTTTTCCAACATCATGAAGGGGAGGAGCATCAGCCACAATCACATCCAAGATACATGCAATATGCGAAAGTCTAAGGTAGTTTATTTTTCTTAAAAACCAAGTACAAGCTTGGTTTGCTAGTTGTCTAATCCTTAGTAGATTAGTTAGACGAATTACGTCCTCATACAACAACCTAGACAATTATTGCTCCACCCTATGATCTTTGGCGAAGCCATGGGTCCCCTCCTCCTCTGTCCATTGCTTCGGCGATGGGAGGGGGTGGAGACCGTGGATCGGCGTTTCGGCGCTATAGTTGGGTCTGTTAGGATTATACTTTGGTACCCTGTCGACGATGATGTTATGATAATGTTGCCATTGTGTAGATCAAGTATAAGGTTTTCCTACTCCTAGTCTACATAGGCAACACCATAAAGGAGGGCGGGAATTGTCTTGTCACCGTTCTTCTCGAGTGGTGGGTCTGGTTGTGCCTTCGTGTTATGTAGGTGGTCTTCGAAAGAATCTTCATCGCTACATGTCTTAGTGTGTGGGGGTAGCTTATGTGATGTAGGTGGAACCCTATACGGCCGATCTTTCACGAAAGAAGCGGATCCCAACTAAGAACACGAAGAACACGGAGGGACAACGAGGGAAAACACAAGAGGAATTACTAAACCAACAAGATATAGTCACACATATGCTAGATCCTCGGAACACGAGAGGATATACAAGATCCAAAGTCAACAAAGGACGATACAAAGGGTAACCGGTTCTTCTCTGTGAGGAGGTCTTGATGGGGCCACCCAAGAGGGGGTCTTGAATCCGCTTGGAAGGATCTTCTCCGATGGAGGCGCGATCTCCGAGGAGAAGGTAACCAAGTGGATGAGCAAAACTCTCACACAAACATGAGCTAATCCTTTGCTAACCCTAACTAGGAGGAGGGAGAGGTCTATTTATAGTCTTAGTGCAAAAGAGAAGCGAAGTGAAAGGGTACATGGGCTTCGCCCAAATCTTGTGAGATAGGTACCGGAAGTCCGCTGGGGACCGGTCATCCGGTGGCTCACGGGGGACCGGACGTCCGGAGTCGTCGGACTTCCGCTAAATCCGTTCTGTGAAGGATGCGCCGGACGTCCGGTGGCTTCGGACTTCCGTTAATTTTGGCTCGGGTGCAGAGTCGCCGGACGTCCGGACCTTGTCAGTCGTCTGCTCGCTGGTGGGTGTGGCCGGTCATCCGATCTGGCCGGACGTCCGCCATTGTAACTTTGTGTTGGCTGGGGCCAGGGCATGTTGAGCTTGAGCGTTGGGCGTCGATCCCGGCCGTCGTCCGGTGGCTGTAGTTTCTTCGGCGGTCCTTCTTCTTGTCCTTCGCAGTTGGTGTCCTCGCCGTCTTGTCCAATTGATGTAGATGTTCCATGGTTATCCTCCAAGTGCCTAAGCACACATAGTGTTTCCGTTTGAGGTGGTAGCCATGTCTCATGTGTCGAAAGTAGTAGTTTGGAAAGGAGCGAGTTCACCTTATCTTCGATAGCCTTTGTTCGGGCTCTTGTCATGGGTCCAAGTGGTGTCGTGGGAGACGTAGGTTGGTCCATGGGGATGACCTTGGGATGCTCTACATCATCTCCCCTCCCTTGGGAAAGATCTGACCTCGGATCGAAATCTTCATCACCATGGTAGGGCGAAACATCCTTGATGTTGAAGACGTCGCTCACGTTGTACTTGTTGCACGGGAGGTCGATCTTGTAAGCATTGTTGTTGTAGCGTGCTAGCACCTTGAAGGGTACATCGGCTCGTGGTAGAAGTTTGGACTTGCGTTCATTGGGGAAATGGTCCTTGCGAAGGTGTAGCCACACAAGATCTCCAATGTTGAATATCATGGGTTGCTTGTTGTCGTTGAGCTTGGTCGCGAGTCGTTGTACTTGGCACTCGATGGTGTGCCTTGTATCTTCATGCATCTTCTTGAGGTAGTTGACTCGGGCACTCGCGTCCATGTTGATGCGCTCTTGTAGTGGTAGAGGTAGAATGTCCAATGGGGACAACGGGTTGAAGCCGTGAAGCGACCTCGAAGGGGACTTGCCAGGTAGTCTTATGTCTTGCACGGTTGTAGGCGTACTACGGCGATAGGTAGGCACTCCTCCCACTCCTTGATGTTCTTCTTAATCAAGACGCCAGTAGAGTGGAGAGTGTTCGGTTCGTCACCTCCGTTTGGCCGTCGGTTTGTGGATGGTATGCCGTGGAGAAGAGTAGCTTGATTCGAGCTTGGCGCATAAGGTTTTCCAAAAGTAACTCAAGAACTTGACGTCATGATCCGAGACAATCGTCTTTGGCACTCCATGAAGTCACAAGATTTCCCTACAAAATAGATTGGCAACATGTGAAGCATCGTCTATCTTGTTGCAAGGAATGAAATGTGCCATTTTAGAGAATCGGTCCACAACAACAAACACGGAATCCTTTCCATTTCTCGTTCTAGGCAAACCAAGCACAAAATCCATGCTAATATCTTCCCATGGTTGATATGGAATTGGAAGTGTCATGTAAAGGCCATGAGATTGAGCTTTAGACTTAGCTTTGCGACATGTAGAGCATCGGTTGGTGAAGCGGTTGACGTCGCGAAACATCTTGGGCCAAAAATAGTTCTTGGAGAGTGTAGCAAGTGTCTTGTCGCGTCCAAAATGTCCCATTAGTCCACCTCCATGAGATTCTTGCAAAAGTAACAAACGAAGAGAAGACTCGGGGATGCAAAGTTTGTTAGCTCTCATAAGATAACCATCCTTGATGTAATATCGTTCCCAAGATGTATGCGCCAAACATTTGGCATAAGGAATGGCAAAAGTAGGATCATGCTCATACAAGTCTTTTATGTGCTCAAAGCCAATGACATTCAATTCAAGTTGAGTAACAAGCATGCATATATGGGAAAGCGCATCCGCCACAACATTTTCCTTACCTTTAATATACTTGATGACATAATGAAAAGACTCTATAAATTCACTCCACTTAGCATGACGCTTGTTCAACTTAGTTTGACCTTTAAGGTATTTAAGCATTTCATGATTGGTATGGATGATAAATTCATGAGGGCGGAGATAATGTTCCCATTCACGTAAAACTCGCACTAAAGCATATAGCTCTTTGTAATAGATGCGGTAGTTGAGTTGCGCTCCGGAAAGTTTCTCACTAAAATAAGCAATTGGGCGCTTCTCTTGTGTTAACACACCTCCTATGCCATTACCACTAGCATCGCAATGAATTTCAAAAGGTTTGTAAAAGTTGGGTAATGCAAGCACGGGAGCATGAGTAAGCAAGTTCTTAAGCTCATTGAAAGAAATATCTTGAGATGGTCCCTGAGGGAGTTCCGGACTAGGGGGTGTCCGGATAGCCGAACTATCATCATCGGCCGGACTCCAAGACTATGAAGATACAAGATTGAAGACTTCGTCCCGTGTCCGGATGGGACTTTCCTTGGCGTGGAAGGCAAGCTTGGCGATACAGATATGTAGATCTCCTACCTTTGTAACCGACTTTGTGTAACCCTAGCCCTCTCCGTGTCTATATAAACCGGACGGTGTAGTTCATAGGACGAACAACAATCATACCATAGGCTAGCTTCTAGGGTTTAGCCTCTTTGATCTCGTGGTAGATCCACTCTTGTAACACACATCATCAATATTAATCAAGCGGGGCGTAGGGTTTTACCTCCATCAAGAGGGCCCGAACCTGGGTAAAACATCGTGTCCCTTGTCTCCTGTTACCATCCGCCTAGACGCACAATTCGGGACCCCCTACCCAAGATCCGCCGGTTTTGACACCGACATTGGTGCTTTCTTTGAGAGTTCCTCTGTGTCGTCACCAACAGGCCTGATGGCTCCTTTGATCATCAACAACGACGCGGTCCAGGGTGAGACTTTTCTCCCCGGACAGATCTTCGTGTTCGGCGGCTTTACTGCTGCGGGCAATTAAGCAGCCATCTGGTAGCGGAACCAAAGCTACGCCCACAGCCGTCGGTCAGATTTGGAAGTTTAAACTATCTGGCCGATATCCGCGGAGACTTGATCTTCGACGGATTCGAGCCGCAATAGCAGCGCCGCCTTGTCTCGATGGGCATGATCTAGCTCTGCCGAGCGATTGCCACAGGCCGCACGAGAATCCGCTCCGACCCTTAATCCGGAGCGGATTCCCTGATCGAGGGCAGTGGTTGGACACCGCCTCGGGGCTTTAATCTCTGGCGATCGAGCGAACTCCATCCACGTCGCTGCGAAGACCTCGACCTGTGGTGCGGACTCCTCTCCGAACTCCGAACCCTCCGCGCCCTTGCCAATCGAACCGATTAGGCGCCCGTTAATGGAGTTCACGGCCATGACATCTTTCGGCACTCGCCCTTTGGCGACATCCTGAATTCACTAAAGTCTCTCTCTTTATCCGGAGAGCCCTGGCCGGACTACGAACAGGAAGGTTGGGATGCGGACGATGAAGAAAGCTTACACGACGTGCTCGATTTCGACTCCGAAGACATCGACGGTATGGACGACGATTTAGGAGACAACAATGAACCAGCACCTATAGGATGCTGGACAACCTCATCCCATGATGTATACATGGTGGATACACCTAAAGGAAATGAAGACGAGGAACAACGGGACGCCACAAAGGATAAATCCCTCGAAAAACAGTCAAAGCGGCAACGTAAGCGCCCGAACAAAGTCCCGCCTCAACAAAGACCCAGCCATAGAGCAGGGCGAACCGGTGGACAACGAACAAGCTATCGAGCAATCGTCCGAACAAGACAACTTGGATAAACAATCTGTCCCCGCCGAAGACAACAGTCCGGACGACCTCACGCCGGACAAACCATGGGAGCAAAATGACCTCCAGAAAAGGCTGCGTCGCCCGCTGCAGCCTGAAAAAGCAAGCGGAAGCTCAAAACAGCGGAAGATGCACTCGAGGATTAGATGGAGCAAAGTATTCAGCACCGCAGAATAAATGCAACAACGATCGCCGAACAAAGAGCTACCCGAAAAGAAAGCTACGCCCGAATTGACGAGGAGGCCTTAGAGCCCCCACAATTAAAAAGCAAGAAGGCCACCCGGTCGGATGGACGACCTCACGGCAAAAAGAGAGCGGCGAATGGTGCCGCACACAAGCCAATATGCGATCCGCCTAAGGATTCACATCAAAAGGATGGCCCAATTAGGTCCATCTATGGGCCAAGAAAGCACGCCACAAAGCAATGCAACACGCCAAAATTCAAAACCACGACACACCCAAATATAGGGCGCCGCACACCCCATATGTTTCACCGATGAGGTGCTTTGGATCATGAATTTCCAGTGATTCAAACCCGTAAACATAGAGGCATCTGACGGAACAACAGACCACAGAGTGCGGATTGAGGATTACATCCTCCACATACACATGGCTAGAGGAGATGATCTCCACGCCGTAAAATACTTACCCTTAAACTCAAAGGGCCAGCTCGGCATTGGCTTAAGAGCCTCCCGAAAATACCATTGGAAGTTGGGAAGATCTCGAGGATGCATTTAGGGCAAATTTTGGGGGACCTCGTCCGCCCTCCGGACCTTGAGCGATCTAAGTCACATAACTCAACAGCCCGGAGAGTCAGCCCGAAATTTCGAACAGGTTCCTTACTAAAAAGAACCAAATAGTTGATCGTCCGGACGCCAAGCCTTGGCAGCTTTCAAACACAACGTCCGAGACGAATGGCTCGCCAGACACCTCGCCAAGAAAAGCCAAGAACAATGGCCGCATTAACAAGCCTCATGACCCGATTTTATGCGAGGGAAGACAATTTGGTGGCTAGATGCAAGACCAATGACCAGTACATCCAAATCGGGGATGGAAATGGGAAATCCACGGCCTTGAGAAAAGATCGGCGCGGAATAAGGAAAATGGCCCAAATAGTACGGCGGTCAACGCCGGATTCAAAAGCTCTCGGCGAACAACAAAACACTGCCCTAAAGGATAATAAAGGACGAGCTATCCAACCTAAACAAGATTACGGATAGTATCTGTGTCAAATACATGGTACCTCCGGAAGCACGCAAACCATACCCACAGAGATTGTTGGGTCTTCAAGCAGTCCGGCCGACTTAACGCCGAACACAAGGGGCTCGACACACCAAGTGAAAGTGACGAAACCCAAAAGCAGCACTCCGTAAAACAAAAGACTTTCCCACTAGAAGTAAAAAACAGTGAACTCACTTCATGTGATAACACATAGCGCGGCACCTGCCATACCAGGACACCGTCCGCATAATGGGGATAGAACCTACCAAAATTCGCTATAACAGCACTTCCTTCAAAGGAATGACGCCAGGCCTTCTTTATTATCTGGACTACTGTACCACTAGAGGTTGTGTTTGGTTCATCAAACAACCCCGTCATGAAAGCTCACTCCCCATCGCCCCATTCAGCGGTAGCCCTTAAGCACTCTTGAGGCGTCTGACTTTCGCCCGCTTTTACGCAATACCGCATTATGCATCTCTAACACTTAAAATGTCCGGTCCACGCGGCATCATCTCATTAAAAGGAAGTATTAAGTGTCACTTGAGCACGGAAGAACGGGAGACTCCCTTGACAGCCCCACAGCTATCCAGCTCTGCTAGGCAAAGAACCGGAATCGGTCATTCAAACCCAGGACTCGGTTAGACGAAGTCAGCGCCTACTAATGACATACCCCCATACGAGGGGCCGCATACATGTATAACAAGAGACAATAAAGCTCAATTTTATTTAATTCTTGAACCGTACTCTGTTTATTTAATATTAAGTACACCTTTTGCACGACCCTTTTCTTTCAAACTAAGTTCCTCTCTTTTACGAGATGAACAACGTGCTACACCCGTCGAGGATACGGCACAACGGAGACACAGCGCAGACGTGCGAGGGACCCGTTGCAAGGATTCTTTTTGATTAAGACCTGCGTAAACCTTTTTCACATCTCTTGTTGATATACACCCCGGTTCCTTAATATAACCGAGGAGGAGGCCGGTGCTTTGGCATTGGCCGCACTAGAATTTTTTGCGCGATACCTAGACACCGGGGGCTTAGGGCATTATTCTGCCCATTTTCATAAAGACCGAATACCTTAGGGAGTATTCGGCGTCTCGAAAGTTAGGCCTTATATGCATCAGCTCCGAATCATGTCTTGGTCAAATGTTGGGTTGCGGCTCTGTGTTTTGCTGCCTTACGCCCGCTTTTCACGGCTAACGCGGCACCGGAGAACTACTGCGATTGTGCCCGGTTGGGGCGAGCACCTCAAGAGAGAAAGCCAAACTGACCGTCATGATATAGCGAGAGACCGTCAACCACTCGATGACTCACAGGAATGTTTAGGATTCCTCCGCATTAACGAAGGACCGGTTTCGGTCGTGCACATACGCACCCGAATTCGGGAGAGTGCGGTGCCCCGAGAGGCTATATAGTAGCCCCACCTCGAACTCCTATGGCTAAGTGAAAGTGATAAAGCATTATAGTCCGGTTGCACGGTTTGCTACGCTATCACCTCCTTAACAGGACCAAGGCGTTGGATTAAGTGTGAAAAAGCTTTTTTTGCAAACACCCCGCACTATGTGCGTGGGGCTGAAAGCCAAGGACGCCATCTTTCGAGTTATGTACACATATACATAAGCGGCCGCCAGGAGTAGTTTACTACTTGAACGCACAAGTATAAAAAGCACTTATATTACATTGAAACATTGTTTTCACAAATCATACATGTCATTTAAACATAATATCCTTGAGCATCGCGTCTCTATTAAGCGGCGCCCGCAGACTTCTTCAAAGTAGTGCTCGGCGGTACTCGACCTCTGTCCGAATCACAGGATGCAACGTCGGTGGCCTTCATCTTTGCCCAAGATGTCTTGACACGGGCAAGAGCCATCCGCGCTCCTCAATACACGCCGATCGCTTCATTGCGTCGATACGCTGCACCGCATTCAAGAAACTGCTGCACTAAACCAAAATAGCTCTTGGTGGGGTCCGTCCGCCACAAGTGAGTCAAGACATGCTTCATGGCAAATCCGGACAATCGATTCAGCTCGGCCCATTCGCCAACCGATCGGTCGTGGCGGAGGACGCTCCGGACTATGGAATTGCGACCAATATAGCTCTTCCCTTCATGCCCCTTCCGCCCCGGAAGTGCTCAACAGCGTCCACAGCGCTGCCGCCGCCAAGTCCGGATAAGCATCCTCTGAACTCCACAATTTATCCAACCGAGCATACTTTGGATCAGATATTTCCTCCAACGAAATGGTTTTCCACCGCAATTGCCCGGCTGACTCAGCTCCTCCTTGGCAGCTCTCAAAGCCGATTAGGCATTCTTGGATTCGGCGGCGGCCTTCTTTAGGCCCTCTTGTTCCGCAGCGTTCCTTTTCAAGAACCGCGCAGCGTCGGTAGTATTCCTTAACTTTTTGGCCATATCGGCCATCTCCTCTTTCTTGGCGGTGAGCAGCCCGTTCAGCTTCTAGCTCTTGGCCGCCTTCTGATGGCCGCATTACTAATTCTGGCTTGCTCTTTCGCTCGGCGAGTTACGCCCGCAGCTCCTCCACGACAGCGGCACCATCTGCATTAAGCATACAAACAGTAAGACATGGGCGTCAAGCTCCCTTACAAGGTGTCCGCATAGAGGTCGCATACCTTGTGACTCGTCAAACCGTTTATTGACCAGCGCGATGTCCGCATCCGCCTCGTCAAGTTGCCGTTTTAGATCATCATATTCAGCAGTCCGGCTGGCCTCCGGACGCCCCGCCACCTGTTCAGGAGCGGCGATATGTTATAACTGAGAATTTGATCCTCGGCATATTGTCAATTTTGACAACATACCAAGTCTCAGGGGCTACTATCTATACGAGCGCATTTTATATGCATAACTGTCGAAGGTACATCATTTTGCGTACCTCAAACCCCGTCGATAAGCTTCGGCGGCTTCATGCAATCCGCTCTCCGTGGATGCAATTCTTTCAATCACCGTACCCATTAGAGCACGGTGATCCTCTGAATAACCGCCGCCCGGCAGATCCTTCAGCTCCTCCGACCGCACGCCACTTGGCGCCGGACCTTCCGACCCCGCCGGACTTGGGGGAACCCTCCGCGACGACACCTCCGGGTCGTCCGCCTCACATGAGGGTGCGACAGGTGGAGGCGTTTCGCTCTCCATCATCTCCAGAAGAAGATCCCCCGAAGACGAGCTCTGCCGAGAAGGGCTTAAGTCCGAACTACAAGGAACAACTTTGGTTATCCTCATGAATAAATACAGGATGTTCCTTATTTACAAGACCCCTTCTTTTTACTTACGGCTGGTGGAGGGCTGATCCCCTTGGGGAAATAATGCGGCTGGGTTACTTCCCAGCCGGACTCTCTGCCAAGATTCCTTCCCCTCTTTGAGGCCTTGACCTCCGGATCTTCCAAGCGGTCCTCTTCTCTCCTCGGAAGGTGGGTTTGTTAATCCCTCCTTCCTTGATATCCTCCTTTGCGAGGCGGTTGCTTCCCGCTCCCCCTTCGCCTTCTTCAAAAGGCACGACCTTCAACATCTTGGTCAACATGGGATCCGGCGTGGTCTCTGGGAGGGGAGCCGGACACCTTATTAACTTTGCCTTGGCTATCCACTCCTGTTCAAGAAACGGCTCCTTTAAAGGGCATAAATATATATATATATATATATATATATATATATATATATATATATATATATATGAATGAATATCTTGTCCGGTTACAGGACTACTTACTTGAGTATCTGGGCGATTGCAGCTTAGTCCTGCGTCCTCGGTCAAGTCCGGACACTTCTCTTGTGATCCAAAGAACAGTTTATACATCTCCACGGGCGTCGTGCCCATAAAATTTTGGAGAGCTCGTGGTCCCTCCGTATTGAATTACCACAAAGCGGAGGCGGCGTTCTTGCAGGGTGAAGGCGCGGATCACCATAACTTGCGCCCATCGCAACCAGATTGATCCCTCTTTCACGGAGATCTCGAATCGACCTGCAGCGAGGGAACGTCCTTGGGCGGCCCCAGTCGAGCCCCTTGTTGACCCATGATGCCACCATGTGGTGGACCTGGCGGAAGGCGGAGGCGCCGCCCATTTGGTGCCCACAGGGCGGTGATATAAAACCACTCCGTTGCCAACCAAGCTCCTCTTGAAAAGAGCCCTCGGGCCACGGAGCATCAAGACATTTGCTTATGACCGCCCCTCCGCACTCCGCTTGCTGCCCCTTGATCATCTTTGGCTCCACCTTGAAGGTCTTGAGCCACAATCCAAAGTGGGGGTAATATGGAGGAAGGCCTCACATACGACAATGGATGACGAGATATGGAGGATGGACTCGGATTCAAGTCATGGAAATCAAGCCCATAATAAAACATGAGCCCCCGCACAAAGGGATCCGTCGGGAAGCCTAAACCCGAAGGAAGTGGGACACGAACGCCACGTTCTCGCCGGGCTCAGAGTGGGAATGACCTGCCTCGAGCAGCAGCCTATGCGAGATCTCGCCGTCGAGATACCTGGAGTCGCATAGCTTTAGCACATCTTCTTCTGTGACGGAGGAAGACATCCATCGGCCGTGCTAGTCGGAGCCGGACATCGTCGAAAGTCCGAAGCGCCTGAATCTGAAGCTTTGGGTGTTGGAACTCGAAGCGCGAGGCGAACTTGATGGAGGGAGTAAAGAAGAAGAGGGCCTTGGTCTCATCATAAAGAGCTTGAATACCAAGAGCCCACCCCGTGGTCGATTAGGACTCGCCTTCGACAGAGAAGGCAGGCCAACGGGCATGGTTGGGTTACCCACGTCCGTATTGATGGGAATCCCGGAATAAGGGGAACACGATCTCTGCTTCGACAAGACATGCCAAGGAAACCGCCTCGCTAAACGCACGGAGGTGGGACAATAAAAACGAGTAAAGGCTTGGTAATGGCATGACGTCACGCCACTAAATCGTCGCCAGATTGAACTTGTGTAATATTATTCTCTACGGTTGTGCATGGAATTTATCTTTGCAGAGCGGACACTATCCTGGTGTTCACAATCTTCTATAAATTATTCGAGGAAGAACCCGCCTTGCAATGCCGAAGACAACATGCGCGCGGACTCATCGTCATTGAAGCTGGTTCGGGGCTCTTGAGGAGTTCCGGACTAGGGGTGTCCGGATAGCGAACTATCATCATCGGCGGACTCCAAGACTATGAAGATACAAGATTGAAGACTTCGTCCGTGTCCGGATGGGACTTTCCTTGGCGTGGAAGGCAAGCTTGGCGATCTGGATATGTAGATCTCCTACCTTTGTAACCGACTTTGTGTAACCCTAGCCCTCTCGGTGTCTATATAAACCGGACGGATGTAGTCCATAGGACGAACAACAATCATACCATAGGCTAGCTTCTAGGGTTTAGCCTCTTTGATCTCGTGGTAGATCCACTCTTGTAACACACATCATCAATATTAATCAAGCGGGACGTAGGGTTTTACCTCCATCAAGAGGGCCCGAACCTGGGTAAAACATCGTGTCCCTTGTCTCCTGTTACCATCCGCCTAGACGCACAGTTCGAGACCCCCTACCCGAGATCCGCCGGTTTTGACACCGACAGTCCCCAAACAAAGGGTGCATTTTTCTTACTCAAAGCATGTAAAGGAGATGCAATGGTGCTAAAATCCTTCACAGATCGACGGTAGAAACCGGCTAAACCAAGAAAACTACGCACTTGTTGCAAATTGGTTGGTTGGGGCCAAGTTTTTATAGCATTGATCTTAGATTCATCAACATGAACACCCTTAGAAGATACTACAAAACCCAAGAAAACAAGCTTATCAACACCAAAGAGGCATTTTTTCCATATTAGCATAAAGTTGCTCTTTTCAAGAGTTTGTAGCACGGTTCAAGGTGGGTGACATGCTCTTTGAGAGATTTGCTAAACACAAGGATATCGTCAAAGTAGACAACAACAAATTCACCAATGTAAGGATTTAAACACATAATGCATAAGACGCATGAAAGTACCGGGTGCTTCCGATAAACCCATAGGCATGACTAACCACTCATACAAACCAAACTTTGTTTTGAAAGCGATTTTCCATTCATCACCCTCTTGTATGCGGATTTGATAGTAACCACTTTTAAGATCAATTTTGGAAAAGATAGTGGCACCGCTAAGTTCATCAAGCATATCATCAAGGCGTGGAATGGGGTACCTATAGCGAACAGTGATAGCATTGATGGGTCTACAATCGGAACACATGCAAAAGCTACCGTCTCTTTTTGGCACAAGAATGACCGGTACGGCACAAGGACTCAAACTTTCGCGCAGATGTCCATGGTCTATGAGATGCTTTACTTGCCTTTGTATTTCTTTGGTTTCTTTGGGGGTTGACTCAATATGGGGCCTTGTTTGGAAGTGGCGCTCCAGGGATGAGGTCGATGCGGGTCTTGATGCCTCGTAGTGGAGGTAGACCCAGAGGTAGCTCGTCGGGGAAAACATCTTGGAATTCCTGCAGTAAAGAAGATAACACTAGAGGAAGATTGTGAGAGGTGTTAGCTTTTGGTGCCTCGTCCTTGCACAATAGGACACAGTGTAGGACACTTGATGCACACACTTCTCTCATCTCACGTTTGGTGGCAAATAGAACTAAGTTTTTCTTGTCGCTCATCGTGGAGGCACTCAATTTTGGCTTGTGGCGCTCACTCTCTTTTTGGTGGTTCGCTCTCTCACTATTCTCTCCATGATGGGTGGCTTGTTTTTCGGTGATCACTTGGCTTGGAGACATAGGTCGTAGCACATACTCCTTCCCTTTCATCTTGAAGCTATAGTGGTTTGTACGCCCGTTGTGGATGACACCTCGGTCAAATTGCCATGGCCGTCCAAGAAGAAGGTGGCAAACGGGCATTGGGAGTACATCACACTCCAAAGTGTCTTCGTAAGCTCCGATCTTGAAGGAGACTTGTACCCTATGCTCGACTTGGATGGTGCTGGTGTCGCTTAGCCATTGAACTTTGTAAGGGTGTGGGTGCTTCTTCTTGGCCAATTGGAGTTTGGAGAAAAGTTGTTCACTTGCGAGGTTATGGCAACTTCCTCCATCTATGATGACCTTGGCGGACCTTCCATTGATGCCGGCCTTTGTGTGGAAGATATGACATCTTTGGTCTTCTTCTTGTTGATGTTGAAGAGTCAAGACCTTGGAGACAATAAGAGCGGGACTTGAATCTTCATCACAAAAGACTTGATCATCTTCGTCTTCGTTGTTCACTTGGTGGTGCATGGCCACTTGCTCAAGGGCTTCCATTTCTACTTCACTCATTGAGTCATAGGTTAAAATGTCGTTGAGGATCATGGTGCGCTTGTTTGTGCACTCGAAGGACTTGTGGCCTCAGCCTCCGCATGTGAAGCATTTGAAGGAACTTGTCTTGATGGTCTCATCGGTTGGGGTAGATGAGGAAGAAGCTTTCGGCTTGAAGTTGCTTGTAGTAGGAGGACGACTTGAAGTTGTCAAAGTTTTCTTGTAACTTGACTTGTCGCCGTTGCTTGTTGATGGTTTGGTTGAGGTAGAAGTTGTTGGAGTCATCGAAGCTTGGGTATTGGAGAAACCATAGGACTTGGATGAGAACTTGGCATACTTGAAGTCGTCTTGTACTTGCTGTTCCGCTTTTGTAGATTGATGCACTAGCTCGATGAGGTTTGAGTATGGTTGGAAGTCGGCGATCTTTTTGATAGGATGATTGAGTCCATTCAAGAAATGTGCCATAGTTTGCTCATCATCTTCCGTGACATTGGCTCGTATCATGGCGATCTCCATTTCCTTGTAGTACTCTTCAACGCTCTTGGTTCCTTGCTTGAGTAGTTGAAGTTTCTTGAAGAGGTCGCGGTTGTAGTAGTTTGGCACGAATCGTGCTCACATGACATCCTTCATTTGCGCCCACGTAGTGATGGGTGGTTCACCTCTTGCCTCTCGGCGCTCAATCACTTGTTCCCACCAAATGAGGACGTAGTCTTGGAATTCAAGGGATGCCATCGCGATTTTCCTCTCTTCTTCATAGTTGTGCAAGCGGAAGATTTTGACAACCTTCAATGCCCATGATATGTACTCTTCGGGGTCATTGCTTCCGGTGAACTTGAGCATGGTGAACTTTAGCTTGCCGTATCGTTGCTCTTCATTGTGTTGGGGTCTAGGATGATGACGCCCATGTCGTTGAGGATTGACAAACTCATGTTGCTCTTGTCTTGGAGGAGGTCCATTGTTGACTTTCTCTTGTTGAACTTGATGTTCTTGGCGAGCTTGAGGAGGAGCTTGTCGATGCACACGTGATTGATAAATCCTTTCTTGAACTTCATCACGAAGCACTTCTTGTTGTAGGCGAGCTTGTCGGCCTCGGTTGGCTACGGCTCGACTTGAGTCTCGAAGGGCACGTTGCACCTCAAGTGCTTGAGCTTCACGAAGTTGTTGTTCTTGACGTTGTGCCTCGGCATCTTGTGCATCTTGATGTTGTCGCGCTCGCTCCGCTTGTTCTTGTTGGCTTTGGCGTTGCCATTCTTGTGCTTGTGCAAATGCAGCTTGGTTTTGATGATGTCGATGCTCTTGAGAGTCGGTGTCGTGTAGAGGATTGCGGTTGGCTTGACGATCTTGACGCGCGGCACGACAAAGAGTATTCGATGTCGGGGTACTTGAGCCGGAGATAGTGTCGTCGGAGTGTCGACTGGAGCCGCTCCTTCTTGAGTAGGATGAAGTGGTAGAAGAGCGGTTGACCAACAAGGCACGAATCTCGTCCATTCTTGCGCCATTCTCGTGCTTGTGTTCGTCAAGCTTGTTGTCAAAGTAGTCTCTTGTATGTTGCTCGGAGAGTCGCGAGTCGGTGGCGAGGTTGTCGATGTGGTTGCTCATCGCTAGTTGCTCTTGATGCAAGGCTCGTTGTGTACCAAAGAGGTGTAGTTTGGCGACGTAGTTGTTCGGGTCGTCGTCTTGCTCAAGAAAGAGTGGGTTTCTAGAAGTACTTGGCCTATCCATCATTCCAAACAAAGATATGTGAGTGGGAGAAAAAGAAGAACCAATACCAAATGTACCTTGACCGATGTTGAAGATGGATCAAAGATCACTCCAATGTGTAACAAGGAAATAGCACAATTGGTACCAATGCTTGTCGGTTTCTCACACCTACACAAGTAAAAGCTTATGGTGGAGCTTGGTTAGGATGGTGGCACAAAATTTGATGCAAGTGTTAGTGAGCTTTGATAATGTTGGAAAAGAGTCACAAATTTGCAAATTCAACAAGTAGACCAATAGCAAGATATGGTACACGGAAACGCACACGCAAATAGATAGTGTGGGGTTGTGCAACCAAGGGTGAGCCAAAATGTGGAATCCACCAAGATGCTCTTGTTGCACGACACTAGAGAGACGCTAGCACGATTGCACAATAGGAGGATACGAACTTGTGCACAACCTACTAAGCAAAAATGCAACGACTTCTATCCCAAGCATGCTATATGTATGATGTTCCGATGATATAATCCAAGATGATCGAGTATGACAATCTTAATGGTGTATGATGCTACGGTTCTTGCTTATAAGCTCTTTGCTTATCTTTCCCTTTTGCTTAAAAGCTTGTTTGGCTCCTTGTTGTTTGAGATCTTTTCTCATGCAATGCTTCACGAACCAAGATAGCAATTGTGTATGCGATGACAACTTTGTGACACAAGAGATGATACTACGATATGCACCACGATGATATGGTATGTATGCTATGGGGAGTATGATCACTAATGTGCACAAGTGATACGTCTCTAACGTATCTATAATTTTTGATTGCTCCATGCTATATTATCTACTGTTTTGGACATTATTGGGCTTTATTTTCCACTTTTATATAATTTTTGGGACTAACCTATTAACCGAAGGCCCAGCCCAGAATTGTTGTTTTTTTGCCTATTTCAGAGTTTCGAAGAAACGGAATATCAAACAGAGCCAAAAACCTAATTCCACCGCCGCAACCTTCTGTACCCACGAGATCCCATCTTGGGGCTGTCCAGGAGTTCACGAGGGGGCATCCATCACGGAGGGCTTCTACATCAACACCATAGCCTCTTCGATGAAGTGTGAGTAGTTTACTTCAGACTTCGGGTCCATAGTTAGTAGCTAGATGGCTTCTTCTCTCTTTTTGGATCTCAATACAATGTTCTCCCCCTCTCTCGTGTAGATCTATTCGATGTAATCTTATTTTTGCGGTGTGTTTGTTGAGACCGATGAATTGTGGGTTTATGATCAAGATTATCTATGAACAATATTTGAATCTTATCTGAATTCTTTTATGTATGACTGGTTATCTTTGCAAGTCTCTTCGAATTATCAGTTTGGTTTGGCCTACTAGATTGGTTTTTCTTGCAATGGGAGAAGTGCTTAGCTTTGGGATCAATCTTGCGGTGTCCTTTCCCAGTGGCAGTAGGGGCAGCAAGGCACGTATTGTATTGTTGCCATCGAGGATAACAATATGGGGTTTTTATCATATTGCATGAATTTATCCCTCTACATCATGTCATCTTGCTTAAGGCATTACTCTGTTTTCTTGAACTTAATACTCTAGATGCATGCTGGATAGCGGTCGATGAGTGGAGTAATAGTAGTAGATGCAGGCAGGAGTTGGTCTACTTGTCTCGGACGTGATGCCTATATACATGATCATACCTAGATATTCTCATAACTATGCTCAATTCTATCAATTGCTCAACAGTAATTCGTTCACCCACCATAAAATACTTACGCTCTTGAGAGAAGCCACTAGTGAAATCTATGGCCCCCGGGTCTATCTTCATCATATTAATCTTCCTATGCTTTAATATTGCCTTTGCTTTTTTTACTTTGCTTTTTATTTTACTTTGCATCTTTATACCAAAAATACCAAAAATATTATCTATCATCTCTATCAGATCTCACTCTCGTAAGTGACCATGAAGGGATTGACAACCCCTATTCGCGTTGGTTGCGAGGAGTTATTTGCTTTGTGTAGGTACGAGGGACTCGCGCATAGCCTCCTACTGGATTGATACTTTGGTTCTCAAAAACTGAGGGAAATACTTACGCTACTTTGCTGCATCATCCTTTCCTCTTCAAGGAAATCCAACGCAGTGCTCAAGATGTAGCAAGAAGAATTTCTGGCGCCGTTGCCGGGGAATCTATGCAAAAGTCAACATACCAAGTACCCATCACAATCCCTTATCTCTCGCATTACATTATTTGACATTTGCCTCTCGTTTTCCTCTTCCCCACTTCACCCTTGTCGTTTTATTCGCCCTCTTTTTCCGTTTGCCTTTTTCTCGCTTGCTTGTCATCATGGCTAGTCTTATATCTTCTCGTTGTCTCCCGAGAATGAAGTTCTAAATTTTAGACAAAGGGAGGGAGAAAATCTAAAAGACGCTTGGTATAGAATTTGCAATGCTCAAAATAGATCTACCAGGAAGCAATCTACTTCAGTTCTTCTCTGCAATTTTTATGTAGGTACTAATCCTTGGTATAGATATATCCTTGATACCATTACCGGAGGGAATTTCTTGGGTAGCCATACTTTTGACTCTTATAATGCTATGATAGATTTATTTGGCTCACCACCTCTTTTGGTTAATGGAACTATGTTAACTTTGGAGCATGTAATGCAAAGACTTGAAATTATTGAAAATAAAGTTGCTACCGTTGAGTTAATTGAAAATCTAGATAAGAATATCCACAATCAAATTACCCAATATGGATCTAAGGTAGGAGTAACTTTGAAAAATATTAAGGAGAAGGAACCCATAGTTAATGAGAAAATAAATCAAGATTCCTCTAGAATCAATAAACTCGAGGGTATCATTACCAACTTGGGAACCACTTTTTCTTCCATAAAGAATACTCCAAGTCCACCTACTAAAGTTGCTAAGCTTTTGTATGTTCCTAAAAATAAGGGTGAATCCTCTAGTAAAGAAACTGCGGATCTTAAATCTATAAGTATTCATCCCAATCTTTTTGCTATCATTAAGGAACCATTTGCTACGAATGAATTTTTCGATCTTGTGCCTAAAAGTTTGATAATTACTGGAAAGAAAGAAATTTCTAATGAAGGTAGATGCCTCATTGAAAAAGTGCCTACCAAAGATGGCAATACCTAGATCTATCCTTGCTTTTATGCCTAGCTAGGGGCGTTAAACGATAGTGCTTGTTGGGAGGCAACCCAATTTTATTTTTAGTTTTTTTTGCTTTTTCTTCTATTTAGGAATAAATCTTAGTTCTATCCTCTGGTTAGATGTGTTTTTATGTTTTAATTAGTGTTTGTGCCAAGTTAAACCTATAGGATCTTCTTGGATGATAGTTATTTGATCTTGCTGTAATTTCCAGAAACTTTCTGTTCACGAAAACAATTGTTAAAAATCACCAGAACGTGATAAAATAGTGATTCCAATTGCTTCTGATCAACAAACAAATTTACTAGGTCTTACTATTTTGTCTGAATTTTTGGAGTTCCATAAGTTTGCGTTAGTTACAGATTACTACAGACTGTTCTGTTTTTGACAGATTCTGCTTTTCGTGTGTTGTTTGGTTATTTTGATGAATTTATGGCTAGTAAAATAGTTTATAAACCATATATAAGTTGGAATACAGTAGGTTTAACACCAATATAAATAAATAATAAGTTCATTACAGTATCTTGAAGTGGTCTTTTGTTTTCTTTCGCTAACGAAGCTCACGAGATTTCTGTTGAGTTTTGTGTTGTGAAGTTTTCAAGTTTTGGGTGAAATCTTTTGATGGATTATGGAACAAGGAGTGGCAAGAGCCTAATCTTGGGGATGCCCATGGCACGCCCAAGATAATCTAAGGACACCAAAAGTCAAAGCTTGGGGATGCCCGGAAGGCATCCCCTCTTTAAATCTACTTCCATCGGTGACTTTACTTAGAGCTATATTTTTATTCACCACATGATATGTGTTTTTCTTGGAGCGTCTTGTATGATTTGAGTCTTTGCTTTCTAGTTTACCACAATCATCCTTGCTGTACACACCTTTTGAGAGAGCCATACATGAATTGGAATTTGATAGAATACTCTATGTGCTTCACTTATATCTTTTGAGCTATATAGTTTTGCTCTAGTGCTTCACTTATATCTTTTAGAAACGCAGTGGTGGATTTGTTTTATAGAAACTATTGATATCTCATGCTTCACTTAGATTATTTTGAGAGTCTTAAATAGCATGGTAATTTGCTTAAAAATTCTAAATAAGCTTGGTATTCAAGATTTGTAAAACTTTCTTTTGAGTGCGTTGAATACTAAGAAAAGTTTGATGCTTGATAATTGTTTTGAGATATGAAGATGGTGATATTAGAGTCATGCTAGTTGAGTAGTTGTGAATTTTAGAAATACTTGTGTTAAAGTTTGTGATTCCCGTAGCAATGCACGTATGGTGAACCGTTATGTGATGAAGTCGGAGCATGATTTATTTATTGATTATCTTCCTTATGAGTGGCGGTCGGGGACGAGCGATGGTATTTTCCTACCAATCTATCCCCTTAGGAGCATGCGCGTAATACTTTGCTTTGATAACTTGTAGATTTTTGCAATAAGTATATGAGTTCTTCATGACTAATGTTGAGTCCATGGATTATACGCACTTTTCTTCCTTCCACCATTGCTAGCCTCTCTAATACCGCGCACTTTTCACCGGTATCATACACCCACCATATACCTTCCTCAAAACAGCCACCATACCTACCTATCATGGCATTTCCATAGCCATTCCGAGATATATTGCCATGCAACTTTCCACCGTTCTGTTTATTATGACACACTCCATCATTGTCATATTGCTAGCATGCTCATGTAGTTGACATCGTATTTGTGGCAAAGCCACCGTTCATAATTTTTTCATACATGTCACTCTTGATTCATTGCATATCCCGGTACACCGCCGGAGGCATTCATATAGAGTCATATTTTGTTCTAGTATTGAGTTGTAATTGTTGGGTTGTAAGAAAATAAAAGTGTGATTATCATCATTTTTAGAGCATTGTCCCAAGTGAGGAAAAGGATGATGGAGACTATGATTCCCCCACAAGTCGGGACGATACTCCGGACGAAAAAAAAGAGGGCATAAAAAAAGAGAAAAGGCCCAAATAAAAAAAATGAGAGAAAAAAAGAGAAGGGACAATGTTACTATCCTTTTACCACACTTTTGCTTCAAAGTAGCACCATGATCTTCATGATAGAGAGTCTCTCATTTTGTCACTTTCATATACTAGTGGGAATTTTTCATTATAGAACTTGGCTTGTATATTCCAATGATGGGCTTCCTCAAAATGCCCTAGGTCTTCGTGAGCAAGCGAGTTGGATGCATACCCACTTAGTTTCTTTTGTTGAGCTTTCACATACTTATAGCTCTAGTGCATGCGTTGCATGGCAATCCCTACTCACTCGCATTGATATCTATTGATGGGAATCTCCATAGCCCGTTGATACGCCTAGTTGATGTGAGACTATCTTCCCCTCTTTTTGTCTTCTCCACAACCACCATTCTATTCCACATATAGTGCTATATCCATGGCTCACGCTCATGTATTGCGTGAAGATTGAAAAAGTTTTGAGACTGTCAAAAGTATGAAACAATTGCTTGGCTTGTCATCGGGGTTGTGCATGATTTAAATACTTTGTGTGATGAAGATAGAGCATAGCCAAACTATATGATTTTGTAGGGATAACTTTCTTTGGCCATGTTATTTTGAGAAGACATAATTGCTTTGTTAGTATGCTCGAAGTATTATTATTTTTATGTCAATATGAACTTTTGTCTTGAATCTTTCGGATCTGAACATTCATGCCACAATTAAGAAGAATTACATTGAAATTATGCCAAGTAGCACTCCGCATCAAAAATTATCTTTTTTATCATTTACCTACTCGTGGACGAGCAGGAATTAAGCGTGGCGATGCTTGATACGTTTCCAACGTATCTATAATTTTTGATTGCTCCATGCTATATTATCTACTGTTTTGGACATTATTGGGCTTTATTTTCCACTTTTATATTATTTTTGGGACTAACCTATTAACCGGAGGCCCAGCCCAGAATTGCTATTTTTTTTGCCTATTTCAGAGTTTCGAAGAAACGGAATTTCAAACGGAGCCAAAAACCTAATTCCACCGCCGCAACCTTCTGTACCCACGAGATCCCATCTTGGGGCCTGTTCCGGAGCTCCGCTAGAGGGGGCATCCATCACGGAGGGCTTCTACATCAACACCATAGCCTCTCCGATGAAGTGTGAGTAGTTTACTTCAGACCTTCGGGTCCATAGTTAGAAGCTAGATGGCTTCTTATCTCTTTTTGGATCTCAATACAATGTTCTCCCCCTCTCTCGTGGAGATCTATTTGATGTAATCTTCTTTTTGCAGTGTGTTTGTTGAGACCGATGAATTGTGGGTTTATGATCAAGATTATCTATGAACAATATTTGAATCTTCTCTGAATTCTTTTATGTATGATTGGTTATCTTTGCAAGTCTCTTCGAATTATTAGTTTGGTTTTGCCTACTAGATTGGTTTTTCTTGCAATGGGAGAAGTTCTTAGCTTTGGGTTCAATCTTGCGGTGTCCCTTCCCAGTGACAGTAGGGGCAGCAAGGCACGTATTGTATTGTTGCCATCGAGGATAACAAGATGGGGTTTTTATCTTATAGCATGAATTTATCCATCTACATCATGTCATCTTGCTTAAGGCGTTACTCTGTTTTCTTGAACTTAATACTCTAGATGCATGCTGGATAGCGATCGATGAGTGGAGTAATAGTAGTAGATGCAGGAAGGAGTCGGTCTACTTGTCTTGGACGTGATGCCTATATACATGATCATACCTAGATATTCTCATAACTATGCTCAATTCTGTCAATTGCTCAACAGTAATTCGTTCACCCACCATAAAATACTTATGCTCTTGATAGAAGCCACTAATGAAATCTATGGCCCCCGGGTCTATCTTCATCATATTAATCTTCCTACGCTTTAATATTGCCTTTGCCTTTTTACTTTGCTTTTTATTTTACTTTGCATCTTTATACCAAAAATATTATCTATCATCTCTATCAGATCTCACTCTCGTAAGTGAACGTGAAGGGATTGACAACCCCTATTTGCGTTGGTTGTGAGGAGTTATTTGCTTTGTGTAGGTACGAGGGACTCGCGCATAGCCTCCTCTTTGGATAGATACCTTGGTTCTCAAAAACTGAGGGAAATACTTACGCTACTTTGCTGCATCATCCTTTCCTCTTCAAGGAAATCCAACGCAGTGCTCAAGAGGTAGCAACAAGTCACGTTGCCGGCAATACTCAAAGGCTAGTCTCAATGGGTAAGCTACGCAAAAAGTAAGGCTATGGGGTTATCAATGCAAATGCAAGAGTGTATGAGGTTATCATGATACCAAGATGATATTGATACCGAAATGATGTAGCCGATCGTAGTAGTCCGTGGCGAAGATGAGCGGTCATGATGTCGATGTCGAACCGTACCTAGATAGCCGAAACACAAAAGGATACGGTTACCACAACTCAAATTCTCCAAGACCAAAATGTGTCAAAATCGTCGGAGTTGGGTAGCGGACAGGCTATGGTGTGTTATGCGGAAGTGGTGGTGGTATAGGGAATTGTACGCGGAAGTGGTGGATGTGGCTGAAAATTTTCGAGGGGGGGGGGGAATCAGTTTCGTCAGGGATCAGCGGACGTCCGGTGGTGGAGCGGTCGTCCAGTCGGCGGACGTCCGAAAGCTAGCGGACGTCCGGTGCCTGGGCGATTTTGGGCACGGGATGAACAACACGGTTTCGAGGTGGAGGTGGCCAAATTGTTCAAATCGGATCATTTTTGTGGATGGAAAAGGTGGAGATGAAGGGGAAAAACTAGATCCACTCAAGGCAAAGCAAATCCATGGATCAAATCCAACAAAACTTCATCACACCAACAAATCACAAAAAAAATTGGGGCTATTTTTGTGGGGAATTTTCGAATTAGGGAAGAACACAACAAAATCAAGCTAGAAAATGAAGAGGGGAGGCTCCGAAATCGTGATCAACGTGGCTCATGATACCAAGATGATGTAGGGTGGAACCTTGTACGGCCGATCTTTCACGAAAGAAGCGGATCCCAACTAAGAACACAAAGAACACGAGGGGACAACGAGGGAAAACACAAGAGGAATCACTAAACCAACAAGATATAGTCACACATATGCTAGATCCTCGAAACACGAGAGGAGATACAAGATCCAAAGTCAACAAAGGACGATACAAAGGGTAACCGGTTCTTCTCCATGAGGAGGTCTTGATGGGGCCACCCAAGAGGGGGTCTTGAATCCGCTTGGAAGGATCTTCTCCGATGGAGGCGCGATCTTCGAGGAGAAGGTAACCAAGTGGATGAGCAAAGCTCTCACACAAACAAGAGCTAATCCTTTGCTAACCCTAACTAGGAGGAGGGAGAGGTCTATTTATAGTCTTAGTGCAAAGAGGCGAAGTGAAAGGGTACATGGGCTTCGGCCCGAAACTATGCGTAGACAGGTACCGGACGTCCGCTGGGGACCGGTCGTCCGGTGGCTCACGGGGGACCGGACGTCCGGAGTCGTCGGACTTCCGCTAAATCCGTTCTATGAAGGATGCGCCGGACGTCCGGTGGCTTCGGACTTCCGTTAATTTTGGCTCGGGTGCAGAGTCGCCGGACGTCCGGACCTTGTCGATCGTCCGCTCGCTGGTGGGTGTGGCCGGTCGTCCGGTCCTGGCTGGACGTCCGCTCGCTGTAGCCTGTGTTGGCTGGGACTGGGGCATGTTGAGCTTCAGGCGTCGGACGTCCGGTCCCGACTGGTTGTCCAGTGGCTGTAGTTTCTTCGTCAGTCCTTCTTCTTGTCCTTCACACTTGGTGTCCTCGCCGTCTTGTCCAATGGATGTAGATGTTCCATGGTTATTGAGGGAGTCCCGGACTAGTGGGTGTCCGGATAGCCGGACTATCGTCACGGCCGACTCCAAGACTATGAAGATACAAGATTGAAGACTTCGTCCCGTGTCCGGATGGGACTTTCCTTGGCATGGAAGGCAAGCTTGGCGATACGGATATGTAGATCTCCTGCCATTGTAACCGAATCTGTGTAACCCTAACCTATCCGTGTCTATATAAACCGGAGGGTTTTAGTCCGTAGGACAAACAACAATCATACCATAGGCTAGCTTCTAGGGTTTAGCCTCCTTGATCTCGTGGTAGATCTACTCTTGTACTACCCATATCATCAATATTAATCAAGCAGGAGTAGGGTATTACCTCCATTGAGAGGGCCGAACCTGGGTAAAACATCGTGTCCCCTGTCTCCTGTTACCATCCGCCTAGACGCAGTTCGGGATCCCCTACCGAGATCCGCCGGTTTTGACACCGACATTGGTGCTTTCATTGAGAGTTCCTGCGTATGCGTCACCGATAGGCCCGATGGCTCCTTGATCATCAACAACGACGCGGTCCAGGGTGAGACTTTTCTCCCGGACAGATCTTCGTGTTCGGCGGCTTTACCTTTGCGGGCCAATTAAGCAGCCATCCGGAGCAGATCGAAAGCTACGCCCTGGCCATCGGTCAGATTTGGAAGTTTGAACTATACGGCCGATATCCTCGGAGGCTTGATCTTCGATGGATTCGAGCCGCAATAGCGTGCCGCCTTTGTCTTGATGGGCATGATCTAGCTCTGCAGCCGAGCGATTGCCACAGGCCGCACCGGCACCGCTTCGACCCATTAATACGGAGCCGGATTCCCGATCGAGGGCGAGTGGTTGGACACCGCCTCGGGGCTACAATCTATACGTCGATTGAGCCAAACTCCATCCACTCGCTGCGAAGACCTCGACTCCGGTGCGGACTCCTCTCGGGAATCCGAACCCTCCGCGCCCTTGTCGAATCCGATTAGGCGCCCGTTATGGAGTTCATCGTGCGGACATCTTTCTTTTCGCCCTTTGGCGACATTCTGAATTCGCTAAAGTCTCTCTCTTTATCCGGAGAGCCCTGCCGGACTGCGGACAGGAAGGTTGGGATACGGACGACGAAATTCAACGCCCACCCACCACCCACTTTGTAGCCACTGTCGATGATTTAACCGACATGCTCGACTTCGACTCAAGACGTCGGCGGTATGGACGGCGACGGAGAGCGACCAAGACCCAGCGCCTACGAGCAATCGGAAGGCCACCTCGTCATATGACATATACATGGTGGACATCCCAAAAGATGGGAACGGCGATGGAACAACGGAGGATGACCCTCCAAGAAAATAAGCGCCCGACGTCAACGGGCGCTCTAAATCCCGCCACAATAAAAACGGTGATTCCGGCACAGAGATAATAACACCCGGACGGTTGAAGAGAACCCCCGCCAGCAGGACTCAGCGCGGGAGGAGGGAGAAGCAAGTCCGCACGACAGTGCGGCAGATAGAGAGGTCGAGGACGATAATTATGCGCCTCCCTCCGAAGATGAGGCAAGCCTCGACGACGACAAATTTGTCGTGCCTGAGGATCCCGCCGAACAGGAGCGTTTCAAACGCAGGCTTATAGCCACGACAAGCAGCCTCAAGAAAAAGCAGCAACAACTTAGAGCTGACTAGGACCTGCTAGCTCACAGATGGACTGAAGTCCTTGCAGCCGAAGAGTATGAACTCGAACGCCCCTCCAAAAGCTACCCCAAGCGCAGGCCGTTGCCTCGATCAGAGGAGGAAGCACCCAAGTCACCAACAAGACGACATCGCAGACCGGCCACCCCGTGGCCACGACAGAGAAGCCTCTCGGCCCTCCGCTCAAGCCACACCCCGACGCCGCTCAAAAAGTACCAAGGCACGGGAAAACGCGTCGGACTTGCGAGATATATTGGAGGATAAGGCAAAACATACAAGATCGATCTATGGATCGCGTGGGCGCCCTACGACGCAGGATGATTACCGTCGCACCGGATACAGCAAACCCTGTCGGGCCGAACACAGTAGACAAAGCTCATATGAGCTACATCGTGATATAGCCCAATACAGAGGCGCCGCACACCCACTATGCTTCACAGATGAAGTAATGGATCATCAAATCCCTGAGGGCTTCAAACCCGTAAACATCGAATCATACGATGGTACCAAAGATCCTACGGTCTAGATCGAGGACTATCTCCTCCATATCCACATGGCCCGCGGTGATGATCTACATGCCATCAAATACCTCCCACTCAAGCTTAAAGGACCAGCTCGACATTGGCTCAATAGCTTGCGGCCAGAATCAATTGGTTGTTGGGAGGACCTGGAAGCCGCATTCCTTGATAACTTCCAGGGCACATATGTGCGACCACCAGACACCGATGACCTTAGCCACATAATTCAGCAGCCAGAAGAATCGGCCAGACAATTCTGGACTCGGTTCCTAAAAAAAAAATCAAATTGTTGACTGTCCGGATGCAGAGGCCCTTGCAGCCTTCAAACATAACATCTGTGACGAGTGGCTTGCCCGGCACCTAGGACAGGAAAAGCCGAAATCTATGGCAGCCCTCACAACCCTCATGACCCGCTTTTGTGCGGGAGAGGACAGCTGGCTAGCTCGAAGCAACAACTTGGCCAAACATCCTGATAGTCCGGATACCAAGGACAACAATGGCAGGTCGCGTCACAACAAGAACAAGTGCCGCGTGCGCGATGATAATCACGAAGATACGGCCGTCAATGCCGGATTCGTAGGCTCTAAACCGGTCGTGGAAGAAGCCATTCAAAAGAAATACCCGGGGCCGTCCAACTTGGACCGAATACTCGATCGCTTGTGCGGATACATGGCACCCCGAAAACCAGCCAATCACACCAACAGGGACTGTTGGGTGTTCAACAAGCGAGCAAGTTAAGTGCGAAATAAGCGACAAAGGGGCTGCATAACGATGACGAGGAAGAGCCCGGCCACCGCACAATAGAGGATGAAGGGTTTTCCCACGCAAGTGCGGACGGTGAACATGATATACGCAACCCATATACCCAAAAGGGAGCGGAAGCGTGCACTAAGGGGCGTATATGCGATGGAGCGATCGCCCGAAGTTCAACCCATGGTCTTCCTGCCCGATAACCTTCGATCGAAGGACCACCCCACTAGCATCCGTCCACGGCGGTTTCGCCGCATTGGTTCTTGACCCAATTATCGACGGATTTCACCTAACCGTAGTCCCGATGGACGGCGGCAAGAGCTGAACACGCTTTATTAGGATACGATGTGCAAAATGGGCATAGATCCCTCAAGGATTAAACCTACAAAACGACCTTTAAAGGCGTCATACCGGGTGTAGAGGCCGGTTATGCGGGCTTAGTTACACTCGAAGTGGTCTTCGGATCCCGGATAACTTCCGGGCGAAGAGTTAATCTTCGACATCGTCCCATTCCGCGGCGGCTATCATGCCTTTGCTCGGACGAACCACATTTGCAAAGTTCAATGCGGTGCCGCACTACGCATACCTCAAGCTCAAAATGCCAGGCCCTCGAGGAGTAATCACGGTCAATGGAAACACCGAACGCTCTCTCCGAACGGAGGAGCACACGGCGGCCCGCGCGACGGAGGTACAAAGAAGCCTCTCACAGCAATTCTTGAGTCCGGCCACTAAGCGTCCGGACACTGTCAAGCGCGCCCGGAGTAACGTACAACAAGACCGCCTGGCACGATTCAAGCACGCGTAGCAATCCGACCCCAACCCCGCCCTCGCGAAATTGCGAAGCTAGTATTACGCGTACATAATTACGCTCTGGAGATACCATGGGCATATGGGGAGGGGCAAGACCACGGCACGCCAAGAATGCGGCTCGACCGCACCAGGGGCTCCCGATTGTGTCATTCTTTTTCTTTCTTTTTTTTCTTCCTTTTTTTTTACTTTCAGGACTCCATCTTTCATCAATCCTGTCCGGCACTAGAATCTCCGAACTCACGATGCAACAGCCAGGGAAGCAGAAAGCCACGTCAAGTGTTCAGGTGGTCTCTATTACGAGCATTATACCTGTTTTACATACCATCCCGCAGCTTACCCCTGGAGGGGACATGTTAGATAGTCCCATCCCTTGCTTATCGCACTGTTTGTATCGTTCTGCTTCCATTGCAGTACCTTCTTGATTAAACAATACATAGATTTTGCTTATTATTGCTCTAATTCCTTTATATATACATATGTTCATTTCACGACATGTTGCAACCGTACACTTTGGTACGGCCAATACACCGAGGGCTTAAGTATCCCAAAATTATGGTGTGATAAGTCCGAACACTTTCACAAGTGCGGCACCCGAACTTATAGCATTATATGAATTGGCTCGAATCATGTCTTGGGTCAATAGTTGGGTTTGCCCGGCTCCGTGTTTTGGTACCTTACGTTCCGCTATATCGGCTAAGGTAGCACCGGAGAACCATCGCGATTGTGCCCAGTTGAGCTGGGTCGAGCACCTCATTGGAGAAAGCTAAAACTGACCCGTCATGATAGGGCGAGAGCCGATCGCTGTTCGAGAGGTTTTTTCGGGTCCCTAAAGACTTATGCCGCTTAGAGCGAGGAACCGAATTGTCCGGCCAAAGGCGTGGATAGCGCCCCGAACTCGGTCTTCCGAATACTAGGGGCTTCACGAAATTTAAAATTATAGAATTCTATGGCTAAGTGAGAGTGTTCAAGCATTATAAGTTCGGTTGCCTTGTTCGTTGTGTTGGCGCCTCCCTAGATGGACCCAAGAATGGGAACAAGAGTGCTCAAGTTTATCCCGAACACCCCAAAGACTTTCGTGGCATGGGGGCTGAAGCCAACGACTTGCCATCTCTCAAATTTGATAAACGGCCGCCTGAAGGTAATATTTTGAATTAATAAGCGTTGCTTAGCGCATATGAACAAGTTTTCAGCGTCTGGGATAACAAATGCGAGCCTATTCACAAATTACATCCTTGGAGCACTCATCCGCTATTATGCGGGCACCCTTCAGGAGGCCCTCATAGTACATTTCGCGCGTGCGATGCTCATGGCCCTTCGGTGGCCCGTCCGTCACAAGCTTCTCCGCATCCAGCTTGCCCCAGTGCACTTTAGCACGGGCAAGGGCCCGACGGACACCTTCAATGCAGACGGAGCACTTGATAACTTCAATCCGTGGACAGGCATCCACCAGCCACTGCACCAAGCCGAAGTAGCTCCCGGGCATGGTCTCCAATGGCCACAGCCACGCTATAAGGCCCTTCATGGCCTGTTCGGCGACCTTGTGGAGCTCGACCAGCTGCTTCAGCTGGTCGCTCAGGGGCACCGAATGTTCGGCCTCAGCATCGAGACCGTAACACCTTTTCCGTCGAGCTCCCCCCTTGGCGCGGTAGAATGCGGCGACATCGGACACACTCTGAGGCAAATCTGCGAATGCTCTGGAGAGCTCGAATCCGGGTAAGTAATAGGTAATTCACTTTCACATGCTTGCTTTGCATAAAGAATGCCTTACCCGCCGCTATCTTCTTCAACGACTCAATTTCTTGGAGCGCTTTTTGGGCCTCGGCCTTAGCAGCTTTGGCACTCTCAAGAGCCAATGCAAGCTCGGACTCTCGAGTCTTCGAGTCACGCTCCAAACCCTCATGTTTTTCCACGAGAGCTTGGAGCTCTTGCCGTACCTTGGTCAGCTGCGCCTCCCCCTTCTCTCGCTCGGTGCGTTCCATAGCCGCTTTGTTTTCGGCCACGGACACCGCTTCCTTGTGGTCGCCGCCTCGTTAAGTGGCCCTGCGGTACCCATGTTATTCCTGTTATTTTTGCAACCAAAACCTTTTCTATAAGGTATTTCTTTAATAAGGTATTACTTACCTTCCTTGTCCTCGAGCTGCTTCTTGGCTTGTCCGAGCTCGTTCTCGGACCGCCGAGGTTCTGCTTCAATGCATTGACCTCCATGATCGGTCACGGTAGAGGTCGGCGGTAGCCTGCATTCCCATATTGACATACTTATGTTAGACTCCTGCGTATATCTTTTTAGATCCTTAGTCCGGCTTTTCTTTCCGAACACCGAACTAAGCATCGAGAACTCTTGTCTATGCGGTAATATTTTTATATATTCTAAACTTACCTCAAAGCCTGTTAGAAGGCTGATACAGTTTCGGTCGATTCGCTCTTGGTGGATCGAACCGTCCGGATCACCGCACTCATAACAGGCGGTGCTCCTCCTGATGGAGGCGTTGTTGGCGCCTCGATGGCAATCCGGTGCCTCGGTTGGGCCGGAGGACACGGCATCTTACCCTTCTTGCGAAGGATCCGCTGTCCGGACTTGGAACGCTGATGGTTCGGCATGGAGTCCGGACGAGGTCGAGCTTAGAGCCTGGGGGTCTTGCCCAGCGCTGAGTCCGGGAGGTTGCCTTGTGGCACCTCCTGCGCTACCTCCTCTTGACCAAACCCCTTGGGGCCCCACATGGCGTCGTCCATGGCGTGAAAGCGAGGCGGTCGGAAGCGAAGTACTCTCCATTTCCGACGAGCCGTGGACCCGCTCGATGAATCGGTGAACTCGCCCTTGGGCGGGCTGCACGGTTGTTCGACATTAGAGAACACTCTGCAATAATAAAAAGCTATGGGTATCCGGACACTTACGATCTTGCCAGGGGCTTGGCCCTTGTAGGCAAATCCTCCTCGTCGCCGTCGACGTTGGTGGAGAAGTCCGGAGGAAGGGTTCTTCCCTTCTTGGACCCTCCGGCCTCCCGGTTAGGCGGCCTTCCTTTTCTTCTCCTCCCCCGCTAGGGGAGGAGCTTCGTCTTCTTCCTCCTCGTCCTCAGGAGAAGATTCTGCATCAGAATCTGACAGCACATGGCGTCGGGAGCTCCTTCGAGTTCCCGTGGCCTCCTTCTTAGCCTTCTTCTCCGGCACCACATGCGGCGCCGGAGCCAACCTTCCGTCAATCAGGCGTCCTCCGGTCTTCCGGCAAAGGAGCCGGACGATTAATCTGTTCGGACGTCTTCACCCGATCTGTCAAAGATTAGGGAGTTTTAGATCCCACATAGAGTCAATCTATGAAAAAAGAGTCCCGTAAAGGGTAAAATAACTTACCTCGCCGGCTGGACGCCACGAGCTGTATCCGCGATCTTTGTTAGCGGATATTGGGGCTTCAGCGCCCTTGAACCGCACCTTCCAGGCATCTTCGTACGTAGTGTCGAAGAGCCGGCTCAAGAACCGGTCTGTGTCTTGGATCGAACTCCCACAAGTTAAAGGCCCGTTGTTGGCATGGGAGAATCCGGCGGATGAGCATCACACGGATTACGTCGACAAGCTGAGATTCTTGTCCACCAGGTTTGGACGCATGTCTGAGTCCGGATAGCTCTTCCGAATTCCCCACGTCGGGCCCGTCTCTTTCCATGATGAGAGCCGTGTGGGGAAGCCAGATCTGAATTGGGGCCGCCGCCCATTCGGGGTCGCGTGGCTCGGTGATGTAGAACCACCCGATTGCCACCCCTTTATTGTCTCCACAAAGGCGCCCTCGAGCCATAGGACCTTGGCCATCTTGCCAACCATGGCGCCTCCGCACTCCGGCAGCGGCCGCCCACTACCTTCGGCCGACATTGAAGATCTTCAGCCATAAGCGAAGTGGGGCTGGATGCAGGAAGGCCTCGCACCTGACGATAAACGCCGAGATGTTGAGGATGAAATTCAGGGCGGTCGTGGAAGTCCAGCCGTAGTAGAACATGAGCCCCGGACAAATGGATGAAGTGGAAAGCCTAGTCCGCGGAGGAAGTGGGGAGAAACACCACCCTCTCATGGGGCCCGGGGTTGGAATGAGCTGCCCGCATCGGGCAGCTTTGTCTTGTGATGTCGCGGACAAGTATCCGGCCTCCCGCAGCCTTGTGATGTGCCCCTCCGTGAAGGAGGAAGCCATCCACCTGCCTCCTGCTCGACATGGTTGGAGAAGGTTGAGGTGGGATGTGCGGACTTAGGCGCTGGAGCTCGAGTCTTGTGAAATGGATAAGCAAAGGAGGAAGAAGGCGTGGGTGAAGGGGTGGATCCTTATCCCTTATATGGACGGACGAAGCTATGCGTCCCCACCAGCCCGGTAAAACTCGCTTATTTCCCAAGCGCCGTAATCAATGGCGCGGATGGGTTACCCACGTCCGTATTGATGAGAATCCCGGAATAAGGGGGCACGATCTATGCTTTGATAAGACGTGCCAAGGAAACCGCCTCGCTAAACACGCTGAGGTGGAACAGTAAAAACGATTCATATAAAGGCCTGGCCGTGGTGTGATGTCATGCCGCGGAATACGTCAGCAGATCTGTGCAAAAATTATTCTCTCTACGGTGTTATGTGGAACTTGTTTTGCAGAGCCGGACACTATCCTTGTGTTCAAAACCTTCTATGAAGTATTCGGAGGAGGAACCCGCCTTGCAATGCCGAAGGCAATATGCGCGCCGGACTCGTCGTCATTGAAGCCTGGTTCAGGGCTCTTGAGGAGTCCCGGACTAGGGGTGTCCGGATAGCCGGACTATCGCCACGGCGGACTCCAAGACTATGAAGATACAAGATTGAAGACTTCGTCCCGTGTCCGGATGGGACTTTCCTTGGCGTGGAAGGCAAGCTTGGCGATCTGGATATGTAGATCTCCTACCATTGTAACCGACTACGTGTAACCCTAACCTATCCGGTGTCTATATAAACCGGAGGGTTTTAGTCCGTTGGACGAACAACAATCATACCATAGGCTAGCTTCTAGGGTTTAGCCTCCTTGATCTCATGGTAGATCTACTCTTGTACTACCCATGTCATCAATATTAATCAAGCAGGAGTAGGGTATTACCTCCATCGAGAGGGCCCGAACCTGGGTAAAAACATCGTGTCCCCTGTCTCCTGTTACCATCCGCCTAGACGCACAGTTCGGGACCCCCTACCCGAGATCCGCCGGTTTTGACACCGACAGTTATCCTCCAAGTACCTAAGCACACATAGTGTTTGTGTTTGAGGTAGTAGCCATGTCTCATGTGTCGAAAGTAGTAGTTCGGAAAGGAGCGAGTTCACCTTATCTTTGATAGCCTTTGTTCGGGCTCTTGTCATGGGTCCAAGTGGTGTCGTGGGAGACGTAGGTTAGTCCATGGGGATGACCTTGGGATGCTCTGCATCATTATGGTCTGTAGGGGGTGAACAAATCTAACACAAAAATCATGCAACTTGTAAGGATTGATAGCACAAGAAGGCTAGGTTGATAATTGAACAATCATGCACATATAATGAGTAGAACAACGGAAATATAGCGACTTGCATTAAAGTAGGAGAGTAAAGTAGATGTTGCAAACATAGCTTGGCACAAGGATGTTTTTTCGTGGTTTCGATACTTTGCGCTAGCTTACATCCATGTTGATGGAGGTTTTGAACCAAAAATGTCTAAGATTCCGGTTGTGACACCCACCAAGCCGTCAATGAAGCATAACCAATATATTTAATCATGACTTGCACTTAGAAGCTATCGGTTGTTCTTTGTCCTAGCCGGCGAAGAGTTGCTGAACCATTGCTACGGTATGCCTGGATACCGTCGAGGCATCGATCTTTTGATGCTTGATCGGGGGATCACTTCGAGGGAGAATAATTACCGCATGATACCTAGTTGTAGGAATCTGCATGTCATCACCAACGTTTTCTTCTGTATTGCGTTCGTTGGAGATTGATCTACCCCTTGCATCTTCATTTTGATCCTGGCTTATATGTAAGCGCATATTTTTTTTATTTTGTACCAAGTTCCCCAACATCGGCATCATGAGCGGTTTTGGAAGTAGATGCAGGTACGATTTAAAAGCACATGGTGATGTGCGGGCATTACCCAAATTTTTGTGTGGGGATAAGACCAGATCTTTTATTGGATGGTCTTGTTGCTTCCCTTTAAATTGCATTTTCTTTGTCTTGACAACATAGTGAGACTTTGTTACAGAGGTATGGCTTTTCATGGTCCTTCTACATTGCTCCTGAGTATGTTGGTTATCTGACCAAAGTCATACTCCCATCTCTTTGGGTTTCACTTTAAATAAGGAAAGATGAATTTGGCCAAAACAAAGGGCTTGTAGATTTGACCTACAAGGGGTCACACGTATAACAAAGTATAGTATGGGTCTTGAGATTTTTCATTAAATCTCATGTTTCATACACTTCGATAATTCAGCTAGCAACTTTGAATAATCATGCTTGACGGTTACGTAGGCACTAAACGGCTTGCAACAGAAACCCTAGCACCACGATAACTTGCAAAACAATTAGAGGTGTCTAACTTGTTTTTGCAGGGTGTGTATGTGATGTGGTACATCCTTCTTCATGGCAATAAGATGTTATATGTTGTGATATATTTTTGCATGATCTGCGTGACATGGTATGGCACGATGGATGGAACCATATGATTGTCACTTAACTTAATTCTATTGACCAACGTGTCAGACTTCACGTAATGAAATTATTTCGTTAGCTATGGAGATATCAATAGTTATATTGCAAGTACATGGTGGTGACAAGTTATGCGACGATGGACCTTGATGCCAGAGCTGTACGTGAAGGAGTTCTCCGGAGAAGAAAGCTTGAAGAAACATGCAATGACATTTTTTTTGCCACGACAATGTTTTCTCTTAAAAATGTCTGCCACTTTAGAGTTTTCGAAACTGCTAACATGACATAAAAAATGGCTGCCATGACAAGATTTTTAGAAAAACATGTGTGAAGACGACGTGGACTTCTACAGCGAAACGGGATTATGCCATATCACACTATTATGAATTGTCAGTGATGTTTATCCCTTTTTATGCACTATTTGATGCACGATACACGTGTTTTATAGGGTGGTCCCTCACAAAAATATCAAATAGTTAGTGTTCCCCTCAAGTGTAGCTGGAGCATGCTACCTCTTGAGCTTGCGTTGGATTTCCTTGAAGAGGAAAGGTGATGCAGCACAGTAGCGTAACTATTTCCCTCAGTTTTTGAGAACCAAGGTATCAATCCAATAGGAGGCTACGCGCGAGTCCCTCGTACCTACACAAAGCGAATAACTCCTCGCAACCAACGCGAATAGGGGTTGTCAATCCCTCCACGGTCACTTACGAGAGTGAGATCTGATAGATATGATAGATAATATTTTTGGTATTTTTGGTATAAAGATGCAAAGTAAAATAAAAGGCAAAGTACAAAAGCAAAGCAAAAATAAAGCGTAGGAAGATTAATATGATGAAGATAGACCCGGGGGCCATAGATTTCACTAGTGGCTTCTCTCAAGAGCATAAGTATTTTACGGTGGGTGAATGAATTACTGTTGAGCAATTGGCGAATTGAGCATAGTTATGAGAATATCTAGGTATGATCATATATATAGGCATCACGTCCGAGACAAGTAGACCGACTCCTGCCTGCATCTACTACTATTACTCCATTCATCGACCGCTATCCAGATTGCATCTAGAGTATTAAGTTCAAGAAAACAGAGTAACGCCTTAAGCAAGATGACATGATGTAGAGGGATAAATTCATGCAATATGATAAAAACCCCATCTTGTTACCCTCGATGGCAACAATACAATATGTGCCTTCCTGCCCCTACTGTCACTAGAAAGGACACCGCAAGATTGAACCCAAAGCTAAGCACTTCTTCCATTGCAAGAAAGATCAATCTAGTAGGCCAAACCAAAATGATAATTCGAAGAGACTTGCAAAGATAACCAATCATACATAAAAGAATTCAGAGAAGATTCAAATATTGTTCATAGATAATCTTGATCATAAACCCACAATTCATCGGTCTCAACAAACACACCGCAAAAGAAGATTACATCAAATAGATCTCCACGAGAGAGGGGAGAACATTGTATTGAGATCCAAAAAGAGAGCAGAAGCCATCTAGATACTAACTATGGACCCGAAGGTCTGAGGTAAACTACTCACACTTCATCGGAGAGGCTATGGTGATGATGTAGAAGCCCTCCATGGTGGATTCTCCTTCCGGCGGAGCTCCGGAACAGGCCCCAAGATGGGATCTTGTGGGTACAAAAGGTTGCGGTGGTGGAATTAGGTTTTTGGCTCCATATCGATCGTTTGAAGTGCGTAGGTATATATAGGAGGAAGAAATGCGTCGGTGGAGCTCAGGCCCCACGAGGGTGGGGGCACGCCCAGGCGGGGGGAGGGCGCGCCCCCTACCTCGTGCCCACCTTGAAGCTTCCTTGGCGTGAGGGTCCAAGTCTCTGGGTCATATTCGGTGAGAAAATCACGTTCCCGAAGGTTTCATTCCGTTTGGACTCCGTTTGATATTCAGTTTCTTCGAAACTCTGAAATAGGCAAAAAACATCAATTCTGGGCTGGGCCTCCGGTTAATAGGTTAGTCCGAAAAATAATATAAAAGTAGAAAATAAAGCCCAATATGGTCCAAAACAGTAGATAATATAGCATGGAGCAATAAAAAATTATAGATACGTTGGAGACGTATTAGGCATCCCCAAGCTTAATTCTGCTGCGTCCTCGAGTAGGTAAATGATAAAAAAGAATTTTTGATGCGGAGTGCTACTTGGCATAATTTCAATGTAATTCTTCTTAATTGTGGTATGAGTATTCAGATCCAAAATATTCAAGATAAAAGTTCATATTGACATAAAATTAATAATACTTCAAGCATACTAACTAAGCAATTATGTCTTCTCAAAATAACATGGCCAAAGAAAGTTCATCCCTACAAAATCATATAGTTTAGTCATGCTCCATTTTAAATCGCAAGAATGCTCTCATCATGCACAAACCCGATGGCAAGCCAAGCAATTGTTTCATACTTTAGTAATCTCAAACTTTATAAACCTTCACACAATACATGAGCGTGAGCCATGGATATAGCACTATGGGTGGAATAGAATATGATGATGGGGGTTATGTGGAGAAGACAAAAAAGGAGAAGGTCTCACATCAACGAGGCTAATCAATGGGCTATGGAGATGCCCATCGATTGATGTTAATGCAAAGAGTAAGGATTGCCATGCAACGGATGCACTAGAACTATAAATGTATGAAAGCTCAACAAAAGAAACTAAGTGGGTGTGCATCCAAATTTCTTGCTCACAAAGACCTAGGGCATTTGAGGAGGCCCATTGTTGGAATATACAAGCCAAGTTCTATAATGAAAAATTTCCACTAGTATATGAAAGTGACAAAACAAGAGACTCTCTATCATGAAGATTATGGTGCTACTTTGAAGCACAAGTGTGGAAAAAAAGGATAGTAGCATTGCCCCATTTTATTTCTCTTTTTTTGGGCCTTTTTTTACTTTGGCCTTTCTCTCTCTTTTTTTGGGGACAATGCTCTATTAAATGATGATCATCACACTTCTATTTATTTACAACTCAATGATTACAACTCGATACTAGAACAAAGTATGACTCTATATGAATGCCTCCGTGATGTAAGGATATGCAATGAATCAAGAGTGACATGTATGAAAGAATTATGAACGGTGGCTTTGCCACAAATACTATGTCAACTACATGATCATGCTAAGCAATATGACAATGATGAATATGTCATGATAAACGGTATGGTGGAAAGTTGCATGGCAATATATCTCGGAATGGCTATGGAAATGCCATAATAGTTAGGTATGGTGGCTGTTTTGAGGAAGATATAATGAGGTTTATGTGTGAAAGAGCGTATCATATCATGGGGTTTGGATGCACCTGCGAAGTTTGCACCAACTCTCAATGTGAGAAAGGGCAATGCACTGCATCAAGAGGCTAGCAATGATGGAAGGGTGAGAGTGCGTATAATCCATGGACTCAACATTAGTCATAAAGAACTCACATACTTATTGCAAAAATCTACAAGCCATAAAAAAACCAAGCACTACGCGCATGCTCCTAGGGGGGCTAGATTGGTAGGAAAAGACCATCGCTCGTCCCCGACCGCCACTCATAAGGAGGACAATCAAAGAACACCTCATGTTTCAAATTTGTTACATAACATTTACCATACGTGCATGCTACGGGACTTGCAAACTTCAACACAAGCATTTCTCAAATTCACAACAACTCAACTAGCACGACTTTGATATTATCACATCCATATCTCAAAACAATTATCAAGCATCAAACTTTTCTTAGTATTCAACACACTCAAAAGAAAGTTTTAAAAATCTTGAATACCAAGCTTATTTAGAATTTTTTAAGCAAATTACCATGCTATTTAAGACTCTAAAAATAATCTAAGTGAAGCATGAGAGATCAATAGTTTCTATAAAACAAATCCACCACCGTGCTCTAAAAGATATAAGTGAAGCACTAGAGCAAAACTATATAGCTCAAAAGATATAAGTGAAGCACATAGAGTATTCTATCAAATTCCAATTCATGTATGGCTCTCTCAAAAGGTGTGTATAGCAAGGATGATTGTGGTAAACTGAAAAGAAAATACTCAAATCATACAAGACGCTCCAAGAAAAACACATATCATGTGGTGAATAAAAATATAGCTCCAAGTAAAGTTACCGATGGAAGTAGACAAAAGAGGGGATGCCTTCCGGGGCATCCCCAAGCTTTGACTTTTTGGTGTCCTTATATTATCTTGGGGGTCCCCAAGCTTAGGCTCTTGCCACTCCTTGTTCCATAATCCATCAAAAGATTTCACCCAAAACTTGAAAACTTCACAACACAAAACTCAACAGAAATCTCATGAGCTCCGTTAGCGAAATAAAACAAAAGACCACTTCATCGTACTGTAATGAACTCATTATTTATTTATATTGGTGTTAAACCTACTGTATTCCAACTTCTCTATGGTTTATAAACTATTTTACTAGCCATAGATTCATCAAAATAAGCAAACAACACACGAAAAGCAGAATCTGTCAAAAACAGAACAGTCTGTAGTAATCTGTAACTAACGCAAACTTATGGAACTCCAAAAATTCAGCCAAAATAGGAAGACCTAGGAAATTTGTTTATTGATCATAATAAATTGGAATCACTATTTTATAACGTTCTGGTGATTTTTAACAATTGTTTTCGTGAACCGAAAGTTTCTGGAAATTACAGCAAGATCAAATAACTATCATCCAAGAAGATCCTATAGGTTTAACTTGGCACAAACACTAATTAAAACATAAAACCACATCTAAACAGAAGCTAGATGGATTATTTATTCCTAAACAGAAGGAAAAAAAAACTAAAAATAAAATTGGGTTGCCTCCCAACAAGCGCTATCGTTTAACGCCCCTAGATAGGCATAAAAGCAAGGATAGATCTAGGTATTGCCATCTTTGGTAGGCAATCCATAAGTGGCCCACATGATAGATTCATATGGTAATTTTATTTTCTACCTAGGTAAGTGTTCCATGCCCTTCTTTAATGGAAATTGGAATATAATATTCCCTTTCTTCATATCAATAATTGCACCAATTGTTCTAAGGAAAGGTCTACCAAGAATAATAGGACAAGAAGGATTGCAATCTATATCAAGAACGATAAAATCTACGGGCACATAATTCCTATTTGCAACAATAAGAACATCGTTAATTCTTCCCATAGGTTTCTTAACAGTGGAATCCGCAAGGTGCTAGTTTAGAGAGCAATCATCAAAATCACGGAAATCTAGCAAATCACACAAAGTTTTGGAATAGTGGAGACACTAGCACCCAAATCATATAAAGCATAAAATTCATGATCCTTAATATTAATTTTAATAGTTGGTTCCCACTCATCATAAAGTTTTCTAGGGATAGAAACTTCCAACTCAAGTTTTTCTTCATAAGATTGCATTAAGGCATCAACGATATGTTTGGTAAAGGCTTTATTTTGACTATAAGCATGAGGAGAATTTAGCACGGATTGCAACAAGGAAATACAATCAATTAAAGAGCAACTTTCATAATTAAATTCATTGAAATCCAAAATAGTGGGTTTAGCAACATCTAGGGTTTTGCTCCCTTCAATCCCACTTTTATCAATTTCATCATCAAGATCTAAAAGCTCCGAATTCTTGGAACACCTTCTAGTTAAAGGTGGATCATATTCAGTCCCATCATTATCAAGATTCATATTTCAAAACAAAGATTTAATAGGGGACACATCAATAACTTTTAGATCTTCATCTTTATTTTCATGGAAATTGGAAGAACACGCTTTAATAAAGGCATCTTTCGTAGCACGCATCCTAGCGGTTCTTTCTTTGCACTCATCAATGGAAATTATCATGGCTTTGAGAGACTCATTGATATCATGCTTAGGAGGAATATATCTAAGTTTTAGAGAATCAACATCAGGAGAAATTCTATCAACGTTCCTAGCCAATTCATCAACTTTAAGCAATTTTTCTTCAAGCAAAGCA
Organism: Aegilops bicornis; assembly: GCA_021605145.1. NCBI lineage: Eukaryota > Viridiplantae > Streptophyta > Magnoliopsida > Poales > Poaceae > Aegilops > Aegilops bicornis. The sequence continues at coordinate 227,605,936 of CM038674.1, read as the reverse complement.
TTAAAATTCTTTTGCGAATTCATAAATTCTTTAACACTAGTCTCAAATTCAGAAGGTATCTTATTAAAATTTCCACAAGATTTGTTGTAGGAATTTCCATAATTATTAGAGGGATTACTAGGATAAGGCCTAGGATTAAAGTTTCCTCTATCTGCCGTTGTTACCAACATTATTCCTACCAACAAAATTCACATCCATAGATTCATTATTATTCTCAATCAAAGTAGACAAAGGCATATCATTAGGATCAGAAGAAACACTCTTAGTAGCAAATAATTTCATAAGTTCATCCATCTTTCCACTCAAAACATTAATTTCTTCTATCGCATGCATTTTTTTATTAGTAGATCTTTCAGTGTGCCATTGAGAATAATTAACCATAATATTATCTAGGAGTTTAGTAGCATCTCCTAAAGTTATTTCCATAAAAGTGCCTCCCGCGGCTGAATCCAAAAGATTTCTAGAAGCAAAATTCAATCCGGCATAAATTTTTTGTATAATCATCCACAAATTCAAACCATGAGTAGGGCAATTACGTATCATTAATTTCATCCTCTCCCAAGCTTGTGCAACATGTTCATTATCAAGTTGCTTAAAATTCATAATATCATTTCTAAGAGAGGTGATCTTAGCGGGAGGAAAATACTTAGGGATAAAAGCATCTTTGCACTTGTTCCAAGAATCAATACTATTTTTAGGCAAAGACGAAAACCAAGCTTTAGCACGATCTCTAAGCGAAAAAGGAAATAGCTTCAATTTAACAATATCATTATCAACATCTTTCTTCTTTTGCATATGACATAAATCCACGAAGCTACTTAGATGAGTAGCGGCATCTTCACTAGGAAGGCCGGCGAATTGATCTTTCATAACAAGATTCAACAAAGCAGTATTGATTTCACAAGATTCAGTGTTGGTAAGAGGAGCAATCAGAGTGCTAAGGAAATCATTATTGTTGGTATTGGTAAAGTCACATAATTTGGTATTATCTTGAGACATCGTGACAAACAAGCAATCCAACACACGAGCAAACAAAAAGCAAGCGCAAAAAAGGCAAATGGAAAAAAGAGGACGAATAAAACGACAAGGGTGAAGTGGGGGAGAGGAAAACGAGAGGCAAATGGCACATAATATAATGCGAGAGATAAGGGATTGTGATGGGTACTTGGTATGTTGACTTTTGCGTAGACTCCCCGGCAGCGGCGCAAGAAATTCTTCTTGCTACCTCTTGAGCTTGCGTTGGATTTCCATGAAGAGGAAAGGTGATGCAGCACAGTAGCGTAAGTATTTCCCTCAGTTTTTGAGAACCAAGGTAGCAATCCAGTAGGAGGCTACGCGCGAGTTCCTCGTACCTACACAAAGCAAATAACTCCTCGCAACCAACGCAAATAGGGGTTGTCAATCCCTTCACGGTCACTTACGAGAGTGAGATCTGATAGATATGATAGATAATATTTTTGGTATTTTTAGTATAAAGATGCAAAGTAAAATAAAAGGCAAAGTAAAAAAGAAAAGCAATAATAAAGCATAGGAAGATTAATATGATGAAGATAGACCCGGGGGCCATAGATTTCACTAGTGGCTTCTCTCAAGAGCATAAGTATTTTACAGTGGGTGACGAATTACTGTTGAGCAATTGACAGAATTGAGCATAGTTATGAGAGTATCTATGTATGATCATGTATATAGGCATCACATCCGAGACAAGTAGACCGACTCCTGCCTGCATCTACTACTATTACTCCACTCATCGACCGCTATCCAAAGCATGCATCTAGAGTATTAAGTTCAAGAAAAGCGAGTAACGCCTTAAGCAAGATGGCATGATGTAGAGGGATAAATTCATGCAATATGATAAAAACCCCATCTTGTTATCCTTGATGGCAACAATACAATACGTGCCTTGCTGCCCCTCATCCTTTGGGAAAGGACACACATAATATTGAACCCAAAGCTAAGCACTTCTCCCATTGCAAGAAAGATAAATCTAGTAGGCCAAACCAAACTGATAATTCGAAGAGACTTGCATAGATAAGCAATCATACATAAAAGAATTCAGAGAAGATTCAAATATTGTTCATAGATAATCTTGATCATAAACCCACAATTCATCGGTCTCAACAAACACACCGCAAAAAGAAGATTACATCGAATAGATCTCCACAAGAGAGGGGGAGAACATTGTATTGAGATCCAGAAATAGAGAAGAAGCCATCTAGCTACTAACTATGGACCCGAAGGTCTGAGGTAAACTACTCACACTTCATCGGAGAGGCTATGGTGATGATGTAGAAGCCCTCCGTGGTGGATTCCCCTTCCGTGAGCTCGAACAGGCCCCAAGATGGGATCTCGTGGAGTACAAGGTTGCGGCGGTGGAATTAGGTTTTTGGCTCCGTGTCGATCGTTTGAAGTGCGTGAGGTATATATAGGAGGAAGAAATGCGTCGGTGGAGCTTCGTGGGCCCCACGAGGTGGGGGCGGCGCTGAGGGGGCGCCCCCTACCTCGTGCCCACCTCGAAGCTTCCTTGGCGTGAGGGTCCAGTCTCTGGGTCATATTCGTGAGAAAATCACGTTCCCGAAGGTTTCATTCCGTTTGGACTCTGTTTGATATTCCGTTTCTTCGAAACTCTGATAGGCAAAAAACAGCAATTCTGGGCTGGGCCTCCGGTTAATAGGTTAGTCCCAAGAATAATATAAAAGTGGAAAATAAAGCCCAATATGGTCCAAAACAGTAGATAATATAGCATGGAGCAATCAAAAATTATAGATACGTTGGAGATGTATCAGAGCACATGTGATTTCGAGGTGCGCCATGTCACATGGGTATTATAGACTTGTCGTGTATAAGGCTGGTGACCCACAAGTGTATGGGGTCAATCATAGTCCTTTCGAGAAGGAAATGACAAGCGGTTTTCAGCAAGGTAATTTCTGCAAGCACTGAAATTGTCGGTAATAGGTAGTTTGATAGTAAGATAATTTGTAACGACCAAGTAACGGTAATGTTAACAAAAGTGCAGCAAGGTAGCCCAATCCTTTTTATAGAAAAGGATGGGCCAGCATGATCTCTTATAATAAGCAAATCGTTCTTGAGGGCACACAGGAATTTCATCTAGTCACTTTCATCATGTTGGTTTGATTCGCGTTTGCTACTTTGCTACTTTGATATGTGTGTGGACCGGTGCTTAGGTGCTGTTCTTACTTGAACAAGCCTCCCACTTATGATTAACCCCCTCGCAAGCATCGGCAACTATGAAAGAAGAATTAAGATAACAATCCAACCATAGCATTAAACATATGGATGCAAATCAGTCCCTTATGGAATAGTGCATAAACTAGGGTTTAAGCTTCTGTCACTCTAGCAACTCATCATCTAATAACTACTCCACGATGCATTCCCTTAGGCCCAAAGATGGTGAAGTGTCAGGTAGTCGGCGTTCACATAACACCACTAAGGGAATCACAACATACATATCATCAAAATATCGAACGAACATCAAATTCACATGATTACTTGCAACATGACTTCTCCCCTGGCCTAAAGAACAAGGGCAACTACTCACAAATAATATTTATGCTCAAGATCAGAGGGATATTAAATAGCATAATGGATCTAAACATATAATCTTCCACCAAATAAACCATCTAGCATCAACTACAAGATGTAATCAACTGTAAGGGCATATTTCTCCTAAGTGGTTTTGGTGATTGATGACAATGCATTTGCGGACTAATCGTGTGCATTGAGCATTTCAGATATCTCATGTCTAGGCACTAGACGATTCGATGCCCCTCGGAGCCTATCAAATACGGCGGTTCTCTACGTTTCTTTTCGGTGGATTTGAGTCGTAGGAAAACCGTACCATTAAGAGGGGGCATGCTTCGGAAATGTAACGCCACGGACACACCCGCCGATGATCGTTACTCCTGGCGGGATCTAGACTGGCCCCACAGATCAATACTAGTATTTTTTGCGCACTTTGTCTGCACTCGTGCGCGCCCGGGAGCAACTTCCCGGTCGGCCCCCACTCAGAGGAACCGACGTCCTCGTCGGGCCACAGGAACATTCCCTCTTGGCACATACGTCTGTGCATCCAGTCCGGCACATGTGTCATTGTCGTGTGCCACAACAGGTCAAAAATGTCATGCACAACATGATCGCGCACCTGTCCGCAAACATCCATGCAACCGCGAGGGTCGGGTCTGATACCAACTTGTAACGCCCCAGACACATCCGCCGGTGGTCATTACTCCTGGCGGGATCTAGACTGGCCCCACAGATCAATACTGGTCTTTTCTGCACACTTTGTCCTCACTCATGCGCGCCCGGGAGCAACTTCCCGGTTGGTCACCCATCCTGAAATTACTCCAAGCTGAGCATGCTTAACTTTGGAGTTCTTTCTGAATGGGCTCCCGGAAAAGAAGGAATTACTTATTGATATGAGTAGTCTATCATCCCTAATAAGCCAGGCTATCACAAGAAAGGTATGGGTGGAATCAACATGGAAACCCCATATGCACCCACAGCCTCCTTTCCCTTCTCTGGAGCTTTTCCATGCTTTTTATGGTGTTTTCAGCATCTTGCCATCGGTAGTACAGCTAGTGCCCACGGTAGTACCGCTTATGCGGTAGTACCGCTGGGTACTTCCGTGGCACTACCACTTGGGGTGTCCCCAAGCGTGCAACGTTCTGTTGTCGGTCTGTAATTCACGGAAGTAGGGCGGTAGTAGCGCGGTAGTACCGCTTCGGTGGTACTACATCCCATACTACCATCTCCACTACCGCTTGCGGGGTTTTCCTCTGTGCAGGGTTCTATTCCCACTTTGCTCCAAGCAGTAGTAGAGCGGCACTAGGACGGTAGTACCGCCTCACACGGTACTGCCGCCCCTGGCACCCTCTACTACCGCTGCCTCCCCAGGTCTAAACCCCTAGGCGGTAGTACCGCCGGGGTCAGCGGTAGTACCGCTCCGACGGCACTACTGTAGATACACTGTGTGTATTTATAGGCCTGTGCAGAGTAGTACCACCTAAGCGGTAGTACCGCTCCTAGGAGCGCTAGTACCGCTTAGCTGCAGGCCTGGGCAAAAAACGGTTGGATTTTGGTTCCCCTATATAAAGGGGGGTCTTCTTCTTCCTAGGGTTGACCTCTTCCCCCAAGCTCCATTGCCTTTCAAAAGCTCATTCTTGCCCGATCTCTCTCTATCCAATCAAACTTGTTGATTCTCTAGGGATTGGTTGAGAAGGCCCCGATCTACACTTCCACCAAGAGAAATTTGATTCCCCGCACTAATCCCTTGCGGATCTTTGAGCACCCTAGACGGTTGAGGTCACCTCGGAGCCATATTCCATTGTGGTGAAGCTCCGTGGTTTCGTTGGGAGCCTCCAATTCGGTTGTGGAGAGAGGCCCAACTGTGTTTGTAAAGGTTCGGTTGTCGCCTTCAAGGGCACCAATAGTGGAATCACGGCATCTCGCATTGTGTGAGGGCGTGAGGAGAATACGGTGGCCCTAGTGGCTTCTTGGGGAGCATTGTCCCTCCACACCGCTCCAACGGATACGTACTTCCTCTCAAAGGGAAGGAACTCTGGTAACTCATCCTCGTCTCCACCGGATCCACTCTTGGTTATCTCTTACCTTTACTTGTGCAAGCTTTTATTGTGTTGTATCCCTTGCTTGCTTGTGTGCTTGTTGTTGTTGCATCTTGTAGGTTGCTCACTTAGTTGCACATCTAGACAACCTATTTTGATGCTAAGTTTAATTTGGTCAAGAAAAGATAAAAATTGTTAGCTGCCTATTCACCCCCCTCTAGTCAACCATGTCAATCCCTTCAATTGGTATCAGAGCCTCATCTCTTTATTAAGTACTTTGACGTCCGAAGAATATGGTTGACACCACAAACGAGGTGGACGAGCACCCCGGTGCGAGTCCCACTTTGTCTGCGGTCGAACGGGGATCCTCGGTCTCTCGTGAGGTGTTCAAAGTGGCCTTGGACACATTGAAAACCTCCATGATGGCCGAGGTCAAAGGCATGCTTAAGAATATTCTTGATGGTCTTAAATTATCCACTGCACCGTTGGAAGTGGTCGATCCCACTAACAAGGTGACGGATGCTAACTCCGACAAGGAGGAAGCTACCGGTGATAAAGTTCCTTTGACTAGTGGTAGAAGTGGGAATGGAATCTTTGCCCATGTTGAACCTCCTCTTACTTATGGAGGACCGGTTCCCTCCACGCATATGAATCATGTTGCCTCCTCCTAAGCTTGTAAAAAAATGAGGATTTTGCCTCTTGGGTGTATCACTTTAAACGTCATTTAAATCATAGTTCTACTAATCTTTGGAGAATTTGTGAGCAAGGTTTCTACTCGCACGACCCAAGCAAATTCACTCCTAGAGATCGCAGATAATCAATTCAATGAGTCCGCTCTCTTCATTCTCCAAGAAGCAATTCCACCCGAAGATATTGCTCACCTCCGACCTTTCACTGTGTCCAAGGAAGCATGGCAACATGTTGTGTTCATTTACAAGGCAAGCACAAGCATTCAACGCTCAAACTTTTAAGTGGTGCAAGATGAAGCCGATGAGTTTGAAATGATTGAAGATGAAGAACCTCGAGAGCTTTACCGAAGATTAACCACTCTCGTGGTCTCACTCCGAGATCATGGGAGCAAGGATACGGATGACAATTGGATCAAGTGCAAGTTTCTCAAGGCCATGATGCCAGACCATAAGGCCATATCCTCCGTCATCCGTTAAAGGCCGGACTTTCATGCCTTGTCCTCAAGTGAAGTGTTGGATGAGTTTGTTGCAATGAGGATCTTGGACAAGACCGCTGACAATGCAGTGTTGCATTCTCAACGAGCAAAGAAGCCCAACCTTGCTTTGAAGGCCAAGGCTAGTGTGGAAGAAGAGGGTGAAGAGGAAGAAGAGGAGTGTTGCCCCGAATATACCAAATATGCCTATTATGAGCACATGGCTCTCGCTTCACAGCAATTTTGGAGCAAGAAGAACTCAAGGCCCAACTTCAACAAGAACAACTCAAGTGGTGCCAAGGACAAGCAACGTGTGAGGACATCCTATAATTGTGGCAATGTGAGCCACTTTTTTGCGGAGTGCCCGTACGAGAAGAGGGAAGACAATGGTGGCAAGCTTATCCGAAAAGACAAGGCCAAGTCCTTCCCCAACAAGAACAACTTCACCAAGAAGACTCCTCCCAAGGGGTTGGTGGCACAAGAAGAGTACAATGAGGATGACGATGATGATGAAGATGGTGAGACGGTTGCCATGGCCTCCGTTTCCGTTGCAACAACTCCACGGGTGTCCCTCTTTGATTCATCCAACGGGAACATCACCGCCAAGTGCCTCATGGCTAAAGCCACCAACAAGGTAACCCCCAACATCAAAACTACCATCACTACTGATCCTTCCTTGACGGATTGCATTGATGAAAGTGAGGGGACGAAGGAGGAGGAAAATGAGTTTGAGTCTTTTATGAGTAAGCTCAAGGGTAAATCCAAGAAGCACTTCGTTGCTCTCTTGGAACAACTTGGTGAAGCCAATTACATGATCGAGGCTCGCGAAGAAACCATCTCTAAGATGGAAGGGCACAGTCGTGACTATCCCGATGAGATATCCGATCTTTCTAATGCACTTGAGGAAGAGCGTGGTAATCGTTTGGCTCTTGATGAGTCACACAACGATGATCATGCTAAATTAAAGAAAGATCTTGATTGTGCTCTTGTTGAATCTCGTGTGCTCAATTCCGAGAAGGCCAAACTTGGGGTTGACCATGCTAGACTCAAGGAGGAGTTTGATATACTTGACAAGGCTCACAAGGCCTTGAAGAGTGCTCATGCTAGCCTCAAAGAGTCTCATGATCAACTCCAAGTGAAGCTAACCAAGGAAAAAGCCACATTTCCTCATATGGTTTTAATTGATAATGCAAATGCTACTAACCTGTGTTATGAGCATGTGCATCTTGTGGAGGAGAATGCCAAGTTGAAGGAGCAACTTGAGAAAGGCCTTGTGTCTTGCATACAAGGTGAGAAGAACCTTAATGACCTTTTAAGCAATCAAAAGGAAGTTGTGGGCAAGGAGGGAATTGGGTTTGCACCCAAGTCCAGGAATAAGAAGAAGAATGACAAGGCCAAACGACCTCCTCCTCTCAAGAAAATTTTTGTGAAGGAGGGAGAGGGTGCTTCTAAGGAGAAGAAGAACAATGTGAAGGGTGGTGGTGTCAAGAAGGGCAATGCCACTCCTTCCAACAAAGCCGGTGACTTTATCCCTTCTTATGTGTTATGTGTGGCACCCCGGCTCTGAGCAACCGGTTTACCTTGCATTGACAGCCCAGAGATCAAGTCTTCTGGCAACACACAACATCTTGGTACAGAAAACAACCGCTTTATTGATGCTAGCGGAAACATAGTTCGATGTTACATCAAGTAGCAAGGCCAAGCGACACACATAGTGCGGCTGAACAATATGTACATTATTTAGTGAACATAAAGGGGCCTTGATCACGACAACTGCGCGACAGTGGAACAACGACGAAGCGGAACTCCATGGCACATGGACACCAATGTGGACACGGTCTAGACACGGAAAACACTTCGATCCAGTAAGACTTCCCTAAAATCTGGCATGACACGCCAGGTCAGTACATTGAATGTACTTGCAAGCTCACAACAAGCATAAACATAATGGCAAACAGTATCATGATATTTAATCAAGTTAAATGCAATGCAATAACACACTACTGATGCAGTGAGAACAAACTTGTGCACCGAGTCCCTCGGACTCTCTTACCAAATGGGTTACCTCGTAACCAAACGGTGACCATACCCGGATCACAAATGAAACCAACACTTTGGTTCCCACAACAATCATTTTCATGGCCTCACAAACATCATCACTTAACCAGTGCCAAGTATATAAAATTAGTGTGCAGGATTGCTCATTAATGTTAATCCATGGTGTGACTTACTCACGAGTTATGTCCGTAACGGAGGACGCGGCCATCGATAGATTAAATAACACTCTGCAGAGGTTGGCACACTATACCCACATCACGGAATACATGGCCTCGCACTCCCATTCGGGTGGACCAACAACATTCTGACAGAACCCTCCCATTGCCATGACACACTCTCGGCCACTCTGACTAACCCCCTACTGGGCTGAGTCATGGGTGGTGTCGGTGTCAAAATCGGCGGATCTCGGGTAGGGGGTCCTGAACTGTGCGTCTAGGATCGATGGTAACATGAGACGGGGGACACGATGTTTACCCAGGTTCGGGCCCTCTCTATGGAGGTAATACCCTACTTCACCTTGATTGATCTTGATGAATATGAGTATTACAAGAGTTGATCTACCACGAGATCGTAATGGCTAAACCCTAGAAGTCTAGCACGCATGCTATGGTAATGAATATCTGTCTTTTCCGGACTAATTCCTCCGGTTTATATAGACACCGGGAGGATCTAGGGTTTACATAGAGTCGGTTACATAAGAAGGAATCTTCATAGTCGGTCACCAAGATTGCCTTCCACGCCAAGAAGAGTCCAATCCGGACACAGGTACAGTCTTCGGCCTTCATGACTTCACATCCCATCAGTTCGGCCCATGGATAACAGTAGGACGCCTTGAGACCCCTTAGTCCAGGACTCCCTCAGTGGCCCGTGCCTACCAAAGGCATCAACGGCCACCATCATGGCAAAACATAAATGGTCCCAAATGGGGACAAGGTACCATAACAACAAACGGGCACACAAGGTTATGTCTGTTTACCGGACGAGGGTACCGCACGCCCATAACCTTCCCTCATCGAAGGTACCGACCAGAGGCATGACAACAGACCTAATAAAGGCCTTCCCATAAAGGTAAATGTGGTTGCACTGGGGAAACTCGATTCAGTGGCACATGACTCAATCAACGTTATGTTCAAGTTGAATTAACATCAGTTTTAACTTGAAATAAAAATAACTTGAGTCACGATATGCCATGAATATGCAACCATTCGACATGCATCACATAACACTAAGAGTAAATGGATCAACATCATCAATTTTTCTACTTGCACTAGCATCACCAACTTTACTGATTCTACTGCACTAGTTTTTAACACTCATCATTTTTAGTTATGACAATAACTTATTAAAATCAATTCCTTGCAAATGAAAATAATTACCGATGCTAGTCATATCATAACCATATCATAATCACACAATCACAACTACTTCCACTACCTCATACTAGTCTAGATAATCAAGCTCTACTGTAAACTAAACATCTCAACCATAACAAAGTAACTAGTATAAGAAATATTCATTTAAACAATTAAATGCATGAAATAACTCATATTCAAGTCGGAAAATCATAAATATTGAAATGACACCATGCAAATGTTGGTGTGGCTTGCCTTAGTGTAGAGGAGGTTCACACTCCTCCTGGTTATCATCAAGACAAGCTTCTCCCTCTGAAAATATTCAAAAGCATAAAAAGAAAATATCAAGAATCATTTTGAAAATCACTAGAAATTATAGAGGTAGAGAAGAATCTCAATTTTGGAGCGCTGCTAGAACTTTTCAAAACAAACACAATGCAAAAAGAATCAATTCATTTGGACTTATAGTTTAAAAGTTATGGTTGGTCAAAGTTTCTGGTCAAGATTTGAATTAAATTTGAGTAAAAAGAAAATTAGAGGGGGATGATGTTGATGGCGTATTCCTGGAATACGCCTCCACTCGTACCGCTTCGGGCGCGAGTGGTGAGGCTGACAACGGGACCCACACGTCAGGTCGAGGGAGAGAGAAAGAGAGAAAACAGAGACGGGCGGCGCTTCGCCGGCGCTTTCCCCGGCGAGGAGAGCTCGGCGGCCAGATCGAGAGGGATGGTTCGATAGAGGAGACGCTCGCACACCTGTCTGTACCCATGGCGTGGCTAGAGGTGGACGGATGGGGTCGGAAAGGGCTTCTCCAACGGCTGTAGAAGGCGGAGCTCGCCGGAGTTGAAGAAGACGGCGACGTGGGGCTGCACCAGGGGTTCCTACGGGTTTGGCCGGCACCAGAAGGCCACTAGTGAGTCGCGTGGGGAGTTGATTGAGCTCTTGGGGCACTAGAGTGAGGAGGAGGAGCTGAGGGGATCGCCGGCAAGCTCAGGTCAGGGACGACGGCCAGAGGCCTGCCCGGCCGGGCTGCGGCTATCTATGGGGTCGTGGCAGGTGTGGGAGTGATAGGCGATGCTCGGAGGGGCTGGGGAGGGGTCCTATTTATAGGCGAGGGAGGAGCTGGCTCGGGGCTCCGCTGGAGTTCTCTGGAGACGGCGCCCGATGATGAACGGTGTCAGTGAGAGGGGGAGAAGCATCCATGGCTCACGCGGCCACTATGGGTGAGCGAGGACGAGCACAGGAGGCGGGTGGCGACGAGAGCAGGGGCATGGGCACACTGTACGCTTGGCCACATCGTTCCCGTGCTCGCTGCGGCGAGCTCCAGCGTCGGCGAGCACCTGGGCTGAGTTAAGTGCATCAAGACGATGATGGTGGCGCAGTTTGGCAAGGCATAGCGAGCTGGGAAGCGAGCATGCGTGAAACAGGAGCGTCGGCGCCATCCAAAGCGCGTCGACAAGCAGGTTGGCACGGTGCACATGCGTGGTCACTGCGTAAACTCTGGCATAGAGCCATGCCGTGCATTGAATTCATGTCCGCCGTGTAGTCCTTGATGGTTTGGGTTGCTCCATGGCTCTGAATTGATCACAAGTGAGTTGTGCGAGTGGGTTTCTTCCTGGCAAATTTTTGGATAGAAACTTGTGAGGTTAACTAAGAGAGATCTAGGAGGAGGTTAGGGCTGATCTTTGGTGACTAGTAGTTTCTTAGGGGGGTAATGAATCCCTAAAAATTTCAACTCCATTGGATCAAGGAAAAATGCACTTCTTGTAGAAACTGCATTTTCTGACCAGAACAGAAATGGTTTTTCTGTAGCAAAAATATTCCGAAAATCTATGCAATATTTTTGCTCAGGGAGGTGTGCCAAGGTTCAAAGAATATTTTGGGAATTTTCTCAGATTTGTGTGGGCAAGAAAAATGAGGGTTGCTTTGGAGCATATGTTGCTAAATTGAGGTTTTGAAGGGAAAATGAATTTTTTTCATTTACGGAAAATATTCATAGGTCCATTTTAGGATATTTCAGAGAGGGAGTGATGGTTTTGAGAGGAATATGGGTCACTTGGTGAAAATCAAGGATATGCCCAAGTGTTGAAGTCCAAGTGAGTTGATTCAAAAACTCAAATTCAAATCAAATGGCAAGAAAATCCAGAAAAAGAAAGAGGGCAAAACCAGGTTGTCACATTATGCCGCGCTAGTGATGGACATGTTTATGCCAAATTTGTTGGTTCTCCTTATGAGTACATTGAATGGTCTATTTGGGTTCCTAAGACCCTTGTTACTAACATCAAAGGACCCATTACAAAATGGGTACCTAAACCAAGCATTGATCTCTTGTAGGTGTCCGCTTCCGATGGGGGATCATGGTTGCTCGATAGTGGAGCCACAAATCATATGACCGGAAGCAAGGACTTGGTGGTGGACGTGCACAAGGTTTCATCTATTCCCACCAATGTCGAGTGGGGTGATGCCTCATCTTCTAAGGTATTGGGTCTTGGCAAGGTTGTCATTTCTCATGATCTCACGATCGAGAAAGTCATGCTTGTTGAGTCCCTTGCATACAACTTACTTTCCGTTCGTCAACTTGCACTCATGGGCTTTGCCACCTTCTTTGATATTGATACCGTGGCCCTCTTGTGGAGCAAGACTCTTAAAGTAGCCTTTGTGTGACGCCCCCGATTCAATCGTACACTAATCATGCATGCAAACGTGTACGATCAAGATCACGGACTCACGGGAAGATATCACAACACAACTCTAAAAACATAAATAAGTCATACAAGCATCATAATACAAGCCAGGGGCCTCGAGGGCTTGAATAAAAGTGCTCGATCATAGACGAGTCAGTGGAAGCAACAATATCTGAGTACAGACATAAGTTAAACTAGTTTGCCTTAAGAAGGCTAGCACAAACTGGGATACAGATCGAAAGAGGCGCAGGCCTCCTGCCTGGGATCCTCCTAACTACTCCTGGTCATCGTCAGCGGGCTGCACGTAGTAGTAGGCACCTCCGGTGTAGTAGGAGTCGTCGTCGACGGTGGCGTCTGGCTCCTGGGCTCCAGCATCTGGTTGCGACAACCAAGAGGAAAGAAAAGGGGGAAAAGAGGGGGAAAATCAACCGTGAGTACTCATCCAAAGTACTCGCAAGCAAGGAGCTACACTACATATGCATGGGTATATGTGTAAAGGGCCATATCGGTGGACTGAACTGCAGAATGCCAGAATAAGAGGGGGATAGCTAATCCTGTCGAAGACTACGCTTCTGGCCACCTCCATCTTGCAGCATGTAGAAGAGAGTAGATGGTAAGTTCACCAAGTAGCATCGCATAGCATAATCCTACCCGGCGATCCTCCTCGTCACCCTGTTAGAGAGCGATCACCGGGTTGTATCCGGCACTTGAAAGGGTGTGTTTTATTAAGTATCCGGTTCTAGTTGTCATAAGGTCAAGGTACAACTCCAAGTCGTCCTGTTACCGAAGATCACGGCTATTCGAATAGATAAACTTCCTGCAGGGTGCACCACATAACCCAACACGCTTGATCCCATTTGGCCGGACACACTTTCCTAGGTCATGCCCGACCTCGGAAGATCAACACGTCGCAGCCCCACCTAGGCCAATAGAGAGGTCAGCACGCCGGTCTAAACCTAAGCGCACAGGGGTCTGGGCCCATCGCCTTAACACACCTCAAGACGTTATGGGCGGCCGGAAGCGCACCTAGCCTAGCGAGCATTCCAGTCCAATCCGGCGTCTGCGCCGCTCAATCACGACGTCCACGAAGGCTTCGGTTGATACCACGGCGCCGAGTGCCCATAATCGCTGTTCAGCGTGGTTGGTTAGTGCGTATAGGCGGTGGCCAGACTCAGATCAAATACCAAGATCTCGTTAAGCGTGTTACGTATCCGCGAATGCCGACCAGGGCCAGGCCCACCTCTCGCCTAGGTGGTCTCAACCTGCCCTATCGCTCCGCCACAAAGTAACAGTCGGGGGCCGTCGAGAACCCAGGCCCACCTCTACCGGATGGAGCCACCTGCCCCTTCAGCCCCCATCTCCGAGCAGTATCATAAGTAATGTAACAGTATAAAGTATATAGCATATGCCCGTGATCACCTCCCTAAGTGATCACGTCCCAGTAGTATAGCATGGCAGACGAACAAGAGTGTAGGGCCACTGATGGAATACTAGCATCCTATACTAAGCATTTAGGATTGCAGGTAAGGGTAACAATCATAGCAACAATGACAAAGGCTATGCGGCATAATAGGATTAACCGAAGCAAGAACATGCTACGCTACTCTAATGCAAGCAGTATAGAGAAGGAATAGGCGATATCTGGTGATCAAAGGGGGGCTTGCCTGGTTGCCCTGGCAAGAAGGAGGGGTCATCAACACCGTAGTCGTACTGGGTAGCAGCGGCGTCGGTCTCGGTGTCTACCGAGAGAAGAGGGGGGAAGAAACAATAAATACAATGCAAACAAATGCATGACGATGCATGACATGACAAAGCGTGATGCTAGGCGTGCCCAATCGTGGTAGTAGGTGATACCGGCGAAGGGGGGAAACATCCGGGTAAGTATTCCCGGTGTTTCGTGTTTTCGGACAGATGAACCGGAGGGGGAAAGTTGCAAGTTCGATATGTTAGGGATGTGTGGCGGACGAACGGGCTGCGTATCCGGATTAGTCTCGTCGTTCTGAGCAACTTCCCTGTAAAAAGTATTTTCATCTGAGCAATGGTTTATTTTATATTAATTTTAAAAGATTTAAATCATTTTTAGGATTAATTTAAATATTTTAATTCAACATTATCCAGAACAGTGTTTGCTGACGTCATCATGACATCATCATGACGTCAGTAGTCAACAGAGGTGTTGACTGGTCAAACTGATGTGTGGGCCTAGTGGGACCCACCTGTCATACACTGTTAGGTTAATTAGGGTTTAGGTTAAACTAATTACTGTTTATTTAAACTAACAGGTTAATTAGATTAATTAGATTAATTAATTTAATTAACTTATTAATTAAATTTATTATTATTATTATTTTCTTTTTTCCAAAAACGTTCTGGCCGGGCCCCATGTGCCATAGGCACAAGGGCCATAGTGGATTCGGGCAGCGGTTAACGGGCGGGCGGTTGCGCGCCGTGCTCGAGGCCACCAGGGCGGGAACAAGCTTGAGGGCGCGGCGCTGGCATACGGGCGCTGCCGGAGCTGGGGAACCGGTGGCCGGAGGCGGCGCAGAGGGGCGAGGGGAGCAGGGGCGTGGGCGAGGCAGAGAGGCCTCAGCGAGGCGAGGCGCTGGGCGCGGTGACCGCTGGGCGACGGGCACGGCCGGACGGCGCGGGCATGGCTATGGCGCTGCCCGACCGCTGTGAGCACGGGGCTGGAGCGCGCGAGGCATGGTCGCGACCGGAGCGGAGCAACGGTGGGCGCGGCGGGAGCGCGGTGGCGCGGCGATGGTCGCGGGGCGAGGGAGAGAGGAGGACGGGGACGCCGGCGATGTAGGGGAGGCAGGCCGGCGGGGAGGTCCGGCGAGGTCTTCGGGCGACGACGGGTCGGTGACGAGGCGAGGTCGCGGTGTCAGGCAGGCGCCGTGCGAGGGAGAGGAGGGGCGCAGAGGAGTCCCTGAGGGGCGGCGCCGACGCCGGCTGGCGGTGGTCTTAGCGGAGCGCCGACTTGCGTCGGGCGCGACTGCAAGGGAGGAGGGATCGAGTGGGTGCCTCCCCAGCACGGCGCGTATGCAGGTGTTGCGTGAGGTGGCGGCTGTGTGGGAGAACGAGGGAGCGAGTGGGGATCGTGGGGGGGGGGGGGGGGTTAGGGGGGATTAGGGTTACGATGTGGCGGGGAAAGGAGGCCTAGTAGGCCACCGTGCGGGGGTGGGCCGGCAGGCCGGTCGGCCGCCTGGCCAACTGGGCCAAGGCCGAGTTGGGGGGTTTTGTTTTTTTCTTTTCTTCTGTTATTATTATTATTTTAGTAAATTTTCTATATTGTTTTATCCTTATTCCCATTTGTTTTTGTTTTACAAAATACATACAAGAGCTCCTAAATTAGTGTGACAAGTTTTACCACTGCCACAAAAGGTTTCACACCAAATTAAAATAGTTTAATATTCTATAAATTATAAAAGGCATTTAATTTATTGTTTAAGCCACTATTTTAATTACTGAAGTGCATTTAAACCTTTTATAAAAATGTGGTTTCTCCATCATAATTACCTATGCATTATTTGACACAACCCAAACAATTTAGTTTTAATATTTGAAAACTTTTGTTGTTTGCCTTTATTTTGAATTTGAATTTCAAATCGGTTTTGAACTAACGCGAGATTTAACAACAGTAACCGAGTTGACGTGGCATCATTAGTAGAGGGTTGTTGGGGAACGCAGTAATTTCAAAAATTTTCCTACGATCACGCAAGACCATGGTGATGGCATAGCAACGAGAGGGGAGAGTGTCCGTCCACGTACCCTCGTAGACCGAAAGCGGAAGCGTTATAACAACGCGGTTGATGTAGTCGTGCGTCTTCACGATCCAACCGATCCTAGCACCGAACGACGGCACCTCCGAGTTCTGCACACGCTCAGCTCGATGACGATCCCGGACTCCGATCCAGCAAAGTGTCGGGGATGAGTTCCACAAGACGACGACGGCGTGGTGACGATGTTGATGCTCCACCGACGCAGGGCTTCGCCTAAGCTCCGCGACGATATGACTTCTCCGGCGAGGCTTCGCCTAAGCTCTCATGACGATATGACCGAAGTGGAATATGGTGGAAGGGGCACCGCACGGCTAAGGAAAGATCCGTAGATCAACTTGTGTGTTATGGGGTGCCCCTGCCTCAGATATAAAGGATGGAGGAGGAGGAGGCCGCCAAGGCAATAGGTGCGGCCAGGGTGTGGAGTCCTACTAGGACTCCAAGTCCTAGTAGGAGTCCACCAAGAGGGAGGAAGGAGAAGGAAGTGGAGGAGAAGGAAAGGTGGCCTGCCCCTTTCCCTAGTCCATTCGGACTAGAGGGGAGGGGGGGCGCCGCAGCCCTTGGCCCTTTCTCCTCTTCCCACTAAAGCCCATCAAGGCCCATTGCTTCTCCCGTACAACCCGGTACTCCGAAAAAAACGCGAAACATTTTGAACAGTTCCGATTTCCGCATATAGTCGTCCAATATATCGATCTTTACGTCTCGACCATTTCGAGACTCCTCGTCATGTCCCCGATCTCATCCAGGACTCCGAACTCCTTCGGTACATTAAAACTCATAAACTCATAATATAACTGCCATCGAAACCTTGTTGCGTGCGGACCCTACGGGTTCGAGAACTATGTAGACATGACCTAGAACCATTCTCGGTCAATAACCAATAAGCGGAACCTGGATGCCCATATTGGTTCCTACATATTCTACGAAGATCTTTATCGGTCAAACCGCATAACGATACGTTGTTCCCTTTGTCATCGGTATGTTACTTACCGAGATTCGATCGTCGGTATCCAATACCTAGTTCAATCTCGTTACTGGTAAGTCTCTTTACTCGTTCCGTAATACATCATCTCACAACTAACTCATTAGTTGTAATGCTTGCAAGGCTTATGTGATGTGTATTACCGAGAAGGCCCAGAGATACCTCTCCAACAATCGGAGTGACAAAACCTAATCTCGAAATACGCCAACCCCACATGTACCTTTGGAGACACCTGTAGTACTCCTTTATAATCACCCGATTACGTTGTGGACGTTTGGTAGTACCCAAAGTGTTCCTCCGTAAGCAGGAGTTGCATAATCTCATAGTTACAGGAACATGTATAAGTCATGAAGAAAGCAATAGCGACATACTAAGCGATCAAGTGCTAGGCTAACGGAATGGGTCATGTCAATCACATCATTCTCCTAATGATGTGATCCCGTTAATCAAATGACAACTCATGTCTATGGCTAGGAAACTTAACCATCTTTGATTCAACGAGCTAGTCAAGTAGAGGCATACTAGTGACACTATGTTTGTCTATGTATTCACACATGTATTATGTTTCCGGTTAATACAATTCTAGCATGAATAATAAACATTTATCATGAAATAAGGAAATAAATAATAACTTT
Source organism: Aegilops bicornis (assembly GCA_021605145.1). Lineage (NCBI taxonomy): Eukaryota > Viridiplantae > Streptophyta > Magnoliopsida > Poales > Poaceae > Aegilops > Aegilops bicornis. The sequence goes on along the minus strand of CM038674.1, from coordinate 227,587,702 downwards.
ATTATTGCCTCTAGGGCATATTTCCTTCAAGGGTTACTGTAGCTTCATTATCCAGGCGTCACAATTCTCCTCCACTACAAGAAATCTCGTCCCGAGATTTAAGTGGCGGAGTAAGGGGGAAAGATCTGGTTACGAAATTGTAACAAATCTTTACGTCTTGGTTGCTCGGAAGAGGTTGACCCATTATATTGACGTCTTCATTTCTCCGTTTTAGGTCATCATGATGAAGTCGACATCCTTTGTTCGAGAACTCCATCGTACTTACGAAAGAATAAAGGGTGGGTATTCCGGTAGAATGGACCTCTGCAAGGTTGACTATCTGCTCGATAGCATCGGGGAAGGTGGCAAAAAATTAACTCTCGAATTGAAACTTAAGAAATTATCAAGAGCAAAGCAAGGTGCAAAATAGAAGTTTCAAGCGGGCAAGCAATCGTTCGGTGCCTGAAACAAGGCGTGATAGGGGTTCAAAGCAACGGGAATAAGTATTGTGTCTGATACCATAATTGATGATCTCATTGGAAGGTGGCTCGTGAATTACATGCGAGACCACGCGCGAGGAATAACTTTGGGAACAGGGGGTGTACAGGAGAGTCAGGTTCCGATCCTGTGGAACTTGGGTTATGGGCCCACCATGTGGTTAAAAATAGGAAGGGCGTTGACATCTTGCACAGTCATGTAAGCAAGGCATGTCAGAGGTTAGTCTGCCGGTTATGTCGACAACAACATCGGTACCAAGGGCGAGGGACGAAGAGAACCATTTTTTCTGCTCGTTGAACGAGGCGGACCAATAGGCAAAGTTCTCATCCATCGGTGGTTACCGGAATATCATCAACAATAGAAACAGGGTCTCACTGACAGAGGTGTACACTGAGGTGTTTACATAAGCAGTGAATTATTACAGCTTAGTTTATATAGATCACAAGAAAGGTCAAACAAACCAATGAAAAGGAAAATGTGATCATCAGGTTAAACAGAACAATGGAAAGGAAAAATGTGTTTAAACACATTTCGGGGGCATATCCTTCCCAAGGACAAGCAGAGCAAGATATCCATGACAGGATATAGAGTAGAAAACCATTTAGGTAAGGGGAGAGGAATTTGATGACCATACCCATACAACGGTGTTTTGGATAATTGATAAAGAAAAGATAGCATTTTGCTTCAAATGTTCTTATTGAAGATCGGAGTAACATAGACATGCTTCGAGATAGCATTGACAAGGTCTTCAAGCAAACGTCAGACCTTGGATACACAAAAGATCCATCAGGAAAAACTTATTAAAAAAGTCATTCAATTCCTCATGGAAGAATGGTTAACCTTGTTAAAAAGGAAACTATAACACTAGGTCCTCCGGTCGGGTGTGCTAGGCATGACATCACCTTACCGTGTCATAAGAGTACCAATGTTATAACTCTTGAAAGTATGTTCCAACCATCATATCTGACCGAGATTCAGATCTGATTGGTGTTGGGATACCTCAGGCTCAGGATGCCTGAGAAGAAAAGGTGCGACACAAATTAACGAGGTGACATCGTAAGACTCTCGGGGAACGAACTATGGAAGAGAGTTCCAAAACAAGAGTTCATCATTAAATCAAGGAGAGGATGAGGAGGTGGCTGATGGACTCAGCGACAATTCATCAAGATTTCCAAAAGATGGATTTCCACAAGTATGTGAACAAGGAGATAACATGTGTTAGATCAAATGATATAATTATGTAGGCTCGAGTAAATTATACACCATTAAACATTGGTTGAAAGGTGCACCCGAAATATGTGCTTAGGTAGCATGACCGATGTTAGAATGGTGATTCAATAATCAATAGTCTAAGGATGAACGGCCGACCATTAACTTCAAAGCAATAGGGTTGCTGGAGATATTAAATTTGCACAACAGAGTTCACCCAACACGGGGACCAAGAAAAGAATGGTGATGGTGAGAAGCATCACTGTATCACAAATTCTTAAGAGGTGGTGTAATTCTCACAACATTGATGACATAAGAGATGGTAATGTTCCGAGTAAAGAAGAACAATTGCTGGATGGCAGGGAACTCAAGGTATAACACCAAACACGAACAAGCTGTGTTGGTGGGAAGGCAGTAAAGTGGTCGTTGATAATAAAAATTCATCGAGGGCAAGGATGGTATTTCTCATCATGAATTCAATTGATATCCAGGAAGGAGTCAAGATGTTGATGATGATCACAACAAATTTTGTTGAGAGGCTCCATGAAGATGTAACAGATCGGCGATGACATCAAGTCAAAGGAATGATGAAGCGAAAGGTTAATGGAACCAAGGGTACGACACAAACTCCAAAGCAAGCTTGCTGTCCAAAGCGAAATGATATGATGAGGAAGGTCGACGTAAGCTTAGCTCATCGTCAAAAAATTTGCTCTGGGAAGAAGGACCAGGTAGCACAGTTAAAATTGGCACGACAAGGATATAGCCAAACAGGCTAGGAATGATGTGATTGAGTTCAAATTCGTAAGTAATGAAGGTTACCAAGAGTTGCTTAATCGCGATGCGGACTCGAGTCAGTTATCGGTGTCTTTGAGTGTTTAATAATTCAGAGCCCGTGAAAAATTGGAATCAATGAGAATGTAGCACTTGATGAAGAACTCATAAGAAGTTATGCAGTTCCGTGATAATCTTGAGATAGCAGGGGGGTAATACTCGACAACAAATCAAAGGAGAGGTTGGACTGGGGTATTACTCCGTAGAAGACAAGTGCTCAACTTGCGCGAGAAATGGGATCAAAGAAGAACATATGGTCGGAAGCACGATTGCAAAGGATCAATTCACCGATACCAAAGCATATTATATCAAGGAAATGGTTGTTATTACAAGAAGCTTTCATGATAGGATCTACATCGTGTCCATGGGCATGAACACAAAGTTCAAGGTCGACTCCCACTTCTCCAATGCATAACCTTTCATTCACTTCTCATTTTTCGAAGAAGTTGTAATGTTTAAATTTTATCTAGCAAAACAACTGAATAGTATGACTAGTGATAGTTCTCGGGTTTACCCGGATCTGGGAAGGCATAGGTTCAACCCTTAGGGGCATCTTGGGAACTTATACCACAAGCTTCAATAGTAAATAACACAAGCTCGATAGTAGAGCATGGGTGACAAAACGAGAGGATACAACTTACCGAAGGCATTATGTATCAGGGAAAGAACTTCTCGAGGTTTTTGTATACGAAGGACACTGTCGGATGATAGTTCAACAAAGGATCCGACGGTCCATAGCGAAGCTGATGTGAGTATCGACACACAACCAGAGGAAGAAACATTGCGAAGGAATTGGATTATAGAAGCAACTGGCTAATTCAAAGCTCACATGTAAAGGAATTATGATTTCCAAATTAAAGGATCAGAAGCAAACGCTCTGATTAAGGATGGATAGGTTGAGTAAGATTAGGGGTAAAATCGACAACAATTTGATTGGTCGAGATTCAGCTCATGCTTAAAATGACGTCTGAGCCGGAAGGATGAAGTCTAGGATCTAGTTGAGGATTGCGAGCATTCGCAACATATTGAATCCAGAGACTCTAAATGATAATGATAAAGGATATTAAATGAATATTGCTGGTCTTAAGGAACGCAACCAAAATGCAAGCACACAACTGCAGAGTAATAGCGGGCAGAGGATTACCGGAAGATCAGATAACATCTTAATGTATCTTATGCATCATATGACCAATGGGGGAAGAACGGGTACTCGAAAGTGTGAGGAATTATCCGTAGGGGGTATTCATGAGGCAAGAACTGTAGGGCAGTAAGCTCAAGGTGTTCTTGGAACAATAGAGAGAATTTCGGGGTATCTTGTAATAATAAGATCAATGGGATTGAATGTAGGCAAGTGTATGCAGTTATCCATACGGACATAATAGTGGTGGGGAATTTGCAAAGGCGGTGGGCACAAGTGTCTCTGGAGGACATCATAGAATAATTTCAAAATCTTCTGGAGCGATGGCGATCATACATTATAAGGGGCTCTCGGGATAAAGTAGAAACGAGATCCTAGTGTCAGATTTAGTAAAATCATTTAACCCGAATAGAAGAGAGATCAGAGTCCCGGAGTATAGGTCAAGGAATAAAAGATCACAATACCACTCAATGGCGATGTGGGCCCGTAAGGCACACAGCCATGTTAGTAAAAGTTTTGTAACGTCTAGACTCGACTTCGGCCAAGGAGTGTGGAAGGGGGATTCCTACAGGCAGTCGACTCTGATACCAACTTGTGACGCCCCCGATTCAATCGTACACTCCCCCAGGAGGGGATCGAGCAGGGGCGCCCCTCCCCCAGGCACGATGCGTGCATGTGTTGCGTGAGGTGGCGGCGGTGTGGGAGAACGAGGGAGCGAGTGGGGATCGTGGGGGGGTTAGTGGGGATTAGGGTTATGATGTGGGGGAAAAGGAGGACTAGTAGGCCAGCGTGCGGGGGTGGGCCGGCAGGCCGGTCGGCCGCCTGGCCAACTAGGCCAAGCCCTAGTCGGGGGGTTGTGTGTTTTTTTCTTTTGTTATTATTATTATTTTAGTATTTTTTCTATATTGTTTTATCCTTATTCCAATTTGTTTTTGTTTTACAAAATACATACAAGAGCACCTAAATTAGTGTGACAAGTTTTACCACTGCCACAAAAGGTTTCACACCAAATTAAAGTAGTTTAATATTCTATAAATTATAGAAGGCATTTAATTTATTGTTTAAGCCACTATTTTAATTACTGAAGTGCATTTAAACCTTTTATAAAAATGTGGTTTCTCCATCATAATTACCTATGAATTATTTGACACAACCCAAACAATTTAGTTTTAATATTTGAAAACTTTTGTTGTTTGCCTTTATTTTGAATTTGAATTTGAAATCGGTTTTGAACTAACGCGAGATTTAACAACAGTAACCGTGGTGACGTGGGATCATTAGTATAGGGTTACTGTAGCTTGATTATCCGGGCGTCACACTTTGTTGGGCATATCCGTGGACTAACAAATGTTAGTTTTGCCAAAGATCGCGCTTGCAGTGCTTGTGTCGAAGGAAAGCTACATGAGAAGGCTCACCCACCCACGACTGTCATCTACTCGAAGAGGAACTTGGAGCTCCTTCACATGGACCTATTTGGGCCTCCATCCTTTGATAGTCTTGGGGTAGAAAGTATTGCTTGGTGATTGTCGATGATTATTCAAGATACCCTTGGGTATATTTCTTCAAGAGGAAGAGTGAGACCCAACAAACCGTCATCGACTTTGCAAATGAAGCTCAACGTCAACACAATGCAAAGATCTTGACGATAAGAAGTGACAACGACACTGAGTTCAAGAACTACACCTTGGATGAGTTTCTTAGTGATGAGGGGATCAAGCATCAATATTCCGCACCTTACACCCCTCAACAAAATGGTGTAGCGGAGAGGAAGAACCGGACCTTGATGGACGCGACAAGAACCATGATGGCGGAGTTCAAGTCTCCATATAACTTTTGGGCTGAAGCCATCAACACCGCTTGTCATGCATCCAATCGGCTCTATCTGCGCAAAGGCTTGAACAAGACTCCATATGAGATACTCACCGGCAGCAAGCCCAACCTCAAGTACTTCTGGGTGTTCGGTTGTAAGTGTTTCATTCTCAAGAAAGGTGTTCGTTTGTCTAAATTTGAGGCTAGAGCTCATGAGGCATATTTGTTGGTTATGCTACAAACTCTCATGCTTATCGTGTCCTCAACAAGTCCACCGGACTCATTAAGGATACGTGTAACAAGGAGTTTGATGAGAATAATGGCTCCAAGTGGAGCAAAGTGGTACTTGTGATGTAGGTGATGAAATTCCACCCCAAGCCATAAGAAGAATGGGTGTTGGCTATATCCTACCCATTGAGGAACCCCTTGTGGCTGAAGCATAAGGACAATGTTCCACTCAAGTGGAACCATCACCAACCCAAGACCCACATGCTTACGAAGAACAAAGTGAAGGCCCTCAACCAAATGAACAAGACCAAGGGCAAGATCAACCTCAAGAGGGTGGTGAACCACCAAGTCATGCCCAAAGTCAAGTTCTTACCACCGAGCAAGGTCAAGATCAAGAGCAAGCTCAAGATCAAGATCAAGCTCAAGACGACGCTCAAGATAATCAAGTTACCGCTCCTCAACTCTCTCTTGAGGAGGAATTGGAGCGTCGTGCCAATATTGCATCCAAGCTCACTACCAAAGATCATCTCACAAAGAATGTGCTTGGAAGCTTAAGAATGGGGGTAAGCACTCGTGGACAATTAGCAAACTATTGTGAACATCATGCATTTGTTTCTTGTGTTGAACCCCAAAAGGTCTATGAGGCGCTCGAGGATCCGGATTGGCTTAATGGCATGCATGAAGAACTCAACAACTTCGAGCACAACAAAGTGTGGAGATTGGTGCCAAGGCCAAAGGAGATCCATAATGTTATTGGAACGAAATGGATATTCAAGAACAAGCAAGATGCTCACGGGATTATCATTCGTAACAAGGCTCATTTGGTGGCAGAAGGCTACTCCCAAATCGAGGGTATCGACTATGGTGAAACCTTTGCACCCGTTGCTTGCCTTGAATCTATTCGTTTGTTGATTGCTTATGCTTCTCATCATAACTTCAAGTTGTAACAAATGAATGTGAAGGGTGCTTTTCTTAATAGTCCTATTAATGAGTTGGTGTATGTCAAACAACCCCCGGGGTTTGAGGATCCCGAGTTACCCAATCATGTGTACCAACTTGATAAGGCACTCTATGGCCTTAAACAAGCTCTACGTGCGTGGTATGAGCACCTTACCGAATTGTTACAAGATCGTGGGTTTGAAATTGGGAAAATCGACCCCACTCTTTTTACTAAGAAGGTCAAAGGGGATTTGTTTGTATGCCAACTATATGTTGATGATATTATCTTTGGTTCTCCTAACAAAGCTTTCAATGAGGAGTTTGCCGCACTAATGACCTCGAAGTTCAAGATGTCCATGATGGGAGAGTTGAAGTTCTTTCTTGGGTTCGAAATCAAACAAAGAAGAGAGGAACCTTCATCAACCAAGCCAAATACACTCAAGACACGCTCAAGAGATTCAAGCTAAGTGATGTCAAGCCGGCCTCTACTCCAATGCCGTCAAATGCCAACTTGACATTGATCCCAATGGTAAAGCAGTGGATCAAAAGGTATATCGTTCTATGATTGGATCCTTGCTTTACCTTTGTGCATCGAGATCGGATATTATGTTGAGTGTGGGAATTTGTGCACGGTTTCAAGCCTCACCTAAGGGGAGCCACTATGTGGCGGTCAAACGAATCTTTTGATATTTGGCTCATACCCCAAACTTTGGCTTATGGTACCCTAGAGGAGCAAACTTCAACCTCGTAGGCTTTTCAGACTCGCATTGGGCGGGAGACAAAGTGGATAGGAAGTCAACTTCCGAAAGGTGCTGTCGGTGTCAAAACCGGTGGATCTCGGTGTCACACCCTGATTTTCATGCCACAACACCTAAGCTAATATATCATGATAAAGTGTGGTTTGACAAAAACTTTTGCATTATTTGACTTTTTATTTGAGTTGGTTCTCTTTATGTGTTTTCAAGTGCTCTTAAAAGTCAACATAGCTTCACCTTCTATACTTCATATCCTTGCCCCAAACTTCTGCCCAATGATCATGCCATGTGTATAGAGCAATATAGTATTTTCTTACAAAAATAATTTGGCCAAAAATTATTTTCAAAATTAGTCTTCAAAAACCCCTGAATTGAGGTTTGCACTGCAAGTACTTGATTTGGGGTATGAAAAATATTTCAAAGAGTATATTTGAAACCTATTAGATATAGGATTCCCACAAACCACAAAAATATAATTTTAAAAGTTATTTTCCTATTTTATTTAAAAGCTTTTTCTTTAGGCCAGAAATGGTCTTTAATAGGGAAAAATTATTTTCTTGTTTTAAAATTATTTGACAAAAATCAGGGAAACTCAGTGCGCATATATTTCCCATATATAAGAGTTTCAACACATGGTCATGTTCAAAACATTGGTAAAATCCCTCAAAAACCCTTTCTGGATATTTCAAGCTTTTGAAATATCTACAAAGGAAATATTCCCCAAAAATTCCAGGAAAATTCTAGCATGTCACATATGACATGCTTGATGAGCTTGCCAAGTCTCATGTCACCCGCTGGAGAGCACACTGTCGTTTGCATTCATTATGATTGGTTTATATTGGGTATGACTTGACTGGATCTCTTTTACCATGAATTACAATGTTTAGTCAGTCCTTGATCTTTAAAGGTGCTCTGCATTTATGTTTTGCGGTCTCAGAAAGGGCTAGCGAGATACCATTTTGTTATATCATTTTATGATTATTTTGAGAAAGTGTTGTCATCCGAGTTTTATTATTATGGCTCGCTAGCTGATTATATTATTGATATGAGTAATTGTGATACCTACGTGTTATTGTGAGTATGGTTAGTTCATAATAATTGCTGAAACTTGAATGCTGGCTTTTCATGTTTACAACAACAAGAGCAAACAGAGTTTGTAAAAGTTTTTCTTTTTCTCTTTCAGTTTGTCAACTGAATTGCTTGAGGACAAGCAAGGGTTTAAGCTTGGGGGAGTTGATAAGTCTCCGTCGTATCTACTTTTCCAAACACTTTTGCCCTTGTTTTGGACTCTAACTTGTATGATTTGAATGGAACTAACCCGGACTAACGTTGTTTTCAGCAGAATTGCCATGGTGTTGTTTTATGTGCAGAAAACAAAAGTTCTCGGAATGAGCTGAAACTCCACGGAATATCTTAGAATAAATAATAAAAAATCCTCGCCAAAGATGAAGACCAGGGGCCCACACCACATCCCACGGGGGGTGGGGCGCCCCTCCCCAGGCGCGCCGCCTCTACCTCGTGGGCCCCACTGGTAGCCCTCCGGCGCCAACTCCAACTCCATATATTGGCTTTCGGGGAGAAAAAATCGGAGAGAAAGTTTCATCGCGTTTTACGATACGGAGCCGCCGCTAAGCCCTAATCTCTCTCGGGAGGGCTGATCTGGAGTCCGTTCGGGGCTCCGGAGAGGGGGATTCGTCGCCGTCGTCATCATCAACCATCCTCCATCACCAATTTCATGATGCTCACCGCCGTGCGTGAGTAATTCCATCGTGAAGCTTGCCGGACGGTGATGGGTTGGATGAGATTTATCATGTAATCGAGTTAGTTTTGTTAGGGTTTGATCCCTAGTATCCATTATGTTACGAGATTGATGTTGCTATGACTTTGCTATGCTTAATGCTTGTCACTAGGGCCCGAGTGCCATGATTTCAGATCTGAACCTATTATGTTTTCATGAATATATGTGTGTTCTTGATCCTATCTTGCAAGTCTATAGTCACCTACTATGTGTTATGATCCGCAACCCCAAGTGACAATAATCGGGACCACTCCGGTGATGACCATAGTTTGAGGAGTTCATGTATTCACTATGTGCTAATGCTTTGTTCTGGTTCTCTATTAAAAGGAGGCCTTAATATCCCTTAGTTTCCAATAGGACCCGCTGCCACGGGGAGGTAGGATAAAAGATGTCATGCAAGTTCTTTTCCATAAGCACGTATGACTATTTACTGAATACATGCTTACATTACATTGATGAACTGGAGCTAGTTCTGTGTCACCCTATGTTATGACTGTTACATGACGAACCGCATCCGGCATAATTATCCATCACTAATCCGGTGCCTACGATTTTTCCATATACTGGTTTACGCTTATTTACTTTTCCGTTGCTACTGTTACAATCACTAGAAAATACCAAAAACATTACTTTTGCTGTCTTTACTTTTGTTACCTTACCACCACTATCATATTACTTTGCTACTAAACACTTTGCTGCAGATACTAAGTTTCCAGGTGTGGTTGAATTGACAACTCAGCTGCTAATACTTGAGAATATTCTTTGGCTCCCCTTGTGTCAAATCAATAAATTTGGGTCGAATACTCTACCCTCGAAAACTGTTGAGATCCCCTATACTTGTGGGTTATATGGTGGTCGCACATAAGTGCCCTGGAAATTGTCGAGGAATGCGGCTTCCAGGTCCTCCCATCGGCCAATTGACTCTGCTGGCAAGCTGTTAAGCCAATGCCGAGCTGGTCCTTTAAGCTTTAGTGGGAGGTATTTGATGGCGTGTAGATCATCACCGCGGGCCATGTGGATATGAAGGAGATAGTCCTCGATCCATACCGTAGGGTCTGTTGTGCCATCGTATGATTCGATGTTTACGGGTTTGAAACCCTCGGGGATTTGATGATCCATTACTTCATCTGTGAAGCATAGTGGGTGTGCGGCGCCTCTGTATTGGGCTATATCACGACTTAGCTCAAATGAGCTTTGTCTACTGTGTTCGGCCCGGCCGGATTTACCATATCTGGCATGATGGTTATCGTCACGTGTCGTGGGGCGCCCAAGCGATCCATAGATCGATCTTGTTTGCCTTGCCCTGTCCTCCAATATATCTCGCAGTCCGCGCATTTCCCCGTGCCTTGGTATTCTTTGAGCGACGCCGGGGTGCGGCTTGAGTGGAGGGCCGAGAGGCCTCTCTGTCGAGGCCACGAGGTGGCCGATCGGCTGCATCATGCGCTGGTGATATAGGTCTAGGTGCTTCTCTAATCGGGGTAGCAGCCTGCATTTTGGAGGGGCGTTCGAGTTCGTACTCTTCGGCCGCAAGGACATCAATCCATCTGTCGGCTAGCAAGTCTTGGTCAGCTCTAAGCTGTTGCTGTTTTTTATTAAGGATGCTCGCCGTGGCAATAAGCGTGCGTTTGAAACACTCTTGTTCGACGGGATCCTCAGGCACGACAAATTCGTCGTTGTCGAGGCTTGCCTCGTCTTCGGAGGGAGGCATGTAATTATCGTCCTCTACCTCTCTGTCTACCTCTCTCTCTCATGAGGGCTGGCTTCTCCATCCTCCTGTGCCGAATCCTGCTGGAGGGGGTTGTATTCGGCACTGTCCGGGGTGTTATTGTCTCCAGTGCCGGAATTGCCGTTTTTGGTGTGGCGGGATTTAGAGCGACGCCGCTGACACTGACGCTTAGGCTGTTTCTTGGAGGGGTCATCCTCCGTTGTTCCATCGCCGTTCCCTTCTTTTGGGGTGTCCACCATGTATATGTCATACGACGAGGTGGCCTTCCAAAGGCCTCAGTAGGCGCTGGTTCTTGGTCGTCTCCTGCATCGTCGTCCATACCGTCGATGTCTTCGGAGTCGAAGTCGAGCATGTCGGTTAAATCATCGACAGTGGCTAGGAAGTGGGTGGTGGGTGGGGTTTGAATTTCTTCTTCGTCCGCATCCCAACCTTGCTGACCATAGTCCGGCCAGGGCTCTCCTGATAAAGAGAAAGACTTTAGTGAATTCAGAATGTCGCCGAAAGGCGAGCGCTGAAAGATGTCCGCGGCGGTGAACTCCATGATCGGAGCCCAATCGGATTCGATTGGCAGGGGCGCGGAAGGTTCGGAGTCCGGAGAGGAGTCCGGCACCTTGGAGTCCTGAAGCCGCAAAGGACAGGTATGGTGTTGGCTCGATCGCCGTGGAGATTGTAGCCCCAGGCGGTGTCCAGCCACCCGTCCTCGATGGCGCAATCGGCTCGAGCTAAGGGTCGGAGCCGGACACTGATGCGGCCTCGAGGCACTGTTCGGTGCAGAGCTAGATCATGCCCATCGTGTGATCTTGGCGCGCTTGGCGATGGCTCGAACCCGTCCAAGATCAAGTCTCCACGGACATCAGCCGTGTAGTTCAAACTTCCAAATCTGACCTGATGGCCAGGGGCGTAGCTTTCGATCTGCTCCAGATGGCCAAGCGAATTGGCCCGCAGTGCAAAGCCACCGAATACGAAGATCTGTCCAGGGAGAAAGGTCTCACCCTGGACCGCATCATTGTTGATGATCGGAGGAGCCATCGGGCCTAAAGGTGACGACACAGAGGAACTCTCAATGAAAGCACCAATGTCGGTGTCAAAACCGGCCGGATCTCGAGTAGGGGTCCCGAATCTGTGCGTCTAGGCGGATGGTAACATGAGACAAGGGACACGATGTTTTTACCCAGGTTCGGGCCCTCTCAATGGAGGTAAAACCCTACTCCTGCTTGATTAATATTTATGATATGGGTAGTACAAGAGTAGATCTACCATGAGATCAGAGAGGCTAAACCCTAGAAGCTAGCCTATGGTATGATTGTTGTTCGTCCTACGGACTAAAACCCTCCGGTTTATATAGACACCGGAAAGGGTTAGGGTTACACAAAGTCAGTTACAATGGAAGGAGATCTACATATCCGTATCACCAAGCTTGCCTTCCATGCCAAGGAAAGTCCCATCCGGACACGGGACGAAGTCTTCAATCTTGTATCTTCATAGTCCAGGAGTCCGGCCAAAGGTCATAGTCCGGCCATCCGGACACCCCCTAATCCAGGACTCCCTCAGTAGCGTAAGTATTTCTCTCAGTTTTTGAGAACCAAGGTATCAATCCAGTAGGAGGCCATGCGCAAGTCCCTCGTACCTACACAAAGCGAATAGCTCCTCGCAACCAACACGACTAGGGGTTGTCAATCCCTTCACTGTCACTTACGAGAGTGAGATCTGATAGAGATGATAGATAATATTTTTGGTATTTTTGATATAAAGATGCAAGGTAAAATAAAAGGCAAAAGTAAAAGCAAAGCAATAATAAAGTGATTGGAGATTGATATGATGAGAATAGACCCGGGGGCCATAGATTTCACTAGTGGCTTCTCTCAAGAGCATAAGTATTTGTACGGTGGGTGAACAAATTACTGGTGAGGAATTGACAGAATTGAGCATAGTTATGAGAATATCTAGGTATGATCATGTATATAGGCATCACGTCCGAGACAAGTAGACCGACTCCTGCCTGCATCTACTACTATTACTCCACTCATCGACCGCTATCCAAAGCATGCATCTAGAGTATTAAGTTAATGAAAACAGAGTAACGCTTTAAGCAAGATGACATGATGTAGAGGATAAATTCATGCAATATGATATAAACCCCATCTTGTTATCCTCGATGGCAACAATACAATACGTGCCTTGCTGCCCCTCATCCTTTGGGAAAGGGCACCGCAAGATTGAACCCAAAGCTAAGCACTTCTCCCATTGCAAGAAAAACCAATCTAGTAGGCCAAACCAAACTGATAATTCAAGAGACTTGCAAAGATAACCAATCATACATAAAAGAATTCAGAGAAGATTCAAATATTGTTCATAGATAAACTTGATCATAAACCCACAATTCATCGGTCTCAACAAACACACCGCAAAAAGAAGATTACATCGAATAGATCTCCACGAGCGAGGGGAGAACATTGTATTGAGATCCAAAAAGAGAGAAGAATCCATCTAGCTACTAACTATGGACCCGAAGGTCTGAGGTAAACTACTCACACTTCATCGGAGGGCTATGGTGATGATGTAGAATCCCTCCGTGGATTCCCCTTCCGTGAGCTCAGTAACAGGCCCCAAGATGGGATCTCGTGGATCTGAGAAAGTTGCGGCGGTGGAATTAGGTTTTGGCTCCGTGTCGATCGCTTTGGGGTGCGTAGGTATATATAGGAGGAAGGAATGCGTCGGTGGAGCTTCGACAAGGCAGGCGCGCCCTGAGGCGCCCTCCTCCCTCATGGCCGCCTCGTGGCTTTCTTGACGGAGGGTCCAAGTCTCTTGGGTCTTATCTAATGAGAAAATCACGTTCCGAAGGTTTCATTCCGTTTGGACTCCGTTTGATATTCCGTTTCTTCGAAACACTGAAATAGGCAAAAAACAACAATTCTGGGCTGGGCCTCCGGTTAATAGGTTAGTCCCAAAAGTAATATAAAAGTGGAAAATAAAGCCCAATATGGTCCAAAACAGTAGATAATATAGCATGGAGCAATAAAAAATTATAGATACGTTGGAGACGTATCATAGGGATTGCCATGCAACGGATGCACTAAGAGCTATAAGTGTATGAAAGCTCAAACTGAAACTAAGTGGGTGTGCATCCAACTTGCTTGCTCATGAAGACCTAGGGCATTTGAGGAAGCCCATTGTTGGAATATACAAGCCAAGTTCTATAATGAAAATTCCCACTAGTATATGAAAGTGATAACTCAAGAGACTCTCTATGAAGAACATGGTGCTACTCTAAAGCACAAGTGTGGTAAAAGGATAGTAACATTGCCCCTTCTCTCTTTTTCTCTCATTTTTTTGTTTTTTTGTTTTTTTGTTTTGGTGGGCTTCTTTGGCCTCTTTTTTTATTTGGGCTTCTTTGGCCTCTTTTATTTTTTTAAAGTCCGGAGTGTCATCCCGACTTGTGGGGGAATCGTAGTCTCCATCATCCTTTCCTCACTGGGGCAATGCTCTAATAATGATGATCATCACACTTTTATTTACTTACAACTCAATATTACAACTCGATGTCTAGAACAAAGTATGACTCTATATGAATGCCTCTGGCAGTGTACCAGGATGTGCAATGATCTAGCATAGCAAAGATATCAAAAAACGGACAAGCCATGAAAACGTCATGCTAGCTATATTATGATCATGCAAAGCAATATGACAATAAATGCTCAAGTCATGTATATGATGATGATGGAAGTTGCATGGCAATATATCTCGGAATGGCTATGGAAATGCCATAATAGGTAGTTATGGTGGCTATTTTGAGGAAGATATAAAGAGGCTTATGTGTGATAGAGCGTATCGTATCATGGGGTTTGAATGCACCGGCGAAGTTTGCACCAACTCTCGAAGTGAGAAAGGGAAATGCACGGTACCGAAGAGGATAGCAATGATGGAAGGGTGAGAGTGCGTATAATCCATGGACTCAACATTAGTCATAAAGAAATCACATACTTATTGCAAAAATATATTAGTCATTGAAACAAAGTACTTAGCGCATGCTCCTAGGGGGATAGATTGGTAGGAAAAGACCATCGCTCGTCCCCGACCGCCACTCATAAGACAATCAATAAATACCTCATGCTCCAATTTCGTTACATAACGGTTCACCATACGTGCATGCTACGGGAATCAAAAACTTCAACACAAGTATTTGTACAATCCACAACTACCCACTAGCATGACTCTAATATCACCATCTTTATATCGCAAAACTATTGCAAGGAATCAAACATATCATATTCAGTTATCTAAAAGTTTTATGTAGGATTTTATGACTAACCATGTGAATGACCAGTTCATGTCAACTCTCTAAATAGATATAAGTGAGGAAAGAGAGTTTAATTCTTTATACAAAAGATATGCCCATGCTCGAACAAATATAAGTGAAGCAAAAGAGAATTCTACAAATGGCGGTTTTCTATGTGAAGAGAAACAGGCAATCCAAACTTCAAATGATATAAGTGAAGCACATGAAGCATTCTATAAAGCCATACTCAAAAGATATAAGCGAAGTGCAATGAGCATTATATAAATAAACCATGGACTATCTCATACCAGCATGGTGCATCAAAGAAAAGTGAAAACTAAATGCAAAAGACGCTCCAAGATTTGCACATATCGCATGAACGAAACGAATCCGAAACATACCGATACTTGTTGAAGAAAGATGGGATGCTTTCCGGGGCATCCCCAAGCTTAGACGCATGAGTCTCCTTGAATATTTACTTGGGGTGCCTTGGGCATCCCCAAGCTTGAGCTCTTGCCTCTCCTCCTTATCCTCATATCGAGACATCCTCGATCTTCGAACACTTCATCCACACAAAACTCAACAGAAAGCTCGGTAAGATCCGTTAGTATAATAAAGCAATAAGTAATGTTGCAAACCAATTCATATTTTGTTTTTGCATTGTAGCTACTGTAATATAACATTTCCATGGCTTAATCCGCTGATAGAAATTGATAGTTTCATCAAAACAAGCAAACTATGCATCAAAAACAGAATCTGTCTTAAACAGGACAGTCTGTAGTAATCTGAACATTCACCATACCTCTGGTACTCCAAAAATTCTTAAACAATTAGGAAAAATAAAAAATTTGTATAGAAAGACAGTGAAAAAAGTTTCAGAACCGTTTGACGTTCCAGTAAAAAATGTAAAATCACGCACTACAGCCAAAGTTTCTGTTTTGTACCGCACAAAGCAACAAGCAATGTAAACATCCTAAAGGCGAACCTTGGCATACTATTTTTGTTTTTAAAATTTATAAAAGCACACAACATAAATAATTGACTCTAAAACTTCTGGGTTGTCTCCCTGGCAGTGCTTTCTTTAAAGCCATTAAGCTAGGCATATAGTGCTCAAGTAATGGATCCACCCGGATCCCAAGGTATATCAAAGCCAATTTTAATTAACAATGATTTGTGATTTAGTAGTGAGCACAAAGTAACATATATCATGCAATAAAGAAGTCTAACTCTCTTCCTATGCATCGGCATGTCATAAAAGAACAATTCAAGCACATCAAGTAAAGGCCAATGCATAGTATAAACAGTTTCTTGCAATTTTATCATATTGGAAACATGGAGAGGCGGAGATGTAGTTCCTCTCTCATAATAATTGCAAGTAGGAGCAGCAAGCACATGCATATTATATCTACAAAATCATCGTGTGTATTAGTAAAATGCAACCCATCAATATAATCCTTAATAAGGACAAACTTCTCCGATATAGTCTAGTCGGGAGGATTCAAAAAGATAATAGGACTATCATGTGTGGGTGCAATAGCAACAATTTCATGTTTAACATAAGGAACTATAGCAAGCTCATCTCCATAAGCATAATTCATATTGGCATCTTGGCCACAAGCATAGTAAGCATCATCAAAAAGGGATATTTCAAAAGAATCAACGGGATCATAACAATCATCATAGCAGTCATCCTTCGGTAAATTCGAAGGGAAATTAAACAATGTATGGGATAAAGAGTTACTCTCATTAGATGGTGGGAATGGGTGATCAATCCACTCTTCCTCCTTTTGTTCTTCGCTCTCCTCCTCATCTTTTTCATCCAATGATCTCACAATGTCATTAATTTCTTCTTCCATAGACTCCTGCTGAATATTAGTCTCTTCTTGGACAGCGGAGGAGTCCTCAATATATGGTTTAATATAAGGATTAGAAGCATAATTATCCTAGCAATATTTAAGTATGACGAAATTTTCAGATTTGTAGAGAGTAGTATCACACTCTTCAATAAAAGAAGCAATTTCACAAGTACCCCTAAAAGCAACAAATTCTTCAGTTTGTTGAACATCATAGTAATTATAAACACCCTTAATATACAAAGATACGATTCCATTATCACTAAACTCACATTGGTAAGGAAGGTGTTTCTTAGGGTCTTTAGAACAACAAGTACAATCATATATTTCACATAAATTCCAAGCATAGCACTGCAAACGATGAATTTGATCCAGTAAAAGTTTCCCTTTTCAGATATGCGGTGTCGCACATAACAACCATGCTCATCTAAAGATTTGCTCTCAACTAAGATAGTTGGGGTTTCATCCCGAGCACAAAGGGATTGAAGATGATCCAAGTAAAAAAGCTTCAGTAGTGTGATAGATTTTGAGTGGTTCTTCAACCATTGGTTCAGTAGGTACCACTATTTTTTTTGGTATTTTGCGTTTCCTACCCATAACTAAAGATAGAAAACAAGAGCACAAAATAAAAACTACTTAGTGATAAAGCAAACAAGCACACACGACAATATTCACCCCACGCTATAACTCCTCGGCAACGGCGCCAGAAAAAGGTCTTGATAACCCATAAGTATAGGGGATAAATTGTAGCCTCTTTCGACAAGTAAGAGTGTCGAACCCAACGAGGAGCTAAAGGTAGAACAAATATTCCCTCAAGTTCTATCGACCACCGATACAACTCTACGCATGCTTGACGTTCGCTTTACCTAGAACAAGTATGAAACTAGAAGTACTTTGTAGGTGTTGTGGGATAGGTTTGCAAGAATATAAAGAGCACAAAAATAAAAACTAGGGGCTGTTTAGATAAAGAAGCAATAAAGTTAGTATAGCGAGTATGGAAAAGTGGTGGTAGGAGTTGCGAAATTGTCCCTAAGCAATTGACTACTTTACTAGACCGATAGCAAGTTTTATGTGGCAGAGGCCACTGCTAGCATGTCATCCCTGACTTGGAATACTATGCACTTATGATTGGAGCTATTAGCAAGCATCCGCAACTACTAACGTTCATTAAGGTAAAACCCAACCATAGCATTAAGATATATAGGTCCCCCTTAAATCCCGTATGCATCAATTTCTATGCTAGGTTGAAGCTTCTGTCACTCTTGCCCTCCAATACATAGTCCTATCAACATACAACTAACCCTATGGTGTGATCCACGCGCGCGCTCATATGATGGGTGTCGGTGTCAAAACCGGCGGATCTCGGGTAGGGGGTCCCGAACTGTGCGTCTATGGTTGATGGTAACAGGAGACAGGGGACACGATGTTTACCCAGGTTCGGGTCCTCTCTATGGATGTAATACCCTACTTCCTGCTTGATTGATCTGGATGAATATGAGTATTACAATAGTTGATCTACCTCGAGATCGTAATGGCTAAAACCCTAGGAGTCTAGCCTGTATGATTATGATTGCCTCTACGGACTAACCCCTCTAGTTTATATAGACACCAGAGGGGACTAGGGTTGTACAAAGTCGGTTACAGAGAAACGAATCTTCATATCCGGGCTCCAAGCTTGCCTTCCACGCCAAGGAGAGTCCCATCCGGACACGGGAGAGAGTCTTCGGTCTTGTATCTTCACAGCCCATCAGTCCGGCCCATGTTCCATAGTCCGGATGCCCGAGGACCCCTTAATCCAGGACTCCCTTAGTAGCCCCTAATCCTGGCTTCAATGGCGAGGTGTCCGGCGCGCAGATTGTCTTCGGCATTGCAAGGCGGGTTCCTTCTCCGAACATTCCAACACAGTCTTCGAACACAACGAATGTGTCCAGCTCTATAAAACAAGTACCACACGCAACCGCAGAGAGTATAATATTTCACGAGTCCAATCTGCTGACAACTTTTTGTAGCGTGACATCACGTCTCTGCCTGGTTATTATTTCGAACCGTTTTTTGGCCTGTCGCTCCATGTTTCAAGATTTGGTTTTATTGGCACGTTTTGTCGAAGCAGAGATCGTGTCCCCTTATTGCGGGATTCTCATCAATACGGGCGTGGGTAATCCAACCATGCCGTCTGCATAGCCCTTGGGAATAGGCGAGTTTTAAGGTGAGTGGGGAGGCGCTTGACATTCACTGCATTTGTAAGCAGATAAGGATTCCTTTCTTTTACCCACGCCTTCTCTCTCCCCCCCTCTCTCTCTCTCTCTCTCCCTCTCTCTCTTCTGCCCTCCCATTCTCGAGCTCCAGCGCCCAAGTTCTCATCTTTTTTGCCTCAAGAAAGCACTCCGATCATGTTCGGATCCGGAGCGCAGGGCAAGTGGATGGTCTCCTCCGTCAAGGAGAAGGACATCACCAAGCTTCGGGAGGCCGGGTATCTGGCCAAGGAAATCGCCCACCGGCTTCCGGCCAAGGGGCAAATCATCCCCACCCCAGAGCCCAATGGGAGGGTGGTGTTCATCCCCCACTTCGTCCGCGGGTTAGGGTTTCCTCTCCACCCTCTCGTCCGCGGACTCATGTTCTACCACGGGCTAGATTTCCATGATCTAGCCCCAAATTCTTTCCTCAACATCTTGGCATTTATTGTCGTGTGCGAGGCCTTCCTCTGCATTCCACCCCACTTCGGACTGTGTCTTAAGATCCTCAACGTGAAGCCGAAGGTGGTGGATGGCCAACACACAGAGTGCAGAGGTGCCATGGTGAGCAAGATGCCCAACGTCACATGGCCCAAAGGTACCTTTGTGGAGACCGTCAAAGGGTGGCAGAAACAGTGGTTCTATGTCACAGGGCCCCGCGATGCTACCTGGGCCGTGGCTCTCGAATTCAAATCTGGAGCTCCAATGCGGCTCACCTCCTGGCTAGAGAAGGGCCTGAATTGGTCTTCCTCGGACGAGCTGACAGCGCTGCAAACGCTCATCCAGAGCATGGTGGACAAGAACATCAAGCTCATCAATGTGGTCCACGTGATGCTAGTTCGCCGGATCCTCCCATGCCAGAGCCGGACTTGCCATTTATTGGAGTTCAATCTGGCCGAGCACCAGACCTTGCAACGGTTCTTCGGAACTACACACCAAGACATCTGGAAGGTGCTCTTTAAGGGCAACGAGACGCGGCCGGAGACGACCGAGGACCGTCTCCAGGACCTGGCCCATCCCGCCAGTGCAGTAAGTCTTTCGCGTTTCAAGGTGTATCCTTTACTTGCTTCTTCAAGGAAGATACCTAAACCTCACTATTTATTTTTCCAGGGCTGGACAAAGAAGGCGGAGCGGATTCGGTGTCCGGCTTCGCTGCCCAAGGAACCAGCCATCCCGCTTCCGACGAAGATGTTGGTTCCGGCGCCCTACCAGGGGCCGGAGAAGAAGGCCAAGAAGAAGTCCAAGGGGGTCAGAAGTGGCCCCCGCCGCAAGGGTGCTTCGGACGTGACGTTCGAAGACACCGAGACTCACTCCTCTGCCACCGAGGACAACGACGAGGAGGAGGAGGAAGAAAACAACTCTCCCCGTGAGGGGGGAAGGAAGAAGAGGGCGTCCTCCACAAATCTGGAGGCAGAGGTGTCCAAGAGGGGGAAGGGCTCCCTCATGGATAACTCCACGTGGGACGTCGACAGCAGCCCCCGAGACAAGCCCCTGGCCGAATCATGAGTACTCAAAAACCCGGACGCGTTCATATATCCGGCCTCTCCACTTTATAGTCTTAACATGTTGAATCATGCACTTACAGCTCGGGTCGGTCCGACCTCGGCGATCCTCATCTTGAAATTGGCTGGACCCGAAGGCGATGGACAGCGGGTCCCTTCCGGCGGCCTCCTCTCCCAAGGCCATGGATGACACCGAGGTGTTGTCCCGAAGGATCCCAGTCCAGGGAGAGACTCAGGAGGCCATCAGGGCGGCGCCGGAGGGTGATACCTCGACCGCCAGACACATGGGGGAGCAAATCCCCATGGAGACTGGCGATGGGGGTCATATTCAGTTCGGCCCCTAGCCAAATACGGTCCCGGAGACCAATGCGGCTCCGAAACCTGGCAAGCAGCGTCCTTCGAAAGGAGGAGGTGCGCCTATTCCGCCGGTGACCTCTGTCTAGCCAGAGGCGCCAGACACTCTAATGGAAGCGTTGCGAAGTGCGCGGACTGACCGAAGCCTGCACAAGCCTTCTAACAGGCTTTGAGGAAGCAACAAAATTATGTAAAAAGAATGTCACAGTATAGACAGTGGCCCCTGAGACTCTGTTTGGTGTTCGGAAATAAAAGCCCGAAAGAGGATCAAAGAATTTTCGCAGGAGACTAACCATATGTGTCTATGTGATTAAGCAGGTGTCGTTGCTGACGGCGACCTCCCATTGCGCCAAAGTCTCTGGACTGAAGTAGAGGCTGGAGCAGACCGAGGAGGAGCTCGGCCAAGCAAGGAAGCAGCTGGCGGATAAGCAAGGTATGTAATGACCTGCTGTATATTCAGAAAGAATAAATGATTTGTATTTACCATAGTGCCATGGTATTTGTAGGAGCGGCGACTGAGGTCGAGGCCCTTAAAAAGGCGCTGGCCGAGGCCGAGGAGAGAGCTGCCAAGGAACAAGCCGCCCGCGAAAAGCACGAGGCCAGGGTCGGTGAGGTCCAAAGAAGAGCTCCAGGATGCCGTGAAGAAATGCGAGTCCTTGGAGCGCGATATTGCGGCTCAAGAGACCGAACTCGCCAAGGCTCGCCAAAGCGCACAAGATGCCCGGGTGGAAGCCCAGGGCACTCTCCAGGAGATTCAAGAGGCCAAGAAGATTGCGGCGGGTAAGGCCTTCGTTATGCAGAGCAAATATGTGAAGAGGAGGTACCTCTTACTAACCCGGATTTGGAGTTCTCCAGGAGCATTTGTGGATTTGCCGCGCAATGTTTCTGACGTTGTGGAATTCTTCCGAACCGAAGAGGGGAGCTCAACAGAGAAGCTATTTTGGTCGCAATACCTTGCGCCAGAACATCCGGTGCCCTTTAGCGACCAGCTGAAACAGCTGGTCGAACTGCATAGGGTGTCCGAACTAGCCATGAAGGATTTAATAATCCGGCTGTGGCCTGCCGAAGCTATGCCCAGCAGCTACTTCGGCTTGTGAAGTGGCTGGTCAATGCCTGCCCCCGGCTAGATGTTATCAAGCGATCGGTCTGCATCGAGGGTGCGCGGATGGCCTTCACCCGCGTCAAGGTGCAGTGGGCGAAGATGAACACCGTCAAGCTCGCGACCGAGGGACCGCCCGAGGGCAAGGAGCACCGCACGCCCGAGCTATATTTTGACAATGTCCTGGAGGGATCCCGCATTGTGGTGGAGCAGTGTGCGAAAGATGTGATCTTTGAATGAATACATTCATATTATCTCGCCCTATATTATGGAACAAAGTTGATTATGTAATATAATGCTTGTTAAAATTTTACCTCATGTGCGGCCATTTTTATGAAATCTGAGAGTTGGCCAGTCGTCGAGTTCAGCCCCCACGTAGGTAGTACGGGGGTGTTCGGGATGGAATCTAAACACTCTTGATCCAATTGTTTGGTCCTTGAAGGAGGTGTTTAGCGCAACGAACCAGGCAATCGGACTATGTGGCTTTATCACCCTCACTTAGCCATAGGAGTTTGACAATAAAAAATTTAGGCACAGCCCCTAGTATCCGAACTAGGGTGCTGTAAAACACTTGATCGGGTAAGAACCGATTCATCGGATAATGCGGAAGAAAAATGAATCGCTAAAGATTCGAAACCTCCGAAGAGCTGACCGGCTCACGCGGCATCATGACAGTCAGTTTTCGGCTTTCTCTACTGAGGTGCTCATCCGGATAAACCAGGACACAATCGCAGTAGTTCTCCCTTTACTATCCTAGCCGATATAGCGGAACGTAAGGTAGTAAGCACAGGAGATGGGCAACCCAACTATTCACCAAAGACATGATTCAGAGCCAATGCATATAATGCTAAATTCGGGGTGCCGAACTATACTGTAAAAAGTGTTCGGACTTTGTTGCTGTATTATGGGGCGCAATGAAACCCCTAGCGGATGAAAGCGTACCAAAGTGTACGGGTCCAATTTGATAAGATTTTCAAAAAGGGTACCAAGCTAGTGCCGCAGCAATTGGGCCGCAAACTGTTTCCATTATAGTTTGATTCATACGTCGAAGCGTATTTGTACAAGTAGTTCAATAAGCAACAGGGCTATTTAACATGCCACGACCAAGGGAGAGCTGCGTGCGGGTCCTGAAAACAGGTAGAGTGATCGTCAAAGAGACCACCTAGAAATTCCCTTATATGTTCGTGCTTCTTGCCGTCTTGGTGTATCTATCCTTCGAAAGGACCGGTGATCAGGCCGTCAAGAAAGGCCCATGGAAAAGAAACCTGAAAAGGATAAAAAGGAAAAGTGAAAGTATGTGTGTCCAGGGGAGGTCGAGTCGTATTATGGATCACAATCTAGTTATGCCTCCGTGTGTGCCCATGGTATTTTGAGTGCGTACTTATGTGTGCGCGGTACGAATGCCGCCACTTGATCGGGACTGGGACGGAGGCAAAATTGTTAGTCGAGCTCTTGACGAGCTGGGCTGTCCTGCTGCAGAGTAGTCCAGACTCGTTTGACAGTGTCCGGGAGCTCGGCCGCCGAATTAAGGTTCTGCTTGAAAAGGCCGCTCTGTACTTCTGCTGCTAAAGCCGCGGTGTGCTCCTCGGTACGAAGGGAGCTATCCGTGTTTCCATTAATTGTTATGACGCCACATGGTCCGGGCATCTTGAGCTTGAGATAAGCGTAGTGTGGCACCGCGTTGAATCGAGAAAATGCGGTTCGTCCAAGCAGTGTGTGATAGCCACTGCGAAAGGGGACGATATCGAAGATCAACTCTTCGCTTTGGAAGTTGTCCGGGGATCCGAAGACTCTAATGTGATTGAGCCCGTACAGCGGGCCTCTACACCTGTTATGACGCCTTTCAAGGTAGTCTTTGTGGGCTTGATCCTTGAGGGATTAATGCCCATTTTGCACACTGTATCCTGATAGAGCAGGTTTAGGCTGCTGCCACCATCCATGAGGACTCGCGTGAGATGGAATCCATCAATGATTGGGTCGAGGACCAGTGCGGCTGAACCGCCATGACGGATACTGGTCGGATGGTCCCTGCAATCGAAAGTGATCAGGCAGGAAGACCATGGGTTGAACTTTGGGGCGACTGGCTCCATCGCGTAGACATCCCTGAGTGCACGCTTGCGCTCTCTCTTGGGGATATGGGTAACGTATATCATGTTCACTATTTTAACTTGGGGGGAAACTTCTTCTGTCCCCCTGTGTTCGGTGACCGGGGCTCCTCGTCATCGTCCTTGCTTTGCGACCCCTTCTCCTTGTTCTCGGCATTTAACTTCCCGGACTATTTAAAAACCCAACAGTCTCTGTTGGTATGATTGCCTGGTTTATCAGGAGTGCCGTGGATTTGACATGGACGATCGAGAATGCGGTCCAAGCTGGACGAGCCCGGATTGTTTCTTTTATACGGCTT
Source organism: Aegilops bicornis (assembly GCA_021605145.1). NCBI lineage: Eukaryota > Viridiplantae > Streptophyta > Magnoliopsida > Poales > Poaceae > Aegilops > Aegilops bicornis. Next base: position 227,563,073 of record CM038674.1, on the reverse strand, counting down.
CTTCCGCTGGCCGAACTTGGAAGCACTGAATCCGGCGTTGCCTGCCATGTCATCGTGTCGGTGTACAAAAAGAGGGGTGCGTTTTTGTACCCCTATACCTGTGCACGGGCAGTCGGAGCCGCGCCTACGGTCACGCCAAGCAGAACTGGGGAGGTAAGCCAAGGTAAGACCAAAGCCCAAGATAATAAGAGCAACGCCAAGGCCAAGACCACAAAGAGCAGAGGGACGAAGCAGGTTCCCCCGGCAGGATCCTTGCTGGGACAGCTCGCCCCGCACCAACAGAGCGGGCCACCCTTGAGCCCACGGTCTCCAACATCACGTTGGGCCAGGGCTCGGGAGGCACCTCCGTGGTGGCATGTAGATCTTTGTGAAGACATATTCAAGATCAGATGAGGATTAGAAGATGACGATCCTCGGCAAGATCCTTGCCGAGGAAGGCCACCAGACCCCCGGCAAGGCCCTTGCCGGGGACGACAGCGCGCCACGGCAAGACCCTTGCCGGGCCACCCGGCAAGGCCCTCACCAAGGACGCCAACAGGGCCACCGCCAGGCCCACGCCAACCAAGCTTCCACCGCCGCTCACATGCAGCTGCCAGTCCAACCAGCTGGGCGGGCACCTGCGTGGCAACATGCAGCTCCTGCACCAACTCGCCATCGCTGCGTGGCGGCATGCAGATCTTCATGAAGGCTCCGCCACTGCGCCACCTCAGCTGCCTGCCTGCCTACATGGCACCACACGCCTCACTGGCCAGGGCACGTGACAAAGCGAGGAGGAGCGGCGACGGACGGGACGGGCCTCACCCCCGTCCCCAATAAAGCAAGGGGACACCAAAGCTACACATTGAATGCGTCTTGTCCTGTAATACGAGCGATAAGCTTAGGGCACTGTACGCCTTTCCACCTCCTGTGTGCCACTGTGTCAGCCCCTTCCGACTATAAAAGGAGGCCCATGGCATACCGGAGAAGGATTCGGCTCTTTCGAACCACGCACTGACCACAGCTAGTTCGAGAGCTCAAGAACTCTCTGAAATACACCCACCAAAGCAGGACTAGGGTTTTACGCATCCTCGCGGCCCGAACCTGTGTAAACGATCCTTGTGCTGTCTACTAGCCCTGCTCTTCTCGCAACCCCGCGCCCTGGCAACCGTAGTAGGGATTCTTGTGATCCCATAGGTGTGTTCCACACCGACATCTTTGGCGCGCCAGGTAGGGGGCGCAATTGTGAGAATCTGGTCTAGTAGTTAGCCTAGCAGTTCTTCGTCGCCATGGCTCCTAAGAAGAAGACGGCCACGGCGGTCGGCTCGTTGGGAACCAAACGACCTGTGCCGGTGCGGGCGGGCAGTGGACCGGTCGCAGATAGGACCCGGGCCGCGGTCCGCGAGCACCAGCATCGCCCTGGTAGTCAGAGTTTGGCGAGCGGCGTCGTTCGCGCACCAGACGCCCGGCTACTCGTCGTTGGATCCAAAGACGGAGCTAGGCCCCCCGCAGGCGGCGCGGGGCCCTCCAGGGGTGTCGTTGTGCCACCTCCGGCGATGCGGCGACCTCCAGGACACCCACACCGGCGACCACTGCGCGCTCTTCCCATGGTGTGCGCGTCGAGCAGCGTCACAACGTTGGTGACCCTGGGCACCGCCGTGGGAAGAGCTCCATGCGTCGTCCGCAGGATGAAGGGGTTCAGCACGCCCGCCGAAGCGCCGTCGGAAAGGGCACGCAGCCGCTGGGTCGTAACGGAGCTCCTTCTAACGTAGTTAGAAGTTGAAGCGCGCCGTGATCCACGCAGCTTCTCGCCCCATACGCCGTAGAAGCTTTGGCGGCAGCGGCTGCTCCTCGACTTCCCTCCCGCCGCGGAGAAGCTTGACGAGTGGAGGGCCACCATCCAGAGCCTCGTCGCCGTCGCCAACAAAGACGATCCGCCGGCGGGACCCTCGGTCAGCGCTCCACCGAAGCCACCGCATCTTTGGCGCTGGAGGACCGGGGAGTTGCAGCAACGGTGCACTCTCCTCCTCCTCGCCAGCCGCCGCGGGCGTCGGCCCATCGTGATGACGCTTGTGATAACATCTCCATAGCGTCGTCCGACCGACGGACCCTCCACGACCAGCGGCAGGTCCTTCGGGAACGAGCTCACGAAGACGCTCGAACCACCATCGAACGCCGGCGCGAAACGTGCCGCCAGTCGGACAAGCGGCGGGACCAACTATGGACCACCCGGCACCGGGGGGCTCTGGCGGCCTACCTTATGAGGTGGGCTGCCCGGCCTTTACCCGTGAGCTGCGGCAGTTCTAGTGGCCGTCCCACCGCATGTTCAAGCCCGACGTCGGCGAGAAGTACACTGGCAAGACCCATCCGTCCAAGTTCCTCAGCATCTACACCATCGCAATGCAGGCTCTTTGGGGCTCATAGCGACAAGGTGCTTGCCAACTATTTCCCGCTGGCGCTCAAGCCCAATGTGATGTCTTGGTTAATGCACTTGCCGATGGATTCCATTTCTTCTTGGTCGGATCTGTGCCATGAGTTCGTTGGCGCCTTTACAGGAGGCCACCAAGCTCATGGCCAGGCCAGTGATCTGCATATCATTCCCCAAAAGGAAGGGGAGACCCTGCGCAAGTACATCCAGAGATTCAGCCGGGTGCAGTACAACATCCCTGACGTTCATCCTGCTGCTGTGATTAGCGTGTACCACCAGAACGTGTGCAATCACAAGATGCGCGAGGAGCTGGCGATGACCAAGATTAAGGATGTGGCCGAGCTCTACGTTCTGGCCGATAGATGCGCCCGGGCTGAAGAGGGAAGGAAGTACCCCGGCGAAGACGCCGGCGCGAAAACCGACTCTATCGATGAGGAAGCCGCTACCCCGACAAAGAAGGGTCGACGTCGCAACAGGAAACGCAAGGGCAAGGCCGTGCTTGCCGTTGAGGGATCTGACGACACCGGTGCAGGCAAGAAGGCCAAGGCAGGCGCTCCCGACAAGGAGATTGCCGGGTGCGCCGCCTGCCGGGCCTTGGCGGCTACCGACAAGCCAGGGAGCTCCGGCAAGCAATACTGCAAGATCCACCGCACCAAGGGCCACGACCTCCAGAACTGCCGACAAGTCGAGCTGCTTGCTGAGAAGCAAAAGGCTGAGTACGAGAGGCGGGACAAGGAGAAGGACCAGGACGGTGCCGAGGGATCCGGCAAAAAACATGGCGGCCAAGGAGGCCGCCCCGGTAAGGACAACCAGCACGAGAGGCCCGCCCGAGGCCGCGACAAGAAAAAAAAAGACTAGAAGGCCATGTGCGTCGATGGCGGCGCCTCGCTGCATACCTCTCACCGCCAGCTCAAGCAGTGGGCGCATGAGATTACTGATGGCGAGCCGTCGTTCGGCCGTCGAAGCCGCTGAAGTGGTCCAGCACGCCCCTCATCTTTGACGCCGAGGACCACCCTGACTGCACTACCGTGGTCGGGTGTTTGCCATTGTTGGTCTCACCAATGATACGCAACCTCAGGGTGAACAAGATGTTGGTTGACAACGGGGCCGGCCTGAACCTGATCTTGCCTGTCTTGATCAAAAGGTTGCAAATCCCTGATGGAGACCTCGAGGAAACGGGCACGTTTAAAGGGGTCAATCCGGGGAGGAGCCAGCCAAAGGGAAAGGTCACACTGCCCGTGACATTTGGGGGAGAGTTGAACTACAGGACGGAGAGGATCATCTTCAACGTGGCCGAGATCCCCTTGCCCTACAACGGGATCCTCGGCCGCCCGGCACTAGCCAAGTTCATGGCGGCGTCACACTACGCCTACAACATGCTAAAGATGCCCAGCCGTTGACCATCAACTCCGTCCCCTCCGACAAGAAGGACGCGCTGATTTGTGCTGACCAACTCTGCCCGGAGGCAGTTGCAGCAGCTGCCGCCAAGGCACCTGCTCCTTCCGCTGAAGCCCCGGGAGGGAGGAAGAAGCCCGGCAAGACCTCTCGCACCCACTCCGGCAAGAGCACCTCTTCGAAGTGTTGTGCTGCCATCGAGGACGTGCCAGAGAGCTCTACCGAAAAGAGCAAGAGATCCAGAGCAGAGCCACCACAAACCAAGAAGGTGTCCGCCAGGGAGGATGGCACGGGAGGGGCCTTCACCATAGGCTCCACCCTCGGCAGCAAATAGAAAGGCGCGCTCGTCACCTTCCTGCGGGCGAATGTCGACGTGTTTGCATGGCAAGCATCCTACATCCCCGGTGTTCCCGGGGGGTGATTGAGCACCGCCTAGATATCTTCCCCCATGCGCGGCCCGTCCAGCAGAAGGTCAGAAAGCAGGCTCTGGAGAGGCAGGAGTTCATCACGAAGGAGATCAGGAAGTTGGAAGCGGCAGGTTTGGTGAGTGGAGTGCTCCACCCGACGTGGTTGGCCAATCCGGTAGTGGTGCGCAAGGCGAATGGGAAGTGCAGGTTGTGTATTGATTACACATATATCAATAAGGCTTGTCCTAAGGACCCCTTCCCGTTGCCGCGCATCGACCAGATTGTTGACTCCACGGCCGGGTGTGATCTGTTGTCATTCCTCGACGCCTACTCGGGCTACCACCAGATCTTCATGACAAGAGAGGATGAAGAAAAGACAACGTTCATCACCCCATGTGGTACGTATTGCTTTTTACGGATGCCTTTCGGGTTGAAGAGCGCTGGCTCAACATTTGCAAGAGCAGTCCAAATTGGTTTTGAACCTCAGCTCCATAGAAATATGGAGGCCTACATGGATGACATAGTGGTCAAAACCAAGGACGGGCCAACTCTTGTGCAAGATCTGGAAGAGACATTTGCCAACCTTCGCAACATCAACCTCAAGCAGAACCCTGAGAAGTGTGTCTTCGGCGTTCCATCCGGCAAGCTTCTCGGGTTCTTTGTGTCGCAGTGCGGAATCTAGGCAAACCCAGACAAAATCAAGGCTATTGAGCAGATTGAGGCGCCCAAGCGGATCAAGGATGTGCGTCGGCTCACCGGCTGCGTTGGCGCCATGAGCCGATTCAACTCCAAGTCCGCCGAGCGCGCCCTTCCTTTCTTCAAAATCTTGAAGAAGGCAGGCCCAGTGGAATGGACCCCACAAGCCGAGGCAGCATTGCAGGATCTGAAGAAATACCTTTCCTCCACGCCAATACTGGTTGCGCCTAAACCACAAGAGCCGTTGCTGCTGTATCTGGCGGCAACGAATCAAGTGGTCAGCGCCATGCTAGTGGAATAGAGGGAGGTCAACAAGGAGGCAGTGACGGCGGCAGAACCAACGGATGGCAAGCCCAAGATTCCCCCGGCAGGGCCTGGTGCAGGCAAGGCGAGGCCCCCGGCAGAGTCTGATGCCACCGAGGCAGTGCCCACGCCGTCAAGTGAGGTGGTGCAGAAGAAGAAGATGATGCAGCACCCGGTTTACTTTGTCAGCTCCCTCTTGCAGGGAGCTAGATCGAGGTACTCCGGTGTGTAGAAATTGCTCTTCGGCCTCCTTATGGCCTCGAGGAAGCTGCGTCATTACTTCCAAGCCCACGAGATCACTGTCATCACCTGCCTCCCTTTGCAATAGATACTGCATAACCCAGATGCAACCGGGAGGATTGTGGAGTGGGCCTTGGAGTTGTCAAGTTTCGGTTTGAATTTTGAAAGTACCTCGAAAATTCAGAGCAGAGTCTTGGCGGAGTTCATTGCAGAATGAACCTCAACGCGTGACGAAGAAGTCCAGGAGACCACTCTCCCCGGCAAGGAGGAAGAACGCGACTAGACCATGTACTTTGATGGGGCTTTCTTGCTGCAAGGCGCCGGTGCCGGTGTGCTACTCGTCGCACCTACCGGGGAGCACCTCAAGTACGTGACCCAGATGCACTTTCCCCGAGAGATGTCCACCAACAACACTGCTGAGTACGAGGGATTGCTTGCCGGTCGCAGGATCGCGGAAGACCTCGGGGTTAAGAAGCTCATCGTCAGGGGTGACTCGTAGCTTGTTGTCAGGCAGGCCAACAAGGATTACCAAAGCCCATTGATGGAAGCCTACGTAGATGAAGTGAGGAAGCTGGAGGAGCGCTTTGACAGTATCCAAGCGGAGCAGATCCCCTGAATGGAGAAAGACACCGCCGATTACCTGTCAAAGCGTGCCGCATTCAAGCTACCTGTGGAACCGGGTACCTTTTTGCTCCGGCTAACTCAACCATCCGTCAAACCATGAACGGGGCAGAACAAGCGAAGGAAGTCGACTGGCAAGTACTTTCCAACCGAGCCCTCTGGGGCTGCCGGCAAGGGTGCTGCCGCGGATGCTGAGCCTGCCCAAGAGCAGCTACCTCCAGCAGGGCATCAAGCCCTAGCCGTCGAGACATCCGCTCCCACAGCGAAAGAAATGCCTTTGGTCCTTGCCGTCGAGCCCCGGGCTCCGGCTGTTGGGGAACATAGTAATTTCAAAAAACATTCCTACGCACACGCAAGATCATGGTGATGCATAGCAACGAGAGGGGAGAGTGTGTCCACGTACCCTCATAGACCAAAAGCGGAAGCGTTAGCACAACACGGTTGATGAAGTCATACGTCTTCACGATGCGACCGATCAAGTACCAAACGCACGGCACCTCCGAGTTCAGCACACGCTCAGCCCGATGACGTCCCTCGAACTCCGATACAGCCGAGTGTTGAGGGAGAGTTTCATCAGCACGATGGCGTGGTGACGATGATGATGTTCTACCGACGCAGGGCTTCGCCTAAGCACAGCTACAGTATTATCGAGGTGGACTATGGTGGAGGGGGCACCGCACACGGCTAAAAGATCAAACGATCAATTTTTGTGTCTCTAGGGTGCCCCCTGCCCCCGTATATAAAGGAGCAAGGGGGAGGTGCAGCCGGCCTAGAGGGGGCGCGCCAGGAGGAGTCCTACTCCCGGTGGGAGTAGGACTCCCCTCCTTTTCCTAGTTGGATTAGGGCTTGGGGGGAAAGAGGAGGGAGAGAGGAAGGAAGGGGGGCGCCACCCCCCTCTCCTTGTCCTATTCGGACTAGGGGGGAGGGGCGCGCGGCCCAGCCCTGGCCGCCTCTCCTCTTCTCCGCAAAGGCCCACTAAGGCCCATTAACCCCCAGGGGGTTTCGGTAACCCTTCCGGTACTCTGGTAAAATCCCGATTTCACCCGGAACACTTCCGATATCCAAACATAGGCTTCCAATATATCATTCTTCATGTCTCGACCATTTTGAGATTCCTCGTCATGTCCTGATCACATCCGAGACTCCGAACAACCTTCAGTACATCAAAACATATAAACTCATAATATAACTGTCATCGAAATGTTAAGCGTGCGGACCCTACGGATTCCAGAACTATGTAGACATGACCGAGACACGTCTCCGGTCAATAACCAATAGTGGAACCTAGATTCTCATATTGGCTCCAAAATATTCTACGAAGATCTTTATCGGTCGATCAAGATAACAACATACGTTGTTCCCTTTGTCATCGGTATGTTACTTGCCCAAGATTCGATCGTCGGTATCTCAATACCTAGTTCAATCTTGTTACCGGCAAGTCTCTTTACTCGTTCCGTAATACATCATCCCACAACTAACTCATTAGTTGGAATGCTTGCAAGGCTTAAGTGATGTGCATTACCGAGAGGGCCCATAGATACCTCTCCGACAATCGGAGTGACAAATCCTAATCTCGAAATACGCCAACCCAACAAGTACCTTCGGAGACACCTGTAGAGCACCTTTATAATCACCCGATTCGTTGTGACGCTTTGGTGGCACACAAAGTGTTCCTCCGTAAACGGAGTTGCATAATCTCATAGTCATAGGAACATGTATAAGTCATGAAGAAAGCAATAGCAACATACTAAGCGATCGAGTGCTAAGCTAACGGAATGGGTCAAGTCAATCACATCATTCTCCTAATGATGTGATCCCGTTAATCAAATGACAACCCATGTCAATGGCTAGGAAACTTAACCATCTTTGATCAACGAGCTAGTCAAGTAGAGGCATACTAGTGATACTCTGTTTGTCTATGTATTCACACATGTATTATGTTTCCGGTTAATACAATTCTAGCATGAATAATAAACATTTATCATGATATAAGGAAATAAATAATAACTTTATTATTGCCTCTATGGAATATTTCCTTGCCTCCCACTTGCACTAGAGTCAATAATCTAGATTACACAGTAATGATTCTAACACCCATGGAGCCTTGGTGATGATCATGTTTTGCTCGTGGAAGAGGCTTAGTCAACGGGTCTGCAATATTCAGATCCGTATGCATCTTACAAATTTCTATGTCTCCCATCTGGACTAAATACCAAATGGAATTGAAGCGTCTCTTGATGTGCTTGGTTCTCTTGTGAAATCTGGATTCCTTCGCCAAGGTAATTGCACCAGTATTGTCATAAAAGATTATCATTGGACCCGATGCACTAGGTATGACACCTAGATCGGATATGAACTCCTTCATCCAGACTCATTCATTTGCTGCTTCCGAAGCAACTATGTACTCCGCTTCACACGTAGATCCCGCCATGATGCTTTGTTTAGAACTGCACCAACTGATAGCTCCACCGTTCAATGTAAACACGTATCCGGTTTGCGATTTAGAATCGTCCGGATCAGTGTCAAAGCTTGCATCAACGTAACCATTTACGATGAGCTCTTTGTCACCTCCATAAACAAGAAACATATCCTTAGTCCTTTTCAGGTATTTCAGGATGTTCTTGACCGCTGTCCAGTGATCCACTCCTGGATTACTTTGGTACCTCCCTGCTAAACTTATAGCAAGGCACACATCAGGTCTGGTACACAACATTGCATACATGATAGAGCCTATGGATGAAGCATAGGGAACATCTTTCATCTTCTCTTTATCTTCTGCAGTGGTCGAACATTGAGTCTTACTCAACTTCACACCTTCTAACACAGGCAAGAACCCTTTCTTTGCTTGATCCATTTTGAACTTCTTCAAAACTTTGTCAAGGTATGTGCTTTGTGAAAGTCCAATTAAGCGTCTTGATCTATCTCTCAGAGATCTTGATGCCCAATATATAAGCAGCTTCTCCAAGGTCTTTCATTGAAAAACTCTTGTTCAAGTATCCCTTTATGCTATCCAGAAATTCTATATCATTTCCAATCAGTAATATGTCATCCACATATAATATTAGAAATGCTACAGAGCTCCCACTCACTTTCTTGTAAATACGAGCTTCTCCAAAAGTTTGTACAAAACCAAATGCTTTGATCACACTATCAAAGCGTTTATTCCAACTCCGAGAGGCTTGCACCAGTCCATAAATGGATCGCTGGAGCTTGCACACTTTGTTAGTTCCCTTTGGATCGACAAAACCTTCCGGTTGCATCATATACAACTCTTCTTCCAGAAATCCATTCAGGAATGCAGTTTTGACATCCATTTGCCAAATTTCATAATCATAATATGCGGCAATTGCTAACATGATTCAAACAGATTTAAGCATCGCTACGGGTGAGAAGGTCTCATCGTAGTCAATCCCTTGAACTTGTCGAAAACCTTTCGCAACAAGTCATGCTTTATAGACAGTAACATTACCATCAGCGTCAGTCTTCTTCTTGAGGATCCATTTATTCTCAATTGCTTGCCGATCATCGGGCAAGTCAACCAAAGTCCACACTTTGTTCTCATACATGGATCCCATCTCAGATTTCATGGCCTCAAGCCATTTTACGGAATCAGGGCTCACCATCGCTTCTTCATAGTTCGTAGGTTCGTCATGGTCTAGTAACATAACTTCCGTAACAGGATTACCGTACCACTCAAGTGCGGATCTTACTCTGGTTGACCCTCGAGGTTCAAGAATAACTTGATCTGAAGTTTCACGATCATCATCATTAACTTCCTCACTAATTGGTGTAGGTGTCACGTAAACCGGTTTCTGCGATTTAACTACTTTCCAATAGGGAGCAGGTATAGTTACCTCATCAAGTTCTACTTTCATCCCACTCACTTCTTTCGAGAGAAACTCCTTCTCCAGAAAGATTCCGAATTTAGCAACAAAAGTCTTGCCTTCGGATCTGTGATAGAAGGTGTACCCGATAGTCTCCTTTGGGTATCCTATGAAGACACATTTCTCCAATTTGGGTTCGAGCATATCAGGTTGAAGCTTTTTCACATAAGCATCGCAGCCCCATACTTTCAGAAACGACAACTTTGGTTTCTTGCCAAACCACAGTTCATAAGGCATCGTCTCAACGGATTTCGATGGTGCCCTATTTAACGTGAATGCGACCGTCTCTAAAGCATAACCCCAAAACAATAGCGGTAAATCTGTAAGAGACATCATAGATTGCACCATATCTAGCAAAGTACGATTACGATGTTCGGACACACCATTACGTTGTGGTGTTCCGGGTGGCGTGAGTTGCGAAACTATTCCGCATTGTTTCAAATGAAGAGCAAACTCATAACTCAAAATATTCTCCTCCATGATCAGATCGTAGAAACTTTATTTTCTTGTTACGATGATTTTCAACTTCACTCTGAAATTCTTTGAATTTTCAAACGTTTCAGACTTATGTTTCATTAAGTAGATATACCCATATCTGCCTAAATCATCTGTGAAGGTGAGAAAATAACGATATCCGCCAGGAGCCTCAACATTCATTGGACCACATACATCTGTATGTATGATTTCCAAAAAAATCTGTTGCTCTCTCCATAGTTCCGGAGAACGGCGTTTTAGTCATCTTGCCCATGAGGCACGGTTACATAAGTACCAAGTGATTCATAATTAAGTGGTTCCAAAAGTCCATCAGTATGGAGCTTCTTCATGCGTTTTACACCGATATGACCTAAACGACAGTGCCACAAATAAGTTGCACTATCATTATCAACTCTGCATCTTTTGGTTTTAATATTATGAATATGTGTATCACTACTATCGAGATTCAACAAAAATAGACCACTCTTCAAGGGTGCATGACCATAAAAGATATTACTCATATAAATAGAACAACCATTATTCTCTGATTTAAATGAATAACCGTCTTTCATCAAACAAGATCCAGATATAATGTTCATGCTCAACGCTGGCACCAAATAACAATTATTTAGGTCTAATACTAATCCCGAAGGTAGATGTAGAGGTAGCATGACGACCGCGATCACATCGACTTTGGAACCATTTCCCACGCGCATTGTCACCTCGTCCTTAGCCAATCTTCGCTTAATCCGTAGCCCTGCTTTGAGTTGCAAATATTAGCAATGTAACCAGTATCAAATACCCAAGTGCTACTGCGAGCATTAGTAAGGTACACATTAATAACATGTATATCACATATACCTTTGTTCACCTTGCCATCCTTCTTATCCGCCAAATACTTGGGGCAGTTCCGCTTCCAATGACCAGCCTTGCGGTAGAAGCACTCTGGCCTCGTGCTTAGGTCCAGACTTGGGTTTCTTCTCCTGAGCAGCAACTTGCTTGTTGTTCTTCTTGAAGTTCCCCTTCTTCTTCCCTTTGCCCTTTTTCTTGAAACTGGTGGTCTTATTGACCATCAACAATTGATGCTCCTTTTTGATTTCTACCTCCGCTGCCTTTAGCATTGCGAAGATCTCGGGAATCGTCTTATCCATCCCTTGCATGTTATAGTTCATCACGAAGCTCTTGTAGCTTGGTGGCAGTGATTGGAGAATTCTGTCAATGACGCTATCATCCGGAAGATTAACTCCCAGTTGAATCAAGTGATTGTAGTACCCAGACATCTTGAGTATATGCTCACTGACAGAACTATTCTCCTCCATCTTGCAGCTATAGAACTTATTGGAGACTTCATATCTCTCAATCCGGCCATTCTTTTGAAATATTAACTTCAACTCCTGGAACATCTCATATGCTCCATGACGTTCAAAACGTCGTTGAAGTCCCGGTTCTAATCCGTAAAGCATGGCACATTGAACTATCAAGTAGTCATCAGCTTTGCTCTGCCAGACGTTCTTAACATCGCTGCCAGTATCAGAAGCAGTTCGGCACCCAGCCGGTGCTTCCAGGGCGTAATTCTTACAGGCAACAATGAGGATACTCCTCAGGTTACAGATCCAGTCCGTGTAATTGCTACCATCATCTTTCAACTTTGCTTTCTCAAGGAACGCATTAAAATTCAACGGAACAACAACACGGGCCATCTATCTACAGTCAACATAGACAAGCAAGATACTATCAGGTACTAAGTTCATGATAAATTTAAGTTCAATTAATTATATTACTTAAGAACTCCCACTTAGATAGACATCCCTCTAATCCTCTAAGTGATCACGTGATCCAAATCAACTAAACCATGTCCGATCATCACGTGAGATGGAGTAGTTTCAATGGTGAACATCACTATGTTGATCATATCTACTATATGATTCACGCTCGACCTTCCGGTCTCCCTGTTCCGAGGCCATATCTGTTATATGCTAGGCTCGTCAAGTTTAACCTGAGTATTCCGCGTGTGCAACTGTTTTGCACCCGTTGTATTTGAACGTAGAGCCTATCACACCCGATCATCACGTGGTGTCTCAGCATGAAGAACTTTCGCAACGGTGCATACTCAGGGAGAACACTTATATTTTGATAATTTAGTGAGGGGTCATCTTATAATGCTACCGTCAATCAAAGCAAGATAAGATGCATAAAAAGATAAACATCGCATGCAATCAATATAAGTGATATGATATGGCCATCATCATCTTGTGCTTGTGATCTCCATCTCCGAAGCACCGTCATGATCACCATCGCCACCGGTAGCGACACCTTGATCTCCATCGTAGCATCATTGACGCCTCGCCAATCTTATGCTTTCTACGACTATCGCTACCGCTTAGTGATAAAGTAAAGCATTACAGTATGATTGCATTGCATACAATAAAGCGACAACCATATGGCTCTCGCCAGCCGATTGCCGATAACTCGGTTACAAAACATGATCATCTCATACAATAAAATTTAGCATCATGTCTTGACCATATCACATCACAACATGCCCTGAAAAACAAGTTGGACGTCCTCTACTTTGTTGTTGCAAATTTTACGCAAGAACCGTTCTTACCTACGCATCAAAACCACAACGATAGTTTGTCAAGTTGATCCTGTTTTAACCTTCGCAAGGACCAGGCGTAGCCACACTCGGTTCAACTAAAGTTGGAGAAACTGACACCCGCGAGCCACCTGTGTGCAAAGCACGTCGGTAGAACCAGTCTCACGTAAGCGTACGCGTAAGTCGGTCCGGGCCGCTTCGTCCAACAATACCGCCGAATCAAAGTATGACATGCTGGTAAGCAGTATGACTTATATCGCCCACAACTCACTTGTGTTCTACTTGTGCATATGACATAGGCTTCCAATATATCATTCTTCATGTCTCGACCATTTTGAGATTCCTCGTCATGTCCGTGATCACATCCGAGACTCCGAACAACCTTCAGTACATCAAAACATATAAACTCATAATATAACTGTCATCGAAACGTTAAGCGTGCGGACCCTACGGATTCCAGAACTATGTAGACATGACCGAGACACGTCTCCGGTCAATAACCAATAGCGGAACCTAGATTCTCATATTGGCTCCAAAATATTCTACGAAGATCTTTATCGGTCAGACTGCATAACAACATACGTTGTTCCCTTTGTCATCGGTATGTTACTTGCCCAAGATTCGATCGTCGGTATCTCAATACCTAGTTCAATCTTGTTACCGCAAGTCTCTTTACTCGCTTCGTAATACATCATCCCACAACTAACTCATTAGTTGGAATGCTTGCAAGGCTTAAGTGATGTGCATTACCGAGAGGGCCCATAGATACCTCTCCGACAATCGGAGGACAAATCCTAATCTCGAAATACGCCAACCCAACAAGTACCTTCGGAGACACCAGAGAGCACCTTTATAATCACCCAGTTACGTTGTGACGTTTGGTGGCACACAAAGTGTTCCTCCGTAAACGGAGTTGCATAATCTCATAGTCATAGGAACATGTATAAGTCATGAAGAAAGCAATAGCAACATACTAAACGATCGAAAAGTGCTAAGCTAACGGAATGGGTCAAGTCAATCACATCATTCTCCTAATGATGTGATCCCGTTAATCAAATGACAACCCATGTCAATGGCTAGGAAACTTAACCATCTTTGATCAACGAGCTAGTCAAGTAGAGGCGCATTTAGTGACACTGTTTGTCTATGTATTCACACATGTATTATGTTTCTGGTTAATAGAATTCTAGAATGAATAATAAACATTTATCATGATTTAAGGAAATAAATAATAACTTTATTATTGCCTCTAGGGCATATTTCCTTCACCGGCATGGGCGCAGCATACCGTCCGATTCCTCTAAATAGGGGAGCTTCCTGAGGAGCAATAAGAAGCGGAGAAAGTAGCCCGTCGGTCCGCCCTGTACCAGTTCATCGATGACGTCCTGTACAGGAGAAGGCCGAACGGCGTGAAATTGAAGTGCATCCCCCAGGAGGAAGGACTGGAGCTATTGGCGGAGATACATGGAGGCATATGTGGCTCCCATATAGGGTCAAGGGCCCTTGCCGGGAAGGTGTTCCGACAAGGTTTTTTCTGGCCCACCGCCCTCCAGGATGCGACGACACTAGTAACCAGGTGTGAAGCGTGTCAGTTCCATTCAAAGAATCTTCATCAACCAGCCCAAGCCCTTCAAACAATCCCTCTCTCCTGGCCATTCTCGGTCTGGGGGCTCGACATACTGTGCCCTTTCCCCCGCGTTGTCGGGGGCTTTGAGTACTTGTACATTCCAATCGACAAGTTCACAAAGTGGCCGGAGGTGGAAGCAGTGAGAAAGGTGACTGCTCTATCAGCTGTCAAGTTTTTCAAAGGACTGGTCTGCCGTTTTGTTGTGCCAAAAAGAGTCATCACCGACAATGGCACGTAATTCACGAGCCACACCTTCATGCAATACATTCAAGACCTCGGCAACAAGGTCTGTTTTGCTTCCGTGGCACACCCACAGAGCAACGGCCAAGTGGAGAGGGCGAATGCTGAAGTGTTGCGAGGCCTAAGGACAAAGACTTTTGACAAGTTGCGCAAGAGCGGAAGGCGCTGGATTGATGAATTGTTGGCGGTTCTTTGATCGATCAGGACGACGCCAAATCGAGCCACCAGCCAGACACCTTTTGCCCTGGTCTACGGGCGTAAGCGCTTCCCACGTAACTCATATATGGGTCACCTCGAGTGCTTGCTTATGATGAGCTTGAGCAAGAGCAGTTGCGCCAAGATGACGTGACGCTCCTTGAGGAAGATTGTCTTCGGGCGGCTATGAGAGAAGTGCGCTACCAGCAAGCCTTGCGCTGCTACCATAGCCGCAAGGTTCATGCCCGAACCTTTGAGGAAGGCGACCTTGTTCTTCGGCGCGTTAAGTCGGCCAAGAATGCCAACAAGTTGATGCCGAAGTGGGAAGGCCCTTATCGGGTAATACGAGTCACCAGGCCCGCGCGATCCTACGGAGATCGAAGATGCCGCCCCAAAGTGAGCAACTCCTGGAACATCGAGCATCTTCGCAAGTTTTACCCACAAGGCGCTGCTTGGAGCCTCCCGACAAGCTACCTTTTGTACAAGCTTTGTCGGCAAGGCATGTAACCTTCAGATAAAGCCAAAGCGCAGACCGAGCATAAATAAATGAAGGCCGGCGCCCCTAAGTCATAGCATGCATGCTAGGTCGAGTCACTTCCTTGGTTAGGTTTGATGGTGCTCAGCAGCAACTAACCCCTAGCTTAGAGGTCGAGTGCGCGTCTATCTGTTTCTCTTCTGTCCTCTTTTGGTTAGCAGGGCACATGAGCACTTCTGCCGAGCTACTTGGAAGAAAGAAAACGGACCGGCGTCCCGACCCCGGCAAACCAGAGTTGCCGGGGGCTGCAAGCACAAGGATCCAACCGCGGCAAGATGAGATTGCCGGGGGGCTGCAGATCCAGATAAGTCTTTTGATCCTCTGTCATGCATTTTGGAACTGGACTGGGGCATGTGAAACCTCGTTTTTACCTCTAGGCTGTCGTGCTCCCTTTTTCCTATACCTAAGGATTATTTCTTGGGTCTGGATTTGGTTGTAGCCGCGGCGGCAAGGAGGTAGAACGAGGAGCCTAAAGCTCACTTCATCCCTGCCTCCGCCAAGAGCACGAGAACGGTTGAGTGGAGTGGGGGGACGGCAAGGCCTGTTGCCGGGCGAAAAACGTTTATCTTAAACAATAACAAGGATACGCTCCTTGTCGCGGGATTTACCCACGAACAAAAAACCCGGCAAGAATCCCTTTTTCATTAAAAACATCCCATATAGGTACAGTTCGTACGGTATGAAAAACATGAGCAAGGGGATTACAAGTTCTAAATTTAACAAAGGCCCGCAGTCTTACAAACTAAAGAAGAAGGATAAGATACCCATAATCCCTTTCTTGTCCCTCTCCTCAGGAGGCAGGTCAAGGAGGCGAGAGGGCAAAAGGGGCGCCTAGGCGAGCTACGAGCGGCAGAAAGCACCAAGAGAACACCTCGGTGACCGCCGAGGGGCGGGCCGGTGATGACGGTGCTGGGAAAGGAGCTGGAAGACGAGACGGCAAGACCGGCAAGATGCTGTGATGAAGGCATCGGTGCCCAGATTCGAAGTTGACGGCCTTGCCGCCAGCCCTCTTCCTCTTCTCGCAGCCTTCCGACGCCAACCGCCCAAGGAGACGGCCCGAGAAGTTCAAGGAGTTGGCCCCACCCCCGCAAAACTCTGCCGGAGGAGCTGCCAGTGTGCAGATGTTGTTGCCGCACTCCGCCCAGCGCTGCGGGCATCTCGACGCCTAGTCGGACTCGTCCCCACCGTCTGCCCCGCTGTCCTCCTCATCACTTTCGCTCCAGGTAGAGTTTCCATCGTCGAAATCTCCATCGGAGGAGCTCTCCACGCAGCACTTCAGGCGAGTCCCGAAGTCGCAGAAGACCTTGACGGAGAGCAGGCCGTCCTCCATTAATTTGAAGTAGAGGACGAGCCCCACCGTCAGGCTGTGGATGCGAGCGAACATCTTCCACCCGCGATGGAGGTACATGACCCGAGGTGCCGGGAAGTCGACGTCGACCCGCGTGCCCCAATTCCCACAACCCCTCATGTGCAATCTGAGGGACTGGGGTGGGTCACGCTCCATCTCCCGAGCGAACGGGGTGGGAAGACGAAGACGGCGACGCGGAGGCCGGCGCAGCCTGATGAAAAACTCACGGGGCTGGTCTCCAACATGGCCTTCCATTGGAAAAGGCATCATTGGCGGGGCAAAGCCGGCGCGCTGCCCCGTCCTCGTCTTCCCCGAGCACTACGACCTCTGCCCCGGACTCACCCACGACCTCGCCCCCTCCCCCTTCCCCTCGCGGCCGGTTCCACCACCGTGGGCTTAGGAGGAGGAGGGACGCTCTATCGGGCGACGACCCTCGCCGCCACCGTCGAGGGACCAGGATTCCCCTTCTCCATGGCGAGTGAAAGGAAGAAGCAGAAGCGAGAGGAGATAGATGACGGAAGATTGTGGGACGCCATTCCCCCCTTTTCCCCTCTTTATAAGGAGGCGGGGACGGGGCTCAGTTGCCCTGCTCGGCCAATCCAGCCACCAAAGGCACGGGGAATCAGGACCGACCCGCTGCCCCAACCAGCGACGGCCCGGTTTCCCGCCTCCACCGCTTGCCACCCAAGGTGCATGGAGGACGCGTGGCAGACGTGCAGAACCGAGGGGACAGGCGAAGTGACCTCTCCCCACCCCGTGATCGTCGGGAGTGGATGCTTTGAAGACCGCGCCCCGGCCCCGTTTAGTAAATGAGCCGCGCCTCCACGCCTCCCTCTTTTTACGGGGAAGGCGCGAGCCGCCTCTTTACTGCAATGTGACGCATGCGTGTGGAGACCGCCCCACGCATGCCACCCATGTAACGCACACCCCTCCACGCCGCGCCGCGCGTGCGGGTTGTGGGAAGCGCAACGCGCGAAAAGTTTTACCGTGGTAAAAACCACCCGCCTGCCCGCGCACTGTTTAGGGCCTGGCCCAACAACTGTCGCGCTTATGTGTGGCCCAGGCCCGGGGGCTCCTGTCGGTGTACAAAAAGAGGGGTGCGTTTTTGTACCCCTATACCTGTGCACGGGCAGTCGGAGCCGCGCCTACGGTCACGCCAAGCAGAACAGGGGAGGTGAGCCAAGGTAAGACCAAAGCCCAAGATAATAAGAGCAACGCCAAGGCCAAGACCACAAAGAGCAGAGGGATGAAGCAGGTTCCCCCGGCAAGACCCTTGCCGGGGCAGCCTCAGCAGCCCCGGCAAGATCCTTGCCAGGACAGCTCGCCCCGCACCAACAGAGCGGGCCACCCTTGAGTCCACGGTCTCCAACATCATGTTGGGCCAGGGCTCGGGAGGCACCTCCGTGGTGGCATGCAGATCTTTGTGAAGAGATATTCAAGATCATTTGAGGATTAGAAGACGACGATCCTCGGCAAGATCCTTGCCGAGGAAGGCCACCAGACCCCCGGCAAGGCCCTTGTCGGGATGACAGCGCGCCACGGCAAGACCCTTGTCGGGCCACACGGCAAGACCCTTGTCGGGCCACCCGACAAGGCCCTCACCAAGGACGCCAGCAGGGCCACCGCCAGGCCCACGCCAACCAAGCTTCCACCGCTGCTCACATGCAGCTGCCAGCCCAACCAGCTGGGTGGGCACCTGCGTGGCAACATGCAGCTCCCAGACCAACTCATCAAGCGCCTGCGTGGCGGCATGCAGATCTTCGTGAAGGCTCCGCCACTGCGCCACCTCAGCTGCCTGCCTGCCTACATGGCACCACGCACCTCACTGGCCAGGGCGCGTGTCAAAGCGAGGAGGAGAAGCGACGGACGGGACGGGCCTCGCCCCCATCCCCAATAAAGCAACACCTAAGCTACGCAATAAATGCATCTTGTCCTGTAATATGAGCGATAAGCTCAGGGCACTGTACGCCTTTCCACCTCCTGGGTGCCACTGTGTCAGCCCCTTCCGACTATAAAAGGAGGCCCATGGCATACAGGAGAAGGATTCGGCTCTTTCGAACCATGCACTGACCACAGCTAGTTCGAGAGCTCAAGAACTCTCTGAAATACACCCACCAAAGCAGGACTAGGGTTTTACGCATCCTCGCGGCCCGAACCTGGGTAAGCGATCCTTGTGCTGTCTACTAGCCCTGCTCTTCTCGCAACCCCGCGCCCCGGCAACCATAGTAGGGATTCTTGTGATCCCATAGGTTTTGTTCCACACCGACACGTTGGTATTGTCACCGTTGCTTCAACGCTTGTGCCTGTTGCGTCAGGGTTTGCCGTTGCTGTTTTTGGCCTCAGAGGTGCCAGCTTCGCTTGCAGTGTTATTGCTACGGGCTAGCCAACTGTCCTCGCCCGCACAAAAACGGGTCATGAGTGTCGTGAGGGCTTCCATGGACTTCGGATTTTCTTGGCCGCGGTGACGGGCAAGCCATTCGTCGCGGATGCTATGCTTAAAGGCCGCTAGGGCTTCGGCATCCGGACAGTCGATGATTTGGTTCTTTTTAGTTAGGAACCTAGTCCAGAATTTTCTGGCTGACTCTCCAGGCTGTTGAACTATGTGAATTAAGTCGTCAGCATTTGGACGTCTACGTATGTACCTTGGAAGTTGTCGCGGAAGGCGTCTTCCAAGTCCTCCCAGCTGCCAATAGAGTTTTCGGGTAGACTGTTTAAACAGTTTTGTCGTGGAATTGTCACGGCTGATGTCCTCATGAAAGGACTTAGTCGCGGGGCCATCGTACGGGTTAACTTAGAGGGGTTAAGCGGACGCAAAGACACAATATACTAGTTCGGCCCCTTCGATGAAGGTAAAAGCCTACGTCTAGTTTGTGATGGGATTGATGTGATTTCGGTGACTAGGGAGCAATAGCTTCGCCTAAGCCTCGAATTGTTGTTGTCTCCCCTAAACCGCCACCGGGTCGTCCCCTTATATACACGGGTTGACGTCCGGCCGGTCTACAGAGTCCCGAGGCCGGCTCATACAAGTGTCCGGCTCGGTCTCTCCTTTCTCTTATCTTAGAACACAAGTTACATGGTTATGGCGGTTTTACCATTATGGGCCCTAATTCGCCCCTGGGATCCGGGCCTCTAAGATCTACAGCAAGCGCCACCTTCTGAGTCTTCATGGGCCCTAATTATGGCCGAGGGTAAACCGGCCCCTTCAGGGCGGTTTATATTCAGTAGTTACATCCCCAACATTAGGCCCCAGATTGACTTGAACCTGTTCATGTTAATCTTCAACATCTTAGGAAACTCTGAATATCTTCCTTCATATCTCGTAAACCGCCATCTGCTTAAACCGCCGTGACGTCATCCTTCGACCACAGCAACGGAGCATCTTAACGTCATCTTTATTAAAGAAGTCCAAACAGTAAGATTCCCTTCATTTAATACTATCCCGGAAATCGAGGCGACCGCTGCGCCGTCTGCCGCTTTCAACTCCTCGATTCTCGCTACTTAATTACTCCGTCTCATTATAAATAGACCGGAAGGCCCTTTCTCCTCTTCCTCCTTCCGCGCTTCTTCTTCCTCGCGACGCTCCAGCTCTGAAGCTCCGCCGTCACCTCCGACCTCCGAACTCCGCGTCGATTAAGGTCATTGCATCAACCTGGTTGTACCAGAGACTCTCGGCGCTCCTCCGCTGTTCTGTGCATCGGGTAAGGCTCCTCCTCATGCCCTAGATCTGCATCTTGAGGCTCCTGTTCATATCGTCATTCATAGGTGTTCATCCCTAGTCTCTTCATACCTGCTCTGCCATGGCTTTTAATCCAACCGTAGCATATATCCTGTGTAGTAATCGCTCCGCCTTCAGCTTAGTACTGCACATCTTTCTTCTTGTTCGCACCCTCTTGTTAGAACGCATTTAACTTCCCCGCCTATATAAGGCTTGCATGGGTCGCAGAAAATTTTCCTTACTGAATCTTCGGTAGATCCAAATTAACTCCATTCATATGTGAAACCTATTTCTGTCCACACTTAGCAGATTTTCCAGTTCTGTCTCTTCTTCCTATGGGCGGTTTAACTTTCTGATATCTAACCCGCCATACTCCATTAGTCCTCAGTTAAACCGGAAATTGGAACTGACTGCCAAATTGCCGGTTTAGCATTGTATAATATGTCTGAACCGTTAACGGTGAACCGTTTTTTACTTTTCCTTTCGCAGTTTCTTCTTCCTAATGGCCAAACAATTCTCAGCTTGCAATTGGGTCCGGTCCAAGATCACTGAGACGCAACTCAATGGATATGTCACCACCGGCGCTTTAGCCTCCAAAAATGTCCTCCATTGGCGTGTTCCGGATGCCGAATGCCCTCCTAAACCTCAAGAAGGAGAAGTAATTGTATTCATGCAACACTTTGACCGGGGATTCAGCCCGCCCGGATCAAAATTCTTCCGGGATGTCCTCGCAAGTTTCCAACTCCATCCACAAGATATTGGTCCGAACTCTGTGTCCAATATATGCAATTTCCAAGTTTTCTGTGAAGTCTATCTTCAAGAAGAACCATCTGTGGAGCTGTTCTGAGGATTTCTTTCATTTGAACCGCCAGACGGAGTTTTCGGATGGTCCTAACACGGAACCGGGTGGCGTTTCAATCCGTAAGAGGAAGGAAGTAGACTTTCCTCACGCAAAACACCATAGCCATCCGAAAGATTGGAACCAAACCTGGTTCTATTGCCGAATACCGCTCTAACAGCGAGAACCCCTTGCCGGGCTACCGCCCTCACCGGCTTAGCAACCATCACCCATTGCCTTTACGCTTGACCGCCGAAGAACGGAAGAATTTTGCGCCTCAAATTATCAAACTCCGGGCTCTAATGGCCAATGGCTTAACTGGTATTGATCTTAATCGATGTTGGGTTTCTTGGGGCATCTTGCCATTAAGCCGCCGCCCCGGATTGATGCACGAATACACTGGTAGCGTAAAAGACCCTCAAAGACGTCGCGAACTACCAATAACTGAGCTTGAAGTCGCTGAGGCAGTGAAGAAAATGCTCGATGAACCGATCTCCGTCTGCAGCCAAACCGGGTTGGCCCCGTTCTGTGTTTCCAACAAACCGCCTGCGGTAAGGCTCCGCTCATCACTCTACTGATATTAATGCCTTATTGATATATATTAATCCTTGTTACTTCTCAGGCTACCAGCTCCTTCTGGAAATGAACCAAACCGGCCCGGGTTCCTCGTGTAAAGTCCAAGGCCACCAAAAAAGCTGGTAAGAGGAAAACCGCCGAGTCTTCTGATCCGCCGGAAGAAGAAGATTCGTGGCTGAGGTAAAGCTTGATTTACTTTTGTCCCTTTTATCCTTCATCCTATTGACAATTACAATTCCTGTGATGATGTCAAGTCTTTCATGCCGATCCTGTTGAGGTAATCCTTCTTTCTTCCGTATCTGATCTTGTGCCGGTTAAAAGAATTCGCCGCACAGTCCGGAAAGTGAAAAAATCTCACTCCCGTGCTCATTTGAATCCGAACCTTTCTTTGAAGACATAGCAGGCTGAAGAGCGCCGTACGACCCGGCACAGCGGTCAACAAATTACATCGTTCGGTTTACCTGACACCCCAACCCGGAAGCGTCGTCCAGAGGTGATTTGTTCTCCTGAAAAGCGTTATCCTTTGAAAGGTTTCTTCCGATGTCCTCTCAATCCGTGCGATCCGAATTATCAGGCCTCTTCCAACTCATCTGGCGGTTCATCAACCACTCAACTGCCTCCTCTTAAAGTTGCTGCGGGGTAAGCATAATACTCTTTTTTCCTTTTTTGTTTTCTTCGCATTGGTCGGTTTATCTTACTCTAACTCTGAACATTGCAGCACCAAGGATCGCTTAAGTAAGAAGGCGAAAACCCTTGACCCTCATCAGGATGTTGATCCGGAGAAGACTCCAGAGCACCATGGCGAAAAGCCTGAAGTTGCTAAAAACAGTTCTGCCGAGTTGAACCAAGACGACAATGCTAATCCGCCAGAACTTGAACCGGATGCCCAAGTGGAAACCTCACATCCTGTTCCACCGAGTCCTGCAATGAACGGGTCAGAATCGCTGAACCGCCGAGCCTGGGTATGAAAATACCAAGCCCAAGGAAGAATGCCAGTCCGGACAGCCCGGTCAAAAATGATGATGACGTAGTGACGGGCACCGCCTACACCGCCCCTGGCAATCCGGTCGCTTTATCAAAACACAGCGCCAAGGAAGAGTCTACTGCCATGAGTAAAGAGAAGGAAAAAACTGATCTGGCCGCCTTATGACAACTTCTCTGCCCAAGAACTTCACTCCGGCTTCCTGAACCGACTCTACACAAGTCGTGACTTCGAAGCCGGTCTGGTGAATCGTATGAAGGAACGCTATGAGGTAATGAGTTATGCCTCTTGTACTTTTGTGGTGTAGTAGCCCCCAAGGGCCGGTTCAACTTAGCATAGTTAAACCGGGACTTAATATAAAACTCATACGCCTCAAACTTCAGTGCTGTAGCCCCCAAGGGCCGGTTCAACTTAGCATAGTTAAACCGGGACTTAACTTGTATCACCATAGCAAGATGAGATCAATTAGCCATTAGCCCCCAAGTGCCAAGTTGAATACCTGTATTGAGCTTGGGACTTCATAATGACACAACTAACGTGATCCATTTTTATCAGAGTGAGATATACCAAAGAAACCGTACAACTCCGGGACCTTCGTGCCAATCAAGACTCAACAAGCAGAAGCCACCAAGGCCAAGGATGAATTGAAAACTGCCTTGACCACTATGGAGCAGCTCAAGGAGTGGTATAAATCCGAGCAGCCAACTGGGACACCGAGAAGGCTGGTTTGCTAAAACGGGCGGAAGATGCTGAAGCGGCTCTTAAACCGGTGACAGAAGAGCTCACCGGACTAAAGCACCAAATTAATGCCATGACCTCTGCGATCTTTGGTAAGAGATTTTTCACTGATTACTATTCTGTTTTGATATTTCCGCCAGTTTAACCTGAGCTGTCTTAAACCGGTATAGGGAAGCGTATTGCTCATCCGGCTCGATATGCGAAAAGAAGCTCAAGGCTTCATACACGCTGATTGAGCAATCGTATACCGCACCCAAATGAGTCATATGCGCTACGTCGTATGACAATACAGCTCCGTCCTTGATCAAAGATACGCTGGGCCGGCTATCCATGATTCCGGCACAACTTGAAGAGTTGAAACGATCCGCAGCCCGGGCTGGCACTTTATTGGCTCTAACTCGCGCCAAGGCGTGGATAGCGGACCTTGATCCGGCTGACATAGCCAAGGGCTTCCCCAGCGCTCAAGAAAATGGCGAAGCCTTTGATAATGATGCCCTCAAACGAATAACAAAAGAGATGCGTCCTCTGGCGAGCCAACTGGCAGCAGAAGCTAACCTGGTGGTTTACCGCTCTTTCTATGATGCAAACAACAAGCGGGTGGAATTTGTCATTCCAGAAGTGCAGAACCTTGTTCCTCCAATCCGTAAGCACACTTATGCCTCGACGTTGATCCGGCTGAGCTTATAAGTGAAGAGGCTGTCTTCGTGCTTTAAACCGGATTGACTGGTCTACCAATGACTTCCGGCCATTGGGTGAGGAAGAGGAATAAGCTGAACCGACGCCAGACGACCCATCTTCTTCACGTCAACCCGGCGAGGAAGCTTAATCCGTCAAGCCGGTTGATGCATCATAAGCCGCTAGTCATACCGCCATTCAAAATTTTGGGCCTCGGAAGGCCTTGTAATAGAATAGCCAGTACTTTTGTTTTGAATATGCCTTTATGCCTTCAGTCTGCAACCTTCGCGCAGAGGTGCTGATACTTTTGATTGAATAATCGAAACCTTCAACCTATTTTGCCTGTAATCACCAATTCTTAAACTGTCACGGCGGCTTATGCCGGTAAACATAACGCTCATATGTATATGTAAGGAAATATTGAGGTATATGATCAAAATTTTGTGATACAAAAATACCTGCCAGCGTCGGGCATGCAGTTGGCTGAGCCAACCTTGAAGCGGAGGTTGTATAAACCATTACCATCAAAGGAGACAACAGCTCCTGTGTTTTAGAATGCCGGTTTAACAGGTAAACCGTGCCGGGTCATTTTAAGCCCCCTGTTACTCCATAATAGGATGTTAATCGAAAAATCAAACCGGAAAGTTGTCTCCAGTTAAAAATAAACCAAGTTCCGTCAATGGACTGGTTGAACCGATTTTAATAATAGTTATGAAGAAATACGGAAGCAAAGGCAATGATAAAACGTTTGCAAAAGAGGCTTTCTTGAACCGATCGATGATGCGTTACCATGGTCGGACACGACCAAGCTCCCAATAAGGTGTAGCTATGGTTCAAGTCAGCCAGGTCCCCAACTGAAACCGTGGCATTATGCCGATCAAGTGGCGTGGCAATGGTTCGGGTTCGACCAAGCCCCCAAGTGACTTTATGACCTTAGGCCGACCAAGAGGCGTGGATCGTTCAGACTTGACCATGTCCCCAAGTGATCCGTGGCTTTCGCCTATCAAAAGGTGTTGCATTGGTTCGGACACGACCAAGCCCCCAGATGACATCTAAAAGCTTCTGAAAAGCAAGCTCAAGGGATAAACCGGAGGCCGTTTTAAGACAACAACTCCATGTACCCAAGCCGGATTTTTACCGAACGGATACTCCGCTTTAGCCGAGGCTCCGGTTTATTGCTTTTATTCATAATATATACATTTTCATAATATGTACATAAGGAGAGCCGATGGCTCAGGTATAATAAGGACGAAGATGAGCTATGTTCCACGGCCTGTTGGTCTCCTCTTCTGACGTGCGTGAGTCCTTATGCTCTCGAACATCAATCAGATAGTATGACCCGTTGTGCAGATTCTTGCTGACCACAAAAGGCCCTTCCCAAGGTGGGGATAGCTTGTGCATATCCGTCTGGTCTTGAATGAGCCGAAGGACCAAGTCTCCTTCTTGAAAGGTTCTGGTTCTGACCCGTCGACTGTGATACCGACGAAGATCCTGCTGGTAAATCGCCGAGCGAGCAGCCGCCATATCTCATTCTTCATCCAGTCGATCCAAAGCATCCTGCCGTGCTACCTCGTTATCTGCCTCAACATAGGCTGCCACACGAGGCGAGTCATGACGGATATCGCTGGGGAGGACCGCTTCCGCTCCATAGACCATAAAGAACGGTGTGTATCCAGTGGACCGGTTAGGGGTAGTATTTATACTCCATAACACAGATGGTAGCTCTTCTACCCAACAGCCCGGCGTCCTTTGTAAAGGGACCATAAGCCGGGGCTTGATACCTCTCAGGATCTCCTGATTAGCTCGTTCTGCTTGACCATTGGACTGTGGGTGAGCTACGGAGGAAACGTCAAGCCGGATGTGCTCTCGTTCACAAAACTCCTTCATGGCACCTTTAGACAAATTGGTACCATTATCTGTGATGATACTGTGTGGAAACCCAAACTGGAAGATCACCCTTTTGATGAACTTAACCGCCGTGGCCGCATCACACTTGCTAACAGGCTCTGTCTCGACCCACTTTGTAAATTTGTCGACTGCTACCAGCAAGTGTGTCTTCTTGTCCTTGGATCTTTTAAAAGGTCCCACCATGTCTAGCCCCCAAGTCGCAAACGGCCAAGTAATTGGAATCATCCTCAATTCTTGTGCCGGTATATGAGCACGTCTAGAAAACTTCTGGCAACCATCACATCGCCTGACCAGATCTTCCGCATCAGCATGTGCAGTCAACCAATAAAAACCATGGCGGAACGCCTTGGCCACCAAGGATTTTGAACCGGCGTGGTGACCACAGTCCCCTTCGTGGATCTCACGCAATATTTCACAGCCTTCCTTAGGGGACACATAGCGCTGAAACGCCCCTCACACACTGCAATGATGTAGCTCACCATTAACAATGGTCATAGATTTAGACCGCCGAACTATCTGTCGGGCCAATGTCTCATCTTCTGGTAACTCGCCTCGGCTCATGTACGCCAAATAAGGGAGCGTCCAATCCGAAATGACATGCAGGGCTGCCACCAACTGAGCCTCAGGATCAGGAATAGCCAAATCTACTTCATCAGGAAGCTTGACTGACGGGTTGTGCAGTACATCAAGGAAGACATTGGGCGGGACCGGTTTGCGTTGAGAGCCCAACCGGCTTAAAGCGTCCGTCGCTTCGTTCTTGCGACGATCCACATGGTCCACCTGATAGCCTTTAAAATGACCTGCAACAACATCCACCTCCCGACGATATGCAGCCATGAGTGGGTCTTTGGAATCCCAAGTGCCTGACACTTGTTGGGCCACCAAGTCTGAGTCACCGAAGCACTTAACCCGGCTTAGATTCATCTCCTTAGCCATCCGAATACCATGGAGCAAGGCTTCATACTCAGCTGCATTGTTAGTACAAGGGAACATTAAGCGGAGGACGTAACAAAACTTTTCACCTCGTGGGAAGTTAACACGACTCCGACCCCGAGCCCTCCAACCGCCTGGACCCGTCAAAGTGGATGGTCCAATAGGTATGATCCGGATTTTCTTCAGCGCTTGTAACTCCGTCCAATCATTAATGAAATCCACAAGTGCTCGATTTTACTTGCCGTCTGAGGCACATACCTTAAACTGCGGCGGCCCAAGCTCTATAGCCCACTTAGCAATCCGCCGCCGCTTCCGGTTCAGTATGATATCACCCAAGGGAGCTGAATCGACCACCGTGATGGGATGCCCTTGAAAATACTGCTTCAGCTTCCGCTTGCCATAAAAACTCCATACACCAGCTTACGCCAATGCGGATATCTCGCTTGGACTCAATGAGCACCTCATCGATGTAATAAACCGGACGTTGAACCGGATACTCCTTCCTGCCTCCTTCCGCTCTACCACAATGGCAACGCTTAATCGCCTGGCATTAGCGACAACATATAGCGTGACGGCTCCTTGTCAATGGGAGCGGCGAGATCAGCGGGTTGGCCAATTGTCGCTTTAAATCCTCCAATGCTTCATCGGCGGCCGAACTCCGGACAAAGCGATCCGTCTTCTTCAAAGATTCTGGTACAAAGGAATGGCCTTCTCTCCTAGGCGGCTGATAAACCGGCTTAGCGCGGCAATCCGACCCGCCAGACGTTGGACATCATTAATGCACTTTGGCTTAGCCAAGGAGGTGATAGCCGTAATTTTCTCCGGATTAGCTTCAATCCCCCTGTTGGACACAAGAAAACCCAATAACTTGCCTGGCGGAACACCGAAAACACATTTGGCCGGGTTAAGCATCATCTTGTACACCCGCAAGTTGTCAAAGGTTTCTTTCAGATCCTCAATTAGTGTTTCCTTCTTCCTTGATTTAACCACAATATCATCCACATAAGCATGCACGTTACGACCAATCTGTTCATGCAAGCAATTCTGTACGCAACGCTGATAAGTCGCTTGGGCGCTCTTGTGCCCAAAAGGCATAGACACATAGCAGAAGGCTCCAAAGGGAGTGATAAACGCTGTCTTCTCCTGGTCCTTAACCGCCATTTTAATCTGATGATATCCAGAATATGCATCCAAAAAGCTCAAACGCTCACAACCCGCCGTAGCATCAATAATCTGGTCAATGCGGGGGAGGGCGAAAGGATCTGCTGGACAAGCCTTGTTAAGATCTATGTAATCCACACACATGCGCCAAGTGCCGTTTTTCTTAAGGACCAACACCGGATTAGCAAGCCACTCGGCTGGAAAACTTCAACGATAAAACCTGCCGCTAAGAGCACAGCAACCTCCTCTCCAATGGCCTTTGCGCCTTTCCTCGTTAAACCGGGCGAAGAAACTGTTTTACCGGTTTGTACTTGGGATCAACATTAAGAGTGTGCTCAGCGAGTTCCCTCGGTACACCGGCATGTCAAGGCTTCCATGCAAAATGTCCCGATTCTCACGGATGAACTCGATGAGCGCGCTTTCCTATTTAGGATCCAAGTTAGCACCGATGCGAACTGCTTGGACGAATCACCGGGCACAAAGTCAACAAGCTTAGTCTCACCACGATTTAAACTTCAGATCCGGATCGTGCTCTGTAGTTGGCTTCTTCAACGGGTCATATCCGCCGGATCAACATTATCTTTATAATACTTTAGCTCTTCGGTGGCACAAACCGACTCTCGTAAGTCGCATCACCTTCCTCACACTCTAAAGCGATCTTTCGCTCCCATGAACCGTTATTGTCCCTTTGTGACCCGGCATTTTTAGCTGCAAATAAACATAACAAGGTCAGCGCCATGAACTTGGCATAAGCCGCCGCCCAAACAGTATGCGTGGTAAGGGCTTTGAATTTTCACCACTTCAAATGTCAATGTTTCCGATCTGAGTCATGTTCATCCCCAAAGGCCACCTCCAGAGCTATTTTACCAACCGGATATGCTGACCTGCCAGGCACCACACCATGAAACACTGTATTGGACGGCTTGAGATGTTTATCTGTTAATCCCATACGACGGAAGGTCTCATAATACAGGATGTGGATGCTGCTTCCTCCGTCCATCAGTACCTTGGTAAACTTGTATCCTCCCACCTGAGGCGCCACCACTAGGGCTAGCTGACCCGGATTGTCAACCCGAGGCGGATGATCCTCTCTACTCCACACAATAGGCTGCTCTGACCAGCATAGGTAATGCGGCACGGCCGGTTCAACAACGTTGACTGCCCGCTTCTGAAGTTTCCGGTCTCGCTTGTCCAAGCTAGTGGTGAAGACGTGATACTGTCCACCATTCAACTGCTTCGGATTGCTTTGATAACCCGACTGTTGCTGCTGCTGATTGTAACCACCTTGGTTGCTCTGATTGTTCTGATTGTTCTGATTGTTCTGCCCGCCCGGATTACCATTAAACCCTGGACCGGAATTTCCTCCACCGTAACCCGGGCCGGACCCTGAACCGCCGCCGGGCCCTTGATCATACCGGAAAGCATTAGAACTTTTGAACTCCTGCATAATGTAACAATCCTTCCAGAGGTGGTTTGCTGGCACCTCCTTCGTCCCATGCTTCGGACAAGGTTGATTCAACAGATAATTCAACCGGTCCGGATTGTGATTAGGCGCACCACCCCGGTTTGGATGTTTACCCTTGCGCCGTTGACCCTTGTCCTGCGCGTTGGTGTTGGCTACGAAGCCCATGTTACCATTCGCCTTTACGCTTGTTTCCTCCATTACCCGCCGATCGATGTTGCCGGCCTCTGGAGTTGCTGTTCGCTTTCCTTCCCTGTTTCATCATCCTCCTCGGACTCGGGATCCTTGGTACTATCGTAATCAGCATACTTCACTAAAACGCCCATGAGAGTGCCCATGTCATTGCAAAACGCTTCATGCGACCCAGCTTCAATTTTAAAGGTTTGAACCGGCAATTGCCTTCTAGGGTTAAGATCGCAGAATCAGTGTTGATCCGGTCTGAAGAATGTAAAACTTCCGAAACGCGGCGTACCCAACGGGTTGTGGATTCTCCCTCTGCTTGGACACAAGCCGCCAAGTCCACCACAGACATGGGCTGCTTACAGGTGTTTTTGAAATTTTGAATGAACCGGGTCCGCAACTGGGTCCATGAACTGATGGAATTAGGTGGCAAGTTTTTCAACCAAGTACGGGCCGTGCCTTCAAGCATCATGGTGAAATACTTTGCACATGCAGCTTCATCCACATCCAGCATCTCCATGGCCATCTCATAACTTTCTATCCACGCTTTTGGAGCCAGATCGGCGGTATAATTGGGCACCTTGCGTGGCCCCTTGAAGTCCTTGGGCAAGCGTACATTGCGTAAAGCGGGTATGAGGCAAGGCACCCCCAATGAGCCAGATGTGACCCCAGGCTCGAAGATGGTCGGTCGAACCGGCGCGAGCTGATGATCCTCTCATTTGTCTTTGCTAACTCGGCCTCCCTACGTGCCTGGCCCGGTCCACCACCTCTTGAGCGTTTTCGAAACCACCCGCCGGGTTGTTGCCGCGGGGTGCACCGCGCTGCACATTACTTGACACGGCCGGTTCATCTGCATGCCTGCTATAGCTCCGGCTTGGGAGGGGGGTGGAGTGGATCCGATCCCGGCTATATGAATACGCTTCCTGTTGGACCAGAGCCGTCCTAAGGAGCTCTTTGACCCGGCGTGTTTCTACCGCCTGTGGTGAATCGCCTTCGATTGGAATCGCCTCCAACCGCGCCGCAGCCGCAACAAGGTTATCCATCGGGTTGGAGTAGTGACCTGGAGGTGTTTGCACAGCCTGAGGCGCGCCGGCATGATGGCGAGGCAGATCTATCACACGGGGCTGAGTCGGCGCGCCCGTCCCAGGTGCTTCCGGCCGGTTCACCATCGGCAGCGGATTACTGGTCCCTGCTCCTGGGGTGTTGAAGAGGTCTCTTCCCTCGAAAACCGAGGGCAAACGGGATCTGTACTTTCTTTTCATGACTTCATGCGACGCGTTACGATCCAAAGCATTAGCCTATAAGCCTGCGCATCCAAAGCGGCCCGTTCTGCCGCCATCCTAATGTCCGCGGCCGCCAGATCTGCTTTAGCCTGAGTGATTTGTTCCTTCACCTTTGCAATCTCCGCATTATGCAGGTCTTGATCTGCCGGGTTAGCCTCTGCCATGAGCACAGCCAATGCGTCAAATAGTTCTGATAAAACTTGAGCCGGGGGGCGCACAGGGCCTCCTGCCCCCGCTGCCATCGCCGCTGTTGAACCGGCGACCATTGGCGCAGTGGTCGAAGAGTGATGCGTCGCTTGTGTACCGGCCATGAATATTCCAACCCGGCTGGGCAGATCAAAGGGGTCCGGAATACTCTCACCGTCGGAACAGCCCCGATCCGCCATCTTGCACCGGTACAGAGACTCGCTTCTCCGGTCGACGACTCGTCATCGAGTAGACAATGGTTTCACCACCAGATGCTGATCCGCCCTCATAGTCTCCTCCGTGGATGACTCCCACGAAGCACGCTTGACCCGGTTTAGCGGGCGGTCTTCGCCCCGAGCCGTCTCGGCGAGGTCAGCAGATGCGGCCCAGGCCACAGCTCACCGATCTTGCCGATGAACACGTGTATGCCACCAAAGGGGACCCGGTACCAGTACTCAATCGAGCCGGCCTCGGGCCCCAGCCTGCATCGTCGATGTAGAGCTTGCCATGACGACTCTTGGTCATCCGGCCTACAAAGATAGCCTTCGAGTCCTTCGTACTTGCCCTCTAAGATCATCAAACCATCGTGCGATAGCCCCATGGTGGGCGCCAACTATCGTGGAATTGTCACGGCAGATGTCCTCATGAAAGGACTTAGTCGCAGGGCCATCGTACGGGTTAACTTAGAGGGGTTAAGCGGACGCAAAGACACAAGAGTTTATACTAGTTCGGCCCCTTCGATGAAGGTAAAAGCCTACGTCTAGTTTGTGATGGGATTGATGTGATTTCGGCGACTAGGGAGCAATAGCTTCGCCTAAGCCTCGAATTGTTGTTGTCTCCCCTAAACCGCCGCCGGGTCGTCCCCTTATATACACGGGTTGACGTCCGCCGGTCTCTGAAGTCCCGAGGCCGGCTCATACAAGTGTCCGGCTCGGTCTCTCCTTTCTCTTATCTTACAACACAAGTTACATGTTTATGGCGTTTTTACCATTATGGGCCCTAATTCGCCCCTGGGCTCCGGGCCTCTAAGCTCTACAGCGAGCGCCACCTTCTGAGTCTTCATGGGCCCTAATTATGGCCGAGGGTAAACCGGCCCCTTTAGGGCGGTTTATATTCAGTAGTTACATCCCCAACAAGTGCCGAGCTAGCCCTTTGAGTTTAAGCGGGAGGTATTTGATGGCGTGAAGGTCATCACCGCGGGCCATATGAATATGGAGAAGAAAATCCTCAATCCATACCGCGGGATCTGTTGTTCCATCATACGATTCGATATTCACGGGTTTGAACCCTTTTGGGAATTCATGCTCCATTACTTCGTCAGTGAAGCAGAGGGGGTGTGCGGCGCCTTTGTATCGGGCCAAGTCGCGACGTAGTTCCGATGTAGTCTTTTTGTGGTTTTTGGCCCGTGCGTGGTTATGTTTGTCACGTCCGGCCAGATGGCCGTCGTCGCGCGTCAGGGCACGCCCCCGCGATCCGTAGATCGATCTGGTCTGACCTGCTCTGTTCTTTAGGTCCTGCCGCAGGTCATATGTATAACCCCGAGCTGTTTTATCTCTACCTTTACGGTGAGGTAGGACGGGCTGGTGTTCGGCTTGAGGTGCCACTTTATCCCGGCCACGTGGTGGTCGGTCAGCCGCATTACGCGTTGATGGTACGAGCTCCAATGCCTCGTCATCAAATTGGGGTAACAATTTGCGCTTCGGGTAACTTTTGGTTGGGTGTTCGAGGCCGTATTCCTCAGCTGCCAGGACATTAGTCCATCCGTCATTGAGCAGATCTTGATCAGCTTGAAGCTGCTGCTGCTTCTTTTTCAGGCTCCTTGCAGTGGCTATTAGTCGGCGCTTAAAGTGCTCCTGTTCGAGAGGTTCCTCAGGAATGATGAAATCCTCGTTGCCGAGGCTCGGCTCATCCTCGGAGAGTGGAAGATAATTACTGTCCTCCGAGTCTTCGTTTTTGGCCTGTTCATTAGGGCTGACTCGCCCGTCCTCCCGTTCGTCCTGTTCGGAGGTTGGCTCAACAGGGTATTCGTTGTCTTCAGCATTGTCCGGAGTATTGTTTTCTCTCGTGCCAGTGTCGCTATCCTTTCCACGATGTGATTAAGAGCAGCGCCGCTGACGTCGGCGTTTTGGCTGTATCTCAGGAGGTTTATCCTCGACTGGATCCTTTTTGTTATCGCCATTGTTCTTTTTGGGTGTATCCACCATGTACACGTCGTACGGAGAGGTGGCCGTCCAGCGCCCGATAAACGGCGGGTTTTGGCCCTGCTCCTCTTCGGCATCATCGTCCATACCGTCGATGTCTTCGGAGCCGTAATCGAGCATGTCGGTTAAGTCTTCGACAGTAGGTATGAAGTGGGCGGTGGGTGGGAAGCGAAATTCTCCGTTATCAGCCTCCAGTTCGAACCGGATAAAATTTGGCTATGAGTCCCCCGCTAAGGAGAGTGTTTTTAATGAGTTTAGCACATCGCCTAAAGGTGCGTGCCGGAAGATGTCCGTGGAGCTGAATTGATGATTGATGCCTGATCAAGCTCAACGTACGCAAGTGCACGTGGTTCGGAACCTGCAGCCGGAAACGAGTCAGAGGTTCCGGTGGCACAGATTCCACTCGAGGTTGGGTCTGTGTGCGGCTCCAACGCTGCTGAGTCTGTGGCTTCCATGGCGGGGTTGAGCTTTCTGTCCTCGGATGGCCTGATCTGCTCCAGATCTAGGGCCAGAGCAGTCACAGGCGCTATCTCCTGGGTATGATCCGATGACATATTTAAGTCATGCTCATCGCAGTGGCAGGGAGCTGCTACTGTGGGCTTGAATCCATCAAAGATCAAGTCTTCGCGGATATCAGCAACGTAGTTCAGGTTTCCAAATCTGACCTGATGGCCAGGGGCGTAGCTGTCGATCTGCTCTAGACGACCAAGCGAGTTGGCCCGCAGTGCGAAGCCACCGAATACTAAGATCTGTCAGGGGAGGAAGACTTCCTCCTGGACAGCATTGTTGTAGATGATTGACGGGGCCATCAAACCTCTTGAAGACGTCGCAGCGGAACTCTTAATGAAAGCACCAATGTCAGTGTCAAAACCGACGGATCTCGGGTAGGGGGTCCCGAACTGTGTGTCTAAGGTTGATGGTAACAGGAGACAGGGGACACGATGTTTACCCAGGTTCGGGCCCTCTCTATGGAGGTAATACCCTACTTCATGCTTGATTGATCTTGATGAATATGAGTATTACAAGAGTTGATCTACCTCGAGATCGTAATGGCTAAAACCCTAGGAGTCTGGAGTGCATGATTATGATTGCCTCTACGGACTAACCCCTCGTGTTTATATAGACACCAGAGGGGACTAGGGTTGTACAAAGTCGGTTACAGAGAAAGGAATCTTCATATCCATGTGCCAAGCTTGCCTTCCACGCCAAGGAGAGTCCCATCTGGACACAGGAGAGAGTCTTCGGTCTTGTATATTCACAACCCATCATTTCGGCCCATGTTCCATAGTCCGGACGCCCGAGGACCCCTTAATCCTGGACTCCCTAAATGGGCACCAAAGGACAGCAACATAACCACAAGCAAATTAAACCAATCATAGTAATTCACCAATTACCGATAGGACAACGAAAATTTACTCAGACATCATAGGATGGCAACACATCATTGGATGCATAAAGCACCATGTTCAAGTAGAGGGTATAGCGGGTTGCGGGAGAGTGGACCGCTGTAGATAGATGGGGGAAGGTGATGGAGATGTTGGTGAAGATGATGGAGGTGTTGGTGTAGATTGCGGTGATGATGATGGCCCCGGCGGTGTTCCGGCGCCACCCGGAGAGAGGGGGAGAGGGCCCCCCTTCTTCTTCCTTGACCTTCTCCCTAGATGGGAGAAGGGTTTCCCCTCTGGTCCTTGGCTTCCATGGCATGGGAGGGGCGAGAGCCCCTCCGAGATTGGATCTGTCTCTCTGTCTCTCTCTGTTTCTGCGCTCCCTGATTTTACCCTTTCACCGTTTCTTATATTCCCGGAGATCCGTAACTCCGATTGGGCTGAAATTTGGACACGATTTTTATCCGAATATTGGCTTTCTTGCGGTGAAATAAGTGCACCAACCACCTTACGGGGTGGCCACGAGGGCCCAGGGAGCGTCTGACCCCCTGGGGCGCGCCCCCTTCCTCTTGGCCCCCTCGGACATCGTCTCGTGTTGATTCTTCTTCCCAAAAATCACATATATTCCAAAAAAATCTCCGTCAGTTTTTATCCCGCTTGGACTACGTTCGATTTGGATTTTCTGCGAAACAAAAAACATGCAACAAACAGGAACCGGCACTGGGCACTGGATCAATATGTTAGTCCCAAAAATTGTATAAAAAGTTGCCAAAAGTAAATGAAAGTTGTATAATATTGGCATGGAACAATCAAAAATTATAGATACGACGAAGACGTATCAGGCACTGGGGCCTTGTTCTTCTCAGCAGCTGGTACATTCCTCGTGCTCCTCTTTGGTGCAGTCTTGGGAGCTGGAGCAGAATCTTTGGGGGCTATCTTGGGCTTAGAAGGGGCAGCCCCAGACTTGATGGCATCCCCCATCAGCTTTTGTGACTTGGGTGCTGGTGCAGCATCCTCTTCCTCTTATTCATCCTCAATTGGATCTCTCATCATAGAGGATCTCCCAATGACTCTGACCATAGTTTTCTTGACCCTTTCTTTCCTCTTCTTGCCCTCACCGGCCTCTTTTGGTTCAAGAGTGAACTCAATTGTTTCCTGAGTTGAGGCTCTGGCTTTTGACATAGGCACTCTCTTTGCAGGAGCCTTCTTGTGCATGCCAGGCTTGGTAGATGTAATTGTGCCAAACTCCTTGACAACCTTTTTCTTGGAGCTCACTTCCTCCTCAGCAGCCACATAGTTTTCATCTTCAAACTCAGAGTTTCTCTTCCTCCTCTGCCTAGTAGCAGCCTTAGGCAGGTTGCTAGGAGTACTTCTGCTGCCTTCATCATAACTGCCTGAGGTACTAGTGCCCTCACTCAGATTCACCTACACTTCTGACTTGTTCTGGCTATCACACTGATCAGACATACTGGCACTGCAAGCTGACAGCTGATCCTGTGAATAGTTATGCATGAGATAGAGTGGATGAGCATCACAAAGTGTAGAGGTTTTGCAAAACAAATGATTCAAAAACTTAGTTTTAATTTTCCACATAAAGCATTTCCAAGCTACCGATTTGTTAAACTCGATGACAACGAAGCAACTTTTGGAGTCTAAACTAGTGAAATTGGTCAGACCGAGACATAGTTCGGTGACTCCGAGATTGCTAGGGTTTCACAGAGAGTTGAACTCGGTCACACCGATTTGTATGTTTCGGTCAGACCGAAAATTACAAGTGCAATGGCCTAAGCCAAATCGGTGAGACCGAGTTGAGATGAGTTCGGCGGAAACCTAACCCTAAATTTTTGAATCAAATCCAATCTAAAGGAAGTTTTTGCGGGATAGGATGATCTCATACTTTGTAAGGAACGTGGCATTTGCTTTGTGCTAAGAATCAGAGGTAAGAACAGCACAAAGATTCGAACTCATACCCTAGTTCGGTGATGAGCTTGCTACAGTGGCAACGGCGGTGTTGAATTCCGTTGACGGCGATGGAGACCAGCGGCGGGAGGTTGCTGGCAACGAGAGGACAATCCGGAGACCAGAGATGGTAGAGCAGGACACGCGCGGGCTGAGAGGTTTTGGAGGAATTTCCAAAATTTGACCCGTCAGTATTTATATCCTGACCCTGTTGGTGTGACCGAGTGGAACAACTCGGTGGCACCGAGATCTTGAATCATGGCCAGTTCTGCAACTCGGTGTGACCGAAAGGTTCTAATCGGTTGCACCGAGATTGAAAACCTAGATCAACTCAGTGAACTTGGTTTGACCGAAAAGGACGAATCGGTTAGACCGAAATGCACAGAGAGGTTTTGGAAGTTTAAGTCTATGACGAATCGGTGACTCCGAGTGCTCCTCATACAGAGGGTTCGAATCTGACTTGATCAAACTTTGTGATGTATCATGAATAGAGTTTGAGACAAGAAAAGCATATATAGCTAGAGGAAGTTCTTAGGCATTCTTGTCAATCCATTTGGCAAAAGAAAAAGATCCAAACAGTCAAAGCAACAAATGGATGTCCTCGAATGAGAAAATTATGCAACCAACATGCTCACACAATAAAATGGCAAATGAAATATGTGACAAAGCATGCACAAACACTCTAGCATCTATCAAGCAATTGGCGATGACTAGGTCATCTATATATGAGTATATTGACTTAGGAGTCAAATGAGAACATTTGATCATATGTCATACTCATCATTTAAGCATAAGTGGGGTTACCACTTTTACATAAAGCATTGTTGTGTTCACACCATTAGAGTTGCTTTATCCCAATTCTTAGAGTAAAGCTCCCCCTAGATGTTATATCCCCCCTTAGAGGGATGAACTAACCTTGGGTTTTGTCGATGATGACTTCATGTAGATGTTGAAGATGTGGATGCTCAATGTTGATGTAGATCATTCGGAGCAATCCATTGGAGTGAGTTGCACTTTCAATACCTACACGGGTTAGTCCCACAAGGAACAAACAAGGATATCCATAGACATAGAGTGAAGTTCACACAAGATGATGTCCATGAAAGCATTTGGTTACCTTGTCCCTTGTCTTACCAACAAGAGGGTTTGTGACTCCTTGAACTAGTGCAAGATATGAAAGTTGTTTGCACTTGTCCTCTCCAAGATGATATGAGTGAAGTATGTTGGCGGAGTTACCCTCAAGAACTCCCTAGTTCTTCTTCTTCGGGATCCACATCAACTTGATGGGAATCCTTGGAGTTGTAGTTGTACTTGATGAAGTAGAGCTTGATGTAGTCTTGGGAACCCACTTGACCAAGGCCTTAGGAGCTTCTTCAAATGCATCAATCTCCACTTGAAGCTTGTCCTTGACTTTTTTCTTGTGGTCTTCTGGTGGAGATCATCTTGAGTTTGTGTCCCCTTGAAATAAGTAGGATCATACTTCTCTTGTTGAGGAACAAACTTCGTCTTGGGGTATTGATCTTCTTCCCACTCAACTCCATTGCCATTGAACTTTCGTGCAAAACCAACACCTTGATTCTTCCGGTGCCTTCCTTGCTTGCGTACAATTTCCTCAAATTGCTTACTTCCATCAAGGCTCTTGTAAACACCTTTCTCTATAATTCCCTTCAATAAGCTATTTTCTTTCTCAGGTGTAACTTGGCTAAGAGAATCATTAGTGGAATCAAGAGAACTACTAGAAGCAACAATATTGGATTTAACATGATTATTGTTACTACTAGAAGAAGAATCTTTCTTGTTCTTGTTACTAGACTTTACTTGTGGCATGTAAGTAGACAAGAGTAAACGCTTGGCAATGTAAGAAGAACTTTTCTTACGAAGATCATCATTGATTGCTTTTAAGAACCATGCTCTTGCTCTAGGTTGATCTTTTCAAAGCGTAGCTTCTCATGAGTCTTTAAAAGCTCTCGATGGTCTTCCAAAGTAGTTTCATGAGCTAACTTAAGAGTGTTTAGTTCTTTAGTTAGACACTCAATCTCCTTTTATCTTGATTAACATGATTAATAGGAATTTCATCATAGTTTTCATCGCTAGAGTTGTCAATAAGTAAATCGTCATCACCTAGCAAATCATTTACATCACCATTGAAATCAATATACTCGGGTTGTGATAACTTTGGGCCTTTAGCCATGAAGCATCTTCCAATTCCTTCATTTGGTGAGTCAAATATGTCGTAGGAGTTGGTTGACACAAGTGCTAGACCGGCAACACCTTCATCTTGAGTATATTCAGAGTCAGAGTGATAACTTCTCTTGGAGTGACGGTCGGAGTCAGAGCCGGATACCCATTCACCAATGTGAGCTTGATGTCTTCGTTTTGTGTAGCTCCTTGATGACTTGTCCTTCCTTTTCGAATCCTTGCTTCTGCGAGAGGTTCTTCATTCATAACGATCATCTCTACTCCTTCTCTCTCTTGGAGTTGATTCTTCTCTTCTACTTCTCCTTTTGGGCAAGTCTTCTCTTCTTTTGTAGGGAGCCGTATACTCATTGGAGTAGTGTCCGGGTCTTCCACAATTGTAGCAATTACACTCACGACTAGAAAATATTTTGTCATTGTAGGACCTTGACTTGGAACTTCTTTACTTGCTTCGATTCTTGTAGAACTTGTTGAAGTTCTTCACCATTAGGCTCAATTCCTCAATGAAAGCTTGTTTCTCACTTGATGATGTAGGAGCATCACATGAGGCTTTGTAAGCACCACTAGACTTGTTGTGAAGCTCTTCTTTATCCTTGAGTGACATCTCATGAGCAACAATTCTTCCAATGACTTCCGTTGGCTTGAGATCTTTGTAATTGGGAATCATTTGGATCAATGTGCACACGGTATCATATTTTCCATCCAGGGATCTTAGGATCTTCTTGATGATTAATCTATCGGTCATCTCTTCACTTCCTAAGCCGGCAATCTCATTTGTGATGAGAGCAAGCCTAGAGTACATTTCAGCGACACCTTCACCATCCTTCATTTTGAACTTGTCAAGCTGACTTTTCCAATTTGGATTCCTTGACGGAGTCGGTACCTTCAGGCATATCAATCAAAGTATCACAAATTTCCTTTGCATTCTCAAGACGGCTGATTTTGTTGAATTCTTCGGGGCATAATCTGTTGAAGAGGATATCGCAAGCTTGAGCACTGTATTGCAGCATCTTCAACTCTTCCATGGTAGCTTCACGGTTCGGTTCTCTCCCATCAAAGAATTCACCTTGCAAGCCAATACACACAATAGCCCAAGCAATTTGGGTTATGTCCAAGAATATGCATTTTAATCTTATGCTTCCAACTAGCAAAATGTGTGCCATCAAAGTAAGGACCTCTACGGTGGTAATTTCCCTTGCTAGACGCCATACTCTTGTAGGTTGTGAAACCAAGACTATGATCATCAAAGCTATGGAAATCAAGGCAAATGGAGACCAAAGCTCTGATACCACTTGTAGGATCGAAAGAATGTCTAGTGGGGGTGATTAGACTACTTGACCAAATAAAATCTAGCATTTTCCCAATTTTAAGTCTTGGCAGATTTTAGAAACTTAGCACAACTCAAGCAATCAACCTACATGCAAGTCTAAGAGTATAGTAGCGGAATGTAAATCATTGCATATGAAGGTAAAGGGGAGGAGTTTGGAGGGAGCAAACGCAATGTAGACACAGAGATTTTTGGCGTGGTTCTGATAGGTGGTGCTATCATACATCCACGTTGATGGAGACTTCAACCCACGAAGGAGTAGCAGTTTGTGAGTCCACGGAGGGCTCCACCCACGAAGGGTCCACGAAGAAGCAACCTTGTCCATCCCACCATGGGCATCACCCACGAAGGACTTGCCTCACTAGGGTAGATCTTCACGAAGTAGGCGATCGCCTTGCCCTTACAAACTCCTTGGTTCAACTCCACAATCTTGACGGAGGCTCCCAAGTGACACCTAACCAATCTAGGAGACACCACTCTCCAAAAGGTAATAGATGGTGTGTTGATGATGAACTCTTTCTCTTGTGCTTCAAATGAAAGTGTCCCCAACACTCAACTCTCTCTCACAGATTTGGATTTGGTGGAAAGATGATTTGAGTGGAAAGCAACTTGGGGAAGGCTAGAGATCAAGATTCTTGTGGTTGGAATGGAATATCTTGGTCTCAACACATGAGTAGGTGGTTCTCTCTGAGAAAATGAATGGTAGAAGTGTAGGCACGTTCTGATAGCTCTCTCCATGAATGGAGGAAGGGTGGAGGGGTATATATAGCCTCCACACAAAATCTAACCGTTACACACAATTTACCAAACTCAGTGGGACAAAATACTCAAACTCGGTCAGACCGATTTAGTTCAAAATGTGAACTTTAGGCTTTTCAGTGGGACCGACATGTCAATTCGATGGGACCGATTTCATTAGGGTTAGGTCATAACATAATCTTGGTGAGACTGATCACATAAACTCGGTGAGACCGACTTCTATAATAGGCAAACAGAGAGTTGGTCAGGCAAACTCGGTGGGACAGATCGCTCATTTCGGTGAGACCAAAACTTTACGAAAAGGAAACAGAGAGTTTGCATTGCGAACTCGGTGGGGCCGATTGCTCATCTCGGTTAGACCAAAACGTTATGATGGGAAATAGAGAGTTTGCAATCCCATCTCGGTGAGACCGAGATCCCTATAGGTGAGACCAAACTGATTAGGGTTTCTAGCTATGGCTATGTCAAATGAACTCGGTGGCGCCGGATAGATCAAATCGGTGGGGCCGAGTTTGACTTTTGGTTTTGGACATATGTGGATATGAGAAAGTGGTTGAGGGATTTTGGAGCATATCACTAAGCATTTTGAGCAAGCAAGCCATTAAGCAACACCTCATCCCCTTTTAATTGTATTGGCTTTTCCTATGGACTCAATGTGATCTTGGATCACTAAAATGAAAATGTAGAGTCTTGAGCTTTCGCCAATATGTGTCCTTAGCATTTTGAGGCGTCCACATTCCTAGTCCATGCCATGCCAATCATTGAACTTTCTGAAATGATCATCTTGAAAGAGCATTAGTTCAATGAGCTATATGTTGTTAGGAATTACCAAAACCACCCAGGGATAGTTGCACTTTCAATGACCCACTACCTATTGATGATAGCTTTCCTGATGAACAATTAAATGTCATAAATACTTCTCGTAGTGCTCCATGGTATGCTTATTATGCTAATTATATTGTTGCTAAATTTATACCACCTAGTTTCACATACCAGCAAAAGAAAAAGTTTTTCTATGCTTTAAGACATTAATTTTGGGATGACCCACACCTTTATAAAGAAGGAGTAGATGGTGTTATTAGACGTTGTGTACCTGAGCATGAACAAGAACAGATCCTACGCAAGTGCCACTCCGAGTCATATGGAGGGCACCACGCTGGAGATAGAACTGCACATAAGGTATTGCAATCCGGTTTCTATTGGCCCACTCTCTTTAAGGATGCTCGTAAGTTTGTCTTGTCTTGTGATCAATGCCAAAGAATTGGCAATATTAGTAGACGTGAGGAAATTCCTATGAACTATTCACTTGTTATTGAACCATTTGATGTTTGGGGCTTTGATTATATAGGACCTTTTCCTTCCTCTAATGGGTATACACATATTTTAGTTGTTGTTGATTACGTTACTAAGTGGGTAGAAGCTATTCCAACTAGTAGTGTTGATCATAACACTTCTATTAAGATGCTTAAAGAAGTTTTTTTCTGAGGTTTGGAGTCCCTAGATATTTAATGACTGATGGTGGTTCATATTTTATTCATGGTGCTTTTCGTAAAATGCTTGCTAAATATGATTTTAATCATAGAATTGCATGTCCGTATCATCCTCAGTCTAGTGGTCAAGTAGAATTGAGCAATAGAGAGATTAAATTAATTTTGCAAAAGACTGTTAATAGATCTAGAAAGAATTGGTCTAAGAAACTTGATGATGCATTATGGGCTTATATAATTGCGTATAAGAATCCTATTGGTATGTCTCCATATAAAATGGTTTATGGAAAAGCATGTCACTTACCTCTTGAACTAGAACATAAAGCATATTGGGCTATTAAAGAGCTCAATTATGATTTCAAACTTGCTGGTGAGAAGAGGTTATTTGACATTAGCTCACTTGATGAATGGAGACCCAAGCCTATGAGAATGCCAAGTTGTTTAATGAAAAGTTTAAAAGATGGCATGATAAAAGGATACAAAAGCATGAGTTTAATGTAGGTGATCATGTTTTTCTATACAACTCTCGTTTAAGATTTTTTTTGCAGGAAATCTTCTCTCTAAATGGGAAGGTCCTTAAATCATCGAGGAGGTCTATCGTTCCGGTGCCATAAAAATTAACAATGCCGAAGGCAAAAAACCGAATATGGTAAACGGTCAAAGACTCAAACATTATATCTCTGGTACTCCCATAAATGTTGAGACCAATATAATTGATACCGTAACACCGGAGGAGTACATAAGGGACACATTCCAGAATGTTTCAGACTCCGAAAAGGAATGGGTATGTGGTACGGTAAGTAAACTGACTCCAAAATGCTTCCAATGATAAATTTTCTCTGTTTTGTAATATTTAA
Source organism: Aegilops bicornis (assembly GCA_021605145.1). NCBI lineage: Eukaryota > Viridiplantae > Streptophyta > Magnoliopsida > Poales > Poaceae > Aegilops > Aegilops bicornis. The sequence goes on along the minus strand of CM038674.1, from coordinate 227,519,300 downwards.
AAAAATAGGAAAATTAAAGTAGTCCGAAAGAGACACGAGGCCACCACAAGGGTGGAGGGCGCGCCCTACCCCCCTGGGCGTGCCCCCCGTCCTTGTGGCCACCTCGTGTGCCCTCCGGACTCTGTTTCCTTGCACGATACTTCTTTTGGTCAGTAAAAATTCATAATATAATCTCCCGAAGGTTTTGACCATAGTACCATGACAAAATCCTTTGTTTTCGTTTTGAGTTGTTTCTTCAGTAGATCTAGAGCAAGATGTCTTCGCAAGAATCGGTCGGGGAGAGCCGGGTATCTCACCCGACACCTGACCCAAGAGCATACAGTGAAGCTGACTACTTCTGGCAATCAATGGAGGAAGAGATGGAGGCTGACTTAAAAAGAGTAGATGCCATGGAGGAGGATCAAGAAGTTACCTCTCGTCTTCAAACCAGATTCATGCTGGAGGAACTTCAGAGCTCAACAATACCAAATTCGGTTATTCCTCCCAACGCTAGATTTCTCTCTTATGAAAATATGAAAAAGAGTGTTGCTTTCTCTCCCGCAGCTAGGAAACATCCATGGGTGGATGGAGCTCTAGCCGTTACGGGTAAACTTTGCAAGGAAGTAATCGATCTTAAGCAGCAAATTAATAAGCTCGAGGAAGAGAATCGTATCCTAAGGGGCATCATCGCCAATAATATTTCGTCACCACCTCTGAAGAAAGAGACATAATTACATGGGTATGGGCACTCCCCTTGGTAACTGCCAAGCTTGGGGGAGTGCCCCGGTATCGTATCACCATCACATCTTTATCTTTATCGCTTTTCTTAGTTCGATCCTTTTGGTTATATCTTGATATAGTAGAATAAAGTTTTAGTATGATCTAGCGTTGAGTTTTGCTTTATGCTCTATCTATGCAATCGAGTCCATGAGATATATAATAAAGAGTAGTTTTGAGTTAAGGGCTTTGCTTTCTTGCTATGATCTTGAGGGAATTAAATAAAAGAAAGAACAAAAAGAAACAAAAAGATCATATATTGATCTTATGGAGAGTAATGACTTCACATATAAAGAGTATGATGAGTAAAAGTTATTGAGAGTTGACTGAGGGAGTCCTGGATTAAGGGGTCCTCGGGCGTCCGGACTATGTAACGTGGGCTGGACTGATGGGCCGTGAAAGATACAAGACAGAAGACTCTCTCCCTTGTCCACATGGGACTCTCCCTGGCATGGATGGCAAACTTGGCGTTCGGATATGAATATTACTTTCTCTGTAACCGACTTTGTACAACCCTAGTCCCCTCCGATGTCTATATAAACTAGAGGGCTTAGTCCATAGAGGCAATCATAATCATACAGGCTAGACTTCTAGGGTTTTAGCCATTACGATCTCGTGGTAGATCAACTCTTGTAATACTAATATTCATCAAGATCAATCAAGAAGGAAGTAGGGTATTACCTCCATAGAGAGGGCCTGAACCTGGGTAAACATCGTTTCCCCTGTCTTCTGTTACCATTGACCTTAGACGCATAGTTCGGGACCCCCTACCTGAGATCCACCGGTTTTGACACCGACATTGGTGCTTTCATTGAGAGTTCCGCTGTGTCATCACCAGATGGCTCGATGGCTCCGTCAATCATCTATAACGATGCTGCCCTAAGGGAGGTCTTTCTCCCCAGCCAGATCTTCGTATTCGGTAACCGCCTTTCGCAGGCGAACTCGCAGCCATCTAGAGCGGATCAATGGCTATGCCCCCGCCATCGGTCGATTTGGAAGCTTGAACTACGTTGCTGATATCCGCGGAGACTTGATCTTTGACGGATTCGAGCCCACGGCAGCCTCTCCCTGCCACCGCGATGAACATGATCTAAATCTGTCATCGGACCATACCCAGGAGATAGCGCCAGTAAGTGCTCCGACTCCAGATCCGGAGCAGATTGCGCCATCCGAGGACGGGAAGCTCAACCCCGCCACGGAAGCCACAGACTCAACAGCGTTGGAGCCGAACACAGACTCAGCTGCGTTGGAGCCACACACAGACCCAACCTCGAGTGGATCTGCGTCACCGAAACCTCGGATTCGTCTCCGGCCACAGGTTCCGAACCACGTGCATCCGCGTCCGTCGAGCCTGATCAGGCGTCGATCATCGAATTCAGCTCCGCGGACATCTTTCGGCACTCACCTTTAGGCGATGTGCTAAACTCATTAAAAAACCTCTCCTTAGCAGGGGACTCGCAGTCTAATTATATCCGGTTTGAACGGGGGCTGATGACGGGGAATTTCGCTTCCCACCCACCTCCCACTTAATAGCAACTGTCAAAGACTTAACCGACATGCTCGATTACGGCTCCGAAGACATCAACAGTATGGACGACGATGCCGAAGAGGAGCAGGCCCAAAACCCGCCATTTACTGGGTGCTGGATGACCACCTCCTCATACGACGTATACATGGTGGATACACCCAAAGAGAATAGCAACGACGACAAGGAAGATCCAGTCGAGGATAAACCTCCTGAGATACAGCCAAAGCGCCGATGTCAGCGGCGCCGCTCTAAATCACGTCGTGGAAAAGACAGCAATATGGGCACGAGGGAAAACAATACTCTGGAGCCGAAGACAAAGAAGACCCCATCGAGCCAACTTCCAAACAGGACGAACGGGAAGATGGGCAAGTTAGCCCTGATGAACAAGACGTAAACAAAGACTCGGAGGACAGTAATTATCTTCCGCTCTCCGAGGACAAGGTGAGCCTCGGCAACAAGGATTTCATCATGCCTGAGGAACCTCTCGAGTAGGAGCACTTTAAGTGCCGGCTAATAGCCACTGCAAGGATCCTAAAAAAGAAGCAGCAGCAGCTTCAAGATGATCAAGATCTGCTCAACGATAGATGGACTAATGTCCTGGTAGCCGAGGAATACGGCCTCGAGCGCCCAACCAAAAGTTACCAGGAGCGCAAATTGCTACCTCAGTTTGATGACGAGGCGCTGGAGCCCGTACCATCATCGCGCAAGGCGGCTGACCGACCACCACGTGGCCGGGACAAAGCGGAAACTCAAGCTGAACACCAGCCCGTACTACCTTGCTGTAAAGGCAGAGATAAAACAGCTCGGGGATATACATATGACCTGTGGCAGGGCCTGGACAGTAGAGCAGGACATACCAGATCGATTTACGGATCACGCAGGCGTCCCCTACGCGGCAGCGGCTACCTAGCCGGGCGTGACAAGCATAATCACGCCCGGGCCGAACACCGCAGACGGACTCCATCCGAGGTACGTCATGACATGGCCCGATATAGAGGTGCCGCACACCCCCTCTGCTTCACTGATGAAGTAATGGAGACGAATTCCCATAAGGGTTTAAACCCGTGAATATCAAATCATACAATGGAACAACAGATCCCGCGGTATGGATTGAGGATTTTCTTCTCCATATTCATATGGCCCATGGTGATGACCTTCATGCCATCAAATACCTCCCAGTAAAACTCAAGGGACCAGCTCGGCACTGGTTGAACAGCCTACCTGAAAACTCCATTGGCAGCTGGGAGGACTTGGAAGACGCCTTCCGCGACAACTTCCAAGGTACATACGTCCGACCTCCGGATGCCGATGACTTAAGTCACATAGTCCAACAGCCCGGAGAGTCAGCTAGAAAATTCTGGACCAGGTTCTTAACTAAAAAGAACCAGGTCGTCGACTGTCCGGATGCCGAAGCCCTAGCGGCCTTTAAACACAGCATCCGCGATGAGTGGCTCGCCCGACACCTCGGCCAAGAAAAGCCGAAGTCCATGGCAGCCCTCATGGCACTCATGACCCGCTTTTGCACGGGCGAAGATAGCTAGCTAGCCCATAGCAATAATAATACAAGCGAACCTGGCACTTCTGAAGCCACAAATAGCAACGGCAAGCCATGACATAACAGACACAAGCGTCGAAGGAATGGTGACAATACCGATGACACGGCTGTCAACGCCGGATTCAGTGGCTCCAAGTCCGGCCAGCGGAAGAAGCCATATGAAAGAAACAATCCGGGCTCATCCAGCTTGGACCGCATACTCGATCGCCCATGTCAAATCCACGGCACCCCTGATAAACCAGCCAACCATACCAATAGAGACTATTGGGTTTTTAAACAGGCCGGCAAGTTAAACGTCGAAAATAAGGAGAAGGGGTCGCAAAGTGAGGGCGATGACGAGGAGCCCCGTCCACCAAACACAGGGGGACAGAAGAAGTTTCCCCTCAAGTCAAAACGGTGAACATGATATACGCTACCCATATCCCCAAGAGGGAGTGCAAGCGTGCGCTCAGGGACGTCTATGCGATAGAGCCAGTCGCCCCAAAATTCAACCCATGGTCGTCCTGCCCGATCACCTTCGATCGTAGGGACCATCCGACCAGCATCCGCCACGGTGGTTCAGCCGCACTGGTCCTCGACCCAATCATTAATGGATTTCACCTCAAGCGAGTCCTCATGGATGGTGGCAGCAGCCTGAACCTGATCTATCAGGATACAGTACGCAAAATGGGCATTGATCCCTCAAGGATCAAGCCCACGAAAACTACCTTTAAAGGAATCATACCAGGTGTAGAGGCCCGCTGTATGGGCTCAATCACATTGGAGGTTGTCTTCGGATCCCCGGACAACTTTTGAAGCGAAGAGTTGATCTTCGATATCGTCCCCTTCCGCAGCGGCTATCATGCACAGCTCGGACGAACCGCATTTGCTCGATTCAATGTGGTGCCACACTATGCTTATCTCAAGCTCAAGATGCCCGGACCACGTGGTGTCATAACAATTAGTGGAAACACGGAGCGCTCCCTCCATACCGAGGAGCACACCGCTGCCCTAGCAGCAGAAGGGCAGAGCGGCCTTTTCAAGCAGAACCTTAATTCGGCGGCCAAGCTCCCGGACTCTGTCAAACGAGACCGGACTACTTTGCAGCAGGACAGTCTAGCTCGTTAAGAGCTCGACTAGCAATTTGACCTCCGTCCTAGTCCCGACCAAACGGTGGCGTTCGTACTGCGCGTACATAACCACACACTCAAAATACCATGGGCATAGACGGAGGCATAACTAGATTGTGGTCCATAATACGGCTCAACCTCCCCTGGACACACATACTTTCACATTTTCTTTTTTTTCCTTTTCAGGTTTCTTTTCCACAGGCCTTTCTTGATGACATGATCATCGATCCTTTCAAAGGATAGATACACCAAGACGGCAAGAAGCATTTATGTATAAGGGAACCTCTAGGTGGTCTTTTTGACGATCACTCTACCTATTTTCAGGGCCCGTAGGCAGCTCTCCCTTGGTCGTGGCATGTTAAATATCCCTGTTGTTTATCACACTTCTTGTACAAATACGCCTTGACATACTAATCAAACTATAATAGAAACAGCTTGCGGCCCAACTTACGTGGCACTAGCATACTACTTCATTTTATTTCGCTATTCTAATCAATTGCACCCGTACACTTTGGTATGCTTTAATTCGCCAGGGGCTTCATTATGCTCCATACTACGGCAACAAAGTCCGAACACTTTTACAGTACAGTTCAGCACCTCGAATTTTAGCATTATATGCATTGGCTCCGAATCATGTCTTTGGTCATAGTTGGGTTGCTCGGCTCCTGTGCTTACTACTTTACGTTCCGTTCTATCGGCTAGGGTAGTAAAGGGAGAACTACTGTGATTGTGTCCTGGTTTATCCGGATGAGCACCTCAGTAGAGAAAGCCGAAAACTGACTGTCATGATGCGGCATGAGCCGGTCAGCTGTTCGAAGGTTACAAATCTTTTGCGATTTTTTCCCGCATTATGCGACGAATCGGTCTTTACCCGATCAGGTGTTTACAGCACCCTGGTTCGGACTCACGAATACTAGGGGCTGCGCCTAAATTTCTATTGTCATACTCCTATGCCTAAGTGAGGGTGATAAAGCCACATAGTCCGATTGCCTGGTTCGTTGCGCAAAACACCTCCTTCAAGGACCAAACCTTTGGATCAAGAGTGTTTAGATTCCATCCCGAACACCCCGTACTACCTCTGGCGGGGGCTGAAGCCGACGACTGGCCAACTCTCAGATTTAATAAAAACGGCCGCACAGGAGGTAAAATTTCAAAAAATAAACAAGCATTATATTACATATCAGCTCTATTTCCTACTACAGGACAGGATAACATGAATGTACTCATTCAAAAATAATGTCCTTCGCACATTGCTCGGCTACAATGCGGGATCCCTCTAGGACATCGTCAAAATATCGCTCGGGCGTGTGGTGCTCCTTGCCCTCGGGCGGTCCCTCGGTCACGAGCTTGACGACATTCATCTTCGCCCACTGCACCTTGACACGGGTGAAGGCCATCCGCGCACCTTCGATACAGACCGACCACTTGATGGCATCAAGCCGGCGGCATGCATTGACCATCCGCTTCACGAGCCCGAAGTAGCTGTTGGGTATGGCTTCGGCCGGCCACAGCCGGATTGTCAAGTCCTTCATGGCCACTTCGGCCACCCTATGCAGTTTGACCAGCTATTTTAGCTGATCGCTAAAGGGCACCGGATGTTCTGGCGCAAGGTATTGCGACCAGAACAGCTTCTCCCTTGAGCTCCCCTCTTCGGCTCGGAAGAATTCCGCAGCGTCAGAAACACTGTGCGGCAGATCCGCAAACTCTCCTGGAGAACTCCAAATCTGGGTTAGTAAGAGATACCTCTTATTCACATACTTGTTTTGCATAATAAAATTCTTACCCGCCGCGATTTTCTTGGCCTCTCGGATTTCCTGGAGGGCGCCCTGGGCTTCAACCCGGGCCTCTTGTGCGCTTAGGTGAGCCTTGGCGAGTTCGGTCCCTTGATTCGCAATATTGCGCTCCAAGGATTCGCATTTCTTCACAGCGTCCTGGAGCTCCTGCTGGACCTCATCAACTTTGGCCTCGTGTTTTTCACGGGCGGCTTGCTCTTTTGCCACTTTCTTTTTGGCCTCGGCCAGCGCCTTCTTGAGGGTCTCCACCTCGGTCACTGCTCCTAACAAACGTCATGGCACTATGATCAGCACAAATTATTCATCCTTTCTGGATCTACAAAGGGTCATTACATACCTTGCTTATCCTCCAGCTGCCTTCTTGCTCGGCCGAGCTCCTCCTCGGCCCGCTCCAGCCTCTGCTTCAGTCCGGAGACTTCGGCAGCATGAGAGGCCACAGCCAGCAATGACGCCTGCTTATTTCACATAGACATGTATGGTTAGTCCCCTACGGAAATCATTTGATCCTCAGTCAGGCTTTTCTTTCCGAACACCGGACAGAGTATCAGGGGCTACTATCTATACTATGGCATTCTTTTCACATAAATTGCGTCACTTACCTCAAAGCATGTTAGAAGGCTTGTGCAGGCTTCGGTCAGTCCGCTCTTCGCGGACTGAATCTTCTCAATCACCGTACCCATGAGGGTACGGTGTTCCTCACACTACAAAAAATTACACTTCTGTGATGATACGTGTTTGTCACAGTAGGTCATGTTTTCTATCATGCATGTACATCCATGACAAATTTATGACAGAATCAAGATAGTCATACCTGTGCTGTCATAGAAGTGTTCCATGACATTACCAAAATTATCATCACGGAAGTGTCCACTTCCATGACGATAAATCGCGCGTCACAGAACTGCTTTCGTCAAGGGTGATCGACACATGGCATCCACCGTAACAGAACGCCGTTAAGCTATCGGGTCCAGTTTTGGATCCGATAACCCGTTAACAGCCCGGACCAATGGGGATTTTCCACGTGTAAAATCATCATTGGCTGGAGGAAACACGTGTTGCCTCACCGTTGGGATAGATGTCATCCACTCATTGGACAGGAGGCGCCTATGATAGGTCGACACGTGGCACGGGCCAACAGTGGCCCATTCTGGTGAAAAGGCCGGACCAGTAAAAAATAACAGGCTGGCCCATATAAGGCCTACTTGTGTTAGGTCCATTTAAGCCCACGTCCCGTACGAGATGTGCCAATTCGGTCCGTCAACGGCCCGTTAAATATTTGACACCATTGCAGCCCATCGTCAGTTCGAGCCCGTTAACAGCCCGCTATATATTTGGGCTCAATATCGGCCCGATGAGATTTCGGCCTGTTAACGGCCCATTCAGTGGATGGGCCAATTTTCACAATGTACATCTTTCTGCCTTTTAGCGACCCATTTAAATATTGGGCTAATTTCCGGCCCGGTGTGTCTTTCAGCCTGTTGACGGCCCATAAATCAGTTGGGCCATTTGTAGTCGGATCAAAGTTTCGGCCTTTTAGCGACCCATTTAAGTGTTGGGCCAATTTCCGGCCCGGTGTATCTTTCAGCCTGGTGACGGCCCATATATCTGTTGGGCCATTTGTAGTCGGACCTGAGTTTTGGCCTTTTAGCGACCCATTTAATTGTTGGGCCAATTCCGGCCTGTGTGCCTTTCAAATTTATTAATGCACCATAAATGAGTTGGGCCATTTGTAGTCGGACCTGAGTTTTGGCCTTTTAACGGCCCATGCCCTTCAGGGTCCAATACCCGCCCGGTTTCTCTTGACTGCTAAAGGCCCACAACCTGATTGGGCCATTTACAATACGACCTGACTTTCGGCCTCTTAGCGGCCCATGCTCTTCATGGTCCAGTACAAGCCTGCTGTCTCTTTCGGCCTGCTAAAGGCCCATAGTATAGTTGAGCCAAATGTAGCCCGAACTTAGTAACGGCCTGTTAATGGCCCGTGAAATCAATTGGGCCCACCTGTTGCCCGCTTTGATGTCAGCCTGTTAACGACCCGGGAGTTAAGAGGGCCGACCATTAACTTTTGGCCTGGTAACGGCCCATTAACTTAATGGACCCACTAAAGTTCGTACATGTCTTTAGGCCAAATTAGATAATTTGAGCCCATTACGACGAGCAATTATGCACAGGACCAAAACCGATCAAGCAAAGGTGCGGCATACAGGGAAAAACGTTGCACATCTAGCATATATTATAGGAAATTACATCCACTGGGAAATCAAAGATTGATGCTAGTGCAAATAAATGAACATAACCTAACGATCTACAACGTCACAATCTGCAACCTCAGCACGGATGACGCCCATAAGCATGTGGGCAAGTTCTTGCTGCTTTGCTACACTCTCTCTGAAAACATTGATCAGTTGTTGTGTCGCACGACTCTGCACCTCTGATTCCTCCACCATTTCCATCATTCCTTCAGCCATTAATTGGTTCACAAACATACATTTTTTCCGTTGCATTCGAGATGAGGATCTTGAACAGATTCAGATGGCAATTTTGGTAGGCTTGTATTATTGATAGTGGAGAGTGTCTCGACCACTGCATCATAACATAAATTAGGAGGGGAACCAAACAGATTAATCATGAGTTATTGGCATATTGCCTGGCCTAGATTTATTGGAAAGAGACAATGGGGTGGCCTTGCTGTTTTCAGAGTTTGTCTTCTTATCTTCAGCCGCCTGCACCAAATGAAGACACTATCATTGCTATCATTGGCCAAGTCAGATAAAAGGAAAGCAACATTAGCACAACGAACGTTTGGGAAATTAGCCAACACCAAATTAACACAATATGGCACAGCTATCATCAGCCAGGTAAGGTAATATGAAAGCAACATTGACACAATGAATGAATGGGCAACCAGAGCAGCACTACAATTCAGTAATGTGCATGATATGAGATAGTACACTCATGCAACTCAGTATGCAAAAGTACCAGGCAGTTTTCTTTACAAAAATCAACATTGGCGCCTTTAACATTTTGCTACAACTAATTTTAGATCAGACAAAGGTTGGATTCACGCCGATTAACAAAATACATGCTGATGTAAAAATATAGTGATATACAACAGTACTTACATCAGCATTGGAGCACAGAGAATTCCCGCAAGATGTTTTCCTCGAATACAATCCCAATGATGGAAATCTTCTATCATTTAACCTTATTTTCTAAAAGAGAGATGGGTAAGAAACATGTAGAAAATATGATCAGAATGCTATAAAATTTCATGATGAGAGGATACGCAAACGCTTCTTAGAATGGAGTTGACATTCTTTTGCTGGACTACAGCAGACTAGTTCTTTGGCCACTGGAATCTGCTTATTATCAGTGGGAGTTGGGTTTCTCTGTGCTGGAGCAGTATCTATGAAAAATGGAGTTGGTTTATTATCTCCTGGCCTTTGGATCTTTTGCAAAGACCTGGTTTGTAACCCTTCAGATTCTAACATAGCTGTCTTCCCCTTGCATGCCTTATATAGAAGAATGGTGCTTCAATTATAAAACATGCTACAACAAATATGGAATAGGTACTGAAGAATAGAAAGGCATGACATATTGACATGTATTCCCTCCATCCAGGAATAAATGGATGGGTCTAGGCGTATTTCAGTTCTAGATACATCCAGTTTTATCCATTTCTGTGACATGTAATCCGGACGGAGGGAGTATGATGTAAGAGCTAGGGATATGACAGGACAACACAGAAAAAGAAACACTAAAAACCCACTGCAGAACCAAAGTAATCAAACCCACTGATATGAGATAGTACACTCATGCAGCTCAGGATGCAAAACTACCAGGCAGTTTTCCTTACAAAAATCAACATTGTGGCATTTAATCATACATTTTGCTGCAACTACATTTAGATCAGATAAAGGTTGGATTCACGCCGATTACAAAATACATGCTGATGTAAAAATATAGTGATATACAACAGGTACTTACATCTGCATTGGAGTACAGAGAATTCCTGCAAGAATCTTTCCTCACGCATTTATACCAGTGCAGAAATTCTTATATCTGTTAAGCTTATTTTCTAAAAGAGAGATGGGTAAGAAACATGTAGAAAATATGATCAGCATGCTATAAAATTTCATGATGCAAGGATACACACACGCTTCTTAGAATGGAGTTTACATATTTTTGCTGGACTGGAGCGGACTAGTTCTTTGGCCACTGGAATCTGCTTATTATCGTGAGGAGTTGGGTTTCTCTCAGTCGGGGCAAGATCTATAAAAACTAGAGTTGGTTTATTATGTCCTGGCATTTGGATCTTTTGCAAAGACCTGGTTTGTAACCCTTCAGATTATAACCTAGTCGTCTTCCCCTTGCATGCCTTGTATAGAAGAATGGTGCTTCAGTTATAAAACATGCTACAGCAGAGAGATGGAATAGGTATCAAGAATAGAAAGGCATGACATATTGACATGTATTCCCTCCATCCGTAAAAAAATGGATGGGTCTAGGTGTATTTCAGTTCTAGATACATCCTTTTTATCCATTTCGCAACATGTAATCCGGACGGAGGGAGTATGGTGTAAGAGCTAGGGATACGACAGACAACACAAGAAAAAATACTAGTTGAATGTAAAACTGTATGCTAGCGGAATACGCATGTAAAAATTAAGGCAGCATACACGTGTATGATTGGGAAACTAAGATGGCATTGCAACAGAGCACTAGAACAACACTTCAATGTAAAAAACATGGTATGGTAGATGATGAAATGCGTCTTGATGAATAACAATGCATAAGATATTCAGAAGCATGATATCCAAATTAAGCAGATGGCATTGCGATAGAGTAGAATGACAGTACTTGAATTTGAAAACATGTTATCATGAATGGAATAGGTACTGAAAAACAGGAAGGCATGACATACTTACATGCATGATCAGCATGTTAAGCACATGTCATTGCAACAGAGTAGATACACTTCGGGACATTATATGCATGTTGTACCCATATCACGGGCCAAGTTAGAGCAAGGACCTTGTGGGGTGAAGAGGATTCAACATCTTTCTGCAAGTCTTCTGAAGAACTGCCTTTACATGTTCCATCATATTGGGTATCATTGACATCAAATTTATTGGCCTTTACATTGCTCCGTGAGGTTCTTGTGTATATATCAGTGTGTGAAATTATATCTGACATGCATGGAAGACAACTAGTAGTTAGATTTATGTAATGAGTGCATGTAGGAGACGACATAAATAGTAGGACTGGGTTAACTAGCAGCAACAGGTCTCAAAAACTAAAGGGAGAACACAGATGAAAGCTACAGAATATGTATTGTTTGTACTCGAGATTAACTAGATGGCACACAAAAGTATTAAAGAACAACATAGGTATTACTAGAAGTGGTATGATACTATAATCACCAGCCTGTGGGATAGCATTGGCTAATGGATGATAACTATGGGACAGTGTTACCTAAAGAACAAGTATCTTAGCTGAACTATGGAACATCGTTAACTTCTGAACAAGACCCGTAAGAGATCAGCATGAATATACAGTGAAATGTGATAATCTATTTTCCATGCTTAGATGAATAACAAAGCCATAAATGTTGCACACATGTAAGATGAGGGTACAACCTATCTGGCCGCCATCCATAGGAGTGAGCATCATGTCTTTGACTTGTCGGTGGCCCTAGGTTGTTGTGGATGTCCATGTTGGGCACGCGCATTCGATGCGTGGAAGCTGTTGAGTGGGGACTATAGCTCCCTTATGGTGTATGCTTCCCTTGTTGGAGCAGCTGCGGTGAGTCGAGAAGGCGGTGTGGTGAAGATGCAGATAACGATAATGTTAAGAACGACACATCTCTTTGATCTGAAGAAATACACTAAGAGATCAACAAAGAAGGTACGAGAGTGGTCACACGTCTGTTGACTGAGACTAAATTGGGGTCACACGATTTTATTTTATTTTGGTACTGTCCGATCTACGCCGGATGGCTTGATGGCCGTCTTGTGCCTCCCGGCTAACACTATCAGGAATCTTCCCCGAAGGGCCAGCGACCAACGGCAGAGCGGCTTGCTTCCACCGTCTGTGGCCCCGGCCAAAACCCCGCTCCCTGCCCCACCGCACTGCCGTGGTTGCGCCGCCCCGGGCCAATCCACAAAGACTCCCCGTCATCCAGATCCGGCGGCGGCAGTACCTTGAACTCACGCAACTCTAAGATAGCCATCTAAGCGCTGCTACCGCGGCAATCTTGCGGCCCCACACCCTTACATTAGAGACCAGCCAACCGGCAGCCTAGGAGCTCCGCCGCCTCGAGGGGTGCCGCTTCCCATTGGGAATCGATTGGCCCAGAATAAAAATTCAGACAACTGACGCCTAAATAAAGTGATTTGATATGAGGGTGCGACCTATTTGGCGGCATGGTGAAGTAGGCAGGTCCAGCTGCCGAGTCGGTGAGGCCAGCGCGGTTGCGGTGGCCACCAGCGGCAGGGAAACAGCGATGTCGCGACGGTCGACGACTACGAGGAAGCAGCACCGGGACTTTGGACGGATCCGAAGTTGGAGCCGCTCCGGCGCCGTGAACAACGGCGGGGGTGAATCGGCTCCGATACGATTCACGCGGCCGTTGTCGAGGCAGCTCCAGCAGCACGGAGTAAGAGGCACACGGCCCAGTGCACGGCGGCAAATGGGCAGCGTCTCCAGCATTAGGGAGGAGGGCGGCTGTGAAATTGGTGCGGTGGGGGGCGCCATGGAGGAGGGGCTGAGGTTTCACGGCTCGGGAGAAGGGATCTTCCGGGGAGAAGGTGATTTGGCGCCCACGAGGTATGAATGGGGGGCGGGAATTGGGAGGGGAGTGGAACCATGTTTTACGGATGCATTTGTCTGAAATGTGAGGGGGAGTTACAGTTCTACCCCTGCCTTTAGGCTTCTCGGCTTGGGTCTGTGTACTGACGGTCGAGGATAGTAGAGTAACTTTGCTTCTCCACAAATAGTGGGCGGGAGCGATTTTGGGCGAGGAGGGCTTGTTTTTAAATATAGTGGGCGCGAGCGATTTCAAGCATTTAGAGCGTGTTTTGAAAAAGTGGCGCGAGCTATTTTGCGAGGAGAGCGTGTTTTACTGACCATGGTTTATGAATTATTCGGCACATGTCATTTCGGCCGAGGAGAAGGCGCGCTTGGATGAAGTTAGGAACCTACCCTCGATGCACAACGGGCCAATTAATGCGTCTCCCACATAGGGCGGTAATTTCGCGTCTCCCATTTATTTGCTCGGGTGAATTCCACCGAGCAGAGGATGTTTAACGATTCGTTCAAAATTTGGGAGAACGAGCATCCACGTCTACCTTACCAAGTCAATTCAAATCAAATTCAAAAATATCAGCTTGCCACTTCTTTTTTATATGGAGAGATGATGCTCGGGAGTAATGTGTTTTTACATGCTCGTTGCTAGCGATTTACTATATGACAAATAGTTGACCCACTCAAAAACGGGAATCAAACCCAAAATGAAATATCTCGATTCAATGAAATAGCTCGTTAACCAGGTCAAAATAGTGAACTAAATCCAAAATTGAACACCTCAATCGAATAGCATGTTGTATAGTATTATAGTACTCCATGAACATGTTGAAAGTCAAATTAATGAACTTGTTTGATATACGCATATATCCGTTCATGTGTGGATTGCAGACAACATGTTCTCCAATTTAAATATTTGAATGCAAGTTTCTATCGAAACATGGTTTATATCAGTCTTTGATGCATAAAACGCGACCTCCCCCTCTCCCGGACTCCTGCTCTCTCTCTCTCTCTCTCTCTCTCTCTCTCTCGCCGACAATCTTCAATTCTGTCGCACGCATCCAACACACAAACCTTGTTGGTCCTCTCTCTTTCTCTCCATCTCTCTCTCTCTCTCTCTCTCTCTCTCTCTCTCTCTCTCTCTTTGTGTGTGTGCGTGGGGGGGTCTTTCTAGTTCGCATGCATATATACTCCATCTATAGGTCTCTCTCGCACACTATGTATGATTCTCTAGTCCAAGCTAGATATCTTGGGTGCACTCATCGTACGCACACAAATTCCTTGGCTCGTTGCCCGTAACTCTCTCACGCACCACTGCTGCCCCTGAGCTCTTCCCCCTCTCTCAAACCCTCCATCTACATGGGTCACACATACACATGCATATCTCACTCGCACTTGATAGGCCCATCTAAAACACTATCTCTCTCCCTCGTTCTCTCTCCATCTCACACGCACACACACACAATCTCATGCCTAGCTAGCCAAGTATGATGGTCTCTCACTCAATTGTAGGCACACGCAGTCCCCCCTATATGTTTATGACTAGCTAATCTTAGTCTCCATCACAAACATGTGCATGGTCTATCTCGATTTCTCTCGGGACATCTTTCTATCACAAGACGCACCTCCCTCGATCTCCCACCCATATAGTCCCCTAACGATCTCGAGGGGGTCTCTCTATCACAAACACACCCTCTCGCCCTCCCCATGTGTCCATGTTCTCCATGTGTCCCTCTCGACCTTTGTTCCTTGTTGGCCAGACCTCTATTGGACATGTGCTATAGGGGTGTCTCTCTCCGTTGCAAACAATCACACACTAGCTATCTTCATGTATCTCCTCGCCTCGCTTTTCCATCTCGGAGATGCATGCATGATATGTTCGCCTAAGAAACGAAAAACACACACACTCTCTCTCTCTAATTTATCGTTTGTTGTCACTTTCTCTTTCACACACATACTCTTTTTGCACACTTACTCATTCTCCTTCACACGCACTTGATCCCTCTCGACTTAGGCACTCTCCTCGGTCCATAGCATATTGATTTACTGAAAAGTCAAACATCACCAAGTTTGACCATGTACGTGGAGAAAAACAATTACATCTGGAACGGCAAACACATACCATTAGATTCACCATGAGATGTAGTTTCGTGTGATGTATCTTTGGTATTGAAGATATAAATAACATTTGTGTAAACATGATCAAAGTTTCCAAAGTTTGACTTCTAAAAAAATTACATGCCTTTGCATTATCGAGCTGGATGGAATATCTCTTTCCCCTCTCAGCTATCCGACGCACCACTCAAATTTCTTATCGGGCTCCTCAATCTCTCTCAAACTTTATATCTCCTGGTTCACACATACACATGTCTCGCTCGCGCTATACATATAGACCCATCCAACACTCTCCGCCCTTGTTCTCTCTCTATGTGACACGCACCCCCCTAATAAGTACCATAATCCCTCACTCCATCATAGGCGCAAGCACTTCCCCCTAAGTATGATTATCTCTAACTAGCCATCAGGAACACGCGTATTGTCTCCTTCCATCCATACGTCTATCTCGATATCTCTTGTGGTATCTTCTATCACGCACACACCTTGTCACTCGATCTCCCACCCATGTAGTCCCATCACGATCTCCAGGGGATCTCTCTATGACAAACATACACTCTCTCCTCCCCATGTCTGCATTTTCTTCGTACGTCTCTCTGGACCTCTCTCCCTTGTTTGTCAGACCCCTCTTGGCCACGTGCTAGGGGTCTTGCTCTCTCGGTTGCAAACAACCACACACTATCTTCTCACCTTGCTTCCGTTGTCGAAGATGCATGTGTGGTATGTTTGTATAAGACTCACACATTTTTTCTCTACTTTTATCGAGTGTTGTCCATGTCTCTTTCACACATGCACACACACTTTTTTCACTCACTCTTTCTATTTCTCTCTCTCTCTCTAGTTAGGGACTCTCTCACGTCCATAAGCATATGGATGTTTTGAAAAGTCAAACCTCAGTAAAGTTTGACCAGGTATATGTGGAGAAAAACATTTACATCTGGAAAGATCATTAGATTCATCACAACATGTACTTACTTCATACTATCATTTATCTTTGGTATTGTAGCTATAAGTAATTTCTTTATAAACTTGGTCAAAGTTTCAAAAGTTTGACTTTAAAAAAAAGTTGGAACTACATTATCGAACGGAGGGAGTAGCCCTTTCTCTCTCTCTCTCTCTGCTATCTCTCACGGGCCTCCCCTCTCACACGAACACTCTATACCGACGGATTATACGCTCAATGTGTCAGCGTATAGCTCCGTATATTGTTTAGTTGATCGGTCAACCAGTCCACATGCTGCTTTGTCAGATCGTGTTATGTATCTTCGTGTGCTGGCCCATGTGGCAGTGGGTGAAATTAAGTAAACTAGAGGCCCATCTGACACGCGGTGAAGTAAACAAAGTTGAAACCACTCGGGGTAGCACCTCGCACGCTAGTAAATTGAGGGCGCATTGAGGACACACTTCTTCCGCGTGGAGGAAGCACTCGCGCACAATTCACCACTGCGCGGCGGCATGCACAGAAGGACGCACTCGCGCACACCCAGCACACAACACACACCAACACATGTGTACACCGGCATCGCCACCAGTTGAGATGGACGGTGAGGTAGCCAACAAGCGGAGGCGACTCGAGCCAAAACCGCATCCGGCGAGCCTGGACTTCATCAGCAGCCTCCCCGACGACATGCTACTCGCCATCATCGGCCTCCTCCCCACCAAATCTGCCGTGCGGACCGCCCTGCTCTCCCGGTGGTGGCGCCCCCTCTGGCGCCGTGTCCCCCTCAACCTCACCGTCGACAGCTTCCTCTGCGACGGGGATTGCAAACGCATGGCCGCAGTCTCCAAGATCCTTTCATCGCACCACAGGCCAGCCAGACGCCTTGACATCCGCATGTTCAGTACCAACTGCAAGGTCCAACCCAAGTTCGATGAGTGGTTCTTATCCCCCGCCCTAGATCAGCTCGAGGAGCTCAGCTTTGAAGCTGGACGATGTCGCTCTCTGCCGCCGTCCGCGCTCCGCCTCGCGCCAATGCTGTGCCGTGCCATCTTCAGCTCCTGCTATCTTCCCCAGATTAATGTCGCGCCCGCCCTTCTTCTCCCTCAACTCAAGCAGCTCGACCTCTTCGACGTTGTCATCTCGAAGAAGGCTATGGAGCACCTGCTCTGCAGCTGTACTGCGCTCAAGTACCTTCGCCTTGAGCAGATCCACGAGTTCATTAGCCTCCACATCGCCTCGACGAATCTCTGATGGATTTATGTGTTTTGCTGGCCCCGCAACAAGACATCAATTGGGAAGAGATCACTCCAGTTGTTCCACGTTATGGTCATTGAGAATGCACCTTTCCTTAAGAGATTGCTTGTATCGGATCTAGAAGGTCCAACAAAAATCAAGGTCATTGACGCGCCGAAATTGACAGCGTTGGTGCACTCGTCTGCCAAATTCTCCGAACTCTTTATTGGATCCGTAATCGTTCAGGTACAACACTCATCTTCTTCTCCGTCTTTTTGAAATTCACATTTTTTAATTTCTTCTTGATGTATTTACAATTGTCTTCCAGAAAATGATTCCCACAAGCTTGACCCAGTCTATGCGCACAGTGAAAATCTTGGCAATAAAATCTATCAGCCCCAATCTGGATAAAGTTGTTGGATTCCTTACATGCTTTCCGTGCACGGAGAAGCTACTCATCGAGGTGAAACTTCTTTCCTATTAGTGAACGGTAATCACAACGTAGCTCAAATTTTTCGTAATTTTCCCAAATTACGATGACAACTGTAGTGTTCAAAACTGCATCTACGCACTGCACCGAAAGAAATGTTTTTAGTATTTTTTTCTCACGTGATCACCTGCATCATTTTTTGTTGTACTACTATAGTAGCCTATGCTAGTCATAGTGGAAAGTAACTTAGACTACTCCAGTAACTCTATGGTTACCCTAAGAGCAAGTACTACCTCCGTCTGGTTTACTCTTCCTATTTTGTAGTATCAAAATTTGACCATAGATTTAATCGACAAAATGTTAATGCATGTCACTAAGAACTATATCGTTGGATTCGTATTTGAACATAATTTCAAATGGTGTAATTTTTAGTGACATGCATTGGCATTTTCTTACATAAATATATGGTCAAAATTTTATACTAAATAAGAGGTAGTACAAAAGTGGACTATAACGGCCCTCCACTATGTGAGGCCAAAACACGTGCCAAATTCACTTGTGATGCATTTGGCATCGATGCCCCTCCATTGCTCACCTGGTGCCCCAATCTGGATCACCTACTTTGCTCTGGTGCCAAATTAACTCACGCAATGAAAAAACACTTGCGTGGGAGAGAGAGGACTGAGGCAATAAAAAACACTTGTTTGGGAGAGTGAGAGGCTGGTGTAGTTGGTTTGATTGATTTGTTTATACATGTGGGTCTGTGTGCACAGCGGTGCCAACTCTCTCACATCGCAAGAGCGGTGCCGAAAATTTTTGATTTGACATCGATGTGTATTATGGCATCGGCCACATAGTGGAAGGCAACAAATGCCCAAGCTCTTCACGTACTCCTAGGTAAATGAGAGGAAAGAGAAAGAGAGAGAGAGTGAAAAAATATCACTAGCCAGCCAACCTTGTCGTATGAGCGAATGATATTGGTACCTCTTGATGACACGGCAATCTTATATAGCCAGCTGCTCTAATATGTTCTCTTCTTTTGCAGATAAAAAAAAGACCCAAAAGTGAAAAATGTGCTGCACTATAACAATCTCATCGAATGCCTTGATCTCCATCTTACAGAAATTGATTTGATCGACTACAGAGGCAGCACATCTGAGATTAAATTGGCCAGGTTCTTTGTTCTGGAGGCAAGTGTGCTCAAGGTAATGAGCTTTGGCGTTCTCTGGCGCAACAATGAATGGCGTTCTAATCACCGCAAGCGTCTAAGCCTAAATGACAAAGTCTCCACAGAAGCTGAATTTGTTTTTGAAACATCAAGTGGCGAGAGACTCGAAAACTTATTTGCCCATTAGTGACTTGTCAGGGCGGTGGATTTTAGTTTGTCACGATAATGCTGCATCCACCTAAAGTAACGGAAGTTCTTACGTAAACTTCCTAGTAATTCCCTCTTCGTAGGTGCAGCATTACTCCTAACATTTGTAATATCAGTTTGAAACTTGTAATATTGCCGTGTCCTATTCCTGCGTTTTCAAAATCATGCAAATCAAACAGGTCCTGAGTTGGTGATGATGTTGTGCCTGCCATCTTTCACCAATAGCCGTCGGATCTAGATCTGACGCATACAAACCAAACTTCTCCAGTTTTGCAAAAGATGCCCGCACTTGTTCCCTATTTACAAACAACTCCTTGTCTCTCACAATCAACCTTATCTCCTCCCCACCACATCTAGAAGGCAATGGAAAAAATCAGCACGATGGCACGCCGCTGGCCCACCCCTCCCCCAATCTTGGTGTTCCGTGCAATGCACGGGCATCTATGCACGGGAAATTATGTCGAACACAAGAATGCTAGGTCTACAGCCATGATGATAGTGACTGCAGACGATGAGGCTGACTATGGTATGCCGAACACGGCGCCTATACTCAGGTGTCATCTCCGGCGTAGGGTCTTGTCACTTCACTGTGAGGAGCAGCACGTAATAATTTGACCAACGAGTAGTATAGTGCTACTACACTGGTAGTAGTACTACTACTAGTACTAGCACCACCGTCTGGACTTAGTAGTACTACCACGTCCATCTGGATTTAGTATTTGACTAGCAATATCTAGTAATGCATGTCACAAAAAATGTACTACTCCCTCTGTAAATAAATACATGGTGTATTGTTTTATTCCTATCGGCGAGGTAACTTAATGTCTTTTTGCTACTTAATAGGATTACATGCAATGAACTAACCACCGCATGTGATGTTTGGTAGTCTCAAGTCATTGAAAGCATGCACGGGCACGGAGGGGGACGCAGCTTCATTGACTTACTGCACCTGCCTTTGGGTGTATGACACGTGGGTCCAACGGGTGGCTGGCCAACCTGTCATACAGCCAAAGGCAGTGATAGAGGCGAGGAGTAGATGGCCAACACGCACGTGAATTCAACGCAGTCTGCACTTCTCATATAAAGGCTCCCGCCATCAATCTACAAAATCCCTACGCACCCTACGCACCCAAGGGCAAGAGTGATCACTCCAATCGCAAGATCAGTTGACTAGAAGCTAGACCCATGGAGGCGATGAGCGCGAGCATCAGCCGGCTGTGCCAGATGGTCCACGACGCCGGCCTGCGGCTCGGCACCAAGGAACGTCTCCAGATAGTGCTTGAGGCTGCCAGGGCGAGGGTCCACTTGGACGACAGCTTCGTCTCCTTGTTCGACGAGGTCCTCGTCAGCTTCCTCGACAAGTTCACCATCGTCAAGTAGCTCGCGAACGACCTTGACGTACGCCTCCAGCCCACACGCCCAGGCTCTGCGATGCATGTCACCCTCAACGTCCTCTATGGTGACAACCTCTTCGACGCACTGGTGGCCCTGCGACTGCCCGCCGTCGTGCCGGAGAATGTCCACCTCGAGGTCGTGCTCCCGCGCAGCGCCTGGCGCAGCAAGACACCATCGACATAATCACCCACGTCTACGCGCAAATCATCCACAAGGACTACTACATGCAAGAGCAGGACGATAGGACGCTGGCCTTCTTGGACGGCATTGTCAGAAGCACGTTGAGCTTGCCGCCAACACCGTTGCTCCTCACACGTCGGTTGGTGACCCGGTGCACTAGGGCGTGAGTATGTCATTGATGGATCCGTCTGTATGTTTATCTTTCCGTCAAATCCATGTAGTAGTATATGGTACTACTAGTAATTATCTTACCTTTCGCATCAACTTCATAATTTTCCTACGTACTCCATGCATGAACCGCGCCAGAACCAAACTTCTCATAACTCTAGGGATAATCGTTATTTCTATCTATCGGTCGCCCCATGGAGCAGAACCAAATTTTACAAGTTACAAGTTCAAAAGGAAAAGCCTGCCGTGTTCGCATCGCACCCCCACACGGTTTGTCCGGCACGCCGCTCAAGGGGGAATGCGTGCTGTGTTGCATTTTCACTTACAAGTGGGACCGCAGTTGAGCAAACTGACTATCGGCAAACCCCCACCCCTCCCACCCTGCGATGGCTGAGAAAACAGGAGGGAGAAGAGATGGCTGTAGCTAGCACGGACTCCAAGAAAATTGGTGTCGGATGGGACTCGTGTGGGTGGCGTGTGCTGCACTGCTATACATGAATGCTAGTTATGGCCCATGCCACCCCACTATCTCGAGGTGCTGGTTACTCCACTATATTGAGTACGTAGAACAAATTTCCTGGAGTCCGTGCTCTGCCCTCCTCTATCTCTCTTCTCAGCCAGCCAGCAGACGCGTGGAGTCCATCGTCTGTTTGCTCATATGCGGTTCCACATGTCAGTGAAAACGCAAGAGGACCCACTGAACCTGCACATCTTTCACCTCGACGTGCTGGTGATGAAAAACAAATCCAATAAAGATCTTTGGTGGCCACTTTTGGAGTTACTCAAGAGTAGTAAGATTCTATTTACAGTTTAACCCAAGATGCACATCACGTGACTTCACCTACCACTCTATTTTCTTGCGTGACACGACCTGGATGTTGGATGTCCCACGTGTCAGCAAAAGGAGGAAGAACTCGACCAAATCTTCGGTTGTGCTCTCGGATGAGACTAGTTGTGCTAACTTAAAATTTTATTGTGTAGAATGGATGCAAGTTTTGGTACTGGGAAGAAGAGTACAACGATATATTGATAGAGCGCAATTTAGTAGATGTTCTAGCACTTTTAGCTAGCATAGAGGCTAGAGATGAGACTAGTGCACTTGTTGATATAATAGAGGCTAGACACGTCTACTTCTTTACACTCGAAGAAGAAAGAAGCACGCAAGATCGAGCCTCCGCAGATCAACAATGAATGCATCGAGAAGGCAGTAATCCAACTTACAGGAGCAGTTATGGAAGTTGGATATCTTCTAAAATGTATTCTTGTGGTTCTTGTTTTCTTTGGTCTTGCTTTTCTAGTCAAAATTTTGGTGATGTATTTCCATGTACTAAAAAATCAATGATGAAAGTATTTGCAAAGAAAAATGAACGCGGCCGGGATGCGGTCGCGCGTTCGGCGCACGACCACCGCATCCGAGAAATGGCCCGGACACGACCCCATTGCCCTACCCAAACGGACAGAATCCGGGCAAAACGGAGGTCCGTTTGGGGTCGTGCGTTGGAGTTGGCCTTACAAGTGGGACCGCAGTTGAGGAAACCGACTATCGGCAAACCCCCACCTCGCCCGCCGCGCGATGGCTGAGTTAGAGAAACGATGAGGTTGAAGAGATTGTTGTAGCACGAACTCCAAGAAATATGGTGTTAGATGGAAGTCGTGTTGGTGGCGTGTGCATTACTCCACGGGCGTGAATGCTTGTTCTGTCCCATGCCACCCTACTACTCCTACTACTACTCCTACTACTCCTATCGAGGATTCGAGGTGCTGGTTACGTACAGCGAACACATTAACATATGGCCCACCTCACACTGTGGCCAAATTTCCTGGAGTCTGTGCTAGGTTAAAAAATGTTCTTTGTGAGGATGGGTGGCTGGTCGCAAGTTTAAAACTTGTTGTATTACGTACGTAGACGTAGAGATAGTGCAGCATGTGAAGCTAGTACTGTTGGGGAACGTAGTAATTTCAAAATTTCCCTACGCACACACAGGACCATGGTGATGGCATAGCAACGAGAGGGGAGAGTGTCTGTCCACGTACCCTCGTAGACCGAAAGCGGAAGCGTTATAACAACGCGGTTGATGTAGTCGTACGTCTTCATGATCCGACCGATCCAAGTACCGAACGTACGGCACCTCCGAGTTCTGCACACGTTCAGCTCGATGGCGATCCCGGACTCCGATCCAGCAAAGTGTCGGGATGAGTTCCGTCGACGCACGACGTGGTGGCGATGATGATGCTCCACCGACGCGGGGCTTCGCCTAAGCTCGCGACGACATGACTTCTCCGGCGGGGCTTCGCCTAAGCTCCAACGATATGACCAAGTGGAATATGGTGGAGGGGGCACCGCCACGGCTAAGGAACGATCCGTAGATCAACTTGTGTGTCTTGGGGTGCCCCTGCCTCAGATATAAAGGAGCCGGGGAGGTGGCGGCCCAAGGGGAGGCGCAAGGAGTCCTACTCCTCCGGGAGTAGGACTCCCCCTCCAATCCTAGTTGGATTAGGATTCCCGGAGGGGAAAAGAGAGAGAGGGGGGCCGGCCCACCTTTCCTAGTCCTAATAGGACTAGGGAAGGGGGGGCGCGGCCACCTAGGGCTGCCCCTTCTCCTCTCCTCCAAGGCCCACTATGGGCCCATGTAGTTCCCGGGGTTCCGGTAACCTCCCGGTACTCCGGTAAAATCCCGATTTCACCCGGAACCTTTCCGATGTCCAAATGTAGGCTTCCAATATATCAATCTTTATGTCTCGACCATTTCGAGACTCCTCGTCATGTCCGTGATCACATCCGGGACTCCGAACAAACTTCGTTGCATCAACCCTTATAAACTCATAATGAACTGTCATCGAAGCGTTAAGCGTGCGGACCCTACGGGTTCGAGAACTATGTAGACATGACCTAGAACCATTCTCGGTCAATAACCAATAAGCGGAACCTGGATGCCCATATTGGTTCCTACATATTCTACGAAGATCTTTATCGGTCAAACCGCATAACAACATACGTTGTTCCCTTTGTCATCGGTATGTTACTTACCCGAGATTCGATCGTCGGTATCAATACCTAGTTCAATCTCGTTACCGGTAAGTCTGTTTACTCGTTCCGTAATACATCATCTCACAACTAACTCATTAGTTGTAATGCTTGCAAGGCTTAAGTGATGTGCATTACCGAGAAGGCTGGAGATACCTCTCCGACAATCGGATGACAAAACCTAATCTCGAAATCGCCAACCCAACAAGTACCTTTGGAGACACCTGTAATACTCCTTTATAATCACCCGATTCGTTGTGACGTTTGGTAGTACCAAAGTGTTCCTCCGTAAACGGAGTTGCATAATCTCATAGTTACGAGGAACATGTATGGGTCATGAAGAAAGCATTAACATACTAAATGATCAAGTGTTAAGCTAACGAAATGGGTCATGTCAATCAGATCATTCTACTAATGATGTGACCTTGTTAATCAAATAACAACTCCTTGTTCATGGTTAGGAAACATAACCATCTTTGATTAACAAGCTAGTTAAGTAGAGGCATACTAGTGACATATTGTTTGTCTATATATTCACACATGTATTATGTTTCGGTTAATACAATTCTAGCATGAATAATAAACATTTATCATGATATAAGGAAATAAATAATAACTTTATTATTGCCTCTAGGGCATATTTCCTTCAGTCTCCCACTTGCACTAGAGTCAATAATCTAGATTACAAAGTAATGATCCTAACACCCATGGAGTCTTGGTGCTGATCATGTTTTGCTCGTGGAAGAGGCTTAGTCAACGGGTCTGCAACATTCAGATCCGTGTGTATTTTGCAAATATTCTATGTCTACAATGCTCTGCACGGGGCTACTCTAGCTAATTGCTCCCACTTACAATATGTATCCAGATTGAGACTTAGAGTCATCTGGATTAGTGTAAAAAGCTTGCATCGATATAACTCTTTACGACTGGCTCTTTTATCACCTCCATAATCGAGAAATATTTCCTTAGTCCTCACTAAGGATGTTCTTGACCAATGTCCAGTGATCTACTCCTAGATCACTATTGTACTCCCTTGCCTAATTCAGAGCAAGGTATACAATAGGTCTGGTACATAGCATAGCATACTTTATAGAACCTATGGTAGAGGCATAGGGAATGACTTTCATTCTCTTTTCTATTTTTACTGCCGTGGTCGGGATTTGAGTCTTACTCAATTTCACACCTTTGCAACACATGCAAGAACTTTTCTTTGACTGCTCCATTTTGAACTATTTCAAAATCTTGACAAGGTATGTACTTATTGAACAAACTTATCAAGCGTCTTGATCTATCTCAATAGATCTTGATGCTCAATATGTAAGCAGCTTCACCGAGGTCCTTCTTTGAAAAACTCCTTTCAAATACTCCTTTATGCTTTGCGAATAATTCTACATTATTTCCGATCAACAATATGTCATTCACATATACTTATCGGAAATGCTGTAGTGCTCCCACTCACTTTCTTGTAAATACTGCCTTTCCAAAAGTCAGATAAAATCATATGCTTTGATCAACACATCAAAGCGTATATTCCAACTCCGAGATGCTTGCACCAGTCCATTGATGGATCATTTGGAGCTTGCACATTTTGTTAGCTCCTTTAGGATTGACAAAAACTTATGGTTGTATCATATACAACTCTTCTTAATAAATCCATTAAAGAATGTAGTTTTGACATCCATTTGCCGATTTCATAAAATGTGGCAATTGCTAACATGATTCGGACAGACTTTAAGAATTGCTACAGTTGAGAAAATCTCATTGTAGTCAACACCTTGAATTTGTCGAAAAACCTTTTTGCGACAAGTCGAGCTTTGTAGATAGTAACACTACTATCAATATCATCTTCCTCTTGAAGATCCATTTATATAATATGGCTTGCCGATCATCGGGCAACTCCATCAAAGTCCATACTTTGTTCTCATACATGGATCCCATCTCAGATTTCATGGCCTCAAGCCATTTCGCGGAATCTGGGCTCATCATCGCTTCCTCATAGTTTGTAGGTTCATCATGGTCTAGCAACATGATTTCCGAACACGATTACCGTACTACTACTGTGCGGATCTTACTCTGGAAGACCTCACGAGGTTTGGTAGCAACTTGATCTGAAGTTTCATGATCATCATCATTAACTTCCTCACTAATTGGTGTAGGAATCACTGCGGTGATTTACGTGATGAACTACTTTCCAATAAGGGAGAAGGTACAATTACCTCATCAAGTTCTACTTTCCTCCCACTCACTTCTTTCGAGAGAAACTTCTTCTCTAGAAAGGATCCATCTTAGCAACGAAAAACTTGCCTTTGGATCTGTGATAGAAGGTGTACCCAATAGTTACCTTTGGGTATTCTATGAAGACGCACTTCTCCGATTTGGGTTCGAGCTTATCGGTGAAAACTTTTTCACATAAGTATCAAAACTCCAAACTTTTAAGAAACGACGACTTAGGTTTCTTGTTAAACCATAGTTCATATGGTGTCGTCTCAACGGATTTAGATGGTGCCCTATTAAGCGTGAATGCAGCTGTCTCTAATGCATAACCCCAAAAGCGATATTGGTAAATCAGTAAGAGACATCATTGATCGCACCATATCAAAATAAAAGTACGATTCTGACGTTCGGACACACCATAACGTTGTGGTGTTCCGGTGGCGTGAGCTGTGAAACTATACCACTTTGTTTTTATTGAAGACCAAACTAGTAACTCATATATTCATCTCCACGATCAGATCTCATAAACTTTATTTTCTTGTTACGATGATTTTCTACTTCTCTCTGAAATTCTTTGAACTTTTCAACTATTTCAGACTTTTGTTTCATCAATAAGATATACGCATATCTGCTCAAATCATCTGTGAAGGTCTGAAAATAATGATACTTGCCACGAGCATCAACACTCATTGAATCTCATACATCGGTATGTATTATTTCCAATAAGTCAAGAGCTTGTTCCATTGTTCCGGAGAACGGAGTTTTAGTCATCTTGCCCAAAAGGCACGGTTCGCAAGCATCAAATGATTCATAATCAAGTGATTCCAAAAGTCCATCGACATGGAGTTTTCTTCATGCGCTTTACACCAATATGACCTAAGCGGCAAGCTACATATAAGTTGCACTATCATTATTAACTTTGCATCTTTTGGTTTCAATATTATGAATATGTGTATCATTATGATCGAGATCCAATGAACCATTTTCATTGGGTGTGTAACCATATAAGGTTTTATTCATGTAAGCGAACAACAATTTATTCTCTTACTTAAATGAATAACCGTATTGCAATAAACATGATCAAATCATATTTATGCTCAACACCAAATAACACTTATTTAGGTTCCACACTAATCCCGAAAGTATAGGGAGTGTGCGATGATGATCATATCAATCTTGGAACTACTTCCAACACTCATCGTCACTTCCCCTTCAACTAGTTTTTATTCTGTAACTCCTGTTTGAGTTACTAATCTTAGCAACCGAACAAGTATCAAATACTCGGGGCTACTATAAACACTAGTAAAGCACACATCAATAACTCAGTATATCAAATATACCCTTGTTCACTTTGCCATCCTTCTTATCCACCAAATATCTCGGTATTTCCGTTTCCGGTGACCATTTCCTATGCGATTAAGCACTCGGTTTCAGGCTTTGGTTCAGCTTTGGGTTTCTTCGTGGGAGTGACAACTTGCTTGTCATTCTACTTGAAGTTCCCTTTCTTTCCCTTTGCCCTTTTCTTGAAACTAGTGGTCATGTCAATCATCAACACTTGATTCTCTTTCTCGATTTCTACCTTCGTCGATTTCAACATCACGAAGAGCTCGGGAATCGTTTTCGTCATCCCTTGCATACTATAGTTCATCACGAAGTTCTAGTAACTTAGTGATGGTGACTAGAGAATTCTGTCAATCACTATCTTATCCGGAAGATTAACTCCCACTTGATTCAAGCGATTGAAGTACCCAGACAATCTGAGAACATGCTCACTAGTTGAGCGATTCTCCTCCATCTTTTAGCTATAGAACTTGTTGGAGATTTCATACCTCTCAACTCGGGTATTTGCTTGAAATATTAACTTCAACTCCTGGAACATCTCATATGATCCATGACGTTCAAAACGTCTTTGAAGTCCCGATTCTAAGCTGTTAAGTATGGTGCACTAAACTATCAAGTAGTCATCATATTGAGCCAGCCAAACGTTCATAACGTATGCATCTGCTCCTGCAATAGGTCTGTCACCTAGCGGTGCATTAAGGACATAATTCTTACAGGCAAAGAACGAGGATAAACCTCAAATCACGGATCCAATCCGCATCATTGCTACTAACATTTTTCAATACATTTTTCTCTAGGAACACATATAAAAAACATAGGGAAGCAACAACGCGAGCTTATTGATCTACAACATAATTTGCAAAATACTACCAGGACTAAGTTCATGATAAATTAAAGTTCAATTAATCATATTACTTAAGAACTCCCACTTAGATAGACATCCCTCTAATCCTCTAAGTGATTACGTGATCCAAATCAACTAAACCATGTCCGATCATCACGTGAGATGGAGTAGTTTCAATGGTGAACATCACTATGTTGATCATATCTACTATATGATTCACGTTCGACCTTTCGGTCTCCGTGTTAGAGGCCATATACATTATATGCTAGGCTCGTCAAGTTTAACACGAGTATTCTGCGTGTGCAACTGTTTTGCACCCGTTGTAGATGGACGTAGAACTTATCACACCCGATCATCACGTGGTGTCCGGGTACTACGAACTTTGGCAGCAGTGCATACTCGAGAGAACACTTCTTGATAATTTTAGTGAGAGATCATCTTATAATGCTACCGTCAATCAAAGCAAGATAAGATGCATAAAGGATAAACATCACATGCAATCAATATAAGTGATATGATATGGTCATCATCATCTTGTGCTTGTGATCTCCATCGCCGAAGCACCGTCATGATCACCATCGTCACCGGTGCGACACCTTGATCTCCATCGTAGCATCGTTGTCGTCACGCCAATCTTATGCTTCCACGACTACCACTACCGTTTAGTAATAAAGTAAAGCATTACATCGCGATTGCATTGCATACAATAAGCGACAACCATATGGCTCACGCACATTGCCGATAACTCGGTTACAAAACATGATCATCTCATACAATAAAATATAGCATCACGTCTTGACCATATCACATCACAACATGCCCTGCAAAAACAAGTTAGGCGTCCTCTACTTTGTTGTTGCAAGTTTTACGTGGCTGCTACGGGCTGAGCAAGAACCGTTCTTACCTACGCATCAAAACCACAACGATACTTCGTCAAATAGACTCCGTTTAACCTTCTCAAGGACCGGGCGTATACCTCGGTTCAACTAAAGTTGGAGAGACAGGTCTTCCATAAGCCATCTATGTGCAAAGCACGCGTCGAGGAACCGGTCTCGCGTAAGAATGCAGCGTAAGGTTGGTCCGGATCGTCTCGTCCAACAATACCGCTGAACCAAAGTATGACATCTTTGGTAGGCGGTATGACTTGTATCGTCCACAACTCACTTGTGTTCTACTCGTGCATATGACATCAACGCATAAAACCAGGCTCGGATGCCACCGTTGGGGAACGTAGTAATTTCAAAATTTCCCTCGCACACACGGGACCATGGTGATGGCATAGCAACGAGAGGGGAGAGTGTCTGTCCACGTACCCTCGTGAGACCGAAAGCGAAGCGTTATAACAACGCGGTTGATGTAGTCGTCGTCTTCACGATCCGACCGATCCAAGTACCGAGCGTCACGGCACCTCCGAGTTACGCACACGTTCAATCGATGGCGATCCCGGACTCCGATCCGGCAAAGTGTCGGGGATGAGTTCCACAAATCGGACGACGGCGTGGTGGCGATGATGATGCTCCACCGACGCAGGGCTTCGCCTAAGCTCCGCGACGACATGACTTCTCCGGCGCAGGCTTCGCCTAAGCTCCATAGCGATATGACCGAAGTGGAATATGGTGGAGGGGCACCGCCACGGCTAAGGAACGATCCGTAGATCAACTTGTGTGTCTTGGGGTGCCCCTGCCCCGTGATATAAAGGAGCCGGGGAGGTGGCCGCCCAAGGGGGCGCGCACCAAGGAGTCCTACTCCCTCAGGGAGTAGGACTCCCCTCAATCCTAGTTGGATTAGGATTCCCGGAGGGGAAAAGAGAGAGAAGGGGCGGCCCACCTTTCCTAGTCCTAATAGGACTAGGGGAAGAAGCGGCGACCACCTAGGGCTGCCCTTATCCTCTCCTCCAAGGCCCACTATGGGCCCATGTAGTTCCGGGGGTTCCGTAACCTCCGGTACTCCGATAAATTCCCGATTTCACTCGGAACCTTTCCGATGTCCAAATGTAGGCTTCCAATATATCAATCTTTATGTCTCGACCATTTCGAGACTCCTCGTCATGTCCGTGATCACATCCGGGACTCGAACAAACTTCGTGCATCAACACTTATAAACTCATAATGAACTGTCATCGCCGAAGCGTTAAGCGTGCGGACCCTACGGGTTCGAGAACTATGTAGACATGACCTAGAACCATTCTCGGTCAATAACCAATAGCGGAACCTGGATGCCCATATTGGTTCCTACATATTCTCTGAAGATCTTTATCGGTCAAACCGCATAACAACATCGTTGTTCCCTTTGTCATCGGTATGTTACTTACCGAGATTCGATCGTCGGTATCCAATACCTAGTTCAATCTAGATTCTGGTAAGTCTCTTTACTCGTTCCGTAATACATCATCTCACAACTAACTCATTAGTTGTAATGCTTGCAAGGCTTAAGTGATGTGCATTACCGAGAAGGCACTGGAGATACCTCTCCGACAATCGGAGGACAAAACCTAATCTCGAAATACGCCAACCCAACAAGTACCTTTGGAGACACACTGTAATACTCCTTTATAATCACCCGATTCGTTGTGACGTTTGGTAGCACCCAAAGTGTTCCTCCGGTAAACAGGAGTTGCATAATCTCATAGTTACAGGAACATGTATGGGTCATGAAGAAAGCATTAACATACTAAACGATCAAGTGTTAAGCTAACGGAATGGGTCATGTCAATCGATCATTCTACTAATGATGTGACCTTGTTAATCAAATAACAACTCCTTGTTCATGGTTAGGAAACATAACCATCTTTGATTAACAAGCTAGTTAAATAGAGGCATACTAGTGACATCTTGTTTGTCTATATATTCACACAT
This sequence comes from Aegilops bicornis, assembly GCA_021605145.1. Lineage (NCBI taxonomy): Eukaryota > Viridiplantae > Streptophyta > Magnoliopsida > Poales > Poaceae > Aegilops > Aegilops bicornis. The sequence goes on along the minus strand of CM038674.1, from coordinate 227,487,640 downwards.
GTATTATGTTTCCGGTTAATACAATTCTAGCATGAATAATAAACATTTATCATGATATAAGGAAATAAATAATAACTTTATTATTGCCTCTAGGGCATATTTCCTTCAAGTACAAATAGTGTACTATTGTTGATTGGCCTCATCCGATAACCTTTTGCAATGCACGTACAATTATGTATTCAGAAAATATTTTTTTGCCTCGTCGCAGCACCCACTCAGAGAAGCGACTCGATAGCCATTCATAAATTTAGTAAGTTTATCACAGGCATATCATTTTATTACATACAACAGGTCATCAACCCACAACGACAACGAGGATACATTATAAATACTAAAGTTTTCATAACTCAACAAATAACAAGCAATGAAATGAACTTCAACTCAACCAATCCTCGACATTGGAAACGCTTGCTTTGAACCACAAGCGATTCTCTCAGAAGAGCCAGCTACTATCAATCTCGCGACCAACGCATGACTGATCATCCAGGCTGAAGCGGCCTACTATATCACGACCAGGGTAGGGAACCAACGCAATGTCCGACGTATAGATACAATTGCTTCTCATAAATGGTACGTAGTAACGTTGTGTCAATAGCAGTTGGATCACCTTTCACCATCATTGGATAGTTTTGTCCGAGGAAGATCGAGTTTGCTCCAAGACTATCAATACTGTACCAGGCAGAAGGTGTTGGCGCTAGCACACTAGTATCCATCCTGAATACCATGCAACGGGTGTTGGAATAGGTCTGGAGAGTGCGACCATGGGAGACAACACCTGCTCCCTCAGTAGTAACATCGGCGATGGGCTGTATCTGAGACAAGAAGGGGTGATCCATCGAAAGTTGCCAGGTGCCACTGAGTATATGGGCCCTCCTCGTCATCATGCTCGTGATCGTCACCATCTTCATCTCCCCCTTGGTTATAAAAATTTTCAAGTATAGGTGGTGGAATGTTCACAGGACCTTGGAAACACAAGAAGAAGGTTAATTAGTAGAGAAGGGAAACTTGCTAACTCGCATGCATGTGGATGAAACAATTATAATTATGGTGGAAGACAAATGTACCGAAACTACGAGGATCCCATGCAAAAAGCGATTGCCACGAGTGGTGGCAGCAAACACAAGACCCTCGTATTCAATTGCATCACAGTACACATCCGTGTATAGAAACTAATTTTTGAGCAATATCCATCCAGTCGAACCACGAAGGATGGCAACAAGCTTGTCGAAGATAGCAACAACTTGATAGTTCTTGTAATTCCAAGAGCGGTTGGAAAGTTAAGAAATTGCTATCTTCCGCAGACGACAGTTACCATGATCATATTTGAATGTACGTAGATCATCTGTGTGCTCAACCTCAGGGCACTCGGAGATTTTTGGAAGTGGAATCCGTTGATGAGTGTACACATTCACAAGTTCCCACTCACAATTGTACCCAATATAAACAACCCAATCTCCATTTGCGCCTGCCCAAGCCTTGCCCTCAAGTGATGGCATCTTAACATCATACGTATCATTATCAAGCGGCATCAACTTGCACAAGGCGAGTGTCGGTGTCAAAACCGGCGGATCTCGGGTAGGGGGTCCCAAACTGTGCGTCTAGGCGGATGGTAACAGGAGACAAGGGACACGATGTTTTTACCCAGGTTCAGGCCCTCTCGATGGAGGTAATACCCTACTCTGCTTGATTAATATTGATGATATGGGTAGTACAAGAGTAGATCTACCACGAGATCAAGGAGGCTAAACCCTAGAAGCTAGCCTATGGTATGATTGTTGTTAGATCCTCTGGGACTAAAACCCTCCGGTTTATATAGACACCGGATAAGTTAGGGTTACACAGAGTCGGTTACAATGGTAGGAGATCTACATATCTGTATCGCCAAGCTTGCCTTCCACGCCAAGGAAAGTCCCATCTGGAGACGGGACGAAGTCTTCAATCTTGTATCTCCATAGTCCAGGAGTCCGGCCAACGGTGATAGTTCGGCTATCCGGACACCTCCTAATCCGGGACTCCTCGGTAGCCCCGAACCAGGCTTCAATGACGATGAGTCCGTGGCGTTGATTGTCTTGACATTGCGGCGGGTTCTTCTCCAAATTCCATATACTTGTCGAATAGTGTCCTGCTTCTGATAAATGTTGTGCTCCTTGGCTTCTACGCCCAATAATGGCTATCTTCCACGTGTTTGAATGAATGCGAAAAGCCAGGGTATTTTTACAATTACCCCCCTAGCTGCGCAAATGAGCTGCCTATAAAAGGGGCGAGTTCCTAGATCTGAGTCACACCATCCCCCCTTCGCGAGCTTTCATCGGGCGCCTCGACCAAAGCCCATTCCATCATGGGCCGGTCGTAGCGGCTCCTCCTCTCGCACTCCCAGCCCTCGGCACAGAAATTGGGAGAGATGCTCGATCCCATATAGCGAGCTAGTTATACTCCAAGCCAAGGGATTTCTTCCCCCGGCCTTCATGGTTCCGGTTCGAGCCGGACTTGCCACCTACAAGGGCGGAAAGCAAGCGGAGAGTGTCCCCGATCCCTCTAAAGGAGAGCGGGTATGCTTCATCTCTTATTTAGTAAGAGGACTCGGATTTCCAATCCATCCGTTTCTTTGAGGGCTCTTGGAGTTCTACGGCCTCCAGTTGCACCACCTTACTCCTACCTCCATCTTGCACATCGCGCGCTTCGTGGCCCTTTGCGAACTGTTCTTGGGCGTCGAGGCTCATTTCGGGGTGTGGAAGAGATTATTCTGCCTAGTACCCCGTTCTCATGAGGGGTCAATATATCAAGTGGGCGGAGCCGAGCTATGGCGCATCGCCGGACCGGATACCTATCCGAACCCCAAATAAAGCGTCCAAGACTGGCCTTGAATGGTTTTACATGGAGGGCGTCCCGCTGCGGATCCTGTTCAGATCGGCCTTAGGAGTTCAGCAATGCTCCTCTGAAGAAGCGCCTAAGTGGCGCCCTCGGAGCCCCGGAGGGAAAATGACCGGGATGTCCTCTATTTGATGAGCCGAATAAGGTTCTTGGCTCATGCGGATTGACCATGATTGGAGTCATGGCAATCTGCATTATGAGGGAGTGAAGCCGCTCCAATATAGGGGCCACCCGATGTGGGACTTCAGCGGGAGGGCGATGCCACCCGCCATGGCCGCAAAGGGCCGGGATCAGTCACCGAACTGGTGAAGATCTTGTCTGCCATGTATAAAGGGGAGGAGGAGGATTTCCTCCGCGTCAATCCACTGAAGGAGTTTTCTACGAATAATCCTCGAAGCTGGGTAAGCAAACATCTTTGTGACCTGTCTGGTCCATGTTCCCGTAGTTAAATATCTTATTTCATGGTTTCTGCGCAGGAACTGCGCCGGACTGTGGAGAATATACACAGCCCGCCTCCACAGCCCAAGGATCCGGAACGGTCCCTCGATCCGACCTCCGAAGAGGATCTGGATATAAAGGTGGAGTTAATCGACGGGGTGTTCCACCAACTTAGCATCGACAATGCTTTGGTTGCCATTACGGCCGATTACCCCGGAATACTTCCAGCCTCGCGAATGGCGAGACCGAGGTCCCAATATTTTGATAATGACCCATCCGTGCTTATTTCTCGATCACCGTATACAAATGGTGTTTGAGGGGTACCTTCGAGGCAGGAAGCCGAGCCAGCAACTGGCCAACAAGGGGCGATGACGCCCCGCAGTTAAAAAGGAGTGCGGTCCGGATCGAAACTCCGCCCGCAACGGTATGGCGTGCCACCATGTTCCTAGGATTGATTCACGGAAGGCGTACTAACGGCGCTCTTTTCGGGAAAAAAAAGCGCTCGCGGACTGAGTCCGGAGAGGTTGCCAATCGAACCTCCGCCGCCGAGGCTCCAAAGCCGGGTCCGAAGCGGAGGCGAACACGAGGCGTCGTCGGATGCTCCTGCGACGAGAGGATGCCGACAGATTGTCCGCCACCAACTCCGAGGTGGAGGCGCCTTGAATCACAGCGCCGCCCGGGACAGTTCTTCGTGGCGCATGTTTCTCCCAAGAGGCCTTGAATGCCTTCAATTCGGAGATGCGCACCTTCGTGCCGCTCAAGATGGTCTAGCGAGCCATGGAGCGGTATCTGAGAGGACATACGGGTAAGGAAATTTGGCGATTATATATGCAGTAGCCCCGAGACTTAAGATAGTTAGAATAACTGATTTAAGGATCATTTGTTATCTGAGGATCTTACAAAAAGAGTACCCGATTGTCCCGGGAGCTTGAAGAGTGCAAGGCCCAACTTGAGGCCGCACTAGCCGCTATAGGGGAGCCACAGACCCCTACAGTAATATACACTTCAAAAGATAAATAGTTTATGAAGTCTTTGCGGGTGTGTAAATCGACAAAAACATCGCGGATGGCGCCGGACTAGATCGAGACAAGCAACAGCTCTTGCGCCCAGCTAAAGGCGGCGAGAGCGTGCTTACGAGGGTGCGGCAGGAGAAAAATAACCGCCAAGATGCCAACACCAAGCTGGGTGAGGAACTAAAGGATGTTCGTGCCCAGTTGTCTGACTCCGTAAAGGAGAATCGGCGGCTTCGTCGTGGCATTTTCAGTAAGTGCTTGAGCGAACTTTGAAAGAGTTCGGCAAGGAAGGCGACTAACATAAACATGTATGTAGGTTTGCTCACAGGTCGTCCTGAGGAGATGCCCAGTTCTTCGGGTGATCTTCTTCCCGAATTGCGTCAGCTGCACGAACGAGTTCGGCAGGTGATGAAAGGCGTCGGCCAGGCCTTGTGGCCATCTATCTCCCTGCCCGAAGGCATTGGGGAGCTGGTAGAGCGGCTTCAAGGAGCACGGCGGCGCTTCCGACTATGGAAGATATCGGCCTGCCGTCAAGGCGCCAGGGAGGCCTGGGCCATGGTAAAGACGCGGTACACGAAGGCTGACCAAAACCACATGGCCGAGGTCGGACCTGTGGGGCCTGATGGGATGGAGATCCCTGTAAGCTTAGTGTACGGCCAAGTAGAATTGGCCGCCAAGTATTCCCAGCAATATTGTAAATTAGATAGCCTATTAGATGGCATTGAGGAGGAATACAATGAGTCGAGTTGACTATGTAAATATATGACATGAAAAAAATGTCTTCTAGCCGGATTGTAGATCGTTTGTCATAGCAGACCTTTTAAGCCGACCTCGGGACCCAATAGTCCGGAGTGTGTCCGAATACCTTCGTGGTTATATAAGAACCGGGTATGCATGGAAACAAAGGCGTAGGGGTCATTGTTGCCATGTCGGACAAGTGCCCAACTAGTTATGTTATATTACATGGGTAGTAAGAAACATCTTCCGGGAGAATAGTTCCGTTAAGGGTTCCTTTCATTTGGGATGCATGCCCTAAAGTGCATGTCAAAGCTGCTATGAAAGCAGAAAATCATCTGGGGGAAGATGGGTAAATAATTAAAAATCATCTTTCAGTTCACCGACCGAATATTCCCTTAAGAACGCTAGCTTCCGGCTTCACCCAGTCTGAGGTACACATCCGGCTGACCCGGCAGTAACAATCGCAGAGGTGCTCCCTTTACCACCTAGCCGAACAATCCGGAACGTAGGGGTAAGCACAGGAGCCAGGCAACCCAGCATGGCCAAAACTTAAGTCATATCGATGCATATAATGGTGAATAAAAGGTACATGCGGAAGTTTAATGCATGTGTTGGGCATGAAGCCCATATAAATAAGCTTCTGTTAAAGAAGCCCCCAGGTATAATGACCCATGGACAGCGCGTCAAGTATGTCTTGAAAAAAGGCGCAAAGCGAGCCTCTAGAGGCTTAAAGAAGAAGGAGGAGGAAGGAGAGAAATAAAAGACAGCAAAAATAGAAATGTGGGCCGGAGGAAGGAGGCGAACTTGGAGTCCGGCGCTTAGGCGTAGAATCTTCGTGAGCGGGCTGCGTTCCATGGGTTCGGCTCGAGTCGGTTATCTGATGTGTTTCGCAGACGGTATGCTCCTTGGTTAGGACCTGGTCGATGATGAAGGGACCTTCCCATTTGGGCTTGAGTTTGTCCTTTTTCTTGTCCGTGAGCGTAGAACTAGTTCGCCAACGTTATAAGCTTTGGCCCGTACTTCCCTGCTTTGATATCTTCGAGCCTGCTGTTGATAGAATGCGGAACGAGCTTTTACCACGTCGCGCTCCTCCTCCAATGCATCCAAACTGTCCTGCCGATCGAGCACGGCTTCTCTTTCTTCATACATGCGCACGCGAGGTGAGTCATGTATTATGTCTAAGGGCAAGACTCCCTCTGCGCCGTACCATAAATAATGGTGTGAATCCGGTAGTACGATTCGGCGTGGTCCGTAGCCCCCAGAGTACGGAGTCGAGCTCCTCAACCCAGTGCGTGTTAGATTCCTTGAGGGACCGCACTAGTCTGGGTTTAATGTCGCTCATGATTAGACCATTTGCTCGTTCGACTTGGCCATTGGTTTGAGGGTGATAGACTGAGGCGTAATCGAGCTTGATGCCCATGTTTTTGCACCATAATTTGACCTCATCGGCCGTGAAGTTGGTGCCGTTATCAATGATGATATCTTGTGGGGACACCGTAACGATTGCACTACCCCGATATGAAGTCTATCACGGTCCGGATTCGGCCGTTTTAACAACCTTGGCCTCGATCCATATGGTGAATTTAACCACCAGGACCAAGAGGTATTTTTGCTTGTGGGTTCCCCCCTTAAGGGGTCCAACCATGTCAAGCCCCGAGCATGACGGCCGGTGATGGGTATAGTTTTAAGGGCGGTGGGTGGCATGTGGCTTTGGTTAGCAAAAAGCTGACAACCGGCGCATCGTTGGACTAAGTCCTGCGCATCTGCCCGGCTGTCGACCAATAAAATCCTATCTGGAAGGCCTTGCCTACAAGGGCCGGGCTGCGATGGGGTGCCCACCGGTCGGCATGAATTTCAGCCGGGGAGGTTTCGCCCTTCCTCTTGAGATACACCTTTGAAGGACTCGGTAGTGCTTTTCTTATAAAGCTCTCCCTCATGGACTTTATAGGCTTTAGATCGCCGTACTATGCAGCGAAGCCTTATTTTGGTCTTCGGGAGTTCCTGCCTAGTTAGGTAGGCTAGGAATGGTTCCGTTCACGGGCGATAACCGCCATTATTTCGTGGCGGAGGGTGTTATCTCGAGGCGAGCCTCCGATTGTGTCGGAGTGTTCAGCGTCGAGCGGTCTGCGGTTGGGTCCGGATTATTGTGCGGACTTCCCTTCCCATAGTATGCGGATGGCTTGAACAGCCGTTCGAGAAGATGTTAGGCGGGGCGGCATCGCGCTTTGCACCGATGCATGCCAATATATCCGCCCGCTGGTTGTTGTCCGGGCTATATGATGAAATTGAGCCCTTGAACCGTCTTTGACATTTTTAGGACCGCATTGCGGTATGCTGCCATTTTCGGATCTTTGGCATCAAAGTCTCGATTTATTTGAGATATCGCAAGGTTCGAATCGCGCACCTTTAGGCGTTTAATGCCCATGGAGACTGCCATCCGGAGGCGTGCGGAAGGGCCTCGTATTCGCTGCGTTGTTTGAGTCCGTATACATTATCGAAGGGCGTATTGGGACTGTGTCCCGGTTGGGGATGTCGGAATGACGCCAGCCCAGGCCGACCAACATTTTGGAGCCGTCAAAGTGCATGATCCAATTGGAGTATCGCCCGTACTCTTTAGGGAGTTCGGCTTCAGTCCATTCGACCACGAAGTCGGCCAAAACCTGCGACTTAATAGCTCGTCGTGGCTTATAAGTTATGTCGAATGGAAGGAGCTCTATGGCCCATTTAGCAATCCGGCCCGTCGCGTCGCGGTTGTTTATAATGTCGTTAAGAGGTACTTGAGGCTACCGTTATCGAACACTCTTGAAAGTAGTGTCGCGGCTTCGAGGATGCCATGAACACCACGTATGCTATCTTTTGATAGTGTGGGTGCGGGACTTGCATGGAGTTAGGACAGTGGACACATAGTAAACCGGTTTTTGAAGAGGGAACCTGTGTCCGTCCGTTTCTCGTTCGACAACGAGCACCGCGCTGACAACTTGGTGTGTTGCGGCGATATATAATAGCATTGGTTCGCCCACATTGGGCGCGGCCAGGACCGGATTTGTTGCCAAAATGGCCGTTATTTCTTCGAGTCGGGCCGTGGCGGCATCCATGCACTCGAAGTGTTCAGTGTGCCAGAGGAGGCGGTAAAGGGGTAACGTCTTTTCTCCCAAACGGGAAATAAAGCGGCTTAGAGCCACTACGCATCCCGTCAATTTTTGTATTTGTTTGAGGTCTTTTGGAATATCCAATTGTGACAGAGCTCGGATCTTGGCTGGGTTTGCTTCAATTCCTCTACGGACACAATGAAGCCCAGGAGCTTTCCGGTGGAACGCCCGAAGACGCATTTTTCGGATTGAGCTTGATGTCATATTTTCGAAGATTGTCGAATGTGAGCCGCAAGTCGTCTACTAGAGTTTCGACATGCTTGGTTTTGACGACCACGTCATCTACATATGCTTCCACTGTTTTGCCGATCTGGTTTGCCAGACATGCCTGAATCATGCGCTGATATGTTGCCAGACATAAGCATGCACATTACGGCCGATCTGCTTATGAAGGCAGTTCTGTACACACCGTTGATAAGTTGCCTGGGCATTCTTGAGCCCAAAGGGCATAGAAACATAGCAGAAGGCTCCAAAAGGAGTTATGAACGCCATCTTCTCCTGGTCCTTAACTGCCATCTTGATCTGATGATAACCAGAATATGCATCTAGAAAACTCAAACGCTCACAACCCGCCATAGCATCAATAATCTGATCAATGCGGGGGAGGGCAAAAGGATCTCTTTGGACAAGCCTTGTTAAGATCATGTAATCCACACACATGCGCCAGTGCCGTTCTACTTAAGGACCCGGCACGGATTAGCCGACCATTCGTGATGGAACACTTCAACAATAAAACCAGCCACTAAGAGCACGGCTACTTCCTCTCCAATAGCTTTGCGCCTTTCTTCGTTGAACCGGCGGCGGGCGCTTCACCGGTTTATACTTAGGATCAACATTAAGAGTGTGCTCAATGAGTTCCCTCGGTACACACGGCATGTCGGAAGGCTTCTGGCATGACTCGACTTTCCTATTTCGGATCCAAGTTGGCACCGATACTAAAGCGCTTGGGCCGAATCACCGGTCTGAAGTCAACAAGCTTGGTCTCAGCTGCCGATTTGAACTTTAGAGCCAGATCATGTTCTGTAGTTGGCTTTTTCAGCGGAGTCATGTCAGCCGGATCAACATTATCCTTATAATACTTCAATTCCTCAGTGGCACAAACCGACTCTGCATAGGCCGCATCACCTTCTTCACACTCCAAGGCAATCTTGCGATTTCCATGAACGGTTATGGTCCCCTTGTGACCCGGCATCTTCAGCTGCAGATAGATATAACAGGGCCACGCCATAAACTTGGCATAAGCCGGCCACCCAAACAAAGCGTGGTACGGGCTCCGGATCTTAACCACCTCAAAAACCAATGTTTCTGACCTGGAATCATGATCATCTCCAAAGGCTACCTCCAGAGCTATCTTGCCAACAGGATATGCTGACTTGCCCGGTACCACACCATGGAACACCGTATTAGACGGTTTAAGATTCTTATCTGTTAGCCCCATACGACGGAAGGTCTCGTAATACAAGATTTAATGTTGCTTCCTCCATCCATGAGCACCTTGGTGAACTTATAACCTCCCACCTGAGGTGCCACCACCAACGCTAGCTGACCTGGATTGTCAACCCGGGGCGGGTGATCCTCTCTGCTCCATATGATTGGTTGTTCGGACCAGCATAAATAACGAGGCACGGCCGGTTCAACTGAATTCACTGCTCGCTTGTGAAGCTTCTGGTCCCGCTTATCCAAGCTAGTGGTGAATACATGATATTGCCCACTATTCAACTGCTTCGGATGGCTCTGATAGCCCGATCATTGCTTCTTTGGTTGTAACCACCACAGCTATTCTGATTATTTTGATTGTTATGTCCACCACGATCTCCATTGAAGCTGAACCGGCGTTTCCTCCACCGTGACCCGACCCATGGAATCCGGATCCTGAGCCACCACCTAATCCATGATCATACCGGAAAGCATTAGAATTTTAAACTCACTGCATAATATAACAATCCTTCCAAAGGTGGGTGGCTGGCGCTTCCTTCGTCCCGATGCTTGGACGGGGCTGGTTTAATAGATAAGTCAGGCGGTCCGGATTGGGACTTGGAGCTCCACCATGATTTGGCGGTTTACCCTTCCGTCGCTGACCCCTGTCCTGTGCGTTGGTATTAGCCACAAAGTCCATACTACCATCTGCTTTACGCTTCACTCCGTTACCATGACCTTCCGTGTTGTGATGCTGCCCCTTGGAGGTGTCGTTCTTCTTTCCCTTTCCCTGTCTTGTCATCATCAGACTCGGGATCTTTGGTACCATCAGAATCAGCATACTTCACTAACGCAGTCATGAGGGTTCCCATATCGTTGCAATGGCGCTTCATCCTTCCCAATTTCAACTTCAGAGGTTTAAACTGGCAATTGCTTTCCAAAGTTATAACCGCAGTCGGCGTTAATCTTGATGCGAGGAGTGCAAAATTTCCGAGACTCGGCGTACCCAGCGGGTTGTTGATTCTCCTTCCTCCTGGACACAGGTCGCTAAGTCCACTATCGACATGGGCTGCTTACATGTATCCTTGAAATTATGAATAAACTGAGCTCGCAACTGGGCCCATGAACTGATAGAATTGGCTGGCAAGCTCTTTAACCAAATACGAGTTGTCCCTTCAAGCATCATGGTAAAATACTTTGCACATGCCGCTTCGTCTACATCAAGCATCTCCATGGCCATCTCATAGCTCTCTACCCATGCTTCCGGAGACAAATCGGCCGTGTAACTTGGTACCTTGCGCGGGCCCTTGAAATCCTTGGGCAGGCGCACATTGCGTAAAGCGGGGACAAGACAAGGCACTCCCAAAGAACTAGAAGTAACCCCGGGCTCAATTGTGGTGGTTGGACGAACCGGCGTAAGCTGACGAGCCTCATGCTGCGCTGCTAACTCGGCATCCCTGCATGCTCGGGCCCGGTCCACCACTTCCTGAGCGTCACCTGCGGGTTACGGCCACGGGGCGCTTCACGGTTCCGTGCATTACTGGATACGGCCAGTTCATCCATTCGCCTGCTATAACTCCGGCTTGGTCGGGGGGTGGAATGAATCCGGTCACGGCTATATGAATATGCTTCCTGCTGAACCAAAGCTGTTCGAAGAAGTTCCTTAACCCGACGTGTCTCCACCGCTTGCGGAGAATCTCCTTCAATTGGGATGGCCTCCAGCCGTGAAGCGGCGGCAATAAGATTGTCCATTGGGTTAGAATAGTGACCTGGAGGCGTCTGGACAGGCTGAGGTATGATGTTATTCTGTTGAGGTGGCTCCATCAGGCGAGGCTGAACCGGCGCACCCGTCCCCAGTGCCTCCGCCCGATTTAACCACGGCGGGTTACTAGTCCCTGCTCCTGGGGTGTTAAAGAGGTTTCTGCCGTCGAAGACCGTCGGCAGGCGAGACCGATGCTTCCTTTTCAGGACTTCATGCGATGCGGTCTATTCTAGCATTAGCCTATAGGCCTGTGCGTCCAAAGCGGCCCGCTCCACGGCCATCCTGTTGCTCTCAGCTGCCAAATCGGCCTTGGCCTGAGTGATCTGTTCCCTCACCTTTGCAATCTCCACATTGTGGGCGTCCTGATCCGCCAGGTTAGCTTACGCCATAAGCACGATAGCGCATCAAACAGATCGAGATAAAACTTGAGCCGGTAGCGTAGTAGAGCCTCCTGCCCCGGCCACCGCCGCCGCTGCTGATCCGGAGAACATTGCTGCTGTGGTTGAAGAGTGGACCACCGCTTGTGTACCGGCCATGAATATCCCAACCCGATTGGGCAGATCAGAGGGGTCCGGAATACTGTCGCCATCGGAACAGCCCCCAATCCGGCCGTCACATAGGCTGATACAATGATTCGGTTTCTCCGGTCGAGGACTCGTCGCGGAAGTAAAACAACGGTCTCGCTACCAGATGCCGATCCACCTTCATACTCTCCCCCGTGGATGACTCCCACGAAGGCACGCTTCACGGCCGGTTTAACCTGGGCAGATCTCGCACGTTGAGCCATTTCGACGAGGTCGGTGCAGATGTCCGGCTCAGGGCCCAGTTCACCGATCTTGCCAATGAAGACGTGTATGCCACCAAAGGGGACCCGGTACCCGTACTCAATCAAGCCGGCCTTGGGGGCCCAGCCTGAATCATCGATGTAGAGCTTGCCGCGACGACTCTTGGTCATCCGGCCCACAGCGTAAACCTTGAGTCCTTCGAAGTTGCCCTCTAAGAACTTGAAACCATCGTGCGATAGCCCACGGTGGCGCCAACTGTCGTGGTTTTGTCACGGCAGATGTCCTCATGAAAGGACTTAGTCGTGGAGCCATCGCTTCTGAGTTAGCTTAAAGGGGTTTAAGCGGACACAAGGGCATAAGAGAGTTTATACTAGTTCGGCCCTTCGATGAAGGTAAAAGCCTACGTCTAGTTGTGAGGGAATTGATGGGGGTTTCGATGACTAGGAGCAAACAAGCTTATCAAGTCTCGAGTTATTGTCCGTTGTCCTGAATAAATCCTTTGGTCGTCCCCTTATATACATGGGTGACACCCGTCGGTTTGCAGAAGTCCGAGACCGGCTCATAGACGTGTCCGGTTCGGTCTCTAGTATTTCTATCTTACAACACAAGTTACATACCAAGGCCGGTTTACGGCTACAACCCTTAAACCGGTCCTGGGCCTTGGGCCCTTACTGAATATCCTCATGGGCCTCAAGCATACTTGGCTACTGATGAAGCTAACCCGGCCTCTCCTGGCCGGTTTATGCCCAGTAGTAATATCCCCAACAAAGAGCGTGCGACAGCAGTTCCAAATCGAGAGAGAAAGGCGAAGAGTCGGTGGACGGTTGCCAGTTTGCACGGTACACGAAGAGGCGCCCCGGCCTACACGTCCTTTCGGAAATTGTACAAAAGGACTCGCCGTCGTCTCACTGACATGTTGGAACGGGACCACATGTCAACGAAACATGGTGTGTAATTTCTCGTGCAAAATGCGATCTGGCCGCGTTGGCCCGAGGTGCCGCATTAGTTATCGACTTTATTTTTTAATGGTGTGCCGTTCAGTTTCGAAGCACGACTAACTGGTACTGTTTGCAGGAAAATATAAACTACTCTACCACTACTCCACCTCTAGTACTAGTAGTATAAAAAAGATATATAGGCTGGAGCTTCAGAGCTTTCTTGCTAAGGGCTGCCCACTTGCTTCTCACACTATCACCCTCTCTCCAGATCTAAAAAAGACGGCCACTCTCTCCCTCCTCACCGGTGGTCACAGATCTGCCGAGGAAGAAAAGGACGTGCAGCGTTGACGCACTCGTCGTCGGCGAGCGAGGTCACGTACTGACGACAAGGTCATCCTCTCAGACCAAGCGCCCGCGCGGGATGGCCTCCGTCCCCAAGCTCGCTTCCATCGTGCGTGCAGAGGACGACGACCACGAGCGAAGCCACTTCCCGCCGACCCTCAGGTATGCTACCTCTTTTCGAACCATACCCTTGTTCTGTTGCCCCATCTGCCATATCGCTGCATGTGGATCTTTTTCCACTCCATCATCTTCCCAATTTGCTATCCTCTACTCTGCTGGTCACGCAGACGAAAACCTTAATTTGCACTATTAAAGGAAACCCTACTTCATGCAGACTAATCCATGTCTGGGTTGAATAAGGAAAGGAAGGGAGACTGTACTGTCCAAGAGAGTAGGCATCGAACCCGCATCTAGGTTGAAAAGGGGAAAATCAGTAGCTAAGGACGAGTCTCGTGTCTCTTGGTTGAAGAAGGGTAGAAAGGCATGACAACGCAATAGAGAATGACCAGGTCGATCGGTTTGTTGTCCTCACAAAGGAAAAAGGTGGCTAAGCATAACAAAAATGGGACGTAATTTCACATATGCTGCCGGGATATTTTTTGCTCTGGGCAACCATACCTACCTCGCCACTATATGCGTCCATGGAGGTACATCGTACTGGTGCGCCCACTGTCCGAATGGGCCTCCCATGCTCTTAGTGTCACTTTTTTGCTGTTAGTATAACGCCAGCAGTCAAGTCAAGCAATGCTACTGCTAAAGTGATGCCACATTTAACTAATGCCGCACTCAGTCTAATGCCACCAATAAATTTAAGCAATGCCATTTAATGTCACTGGATTATTTCAGGGTTAGCTGTTGATTGTGGATGTATTAAAGATTTTTCAGCTAAGGCATTCTAATGTTGTTGCATAGCCAGTATACCTACGATGAAACTTGTTACTACCTTCAGATTTTTGCACTGTTAATGCTTATAGATTACATACCTCACTTTCATGAGATAAGTTAATTTTTTTCTATAGTGTCACCAAAATGACAAGGCGCTGATGACATTTTATTTTGGTTAAACTGCACAAAAAATTATGAAGACAAGAGGAAAGGTCAAGAGTGGGCACCCCCTCCTCCGGTTGTTCTCTTGATTCGTTCGATCAAGTTTTTATGTTTGATCGATTATGAAGATTGGGATAGCAATTTTAAAGGTCCCCCGAGTTTGAAATGATATTTACCTTGGAGGTACATGGTTTGCAATTTTTTTATACTGTCATTAGTTAATAATGCTAGTTACCTTCAGACTTTTGTATTTGGTTTAATGCTCATGCACAACTAGTATACCAATGCTGAAACGTGTTACCTTTACATTTTTCATTGTTAATTCTTATAGAAATCTTCCAGTGCCAGAGTTTATTGAAATATGTTCAGTAAAACCATTGTACTGTACCAGTAATAAAATAACTACTCTCTTGTTGCACTAGCCCTTTGGATTAGTGTATATTTGTAGTATTCGAAATTTCGAATGGTGTTGCATTAGAGTATGGACATAAATAAAGTGTGGCAAGCTTTCCCAGATATGTGCTCAAGAAAACTACTACCTGTTTTTCTAAATACTAGTAGACGTTTGGGTACTTCAAACTGAACCGCGAAAACGCCTTATATTAAGGAACAGAGGGTGTAGAGATCACTCAAATTATCCCGGTAAAGCTAGTCAGACCTTTGTTAAAATTAATGTTCATTATGTTATCGGAGGAGGTCTGTAAGTTTGTCTTTAATGCCTATCAACTACATACCTGACATCATAATGTAATGTTAAGTCATTTCCTTTTGTACAGTGTCACTGAATTGTCAAGGCGGTGATGGCATTTTATTTTAGTTGAACTGCACAACATATGCTTAAAAGAAGAGGAAAGGTCAGGAATCGATCATTCTTTCAGAAAGAACTATATATGCCTTTCCGACATCAGCCTCTGTTGCCTTATTTATTCCGTCAAAGCAATTGGTTAGAAACAGTCTTGCTACCTTTTCCCATTAAGAAATTGGAATGCTTATATTTGTGAGTCTATGCTTCAACTAGTGCCACTTTTATAGTAATCACACTTTCAATATCTATGCAAACAGGGATGCTCGATTTTAGTGGAACTGCACAAAAAGTCCAACTGGTTCAACAATAGGAGCATGTTTTCTTCCAAACCTTTATATCCAATTGGTGGCACTATGAGTTGTTCATTAAGAAGGTACATGGTTTGCTACTATCTTGCTAATATTTTTGTACTGTCATTAGATAGTAATACTAGTGGTTTGCATGTGAATTTATTGGCAGGGTGGACCTACATTGGAGGTGCAGGACAAGATTCAATGATTGGATGCTCAATTTCGGTTGTATCGATTTCACCTCTTCCATCACTGCGAACATGGATATCCTTGTTCTGATGAAGAATAGGCGCTATATTTCTTCTCTGAACAAGCAAATCAATTCAGTATGAAATTGTCTAGGGCAAAACATGACTATATCAAATTGTCCAGTGCAAAACATGACAGATGCTAAGCGGAAGAGACATGTTTAAACCGAAAATACAAGGTGGGGGTATATGTTTACTAGCTGCTTTGATATTTGTGCAGACAGAGATGTCTACCCGTTGCTATTTGGCAAACACACAAAGTGACCGCAATTTTGGTTGAACTGCACAAGAGAATAGTATAGTCACTGCATGCAATGCCATTTGAAAATAGACACAGAAAGATTGGATAGTCACTTCATGGACTGCAGAAAAGTAGTACTGTACTATTTATTGGCCAACACTAGGTGTACTTCATTGCTTTGGTCTGATTATACAATGGGCATCATTTTGCCTAAGTTAAAGTTTGTATTCCAAAAATAGTCTCGCCGTGTGATCAAGAGAAGATCAAATCATATTGCACTGGATGTTCCTCCATCATGTGTGGTTCATTCTCATGGTTCCAGCTGTTGGTGAAACCAGTTACATTTGCAAGAGGAATTGTAGACTTCACAAACAAATTTGTCTTTTCGATGCATCTTGAATGTTGGCCAAGAGAAGCATCCATGTTAGTAGGAAGAACATATGTTTTTTCTAGATCTTTGCTTTTGGAGCTACATATTTGTATATGATCTGTGAATCATTGAGATGCATTAACATGTTGATCTTATGTATGGGAATCGTACTAGTTGGTTTTAGTTGTGGCTGATCTTTGCTTTTGGAGCTCCATATTTGTACATGATCTGTGAATCATTGAGATGATTAACAGTTCCTTATATCTATTCGCTCAGTGTTTACAAGTTACTGATCGATCACTAGCTAGCCTACTAATGCGCTCCTGGCTGTTTTAGTTGCAACGCAAGATCCCAAGTGGCAGTTTTTTGAATAAAAATGCCTACTTCTGAAGAAACTGACAAGCTTCTCTGAAGAAAATGCCATGCGAATCTGAAGAAACTGCCAGCGAAAACGTTCGCAAATGCCTTATCTCCCAGCTAAAGTTCATCAACTAATGCCCTCGGCTGCGACTCGTTGCATACTGCTCCGCGTACTGGCTGCGAGCGATTTTGAGTGCCTGCATGCAGCCGGCCATAATTAAGGCAGCTAACTGATGCGAAAAAAGATGCGCTTTAATTGTTGCAGGCCTTTTAAATCCGTGGAATCATTATTGACAAGGAAGGATATGATTCGAGTGCACTTGTTTGACCGTCATGCCGGCGTGCGACCCAGCACGGACGGGACGGGACGGCACAGTCAGAATTTTAGTTTCTCTAGTTTTCCACGGCAAGCTGGCGCGATAAGCCATGCCTGCTTAATTATGCATTGAATTCTGATGACCGTCGCGCTACCTTCTGCCTATAAGTACTGTTTCCTGGCCTTCTATGATGGCACCGTGACCCAAATCGCCCTATCCTCATAAGCCCCCACCGGCCCGACGTCGCTCGCCACTTATCCTCGCTCTCGCCACGTCCGCCATGCCCCCGCCCGTCCGCGATAGGCGAGGCCGGAGGCGGTCACCGCCTGAACTAGTGTTCGGTTTTTCACCGGAAGGTAGATGGAGGGAGGAGGCATTCTATCGGTCTTTAGATGGCAATGCGGAGATCGAGGACTTGTTGGAGCGCGACCGCCTGGCGGAGGAGTAGGAGTTCTTGGAGCGCGACCGCTTGGCGGAGGAGCAGCGTATTGCCGATTTGCGCCGCCAGCGGGACATGGAGCAGCAGTGCACCGACGCTCTGAGTCGCGAGCAGAGCGCCCGCACCTGGGCCGGATACGTGGAGGCCGGCGCCCGGCAAATAGCCCTGGGGGCTGTCGGGCACGCACGCGTTCGCGACGCTGATTTTTACTACCATCTTGTCAAGTGGGTTTCCTGCTTAGAAGCTGAAGCTTCGGTGGACCACGCCGGCATGGAAAGGGCCAACGCGCGCAAGCAATGCGCCCTATCGCACCTCTGGCATGTCTGAGGCGAGGCGGAGGACGTCGGTGTCGGCGTTTAGCGTGTACCACAGATGGCGGCCGGCATCGCCTAGTTAGCTAAGAGTAAGTTAGTACTTGTGCACTACTAGAGTATTAGTGGGAGTAGATAGTTAACGTGGCTATGATGGTTGTCAACGTGGAAGTTCAATACTCTATATGTGGATCAGACCTATTACTTTGCTCTGAATGTTGAACTTTCCATTCGAACGTATGGAATGGGCTGTTATTTTTTTTAAATGGGTTGTATTTGTCCTCCACGGGTTTAGAGGCTGACTTGTGGGCCTACCAAGTTGTGGCGTACACAATCGAGAGATGATTATGCGTGGAGAGGATGACAGCGAGGACCCGCCAAGGTCATGGCGATGCATAAGCAAGTGCCTCCTTATTTCAATCCAATAAAAAAATGGCTCCTCCTAATGGATTTCTGACATCTGGGTCCCATGCCATTGTCAACGTAGTCAATAAATGAGAGAGTTTCACAACGAGCGGCTGACACCAGGGACCCAGCAGCTCGCCCAGTTATTTTTGTTTTGGATTAATTTGGTAAATGCCACTCCAAATCTGGTGTTTTTGAGAAATACCAGTGCAATTTCCAAACTTTGAAAAATGCCATTTCATGCCATTTCCAGTGGCATTTTTCGAAGTCTGGAATGGCGTTTTTCAAAGTTTGGAAATTGCAGTGGCATTTTTATGAATCGTCATATTTGTTGTGGCATTTATCTAATTTGTTTTGAGGCCAGGCGGGGTGTCAAGCTGGGCTGCGCGGGGCACTCTGGCTGTCTAGACAGCCTTCTCTTTTATGTTTACCACCAGACCAGCCAGAGTTTTTTTTTCTTTCTGAAAATGGCTAGCCCAATTTTTCTGTGATTTGCCAAGTAAGTCACTTTGTCAGGCCTATTGGGTTGCAAATCTTTCAAGACGAGGAGAGCTTCATTCGGCTGGACGAGACAATGTCCTATCAGTAATGAGAAATGGGCTATACATTTTTAAAACACATCAACCCGACAATTACTTTCAAATTTCTTTTTTTCATTTCAAGATTTTAAATTGCATTAATTTTTATGTGTGGACAATTTGTTGGATTTTATATTGATATACATTTATTTTTAAAATCAGTTTGAATGTGACTCGAAATTACGGGATTAAAAACAGTTTGGACCGCACCAAAATATGCAACATTTTGTATAACTTTTTAACCGTGGCCACAATATGGGTTGTAATGCTAACAAAAAGAATATGGGCTCCAAAAAAACCTTAAGAATTAGCAAATGGTCTGTAAATTATTAGAACTAATGGCAGATGGATTGTATGCTGTTTTCCACAGATTTGAGGCTTTCCTAAAAAAGGTTGGCGCTTAAGCAAAGGATCGTTGGATGTCCATCCAACGGTCGTCGTCTTCTTCAATCTCTGCTCTTCCTGCTCCGACCCGCTCAAACAAGCGTCGGCGGGACTGCTCCCTCCTCCCGTGGCCGGCTGTCTTTGCCAGCAGCCTCACCGCCCACCGTACTCCCATCGCTGGCCTAGCCATCCCTCTACTCACCCACACCTGCTGTTATTCTTCGGCGACGGCAGACGAACTAGTAAACCCTCGTACAGTCGTACTCCCCTCCGCGTGGGAAACAACTGTCGAGTCTTCCCTGCTTCCGTGTCGTTCCCTTCCTAGGCCTCGCCGTCGTCCACCGCCCTGGTGCTCTCGGTGCGGCCTAGTCAACATGGTCAACGACCGACATGCATCTGAAGTGGACTATACGTGGAGAGGCTGACAGCTGGGTCAACAGCCGCACGCAAGGAAATGTCTCCTTATTACGCGCAAAATAATGATTCCTCCACCTGACATCTGGGACCCACTGATGTGGACCCACCTGACATCATAGCCGATTCCTTAAAGAAACAGCCCAAGCGCCGACGTCAGCGGCGCCGCTCTAAATCCCGCCACGGCAAGAATGGAGATTCCGGCACAGGAGATAATAACACCCCAGAAAGTGCCAAAGACAACTCCCTCCAAAGACGATCCAGCGCAGGAGGGGGCGAAGCAAGCCCTCGGGAGAGGCGGCGGCATTTAAGAGGTCGAGGATGACAATTACTTACCTCCCTCCGGAGAGCGAGGCAAGCCTCGGCGACGATAAATTCGTCGTGCTGAGGATCCCGTCGAACAAGAGCGTTTGAGACGAGGCTAATGGCCACGGCAAACAGCCTAAAGAAAAAGCAACAACAGCTTCAAGCTGATCAAGACCTCTTGGCCAGATGGACCGAGGTCCTCGCGGCGAAGAGTATGAACTCGAGCGCCCCTCAAAGTTACCCAAAACGCAAGTTGCTCCCCGATTAGAGGAGGCAGCATCACCGGCGCTGTCTGACGGCAGACCGACCACCTCGTGGCCGCGATAGAGAGGCGTGCAAGCCCTCCACCAAAACCGTACCCCGGCATCACTCTAAAAGCAGGAAGCCACGGGGGAACGCGCTGGACTTGCGAGATATATTGGAGGACAAGGCAAGCCAATCTAGATCTATCTATGGATCACGTGGACGCCCCACGACCCACGACGAATACCGTCGCACCGGATACAACTACTCCGGCCGGGCCGAACACAATGCACAACGCTCTCTCGAGCTACGTCACGATATTGCTCAATACGAGGCGCGCACACCCACTATGCTTCACCGACGAAGTAATGGATCATCAAATCCACAAGGGTTCAAACCCGTTAATATCGAATCCTACGATGGCACAATGCAGACCCGCGGTGCGGATTGAGGATTATCTCCTCCATATACACATGGCCCATGGCGGCAATCTTCACGCCATCAAATATCTCCGCTCAAGCTTAAAGGACCAGCTTGGCATTGGCTTAACAACCTGCCCGCAGAGTCAATTGGATCTTTGGGAAGACACGGAAGCCGCATTCCTCGACAACTTCCGAGAACGCGTGTAATGCGACCACCGGATGCGAATGACCTAAGCCACATAATCCAGCAGCAGACGAATCGCCAGCAATTACGGACACAGTTCTTAACAAAGAAAAATCAAATCGTCGACTGTCCGGATGCGAAGGCACTCGCTGCCTTCAAACATAACATCCATGACGAGTGGCTGGCCCGGCACCTAGGGCGGAGATGCGAAAGCGATGGCAGCCCTCACATCCCTCATGACCCGCTTACATGCGGGAGAGGATAGCTGGCTCGCTCGCGGTAACAACCTCAGCAAAAAACGCTGGCAGTCCGGATACCAAGGACCGCAATGGCAGGTTGCGTCGAAACAAAAATAAGCGTCGCGTGCATTAACGGCGACAATGAGGATCTGGCGATCAACGCGGATTCCGAGGCTCCAAACCGGTCAGCGGAAGAAGCCATTCAAAAGAACCACTCGGGCCCGTCCAATTTGGACCGAATACTCGACCGCTCTTGTCAAATACATGGAACCCCGAAAAGCCAGCTAACCATACCAACAGAGATTGTTGGGTATTCAAGCGAGCGAGCAAATTAATCGCCGAAAACAGTGACAAGGGGCTACACAGCGATGACGAGGAAGAGACCCGGCCACCGAACAACAGAGGACAAAAGGGATTCCCCCCTCCAGTTCGGACGGTAAACATGATATACGCAACGCATATTCCCAAGAGGGAGCGGAAGCGTGCACTAAGGGACGTATACGCGATGGAGCCAGTCGGCCCAAAATTCAACCCATGGTCCTCTTGCCCGATCACTTTCTATCGAAGAGATCATCCGACTAGTATCCGCCATGGCGGATTCGCCGCATTGGTTTTAGACCCAATCGTTGATGGATGTCACCTCACGAGAGTCCTGATGGACGGCGGCAGCAGCCTGAACCTGCTTTATCAGGATACGGTCGCCAAGATGGGCATAGACCCTTCAAGGATTAAACCTACAGCAGCGACCTTCAAAGGCGTCATACCAGGTGTCGAGGCCAATTATGCGAGGCTCGGTTACTGGAAGTGGTCTTGGATCCCGGATAATTTACGGCGAGGAATTAATCTTCGACATAGTCTCGTTCATGGCGGCTATCACGCTCTGCTTTCGGACGAACGCGTTTGCAAAATTCAACGCGGTGCCGCATTATGCATACCTCAAGCTCAAGATGCGGGCCCTCGTGGAGTCATCACGGTCAATGGAAACACGGAACGCTCCCTCCGAGCGGAGGAACATACAATGACTCTCGCGGCGAAATCTGAGCAGCCTTTTAAGGCAATTATCGTGTCCGGCCGTTAAACAACCGGACACGACCAAACGCGCCCGGAGCAAAATCAACCAAGACCACCTGGCACGTTCCGTGCACACGTAGCAATGCGGCCCCAACCCCAGCCCTCGCAAAATTGTAAGACAAACTCTCCGCGTACATAATTACGCCCTGGAGATACCATGGGCATAGGGGGAAGGGCACAACCTATGAGACCAGTGCGGTTCGACCACACCGAGGGCTCCCAAGTGTGTCGCCCTTTTTTCTTTTATTTTTCTCTTTTTTTATACAGAACTCAGTCCGGAGGCGAACCTGCCGAACTCATGATGCAACAGCCAGGGAAGGACAAAGGCTGCGACGAACACTCAGGTGGTCTCCATCACGAGCATTAAATTTGTTAAATACAACATTCTGCGGCCTACCCCTGGAGGGAGATGCCTTTAATTCGTCCAATCCCTTGCTTTCCGCACTATTTGTATCATTCCGCACTGATAGCATATCTTCTCGAATAAAATGCAGCACTTTTGCCTATAATTGCATCACTTTATATATATATATATATATATATATATATATATATATATATATATATATGTTCATTTACAACATGTTGCACCCGTGCATCTTGGTACGGCCAAATACACCAGGGGCTTATGTCCTCCGCTTTATGGTGTGATAAAGTCCGCACACTTTCACAAGTGCGGCACCCCGAACTTATAGCATTATATGAATCAGCTCCGAATCATGTCTTGGGTCAATAGTTGGGTTTGCCCGGCTCCCATGTTTGGCACCTTACGTTCCGTTCTATCGGCTAAGGTAGCCTTGGGAGAACCACTGCGATTGCGCCCGGTTGAGCCGGGTTAACGCCTCGATGGAAAGCTAAAACTGACCGGCATGATAAGGCGTGAGACCGATCGCTGTTCGAGAGGTCCTTTCGGGTCATAAAGACCTACGCCGCTTGAGCGAAGTTCGGATTATGTCCGATGAAGGCGTGGATAGCGCCCCAATTCGGTCTTCAGAATACTAGGGGCTTCGCCGAAATTTAAAATTATAGAATTCTATGGCTAAGTGAGAGTGTTCAAGCACTATAAGTCTGGTTGCCTTGTTCGTTGTGTTGGCGCCTCCCTAGATGGACCCAAAATGGGAACAAGAGTGCTCAAGTTTATCCCGAACACCCCAAAGACTCGTGGCATGGGGCGAAGCCGACGACTTGCCATCTCTCAGATTTAATAAGCGGCCGCCTGAAGGTAATATTTTAAATTAAACAAGCGTTGCTTAGCGCATATGAACAAAGTTTTCAGCGCCGCATGGATAACACATTGCGAATTCACTCAAAATTACATCCACAGGGCACTCATACGCAATCTTGCGGCACCCTTCAGGACAGCCTTATAGTAAATTTGGGCGTCGATGCTCCTTGCCCGCTGGTGGCGCGTCGATGATTAGCTTCTCCGCATCCAGCTTGCCCCAATGCACCTTTATGCGCTGGCAAGGCCCGACGAGCACCTTCAATACAAAGCGGAGCGCTTGATAACCTCCACCCAGGGGCACACATCCACCAGCCGCCGTGACGAGGCCGAAGTAGCTCCTGTGCATGGCCTCTCCGAGCCACAACCGGACTATGAGGCCCTTCATGGCCTGCTCGGCCACCTTGTGAAGTTCGACCAGCCGCTTCATTTGGTCGCTAGGGCACCGGATGGCCGGACTCGATACTGAGACCAGAAGACCTTCTCCGTTGAGCTCCCCTCCTCAGCTCGGTAGAATGCGGCGGCATCAGACATGCTGCGAGGCAGATCTGCAAACGCCCCTGGAGAGCTCCAAATCCGGGTAAGTAACACGTAATTTACATTCACATGCTTGCTTTGCATGAAAAAAGCCTTACCCGCCGCTATCTTATTCATCAATTCAACCTCCTGAAGGGACTTATGGGCCTCGGCCTTGGCGGTTTTGGCAGTTTCGAGAGCCGAGGCAAGCTCGGACTCTCGAGTCTTTGAGTCACGCTCCAAACTCTCATGCTTTTCCATGAGAGCACAGAGCTCTTCTTTGAACCACCGCCACCCGCGCCTCCTGCTTTTCTCGCTCCCCCCGTTCCGTGGCCGCATTGCATTCGGCCGCGGACACGGCCTCCTTCAGGGCCGCCACCTCGTTCGTGGCCCTTGCAGTACCCATGTTATCCTTGTTATTTTTTGTCGCAAC
Source organism: Aegilops bicornis (assembly GCA_021605145.1). NCBI lineage: Eukaryota > Viridiplantae > Streptophyta > Magnoliopsida > Poales > Poaceae > Aegilops > Aegilops bicornis. The sequence continues at coordinate 227,463,343 of CM038674.1, read as the reverse complement.
CTAAATCCTTTTCTGTAAGGTACAAATTCAAAGTGGTGTTACTCACCTTCTTTGTCTTGGAGCTGCTTCCTGGCGCGGCCGAGCTCTTGCACAGACCGCTTGAGCTCCTGCTTCAACGCACCGACCTCCTTGATCGGTCTTGGCAGAGGTCAGCAGCGCAGCCTGCAACCCATATCGACATAATTTTTTAGCAACCCTGCGTATATCTTGTTTCAGATCCTCAGTCCGGCTTTTCTTTCCGAACACCGAACCGAGCATCAGGGGCTACTGTCTATGCGGTATTACATTGCATATTTTTAACTTCTTACCTCAAAGCCTGATAGAAGGCTACTGCAGGCTTCGGTCAGCCCGCTCTTGGCGAGCTGCACCTTCTGGATCACCACACTCATAATAGTGCGGTGTTCTTCCTCGATGGAAGCGCTCTGCAGCGCCTTCAACAAATTACCCGGAGCCTCCGGTTGGGCCAGGCTTGCCGGCGTCACGGTCTTGCCCTTCGTTGAAGGGGCGCGGCCGGACTCCGGAACCACTGCGGGTTACATTGTGGAGTCCGGCGCAAAGTCCGAGGAGGGCGCCTTGTGGCGCCTCGGGCCTCCCTGATGGGTCCCTTCCGGGATCCCACCTCGGCGTCCTCAAGGCGTCGCGAGGGTGGAGGCGGTCGGGATGGAGTCTACATCCGGCCAAGCCAACGACCGCTTCGATGAAGTAGGGAGATCATCACTGGCGGACTACAGGCGGCATGCGGCATTAGAATGACACTATGTGATGCGGAAAAAAAATTATAAATCATTCAGAATTCGGATACTTACGATCTCACGGAGGCCCTGGCCCTTGAAGGCCATTCTTCCTCGCCAACGTTGATGTTGGCAGAGCTGTCCGGGGGAATAGTCCTTCCCCTCTTGGACCCTCCGGCCTCCCCTGTTGGGGAAGCCTTCCTCTTCCTCTCTCCCTCCTCTGGGAGAGAGTCCTCTTCCTCCTCCTCATTCTCGGGGGAGGAGTCCGCCCCGGAGTCGTCGGACACCTAAAAACGAGCACTCTTTCGAGCACCCGTGGCCTCCTTCTTGGCCTTCTTTTCCGGCACCACGTGCGGTGCCCAAACCAGCAGCCTCGCTAGACGAGCGTCTACTGGATTTTCTGGCATAGGAGCCGGACAGGTAATCTGCTCCGCCTTCTTCATCCAGTCCTGTCAAAGGAAAAGGGGAAATTAAAACCCGCATAGAGTCAAACTATGAAAAACAAGTGTCCCGTAAAGGGTAGAATCACTTACCTCGTCGGCTGGCGGCTGCGGCGAAATCCGCGATCTTCGATCGCGGATGCGAAACCAGCGCCCTTGAACAGCACCTTCGAGCGCCTTCGTGCGTTGTGTCGAAGAGCTTGTTCAGCGCTGGTGCTGTTCGGATCGAACTCCCATAGATTGAATGCCCGCTCTTGGCATGGGAGAATCCGTGAGACGAGCATGACTGGACCACGTTAACCGGCTGAGCTTCTTCACGGCTTCTTGATACAAGGCTTGGAGTCCTGTCAGCTCCTTCAAACTACCCCACAACAAGCCCTTCTCTTTCCAGGAGGTGAGCTGCGTGGGGATACCAGATCTAAACTCGGGGGCCGCCGCCCATTTAGGGTCATGCGGCTCGGTGATATAGAACCACCCCGATTGCCACCCCTTGACGGATTCCACGAAGGCCCCTTTGAACCAAAGGACATTGGGCATCTTGCCCAACATGGCGCCTCCGCACTCCGCTTGAATGCCCTTCACTACCTTGACTTGACATTGAAGGTCTTGAGCCTAAGCGAAGTGGGGCTGGATGCGAAGGAAGGCCTCGCACCTGACGATAAACGCCGAGATGTTGAGGATGAAGTTGGCGCCGGATCATGGAAATCCAGGCCGTAGTAGAACATGAGCCCCCGGACAAAGGGGTGAAGTGGAAAGCCCGATCCAGCGGAGAAAGTGGGAAAGAAAGACAACCCTCTCATGGGGCACAGGGGTGGGGATGAGCTGCCCCTCGTCCAGGCCGGCGGTCTGTGATGTCGCCGGAAAGGTATCCGGCGCCCGCGTGGTTTGGCGATTGCTCCTCCTTAGCGGTGGAGGCCAACCATTTACCTCCCGCTCCGGACATGGTCGGAGAAGGTTGAGACGAGATCTGCGAACTTGGTATTTGGAGCTCGAAAGTCTTGTGGATATGGATAAGCAAAGGAGGAAGAAGGCGTGGGTGAGAAGGTGAATCCTTATCCCTTATATGGTAGGCGAAGTCTTCTGCGTCCCCACCAGCTGGTAAAACTTCGCTTATCTCCCAAGCGTCACCATCAATGACGCGGTTGGGTTACCCACGCCCGTATTGATGAGAGTCCCGGATTATGGGGAAACACGATCTCTGCTTCAACAAGACGTGCCAAGGAAACCGCTTCGCTAAATGCGTTGAGGTGGTAAAGTAAAAAACAATTCGAGTAATGGCTTGGTAGTGGTGTGACGTCACCTGCCACGGAAAGCGTCGTGATTGAACTCATGTATATATTATTATTCTCTCTACGGTGGAATGTGGAATTTATTTTGCGAGCGGACACTATCCTGGTGTTCACAATCTTCTATCATTTGGAGGAGGAACCCGCCTTGCAATGCCAAGCAATATACACGCTGGACTTATCGTCATTGAAGCCTGGTTCGAGAGCTCTTGAGGAGTCCGGATTAGGGGTGTCCGGATTGCGGACTACCATCATCGGCCGGACTATCATCGGCCGGACTATCATCATCAACCGGACTCCAAGACTATGAAGATACAAGATTGAAGACTTCACCCCGTGTCCGGATGGGACTTTCCTTGGCGTGGAAGGCAAGCTTGGCGATACGGAAATGTAGATCTCCTACCATTCTAACCGACTCCGTGTAACCCTAGCCCTCTCCGGTGTCTATATAAACCGGATGGCTTTAGTCTGTAGGACTACAATCACAACAACCCTTACAATCATACCATAGGCTAGCTTCTAGGGTTTAGCCTCCTTGATCTCGTGGTAGATCCACTCTTGTAGACATCCACAATATCAATATCAATCAAGCAGGACGTAGGGTTTTACCTCCATCAAGAGGGCCCGAACCTGGGTAAACATCGTGTCCCTTGTCTCCTGTTACCATCCGCCTAGACGCACAGTTCGGGACCCCCTACCCGAGATTCACCGGTTTTGACACCGACAGTTGTTATTACACATTATATCACAATACTTATGCCTATTCTCTCTTATTTTACAAGGTTTACATGAAGAGGGAGAATGCCGGCAACTGGAATTCTAGATTGGAGAAGGAGCATATATTAGAGACCTATTCTGCACAACTCCAAAAGTCCTGAAACTTCATGGAGCATGTTTTTCGAATATATAAAAAATATTGGGCGAAGAAAGTACCATAGGGGGGCCACCAGGCAGCCACAAGGGTGGAGGGCGCGCCCTACCCCCCAGGGCGCGCCCCCGACCTTGTGGGCCCCCTGGCAGGCCTTCGGTGCCCATCTTTCGCAATATGGTGTGTTTTGACCTGGAAAAATCACAAGAAAGATTTCGGGACGAAGCACCGCCGTCTCGAGGCGGAACCTGGGCAGAACCAATCGAGGGCTCCGGTGGAGCTGTTCTGCCGGGGAAACATCCCTCCGGGAGGGGGAAATCATCGACATCGTCATCACCAACGATCCTCGTCGAGAGGGGGTCAATCTCCATCAACATCTTCGCCAGCACCATCTCCTCTCAAACCCTAGTTCATCTCTTGTATTCGATCTTGGTCCCAAAACCTCAGATTGGTACCTGTGGGTTTCTAGTAGTGTTGATTACTCCTTGTATAGTTGATGCTAGTTGGTTTATCCGGTGGAAGATATATTTTTAGATCCTTAATGATAATTATACTCCTCTGATTATGATTATGAATATGCTTTGTGAGTAGTTACGTTTGTTCCTGAGGACATGGGAGAAGTCTTGTTATAAGTAACCATGTGAATTTGGTATTCGTTCGATATTTTGATGAGATGTATGTTGTCTCTCCTCTAGTGGTGTTATGTGAACGTCGACTACATGACACTTCACCATTATTTGGGCCTAGGGGAAGGCATTGGGAAGTAATAAGTAGATGATGGGTTGCTAGAGTGACAGAAGCTTAAACCCTAGTTTATGTGTTGCTTCGTAAGGTGCTAATTTGGATCCATATGTTTCATGCTATGGTTAGGTTTACCTTAATACTTATTTCATAGTTGGGGATGCTTGCGAAAGGGGTTAATCATAAGTGGGAGGCTTGTCCAAGGAAGGGCAGCACCCAAGCACCGGTCCACCCACATATCAAATTATCAAAGTAACGAACGCGAATCATATGAGCATGATGAGAACTAGCTTGAAAACAATTCCCATGTGTCCTCGGGAGCGCTTTGCTTTATATAAGAGTTCATACAGGGTTGTCCTTTGCTACAAAAAGGATTGGGCCACCTTGCTGCACCTTAGTTACTTTATTTACTTGTTACGCGTTATGATTTATCTTATCACAAAACTATCTGTTACCGATAATTTCAGTGCTTGCAGAGAATACCTTGCTGAAAACCGCTTGTCATTTCCTTCTGCTTCTCATTGGGTTCGACACTCTTACTTATTGAAAGGACTACGATAGATCCCCTATACTTGTAGGTCATCAATTTTCCATTGTTGATGGTACTTGTGCTTCAAAGATGAGTTTTGGTCATGGGCCCAAGGTTAAAATCTTCACGGTCACATACCAATTGACTCAAACATAGGTGTCCTCGGCCACCGCCCTCCTTTGAGAGGTGCTTGTTCGAGTAGTTTCCTTAGGGTGTTGTTTGTGCTTTGAGTTACTCCAAGTTGCTCGTGGTTTATTGGTTTTTCAAAGAGTATCTCTTTCCTGTGCTATCCCTTTTTGAAAGTGCTAGTTATCGACTAGAGGGGGGGTGAATAGGCGATTTTTAGGAAAGTCTTCAAAACACGGATGTTTCAAAGACAAACAACAGAAATGACCTAATTGATATGCAGCGGAAGATAAACTACAACAAGCAAGCCATAGTCAAGTATGCGATAATGTGAACGGACAAGACTAATAGCAGCTATGTAGTAAGGATCAGGATGGAAGATAGTATGAAGCCAATCAACAAAAGTAGTCAAGCAATGAAGTCAAACAGATAAGGCATATAAGCAATGACTTCACGAAGACAAACTCAAGGTAAAGGAGGGAAGAGATAGAACCAGTCACTAGTTGAAGACACAGGATTTGTTGGACCAGTTCCAGTTGCTGTGACAACTGTACATCTGGTTAGGGAGGCTGAGATTCAACTCAGAAGACCGCGTCTTCACCTTATTCCCCTTGAGCTAAGGACACAGTCCTCGCCCAATCACTCTGGTAAGTCTTCAAGGTAGACTTCCGAACCTTCCACAGACGGCGTTCACCGGCAATCCACAATGGCTCTTGGATGCTCGAGCCGACGCCCTAACCGGCCGGAGGATTCACAGTCCTCAAGTGTAATAAGTCTTGAGTCACACAGACAGAAAACTTTAGTGATGCCTAACACACTTTGGCTCACGGGTGTTATGGGCTTTTTCCTCATAAGGATTTCTCTCTCTCAAAGGCTTCGAGGTGGGTTGCTCTCAAAGCGACAAAAAGCCGTGCACTAACTCTGAGCAGCCACCAATTTATGGTGTAGGGGTGGGCTATTTATAGCCACTAGGCAACCCGACCTGTTATGTCTGAAATGACCACAGGTCACTAAAAAGGCCGACACGTGTTCCAATGGTCGATTTCAAACACTCACGGCAACTTTACTTGGGCTACAAGCAAAGGCTGACTCATCCATTTCTGGATAAGTTTTGCTCTCATTGTCTTCGCTCGAAGACATAGGATTTGGGTTGAGCATCACTTGATCATTACGACTATGATCACTTGGACCCCACTTAACAGTACGGTGGTTCCTACGACTAAACAAAGAAGAAAAGGAAACAACGAAACAACACAGTCTCCGCGCTTCATAGTCTTCACTCAATGTCTTCTCATGTCATAGTCTTCAATGTGAATATCTTCACATACCACCATTGTCTTCAATGTCTTCATACATTTTTAGGGGTCATCTCCGGTAGGTAAACCCGAATCAATGAGGGACACTACATGTTATCCTGCAATTCTCACAAACGCATTAGTCCCTCAACCACATTTGTCGTTAATACTCCAAAACCAACTAGGGGTGGCACTAGATGCACTTACAATCTCCCCCTTTTTGGTGATTGATGACAAAGCTGGTTGAAGTTTTCAACGAGGGATAAAATATGTGAAATTGTAAAGGATAGAATTGTCTTCATAAGTGGCAAAGGCTCCCCCTGAAGATGTGCATATAAGTAGTTCGCTTTTGGAATGCAAATGCACATGGCAGGTTGTACTTGTGGAGACCCTCTTCAACTTATGAAGATAATTCATCATGCATGAAATGATATAGCTAAGAGAATGACATGCATAATGAAAAATGGACGTCTGCAGAATGATCTAAGTGCGGAAGTTATCATCGCACATCTTGAATTTATCATCGCACTGCAGTAAAGCAAATAAGTAGCAAGCGACCATCGAGTTTGAGTGTTACAACTCAAAGAACCAAATGTATCAAAAGCGAGTTGTAATCACTAGGCAAAATATAGTGCAACCGCCCTTAAGAACCCGGCTTGAAGACTATCAAACTCATATGCTTCTCCCCTTTTGTCAGTAAGGACCAAAAAGGTTTGAAGACATAGAGCATCTACTCGTCCTCTTCTGAAGAAGATGATGCAGCAGGGCTGTCGTTGTTGGTTGGTGGTGCAGACGAGCTTGGCGCAGCGTCGATTCGTGCAGAAGTAGGGGGCGGTGAAGTAGCATCGGCTTCATCATCGATCACTCTGGCATTGACCGTTGCCGCGGAGGAAGAATAGTCAGAGTCTTCAAGAGATGGAGTTTGCCGTAGGACTGCATTCCATGGAGGAGTGGAGTCAAACTTGAAACGTTCAGTGAAGCCATCGTCTTGAAGATCAGCTTCAGCACTGAGCAGGGTCAAACTCTTCCATGACCACCGACAAGTCTCGTGAGTTACAAAAGCATTCTTGGTGGCAAGGTTGCGAACGCGATTGACGTCCACCAAGAGGCTTTGCATTTGACGCTTTAGCCAGGAGTGATGCTTATCTTGCTTTTGATGCAGCGCCACAAGAAGTTCTCGATCGTTGAGGACTCGAGAGCGCTTCTGAGGCCTTTGGCCAATTGTGCTCTCAAGGGCTTCAAAGCGCACGATGAGGCGAGGCGAACGGGTGTTCCCAGCCGAGGATAGACACGAGATACCGCTTGGACGCCTTCAATGGGTTGAGAGAAGCTGTGGTCATCTGCGTTACGAAGACTTAGTGGCGTTTTGGCGGGCTCGGGGTATATGGCTTCAGCGGACATATCAACCTCTCGTAGAAAGATCGAGATGATTGCGGCGGAGGGTTGATAGTTGATAGCTGAGTGCATCTTAATGAGGCGCATGACCCATGGAGCATAGAACTTGGACCAAACAGATTAGATCCGGATGCAACCAATTGCACGATGAAGAAATCTTGCGTGTTGAAGGCGATGCCATTGAGAATGTAGAAGACCAATGTCTTCATTGCTCCTTCAAGCTTTGCGGACGATGAATGCCCTTTGATTGGCCATAGAGTTACTTTGATGATGTGATATATAGTACGAGGCAGATACTCAAGGTCATCAACAAAGAAGTGTTTAGGGTATTCAGCGTCATGTGGCAGTGGCTTCATCATGCTCAGCATCTGACTCATGTCGGGTTCAGGCTTATGGAATATGCTTTCCATGGCATCGCGGTGGAGTTGACATCCAGGTTCAAATAGTTCTCCGGGAGTGGGTAGGCCAGTGAGCTCAATGATGTCAAGAGCTTTGGCTTCATGATGAACGTTTCCAGTCATCCACTCGAGAACCCATGTCTTCGTATCTCTGTTGAAGCCGCGGATGTGGAGTGTGGCAAAGAATTGAAGCACTAATTCTTCATTCCAGTGCTCTTTGTCTGTTACGAAGCCAAGCAGACCTGCATCATGAAAGCAATCAAGTGCTTCTTCTAAGCACGGCAGTCCGGCATTGGCCCGATGTCGGCGCATATGAGGGAAAATCGGCCTTGGTCATACAGAACATAGGAGTAATAGCTTCTTTCTTGATAGCTCCAGAACCGGTCGGATGAGATCCTTGGCCTTACAGAGGGGTTCTTTGCCTTTGTCGAAAGAAAGTATTGTGGGCTTTGAAGCCATTTGCATTGAAAGAACCGGTTGAGGTGGCGGTGCACAGAAACCTTGGCGATCTTGGCTTCAGCTTACGGACCGGAGGCCTATCGCAATATGATAGTCGAATTGAGGACCCGGAGGCATGAGGCGGAGGGACGAGCGGGCCATCTTCTTGTGACTAGCTCGCCATAGTCGTATGCTTGCTCGATTGTGTAGGGCCTTGGTGGCGGAGCAGGGCGATGGCGACAATCGAGGCTTCGGGCTGCTCGTGATTGCCTCATTGGCCTTGAGGCGGTTGGGACAGTCTCCACATTGGCTTCAGCCATGACCACGTCATTGGCTTCATTAGTGTTGGAGGTGGCAGCCTCATTGTTTTCAACCTCCACTTGAGGAGCTGGAGGGTCGGGCACTGGCACGTTGATATCAGGTATGACTTCTTGATTCTTTGGGGTGTAGGGACACGTTCTTCTTCTTCTTCTTGGGTGTCGTGGTGATGCGGCGGATTGTCTTCAACAGCTTTAGCTTCAGACACAGAGATGTTCACAGTTGGAGTGGCTTCTGAAAACACTTGACGTGCAACAGGTTGGTGGTGCGCTTCTCCTTCTGGAACGCTCTGAAGAGGCACTTGTGGCCTTTGACCTTTGGCGAAGCTGCGAAATCTTTGGCGGCGCCTTTGGATATGGGGTTGCACGGGCCTCAAAGTCTTCCTCTTCTTCTTGGTGTTGCTCTTGGGGAGTGACTTGTTGTTGGGGAATCTTGGGGAGTCTTGTTGTTGCAGGCGATCAGCCCATGAAGCATCTGAGCAATTGGCGTCGGAAGGGCGACCAATCTTGATGAGTTCGTTGTTCGTACAAGCAAGCGATGATACCACATTGTACTCGATTTGAGGAAGAACTTCATCATCTTCAACATTGTCATGGTGACCAATGTCTTCAGCAGTGAGGGGATCAGCTGTTGGAATATCTTCAGCTTCAGGAGCCACTGTGGAAGTAGGCGCATGAACAGTCATGCGAAATTCTTGGGTTGCAGACGTGGGACGAACCACAGAAATGGGTTCAACAATCAAGGGCTCTGTGGGAGCAGCCCGATTCTTCTTGGTCTTTAGCTTCTTCTTGGAGGGAGCAGCATCAGAGGCGTCAGGATTTTTCCTCTTTCTGGCTTCAGCCTCGGCAGCCCTCGTCTTCTTCTGTTCAGAAGCGGTTGACCATACCTTTGTCTTAGAGCCAGTCATGCTGCTTGGGAAGACAATGCGGGCCCTTCCTGCCTTGAAGGTGCAGCTTGGTCAGTTGAAGACTTCTTTTTCTTGGCAGCCATCCTGGGATCGATGCCAGGACGGCCAAGAGCCTTGCGCTTCTCAGCCTCATTGTAGGCAAGCACGCACTTGTCAGCCAAAGCCTTCATGCGCTCATGAGAGCCTCTGGCTTCTTCACGCTTCTTGAGAAAGTTTTCTTTGAGGTCGTGCAGCATGACCTTGAAGTTTTTCACGTCTTGCACGCTGAGTGCAGCCATATGCTTCTTGAACTGAGCCTTTTCATAGTCAATCTTGTGCTTCGGTTCAACAATTATTGAGCTAGAGCTAGCTCAGAAGCAATGGCGCCGTTGAAGGAGACGCTGAGGCAATTGGAAGTTGCAGATCTTCAAAGCTGATGTTTGGTGTGTCAAACCACTCATCAATGTAGTGATGGATGATTGCCACATCAAAGAGAGGCAAGTTGTTGAAGATTTACGCTTCTTCTTTGCTCTTGATGAGCTGCTCAAGAGCGTCATCTGCAAGATCGTCATCACTTGACATATCAATGTGCTCTTCACGCAGAATTGCAGCAGGAGTCAGTGTCAGTTCAGTATTGTTGACACTTTTCTTTCTCTTCTCCGCCTTCTTGGAGATACGGGATTGATCCTCGGGGCGTACCTTTGGCTTCAGGAGGTGCGGTGGCGATGGCTTCACACGTGAAGCTTTTGGAGGAAGCAGTGACTTAGGAGCCTTGACTTTCTTGAGCCTGCGGCTTTGGAGCAGGAGCGGGAGCTGGAGCTGGGGCTTCGCCAGAACCAGCCTCGTCATCGAGTGATCCACTTTGGCACCTTGGACCAAAATATAAGTGATGAGGCCATCAAGGTTTGAAAACGGACCCGAAGACATTGGGTTCGACATCGCGTGAGCCGTCGGCCACGGGGAGCGGAGGGACCGGGGTTGAAGTCTAATCCCAATGACTTCTTGTTCTCCTTCTGCGACGCCTTTGCGTGCTGGAAGTTTTGCTTGAAGAGATTGTCATCGCGACACCAGAGCAAAGACGTCGGGTCGGCATTCTCAGGCTGAGGTCCACGGACCATGCACGGATAGAAACCTTGTGCAATAGCTTCAGCCATGCTCTTGGGAGGAAGGCTTCGAAACAGAATATCACCCCAAGGGCTTCTGATGGCATACTTCTCGGCATATTCTTGTGTGACGAAATGGTACTTGAACCACTGTTCAGCCCAATAGCATCGAATCCATTGGATTCGTGTCTTATTGATTATAAGTCTCTTCAAGATCTGTCTTGTACAGCTCTGCGAGGTCATCGGCGAGATCCTTTGAGGTTCCCTCACGACGCTGTCACGCCCTTCCCGACTGATTTATTCAGAGCCATGAGCTTCAAACTGAATGGCTTCACGTTCAAAGGCTTCAAAGGCTTGCGTTTGCTTGACAGACAGGAGCTGGCTTCAGGTGTAAGAATTCTGCAAACGAATGCAGACTATGAGAACCAAGGGATTCTCCCACGGACATGTACCTATGACAGCATTAGAGATGCGAGGAAGGGGAAGAGGTCATATGCATTCTCGTAAGATTTTGAAGATAAATCGGTTTGAAGACATTGACCTCATGACGCCAAGACATTCACTTATACTGGCGAGAGTTGGTTCCATTTATGCGAATCCGTGAATAAGTACAAGTGAGGAATCTAACTAGTTGTGAAGCTTAAGTGAATATACTAAGCGATGCGAGATGCACAGAATAGATCTAACTTTGTATGGGCGTAAACCATTTTTGGCAAGTAGGATGAATCTTGAAGATCAAAAGATGGTAAAAATGGAGATATATTTACCGCTTGAAGAACTGCTAGAAGCGGAAGGAAAGGAGGCGGCAGTTCAGTCCACCGTGCCCTAACTTGGCGACGGAGGACACCTACTGACAGCGGAGATGAAGATGTTCGCGGCGGCGTGAGGACAGCGTCGGAGAAGTCGCGGCAGCTAAAGCGCCGTCGCCCGGCGTCGTCGAGCTAGCGGTGGCGCTAGGGTTTTTGACGAGGTGGAGAAGGTGGAAGAAGATTTTCTTTACCGCGAGGGACAGGAATTTATAACGAGGTGTGCGGCGCAGCGCAATTACTCAGGTGCCCCTGGCGGTTCACATCTAAGGGGCACGTGGCACACATGCAACATGCAATGAGTTATCCCACGTTCCCACGCCCGCCCGGTTTGTCGGATGGTTGTTCCGGCTTCTCCGTAGTTCAACAGTAATGATGAATCATTTAAAACAGACTTAAAAGTTTGTCTCTGTGTCTTCTGCTGACAAGGACGCAGAGAAGACATTCGACAGTTTCAATAGAATGCATATGATTTGGACAGATAGAGTTTGAGATAGAAAGCATAGAGAGATTTTGGGTCCGATCACATTCACTTAGTTCAAAAGATTCAACTTGAAGACATAGCTATAAGTGAATCTTTGTAGAGGACAGAAATATATATATATATATATATATATATATATATATATATATATATATATATATATATCAGCAACCAAATCATCATAGTGAAGAAAGTCATGAAAATAGGTTGAAGTTGAAGTCAAATCAAATGCGAATAGCTTCAAGAAATAACGCCATGAGTGAAACACTTCAAACAAACAAATTTGGTGGTGGCGTTACCCACCGTATAGGAAGTATTAGACCCAGACACGGCGCACAATTATCGTGGCGCTCCGAAGTCAAATTCCACGTTAATGTATTCACACACGTAATGTAAGTCTTCATTGATTGAAGATATACGTTACTTCGTGTGTTGCACATCTAAGTCATCAACATGCATAAGTGTTAGGATGTGTGCTTGATCACGTGACATTTGAGGATTCCAAGATATTTAGCTCACACCGTAACTTGCAAAACCTTTTCTCATCCAAGGGCTTTGTGAAGATATCTGCCGATTGCTCTTCGGTGTTGGCGTGAATGATGTCATTATCTTTCTTCATGACATGATCCACGAGAAAATGATGGCCAATTTCAATGTGCTTTGTCTTCGAAAGTGCTGGATTGGATTGTTGGCAATCTTGATGGTGCTTTCGTTGTCGCATGAAAAGAGGTACTTGTGTCGATTGATGCCATAGTCCTTGAGAGTTTGCTTCATCCATAGAAGCTGAGCACAACAAGATCCAAGCAGCAATGTATTCAGATTCTGCAGCTTGAGAGTGACACAGTTACGCTTCTTTGAAGACCAATGACGAGTGATCGACCCAGAAAGTGACATGTGCCTGATGTAGACTTGCGATCCACTTTGTCACCAGCATAATCAGCATCCGAAAATCCAACTAAATCAAATTTTGAGCCCTTTGGATACCATAATCCGAGTGTTGGGGTGTGAGCCAAATATCGAAGAATTAAACTTCACGGCTAAGTGATGCGAGTCCTTTGGTGCCGCTTGGAATCGAGCACACATGCAAACACTAAGCATAATATCTGGCCTAGATGCACATAGGTAAAGTAAGGAACCAATCATGGAGCGGTATACCTTTTGATCGAACTCTTTACCATTGTCGTCGGACCCAAGTGGTGTTTGGCTGGCATTGGCGTCGTGTATCCTTTGCATTCTTGCATTCCAAACTTCTTCAGACAATCTTGGAGGTATTTTTCTTGAGATATAAAGATGCCATTTCTTTGCTGACGAATTTGAAGACCAAGGAAGAACTTGAGCTCTCCCATCATGGACATCTGATATTGCTCTTGCACCATGTATCCAAACTCATCACTATACTTCTGGCTGGGGCAGCCGAAGATAATGTCATCCACATATATTTGGCATACAAACAGTTCACCATCATATGTCTTCGTGAAGAGTGTGGGATCAAGGGATCCAGGTTTGAAGCCTTTGCTCTTCGTGAAGTCTTTGATTGTATCATACCAGTAGCGAGGAGCTTGTTTGAGGCCATACAATGCTTTATTTAGCTTGTACACCATATCGGGATGTTTTGGATCTTCAAAGCCGGTGGTTGAGCGACATATACTTCTTCTTCAATATTGCCGTTGAGAAATGCACTCTTCACATCCATTTGATAGAGCAAGATGTTGTGGTGGTTAGCATAGGCTAGTAGTATGCGAATAGCTTCAAGCCTAGCTACCAGAGCAAATGTTTCATCGAAGTCAATTCCTTCAACTTGAGTATATCGTTGAGCCACAAGCCTTGCTTTGTTTCTTACGACTTGACCATGCTCATCTTGTTTGTTTTGATATATCCATTTGGTGCCAATAATGTTATGCTTGCGAGGGTCAGGACGCTTGACAAGTTCCCAAACATTATTCAGCTTGAACTGTTGAAGTTCTTCTTGCATAGCTTGAATCGATTCTGGTTCCATAAAAGCTTCAGCAACTTTCTTGGGTTCTGATATTGATACAAAGGAAAAGTGCCCACGGAAATTAGCTAGCTGTGTTGCTCTTGAGCGAGTAAGCGGAACCAGTGCGTTGATGCTATCGATTATCTTCTCAATCTTTACTTCATTTGCAACTCGAGGATGAACTGGATGAAGACTTTGCTCATCTTGATCATTGTCATCATTGGGAGGATTGTCTTGGTGAGCATTGTCTTCGAGTTGGTTAGGTGCGAAATGATGAGTTCCTCTTGATTTGTGCTTGAAGGCATGATTTCACCAGTTCCCATTAGCTTGATAGATTCGCTGGGTGGAGCTTCGTCTAGTGTGCTTGGTAGGAACTCTCTTTGTGAACCATTGGTTTCATCAAATCGCACATCTACAGTTTCGACGATTTGTAGAGATAGAGATTGAAGACTCTGTAAGAGTGTGAGTCCTTTCCGTAACCGAGCATGAAGCCTTCGTGAGCTTTGGGTTCAAATTTTGACTTGTGATGAGGATCCTTGATCCAACACTTAGCCCCAAATACTCTGAAGTAACTGACATTTGGCTTCTTGCCAGTAAGGAGCTCATAGGATGTTTTGTTCAGAAGCTTATGGATATAAACACGGTTGATGACGTGACAAGATGTATCAATGGCTTCAGGCCAGAACTTTCTTGGTGTCTTGTATTAAATCGAGCATTGTTCAAGCCATATCAATGAGGGTTCTGTTCTTGCGCTCCACGATGCCATTTTGCTGGGGTGTGTATGGAGCAGAGAACTCATGAGTGATTCCCATGGTATCCAGATAAAGATCAAGTCCGGTGTTCTTGAATTCAGTGTCGTTATCACTTCTGATATGCTTGATCTTGACGCCATAATTGTTCATTGCTCGATTGGCAAATCGTCTGAAGACATCTTGCACTTCAGTCTTGTAGAGAATTATGTGCACCCATGTGTATCTTGAGTAGTCATCAATAATGACGAAGTCATAGAGACAAGCAGTTGTTGTAAGGGTAGAGTAGTGAGTAGGGCCAAATAAATCCATGTGAAGCAGCTCGAAAGGTTGAGATGTCGTCATGATTGTCTTCGAGGGGTGCTTTGCCCTAGTCATCTTTCCAGCTTCGCAGGCACCACACAAATGATCCTTCTTGAACTTGACACCTTCGATGCCTATGACATGCTTCTTCTTGGCGAGTGTGTGTAAGTTCCTCATTCCAAAGATGCTGACCTCCGATGCCGAGCCAAGATTCTCAAGCTTTTGCAATAAGACATACGCAAGCTGTGGACCTGTGAGAAATCTACCATGTATAGATCATCTTTCCTATACCCTTCAAAGACGAGAGACTTGTCAGATTCCATTAGTACAAGGCAACGATATTTTCCGAATATCACAATCATGTTCAAGTCACAAAGCATTGAGACAGACATTAAGTTGAAACCAAGGGACTCAACAAGCATACTTTGTCCATGTGTTGATCCTTTGATATTGCAACTCTACCTAGACCCAATACCTTGCTTTTACCAGTGTCAGCAAATGTGATGTGACTCTTGTCTGATGGACGTAAGGTTGAGTCCATGAGAAGACTTCGATCACCGATCCATATGATTAGTGCATCCACTGTCCATTATCCATTACGAAGCATGAGGTGTCATACCCTCTGATGCAGTTAGGGGATAGGCTTCACCAAGATCATTGTGAAGCATAAACATTTGACGGGCAAGTGGATTATTGAAGCTTAAATCAAGATTAGGACTGATAGGATGAATGGCAAACGATTCAGAATAAAATACATAGTGAGACCATTTGGGCATTTGATCTTACGCCCTACAAGATGTTTTAGGTCCCCAAACAATAGCATCAGGCGCCTTTGATTTTCGGTGGAGACCCTTTTACGCAAAGAGAGTTAATTCTTCTTAACCACCCACATCTTCAGGGGTGGCTTAGAAGCAATGAGTCTAAGTGCAGCATCTGAGAATTTCGGCTTTGGAGCCCTAGAAAATAGCCTTGCAGGAGATGAATGATACTCATGTGAATAAGCAGAAAAGTTCTTAGTTCTATGAACGTAGCGGTTTGAGGACACACGCTCATATTCATAAATTTGAGTATTGTTTCCCTGCAAAACATTGGCGTTAGGGTGACTCAAGTGAGTCTTACATGCGTATGAAGCCTTTGGACCATATGATGCCTTTGGTGCTGGGTTTGTCTTCTTCCCTGTGGTGTCATGATGACATTCACGGAAGATTCTCAAGACAGCTTTTGGGAACCCGGATCTTCTTCATAGGCGGTCCATTCCTGCAGTTAGTACCAATATACAGCAAACACTTCACCATTACGATTCTTGAACAGCTTATAGTTTGCATCAAAGGATTCATCAATGATAATAGGGTTAGCACAGTAAAGCCAGATAAGGTGGATGGATCCACTGAAGGTCCCTTTGCACAACCCATGTGGTTTTGGGATACTTTGCTCGGGCTTCGAGAGGAACCATCAACATTCATTTTCTCTCGAACCCAACACCCTCTTTCCTAGGGTTTCGGTTCAGAATCTGCTTTTGAGGACATCATAAAGTGTCCGATGCCCTTTCGCACTTTTATACATCCCTATTTCAAGCAATGTCTTCAACCTAGCATTTTCATCGGCAATGGCGGTGGTATCCTCCGCAGAGGGGTTAGTAACCACATTGGTAGTTGAAGACAATGCAACAGATGGCAATGATTGAACATTGACAACAGAGGTAGTGATATCACGCTCAAGACATTTTAGACATGGTGGTTCAAATCCATCCTGGCCAGGCCCGATACATTGGCCTTGAAGTGACTCATTCTCTTTTTGAAGATCTTCATGAGCCGCTCTCAATTTCTCAAGCTCTTGCTTCCTTTGAAGATAATCATAGGAGAGCCTTTCATGAGTAGTTGAGAGCGTTTCATGGCGACTTTCAAGTTCTTGGTACTTAGCATGAAGATTTTTAATGTCTTCAACTAAGGGCTGTGAACGTGTCATTTCGCGTCCAACAGTCATCGCTTTTGTCTAACAGTTTTTGAGTATGTTCCATAGCTCTTTGTTGTTCGGTTGCAATTTTAGCAAGTGTTTTGTAGCTGGGTTTGGATTCACAATCAGAGTCATCTTCACTTGATGTTTGAAAGTAAGCATCACGTGATTTTACCTTGGCACCGCGTGCCATGAAGCGATAGAGGGTGGGAGCAGGGTCGTCCTTGTCATCGGCTTGACGTTGGTGTAGAAGTCATTGTCTTCAGTGTTGAAGATGGACTTGGCAACATAGGTTGTGGCTAAAGCCAAACTTGCAACGCCCGGATCAGACTCCACTTCAGATTCCACCTCCACTTCCTCAGAAGCAGACTCCTCCTCTGAATCCATTTCCTTGCAAACAAAAGCACGAGCCTTGCCAGATGAGCTCTTCTTATGCTATGAGGACTTTGATGAAGACTTGGAAGAAGACTTTGAAGATTTCTTCTTTTTCTTGTCATCAGAATCATATTCCTTGCTCTTCTTCTTCTTCTTCTCATTGTCCCACTGTGGACACTCGGAGATATAGTGTCCAGTTTTCTTGCACTTGTGACAGGTTCTCTTCTTGTAGTCTTGAGTGGAAGCTTCATCATTTCTTGAGCTGGATCGTGAAGACTTTACGAAGCCTTTCTTCCTAGTGAACTTCTGGAACTTCTTCACAAGCATAGCATGTTCCTTTCCAATATCTTCAGGATCATCAGAACCGCAGTCAGATTCTTCTTCAGATGAGGAAACAACTTTTGCCTTCAAAGCGCGAGTTCGGCCATAGCTTGGACCATAGATATCTCTTTTCTCAGATAGCTGGAACTCATGTGTGTTGAGCCTCTCAAGTATATCAGACGGATCGAGTGTCTTGAAGTCAGGACGTTCTTGTATCATGAGGGCAAGGGTGTCAAAAGAGCTGTCAAGAGATCTTAGTAATGTCTTGACGATTTCATGCTTGGTGACCTTAGTGGCGCCGAGAGCATGAAGCTCATTTGTGATGTCAGTGAGGCAATCAAACGTGAGCTGGACATTTTCATTGTCATTTCTCTTGAAGCGGTTGAAGAGGTTGCGAAGAACACTGATTCTTTGATCTCTCTGG
Organism: Aegilops bicornis; assembly: GCA_021605145.1. Classification (NCBI taxonomy): domain Eukaryota; kingdom Viridiplantae; phylum Streptophyta; class Magnoliopsida; order Poales; family Poaceae; genus Aegilops; species Aegilops bicornis. The sequence goes on along the minus strand of CM038674.1, from coordinate 227,445,399 downwards.
GTTGAGACGCCTTCGTTGACTTTGGATAGCCAGTCCTGCATTAGCTTCGACGCTTCCGGAAAGCACTCACACGGCTATCGCCTTTGGTCAGATGACCACAGATGATGTTCTTTGCAGTGGAGTCCAGTTGAATGAACTTCTTGACATCAGTAGGGGTGACACCTTCACCAGATTTAGGAATGACGTTCTTGACGACATACCAGAGGTCGACATCAATGGCTCCAAGATGCATGTGCATCTTATTCTTCCAATAGGTATAGTCAGTTCCATCGAACACAGGGCAAGCAGCGGAGACCTTGATTATCCCTGCAGTCGACATAGCTAAAACTCCAGGTGGTTAAACCGAATCACACAGAACAAGGGAGTACCTTGCTCTGATACCAATTGAAAGTGCTAGTTATCGACTAGAGGGGGGGTGAATAGGCGATTTTTAGGAAAGTCTTCAAAACATGGATGTTTCAAAGACAAACAACAGAAATGAGCTAATTGATATGCAGCGGAAGATAAACTACAACAAGCAAGCCATAGTCAAGTATGCGATAATGTGAACGGACAAGACTAATAGCAGCTATGTAGTAAGGATCAGGATGGAAGATAGTATGAAGCCAATCAACAAAAGTAGTCAAGCAATGAAGTCAAATAGATAAGGCATATAAGCAATGACTTCACGAAGACAAACTCAAGGTAAAGGAGGGAAGGGATAGAACCAGTCACTAGTTGAAGACACAGAGTTTGTTGGACCAGTTCGATTCTTTGTGACAACTGTACATCCTGGTTAGGGAGGCTGAGATTCAACTTTCGAAGACCGCGTCTTCACCTTATTCCCCTTGAGCTAAGGACACACGATCCTCGCCCAATCACTCTGGTAAGTCTTCAAGGTAGACTTCCGAACCTTCATGCAGCGACGTTCACCGCAATACACAATGGCTCTTGGATGCTCGAGCGCGACGCCTAACCGGCTGGAGGATTCACAGTCCTCAAGTGTAATAAGTCTTCAGGTCACACAGACAGGAAAACTTCAATGATCCCTAACACTCTTTGGCTCTGGGTGTTTTGGGCTTTTTCCTCGCAAGGATTTCTCTCTCTCAAAGGCTTCGAGGTGGGTTGCTCTCAAACGACAAAAGCCGTGCACTAACTCTGAGCAGCCACCAATTTATGGTGTAGGGGTGGGCTATTTATAGCCACTAGGCAACCCGACCTGTTATGTCCGAAATGACCCTGGTCACTAAGGAACCGACACGTGTTCCAACGGTCGATTTCAAACACTCACGACAACTTTACTTGGGCTACAAGCAAAGTCGACTCATCCAGCTCTGGATAAGTTTTGCTCTCATTGTCTTTGCTCGAAGACATAGGATTTGGGTTGAGCATCACTTGAGTCATTCGACTATGATCACTTGGACCCCACTTAACGATGCGGTGGTTCCTACGACTCAACAAAGAAGAAAAGGAAACAACGAAACAACACAGTCTTCGCGCTCCATAGTCTTCACTCAATGTCTTCTCATGTCATAGTCTTCAATGTGAATATCTTCACATACTACCATTGTCTTCAATGTCTTCATACATTTTTAGAGGTCATCTCCGGTAGGTAAACCGAATCAATGAGGGACACTACATGCGTTATCCTGCAATTCTCACAAACGCATTAGTCCCTCAACAACATTTGTCGTCAATACTCCAAAACCAACTAGGGGTGGCACTAGATGCACTTACACTTTTGAGTCTCCATCCCAAGCCTATCTCTATGCTTGAACCACCCTAGTCGTGCATAAGCTATTTTTTGGGGTTGTTCTTTCTCCCTGCCGGCGGTACTAACGCTCTAAGCAGTACTACCGTTCCGTCCAGCGGCACTACCGCTCGAGCGGTACTACTGCTACCCATAGCGGTACTACCGCCTAGCGGGACGCTGTGGGGGTAAGTATCGGGCAGGGGGAGTTCTAACTCCCCCATACCCTTTCACTCTCCCTCCCCACATCTCTCTCTCTCTCTCTCTCTCTCTCTCTCTCTCTCTCTCTCTCTCTCTCTCTCTCTGAGGCGATGAAGAACAGCCCCGGCCGCCGCTCCGGCTGGCCGATTCCGTGCCGTCTTCAATGATTCCGTCCGGTGGAATCCTTCCCCACCACCTCCTCTCGCCATGGAACCCGGTATTGCCCCCGTTCGTTGCTCCTATGGTTCTATTCTTTGAATCTAGGTTTCTAGGGCAATGCATGTTGGTTTCTCGACTTTTGGCTAAATCAGGGCTTGAGTAGGACGTTGAATGACTGGTAGATAGGAGGATTGAAGTTTTAGTTGAGCATTTTTGAATTTGTGACCTCTGGTATTACTAGATCTGGGGAGTTCGTGCGTCCGTTCCCAGAGCGGTACTACCGCTCCTGTGTAGCGGTACTGCCGCTCGAGCGGTACTAGCGCCCCAGCTCCGCGGTACTACCGCTCGTGGCCTCAACTTCCAGAATGCTCACCTAAGCTTTCCTTTCTCACATTTGTTTCTCCCTGGCTTATGCATAGTTTGTATTCATGCTTTCCCTTGCGGTTTTTGCGTCTCTCCAGGTGGTAGTAGCTCCAAGGATCGTCGCAAGAATGTGAATCCCCCATCCAAGCGTGGGCGCATCTATCATGCCAGAATTGTGTATTTCGAAGATGAAGAAGAGGTTGCCCCCACACCACCGCCTGCTCATTGTCGGTCTGCTAGGAACAAGGGCAAATCCAATGTCAAGTCAACTGCTGCTCGCAAGAAGAAGAAGGAACCGGTCAAGACAGCTGCTGAATTGAAGCAAAATGAGTATTGGCAATACCGTGAGCAAAACCCCTACCTCCTTCCTCGGGATCCTACTCTTGTTGGCTCACTGTTATGGAACAAGGACCAATCACTTGTGTACTTTGATCAGATCAAGGCAAGGAAGAACCTGTTTGTGAAGACCAAGTCAATCAACCTGGATCACATGGAGAAGTACCAGGCATACTTTGGAGAAGCTCGTGCCCTTTGTGAATAGCTCAACATCGTGCCCCTCATGACCTTCAACTATGACTTCGATGCAGAGTTGGTTGCATAGTTCTTTGCAACCATATGGTATGGCACAAACACAGAGCGCACGTTGATCTGGATGACCAATGGCAGGTAGTTGCGCACCACTTGGGGTGCTTTTATGGCGCTTCTGGGATATCCTGACGAGGGTCTGAGGAAGCCTCTTGGCCTTCATCCTCACCATGAGGGGGGCCTACTCACAAGGATGGGCTGAAGCCTCATATGATTATCACTAAGACAGAGAAAGGAGTCAATAAGGAGCCAAAGCCATTCTTTGACATTATGCATCGCATCTTCCGGCACACTCTCTTTCCTCGCATTGGCAACTTGGACATGGTGCATGGGCACCTTGTGGAAATGCTACTATTATGCCACTCTGAGAAGGGCACGAATGCGGTCTTGGATGTCTCTCATGTCATGTTGAAGGAGCTAGTGAATGCTACCTATGGAGATCATTACCCAATTTATGCTCCCTTCATCTTCAAGTTGATTCCGACTACCTGGAGCTCCACTTTCCCTGGTGTGCCTCTTGAGACCGGATCCTTAAATCCTCATGACGTCCTCAACTTGCGTCAGAAGGAGCTTTGGGCCTCTACTACTCATCCTGAGGCAGCAGTGTCTTTTGCTTCTGGAGAGGATCAGGCTGATGATGGTGGTTTTGCTCCCGACACAGAGCATTCTTCTAGTCAGTCAGGTTGGGTGGCTAAGCTCAAGCACAAGGTGAAGAAGCTCTTTTGCCTTCAGACTGATGTTCAACACAAGCTGTACTTGGCACATGTGGATGCCAAGAAGGCTCGTCAGGAGAGGAAGGCTATTATGAGGAAGCTTGAGATTCCAGTTCAGGATGGCTCTGAGAATCGTATCACTCCGGAGGATGGATTTCTTCACACTCTCACTGGACGGACTCGGATGAGTCCAATGCTACTACATCTGCTCCAGCTCAGGATCAGGAGATCGAGGAGGAGACCGACGAGTCCGTGGAGGAGTTTGCTGATGGGTCTGATTCTTAGTGGGCCATGAGGGAGAAGAGGAGGGCCGGCCAGGGCAGGCCGCGCGCCCCCTCCCCCCCTAGTCCGAATAGGACAAGGAAGGGGGGTCGGCGCCCCCCTTTCCTCTTTCCCTAACTAGGAAAAGGGGGGGAGTCCTACTCCCGGTGGGAGTAGGACTCCTCCGGCGCGCCTCCTCCTAGGGCCGGCCGCACCCCCCCTTTGCTCCTTTATATACGAGGGCAGGGGGACACCCTAGGACACACAAGTTGATCTACGGATCGTTCCTTAGCCGTGTGCGGTGCCCCCCTCCACCATATTCCACCTCGGTCGTATCGTCGCGGAGATTAGGCGAAGCCCTGCGCCGGTAGAGCATCATCATTGTCACCACGCCGTCGTCTTGTGGAACTCATCCCCGACACCATCTTTGGATCGGAGTCAGGGATCTTCATCGAGCTGAACATGTGCGTAACACGGAGGTGCCGTCGTTCGATACTTGGATCGGTCGGATCATGAAGACGTCATTTACTACATCAACCGCGTTATGCTAACGCTTCCGCTTTCGGTCTACGAGGGTACGTGGACACACTCTCCCCTCTCGTTGCTATGCATCACCATGATCTTGCGTGTGCGTAGGGAAATTTTTGAAATTACTACGTTCCCCAAGAGTGGCATCCGAGCCAGGTTTTATGCCTAGATGTTATATGCATGAGTAGAACACAAGTGAGTTGTGGGCGATACAAGTCATCTTGCTTACCAGCATGTCATACTTTGGTTGGCGGTATTGTGAGATGAAGCGGCCGGACCGACATTACGTGTACGCTTACGCCGAGACCTGGTTTCACCGCTGCGAGCACTCGTTGCTTAAAGGTGATTTGGCGGGTGTCTCTCTCTCACTTTAGTTGAACTGAGTGTGGCTACGCCTGGTCCTTGCGAAGGTTAAACGGCACCAACTTGACAAACTATCGTTGTGGTTTTGATGCGTAGGTAAGAACGGTTCTTGCTCAGCCCGTAGCAGCCACGTAAAACTTGCAACAACAAAGTAGAGGACGTCTAACTTGTTTTTGCAGGGCATGTTGTGATATGATATGGTTAAGATTTGATGCTATATTTTATTGTATGAGATGATCATGTTTTGTAACCGAGTTATATCGTGGTGGCGAGAGCCATATGGTTGTCGCTTATTGTATGAAATGCAAGCGCCATGTAATTGCTTTACTTTATCACTAAGCGGTAGCGATGGTCGTAGAAGCAATAGTTGGCGAGACGACAACGATGCTACGATGGAGATCAAGGTGTCACGCCCGGTGACGATGGTGATCATGATGGTGCTTGAGATGGAGATCACAAGCACAAGATGATGATGGCCATATCATATCACTTATATTGATTGCATGTGATGTTTATCCTTTATGCATCTTATCTTGCTTTGATTGACGGTAGCATTTTAAGATGATCTCTCACTAAAAATTATCAAGAAGTGTTATCCCTGAGTATGCACCGTTGCCAAAAGTTCGTAGTGCCCAGACACCATGTGATGATCGGGTGTGATAAGCTCTACGTCCATCTACAATGGGTGCAAGCCAGTTTTGCACACGCAGAATACTCAGGTTAAACTTGACGAGCCTAGCATATGCAGATATGGCCTCGGAACACGGAGACCGAAAGGTCGAAAGCGTGAATCATATAGTAGATATGATCAACATAGTGATGTTCACCATTGAAAACTACTCCATCTCACGTGATGATCGGTTATGGTTTAGTTAATTTGGATCACGTGTTCACTTAGATGACTATAGAGATGTCTGTCTAAGTGGGAGTTCTTAAATAATATGATTAATTGAACTTAAATTTATCATGAACTTAGCACCTGATAGTATTTTGCTTATCTATGTTTGTTGTAGATAGATGGCTCGTCTTTGTTGTTCCGTTGAATTTTAATGCGTTCCTTGAGAAAGCAAAGTTGAAAGATGATGGTAGCAATTACACGGACTGGGTCCGTAACTTGAGGATTATCCTCATTGCTGCACGGAAGAATTACGTCTGGAAGCACCGTTGGGTGCCGGGCTGCTTCTTGAGAACAACGCCCGGAAGTTGTGAACGTCATGCGAGCAAAGGCGATGACTACTCTATAGTTCGATTATTGCCATGCTTTACGGCTTAGAACCGGGTCTTCAACGACGTTTTGAACGTCATGGAGCATATGAGATGTTCCAGAGTTGAAGTTAATATTTCAAGCAAATGCCCGGATTGAGAGATATAAAGTCTCCAATAAGTTCTATAGCTGCAAGATGAAGGAGAATAGTTACATCGGTGAGCATATACTCAAAATGTCTGGGTATAATAATCACTTGATTCAACTGGGAGTTAATCTTCCGGATGATGGTGTCATTGACAGAATTCTCCAATCACTGCCACCAAGCTACAAGAGCTTCGTGATGAACTATAATATGCAAGAGATGAACAAGACACTCCCCGAGCTCTTCGCAATGCTAAAAGCTGCGGAGGTAGAAATCAAGAAGGAGCATCAAGTGTTGATGGTCAACAAGACCACTAGTTTCAAGAAAAAGGGCAAAGGGAAGAAGAAGGGAACTTTAAGAAGAACAGCAAGCAAGTTGCTGCTCAAGAGAAGAAACCCAAGTCTGGACCTAAGCTCTGAAACCGAGTGCTTCTCTTGCAAGCAAGCTGGTCATCGAAGCGGAACTGCCCCAAGTATTTGGCGGATAAGAAGGATGGCAAGGTGAACAAAGGTATATGTGATATACATGTTATTGATGTGTACCTTACTAGAGCTCGCAGAGCACACTGGTATTTGATATGGTTACATTGCTAATATTTGCAACTCAAAGCAGGGACTACGGAATAAGCGAGCAACCCAAGGACGAGGTGACGATGCGGCGTGGGAAAGCGGTTCCAAAGTCAATGTGATCGCGGTCGGCACGCTACCTCTACATCTACCTTCGGGATTAGTTTTAGACCTAAATAATTGTTATTTGGTGCCAGCATTGAGCATGAACATTATATCTGGATCTTGTTTGATGCGAGACGGTTATTCATTTAAATCAGAGAATAATGGTTGTTCTATTTATATGAGTAATATCTTTTATGGTCATGCACCCTTGAAGAGTGGTCTATTCTTATTAAATCTCGACAGTAGTAATACACATATTCATAATGTCGAAGCCAAAAGATGTACAGTTGATAATGAGAGTGCAACTTATTTGTGGCATTGCCGTTTAGGTCATATCGGTGTAAAGCGCATGAAGAAACTCCATACAGATGGACTTTTGGAACCACTTGATTATGAATCACTTGGTACTTGCGAACCGTGCCTCATGGGCAAGATGACTAAAACACCGTTCTCCGGTTCTATGGAGAGAGCAACAGATTTGTTGGAAATCATACATACAGATGTATGTGGTCCGATGAATGTTGAAGCTCGTGGCGGATATCGTTATTTTCTCACCTTCACAGATGATTTAAGCAGATACGGGTATATCTACTTAATGAAGCATAAATCTGAAACATTTGAAAAGTTCAAAGAATTTCAGAGTGAAGTTGAAAATCATCATAACAAGAAAATAAAGTTTCTATGATCTGATCGTGGAGGAGAATATTTGAGTTACGAGTTTGGTCTACATTTGAAACAATGCGGAATAGTTTAGCAACTCACGCCATACCGAACACCACAACAGAATGGTGTGTCCGAACGTCGTAATCGTACTTTACTAGATATGGTGCGATCTAAGATGTCACTTACCGATTTACCGCTATCGTTTTGGGGTTATGCTTTAGAGACGGCTGCATTCACGTTAAATAGGGCACCATCAAAATCCGTTGAGACGACACCTTATGAACTATGGTTTGGCAAGAAACCAAAGTTGTCGTTCCAGAAAGTTTGGGGTTGCGATGCTTATGTGAAAAAGCTTCAACCTGATAAGCTTGAACCCAAATCGGAAAAATGTGTCTTCACAGGATACCCAAAGGAGACAATTGGGTACACCTTCTATCACAGATCCGAAGGCAAGACATTCGTTGCCAAGAATGGATCATTTCTAGAGAAGGAGTTTCTCTCGAAAGAAGTGAGTGGGAGGAAAGTAGAACTTGATGAGGTAACAGTACCAGCTCCCTTATTGGAAAGTAGTTCATCACGTAAATCGGTTTACGTGACACCTACACCGCTTAGTGAGGAAGTTAATGATGATGATCATGAAACTTCAGATCAAGTTATTCTTGAACTTCGTAGATCAACCAGAGTAAAATCCGCACTGAGTGGTACGGTAATCCTATTCGGAAGTCATGCTACTAGATCATGGTGAACCCTACAAACTATGAAGAAGCGATGGTGAGCCCAGATTCCGCAAAATGGCTTGAAGCCATGAAATCTGAGATGGGATCCATGTATGAGAACAAAGTGTGGAATTTGGTTGACTTGCCCGATGGTCGGCAAGCAATAGAGAATAAATGGATTTTCAAGAAGAAAAGCGTGACGACGGTAATGTTATCACATAAAGCTCGACTTGTTGCAAAAGGTTTTGACAAGTTCAAGGAGTTGACTACGATGAGACCTTCTCACCCGTGGCGATGCTTAAGTCTGTCCGAATCATGTTAGCAATTGCCGCATTTTATGATTATGAAATATGGCGTATGGATGTCAAAAGCGCATTTACGAATGGATTTACGGAAGAAGAGTTGTATATGATGCAACCGAAGGTTTTGTCGATCCCAAGGAGCTAACAAAGTGTGCAAGCTCCAACGATCAATCTATGGTCTGGTGCAAGCCTCTCGGAGTTGGAATAAACGCTTTGATAGTGTGATCAAAGCATATGGTTTTATCTGAGACTTACGGAGAAGCCTGTATTTACAAGAAAGTGAGTGGGAGCTCAGAGCATTTCTAATATTATATGTGGACGACATATTGTTGATTGGAAATGATATAGAATTCTGGATAGCATAAAAGGATACTTGAATAAAAGTTTTTCAATGAAGGACCTCGGTGAAGCTGCTTACATATTGGGCATCAAGATCTATAGAGATAGATCAAGATGCTTGATTGGACTTTCACAATGCACATACCTTGATCAAGTCTTGAAAAAGTTCAATATGGATCGTGCAAAGAAAGGGTTTTTGCACGTATTACAAGGTGTAAGATTGAGTCGGACTCAATGCCCGACCAACCGCAGAAGATAGAGAGAAAATGAAAGGAGTTCCCTATGCTTTGACCATAGGCTCTATCATGTATGCAATGTCGTGTACCGGACCTGATGTGTGCCTTGCTATTAGCTTAGCGAGGAGGTACCAAAGTAATCCAGGAGTGGATCACTGGACAGCGGTCAAGAACATCCGGAAATACCTGAAAAGGACTAAGGATATGTTTCTCGTTTATGGAGGTGACAAAGAGCTTGTCGTAAAGGGTTACGTCGATGCAAGCTTTGACACTGATCCAGACGATTCTAAATCGCAAACCGGATACATATTTTTATTAAACGGTGGAGCTGTAAGTTGGTGTAGTTCTAAACAAAGCGTCGTGACGGGATCTACATGTGAAGCGGAGTACATAGCTGCTTCGAAAGCAGCAAATGAAGGAGTCTGGATGAAGGAGTTCATTTCCGATCTAGGTGTTATACCTAGTGCATCGGAACCAATGAAGATCTTCTGTGACAATACTGGTGCAATTGCCTTGGCAAAGGAATCCAGATTTCACAAGAGGACCAAGCGCATCAAGAGACGCTTCAATTCCATTCGGGACCAAGTCCAAGTGGGAGACATAGAGATTTGCAAGATACATACGGATCTGAATGTTGCGGACCCGTTGACTAAGCCTCTCTCACGAGCAAAACATGATCAGCACCAAGACTCCATGGGTGTTAGAATCATTACTGTGTAATCTAGACTATTGACTCTAGTGCAAGTGGGAGACTGAAGGAAATATGCCCTAGAGGCAATAATAAAGTTATTATTTATTTCCTCATATCATGATAAATGTTTATTATTCATGCTAGAATTGTATTAACCGGAAACATGATACATGTGTGAATACATAGACAAACATAATGTCACTAGTATGCCTCTACTTGACTAGCTCATTGATCAAAGATGGTTATGTTTCCTAACCATAGACATGTGTTGTCATTTGATTAATGGGATCACATCAGTAGGATAATGATGTGATTGACTTGACCCATTCCGTTAGCTTAGCACTTGATCGTTTAGTATGTTGCTATTGCTTTCTTCATGACTTATACAAAGTTCCTGCAACTATGAGATTGTGCAACTCTCGTTTACCGGAGGAACACTTTGTGTGCTACCAAACGTCACAACGTAACTGGGTGATTATAAAGGTACTCTACAGGTGTCTCCAAAAGTATATGTTGAGTTGGCATAATTCGAGATTAGGTTTTGTCACTCCGATTGCTCGGAGAGGTATCTCTGGGCCTTCTCGGAAATACTCATCACCTAAGCCTTGCAAGCATTGTAACTAATGAGTTAGTTATGAAATGATGTATTACGGAACGAGTAAAGAGACTTGCCGTAACTAGATTAAACTAGGTATTGGATACCGACGATCGAATCTCGGGCAAGTAACATACCGATGACAAAGGGAACAACGTATGTTGTTATGCGGTTTGACCGATAAAGATCTTCATAGAAAATGTAGGAACCAATATGAACATCCAGGTTCCACTATTGGTTATTGACCGAGAATAGTTCTAGGTCATGTCTACATAGTTCTCGAACCCGTAGGGTCCGCACGCTTAACGTTACGATGACAGTTTTATGAGTTTTGATGTACCGAAGTTTGTTCGGAGTCCCGGATGTGATCACGGACATGACGAGGAGTCTCGAAATGGTTGAAACATAAATATTGATATATTGGAAGCCTATGTTTGGACTTCGGAATAGTTCAGGGTGAAATCGGGATTTTACCGGAACACCGGGGTTACGGAACCCTCCGGGGTTAATGGGCCTTAGTGGGCCATGAGGGAGAAGAGGAGGGCCGGCCGGGGCAGGCGCGTGCCCCTCCCCTAGTCCGAATAGGACAAGGAAGGGAGGCGGCGCCCCTTTCCTCTTTCCTCCCCCAAGTCCTAATCCAACTAGGAAAAGGGGGTGAGTCCTACTCCCGGTGGGAGTAGGACTCCTCCGGCGCGCCTCCTCCTAGGGCCGGCCACACCCCCCGTTTGCTCCTTTATATACGGGGGCAGGGGGGCACCTAGGACACACAAGTTGATCTACGGATCGTTCCTTAGCCATGTGCGGTGCCCCCCTCCACCATATTCCACCTCGGTCGTATCGTCGCGGAGTTTAGGCGAAGCCCTGCACCGGTAGAGCATCATCATCGTCACCATGCCGTCGTCTTGTGGAACTCATCCCCGACACCTATTTGGATCGAGTCCGGGATCGTCATCGAAGCTGAACGTGTGCAGAACACGGAGGTGCCGTGACGTTCGGTACTTGGATCGGTCGGATCGTGAAAGGCGTCTGACTACATCAACCGCGTTGTCATAGCGCTTCCACTTTCAGTCTACGAGGGTACGTGGACACACTCTCCCCTCTCGTTGCTATGCATCACCATGATCTTGCGTGTGCGTAGGAAATTTTTTGAAATTACTACGTTCCCCAACAACTAGTGCCACCTGGAGTTGCGTTAGGTCACTCTTTGCCCCTTTTGGTGTCTCGATGCCAAAGGGGAGAGGTTTAGGACCGGGGATTTGTCTTTCTGCAGGGTCTTGTTGAGTCACAAGCTTGGTTCTTGTTGCTTCTGTGTTTCTTCTTGTGAACTCTTTTCCTTCGTGTGCTTTGGTTTGGTGTGAGACTCTATCATATGGTGTAAGACATATGCTACCCTAGTTATCCTTATTATGTCCCTATGTACGTTATTTTATGCTCATTTGTCTTTTTAGTTTCCCTTCTTAAGTGTCTCTTATTTTGTTGCAAGGATTGCCTGGTCTATAAAATATAGGGGGAGTGTTGATCCTAGTGTGTGTGTTGTGTAGTCCAAAGCACATCTATAGAATGCACACATCTAGGGGGAGCCTGTCTATATTTTATAGATTTTGGGTTTTCTTATTCTCTTTATGTATCTCTATGTGCAAATCTCGTATTTTCATCAATCCACCAATAAGGGGGAGACTGTAAGGGCATATTTCTCCTAAGTGGTTTTGGTAATTGATGACAATGCATTTGCAGACTAATCGTGTGCATTGAGCATTTCAGATATCTCATGTCTAGGCACTAGACGATTCGATGCCCCTCGAAGCCTATCGAAGACGGTTCTCTACATTTCTTTTCGGTGGATTTGAGTCGTAGGAAAAGCCGTACTATTAAGAGGGGGTCCGCTTTGGAAAGGTATGGGTGGAATCAACACGTACACAACCCCATATGCACCCACATCCTCCTTTCCCTTCTCTGGAGCTTGTCCATGCTTGCTGTGGTGTTTTTAGCATCTTGCCAGTGGTAGTACCGCTAGTGCCCATGGTGTCGGCGTTCTGGGAATGGGGGTCCCCGGACTTGCCTGCCTGCGGCCTGCGGCGTGGCTCAAGTGGGGGCCCAGCGCGGCCCAGCTTCATCAGCTCAAGCCCAAGACCCTCGCGGGGGGCCAAGCCTCGCGGGACGGACGACAGGAACCTTCCTCAGGAGCAGCCTCGTCAGGCAGGCTCACGAGGAGGTGGAGAGATCAAGGCAGGGTACCTCACGAGGGTGCCCCGTGATGCAAGCCATGACGATCGAGATCAGGCGGGCGCCGACTCTGCAGATGTTCTCGTTTCCCCTTTGGTGCAAAGGAGGCAAGCACAGGCCAAGGCATCGTGTAAAGGTTACCGCTTGATTGCAACAAGACCAAGACCAGCAGAGCGGCAGGCGGAAGTCATCGTGGAGCCCAGACGGCGTCACCGTCGAGCCTTTGGCAGTCAAGACCAACATTAGTCAGGATAAGTGTACTAGATGTTCCCCTTCAAAATGGCCAATTGTTGGCGCCCTTCCCGCTCATTATTTGGGAAGAGGCCCAGGGCCTCCCCCTATAAATAGGACTAGCCACCACAGAGAGAGGGGAGGGGTCGAACCTACCAGAGAGAGAGAGAGAAGCGACTGGACTCACCCAAGCAGTCCATCGCACCAGCTCAAGAACAGCCCCTCGCGAGGCTGTTCTTCCTTTGTCTTATTCTTCATCGGCCGGAGGCAATCCACCACACCACACACTGGAGTAGGGTATTACACCATAACGGTGGCCCGAACCAGTATAAATCTTGTGTCTCTTGTGTTGTTCATCGTTCCTAGGTTAGATCCCTTGCAAACCATTAACGCATGAGCTGGTAGGGGAAAGATCTCCGTGCGCACCTCAGAGTTCGAACCTCAAGGGTCTGCCGGAACCCGAAATCCAACATTTGGCGCGCCAGGTAGGGGTGCGCCAGAATCTTTCTTCCGCTGGTCGCGTGTGATCTTCCGTTGTGTCCATGGCTGACGCTCGCCGAGCCCGCGCCGAGCGCCGGGCTTCTCGCGCCGCTCGAGTCGCCCAGACGGCCCCTGTCGGCGGACACCCCCGTCGTTCCCGTCGCTTTGCTGCCAACGCCGCCACCGGCCAGCGAAACGAGCAGCAGCCTCGTCCTGCACTCCATCGGTGAGGCGAGAAGGCCGCACCGCTACTCCTTCGCTTCGCCTCGTTGGTTCTTCGTCCCGCCGCACTCCCATGGAGGCTCGAGCCGCGCTCATCGCGGCAAACGAGCTCCTGCGCTACCGCCATGTCGACGTCGTCTACGAGGAGTGGCTCGACCGCGTCGCCGAGCTCGTCCGCGCCGCGGGGGGATCCCCTGAGCCGTCCCTCTCGTTGCCTCGCCCTTCACCCAGCGCGGGAGGCAGGGAGCCGGAGGTGCCCCCGCCACCTCCTCCCCAAGAAGGCGCCCTGGCTCCAAGGCGCGTGGCCCCGGGCCGAGACCCTCCACGTCCGGCGCCCGCGCAACAAGAAAGGAGCTGCCAGGAGATCCCTCGTCCCCAAGAAGGTGCTCGCGTGCTCCCAGCACCGGAGCGCCGCGATCGCGCTCCAGCGCCACCGCGTCAAGACCCCGCGCTGCTCCAGGCAGCGGAGCGCGAGAATCCACAAGAGCAAGCTCTGAATCAGCAGATAGCCCTGGTGGCCGCTGCAGGCTGCCGCGCCTTCACCGCCGAGCTACGTAGCGTCGCATGGCCCGCCAAGTTCAAGCCAGACCTGCCTCCTCGCTACAACGGCACTGCCGACCCGCTGAGTTCCTTCAGCTCTGAGCTGGGCATCAAGCCGCCAACGGGACGAAAAGGTCATGGCGAATTGGTTCCCCATGGCGCCCAAGGGCGGAGCCGAACCTGGTTCTGAACTGCTCCCGGCACGATCTCCTCCAGGGACGAGATGCGCACCGCTTCATCGCCAACTTCCAAGGCACCAGAATCGGCCTCCGGCCGTGGCGACATGCGCCGCATCAAGCGGCAGCCGGAGAGACCCTGCGAAGTACATCCAGCCGCTTCAACAACGCCCGCCTCAAGATCCCCAAGGTGGCGAGGAAGCCATCATCTCAGCCTTCTCCGATGGCGTGCGTGCGTGACGTCAAGATGAAGGAGGAGCTAGCAATGCATGAAGACCCGTGCACATCCTCGAGCTGTTCAACTTGAGACCAAATGCGCCAGGCTGAGGAAGGCGCCTCTCCCCTCGAACTTCCGGCTGCCGATCCGTAAGAGAAGAAGCCCAAGGTCAAGGACGTGTAAGCGCAAGGGGCTGCCGTGCTCATGGCGTAACCAGACACCAAGCGGGCGAGGATCAGCCCGAGTCATCCAAAGGCAGCCGGTATCGTATACCACGACCTCCACACCCACAACACCAACGAATGCCAGAGCTCGGGGCCGTGCGAGAAGGGCGTGTCGGCCGACGCCTGGCGCAATGATCGGGCTACGCCCGAGGAGGAGGAAGAGGCGCAGACGCTGGAAGACCGTGGCCCTCGCCAAGGATGGCGTGATGACCTCGTGAGGACCGGGCGGGACCAGCCTCGCGAGGGAGGTTGGAGGGACCAGCCTCGTGAGGACCGCCCTCAAGGCAACGCAGGCTCCCACCTGCCGCAGCCGCCAAGGAGGTACAAGACCATCAACAGACGAGGGGGTTGGGGGCTTCCAGAGCCGTGTGATCGCTTGCATCCCTGGGTGGCGCCAGCCCCAGCCTCTCAACAAGATCTTCAAGCAGTTTGCTCGCGAGGTGAATGCAGTCCTCCCCAAGCCTGAGGCCACACGCCCTCTCAGGTGGTCGTTGCTACCTCTTGAGCACTGCGTTGGATTTCCCCGAAGAGGAGAGGATGATGCAGCAAAGTAGCGTAAGTATTTCCCTCAGTTTTTGAGAACCAAGGTATCAATCCAGTAGGAGGCCACGCACAAGTCCCTCAGACCAAGCACAAAACAATAGCTCCTCGCAACCAAAGCGATTAGGGTTGTCAATCCCTTCACGGTCACTTACTTAGAGTGAGATCTGATAGAGATGATAAATAATTTTTTTGGTATTTTTGATATAGAGATGCAAAGTAAAAAAGTAAAAGGCAAAGTAAAAACAAAGCAAGTATTAAAGTGATGGAGATTGATATGATGAGAATAGACCCAGGGGCCATAGGTTTCACTAGTGGCTTCTCTCAAGAGCATAAGTATTCTACGGTGGGTGAACAAATTACTGTTGAGAAATTGACATAATTGAGCATAGTTATGATAATATCTAGGTATGATCATGTATATAGGCATCACGTCCGAGACAAGTAGACCAACTCCTGCCTGCATCAACTACTATTACTCCACTCATCGACCGCTATCCAGCATGCATCTAGAGTATTAAGTTAAAAATAGAGTAACGCCTTAAGCAAGATGACATGATGTAGAGGGATAAATTCATTCAATATGATAAAAACCCCATCTTGTTATCCTCGATGGCAAGAATACAATACGTGCCTTGCTGCCCTTCTCAGACCGGGAAAGGACACCGCAAGATTGAACCCAAAGCTAAGCACTTCTCCCATTGCAAGAACTACCAATCTAGTTGGCCAAACCAAACGGATAATTCAAGAGACTTGCAAAGATAACCAATCATACATAAAAAGAATTCAGAGAAGATTCAAATATTGTTCATAGATAAACCGGATCATAAACCCACAATTCATCGCCTCAACAAACACACCGCAAAAAGAAGATTACATCGAATAGATCTCCACGAGAGAGGGGAGAACATTGTATTGAGATCCAAAAAGAGAGAAGAAGCCATCTAGCTATTAGCTATGGACCAAGGTCTCAAGTAAACTACTCACACTTCATCGGAGGGGCTATGGTGATGATGTAGAAGCCCTCCATGGTGGATGCCCCTTCCCATGGAGCTCCTAACAGGCCCCAAGATGGGATCTCGTGGATCTGAGAAAGTTGCTTGGCGGTGGAATTAGGTTTTTGGCTCCTTTTCCGGTCGCTTGGGGGTGCGTAGGTATATATAGGAGGAAGGAGTACGCTGGAGCAACAGGGGCCCACGAGGCGGGGGCGCGCCTAGGGGCGCCCCACCCTCGTGATCGCCTCTTTGTTCCTTGGAGTAGGGTCCAAGTCTCCTGGATCACGTTCGTGAGAAAATCACGTTCCGATGGTTTCATTCTGTTTGGACTCCGTTTGATATTCCATTTCTTCAAACACCGAAATAGGCAAAAACAGCAATTACAGGTTGGGCCTCCGGTTAATAGGTTAGTCCCAAAATAATATAAAAGTGGAAAATAAAGCCCAATATAGTCCAAAACAGTAGATAAAGTAGCATGGAGCAATCAAAAATTATAGATACGTTGGAGACGACGTGCATCCCCAAGCTTAATTCCTGCTCGTCCTCGAGTAGGTAAATGATAAAAAGAGAATTTTTGATGCGGAGTGATACTTTGGCATAATTTCAATGTAAATCTTCTTAATTGTGGTATGAATATTCAGATCCGAAAGATTCAAGACAAAAGTTCATATTGACATATAATAATACTTCAAGCATACTAACTAAGCAATTATGTCTTCTCAAAATAACATGGCCAAAGAAAGTTATCCCTACAAAATCATATAGTCTGGCTATGCTCCATCTTCCCCACACAAAATATTTAAATCATGCACAACCCCGATGACAAGCCAAGCAATTGTTTCATACTTTAACATTTTCAAAACTTTTTCAATCTTCACGCAATACATGAGCGTGAGCCATGGATATAGCACTATATGTGGAATAGAATGGTGGTTGTGGAGAAGACAAAAGGGAGAAGATAGTCTCACATCAACTAGGCGTATCAACGGGCTATGGAGATGCCCATCAATAGATATCAATGTGAGTGAGCAGGGATTGCCATGCAACGGATGCACTAGAGCTATAAGTATATGAAAGCTCAACAAAAGAAACTAAGTGGGTGTGCATCTAACTCGCTTGCTCATGAAGACTTAGGGCATTTGAGGAAGCCCATCATTGGAATATACAAGCCAAGTTCTATAATGAAAAACTCCCACTAGTATATGAAAGTGACAAAATGAGAGACTCTATATCATGAAGATCTTGGTGCTACTTTGAAGCACAAGTGTGGTAAAAGGATAGTAGCATTGTCCCTTCTCTCTTTTTCTCTCATTTTTTTATTTGGGCCTTTTCTCTTCTTCTTTTTTATGGCCTCTTTTTTTTCATTTTTCTCTTTTTTTCGTCCGGAGTCTCATCCCGACTTGTGGGGGAATCATGGTCTCCATCATCCTTTCCTCACTTGGGACAATGCTCTAAAGAATGATGATCATCACACTTTTATTTTTCTTACAACTCAATAGTTACAACTCGATACTTAGAAAAAAGTATGACTCTATATGAATGCCTCCGGCGGTGTACCGAGATATGCAATGAAACAAGAGTGACATGTATGAAAGAATTATGAATGGTGGCTTTGCCACAAATACGATGTCAACTACATGATCATGCTAGCAATATGACAATGATGGAGCGTGTCATAATAAATGGAACGGTGGAAAGTTGCATGGCAATATAACTCGGAATGGATATGGAAATGACATGATAGGTAGGTATGGTGGCTGTTTTGAGGAAGATATATGGTGGGTGTATGATACCGGCGAAAAGTGCGCAGTATTAGAGAGGCTAGCAATGGTGGAAGGATGGGAAAAGTGCGTATAATCCACAGACTCAACATTAGTCATAAAGAACTCTTATACTTGTTGCAAAAATCTAGAAGTTATCAAAGCAAAGTATTACGCGCATGCTCCTAGGGGGATAGATTGGTAGGAAAAGACCATCGCTCGTCCCCGACCGCCACTCATAAGGAAGACAATCAATAAATAAATCATGCTCCGAGTTCATCACATAACGGTTCACCATAATGCATGCTACGGGAATCACAAACTTCAACACAAGTATTATTTAAATTCACAACTACTCAACTAGCATGACTCTAATATCACCATCTTCATATCTCAAAACAATTATCAATCATCAAACTTTTCTTAGTGTTCAACGCACTCAAAAGAAAGTTTCACATATGTTGAATACCAAGTATATTAATATTTAAGCAAATTACCATGCTATTAACGACTCTCAAAATAATCTAAGTGAAGCATGAGAGATCAATAGTTTCTTTAAAACAAATCCACCACCATGCTCTAAAAGATATAAGTGAAGCACTAGAGCAAAAATTATCAAGCTCAAAAGATATAAGTGAAGCACTATGAGCAAAACTATCAAGCTCAAAAGATATAAGTGAAGCACATAGAGTATTATATCAAATTCCAATTCATGTATGGCTCTCTCAAAAGGTGTGTACAGCAAGGGTGATTGTGGTAAACTAAAAAGAAAATAAGCAAATAATACAAGACGCTCCAAGCAAAACACATATCATGTGGTGAATAAAAATATAGCTCCAAGTAAATTACCGATGGAAGTAGATGAAAGAGGGGATGCCTTCCGGGGCATCCCCAAGCTTTGACTTTTTGGTGTCCTTGGTTTATCTTGGGGGTGCCATGGGCATCCCCAAGCTTAGGCTCTTGCCACTCCTTGTTCCATAATCCATTAAAAGAATTTACCCAAAACTTGAAAACTTCACAACACCAAACTCAATAGAAATCTCGTGAGCTCCGTTAGAGAAAGAAAACAAAAGACTACTTTAAGGTACTGTAATGAACTCATTCT
The DNA here is from genome assembly GCA_021605145.1 of Aegilops bicornis. Classification (NCBI taxonomy): domain Eukaryota; kingdom Viridiplantae; phylum Streptophyta; class Magnoliopsida; order Poales; family Poaceae; genus Aegilops; species Aegilops bicornis. The sequence goes on along the minus strand of CM038674.1, from coordinate 227,426,222 downwards.
TTATTTATATTGGTGTCAAACTTACTTTATTCCAACTTCTCTATGGATTATAAACTATTTTACTAGCCATAGATTCATCAAAATAAGCAAACAACACACGAAAAACAGAATCTGTCAAAAACAGAACAGTCTGTAGTAATCTGTAACTAACACAAACTTCTGGAACTCCAAAAACTCTACCAATATTAGAAGACCTAGAAAATTTGTTTTTTGATCAGCAGCAATTGGAATCAGTATTTTATAACGTTCTGGTGATTTTTAATAATTCGGGCACTGAGCGCAAAGTTTCTGGAAATTACAGCAAGATCAAATAACTATCATCCAAGAAGATCCAATAGGTCTAGCTTGGCACAAACACTAATTAAAACATAAAACCACATCTAAACAGAGGCTAGATGGATTATTTATTCCTAAACAGAAGCAAAAGCAAAAGAAACAAAAAATAAAATTGGGTTGCCTCCCAACAAGCGCTATCGTTTAACGCCCCTAGCTAGGCATTGAGATTTCAATGATGCTCACAAGAAAGACAAGAATTGAAGCACAAAGAGAGCATCATAAAACACGTGACAAACACACCTAAGTATAACATACATCCTATGCATAGGCATCTTATAGGCAAACAAATTATCAAGGCAAGCAAAAACTAGCATATGCAAGGAAGCGGGAAGAAACAATAGTAATCTCAACATAACAAGAGGTAATTTATTATCATGAAAATTTCTACGACCATATTTTCCTCTCTCATAATAATTATATGCGGGATCATAAGCAAATTCAACAAAATAGCTATCACATAAAACATTTTCAACACGATCCACATGCATGCAAAGTTGACACTCTTCCGAAATAGTGGGATTAACATTAACTAAAGTCATGACCTCTCCAAACCCACTTTTATCAAAAATTTCATAAGATTGAATATTCTCCAAATATGTGGGATATAAAGTTGACACTCTTCCAAACCCACTTTCAATATTATTGCAAACAATATTATCAATCTCATATTCATCATAGGGATTAAATAAATTTTCAAGATCAAAACAAGAATCTCCCCAATCATGATCATTGCAACAAGTAGTAGACATAGCAAAACTAGCATCCCCAAGCTTAGGGTTTTGCATATTATTAGCATAATTGACATCAAGAGAATTTATAGTAAAATCATTGCAATCGTGCTTTTCATCGAAGGAACTATCAAGTATGGGTGCAATAGCAACGATCTCATGTTTAACATAAGGAACTATAGCAAATTCATCTTCATAAATATTGGCATCATAGCCACAAGAATAGCAAGCATCATGTTCATCAAGGGATATTTAAATCAAATCATCGGAATCATCATTATCTATAGATTCATGCGTATCATTATTTTCTTCCAAAGCAATGGTCATTCTCTCAATAAATTCTTTGACACAGACATTATGAGCATAGTTTTCATAGCAATATTTAAGTATGTCAAAATTTTCAGATTCGTAGAGAGTAATATCATACTTTTCAATCAAAGAAGCAACTTCATAAGCACCCCTAAAAGCAACAAATTATTCAATTTGTTCGATATCATAGTAACTATAAACACCCTTCGCATAAGAAGATAAGATTTCATTTTCATTAAACTCACATAGGTAAGGAAGGTGTTTTTTAGGGTTCTTAGAGCAACAAGTTAAATCATAAATTTCACAAAGATTCCAAGCATAACACAACAATCTGTTTACTTGACTCCATAAGAGTCTCCTTTTTCGCATAAACGGTGATTTAACATAATGAGCATGCTCATCTAAAGATTTCCCATCAACTAGGCTAGTTGGGGTTTCAAAGACGAAAGATAAGGATCGAAGATGATCCAAGTAGAACACTTTAAGTGGATCCATAACAATAGACTTTTAGCAAGCAAAGATGCAAGCAAATATAAGGCACATGGTAACACAAGCAAACAAGAAGCAAGCGGAAAAGAGAGGGCTAATAAACGGCAAGGGTGAAGTGGGGGAGAGGAAAACAAGAGGCAAATGGCAAATAATGTAATGCGGGAGATAGGGATTGTGATGGGTACTTGGTATGGTGCTTGACTTGCTCTTGTGTGAGCCTCCCCGGCAACGGCGCCAGAAATCCTTCTTGCTACCTCTTGAGCATCAAGGCCGGATTTCCCGAAGAGGAGAGGATGATGCAGCAAAGAAGTAGCGTAAGTACTTCCCTCAGTTTTGAGAACCGAGGTATCAATCCAAGAGGAGGCCACGCACAAGTCCTTCGTACCTGCACAAAACAATAGCTCCTCGCAACCAACGCGATTAGGGGTTGTCAATCCCTTCACGGTCACTTACGAGAGTCAGATCCGATAGAGATGATAAATAATATTTTTGGTATTTTTGATATAGAGATGCAAAGTAAAAAGTAAAAGGCAAAGTAAAAACAAAGCAAGTATTAAAGTGATGGAGATTGATATGATGAGAATAGACCCGGGGGCCATAGGTTTCACTAGTGGCTTCTCTCAAGAGCATAAGTATTCTACGGTGGGTGAACAAACTACTTTTGAGCAATTGACAGAATTGAGCATAGTTATGATAATATCTAGGTATAATCATGTATATAGGCATCACGTCCGAGACAAGTAGACCGACTCCTGCCTGCATCTACTACTATTACTCCACTCATCGACCACTATCGAGCATGCATCTAGAGCATTAAGTTAAAAACAGAGTAACGCCTTAAGCAAGATGACATGATGTAGAGGGATAAATTAATGCAATATGATAAAACCCCCATCTTGTTATCCTCGATGGCAACAATACAATACGTGCCTTGCTGCCCCTTCTCACATCCGAAAGGACACCGCAAGATTGAACCCAAAGCTAAGCACTTCTCCCATTGCAAGAACTACCAATCTAGTTGGCCAAACCAAACGGATAATTCGAAGAGACTTGCAAAGATAACCAATCATACATAAAAGAATTCAGAGAAGATTCAAATATTGTTCATAGATAAACTGGATCATAAACCTATAATTCATCGGTCTCAACAAACACACTGCAAAAAGAAGATTACATCGAATAGATCTCCACGAGAGAGGGGGAGAACATTGTATTGAGATCCAAAAAGAGAGAAGAAGCCATCTAGCTACTAGCTCTGGACCAAGGTCTGAAGTAAACTACTCACACTTCGGAGGGAGGGGCTATGGTGATGATGTAGAATCCTCCGTGGTGGATGCCCCCTCCGTGAGCTCTAAACAGGCCCCAAGATGGGATCTCGTGGATACAGAAAGTTGCGGCGGTGGAATTAGGTTTTTGGCTCCTTTTCTGATCGTTTGGGGGTACGTAGGTATATATAGGAGGAAGGAGTACGTCGGTGGAGCAACAGGGGGCCCACGAGGCAGGGGGCGCGCCCCCCACCCTCGTGACCGCCTCTTTTGTTCCTTGGAGTAGGGTCCAAGTCTCCGGATCACGCTCGTGAGAAAATCACGTTCGAAGGTTTCATTCCGTTTGGACTCCGTTTGATATTCCGTTTCTTTGAAACAGAAATAGGCAAAAAACAGCAATTTCGGCTGGGCCTCCGGTTAATAGGTTAGTCCCAAAAATAATATAAAAGTGGAAAATAAAGCCCAATATAGTCCAAAACAGTAGATAAAGTAGCATGGAGCAATCAAAATTACGAGATCGTTGGAGGCGTATCGATTAATTAAATCGCTATCACGTTATTTCAGCGGATCAGCTCAAGTGCGAGGCAACGGCCGGAGTCCTCCCCATGCTTTTCTCACCAGTCATCAGCAATGTGCAAGTCACCAAGACCCTCATCGACGGCGGAGCAGGACTCAACGTCCTATCTGTCGAGACATTCAACGATCTCCAAGTGCCATACGATCAACTTCAGCCAACCAAGCCTTTCTCAGGAGTCACTGATGGCTCCACCATCCCGATAGGGCAAGTTCGCCTTCCCGTCACCTTCGGACAGCACAACAACTACCGCACCGAGCTCATCAACTTCGACGTCGCCCACATTCGCCTGCCATACAATGCCATCCTCGAGTACCCAGCTTTGGACAAGTTCATGGCGGTGACTCACCATGGCTACAATGTCCTCAAGATGCCAGGAAGCGGAGGAGTCATCACAGTGCCTTGTGAGGAAAGGGATGCAGTGTGCTCTCTTAAGCGTGCCTTCCAAGCCGCAGCAATCGAAGACCCAGATCACAGGAGCGGGAGACTTCCCGAGGCGATCCCTAAGAAGAAGAAGGCTTTCCCTGGTCCAAGCCCTCGTGGGGAAGGCACCTCTGGAGGCGTGGTTATAGGACCCGCGCCCGTTCAAGGGGCGCCACCCTCTGTCGCATAGGAAGGCGCGCCCGACGCCCTCCTCAGGCGGGGCTCGGGGCTCTTTCATGGCGAGCCGCCCACCTAGCCGGGGTCACGAGGGAGGCGCTCGGGCACCCCTTGGAGGCGTGCTTCAAGGCACGTTTCCCTCAAGAAGGTATGAGACAAGGAGGGCCAAACCCTCAGGAGTTCATCACGAGGAACACCCAGGAGCTACAGGAGTCAAGAGTCATGCGCGGCTGTCACCGCTTGCCCGACGTGGCCCCACATCCAGGCGAGGATGCTGGGCTGCGAGTCTGCATCGACATACCAGGGCTCAACCAGGACGCGTCTCAGGGGCGCCTCTGGCCCTCACGCTGGGCGCTATGCGAGGTCCACCTCAGCCACGTTCGCATGCCTTCGGCTGCCAACGCGGGTCGCCGCCCATCAGCGCCGCTGAGGTGCGCTCTTGAGGCTCAAGAGGCCAAGCAGCGCGTGGTCCCGGCAGATGGAGATGGCTCTCGAGGAACCCTCAGGCCCCGAGCCTCCCGAGGCTCTGTGTCCGGAGGACTCGTGAGGGTCGGCTTCGTCATCACGCGTCATCCGCTACCTCAACATCCCGCCATCTCCGACCATATCAGGTGACACCTTTCCAAGTTCCGTTTTCAGCTGGGAGCGCCCCTCGGGCTGCATCATTCCCAGGCCGCGTGGGTCCGGCCCTGCGGCATGTATCCGTTTTGCTTATGTTTTTTACTTACCTTGTTGGGGGCACCCCTCGGGCTGCATTATCCCAAGCTGCTCGGGCCAGACCCAGTGGCGTGTGCTTTCTACGCACCCATCTAGATGGATTTGCTCCTCCGTGCTTAACCTGATTCACGTAATTATTGCCTACTACCTGTCGCGGACCTCTCCGCCCTAATGCAAAGCGCTTACACGTTAAAAGGGGGGGGGGGTACCTGAGCATGCGACTCATGGGCTCTTACTAGCTCTCCAGCCCTCACCCCCTGGCCTTGACCCACGGCATCGCGACCTGTCATACCAGTGGCGGCTGAGCTCGCTCGAGGGCCGGGACACGAGGACGAGAGCATTTCCATTCTAACCACCTTGTAGGAACACACCATTGATAAAGGCCTGCAGCCAGGCGCAACCCGCCTCGAGGTAGGGCCTCGTGAGTCCCGCTACTGGCTCACGGGTGCCCAGACACACCTCTCCTAGCCCTACCGCGTGCAGCCACGCTGGCCGTATGGGTCAGACACGCCCCGGGGGCTCCTCCCAGAGGGGAGCCAACTCCCACGTACCAGTGGAAGCACCATGCTCCGCGCTGGCTGACGACACTGCCGAGGAGCGGTTATGCCCGTACACATACGGAAGCGCTATGCTCCGTGCTAAAACAACTGAGGGCGGCTCACAACCGTATCAACCTCAGGGAGCCCAGAGCTTAGTGTCTGGCTCCATCGCAACGCCTCCCCTCGGGAGTGTCGCGCGAGGGGGCTGGACACGGGGGCTGCGCCCGGGCCACGCCCGAACGTACGCCACCCAGCCAGGTCCCTCGGACCTGCTCGTCGCGTGCCTCCCCGAGCGGAGCCAAGGCCCAGAGCCTGTGAAGAAGGCCAGCGCCTGTGAAGCTCATTTCCCCGAGAAAGACCCAGAGCCTGTGAAGAAGGCCAACGCCTGTGAAGCTCATTTCCCCGAGAAAGACCCAGAGCCTGTGAAGAAGGCCAACGCCTGCGAAGCTCATTTCCCCGAGAAAGGCCCGGAGCCTGTGAAGAAGGCCAATGCCTGTGAAGCTCGCCGCCTGTGGCACTCTCACGTAATAATGAGTTGGGGCTGTACACGCCCCGGAGTCTCCAGAGAGCCGCCCTCGGGCCTCGGGGGCTCCCGCCCATGCCCAGTGGCAGCACTTAGCTCCGCGCTGGTGAGAAGACGTCGAAGACTAGATTAGGTGCCGGACGCGGCTTTTCATTTGCTTTCTACAGTTGGCTTGTTCGTTCCTATTTGAAGTTTTATTGAAGTTGTTGCCGTCCTTAGCTTGTGACTCTTTGTCTTTTTTGCTCACTTGCCTCGTTTTCTCTCGCGCAAGTCTCGCGAGGGAGCAACGCGGGCACCCTCGCGAGTGTTTTCTGCCCCTGTCGTTTGAAGCTTTCCTATCCAGTCCACTATGGGAGCACCCTCCCGGTCTGCAGGCCCCACTGCATCGCGATGCGAACACAGGACCTGGGTCGGTCGCCTCCACAACCGAGGCCGGAGGCTACCCCTCCTGACTAATCCTTGCAGGACTTGAAGCGCGCGACGAGGCCTCAGCCTCGGGAAGCGAAGACCGCGACAGGCCCCCCCAAGCTAAGTAATTCCTGCACGCGGGCATGCGGCACAAAAGCACAACACAGAAATAGTGGAAACATCATGATAATTAACAGCGGCAGTTCAGTACGGCCCCACGGGGCCCTACACTACTTTCTCTTTGCGCAGGGAAGGGAGAAAAACAAAATAGGCACGACTTGCTCGGCACCAACTCGCGGCGAAGGCTCGTGCTGCCTCCGGAGCTCGGCCGCTCCTCCTCGCGCTTCACCGAGGCGCGACGGCGGGCTGACCCGCTACCTCCCTCCAGGCGGGCACGACGGCACGGGGGCTGGTCGCGGCCACCGCTGGAGGGGTTGCTGTCCAAAGGAGAGCCGCCGAAGCTCGACGAGCCCCGAGCGCCGCCGACCATGCGCCTGCTGTCATCTTCATCCCGATCATCGCTGGGGCTGGGTACATGGCCGTGGTCATCGTCTTCGGGGCAGCACCCGGCACGACGACCGTCTTCTCCGAACACCCTCATGTAGAGGGTGGCGTCGCCGTTGAACTTGAAGTGCAGGGTGCACCGCTGCTCGAGCCACGCTGGCAAACGCTTGCCACCGCTGGTCGTGGCTGTATTCGGCGACGGAGACCTCCAAGAAGCCTGTGGAGGCCCTGCTGCAACAACCGTCCGCCGAAAGCGAGGCCGCCGGGCGCCGGCGGAAGTTCACCTACAAAGAAGCGGGGAAGCTGGAGCCAGGTGCTGGTCGGCTCCACCGACCACACGACGACTCCGGCAGCACCTCCGCCGAGTGGAAGCGTGGCCTAGGGGGCCACGCAGTCACGACGCGCCCCTCATCGACAACCTGGCGCCCATCGCCGCGCAGGGGATCGCCTCCACGACCGCGGGAAGCCTCTACGGGAGCCACAGGATGCTTGCGAGGACGGCCTCGACCGCGCTTGGCCGGGCGAGAGTCAGGCCCTACCTCGGGTTTTCCCTTCTCCGCGCCGAGAACCTCTTCGACGGAGCCATGGAGAGAAAGGAGTAGCAAGAGGGATGGATGGAAGGGCTTGCGCCGTTCCGTACTTATAGCTGGAGGAGGCCAACCGTCGGTCTCCACGATCACAGGTAATCATGACCCATTTCTGTGTGCAGGGACTTGTCAAGTCATGCGGTTGCCGAGGGATCATGGAGAAGCGGAGATGCCCAAGTTCAATCAATCGCCACGCGGCGCCTGAGGCCACAGGCTGTTGAGGCCCGCGACGCTTCGCACTTGCCCCTTCGCTTCTCTGCTAGGCCAAGTCCGGGCGCGCCTTGGGCTCGGGGGCTACTGTCGGTGTTCTGGGAACGGGGGTCCCCAGACTTGCCTGCCTGTGGCCTGCGGCGTGGCTCAAGTGGGGGCCCAGCACGGCCCAGCTTCATCAGCTCAAGCCCAAGATCCTCGCGAGGGGCCAAGCCTCGCGGGACGGACGACAGGAACCTTCCTCAGGAGCATCCTCGTCAGGCAGGCTCACGAGGAGGCGGAGAGATCAAGGCAGGGTACCTCATGAGGGTGCCCCGTGACGCAAGCCATGACGATCGAGATCGGTGAGGCGCCCGACTCTCATGATGTCCTCGTTCCCCTTTGGTGCAAAGGAGGCAAGCACAGGCCAAGGCATTAGGCAAAGGTTACCGCCTTTGCAACAAGACCAAGACCAGCAGAGCGGGCAGGATCGGAGGTCATCATGAAGCCTGTGACGGCGTCACCATCGAGCCTTTGGCATCCGAAGACCAACTTTAGTCGTGGATAAGTGTACTAGATGTTCCCCTTCAAAATGGCCAATTGTTGGTGCCCTTCCCGCTCATTATTTGGGAAGAGGCCGTGGCCTCCCCTATAAATAGGACTAGCCACCACAGAGAGAGGGAGGGTCGAACCTACCAGAGAGAGAGAGAGAGAAGCGATCGGACTCACCCAAGCAGTCCATCGCATCAGCTCAAGAACAGCCTCGCGAGGTCGTTTCTTCCTTTGTACTGTTCTTCATCAGCCCGGAGGCAATCCACCACACCACACACTAGAGTAGGGTATTACACCACAACGGTGGCCCGAACAAGTATAAATCTTGTGTCTCTTCTGCTGTTCGTCGTTCCTAGGTTAGATCCCTTGCAAACCATTAACGCGTGAGCTGGTAGGGGAAAGATCTCCGTGCGCACCCCAGAGTTCGAACCTCAAGGGTCTGCCGGAACCCGAAATCCGACACACGGTAGTATCGCTGGGTACTTCCGTGGCACTGCCGCTTGGGGTGTCCCCAAGCATGCAACATTCTGTTGTCGGTCTATAATTCACGGAAGTAGGGCGGTAGTAGCGCGGTAGTACCGCTCCGGCGGTACTACAACCCGTACTACCGTCTCCACTACCGCTTGCGGGGTTTTCCTCTGTGCAGGGTTCTATTCCCACTTTTCTCCAAGCGGTAGTAGAGCGGCACTAGGACGGTAGTACCGCTTTGCACGGTACTGCCGCCCCTGGCACCCTCTACTACCGCTGCCTCCCCAGGTCTAAAACCCTAGGTGGTAGTACCGCCGGGGTCAGCGGTAGTACCGCTCCGGCGGCACTACCGTAGATACACTGTGTGTATTTATAGGCCTGTGCGGAGTCCTAGGAGCGGTAGTACCGCTTAGCTGCGGGCCTGGGCAGAAAACGGTTTTTGGTTCCGCTATATAAAGGGGGGGGGTCTTCTTCCTAGGGTTGACCTCTTCCCCCCAAGCTCCATTGCCTTTCAAAAGCTCATTCTTGCCCGATCTCTCTCTCTCTCTCTAGCCAATCAAACTTGTTGATTCTCTAGGGATTGGTTGAGAAGGCCCCGATCTACACTTCCACCAAGAGAAATTTGACCCCCCACTAATCCCTTGCGGATCTTGTTACTCTTGGGTGTTTGAGCACCCTAGACGGTTGAGGTCACCTCAGAGCCATATTCCATTGTGGTGAAGCTCCATGGTTTCGTTGGGAGCCTCCAATTCGGTTGTGGAGAGAGCCCCAACCTTGTTTGTAAAGGTTCGGTCGCTGCCTTCAAGGGCACCAATAGTGGAATCACGGCATCTCGCATTGTGTGAGGGCGTGAGGAGAATATGGTGGCCCTAGTGGCTTCTTGGGGAGCATTGTGCCTCTACACTGCTCCAACGGTACGTACTTCCTCTCAAAAGGAAGGAACTCCGGTAACACATCCTCATCTTCACCGGATCCACTCTTGGTTATCTCTTACCTTTACTTGTGCAAGCTTTTATTGTGTTGTATCCCTTGCTTGCTTGTGTGCTTGTTGTTGTTGCATCTTATAGGTTGCTAACCTAGTTGCACATCTAGACAACCTATTTTGATGCTAAGTTTAATTTGGTCAAGAAAAGATAAAAATTGTTAGTTGCCTATTCACCCCCCCCCCCTCCTCTAGTCAACCATATCGATCCTTTCATCAACACTACTAGTCACCCACAGGTACCAATCTGAGGTTCCGGTACAAAGATTGAACACAAGAGATGAACTAGGGTTTGAGATGAGATGGTGGTGTTGAAGATGTTGATGAAGATTGGCCTCCCAAAGATGAGAGGGTTGTTTGTGATGATGATGGCTTAGATTTCCCCCTCCGGTAGGGAAGTTCCCCCCGTCGGGATCGCTGCATCGGAGGACAAAAGTGCTCCTACCCAAGTTCCGCCTCGAGATGGCGGCGTTCTATCCCGAAAGTCCTCTCTTTATTTTTTCTAGGTCAAAAGACCTTATATACCAGAAGATGGGCACCAGAGGTGCGCCAGGGTGCCCACTACCCACCAGGGCACGCCAAGAGGGTCTGGCACACCCTGATGCCTTGTGGTCACCTAGCTGCCTCCTCTGGTAGTTCTTCTCTCCAATATTTATTATATATTCCAAAATAATTCTCTGTAAAATTTTAGCTCATTTGGAGATGTGCATAATAGGTATCTCTGACATAGCTTTTTCAGGTCCAGAATTACAGCTGGCGGTATTCTCCCTCTTTGTGTAAACCTTGCATATTATGAGAGAAAAGGCATTAGAATTACTCCAAAAAGTGTTATAAATCATAAAAATACTATAAATAACAGTAGGAAAACATGATGCAAAATGGACGTATCAAAGGTCAAAGTGCGAATGTCCCCCCCAACAAGAAAACTTGATTTTCACAATAGTTTTGACATCACCTTTAGAACAAATGAGATCTTAGATATCATTGAATTGTTTAACAAAGCTAGGATCATTTTTATCAACATTCTTGATAATGAACACTTTGTCCGGCACTTTTGAGCACCTCTCAATTTCTGTAAGCACTATATCTAAGTATGGGTCCATTACTCCTAGGAAATTTCTATCGAGCACCTCGAGATGAGACTTAGCCATTTCTATGCCTATTCCATTCCAAGGCTTGCTCTATTGACCCTGATACTTCTAAGTTTTATTTCCCCGTTACCATCGAGCAAGTTGCTCCTTCACCCAAAAATGAGCAATTCTATTTTTTTTTGTTAATTCGAGTTCTTTGCATCCACTACTCCAGGTGTTTGGATACTAGCCAGCCCCATACTTTCGAGTTCCTGGAACTTTTGGAAAAAAAATTCTACCTAGCCATTCAAATTTTGAACTTTTTGAGTACCTTCGATTTTTCCAATCTGGTACTACCGGGCTAGTTGAGTTTTTATTGTGCAATGATCAGATTTCTGCTTTTCCAGTAAATTGTACCCCACACTACTTGAAATTTTGAGAAATTTTACTGAATAATTGAAGGTTTTTGAACGCCGAACTTTACCACCACTTGGACCCCTTTCTTAGTGTTATGTATTTCTTGCTCCAATCGTTGATTCTTTGTGAGACAGAGATACTACAAGTTTTTAAGAGAGTTGATTGAAGATATTTTGAGGATCTCATTCATGTGACTTTGCTTTTCTTCTTACTATTGGAGGGTGTGCACCTCAAATTGAGCATCATTAATTGAGGAGAATACAAGGCTCAAGCCTCAAATCAAGAAAGGATTAGTTTCTTGCATTCAAGGCGAGATCAAACTCAAGGAGCTCGTGAGAAAGCAAAGTGGGTAATTTCAAAAGGAAGGATATTTGTTCAATCCTAAGTGAAAATCACAAGGGTAGAGCTTGGTTACCACATCAATATTCCAAGATTCGATTTGTGCAGGGAAGGCACAAGGAATGGAGACCAAAATCTTATGAGTCGTATAGTTATTATGAGTTATTCCACTCATAATAGCATCCCATGCACCTTTAACTCATTCTTTGTACTATGTAAAGACAATGGTAAATATATAATTGTAAAAACAATTGGTGCTAGGTTTCGTAATGCACTTAAGGTAGAACTATCTTGGTTCCCAAGACCCTTATGACTAACATGAGAGGCCCTACTTACAAATGGGAACCTAAAGTCAAGGCATGATTCTCCTTTGTTGGAATATTGGTGGGTACAACGGGTGATCAATAGTGATTGCACCACTCATATTACCTAGGAAAAATACATGTTCGCTCAGTTCGTCGAGGATTTATCTTCTACATCAAGTATTTTCTTTGGACATAATAAGATAAGAAAGGCACTTGGGTTGGGTAATGTAGTTGTAACTAATGATCTATCTATAGATAATGTTATGCTTGTCAAATCTGTACCATAGTATCCTATCCATTATTCAACTTTGTGTGGCTGTCATAATTGTATGTTTACTTTAGTTGATGCGACTGTGTTTATAAGATATAATCTCAAAATGATATTTGTTAGACATGTTGAAGGTGATCTATATGTCGTACATTTTCCACAAGAAAAACAAAACTTAAGCATGTCTAGTGTCCAAGATCAACATTGGGTGACTATGTCATCGCAGGATAGGCCACATTGGTATGAGAATTTTGAAAAATTCTTCTGAAGGGAGCACATTCTTGAACTACCGATATTTCTATTACCAAAGATAGAGTGTTTAGTGCATGCATTTAAAGTAAACAAGTGGGAAAGAAGCATCTCACCAGAAGTATCATCATTACCACTACACCCTTACAGATACTTCATATAAACTTATTTGGTTCTTAGGACCAAAGATTAAACCCATGACACCTCAAGTCATTTGCAACAAAATCTCAGCGCTGACTCAACTTCAACATCTCAAAAAATAAAGGAATAACAATGGAACCGAGTTCAAGAACCTTAAGATGGATATAGTTCTTATGGTGGGAGGATCAAGCCTGAACTCTCTACCCCCTGCCCCCTCCCAAAAAATGGTGATGCAGAAAGAAGGAATAATAACTTGTGAAGATGGGTATGACTATGTGATGACCTGCAAGACACACAGATCAGTGTAGCACCTTCATGTAAGTATCCCAAATAGTAATCGTCCCTACAAAGTGCGGAGGAGAGTATTTATGAGTAGCATTTCTATCACACACAACTCGTCACAAGTATTATGTCAAGTAACTGCTTGTGATTTTGTAGAAGCTATTAGTGTCCTTTGAGAAAAATAAACCAGAGTAATGAATATGATAGATTGTTGCTGTGAGAGTAATAAGGACTCGGAAGTAAAGAACATAAATTAAAGACAGGAAGTGAAAGTATTTTCAAGAAGTAGATAGGTTAGGCGCAGGGAAACTTCAGATCATGGTATACCTCAAGTGTGCTAGTCCAACGGTAATTCCAATTACCTTGTACAAGAGTTTAGTATTTGATTTGTTTCTTTGTTAGGCGGATCATCCTAAGTTATGAAACTCCTTCACACGGGATTACATTCCACACTATGGTCCTGCTTAGACGTTGCCACAGCGTGGTCGTCTCCACAATTAAGGTTGTTAAACCGGAACCATGCTTTACGTTTGGTGGTTCACCGTCATCTCATATTGTCTTTGATCCTCGTAGATGTATCCACCTGTCACATGGAGGTCACGGATTCTGTAAAAGATATGTGTTATCTATTTAGGCGTTAGATCATGTTGCCTGGGCCCTTAAATTGGACAACACACATAGTGCTTACCCCAGTACAACAACTTACTTGACAAATCATAAGACTACAAACACGAATGTCGACATATAGAATAGGCACAGATAAACCTTACCATTCACCTCAATCTCCCATGCTTAAGGGGAATTACTCACGCATCAGAAGAGAGTAACCAATCATCATAGATAATAATTTCATGAAAATCGTATCAATAATACTGTGAAGATCCACAATAAGATGAATGATTCAACAAGTCTCAATCTCCACATGAGTATGAATAGAGTTATACACCCTTATCTTACAACTTGGAATTCCTCTTACAATAGTGATGATGAGATGAAAATGAATATGAAGATGGAAGAACAAAACAAGAAGGATCTCCGGCTGTTCTTCTTCTTCGGATCTCTTCTCTCTCTGTTCTGAATGGTGTGGCTGCGACTAGGTATGTCAGATGCTCGCGTGCCCTTCACAAAGTTGTTGCCGTAGACGACGGGGAGCTAACGACGTCTGGTATGAGCGCTTGCGCTCTATTGCCGCTAGTGCAAATCCTTCCAACATGGAAGTTGCTCCAAATGATTTGATTTCGTATAATTCCCCATGATTTTCTTCCATAAATGATTTTTCATGCCAAACAATGGAAAAACAAGTTTTCTTCTCTCTGAAAGGATTACTGTTAGAAATAATGAAAAAGTCACAAATTCTCGAGCCATCACTATGATCGGTGAGTACAAGACTCCTCTAAACTTTTGGGCCGAAGCCTTCAACGCATATGACTAGTTAATGTTGGGCCAGGCATACCAATAACGCTATAACCGATAAAAAAACTTAATTACTACTTTATATCTCTCTTATTTGCATACAATCAAAGCTACTCCTACCAGCTGTCACTAAGTGTGTGTGTGGGTGTGTGTGTGTGTGAGAGAGAGAGAGAGAGAGTTGTACCGATTTGCCGACAATAATGAAATAGAGATCATTGTATAAATCGAATATGTATTATAATCAAACAATTTACTATGAATTTAATGGATTTGATGTAACCATCTCGATGCATGAACCTTCAATACAAATATTAGTGGGTGGAGCACAGGAGAGCCAAAATTCCCCTCCTAATTTACTGTGTAATCCTCTAATCAACAAAATAACCACTTAATTTCTATAAATCTCTTTTGTCGGCATATATAAAAAGCTCTTCTGACTAGCTGTCATATAGAGAGAAATATGTACCGATTTGTTGAAGTAACTGAGTAGGTCTAACGATTAAATACATATAGCGAGATATTTGATAATATGTATTACAACCAAACAATTTATCAAATTTAATGTAAACATCACAATGCAAAAGCCTTCGATATAAATATCGGTGCGTGGAGCACCCCAAAGCCAAGCATTCCCCTCCTAGATTTCCAACAAGGATGTGGAAATTATAAATAGGCCACCCTGTTTATAGTTTTCTCCCAGAGTCACCATTAGCCTTTTCTCCTATTTTCATATTTTTGCCCTCCTGCCGTTCCGATTTTGCCTCCAGAGCCCCGACTCACGGCCACCGTCGTGAACAGCACCGGCGCTCCGCCGGCGTCGGCGTTTCCCTGGGGCGACGACGGCGCGACCCGACGCCGGCGGCACCTACCCCGCGCTTCTCCGCCGCCGCTCAACCAATTCCTCTCTAGATTAGGGTTTCTTCCTGACTAAATCTGGCAATTACACCGCCGCTCTACATTTTCCAATCCATTCCTCGTACCGCCGACCAAGCCTGATCGCGACCCGCAGCTTCTCTGCCTCCTACGCCGCAGTGGTGTTCCGTCGGCTGGCTCTGCATCGTCTCCCCGAGGATCTCCAGATCACTCCCTACGTAGATCCGCCCGGCCTAAAGATTTCGTTTCTTCGTCGTGGTAAGCCCTGTCCCTACCCGAGTTCGAGCTATTTCTCTTTAGTTCGGGATTCTTCCAAGTTCTTGTATCCGCATGTTACTGGATCTGTTGCGAATTTGTTGTTTTGCTGATGTTCTTAGTTTAGTCCATCCATTGGATCGGATAGAATTCTAGCTCCTAATCGGACCTTATCCGGGTCACGAGTTCTTGTTGCCACGGAAATGATGTTTGGCTCGTAGGCGTAGTCATGTCGTCCCCGGAATTGAACACTTACGTTCGCAGGGTTTGCACGAACACAACAGTTAGACACAGAGTACGTTCAAGATCACAGCAAAGCCGTGAAGATAAAGTAGATGGAAATCGCATAGGCGTTTTCTTTTGTCTGGCTCTGTGACTCCCTACGAATCATGCGTGTCAACAATTATATCGCTGTTAAACATGCTGGTTCCTTCCTGTTTCATACGTAGATGGAAGTAATCTTGGATGGAACCTTGTGCCGTTCTGTTCTGCAGGCTGCCTTAAATGTGTTCTGCTGCTGCAGGGTGTCTAGGAAAGTTTTACTAACTTATTACTGACCTTTGTTGACGTGGAACATTGAGTAAATAGAAAATTTATCAGGTTTAGCTAGACCACTTGCTGTATTGGCAACCGAAGCTAGATCACTTGGGTCAAGCTAATAATACCAGAATTGGCACATGGAGCTGCAACTGAGCTCCCTCTTGATTAGGGCACTCTTCCATCAGTATAGCTTCTCATGTTCTTTCTGTTTGATCCCCTTATGTTAGGAAGACAATATTTTAACACCCATGAGAATTTCTTGAGTCTCAAATTATAGATTCGTTATGGCATTTAAATTGTTGAAAATATTAACCACATGATATAAATATATCATGATCAAAGTCTTGGGTTTCAGTTTTACATTTGACAAGTGCGTGTCATTTCGTGTGACCTTTTAAATACAGTTTCGAAGAAGTCATTCGCTCTTGATAGTGATTCTGGCTTCATGTAGAAACACAAGCACAAATATTCTCATCTCAGATGCTATTGAACTAATGGTCAAGTGGACAAATACTGTTTGTTTTGTTATAGATCATACTTCTTGTTCCAGCATAATTCAAATCCAACCACTTTTTTGCTTTTTGTTGTTTTCCTTGTCACTGACTATGCTTTTCTGCAGTTGTACTGCTCACAGCTTTAATTTGCAAGCTAGCCATGGAAGACAACAATGATGAGCATAATGTATCTCTTCCTCAGGATATCCAGCACACCATTCTTGCTTCACTACCTGCTAGGGTTGTTCTCAAGTTTCGCACAGTGTGTAGATTCTGGCGAGACTGCATTCAAGAACCCAATTTTGTCGATCGTCACCTCAACAATGCTCTCCGCTCCCACCAGTCCATTGCTTGCTTCACCTCGGTTGATGAGGGTCTTGTCTGCATGTACACATTTGATCTCACCACACTGGACTGCAAAAGCATGGATCTCGTGTTGTCGAGTAGGTTTCAGATGTCAGACCCCTGCCATGGCTTGGTGTGCGCCTATGATTTAAAAGGCGCTGTTGAGGTGTTGAATCCAACAACAAGGATACATTTGAGACTGCCAGTTTCAGAACTCCAGTCACTAGCTTCAGAATATTTTCTTGGACCTGTGCCTTCAACAAAAGAGTACAAGGTGCTCTGTATCCACCACCGGGTGCGGTTCTTGACATTTGAAGTATGCACTGTTGGCACACAGTCATGGAGGGCAGTGCGCGAATCCGCAGGCCTCCTGAAGACAACAAAGGCGGTCATTGTTAATGATGTCATGCATTGGCTACTTCTTGATGAGATATCCTCCAATTTTACTCGGAACATCCTGTCGTTCAACCTGACAGATGAGATGTTCTCAGAAACTGCTGTCCCAGATGCTGTAAAAGACCGTGAATTGCACCTGTTTGAGGGGGGAGGAAAGCTTCATTTGCTGGCAATGCCCGGTGAGGGATCAGCACCTAAAACCTCAGAGATTTGGGTGGCGAACTCGACCTGTGCAGTCTGGGACCACATGTGCAACGTCACTTTTGTGCTACCTTTGGGCATGAGGCCACTTTTCCTGCACAACAATAAGCTCTTCTATTGCAACCAAAGAGGATTCTACTATGTCGATCTTCAGGATGGGAGTGGTTCCTATCTCAACATGCCTTTTGGCGAATGCATCATATCGGCCGGGATTTTCGTGGAGAGCCTTGCTCTACATTCTGTGACTGGCCTGGTCGACTCCAGAACAACGCTACAAAGTCCTCATGATGCTAGATCATTTCCAATAGGGCGTGGACCATCTGCTCGTGGCGCTGGATCGTCCTCAGCAGGCCCTCGACGATCTTTCAAGAAGGCAAAGAGCAATATAAACATGCAGTGGAGGTTGACATAGATCTCCGCAAACCCCTGATATCTTTCGTATCCATGAATAGTTCTCTGTTATGTACAGCGGATTCAAGCCAATACCTAGTACAATCCAATAAAGTTTACTGGTGTTTGTCTGTGTAGAGATGAAGAAGAAATAGACCATGGGGGTGAGTCTGGGACAGGGTAGAACATAAGTAAGAAACTAAGAAAGTGTCTCTGTGTCAGTAGCTTGTTCGTTGTTATCGTATGGGGATTTATGCGCTGTACTGGAAAATAAAAATGAAAATTCTGAACCTGATATATACTGTATACTTGTTATGGTTTGCTGTAATGAACTGTATTCCTGCGTTGCATTTCTGAAAGTTATGATGCCAGGACCAATAATTCAAACTGCTGTCTCCGGTGGTTGCATTTATGAGGATTTATATACTGTCCACTTGTTTCGGTTTGCTGTACGAACTGTACTCCTGCACTGTATTTCTGAATATTCTTATACCAAGACCAATACAAACTGTCGCCTCTAGTTACATTCGTTTCACACCAGTAGATACAAGATGCTGCGGAATTTCCCGAAAGTATTTGGCGATGCCACTCAAACAGTTGGCAAGCTCAGCAACGGCGGGAACCCAAAGTACGGCCACCAGCCGTCGCTCACGCCGCCGGAGCATCGTGCCCGGCAGACCCTCTCCAGCTCGAGGCGCCCGACGTCGATCTTAAACAGCTCGACGTCCCGGCTGTCGTGGCTCGACGACATGAACGGCCGCGGCGAGTCTTGGTTGACTTCGATGATCAGGCACCCGTTGGCCGCGCCGCGGATGCAGAACGGCCGGCCGTGCGCCGTCGACCACGGTAGCCGGATCGTCTTCTCGAGCCGCCACGACTTCGCCGCTCCGTCGGCGTCGCGCGGGATCGTGTAGTAGTTGAGGCTGGCGTTGCCGTTGGCGTGGTAGAAGTCGTGCGCGAACACGCCGACTTCGCCGTGCGCGCCTTCCACGACGGCGACGTTCTCCTCCCAGAACCTGGCCGGCGCCGGGACCTCCTGGACGGAGAGCTCCATGGCGCCGATGTCGAGCACCAGCCAGCGGTTGGTGAGGCAGTCCGCCCAGTAGAAGCGGCCGTGCGCGTAGTGCCGCCGGTTCCAGACCGCGTGCACCGGGCAGGAAAAGGGCGACCGGTGGCGCCTCCAGACGAAGCAGTCCGGCGACGGGAGCGCGCGCCACCGCCCGTCCCGCGACGAGAAGGCGAGCGCCACGACCTTCCTCGGGCACCGCGCCGTCCAGATCACCACGAACGAGGGCTCCTCCTCGTCCTTGGCCCCCTCGGCGTCGGCCGGCGCGAGGAAGGGCTCGCACCAGCGCCGGCCGCCGAGGACGCCGAGCGGGTTGTCGGCGCTGGCGGCGAGGTCCTCCGGGATGGGCGGGAGCAGGACGTAGCGGCGGGACAAGGGGTCGCAGACGGCGAGATCCGTGACGATGTCGCTGTCGAAGGTGGAGCAGGAGGACGCCCGGTCGAGGAGGAAGCGCCCGTCGCGGTAGTCCCGGACGAGCCAACCGGGCCGTTCGGCACCGGTGGCGGCGTCGGGCGGCGCTGGGAGGAACGCGAAGGAGAAGTCCGCGGCCCCGGCGACGTCGCGCGCGGCCGCCGCGGCCGGGTGGGGCGGTTCAGATGGGTGGAAGGCGCCCCCCGACTCGCCGGGCGCGGGGACCGAGGAGAAGACCCTAGGAAGGGCGCCGCCGCCTCCGGGTGGAGCGCGCGGTGGCGGCGGAGGAAGCGCGGGGAGGAGACGAGGACGCGGAAGGAGGCGCAGGCCGCGGCGGCGCGCACGAGGGAGGAGGGGCACGGCAGGCGGAGCAGGATCTCGTCCACGACGTCGTCGGGCGCCTCCCGGAACGGCGCCGCGGCGACGATGGCCATGGGCGGGCGTGGGAGCTTGCCGGAGCAGCTGCGATGCTTACTGCGCGTGGTCTGTGTGGGCGTGTGCGTCGCTTTCGAGGCGCGAGGGGCGCGCGCGCGATAGTTTAACCCAAAGAGGTTCCGTGGGCCCGTTAGCCATGGATCGCTTCCTCGTGGGCCCTTCAGAGGTGATGGGCTGACAGACAATCGAAAAGAGATTTGTTCGTGGAGGTGGCCAGATGTACAGATCGACGGCAACGCCGCAACGGGCCACATATCCCTGTTGTTTGCACTATGTCCACGTCGTCGCCGACTTCATTACTCCTCCACATATGCCACGGATAAGAGCGTGACACGCCATCCACAGTACCGGCGTTTGATCCCGTCAAAAACCAAAAGCGGTGATAGTTTCTGATGTGGTTACCAGGGAGCAGAGGCAGCTTGAAACGAATTTATGTGTGGTTTGCAGCAGGCAAAAGGCTCCGCCCACCGATCTGTACCCCACGCATACGAAATCCAACCACTTGCGTGGTGTGGTGTGGAGTTGAGCGGATGGAGCTCTCATAACGTGCGGCCGCAAGAAACTGCTAGCTGGCCGTGCCTAACGAGGGTTTGGAACAGAGATAAACGGACGGTTGGTGCATTGAATGTATGGAGGCCTGCAAGTGGTCGAAGGTCTTCCCAGAAAAGTCTACGAGGAATCAGAGACAATGCATCAAGGAGGCGTTTTTTCCCTTAAAAAAACTAAATAAATCAAGGAGACGTTTGATAAACTATATCATCTTTGGTCTATCAGTATCTGTGACTCAATTGGGACATAATGGATACTGGTTAAAAATCATGTTGTGCACATAGTGTGATAACTTTGGAGACGGCCTTTCTGTGTTCGGTAAGCAATTTTCCCTGGCGTTCGGATGCATGCATAAGGCTGGGCCGATGCACTGCACTTGTTTGTTTATATGCATTCGGTGTGAATTGGCTCGATTATGAGTTAATGGCTACACATGAACAGAGGTTGCAGTAGAGTAGATGGGTATGTATATATCGTGTAAGTGAGTTGAAACAAAAATATGTACAATATGAAAGTTCTATGAAATAATGAGATGAAGCTAGTGGTCAAAGAAAACTTAAATTGGTCCGGCGTGTGCAATGAATTTCCACACATGAAAACCTTAGCATAGTGCAACGGGAAGGTGGACATCTACTCGTCCATGAGCACTAAAACAAAAAAACTCACAACACGAAAGTCGTGTGAAACAGCGAGGTGAAGCTGCTGGTCGAAGGAACAAAAATCGTCCAACATAGCTCTAAATATGAACACAAAGTTCAACATTTACAGTTAAGAAACTACGAACCAATCACCAGAATGGAACCACAACGTCGATGTGCATCCTTTTCATGTATAATTTATCTTGAATCAAAGCACTGTTGTGCATATTAGAAGGGACTAGGTGAAGAAATGTGAGTAAGATCATACCACATGCAAAGCTAGGTAACATCTGCACAGTCTAGTAGGGAAATTTAGTAAAATAACGTGTAGAAGCTCTAAACATGAACACAAAATTGAACATTTACAGTCAACAATACTATGAACCAATCGTCTAAATGAAATCACAACATCAGTGTGCATCTTTTCATGTACGACTTATGTTGAATCAAAGCACTGTTGCGTAGATTAGAAGGGGTTAGGTGAAAGAGATTAAAGTAGAACACGTGCAAACTCACGTATAGGTCTCCACATGTCTGCACCAGCTCGCACCTAACTATGTCATCAGACCCACCCATGTCAGCTTGAATGCATCGCTTGAGCCTGACTTGCTGGAAACAGTCGACCTGACTAGCCAGGCCCAACGGTGCTTTAAGGTTTGTGCAGGTCAAAAATTCAATGCAATGCAGGCAGGCAAACATGCGAACACTGCATCCATCAGGTCTGGCTGAGCCTAATGCCGCGCCTCCCAAATATCCGTGGACACGTTTGAATGTGTTCACAAACATCCGATTGTAGAAAGGTCATTTAACGGGTCTCACCAAATGTCCATTCTTCTCTAACATTCTCTTCCCTTTAACAAGTTTATCTAGATAATAAATAGCAATTCAACAGTACATTTTAATAGTTGCAAATAAGTGCAACTAGTACTAAAACCATTGGATGTTCAAGAATGTTTTTACATCCATCAATCTCAAAACGCCTCTGATCGTTGTCCATGTCAAATACCTCAATTTTCTGACTTCTTTTCACCCTTCTTTTGCGTAAAACATTTGTATATGATAGCATGGAAGTCTTGAACAAACTTCACTGTATCGATATCCAAGTCCGCCACCTTGAGGAACAAAAAACTTTGCTCCTCAGTAGCGACTTTGAGAGGAATATTCCTCTCCTCGTGCTTAAGCTTCTTATTTTGCATCTTCATGAACGTGTCAAATCTCTCCGTCTTATTTTCCTCCTTCATATCACTAGTTTGACACATGCCTCCTGCTTCTCTACCATGATGTCGTCGAACTTGTCTGACATCTCGGTCGTCGCCACTTCTTGCTTCTCCTTGTCGCCTCCTATTTCCTCCCCCCCCTCGACCTAGCCACACGGGTGGGCGGAGCAAGCCCTCCGATGGTTGGCCCAACATCATCGTCATCAACTTTGGCGTTGGTGGTCTTATCGAAATGGGCAATGGATGCCCACTTGCTTTGTCCATTGTACTTGAACCAATAAGGCATCAATGTCAATAGCTTGCCCTTGGTCTTGTGGTACAAGGCGGTGGCCCAGTTTGGCTAGCAAAGCAAGAGAACGACATAATCAATAAGTTGTAACATAGAGGCAATCAATCCAATTACCAACGCATATAGCAACACAAAGCAAACTTACGAGGTCGAGGAGTGATGTGCCACTTGTCCATCGGTTGTGTATTTGTGTATACGCGCCACAATACTTGTTGAACTCATGTTGAATGTTGTGCCATCGATGTGTAAGTGCATCTAGTGCCACCCCTAGTTGGTTTTGGAGTATTGACAACAAACTTGGTTGAGGGACTAATGTGTTTGTGAGAATTGCAGGATAACACAGGTAGTAGTCCCTTATTGATCCAGTTTACCTACCAGAGATGACCCCTAAAAATGTGTGAAGACATTGAAGACAATGGTGGTACGTGAAGACATTCACGACGAAGATTATGACCTGTGAAGACATTCACTTGAAGACTATGGAGTGCGAAGACATAGTTGTTTTGTAGTTTCCTTTTCTTCTTTGTTGAGTCATAGGAACCACCGCACTGTTAAGTGTGGTCAAAGTGAATAAAGTCAGAGTGACTGATGTGATGCTTAACCAAAATCCTATGTCTTCGAGCGAAGACAATGAGAGCAAACCTTATCCAGAGCTGGATGAGTCAGCTTTGCTTGTAGCCCAAGTGAAGCCGCCGCGTGTGTTTGAAATCCGATCGTTGGACACGTGTCGGTTCCTTAGTGAATCAGGGTCATTTCGGACATATCAGGTCCACGTGGTTATGAATAGCCCACCCCCTACACCATAAATTGGTGGCTGCTCAGAGTTAGTGCACGACTATTGTTGTTTGAGAGCAACCCACCTTCGAAGCAATTGAGAGAGATATCCTTGCAAGGACAAAGCCCAAAACACCCAGAGCCAAAGAGTGTTAGGCATCACTGAAGTCTTTCTGTCCGCGTGACCTGAAGACTTGTTACACTTGAGGACTGTGAATCCTCCAGCCGGTTAGGCGTCACGTTCTGAGCATCCAAGAGCCATTGTGGATCGCCGGTGAATGAAGTCTGTGAAGGTTTGGACGTCCGCCTTGAAGACTTACCAGAGTGATTGGGCGAGGACTGGGTGTCCTTAGCTCAAGGGGAATAAGGTGAAGATGCAGTCTGCTGAGTTAAATCTCAGCCTCCCTAACCAGACATACAGTTGTCAGAGCAACTGGAACTGGTCTACCAAATCCTTGTCTTCACCAAGCAACTGGTTCTATCCCCCACTTCCCTTTATTTTATTGTTTGTCTTCGTGAAGTCATTGCTTGCTTGTCTGATCTTTTTGACTTCACTGAGTGAAGACTATTTCCTGTTTGGCTTCATACTATCTTCCATCCTGATCCATACTACCTAACTGCTGATAGTCTTCGTGCTTTCACTACATTGCTTACTTGACTATGGCTTGTCTAGTGTAGTCTGAAGGAAATATGCCCTAGAGGCAATAATAAAGTTGTTATTTATATTTCTTTATATCATGATAAATGTTTATTATTCATGCTAGAATTGTATTAATCGGAAACTTAGTACATGTGTGGATACATAGACAAAAAGAGTGTCCCTAGTATGCCTCTACTTGACTAGCTCGTTAATCAAAGATGGTTAAGTTTCCTAGCCATAGACATGTGTTGTCATTTGATTAACGGGATCACATCATTGGAGAATGATGTGATGAACAAGACCCATCCGTTAGCTTAGCACTATGATCGTTTAGTTTATTGCTATTGCTTTCTTCATGACTTATACATGTTCCTATGACTATATTATGCAACTCCCGAATGCAGGAGGAACACTTAGTGTGCTATCAAACATCACAACGTAACTGGGTGATTATAAAGATTCCCTACAGGTGTCTCCGATGGTGTTTGTTGAGTTGGCATAGATCGAGATTAGGATTTGTCACTCCGTGTATCGGAGAGGTATCTCTGGGCCCTCTCGGTAATGCACATCACTATGAGCCTTGCAAGCAATGTGACTAATGAGTTAGTCACGGGATGATGCATTACGGAACGATTAAAGAGACTTGCCGGTAACAATATTGAACTAGGTATGATGATACCGACGATCGAATCTCGGGCAAGTAGCATACCGATGACAAAGGGAACAACGTATGTTGTTATGAGGTTTGACCGATAAAGATCTTCATAGAATACGTAGGAACAAATATGAGCATCCAGGTTTTGCTATTGGTTATTGACCGAAGATGTGTCTTGGTCATGTCTACATAGTTCTCAAACCCGTAGGGTCCGCACGCTTAATGTTTGATGACGATTTGTATTATGAGTTATGTGATTTGATGTACCGAAGTTTGTTCGGAGTCCCGGATGAGATCGCGTACATGACGAGGAGTCTCGAAATGGTCGAGACATAAAGATTGATATATTGGAAGGTTATGTTTGGACACCGGAATGGTTTCAGATAGGTTTGAGCATTTACCGGAGTACCGGGGGGTTACCAGAACCCCCCAGGGGGTTAATGGGCCTTCATGGGCCCTAGTGGAAGAGAGGAGGCGGCGGCCAAGTGGAAGCGTGCACCCCCCCAGGCCCAATCCGAATAGGACTAGGATTGGGGGGCGGCCCCCCTTTCCTTCTCTCCTCCTCCTCTTTCCCCCCTTCTTCTTGTGGGAATAGGAAAGGGGGCCGATCCTACTTGGACCTGGAGTCCAAGTAGGACTCCCCCCTGGCGCGCCACACCTTGGATGGCCTCCTTGTCGGTGTCAAAACCGGCGGATCATGGGTAGGGGTCCCAACTGCGTCTAAGGTCGATGGTAATGTAAGACGGGACACGATGTTTACCTGTGTTCGGGCCCTCTCTATGGAGGTAATACCCTACTTCGCTTGATTGATCTTGATGAATATGAGTATGACAAGAGTTGATCTACCATGAGATCGTAATGGCTAAAACCCTAGAAGTCTAGCCTGTATGATTATGATTATCCCTATGGACTAAACCCTCCGGTTTACATAGACACCGGAGGGGACTAGGGTTGTACAAAGTCGGTTACAGAGAAAGGAATCTTCATATCCGAACGCCAAGCTTGCCATCCACGCCAAGGAGAGTCCCATCCGGACACGGGAGAGAGTCTTTTGTCTTGTATCTTCATGGCCCATCAGTTCGGCCCACGTCCAACAGGCCGGACGTTCGAGGACCCCTTAATCCAGGACTCCCTCAGTAGCCCCTAAACCAGGCTTCAATGACGAGGTGTCTGGCGTGCAGATTGTCTTCAGCATTGCAAGGCGGGTTCCTCCTCCAAATACTCCAAAACAGCCTTCGAACACAAAGAACGTGTCCGGCTCTACAAAAGAAGTACCACACACAACCGCAGAGAGTATAATATTTCACGAGTCCAATCTACTGACAACTTTTTGTAGCGTGATGCCACGTCACCACCGGTCATTATTTCGAACCGTTTTTTGGCCTGCCGCTCCATGTTTTGAGATGCGGTTTCATTGGCACGTCTTGTCAAAGCAAAGATCTTGTCCCCTTATTACGAGATTCTCATCAATACGGGCGTGGGTAATCCAACCGTCCCGTCGACATGATTCCTTGGGAATAAGCAAGTTTTAAGGCCCATGAGGGGGCGTTTGATATTCACCGCCTTTATAAAGGTGCACAGACACGTCTTTCTCCTCTACGCCTGCATCTTCCTCAACCTTTTCCACCTCGAGTTCCAGCACCCAGGTTTCAACTTAATTGCTACGAGCCTCCCAGTCATGTCCGGACCCAGCCCTCAAGGCCGGTGGGTGGCCTCTTCTATCACAGAGGAGGATATTGCGAAGCTCCGAGCGGCAAGATACCTGACCTCGGAAATCCTCCACCGGCTTCCTGCTAAAGGGCAGGTTATCCCTACCCCCAGATCCGGCGAGAGGGTCATATTCATCTCCCACTTCCTCCGTGGGCTAGGGTTCGCTCTCCATCCCTTTGTCCGTGGACTGATGTTCTATTACGGGCTAGATTTTCACGATCTAGCCCCGGACTCTTTTCTTCTCATCTCGGCGTTCATCGTCATGTGTGAGGCCTTTCTCCATATTCCCCCACACTTAGGCTTATGGCTCAAGACCTTTAATGTGAAGCCGAAGGTGATCGAGGGGAAGCAAGCGGAGTGTGGTGGTGCCACGGTGAGCAAGCTTACCAACACTCTTTGGCTAAAACGCTCTTTCACGGAACCCTCCAGCTTATGGCAGCGGGAGTGGTTTTACATCACTGAACCCCGTGGTACCAAGTGGGCAGCTACACATGCGTTTCGATCTGCCCCTCCAATACAGCTCGCATCATGGATCAATAAGGGGTTGGACTGGGGATCAATTGACGAAGTGCAGACTCTACAGAGCCGCATCCGGAGCCTCCTTGAGAAGGACACCGATCTCATCAACGTGATTCAAGTAATGCTAGTCCGCCGGGTCCTGCTGTGCCAGTGACGGCCCCTCCGCATGTGGGAGTTTAATCCGGAAGGACCACAAACCCTTGAGCACTTCTTCGGCACGACGCACAGAGGAATGTGGAAGTTATTTTTCGGGACACGAAAATAGTGGCCGGATACCACCGAGGACATTGGCCTCGACTGCAACCATCCGGATACCTCGGTACCTCGGTAAGCACTCGACTCCCAAACATAGCTTAGCTAAATATCCCGTAATAAGATACTGAGGAAACCATCTTCTTCCAGAGATGGATAAAGAAGGCGGAGCGAATTAGGTGTTCGGCCCCTCTTCCGAAGACTCGGCTGATCCTATGCTAACATGGATGCTGGCTCTGGCACCATACCAAGTGCCGGTGAAAGAGGACAAGGGGGAGAGCAGGAAGGCCAAAGGTGGCCTCCATTCTGAAGGTACACCAGGCACTGTGTTCGGGGAGATTAGGGCTCCCTCTTCCAAATACAAAAGAGAAGGAGAAGCTGACATCCTTTCTCCCCATGGTAAGAAAGGGCCGCCTCCAAAGGTTGGGATGTAAAGGCTCCTAAGCGAGGAAAGATGCCCCTGTCAGGCGGTTCGGGCTCGGAAGACGACGTTGCCGCATAGCTCCTCCGTAGGGACAAGCCTTCAGCCGAATCGTAAGTGAACAAGGGTGTCTTAATCATAGCCCGTTCCTTTCCTGTTACAAGGGTAACATCTAGAATATATGTTTGCAGTCCGGCACGCAGTCTTCCTCAACAATCCTCTTCCTTGGGGGATCTTCTTTTGGAGATGATGGAAAGCGAGACGCCTCCACAGGCCTCTTCACCCAATAGGGCGGACGACTTCGAGGTGTCGTCCTGGAGGATCTCTCCCGATCAACAAGTGGTGCGGGGGACAATGAAGACAACACCCGAAGGTGAAACTTCGGTCGCCCAGGGTCCGGGGTGTGTGGCCCCTACGGGGACCAACAATAAAGGCCCCGGATTATCCGGTTTACAGCCGGAGACGACTCTAGGGTCAAGTAAACATATCCTTTCAAAGGGAGTCCGTACTCCTGTAGCCGCTTCCAAGAATCCGGAGGCGCCGGATACATTGATGGACATGTTGCAACATGCGTCCGTCTCAGAGGAACATCGTACCTTAATGGGTACGGTGGTTGAGAGGATTCTGTCCGCAAAAAGCGGATTGAATGCCTTCAAGGGCCTGCTAAGAGGCTTCAAGGTACGCAATGAAATATCTTCAATTGCACTCTACATGCAAAAATGCTCCTGTGTATAGATAGTGGCCCCTGAGACTCTGGTTGTCACCCAAAGGGAGGCGATCAGAGGATCGAAAAAAGATATGCCCAGGAGATAACCCAATTAATTTGAACACAGGCTGTTACATCCACGACGACTGCCCATGCTACAGAGGTTGCAGTGTCCAAGCGAAACTTGACGTGGCGGATGACGACATCACGCTTATTAACAGGCGGCTCGACGAGGCGCAAGGTATGTTTTGGGGCGGTCAGTGTATGTATAATAATATGAGCACGAAGCTGGGGATTATATACTAAGACATGCACAACTTCAGATAGTGCTGCCGCGGTTGAGACCCTTCGGGCTGAGCTTGCCTGAGCCAAGGAGCAGGCCAGGATGAGTAATGTGGCTGCCAAGAAGGCAGCTGAGGAGTTAAAGGCCGAACAGGTTGCTCGGTGCCAGTGCCAGGAGAGAATATCTTCCATAGAGCGAGATCTAAAGGATGCCGCTGGCAAATGCCAAGCACTCGAGGAGGAGAACAAGGCCAAAGTAGCCGAACTCGAGAAGGCCTTACAAGAGGCGAGAGAAGCACGACCCGAGTCTAGAGCGGCTCGGGAGGAGATCCGGCAAGCTGGGGAGATAGCGGCCGGTAAGCCCTTTCTATTACAGACTAAGTTCGGCAATCCGAAGTATGCCCCGCTTAATCAAATGTGGAGCTCTCCAAACGCATTCTTGGACTTGCCGAAGAGTGTCTCCGATGCGGCGCAGTTTTTCCAAGCGCAAGAAGGGTATGCAACGGAGAAGCTCTTCTGGTCACAATTCAGCATGCCAAAGCGCCCGCTGTTACTGAATGAACAGATGGCCCAGTGGGCCGAGCTCCATAAGATATCCGGATCTGCCATGAAGGACGTCGTGGTCCGGCTGTGGCCGACTGAGCCAATTTCGAATAGTTATTTTGGTTTGGTGCAGCGACTTGTTCATGCGGTGCCGCGTCGACACCGTGAAGCGGTCAACGTGCATTAAAGGTGCACGGATGGCCTTTGCCCACGTCAAGACGTACTGGGTGAAGATGAAGGCCACCGACGTCGTGGAAAAGAGTCCAACCAGCGGGAAGGACCATCACATGCCGGAGCATTATTTTGAAGATGTCCTAGAGGGCGCCCGCTTGATAGAGGGACAGTGCTCGAAGGATATGATCTTCGAGTGAATGTACCGAAATTGTAAAAACAATATTATGATATATTAAGGCTATGTTTTTTATACTTTTTGCCTGAAAGTTTTGGTTCCTCCTGTGTGGCCATTTTTGTATAATCTGAAAGTTTTCCAGTCGTCGGCTTCGCCCCCCTCGCGTATAATACGGGGGTGTTCGGAAAAGCACTTGATCACTCTTGACCCAATGTCTTGGTCCGTGAAGGAGGTGTCAATGCGGCGAACTAGGCAATCGGACTATAGGGCTTTAACACTTTCACTTAGCCATAGGAGTTTGACAGTGGGTCTACGATATAGCCCCTGGTATGCACGCGGTTATCCGAATACGATGCATTACATAGGTGACCTGAAGAACAGTCCTTCGTGTAATACTTAAGGAATCGCGAAAGATTCTGATAAGTCATCGAGTGGTTGACCGGCTCTCGCCGCATCATGACAGTCAGTTTTCAGCTTTCTCTACTGAGGTACTTGACCAGATGAACCGGAAACACAATCGCAGTAGTTCTCTGATGACCCACAAGTATATGGGATCTATCGTAGTCCTTTCGATAAGTACGAGTGTCGAACCCAATGAGGAGCAGAAGGAAATGATAAGCGGTTTTCAGCAAGGTATTCTCTGCAAGTACTGAAATAAGTGGTAACAGATAGTTTTGTGATAAGATAATTTGTAACAAGCAACAAGTAACAAAAGTAAATAAAGTGCAGCAAGGTGGCCCAATCCTTTTTGTAGCAAAGGACAAGCCTGGACAAACTCTTATATAAGGAAAAGCGCTCCCGAGGACACATGGGAATATCATCAAGCTAGTTTTCATCACGTTCATATGATTCGCGTTCGGTACTTTGATAATTTGATATGTGGGTGGACCGGTGCTTGGGTGCTGTTCTTACTTGAACAAGCATCCCACTTATGATTAACCTCTATTGCAAGCATCCGCAACTACAACAAAAGTATTAAGTTAAACCTAACCATAGCATGAAACATATGGATCCAAATCAGCCCCTTACGAAGCAATGCATAAACTAGGGCTTAAGCTTCTATCACTCTAGCAACCCATCATCTACTTATTACTTCACAATGCCTTCCTCTAGGCCCAAATAATGGTGAAGTGTTATGTAGTCGACGTTCACATAACACCACTAGAGGCTAGACAACATACATCTCATCAAAATATCGAATCTAATACCAAATTCACATGACTACTAATAGCAAGACTTCTCCCATGTCCCCGTGAACAAACGTAACTACTCACAAAGCATATTCATGTTCATAATCAGAGGGGTATTAATATGCATATAGGATCTGAACATATGATCTTCCACCAAATAAACCAACTAGCATCAACTACAAGGAGTAATCAACACTACTAGCAACCTATTAGTACCAATCCCGGACTTGGAGACAAGAATTGCATACAAGAGATGAACTAGGGTTTTGAGAGGAGATGGTGCTGGTGGAGATGTTGATGGAGATTGCCCTCTCCCAATAAGAGGAGCGTTGGTGATGACGATGGCGATGATTTCCCCCTCCCAGAGGGAAGTGTCCCCGGCAGAACAGCTCTGCCGGAACCCTAGATTGGTTCCGCCTCGTGGCGGAGTTTCATTCCAAAGGTTGCTTATGATTTTTTCCTCGACGAAAGACCTCATATAGCAGAAGATGGCCATCGGAGAGCCAGCAGGGCCCCACGAGGTAGGGGGCGCCACTGGGGTAGGGCGCGCCCACCCTCGTGGGCAGTGTGGGCCCCTCCGTGAACTTCTTCCGCTCAATATTTTTTATTATTTCCAAAAATGACTTTCATGGAATTTCAGGACTTTTGGAGTTGTGCGGAATAGGTCTATAATATTTGCTCCTTTTCCAGCCCAGAATTCCAGCTGCCGGCATTCTCCCTCCTTATGTAAACCTTGTAAAATAAGAGAGAATAGGCATAAGTATTGTAACATAACGTGTAACAATAGCCCATAATGCAATAAATATCAATATAAAAGCATGATGCAAAATGGACGTATCAACTCCCCCAAGCTTAGACCTCGCTTTACCTCAAGCGAAAGCCGATAAAGATAAATATGCCCCCATGTTTAGAGGTAGAGGTGTCGATAAAAATAAAAATAAAATACGGACATGAGGGCATCATGATTTTTCTCATAACAGCAACATATATGGATATTGTCATATGATTTCTTATGCTCAAGTAATAATCTATTCACAATGCAAATGTATGAATCAGAAACTTTATTGACAACAAACAAACTATAATCTCAGTCACTGAAGCAATTGCTATTTATCATAACATCAGAAAGAGTCTATGTCAGAGCTTTATAGCAAGTCCACATACTCAACTATCATTTAGTCTTTCATAATTGCTAACACTCACGCGCTACTTGTGGTTACGGAGTTTTAATCGGACACAGAGAAAGATAGGGGCTTATAGTTTCGCCTCCCAACCTTTTACCTCAAGGGTAATGTCAACGATAATAACTCATGCTCCCCTACATCCAATTAGATATATCTATCAGGATCTTTCCAACACACCGTGCTTGCCAAAGGATAAAATGTAAAAAGGAAAGGTGAAGATCACCATGACTCTTGCATAAGGTAAAGGAAAATAGTAATGTATAGGCCCTTCGCAGAGGGAAGCGAGAGGTTGCCATGCGCTTTTATGGTTGGATGCACAAAATCTTAATGCGAAAGAACGTCACTTTATATTGCCCCTTGTGATATGAAACTTTATTATGCAGTCCGTCGCTTTCATTTCTTCCACATCACAAGATCGTGATAAAGCTTATTTTCTCCCACACTAATAAGTCATACATATTTAGAGAGCAATTTTTATTGCTTTGCACCGATGACAACTTACTTGAAGGATCTTACTCAATCCATAGGTAGATATAGTGGACTCTCATGGCAAAACTGGTTTTAAGGATTTTTTGAAGCACAAGTAGTATCTCTACTTGGTGCTGAGAATTTGGCTAGCATGAGGGGGAAAGGCAAGCTCAACATGTTGGATGATCCATGACAACATACTTTATCTCATATATATAAGAAAACATAACCCATTACATTGTCTTCCTTGTCGAATGTCAACTCTTTAGCATGTCATATTTTAATGAGTGCTCCCAATCATAAAAGATGTCAATGATAATATATTTATATGTGAGACCTCTGCTTCCTTATTACTTCCTATTAATTGCAACGGTGACCAAAGCTATGTTTGCCAACTCCCAACAACTTTTAATCATCATACTCTTTTTATGTGAAGTCATTACTCTCAATAAGATCAATATGAACTCTTTGTTTCTTTTATTCTTTTTCTCTTTCTTTTATTCACTCAAGATCATAGCAAAATAATCAAGCCCTTGACTCAACACTAATCTTTATTATATAGCTCACAGACTCGATTACATAGAGAGGTCATAAAGCAAAAACTCAAAACTAGATCATGCCATAAACTTTATTCTACTAGATCAAGATACTACTAATAGGATCGAACTAAGAAAAACGGTAAAGATAGGAGTGTGATGGTGATACGATACCGGGCACCTCTCCCCAAGCTTGGCGGTTGCCAAGGAGTGCCCATACCCATGTGATTATGTCTCCTTTGTTGTTGGTGGTGAAGAAGGTGGCGATGATGGATAGTCGCACATCGAATGTAAGAGGTCTTCCAGCTTGCGGATAATGCCCTTGAGTGCAACAATATGCTCCTTCAACAAATTATTTTCACGTGCGAGATACTTGTTTTGTATACGAGCTAACTCAATCATCTTGAAAGCTTCGATCTCAGTTGGGGTAAGAAGATTGTGATCAAGTTGAAGGATGTCCTCTGTTGCCGGAACTTGGTCCTCCGTGGCTTTCTTGATCCCTTCATCCTTGTTGATCTCCATGGGTTCTTCCCTCTTCAGCTCTATCTTCATTAGCCAAGCATCATTGTCACCATTGTTGGAGGAGGGGGACGACATGATGCCTAGCCTTGAGAACCCCGACGTAAAACAGCTCAAACAAGAACGAGAGGATAATTGCGTGATACGGAGTCAAATCCTTCGGGAGAATATATAATGAATTTTTACCAACCAAAATACGTATCGTGCAAGAAAACGGAGTCCAGAAGGCACACGAGGTGCCCACGAGGTAGGGGGCGTGCCCAGGGGGGTAGGGCGCGCCCTCCACCCTCGTGGGGCCCTCGTGTCCTTCCCGGACTGCTACTTATTTTTCTATTTTTCTAAATATTCCAAAACGGAGAAATATTGCCTTAAAAACTATTTTGGAGTCGGTTTACTTACCGTACCACAT
The DNA here is from genome assembly GCA_021605145.1 of Aegilops bicornis. Lineage (NCBI taxonomy): Eukaryota > Viridiplantae > Streptophyta > Magnoliopsida > Poales > Poaceae > Aegilops > Aegilops bicornis. Next base: position 227,392,712 of record CM038674.1, on the reverse strand, counting down.
ACCTATTCCATTTCGGAGTCTCAAACGCTCGAAAGTGTCCCTTATGTATTCCTCCGGGGTAACGGTTTCAATAACATTGGTTTCAACATTTATAGGATTACCTGAGATATAATGTTTAATTCTTTGACCGTTCACCACCTTCGGATTTGTGCCTTCGAAGTTGTTGATTTTTATGGCACCGAACGATAGACCTCCTAGATAACGTAGGGGCCTTCCCATTTAGAGAGAAGTTTTCCTGCAAAAAATCTTAAACAAGAGTTGTATAGCAATACATAATCACCTACGTTAAACTCACGCTTTTGTATCCTTTTGTCATGCCATCTTATAACTATTTCTTTAAACAAATTTGCATATTCATAAGCTTGGGTTCTCTATTCATCAAGTGAGCTAATATCAAATAACCTCTTCTCACCGGCAAGTTTGAAATCATAGTTGAGCTCTTTAATAGCCCAATATGCATTATGTTCTAGTTCGAGAGGTAAATGACATGCTTTTCCATAAACCATTTTATACGGAGACATACCCATAGGATTTTTATACGCAGTTCTATAGGCCCATAATGCATCATCAAGTTTCTTGGACCAATTCTTTCTAGACCTATTGACAGTCTTTTGCAAAATTAATTTGAGCTCTCTATTACTCAATTCTACTTGACCACTAGACTGGGTGATAAGGAGATGCAATTCTATGATTAACATCATACTTAGCAAGCATTTTACTGAAAGCACCATGAATAAAGTGTGAACCACCATCAGTCATTAAACATCTAGGGACTCCAAACCTCGAAAAAATAACTTCTTTAAGCATCTTAATAGAAGTGTTATGATCAGCACTACTAGTTGGAATAGCTTCTACCCACTTAGTAACGTAATCAACAGCAACTAAAATATGTGTATATCAATTAGAGGCAGGAAAAGGTCCCATATAATCAAAGCCCCAAACATCAAATGGTTCAATAACAAGTGAATAATTCATAGGCATTTCTTGACGTCTACTAATATTACCAATTCTTTGACATTCATCACAAGATAAGACAAACTGAAAGTGCGTTATATCGACTAGAGGGGGGGGGTGAATAGGCGATTTTTATGAATTCTTCACTGAGGAATTTGCCGGTGAGGAAATTCCTTAGCGAAGAACTACTTGCAGCGGAATAAGTACTCAGAAGTAAGCATAACAGAATGCGGGCATGGTCATCATGATGAAATGAAGACAAACAAAGAGTATAGAAAAGCGTAAACACAGGATAGCTCAATATGAAGACAAACAGACTGAAGAAATTGAACTGAGGAAATTGAGAAAGTCTTCAGTCAAAGTCTTCAAACACAGATATGAATAAACATTCAACACAGTAATGAGGAAATGAAAGGGTTGAGGAGATAGAACCAGTAAGGTTGGTGAAGACAATGATTTGGTAGACCAGTTCAAGCTGCGTCTCGGTTATGCGTCTGGTTGGAGCGGCTGAGTATTTAAACTCGAGGACACACAGTCCGGACACCCGGTCGGCCGAAAGCACGCAGCTCAGGACACCAAGTCCTCACCGTATTCTCCTTGAACTAAGGTCACACAGACCTCGTCCAATCACTCGTGGTAAGTCTTGAGCGACTTCCAAACCTTCACAGACTTGGTCACTCGGCGATCCACAATTCCTCTTGGATGCTCTAGACCATGACGCCTAACCGTCTGGAAGAAGCACAATCTTCAAAGGTAACAAGCGCCGGATCCACGCAGATCAATCTCTTGATGATTCTCAATCACTTTGGGTTTGTAGGGTTTGGTTTTGGGTTTTTCCTCACTCGATGATTTTCGCTCAAAGTCCTCGGAGGATGGGTTGCTCTCAAATGACAAGTGTCAAGTTTCTCTCGAGCAGCCAACCAGCTAGTGGTTGTAGGGGCGGCTATTTATAGCCTAGGGAGCAGCCCGACATGATAAGACATAAATGCCCTTCAATGATATGACCGTTAGGTGGATAAGATATTTTGGGACAGTCATGCCAAGAAGACAAGAACGGTCGGAAATTTGAATCTCAAATTCCTCGGGGCTATCATGTTCCTCACTGTAGGCAATCCACCTGGCGAATTCCTAACTCCTCGGTCGGAAAAAATTCTCGATGACTGTAAGAGCTTCGTCTCACATCAAGAAATTGGCTAAATTGTATGAGTTTTCCAAAGGCTTCACTCGAAGGGATTGGTAGGTGTAGGATTTTGAGTTGAGCATCACATGGAAATTTTTCCTTAGTATTTCCTCGACCCCCTTTAACAGTACGGTGTTTCCTATGACTCAAGAAAGAGAAAATGAAACAACGAAAACAAAAGTCTTCACGCTTCATGTTCCTCAAATGAATACCAAGTCTTCAAGGTCACACCAATTTCTTCACTTTCAAAGTCTTCAGAAAGTCTTCAGAATAACAAAGTCTTCAGTTGAAGAACTTCATTTGTAGGGGTCGACTTTCTCGGTAAATATGAAACTCCTCATAGACTTAAAGACCTCTGTACACTCACAAACGCAGTAGATCCTTAACCTATAAGTCTTCAATACACCAAAATCACTAAGGGCACTAGATGCACTTACAATCTCCCCTTTGTGGTGATTGATGACAATATAGGTTAAGTTTTCAACGGGGATAAACATATGAAGTGTAAATCGATAATGAGGAATTTGATTGCAAGATATAGAAGAACTCCCCACGAAGATGTGCATAGTGAGGAATTTGCTTTTAGGCAATGCACATTTGAAGAGTTGAATCATGGAGATCTCCCCTATATCTTGTAATTCATACACGCATTTGACATATAACATGAAGAATTTGAAATGCATGATGAGATATGGTGCTTGACGTAATTCAGCATGCGTATGATAACATTAATGAGGAACAAGCATGCAAAATAACGCATCAAGAGTATCGAGCTCAAGAAGCTCAAGAGAATCGAGCATAGTGCAAGAGCACAAAGTGCATCAAAAGTATCAAAGCACCATCGGGTTTAAGATTACAACTCGATCCAATAAAAGTTTCGTAAGAATGAGAGTTGTAACTTAACAAAATAAATTGCCCATATAATAGACCCGCTTGAAGACTAACTCAAATTTCTCCCCTTTGTCATCGAATGACCAAAAGGATCGAACCGAGGACTAACGCCTCAAGAATTTCAAGTTGAAGAAGGAGCGCCGGCGTTGTTGGGGTCGGTTGTTGTAGTAGGGCCTGCCATGTGTCGCCCAAGTATTCATTTTCATTAGTGTCACGCGAGGAAGAATAGGAGCTGGCCACCAAGGAAGGAACTTTGACCTTCCGTATTTCTTCGAGGAGGTGCAGACCAGTCAAATTCTTCCTTGAGTCCCATTGTCGTCCGTTCTTCCGACCGTAGACATGTGAAAGAACAGCCCAGTGCGTTTGAAGGTTTCATGGAGGTAGTAGTGGTTTTTCTTCACCGCATTGTGTGTTGAAGTCATGTTGTGAAGAATTGAACCAAACGGCGCTTGACCCATTTATGATTGCGATCAACCTTCCGATGAAGACCGAGGAGTAACTCACGATCATCATCACCACAGGTGCGATAGCTTGAGGACTTTGCTTGACCGAGGTATTTGCGGCGAGTCATGTGTGGCGTAGTCATCATTGGTGGAGTAGGATGCAGCTTTGCGAAACCTGTCCATCCAATGGACGAATGCCTTCATCGATCACAAGCAGCGGGCCTTGGCCTTGTCATCACCGAGGTAAATGTCCGCTTGAGGACTTCAATCGGGGCAAGTAGCTGCAGTGGTTCGTAGTATCAGCCTTGTAATTGAGTGAAGACCTTGTCCTGATGAATCTCATTATCCAAAGGCGCATAAGGCTTCAGCTCAAATGGTGACATAGCAATGTTTGCCGAGTCCTCATGAAGAAATCATGGAAGTTGGCCAGAATGCCATGGATGATGTTGAAAAGCATATTCTTCATGATGCCAACGACTTTTTTTCTTCATCATTCGAAGTCGTGGCCTTTGATAGGACTCATTGTCTTCGCTGTAATCCGATAGATAGTCCGAGGCACATACAATAATTCCTTGACGAGGAATTTGGTTCTTGGGGCCTGCCTTGGCTTCAAAGGCTTCATCAGCACTTGCATACAGTGATTTGAAAGTTCTGGTTCGTTGTAGATACAACGAGCACCGTCAAGTGGATGACTGAGTGGTAGAGTACGAAGCAATTCAGTTGCTGGTGCCTTGTAGTGAGTGTTTTCAGACATCCAGTCTAGCACCCATGAGTTCACGTCTTCAGCGTCTCCGGTGATGTGCAGCGTTGCATAGAATTGAAGAATGAGTTCTTCATTCCAGTCACAGATATCAGTGCAGAAATTCAGAAGTCCTGCGTCGTGAAGAACACCGAGGACTGGCTCAAAGCCTGGCAGAGACTCCATGTCCACATGAGGAATATGAGCATGATCGAAGACTTTGTCTTTATTGAAAAGCACCGAGGAATAGAAATTGGCTTGGTGGCAGTCCGTAAACGCCTCTTCCTTATGCGAGCGTAATCATATGGATTGTAATCGATGAAGAATACATGCTCATGAAGAAGTCTTCAGCCTTGAACTTTTGCTTTGTTGAGAAGGGATCCTTGGGCTTTGGCGGTGGAGTGTCGATGAGTTGCATCACGACCTCCTGGAATCGCAATCTCGGGTTCTTCAGCCGAGGAATTTCTTGTTCCTCAATAGGTGCGATCGAGGATCAAAGAAGAGTTCATCGGCGCTAGTGGCTGGAATTTCTTCAGGGATGTATGAAGTGGGATGAGTTTCTTGAGCCCATTTGAACAGTAGGAGCAGGGGACTGAGGTATCTGTTGGATTGGGGTGAAGAGTGGAGAATTTGGATGCCGACTTTCCCAAAAGTCATCATTCATTACTGGCGTTGTGCTTCCAATATCCACATCTTCTTCAAGTTCCTCAACACCGGCCTCTTCAGCTGTGAACTGAGGCATAGGTGAGGAAATGACTGGGGTTGAAGGGATTGCTTCCACTTCAATTTCTTCATCTATCTGCTTCCGACGAAGCGGTGAATGATTTTCTTCATCGATCCGCTTGGGATCACATAATCTTCATCAAAAGGAACAAGGTCCTTTGATGGAATTGAGGAAATTGGAACAACATCAATTGGATTTTCAAAGGAGCTCGTCATTGGCTTCATTTTCTTTGCAGCCGAAGAATTTGACGCAACTGATGCTTTCCGTTTCTTCACAAAGAACTCGCTCGCAGCCTTGGTCTTCTTCACATCAGAGGCGGATGGAAGAATTGGAGTGGGTGTTGGCGCAGGAGGAGCTGAGGAATCTGGATGATTTTCCTCAGGCGCAACTGATGCAGTTGCCCTGACTTGTTCAGTTTCTTCAGGCGCACCACTAGTGGATGCCCTGGCAATTTCTTCAGCGGCTGGAATGGGATCATCAGCCCTAGAACTGGCATTTTCTTCAGCAGCCTGAACTTCATCAGCGGTGCTGGCATGTTCTTCGGTTATTGAGCCGAGGCTCCAAATGAGGAATTTCATGTTGCGTTAGGCAGCAACATTTGTGAACTTCTTCGTCGAGGTTGACGAATCGACCTTGGCTCCTTGCCAATCAGCATAATAAGCATCGAAGTTTTTGCTGAGGGCTTGGATTTCATTCTAGACCTTGAGAAGTTCCTCAGGTGTCATTTTGACAACGTTTTTCTTCAGGAACTTCTTCTTTCTGTATTGAGCTTTCTTGATCTCTCTTGCCTTTTCAAACTTCCATTTCTCTTCAGTGATGAAATGGGTCAGCATATGACTTTGTCCAGGAGTCAGATGAAAGTCAGGCATAGGGGTGTTTGGATCCTTGTGCCAGAGATCAATATAATCGAGGATTTTCCTCGGATCCAATAGCAGAGGCACAGGTGTGCCTTTGGCTCTAGCGGCCCTTTCTTGGCGATCTCTGATGATTTCCGCAAGTTCATCATCATCAGCCTCATCATCTTCAGGTGGCTCTTGGAAAGCAACCTGTTTCTTCTTGGGACTTGGCCGAGGACCTCGTCCAACAGGGCCTTAGTCTTCAAAGCAGAAGTCGGGCCAGATGAAGACTTTGGTGCAACCGAGGAACTTCTTTGAGACACCAGAGGCAATGGAGAAGCCTGCAGTCCTTTGGCACGTGGCCGATGCACAGTGCCGAGGACTTTGTCGGAACTCTTGAGGATTTGGGAGGAGCTGCGAGGACTTTGAAGGAGCCGAGGATGTTGGAGGAGCAGGAGCAGCATGAGGAATTGGCCGTGAGGGCAATCTTTGAAAGAACTTGGCCGTGAGGGCACTGTTGGTGAAGCACTTGGCTTGTGAGCGGGCTTCTTTGGCATAGATTTTCTTGGCTTAACAGAGGCCTCAGGGGCAGCAACAGTAGCAGAGTCCTCATTGAATTTCCTCACTACCTCATTGGCTTGTCTTGCCAACTTGGCTTGGCGCTTGGCCCATTCTTCAGGAAAGTCCTCACCACGCTTGATCTTTGGTGGGGTCGACTTCTTGGCCGGTGCCAGCAGCTCTTGGGCATGGAGGATTGAGTGCGAATTTCTTCATGTACTTTGGAGTTACATATCTGTACTCCCTCCATTCCCGTGCCCATCTCCATTCAATCCTTTGGATCCGCACCTTGCGTTGATTCTTGTTCTCTTTGCCGAACTCGGCTTCATCAGGTGTGCAATAATCAGCATAAATTTTCTCAGGGATTTCAAACGCGGTCATGACCTCAGGCCTCTTTCCTCCTTTCTGTGGCTTCTTTCTTTCTGCCATATTCTTCAGCTGAGGAATTTGAACAAATGAATTCTCTGAAGAAGTATGCAACTTTTCTTCGAGGAACGCCGCAAATGAGTTAAGTTGATGAGAACCTAGTGATTCAAAGAATGACATGAGTACCGTGAACAGAGTATAGTTGCGAGAAATTTGGAGAGGTCATATGCGTTCTCGTAAGGTTTTTCAAAAGAACAAGTTTTGAGGATTTTGACCAGATGAGCCTTGAAGAATTTCACTAAGCGTTCTTTGTCTTAGGTTCCAGAGTTGTACAGACGAGGATCCACACAATTGAGGAATCTTGAAGAAAATGATTGCTTAGAGAAACGAATCAAGAGCATATAACTTGTGAGGTGTTTGTGTGTGAGGATTTGAAGAATAAAACATCTTTGAAGATTTTGTAGTGTAAGATTTGGATCAACGAGGGTAGTAGAAGTAACTTTTATTTACCCTAAATGAAGAACACGACGAACTGGGTGTTGTAGATGTGAAGCTCGTCTGTTCAGATCTTCCACACCCTAACTTGGCGGAGGAAGACAGCTACTACGGGCGGCGGAGTGAGGATTTCCCTTGATCGGCGTGAGTATCGTCGGCGATGAGGTCGAGGCAAAGGAAGCTCTTCCTCACCGGCGACGATGGAGTAGCGGGCGCTTAGGGTTTGAGGAGCTCGAACGGGAGAGAGAGGTCGAGCGGAGTAAAATAAGTGAGGATGGAGAGAGGGTATTTATAGAGGCAAAGGAAAAACTGTTCGCTCAAGATTTAGGGACGAACGTGCCCCTGACCATTCTCCTTCTCACGACATGTGTCACCCACGTACTGTGTAGTGGAGATCGTGTACGATCATGGGTGAGTAAAATAATGCATCGTGGGATGCGGAACGGTTTGAGCGGCAAAACCGAAAGTTTGGATAAGATCAGTTTTAAAGTTCCGTTCGCAATTTCTTCAGCTGACAAGGACACAGTGAAGATTTTGAACGAGTTTCAAATAGAACGTACATGAAGAATTTGTGAATAGATTAGGTTGAGTATAGCATAGAGGGGGAAGGGTCCGATCACATTCACTTAGCAGAAAAAGCGACTTGAAGAAATAGCCATAAGTGAATGCTGTAGAGGACATAAACCCATATATATATATGTATTGCCAATGAAGAAAAACGACGGAAACAGTGAAAGATTTTGCAAAGTTGAAGAATTTAAAAAAACTGAAGAATTTCAACACTGAGGAAAAACTTAAATTGAAGATTTTCAACTTTGGTGGTGGCGTGACCCACCGTATAAGAATAATGATTTCAGACACCGCTGCATAATTGTCGAGGGTTCTAAGAATCAAATTCTTCATTAATTTCTTCACACTTAGAATGTTATTCTTCATTGATTGGAGAAAACGTTTCTTCATGTGTTGCACATCTAAGTCATCAATTTTGCATAAGCTGTCGGGATGTGTGTCCTTTTCAAAGAACGTTCAAAGATTATAAGATATTTAGCTCACACCGCAACTTGCTAAATCTCTTCTCATCCAAGGGCTTAGTGAAGATATCGGCTAGCTGTTCTTCAGTCTTCACATGCTCGATGGAGATGTCGCCCTTTAACACATGATCACGAAGAAAATGATGACGGATTTGAATGTGCTTTGTCTTCGAGTGCTGAACTGGGTTGTGAGCAATCTTGATGGCACTCTCATTGTCACGATGAGAGGCACATTCTTCACGTTGATGCCGTAGTCCTTGAGAGTCTGCTTCATCCACGGCAATTGAGCACAACACGAGCCGGCAACAATGTATTCAGCTTCCGCAGAGATGCGATACACAGCCTGCTTTCTTCGAGGACCAACGGACCAAAGATCGTCCGAGGAAATGACAAGTACCAGATGTTGACTTGCGGTCCACACGATCACCAGATAGTCGTAGTCGTAATATCCAATGAGATCAAAAGTAGAGCCCTTGGGGTACCATAATCCTAGTGTTGGTGTGTGAGCTAGATATCAAGAATATGCTTCACAAACCTTATGGTGTGATTCCTTCTGTAGCTTGAAATCGGGCACACATGCAAACACTAAGCATTATATCTGGCCTAGATGCACATAAGTACAATAAAGAACCAATCATGGAGCGGTATACCTTGTGATCAAGTCAATACCATTTTCATCGATTGCATAGATGGCCATTTGTGGGCATAGGAATTTTGACACCTTTGCAATCTTGCATGCCGAATTTCTTCGTGACATCTTTGAGGTATTTCTCTGAGATATGAATATGTCATTGTGTTGTTGACGAATTTGAAGACCTAAGAAGAATTTCAACTCTCCCATCATAGAAATTTGATATTCTTCACTCATCATATAGGCAAATTCATCACTATAACGTTGGTCAGTACAGCCAAAGATAATATCATCAACATATATTTGGCACACAATCAGTTCACCATCATATGATTTAGTAAAGAGAGTAGGGTCGAGTGAACTGGTGTGAAGCCATTCTTCACGAAGAATTCCTTCAATGTATCATACCACGCCGTGGGGGCTTGTTTGAGACCATAGAGGGCCTTTTTGAGTCTGAAGACTTTGTCGGGATTCTTTGGATCTTCAAAACACAGGGGTTGAGCAACATATACTTCTTCCTCAAGCTTACCATTGAGGAATGCACTTTTCACATCCATTTGATATAAAGTGATATTGTGATGGTTAGCATAGGCGAGTAATATGCTTGAATAGACTCAAGTCTAGCAACAGGTGCAAAAGTTTCATCGAAATCAATTCCTTCAACTCAGGTGTAGCCTTGAGCTACTAGTCGTGCCTTATTCCTCACCACAAGGCCATTTTCATCTTGCTTGTTGCGGTAGATCCACTTTGTGCCAATGATATTATGCTTGCGAGGATCTGGACGTTTGACCAATTCCTTACATTGTTGAGCTCGAACTGATGTAATTCTTCTTGCATGGCCTGAATCCACTCGGGTTCCGAAATGCTTCATCTACCTTAGTGGGCTCTGTGATAGAGACAAAAGCATAGTGCCCACAAAAGTTAGATAAATGTGAAGCTTTTGAGCGTGTGAGAGGACCTGGCGCTTCAATGTCATCGATGATCTTGTCAACTTGCACTTCTTTTTGCAACGCGAGGATGAGCTGGTTGTTGTCGAGGAATTTGATCATTTTCCTCGGCACCATTGTCTTGACATTATCTTCAGTGCATCACTCGATGTTCTTCGCGTCTGAGAATGAATTCTTCGCAGATTCTTGATGGGAATGACATCCTCGGATGCTTTGAACTTGATAGATTCCTCGGTGCTGGTTCATCTAACACGAAGGTAGGTGCTCTCTTTGCGAGCCATTAGTTTCATCGAACCGCACATCTACAAAGGTCAACAATCTTATGAAGAAGCGATGTTGAAGACTCTGTAGGTGTGCGAGTCCTTTCCGTAACCAAGCATAAAACCTTCATGTGCTTTTGGTGCAAATTTAGAATTGTGATGAGGATCTCTAATCCAGCATTTAGCACCGAAGACTTTGAAATAACTTACATTGGGTTTCTTGTCAGTGAGGAGTTCATCGGCAGTCTTCTTGAAGAATTTGTGAAGATATACTCTGTTGATGATGTGGCGCACAGTGTCAATTGCATCAATCCAAAAACGACTAGGCGTTTTGTATTCATCAAGCATAGTGCGAGCCATCTCAACAAGAGTTCTGTTCTTGCGCTCCACGACGCCATTCTGCTGAGGAGTATAGGGAGCAGATAACTCATGAGTAATACCAAGTTCATCAAGATAGGCATCAAGACCGGAATTCTTGAACTCAGTTCCATTGTCACTCCTGATGTGTTTGATCTTCACACCAAAGTTAGTTGAAGCCCTCGAGGAAAATCGTTTGAAGACTTCATGCACTTGATTTTTGTAAGTAACAATGTGTACCCATGTGTAACGAGAGTAATCATCAACAATAACAAAGCCATATAGAGATGCATCATTAATGACAATTTGAGTAATGATTGGGACCAAAGAGGTCCATGTGAAGCAATTCAAGGGACGAGTAGTGGTCATGATAGACTTACTGGATGCTTGGCCTTGGTCATTTTTCCAGCTTCACAGTTCCGCACAAGTGATCCTTGAGGACTTTGAAATTCTAAATGCCAATGACATGCTTATTCTATGCAATCGTGTTCAAATTTCTCATGACTGCGTGACCAAGTCGCCGATGCCATAGCCAGCCTTTAAGCTTTTGCAAGTAGACACACGATCGGGTTGTGGTCCCAGAGAGAAATCAACAATATACAAGTCTCCTCTCCTAAATCCTTCAAAGACTTTGGAATTGTCAGCTTCCATAATCACAACACAATGATACTTGCCAAAGATAACAACCATATCAAGATCACAAAGCATTGAGACTGGCATGAGGTTGTATCCTAAGGACTCAACAAGCATGACTTTGTCCATGTGTATGTCCTTAGAGATCGCAACCTTACCAAGACCCAATACCTGACTTTTGCCTTTGTGTCAAGAAAGATGATGTGCTTCAGATGTGACGGTGATAAGGGAGCATCCATCAATAGATTCTTGTCACCAGTCATGTGATTTGTACATCCACTATCGAGAACCCACTCAGTGGCTTTGGGTTGATCATCCTGCAGATGAATTAGTACAACTTACGATCTCATATACTTCATCGGTGAAGAATATGATATCAAGTTCATCGATGAATTTCATCGGTCAAGATTAATAGATAAGCGGTATGAGGACGTGTGAAATGAAAGTTCATTTCATCATGATTAGCCTGCGTCCTTTCGAGCATTTTTGTCGTGCCCCCAAAGAAATTCTTCAGACGTTCAATGCACGTCTGGAGACCTGACCCTGCAGAAGAGGTTAGTTATTTTTCTTCACCACCCACATCTGAAGGGGTGGCAAAGAGTTCATCACTCTGCGAGCACCATATGAGAATGGTGGCATAGAGGCCAATCCATTTCGTTTCACATAAGAGGGGTTAGGGTAAGCATATGAATAAGCAGAGAAATTCTTCGAGGACTTATGAACATATTGGTTTGAAGAATAATGCACATATTCATAGCCCTTAGCTCTACCCTGCGAAACAGAGTTATTAGCACGATGATAATCATATGGGGACTATGATCCTTTTGAGGAATTTGATCCACGTGAGGAATTTTGTCCGTATGAGAACTTGGATCCATATGAAGAATTTGGTCCATATGAAGAATTTGATCTGGGGTTCCTATTCTTCACAGGTGGTGTCATGAGGACATTCTCCTGAAGACTTTCAAGGCACTTCTTGGGAACCCAGATTTTCTTCATAGGGAAGCCGTTCCTGCAGTTAGTGTCAACATATCTAGCAAATACTTCACCATTCTGATTTTTGAAAATTTTATAGTTGGAGTCAAATGACTCATCAGAAGAATGAGGAGATTCGCATGTAAAGCCAGATAAGTTAGATGGATCAATCGAGGTCCCTTTGCAAAGCAACCCATGAGGTTTTGGGATACCGCTCGGGCTTCCAATATGTTCCATCAGCATTGAGTTTCCTCTCAAAGGCAATACCCTCTTTCCTAGGGTTCTGTTGAGGATCTGCTTTTAAGCACATCACAAAGAGTCGATGCCCTTTGAGGCTTTTGTACATGCCTTTCATGTACAATTCCTTCAGCCCTGCATCGTCGGTGATACTAGCAATGTCCTCGATGAGGAATTAGTGATAGCAGGCAGGTGAAGAATTTGTAACAGTTGAAGCATTTGAACATTCAGTGAAGAATTAGCGTATTCACGTTCAATGCACTTTAATCATGGAGGAACAAATTCTTCTTGAGAAGCGCTGATTTGTTGAGCGGGTAATGAATCGCGCTCCTTCGTAAGATCTTCATAATTCACTCTTAGCTTCTCAAGATCTTGCTTTCTTTGAAGAAATTCATAAGAAAGTTTCTCATGATCGAGATAAGAGAGTGTTATGATGACCTTGAAGGCTGTCAAACCTAGATCAAGTCTCTGAAGATTTTCAGTCAGGGCTTTAGTGCGATCCATTTCTTCACCTAACATATCATCACTCTTATCTAGCATGTTTTGAACCTTTTCCAAGGCATGTTGTTGTTTGGTGGCAATGCAAACAAGTTTGGTATGACTAGGTTCATTATCATCATCAGATCCATCATCATCAGATTCACAGTCACTAAATTCAGATGAGGAACATTCGGTTACCTCGACACCCTTTGCCATGAGACATGATGCTGAAGATGATGATTCTGGTTCGAAAGTCATCGTTTTGAGAGATTCCTTGAAGTCCTCAAACCAGGGATCATGACGGGTTCGATGACCTTCATAGACGTCGGAGATTCGGTCCCAGATAAGCTTCGCATTGCAAAGATGCATAATGCGCCTGAATTCATCTCTAGATAGGCAGGAACAGATGATATCCTTTGCCATGATGTCAAGTCGAGTGTACTTGTGAATACCATCTGCGTTCGCCGTCTTGCACAGATCAGTGAGACCAATTTCAGTGACGGTCCACAACTCGTTGTCCATTGCCATGAGGCGCTTCCTCATCATGGCCTTCCACTTGGGATAATCATGACCGTCAAAGATAGGGCATGTCACTTTCTTCATACCTGCGGTCGACATAACTAAAACTCCGGTGGTTAAACCAAAATCACACAGAACAAGGGAGTACCTTGCTCTGATACCAATTGAAAGTGCGTTATATCGACTAGAGGGGTGAATAGGCGATTTTATGAATTCTTCAACGAGGAATTTGCGGTGAGGAAATTCCTTAGCGAAGAACTACTTGCAGCGGAATAAGTACTCGAAGTAAGTATAACAGAATGCGGGCATGGTCATCATGATGAAATGAAGACAAACAAAGAGTACAGAAAAGCATAAACACATGATAGCTCAAGATGAAGACAAACAGACTGAAGAAATTGAACTGAGGAAATTGAGAAAGTCTTCAGTCAAAGTCTTCAAACACAGATATGAATAAACACTCAACACAGTAATGAGGAAATGAAAGGGTTGAGGAGATAGAACCAGTAAGGTTGGTGAAGACAATGATTTGGTAGACCAGTTCCAACTGCTGTCTCAGTTGTACGTCTGGTTGGAGCGGCACAGTCTTCAAAGGTAACAAGCGTCGGATCCACGCAGGATCAATCTCTTCAGTGATGCTCAATCACTTTGGGTTTGTAGGGGTTTGGTTTTTGGGTTTTTCCTCACTCGATGATTTTCTCTCAAAGTCCTCGAGCATGGGTTGCTCTCAAATGACAAGTGTCAAGTTTCTCTCGGAGCAGCCAACCAGCTAGTGGTTGTAGGGGCGGCTATTTATAGCCTAGGGAGCAGCCCGACATGATAAGACATAAATGCCCTTCAATGATATGACCGTTAGGTGGATAAGATATTTTGGGACAGGTGGCCAAGAGCCCAAAGAACGGTCGAAAATTTGAATCTCAAATTCCTCAGGGCTATCATGTTCCTCACTGTGTAGGCAATCCACACTGGCGAATTCCTAACTCCTAAGTCAGAACAAATTCCTTAGTGACCAGAAGAGCTTCGTCTCTGTCACTGAAGAAATTGGCTAAACTGTATGAGTTTTCCAAAGGCTTCACTCGAAGGGATTGGTAGGTGTAGGATTTTGAGTTGAGCATCACATGGAAATTTTTCCTTAGTATTTCCTCGACCCCCTTTAACAAAGACGGTGTTTCCTATGACTCAAGAAAGAGAAAATGAAACAACGAAAACAGAAGTCTTCACGCTTCATGTTCCTCAAATGAATACCAAGTCTTCAAGGTCACACCAATTTCTTCACTTTCAAAGTCTTCAGAATAACAAAGTCTTCAGTTGAAGAACTTCATTTTTAGGGGTCGACTTTCTCTGTAAACATCAAACTCCTCATAGACTTATAGACCTGTGTATACTCACAAACGCATTAGATCCTTAACCTATAAGTCTTCAATACACCAAAATCACTAAGGGGCACTAGATGCACTTACACAAACTTACGAGCATCCTTGAAGAGAGTAGGCCAATAAAAACCAGATTGCAATACCTTATGTGCGGTTCTATCTCCAGCGTGGTGTCCTCCATAAGCCTCGGAGTGGCACTTGCATAGGATCTATTCCTATTCATGCTCAGGTACACAACGTCTAATAACACCATCTACTCCTTCTTTATAAAGATGTGGGTCATCCCAAAAGTAATGTCTCAAATCATAGAAAAACTTTTTCTTTTGCTGGTATGTGAAACTTGGTGGTATAAATTTAGCAACAATGTAATTAGCATAATCAGCATACCAAGGAGTATTACGAGAAGTACTCATGACATTTAATTGCTCATCAGGAAAGCTATCATCAATAGGTAGTGGGTCCTCAAGAACATTTTCTAACCTAGACAAGTTGTCTGCAACGGGGTTCTCAGCTCCTTTTCTATCAACAATATGCAAATCAAATTCTTGTAGCAGGAGAACCCATCTAATGAGTCTAAGTTTAGCATCTTTCTTTTCCATAAGATATTTAATAGCAGCATGATCGGTGTGAATAGTTACTTTAGAATCAACAATATAAGGTCTGAACTTATCACAGGCAAATATAAATGCTAAGAGTTCCTTTTCAGTAGTAGCATTATTTCTTTGAGCATTGTCTAGAGTATTACTAGCATAATGGATTACATTTAATTTCTTATCAACTCTTTGCCCTAGAACAGCACCTACAGCATAATCACTAGCATCACACATAATTTCAAAGGGTAAATTCCAATCAGGTGGCTGAACAATAGGTGCAGAGATCAATGCTTTCTTAAGTATTTCAAATGCTTCTACACAATCATCATCAAAAGACAAATGGTATATATTTTTGCAATAAATTAGTCAGAGGCCGAGAAATTTTTGAGAAGTCCTTAATGAACCTCCTACAAAATCCGGCGTGACCAAGGAAACTTCTTATACCTTTGATGTCCTTGGGGCATGGCATCTTTTCAATATCATCAACCTTGGCTTTATCAACTTCAATACCTCTTTCAGAAACTTTATGCCCCAAGACAATACCCTCATTAACCATAAAGTGGCACTTTTCCCAATTCAAGACAAGATTAGTTTCTTCACATCTCTGCAAAACTCGATCAAGGTTGCTCAAGCAATCATCAAAAGAGGATCCATAGGCGGAAAAATCGTCCATGAAAACCTCACAAATCTTTTCACAAAAGTCGAGAATATAGCCATCATGCATCTTTGAAAGGTAGCAGGTGCATTACATAAACCAAAAGGCATACGTCTATAAGCAAAAGTACCAAAAGGGCAAGTAAAAAGTAGTCTTTGATTGATCTTTAGCTGACACAGGTATTTGAGAGAAACCAGAATAACCATCTAGAAAGCAATAATGTGTATGTTTGCATAATCTTTCTAGCATTTGATCGATAAAATGTAAGGGGTAATGATCCTTTTTAGTAGCCTTATTTAATTTGCGGAAATCAATTACCATCCTATAACCTGTAATAATTCTTTGTGGAATCAATTCATCTTTATCATTAGGAACAACAGTAATACCTCCCTTCTTAGGGACACAATAGACAGGACTTACCCACTGACTATCAAAGAACGGATAAATTATTCCTGCCTCCAGAAGCTTTAGTATTTCTTTTCTTACCACTTCTTTCATCTTAGGATTAAGCCTTCGTTGATGATCACAGACTGGTTTGGCATCTTCTTCCAAATTTATTTTATGTTGACATAGAGTGAGACTAATGCCCTTAAGATCATCAAGAGTATATCCAATAGCAGCATGGTGCTTCTTCAGAGTTTTCAATAATCTCTCTTCTTCATGCTCTGAAAGGTTAGCACTAATAATAACAGGATATATCTTCTTTTCATCAAGATAAGCATATTTAAGGTTATCAGGCAACGGTTTAAGCTCAAACACGGGATCACCCTTGGGTGGAGGAGGATCCCTAGGATTTCAACAGGCAGATTGTGTTTCAGAATAGGTTCCTGTTTAAAGAATACTTCGTCTACTTCCCTTCTTTCATTCATAAACATATCATTTTCATGGTCTAGCAAATATTGTTCTAAAAGATCACTAGGAGGTACGGCAATAGAAGCAAGACTAATAATATCATTCTTACTAGGCAATTCTTCTTCACGGTGTTGTCTACTAAATTTAGAGAAATTAAACTCATGAATCATATCATCCAAACCAATAGTAACAATATTCTTTTCGCAGTCTATTTTAGCATTAACGGTGTTCAAGAAGGGTCTACCAAAAATAATGGGACAAAAGCTATCTTGTGGGGAACCAAAAACAAGAAACTCAGCAGGATATTTAGTTTTCCCACACAAGACTTCAACATCTCTAACAATTCCCATTGCTGATATAGTATCTCTATTAGCAAGCTTAATTATGACATCAATATCTTCTAACTCAGCAGGTGCAATTTCATGCTTAATTTCTTCGTATAAGGCAATAGGTATAACACTAGCACTAGCCCCCATATCACATAAGCCATGATAACACTGATCTCCTATCTTAACAGAAATAACAGGCACGCCTACCACAGGTCTATGTTTATCTTTAGCACAAGGTTTAGCAATTCTAGCAGTTTCACCGCAGAAATGAATAACATGCCCATCAATATTATCTGCCAAGAGAGCTTTAACAATAGCAATATTAGGTTCAACTTTGACTTGCTCAGGAGGTGTATAAGTTCTAATATTGCTTTTACGAACCACAATTGAAGCTTTAGCATGATCCTTTATTCTAACAGGGAAAGGTGGTTTCTCAACATAAGAAATAGGAACAATAGGATCATTATAAGTGACAATATTTTCTTCAACTTTAGTAGGTGCAACTACTTTTACTTCTATGGGAGGATGATATTTAAACCACTTCTCCTTGGGGAGATCAACATAAGTAGCAAAAGATTCACAGAAAGAGGCTACTATATCAGAGTCAAGTCCATATTTAGTGCTAAATTTACGAAAAACATCGGTATCCATAAAAGATTTAACACAATCAAACTTAGGTGTCATACGACTCCTTACCTTCGTCGAGATCCCAATCTTCAGAGTTGCGTTTAATTCTATCCAATAAATTCCATTTGAATTCAATAGTCTTCATCATAAAAGAGCCAGCACAAGAAGTATCGAGCATGGATTGATTATTATGAGAAAGCCGAGCATAAATTTTTTGAAGAATTATTTCTCTTGAGAGCTCATGATTGGGGCATGAATATAACATTGATTTAAGCCTCCCCCAAGCGTGAGAGATTCTTTCTCCTTCGCGAGGCCAAAATTTATATATATATATATATATATATATATATATATATATATATAATTGCGATCAGGATGAACGAGATGCATAGGATAATACTTCTGATGAAATTCCAATTTCATTCGTTTATAGTTCCATGATCCCGTATCACCACATAGCCTATACCATGTCGATGCATCTCCCTTCAAAGATTAAGGGAAGACCTTATTATTAACAACATCATCGGGTATACCTGCAAGATTAAATAATCCACAAACTTCATCGACATATATTAGGTGCTCATCAGGATGCTTTGTTCCATCTCCTGTAAAAGGATTATCCAGCAGTTTTTCTAACATACCTGAAGGAACTTCAAAGGGAATAATTTCATTTTCAGTGGGTTCAATAGGTTGAGGAGCGACTCTTTGCTCTACTGGTCAGGGTGAAGATACCCCAAACAAGCCCCTCAGAGAACTACTTTCCATAGTAACAAGTGACAGTAAATTTCAGCAACTATATAAATTTTTCCTTACTAAATTCCACCTACCAAAGGCGCTTCACTCCCCGGCAACGGCGCCAGAAAAGAGTCTTGATGACCCACAAGTATAGGGGATCTATTGTAGTCCTTTCGATAAGTAAGAGTGTCGAACCCAATGAGGAGCAGAAGGAAATGATGAGCGGTTTTCAGCAAGGCATTCTCTGCAAGTACTGAAATAAGTGGTAACAAATAGTTTTGTGATAAGATAATTTGTAACAAGCAACAAGTAACAAAAGTAAATAAAGTGCAGCAAGGTGGACCAATCCTTTTTGTAGCAAAGGGCAAGCCTGGACAAACTCTTATATAAGGAAAAGCGCTCCCGAGGACACATGGGAATATCGTCAAGCTAGTTTTCATCACGTTCATATGATTCGCATTCGGTACTTTGATAATTTGATATGTGGGTGGACGGTGCTTGGGTGCTGTTCTTACTTGAACAAGCATCCCACTTATGATTAACCTCTATTGCAAGCATCCGCAACTACAACAAAAGTATTAAGGTAAACCTAACCATAGCAAGGAACATATGGATCCAAATCAGCCCCTTACGAAGCAACACATAAACTAGGGTTTAAGCTTCTGTCACTCTAGCAACCCATCATCAACTTATTACTTCCCAATGCCTTCCTCTAGGCCCAAATAATGGTGAAGTGTTATGTAGTCGACATTCACATAACACCACTAGAGGCTAGACAACATACATCTCATCAAAATATCGAACAAATACCAAATTCACATGACTACTAATAGGAAGACTTCTCCCATGTCCTCAGGAACAAACGTAACTACTCACAAAGCATATTCATGTTCATAATCAGAGGGGTATTAATATGCATATAGGATCTGAACATATGATCTTCCACCAAATAAACCAACTAGCATCAACTACAAGGAGTAATCAACACTACTAGCAACCTATTAGTACCAATCCCGGACTTGGAGACAAGAATTGGATACAAGAGATGAACTAGGGTTTTGAGAGGAGATGGTGCTGTTGAAGATGTTGATGGAGATTGCCCTCTCGCGATGAGAGGAGCGTTGGTGATGACGATGGCGATGATTTCCCCCTCCCGGAGGGAAGTGTCCCCGGCGAGCAGCTCTCTGGGAGCCCTAGATTGGTTCCGCCTCGTGGCGGCGGAGTTTCATCCCGAAGGTTGCTTATGATTTTTCCTCGACGAAAGACCTTATATAGCAGAAGATGGCCATCGGAGAGCCAACGGGGCCCATGAGGTAGAGGCGCGCCTTGGGGGTAGGCGCGCCCCACCCTCGTGGCAGGTGGGTCCCCTCCGTGAACTTCTTCCGCTCAATATTTTTTATTATTTCCAAAAATGACTTTCGTGGAGTTTCAGGACTTTTGGAGTTGTGCGAATAGGTCTCTAATATTTGCTCCTTTTCCAAATTTCGAATTCCAAATGCCGGCATTCTCCCTCCTTATGTAAACCTTGTAAAATAAGAGAGAATAGGCATAAGTATTGTAACATAACGTGTAATAACAGCCCATAATGCAATAAATATAGATATAAAAGGATGATGCAAAATGGATGTATCATTCTCCCTTTACGACCTTAGCCGATAGAGCGGAACGTAAGGTAGTAAGCATAGGAGCCGGGCAACTCGACTATTGACCAAAGACATGATTTAGAGCTGATGCATATAAGGCCAAACTCGTGACGCCGAAGTGTGCTATAAAGCTGTTCGGACTTGTCGGTAACTCATTTGTTCCCATATCGAGCCCCTGGCAATTTGCGCCGAGGTACGTGCGTGAAACAACCGAAGAGGCAAAATTCAGTTCTTTAGAAAAAGCGAATACTGAATATGGGTTATGTTCACTGGAATCTGATTGATATGGTAAACGCAATCTTACAGATTATAACGCCCCTACCCGGGCTATTTGACATGCCGGGGGTCGAAGGCTGAGAGAAAAGGCACTTTATAGGCTCGAAATAAAGAGTGCGGTCTACAAAAGATTATTTGGACCTCCTGTCGCACGTCTGCGCCGCCTTGCCTCAGCGAAAGGTCTCCTTAACGGGAATAGCCTTTGGGTAAGTGTCGGTGTCAAAACCGGCGGATCTCGGGTAGGGGGTCTCGATCTGTGCATCAAGGCTGATGGTAACAAGAAGCAAGGGACACAGGTGTTTACCCAGGTTCGGGCCCTCTCGAAGGAGGTAAAACCCTACTTCCTGCTTGATTAATATTGATGATATGGGTAGTACAAGAGTAGATCTACCACGATATCGTAGAGGCTAAACCCTAAGAGCTAGCCTATGATGGTATGATTGTAATTGTGATCGGCCTTCTAAGGACCAACCTCTCCGGTTTATATAGGCACCTGAGAGGGCTAGGGTTTACATGGAGTCGGTTACAAGGAAGGAAATATAATATCCGGATCACCAAGCTTGCCTTCCACGCCAAGGAAAGTCCCATCCAGACATGGGCCGAAGTCTTGAGTCCTGTATCTTCATGCTTCAATAGTCCGGACGTTGTACACAGTCCGGCTGTCCGGATACCCCCTAATCCAGGACTCCCTCAGTAGCCCCTGAACCAGGCTTCAATGACGATGAGTCCGACGCGCAGTATTGTCTTCGGCATTGCAGGGCGGGTTCCTCCTCTGAATACTCCAAGGTAATTATCGAACACTCAAACCGTGTCCGGATCCACAAGATGATCTTCATATGCCACCGTAGAGAGAATGATGTTTCACAAAGGCAATCTACTGACAAATTTTTAGGCAACGCGACGTGTCACTACGGTCAGGTCATTATTCGAACCGTCTTTCCACAACCAGCCACAACGCATATTGCGAGGCGGTTTCCTTGACACGTCTTGTCAAAGCAGAGATCGTGTCCCCTCATTACAGGATTCTCATCAATACGGGTACATGTAATCCCACCACATCATTAATCGTGGCGCTTGGGAAGCAAGCGATTCCCAACAGGCAAGTGGGGAGGCGCACCGCTTTCGTCGCCTCTATAAAGGGATAAGATTTCCTCATTTTTACCCACGCCTTCTTCCTTCTCTGCCCACTCATGCCTCCTCGAGCTCCAGCGCCCAAGCCCAAGTCTCCTCCGCACAGCTAGACATGTCCGGAGCAGGAGGCAAGTGGGTGGCTTCCACCTTCGAGGAGAAGCACATCACAGATCTTCGGGCGGCCGGATACTTGGCATGAGACATAGAGCACCGGCTACGAGCTGGGCAGGTCATTCCGACCCCAGGACCCCACGAGAGAGTCGTGTTCGCCGCCCATTTCGTCAAGTGGATCGATTTCCACTCCATCCCTTCGTCTGCGGGCTCATGTTCTACTATGGGCTAGATTTTCATGATCTAGCCCTGAATTTCGTCCTCAACATCATGGTGTTCATCGTCGTTTGCGAGGCCTTCCTCCGCATCCGGCCTCACTTCGGCCTGTGGCTGCAAATCTTCTGCGTGAAGCCGAAGATTGTTCGCGGCCAACAAGCGGAGTGCAGAGGGGCCATGGTGGGCAAGATGCCCAACGTCACCTGGCTGGACGGCTCCTTTGCGGAGACCGTAAAAGGATGGCAATCGGGGTGGTTCTACATCACCGAGCCGCGCGGTGCCAACTGGGCGGCGGTCCCCGAGTTCCGATCCGGAATCCCCATGCGGCTCACCTCCTGGGAAAAGAAGGGCCTGTCCTGGGGCGATTCCACGGAGCTGGCCGGACTCAAGACATGCATCAAAAGCATGAAGGACAAGAACATCAAGCTTGTCAATGTGATCCAGGTCATGCTCGTTCGCCGGATCCTGCCCTGCCAAAGGCGGGCGGTAAATCTGTGGGAGTTCGTCCCGGCCGAACACCAGACGCTCCGGAAGCTCTACGGCATGACGCATAAAGGCGCATGGAAAGTGTTGTTCAAGGCCTCCGAAGTACCTCCTCCCACATCTGAGGACCGCAGACTTCATGTAGCGCGGCCCCGAATCCGGTGAGTTTTGGGACCACCACCGGGTTTAGTATTTCCCAGTACATTCATGGGGTAGTTTTAAGTATTTATATATATTTGCCTCAGGATTATGTGAAGACAACGGAGCAGATTGACTGTCCGGCTCCGTTGCCGGAAGATCCAGTGGATGCTCTCCTGATGGAGATGCTAGTCCCGGCACCGTACAAGGTGCCGGAGAAAAAGGCCGAGAAGTAGGCCCCGGGGACCAGGATGGGTCCCTTGCGTAAGGTTGCGTCCGAAGCCTCGTCCGAAGACGACGAGGCGGACTCCTCCCACGAAGGGTTGAGGAAGAAGAAGAAGACGCCCCATCCGAGAAGGATGAGGGGCCCGGCAAAGCGGGCCAGGGGGCCGAAAAAGGCCATCGGCGCAAGGCCGTTATTCCTCTATCGTCCGATGACGACGAGACACATTCCTCTCGCGGAGGCGGGGGGAATCAAGAAGAAATTCCACCTCCCCGCACTAGGGGGAGAAGAGGAAACCACCCCGGAGGGGAAGTCAAGGCCCAAGAAAGGGAAGGTAACCCTTCGGACTATTCCGCCACGGCCGCTTACAGCGAGGAGGGGTGGCTGCCCCGGGGGAAGCCCCCGGTGCGATCGTAAGTGCCCAAATCCTATCATGGTTTTACTTCATAGTTTTTGTACTTATAGTGCCGAACATATATGCAGTCCGGCAAGGGCTCACCCCGAGGAATCCTCCTCCGGGTCCCTGAGCGATTCGGCGATAAATTCGCTCCCGACGGCCACTACCCCTCCACACGCGGATGACACAGAGGTGTTGTCCCGAAGGCTCTCAGAGCAGGGGGAGGTGACTCTGAAGACGCCCCACGACGGGATTCCAGATGTCGGGCATGCGGGGTTCAAGATCCCCGCGGATCGCGTCGACGAGAGCCGCAACAAGGTGGACTCCCGACCGAACACTGCCCCGGAACCTCCAACAGTTCCGGACTTGGGCAGGCAGCCCCTCGTTAGGGAGGGCGAGCCGCCCGTGCCAAGGACTTCCGTCGCATCAATGGCGCCGGATAGTCTGGTGGAAGCGCTTCGAGGCGCTTCCATGGAAGAAGAGCACCGTACTCTTATGAGTGCGGTGATTCAAAAGGTCGTGTCCGCCAAAAGCGGACTAACCGAAGCCTGCACAAGCCTCCTGACGGGCTTTGAGGTAAGTAATAAAAATGTATAAAATTACCACCCGATAGGTAGTAGCCCCTGATACTCTGTTTGGTGTTCGGAGAGAAAAGCCAAACGGAGGGTCAATTATAATCCGCAGGAGTCTAATAATTAGTATTATTGTGAATAAGCGGTGTCTTTGCTTGCTGCTGCTGCCCGTACTGCCGAGGTTGCCGAACTGAAACGGCACCTGGAGCAGGCGCAGGAAGAGCTCGTCCTCACGAAGAGGCAGCTCGAAGAGAACAAGGGTAAGTAATTCCCGCTCTTATGCGTTTAAGGATAAACAGAATTGATAAGTCTAACACCTAAGTGTCTTGACCGTGTAACAGGGGCCACCACCGAATTGGTGTTCCTGAAGAAGGCGTTGTCCGAGGCCGAAAACAAGGCGGCCTCGGAGTGTAAGGAGCGCAAAAAGCAAAGTGCTGGAGTGGGCGAGGTACAGAAGGAGCTCCAGGACCTCAGCAAGAAGTGCGAGTCCGTGGAACATGAGCTGAAGGCGAAGGAGGCCGAGCTTGCGAAGGCCCTTGTGAATTTGAAAGATGCCAGGGCCGAAGCCGAGAAAGCACAACAGGAGATCCAGGAGGCCAAAAAGATAGCAGCGGGTAAGAGATTCATTATGCAAAGCAAACATGTGGAGGAGGCGTTTCTTTTACTTACTTGAATACGGAGCTCTCCAGGGGCATTTGCAGATCTGCCACGCAGCGTCTCAGACGTTATGGAGTTCTACCATGCCTGTGGAGGGAGCTCAACGGATAAGCTGTTCTGGTCCCAGTATGCTAGGGCCGATCATCCGATGCCTCTGAGCGACCAACTAAAGCAGTTGATTGAACTCCACAGAGCGGCCGAACTAGCTATGAAGGACTTCATAGTCCGGATGTGGCCTGGTGAGCTCCTGCCCAGTAGCTACTTTGGCCTGATCAGGCGGATGGTGGATGCCTGCCCGCGACTTGAAGTGATCAAGCGATCCGTGTGCATCGAGGGTGCCCGCCGGGCCCTTGCCCGCGTCAAAGTGCATTGGGGCAAGATGGATGCAGAGAAGCTGGTCAACAATGGACCGTCAGAGGGCAAGGCGCATCGCCACCCCAAGCTGTACTATGAAGGCGTTATGAAGGGTGCTCGCCTCGTGGCTGACGAATGTACCAAGGACACCACTTTTGAATGAATTCGCTTATGTCATGGTTGTAATTAAAGACGAAGTTACTTGCGCTATGTAGCGCTTTTGTTATTTAAAATATTACCTTCTGTGCGGCTGTTTATAAAATCATGAAAGTAGGCGATGTAAACCGCCTTTACGTGACTAACCTTTGGGGTGTTCGTGGAAAACCCGGACACTCTTTACACAAATGTTTGGTCCCTTAAGGAGGTGTCCGGCGCAACGAACAAGGCAATCGGGCTATGCGGCTTTATAACTTTCACTTAGCCATAGAAGTCTACAATTTTAAATTTCGGCGAAGCCCCTAGAATCCGGAAGGCCGAATTGGGGCGCTATACACGCCTAGATCGGACAAAGCCGATTTATCGCCTAAAGCAGAAAATCTTTAAGGATTTTAAAACCTCTCGAACAGCGACCAGCTCTCGCCACATCATGCCGGTCAGTTTCGGCTTTCTCTACTGAGGTGCTCGTCCGGAAGAACCGGGACACAATCGCAGATAGTTCTCCTGCGCTACCTTAGCCGATATAACGGGCGTAAGGCACCAAAACAAGGGAGCCGGGCTATCCCAATCAGACCCAAGACATGATTTGGAGCTGATGCATATAGTGCTATAAGTTCGGGGTGCCGCACTATTGAAAGTGTTCGGACTTTAGTTGCCATATAGCGGGGCGCCATAAGAAGCCCCTGGCAAACCGGCCGCACCAAGGTGTACGGATGGAAAAATAAAAAATGCTCAAATAAGAAAAATAAGCTGACGCTATGTATAATCTCCCATTGATGAAAACATGTTTAAGCGTACATTTACAATGGGTGCGTTAAGCAGAGATAAAATAGGACTATTTGACATGTCCTATCCAGGGGCAGGCTGTGTTCAGGTAGATAAAGCAGGTATAATGATCATAAATAGATTCCACAGGCATTTCCTTCCGTGCACAACGTCTATTGCCTCCTTGGATGTCTCTTCCCTATAAGTCCGCAATTCGGCTCTTTTGAGGATGCTGCGCCAACACGGTGTCCTGAAAGGTAAGAGGGAAAGAGTATGAAAGTATTTGGCGGTTACCCGCACTATTGACCGAGTCGTTGATGCGCCTCCGCCTGTGCCCACGGTATTTTAAGTGCGTAATTGTGTGCACGTGGCACGAATGCTGCTTTGATGGGGCTTAAGCGGAGGCCGGACTACTAGTCGCGCTCTTGGCGTGCTTGACGATCCTGTTGCGGGGTGCTCCGGACTCGCTTGACTGTGCTCGAAGTTATTGTCGTCGGATTGGTTTGTTGGAGAAGGTCGCATTGTACTTCCGCCGCAGGGGCTGCAGTATGTTCTTCTGTTCGTAGGGAGCGGTCCATATTTCCGTTCACCGTTATGACCCCGCGCGGTCCTGGCATCTTGAGCTTGAGATATGCGTAGTCTGATACCGCATTGAATATGGCGAATGCGGTTCGTCCGAGCAGTGCATGGTAACCACTGCGGAAGGGGACGATATCTAAGATTAAGTCTTCGCTTCGGAAGTTATCTGGAGATCCGAAGACCACTTCCAATGTTATAGAGCCCGTACAGCGGGCCTCTACTCCAGGAATTACACCTTTAAAGGTGGTTTTAGTGGGCTTGATCCTTGAAGGGTCAATGCCCATTTTGCGCACTGTGTCCTGGTAAAGCAGGTTCAGGCTGCTACCGGCGTCCATAAGGGCGTGCGTTAGGTGGAATCCGTCAATGATTGGGTCTAGGACCAATGCGGCCGAGCCACCGTGATGGATGCTAGTAGGGTGATCCCTACGATCGAAAGTGATCGGACAAGCTGACCATGGGTTGAATTTGGGGGCGACTGACTCCATCACATAGACGTCCCTTAGTGCCCGCTTTCTTTCCCACTTGGGGATGTGCGTGGCGTAGATCATGTTGACCGTTTTCACCTGGAAGGGGGGGGGGGGGATTTCTTCTGTCCCCCCGCGTTCGGACGTCGGGGCTCCTCATCGTTGTCGCTGTGCAGCCCCTTGTCCTTGTCTTCGGTGTTTATCTTGCCGGCCTGTTTGAATACCCAGCAATCTCTATTGGTGTGGCTGGCTGGCTTGTCCGGGATGCCATGAATTTGCCACGAGCGCTCAGGTATGCTGTCCAGACTGGACAGTCCCTGATTATTTCTTTTGAACGGCTTCTTTCGCTGACCGGGCTTGGACCCACTGAATCCGGCGTTGACTGTCGTGTCTTCAGTGCTGTCGCCGTTGTTTCGTCACTTATGTCTATTACCCCATGGCTTGCCGTTATTGTCGCGGCCATCCGAATTGCCGGTATGGCGTAGTGCTTCTGCGAGCCAACCAATCGTCCTCGCCCAGCATAAGCGGGTCATTAATGTTGTGAGAGCTGCCATGGACTTGGGTTTTTCCTGGCGAGGTGTCGGCGAGCCACTCGTCACGGATATTATGCTTGGAAGCCGCTAGGGCTTGGCGTCCGGACAGTCAACTATTTGGTTCTTTTTGGTTAGGAACCGAGTCCGAATTTCTGGCTGACTCTCCGGGCTGTTGAGTGATGTGGCTCAAGTCATCGGCGTCGGTGGTCGCACATATATGTGCCACAGGAAGTTGTCGAGGAATGCGTCCTCCAGGTTTTCCCAACTGCCAATGGAATTTGCTGGCAGGCTGTTTAGCCAGTGCCGGGCTGGTCCTTTGAGCTTAAGTGGAAGATATTTGATGGCGTGTAGATCGTCTCCGCGGGCCATGTGAATGTTGAGAAGGAAATCTTCGATCCATACCGCGGGGTCTGTTGTGCCATCATATGATTCTATGTTTACGGGTTTAAACCCTTCTGGGAATTCATGATCCATTACTTCATCGATTGAAGCGAGGGGGTCTTGTGGCGCCTCTGTGCCGGGCTATGTGGCTACGCAGGTCGAATTGCTCTGGATGGCTATATTCGGCCCGGCCGGACTTGTTGAAGGTCTGTCCGACGTGATGGTCCTCGTCGCGTACCGAGGCGCGCCCCCGCGATCCATAGATCGATCTTGGCTGTCCCGTTTTGTTGCCCCGGGCCGTAGTGTGTTGGCATGGGGGTGTTGGCTGGTATGCAGACTGGTATGCCGTTTTATCCCGGCCACGAGGTGGCCGGTCAGCCGTATGGTGCTCGAGTCCGTATTCCTCGGCTGCCAGGACTTCCGTCCATCTATCTGTGAGCAGATCTTGATCAGCTTGGAGTTGTTGTTGTTTCTTTTTCAGGCTCCTCGCAGTGGCTATAAGCCGACGCTTGAAGCGCTCCTGCTCTACGGGATCCTCAGGCACGCCGAACTCGTCATCGCCGAGGCTAATCTCGTCTTCGGAGGGGGGCATGTAGCTGTCCTCCTCCGGGTATTCGTCCGTCGCCTGTTCTTCTGGGCTGACCTGCTCATCCTCCTGTTCGCCTACTCAAGGCGGGTTGATCGAGTTGTATTCTTCTTCGGCACCATTCAATTGTTTTCGTCTCTGGGCGGTATTGGTGTTCTTGAGGGCTTGGAGTGGCGCTGATGGTGTCCATTCTTTGCTTTTTCCCCGAGGTTTTATCCTCCGTTGCCTCATCGCCATTTGTTTCCTTTGGAGTGTCCACCATATATATGTCATAAGAAGAGGTGGCTGTCCACCGCCCAGTGTGCGGTGGTTCATGTTCTTCTCCTGCATCATCGTCCATGCCGTCGATGTCTTCGGAGTCAAAGTTAAGTACCTCGGTTAAGTCATCGACCGTGGCAATGAAGTGGGTGGTGGGTGGGCAACGAATTCCTTCGTCGTCTGCCTCCCACTCGAGCCGGGCGTAGTTCGGCGAAGAGCCTCCTGACAAAGAGAGAGACTTTAATGAGTCCAGCATGTCGCCAAAGGGTGAGTGCTGGAAGATATCCGCAGCGGTGAACTCCTTACCGGAGCCCATCCTGGCCCGACGGGCTCGGGAGTGTACGGACTAGAACCGATGTCCGGATACGAATCCAAGGGTTCGGAGTCGCGGGCCACCGCAGAGGTAAGACCCGTGTTTGGCTCCACCACCGATGAGGGCGCGACCTGGGGGGCGGGGTCCATCCCTCCGTCCCTAGGCAGCGCAGCCTGCTTCGGATCTAGGTCCGGAGATACTACGGGGGCGATACCCCGAGCTTCGTCCGATGGCAGGTCTAAGCCGTGCTCGTCGAGACTGTCCGGTGCTCCTGGCATGGGCCCAAATCCGTCAAAGATCAACTCTCCTCGGATGTCCTCCGTGTAGTTTAGGTTTCCGAACCCGACCTGGTGGTCAGGGGCGTAGCTATCGATCTGCTCCAGATGGCCAAGCGAGTTGGGCCGCATTGCGAAGCCGCCGAACACGAAGATCTGTCCGGGGAGGGAAGTCTCACCCTGGACATCGTCGTTGAAGCTGATTGGAGGAGCCATCGAGCCTGACGGCGACGACACAGAGGAACTCTCAATGAAAGCACCAATGTCGGTGTCAAAACCAGCGGATCTCGGGTAGGGGGTCCCGATCTGTGCGTCAAGGCTGATGGTAACAAGAAGCATGGGACAAAGGTGTTTACCCAGGTTCGGGCCCTCTCGATGGAGGTAAAACCCTACTTCCTGCTTGATTAATATTGATGATATGGGTAGTACAAGAGTAGATCTACCACGAGATCATAGAGGCTAAACCCTAAGAGCTAGCCTATGATGGTATGATTGTAATTGTGATCGGCCTTCTAAGGACCAACCTCTCCGGATTATATAGGCACCGGAGAGGGCTAGGGTTTACATGGAGTCGGTTACAAGGAAGGAAATATAATATCCAGATCGCCAAGCTTGCCTTCCACGCCAAGGAAAGTCCCATCCGGACACGGGCCGAAGTCTTGAGTCTTGTATCTTCACACTTCAATAGTCCGGACGTTGTACACAGTCCGGCTGTCCGGATACCCCCTAATCCAGGATTCCCTCAGTAAGTATACGAAGCCGGACTCCGAAAGAGTCCGGGAGATGACCAGCTCTTGAGTCACCTGTGGTAAAAGATCAAAAATAGTTAGAAAATAAAAGGAGGCTATGGGAGTGCGAATCGTATTGTAGGCCTGTCCATATTGTGCCTCTGCCAATGACCAGGGTATTTTAAGTGCATAATTATGTAGGCATGTTACAAACTTCGCAGGTATATGAGGCGAACGACGGAGGCTGAACTGCTAATCCAACTCTGAGATTGATCGGTCCTGTTTAATAGAGACTCGGCGGCTTGATGGCTGATGAGATACGCGGCTTGATGAGGCCGCTTTGTACTTCAGCTGTAATAGCCGTAGTATGATCCTCTTTGTGGAGGGAGTGTTCCGTATTTCCATTTATCGTTATGACGCCGCGTGGACCGGGCATCTTAAGTTTTGCATAGGCGTAGTGTGGGACCACATTAAAATGAGCAAAAGCGGTACGCCCCAGAAGTGCATGGTAGCTACTGCAGAACGGGACAATATCGAAGGTCAAACCTTCGCTGCGGAAGTTGTTCGGCGAACCGAAAATGACTTCCAATGTGATGGAGCCCGTGCAGTGAGCTTCTACGCCGGGTACTGCTCCCTTGAGGGTAGTTGTAGTGGGCTTGATTCTTGAAGGAGCAATGCCCATTTTGCGGACAGTGTCTTGGTAGAGTAGATTAAGGTTACTGCCGCCGTCCATAAGGACTTTCGTGAGATGGAACCCATCGATAATTGGGTCGAGGACCAGAGCTGTTGAACCTGCGTGACGGATACTGACCGGGTGGTCCCTGCGATCAAAAGTGATCGGGCAGGCCGCCCATTGATTAAATTTTGGGGCGACCGGCTCTATGGCGTAGGCGTCCCGTAGTGCGCGCTTGCACTCCCTTATAAGGGTGTGCGTCGCGTATACCATGTTTACTGTTATTACTACTTCGGAAAGAAATTGCTTCTGACCCCCGGTGTTCGGTTGGCGAGTCTCTTCGTCATCGCTGTCACTGGGTGGCCCCTTCCCCTTGTGTTCGACATTAAGCTTGTCGGCTTGTTTGAAGACCCAACAGCTTCTGTTGGTATGATTGGCTGGTTTATTGGGGGTGCCATGAATCTGGCAGGGCCGATCCAGTATCTTGTCTAAATTGGATGGTCCGTCTCTGTTTGCCTTGAATGGCTTTTTCCATTGACTGGGTTTGGAGCCGCTAAATCCGGCATTGACCGCCGTGTCTTGCGTTCCTTCATTATTATTGTGACGCTTGTGTTTCTTGCGTCGTGGCTTGTTGTTGCCGTCTCGGACTTCGGGAGTGCCCGGGTCGCTGGCGGTGTTGCTTCTACGAGCGAGCCAGCTGTCTTCTCCCGCAAAAAAAGCTGATCATCGGAGCGGTAAGGGCTGCCATAGATCTTGGTTTTTCTTGACCGAGGTGGCGAGCGAGCCACTCATCCCAGACGCTGTGTTTGAAGGCCGCGAGGGCTTCGGCATCCGGACAATCGACAATTTGGTTCTTTTTAATTAAGAACCTAGTCCAGAGCTTCCTGGCTGACTCTCTGGGCTACTGGATGATGTGACTTAGGTCATCGGCATCTGGTGGCCGGACATATGTACCTTGGAAGTTATCGCGGAAGGCGTCTTCCAGGTCATCCCAGCTGCCAATGGAGTTCTCTGGAAGACTGTTTAGCCAGTGTCGCGCTGGTCCCTTTAGTTTTAGTGGGAGGTATGTGATGGCGTGGAGATCATCACCGCGATCCATGTGGATATGGAGAAGGAAATCCTCAATCCATACCGCGGGATCTGTTGTTCCATCGTATGATTCGATAATCATGGGTTTAAACCCTTCTGGGAATTCGTGTTCCATTACTTCATCGGTGATGTGCGGCGCCTCTATATCGGGCCAAGTCGTGACGTAGCTCAGATGGAGTTCATCTGCGGTTTTCGGCCCGGGCGTGATTATGATGCTTGTTGCGTCCGGCTAGATAGCCATTGTCGCGTGTCGGGGCACGCCCCCACGATCCATAGATCGATCTGTTCTGACCTGCTCTACTATCCAACTCCTGCCGCGGGTCTTATGTATAACCCCGAGCAGTTATGTCTCTGCCTTTACGGCGGGGTAGTATGGGCTGGTGTTCAGCTTGGGTTGCCGCTTTGTCCCGGCCACGTGGTGGTCGGTCTGCCGCATTACGTGCTGACGGTACAGGCTCCAGTGCCTCGTCATCAAATTAAGGTAACAATTTGCGCTTCGGATAACTTTTGGTCAGGCGCTCGAGGCCGTATTCCTCGGCTGACAGGACGTTGGTCCATCTGTCATTGAGGAGATCTTGATCAGCTTGAAGCTGCTGCTGCTTCTTTTTCAGGCTCCTTGTAGTGGCAATTAGCCGGCGTTTAAAGCGCTCCTGCTCGAGAGGTTCCTCAGGCACGATGAAATCCTCGTTGCCGAGGCTCACCTCATCCTCGGAGAGCGGAAGATAGTTATTGTCCTCCGAGTCTTCGTTTACGGCCTGTTCATCAGGGCTGACTCGACCATCTTCCCATTCGTCCTGTTCGGAGGTTGGCTCAACGGGGTCTTCATTGTCTTCGACATCATCTAGAGTGTTATTTTCTCATGTGCCGGTATTGCTGTTTTTTCTACGGCGTGATTTAGAGCGGCGCCGCTAACGCCGGTGCTTTGGCTATATCTCAGGAGGTTTATCCTCGACTGGGTCTTCTTTGTCATCGCCGTTAGCTTCTTTGGGTGTATCCACCATGTACACGTCATACGAAGAGGTGGCCGTCCAGCGTCCGGTAAACTGTGGGTTTTGGGCCTGCTCTTCTCCGGAATCGTCGTCCATACTGTTGATATCTTCGGAGTCGTAATCGAGCATGTCGGTTAAGTCCTCGACAGTGGCTATAAGGTGGGTGGTCGGTGGGAGAAAAAATTCCATGCTCTCAGCCCCTAGTCCAGGCTGGGCATAGTTCGGACGTTGCTCCTCTGTAATAACAAGGGATCGCATTAAGTCCAGAGCCTCGCTTAAAGGCGAGGTTTGTCCAGAGCGAAGAGAGTCCGTGGAGTGCGGCGGGAGGGATACTCCCCTGCTGAACTCATACGGTGCTGACTCCGAGGGTCCGGAGCCAGTGTCCGGAGAAGGGTCTGGCTTTGTGATGGTTTCCAGCGACGCCACTTCAACCGGCTCTCCCGTACTGGGTTTGGTGGCCGCAGACAGTCCGACGGGCTCGAGAAGTCCGTCTTCGGACGTGGCGACCCACTCCGAATCTAAAGCCAGGGCGGGAGTTGGGGTCGCGAATCCTTGGAAGATCAAGTCTCCCCAAATGTCAGCGACATAATCCAGGTTTCCAAAACTAATCCGGTGACCTGGGGCGTAGCCGTCGATCTACTCTAGATGGCCAAGCGAGTTGGCCCGCAGTGCGTAGCCGCCAAACACGAAGATCTGGCTGGGGAGAAAAACTCCCCCCTGGACAGCTGTGTTGTAGATGATTGACGAAGCCATCGAACCTATTGAAGACGACGCAGCGGAACTCTCAATGAAAGCACCAATGTCGGTGTCAAAACCGACGGATCTCAGGTAGGGGGTCCCGAACTATGCGTCTAAGGTCGATGGTAACAAGAGACAGGGGACACAATGTTAACGCAGGTTCGGGCCCTCTCTATGGAGGTAATACCCTACTTCCTGCTTGATTGATCTTGATGAATATGAGTATTACAAGAGTTGATCTACCACGAGATCGTAATGGCTAAAACCCTAGAAGTCTAGCATGTATGATTATGATTGTCCCTATGGACTAAACCCTCAGGTTTATATAGACACCGGAGGGGACTAGGGTTGTACAAAGTCGGTTACAGAGAAAGGAATCTTCATATCCGAACACCAAGCTTGCCATCCACGCCAAGGAGAGTCCCATTCGGACACGGGAGAGAGTCTTTTGTCTTGTATCTTCACGGCCCATCAGTCCGGCCCACGTCCAACAGGCCAGACATCCGAGGACCCCTTAATCCAGGACTCCCTCACTCCTCCTCCCCCCTCCTTTATATACGTCGGAGGGGGCACCCCAAAGGCACACCAAAGTTTCTCTTAGCCCTGTGCAGTGCCCCCTCCACATTTACACACCTCGGTCATATCGTCGTAGTGCTTAGGCGAAGCCCTGCACCGCTAACTTCATCAAAACCGTCGCTGATAACCCACAAGTATAGCGGATCGCAATAGTTTTTTAGGGTAGAGTATTTGTAGGACCTTGAAGTATGTCTAGAGGGGGGGTGATTAGACTACTTGACCAATTAAAAACTTAACCTTTTCCCAATGTTAGTCTTTGGCAGATTTTAACTATTTTAGCACAAGTCAAGCAATCCTCACACAATTCAAGCAAGCATGCAAAGAGTATATGAGCAGCGGAAAGTAAAGCATGCACCTTGCTAGAAAGTAAAGGGAAGGGTTTGGAGAATTCAAACGCAATTGGAGACACGGATGTTTTTGTCGTGGTTCCGATAGGTGGTGCTATCATACATCCACGTTGATGGAGACTTCAACCCACGAAGGAGTAGCAGTTCTTGTGAGTCCACGGAGGGCTCCACCCGGGAAGGGTCCACAGTAGCAACCTTATCTATCCCACCATGGCCGTCGCCCACGAAGGACTTGCCTCACTAGCGTTAGATCTTCACGAAGTAGGCGATCTCCTTGCCCTTACAAACTCCTTGGTTCAACTCCACAATCTTGTTGGAGGCTCCCAAGTGACACCTAGCCAATCTAGGAGACACCACTCTCCAAGAAGTAACAAATGGTGTGTTGATGATGAACTCCTTGCTCTTGTGCTTCAAATGATAGTCTCCCCAACACTCAACTCTCTCTCACAGGATTTGGATTTGGTGGAAAGAAGATTTGAGTGGAAAGCAACTTGGGGAAGGCTAGAGATCAAGATACATATGGTAGGAATGGAATATCTTGGCCTCAACACATGAGTAGGTGGTTCTCTCTCAGAACTGGCAAGTTGGAAGTGTAGGTTTGTTCTGATGGCTCTCTCCACGAACGAAGAGGGGGTGGAGGGGTATATATAGCCTCCACACAAAATCCAACCGTTACACACATTTTACCAATATCGGTGGGACCGAATCAATAAACTTGGTCAGATCGATTCAATAAACCTAGTGATCGTTAGTGATTTCGGTGGGACCGACATGCAACTCGGTAGGACCGATATGGTTAGGGTTAGGGCATAACGTAATCTCGGTGAGACCGATTACACAAACTCGGTGAGACCGATTTTGGTAATTAGCTAACCAGAGAGTTGGTCAGGTAAACTCGGTGGGACCGATTCGCTCTTTTCGGTGAGACCGAAATGTTACGAAAAGGAAACAGAGAGTTTACATTACAATCCCGGTGGGACCGATCGCTCACTCCGGTTAGACCGAAATGTTACGAAGGGAAACAGAGAGATTACAATCCCATCTCGGTGAGACCGAGATCCCTATTGGTGAGACCAATTTGCCTAGGGTTTGTGGTAGTGGCTATGACATCTGAACTCGGTGGCGCCAGATAGAAAGAATCGGTGGGACTGAGTTTGACTTTGGGTTTAGGTCATATGTGGATGTGAGAAAGTAGTTGAGGGTTTTTGGAGCATATCACTAAGCATCATGGAGCAAGAAACTCATTAAGCAACACCTCATCCCTCCTTGATAGTATTAGCTTTTCCTATGGACTCAATGTGATCTTGGATCACTAAAATGTAAAATGCAAAGTCTTGAGCTTTTGATCTTGAGCCAATCCTTTTATCCTTGATATTTTGAGGGATCCACTTTCATCATCCATGCCATGCCATTCATTGAGCTTTCCTGAAATATTTGTCTTGGAATAGTATTAGCTCAATGAGCTATATGTTGTTATGAATTACCAAAACCACCTAGGGATAGTTGCACTTTCAATCTCCCCCTTTTTGGTAATTGATGACAACATATAGATCAAAGCTTCGACAAATGATAATAAGATTGAGAAAACATCGTCGCTTTGAGAAGTATGTGATAAGAAAGAGCTCCCCCTAAATTTGTGCATAGATTTAAGATTTGCTTTGGACTGCAAATGCACAACGAATTAGGCTCATGGGTTACTCTTCCATGTCACATACATCTTGGTGGAGCGCTCAAAATAATAAAGATTGAATACATGCACTCATCACCAAGCAAAGTGAATGATCGATAAAGATAAATAAGATAATATCATCCAACAAGCATAAGTGTAGCTTATGATCAAACACATGATCATCAATGTCTCACAGGCAATAGCATAGTATCTCAAGCAAGCAAAAGCAAATAAAGTTCAACCAAGAAGACAAGAGAGAACAAAAATAAACTCTCTCTCTCTCGAAGCCTATGATCGATACATTTTTCTCCCCCTTTGGCAACAAGTTCCCAAAACGTTCATAGAAAATGCATAGTACTATTTCGTCTCTCAGGCTTGGTCTTTAGTTGGTGGTGTAGAGATGGCTCCTTGGACGAAGACTTCAGTTGATGTGGATGGAGCTGATGGAGTTCGTGCTGGAGCTGGTTGCACTGGAGCTATAGCTGGTGCAGATGAAGTGACTCGTGTGCATTCTTGGCTCTGCGGTGATCTCTGAGCTCGAGGCACTCTGGCAAATGCATCGATGGTTGTCCTGCCCTTCCTCTCCTGCATGTCATCCTGTAGCTGCTCCACAACCCATCGAAACTCAGTTACTTTGACATCTAAATCATAGAATTTTTGTTCCATGATTCTTTCCAGGCTCTCCTGGTTTTGAGTTAGGGTGGCCAACCCCTTCTCAATCCTCAGAGTTGATGCTATCAAGTAACCAAGCTGGTCCTGCTTGCTCTTCAAAAAGTACTCAGATGCCTCCTCTTGAGTTGGCATCTTGGCATCCTTCTCCTTCTTTGCCTTCTCCTTCTTCTCTTGAGCTTGCACTGAAGATGGTTCATTCTCATTCATCACAACTTGATTGTCCTCAAAGTCTGGATAGAGAACAAAGTATTCCTTATCCAACAGATATTTGCCTGTGCCCATCTTTGAGTTAATCAACTCCTGAATTTGTGGGGCATATCCACAACTTCTCTTTTGGTGTGTTGCTGTCCTCTTGATAGTCTCAACCATGAGGCTCATGACCTTGAATTTCTGTGGCACATCAAATATGTGCAGCAAATTAATTGCATGCCCTCTGATCATGTTGTGGTCACCTGACTTGGGTAAAAGAGTGTGCCTTAGGATCCAGTTGATTGTTGGCAGCCCTGACAGAAGAAAATGGACAGACCCAAACTTGAAAGTCTCAAGTGCTTTGTCTGGGTTCTCCTTGTACATATGTGACATAGAATTGTGATCCATCTTTTTCTTGGCATAAACGTCCAAGTCATCTTCACTCTCCTTTGGGGCATTGATCAGATTGGCCCATTCCTCAATAGTTGATTGGTATCTCGTGCCTTCTGACATCCAAACTATCCTGCCATCTGGATAGAAGTATGTTGTGGAGTAGAATTGCATAACGAGCTCATCATTCCAGTTTGTGAGCTTCTGCCCAACAAAGTCTGCAACTCCACACGCACTGAAGCTGTCATACACTCCAGGATAGTGTTCTTCATTCTCCTTTATGTAGGTCCACTCGACCCACCTCATATCACACACTATAGGCTTCTTGTCCAACAAGATTGTCTCATAGAAACTCTGTTGTTCCTTAGTGTGGAACCCGTAATCAACAACAGTTCTTCTTACGGTGGCATATGGATCGACTCTCTCCATAGCCTCAACCCTGAGTCTCTCCTGATCTTCATGTTCTCAGCCACAGGATGAGCATCATTGTGGTCTGGAATCTTAGGTTTCAGCTTCCTCAGGACTTGTCCTTCATCGTCTTCCTCAGCAGCAACGTCAGGCACTGGGGCCTTGTTCTTCTCAGCAGCAGATATGTTCCTGGTATTTCTCTTAGGTGCAGTCTTGGGCTTGGAGGCAGCTTTGGGTGCTTCTTTGTGCTTTGATGATGCAACCCCTAACCTTATAGCATCACCCGTCAGCTTTTGTGCCTTGGGTGCTAGTGCAGCAACCTCTTCTTCTTCCTCTTCCATCATGGAAGGTTTTCCAACAACTCTGGTCATGGTCTTCTTGACCCTTTCCTTCCTTTTCTTCCCTTCTGCAGCAGCCTCTTTGGGTTGTGATTCCAAAGATGCTTGAGTGGAGGCTCTGGCTTTAGACATGGGTTGTCTTCCTGCTGGCCTTTTGATCTTCAGCCCTGGCTTAACTGCAGCTGAGCTATACTCCTTTTTGAGCACCTTTTTCTTTGAAATGGCCTCATCCTCTACTGCCACATAATCCTCATCCTCAGATTCTGAGGTTCTCTTCTTCCTTGTCCTGGTGGCAGCTTTGGGCAAATTGTTGGGAGTGCTTCTGCTTCCCTCATCTGAGCTGCTAGAGGGACTTGTGCCCTCACTCATGTGAATATGCTCTTCTTCCCTATTATGACTATCACTTTGGTCTGACATGCTGCAAACACCGATCACGACCATGAATAGTTATAGATGAGATAGAGTGGATGAGCATCACAAAATGCAGAGATTTTTGCAAAGAATGATCCAAAAACTTAGTTTTAGTTTTCCACGTAAAGCATTTCGGATCAACCGATTTGTAAACTCGGTGATACCGAAGCAGCTTTTGGAACCTAAACTAGTGATCTCGGTCGAGACCGAGTCACGGTTAAATTAACCGAGACTGCTAGGGTTTCACTGAGTTCTAAAATCGGTCACACCGATTAGCAATTCTCGATCAGACCGAGAGTCACTTGTGCAATGGCGTTAGCCGAATCGGTGGGGCCGATTTTTTCAACTCAGTGGGTCCGAGATGGTTTCGGCGGAAGCCTAACCCTAAATTTTCAAATCGCATCTATTCTAAGGATTGTTTTGACTGGATAGAGGTGTTTCAATCGTGGCAAGAATCATAATGAACACAATGTGCTAGAGATTGGACGGGGATAGCACTGTGATCGAGTCCATACCCTAGTTTGGCGATGAACTGCTTCTGGCGGCAACGCCGGAGATGAATTCTGATTGGCGGGCGGAGACCAGCTGACGGAGGCGGGCGGCAAGTCGATTATCCAGAGACCTAGAAGGCAGAGCGAGCTATGCGCGGGCGAAGAGGTTTGGAGAAAGTTTTCCAAATTTTTGCCTGTGTGAATATATAGCCCGACCCTGTCGGTGTGACCGAGTGGAACGACTCGGTGGCACCGAGATGCATAACTGTTGACAGTTATAGCAACTCGGTGAGATCGAAAAGTTCAAATCGGTTGCACCGAGATTGAAAACCTAGATCGACTTAGTGATCTCGGTATGACCAAAATGGAAGAATCGGTCAGACCAAAACACACAAAGAAGTTTTGGAAGTTTAAGTCCATGACGAATCGGGGACTCAAGTGCTCCTCACACAGAGTGGTTCGAATCTGACTTGATCAAATTTTGTGATGTAGCATGAATAGAGTTTGAGGCGAGAAGAGCATAGATAGCTAGAGAAGGTTCTTAGGCATTCTTGTCCATCCACTTGGTCAAAAAAATAAACCAATCAATCAAAACAACAAGTGGATGTCCTCGAATGAGTAAAATATGCAACCAACATGCTCACACAATAAAATGGCAAATGAAAATATGTGGCAAAGCATGCACAACCAATTCTAGCATCTATCAAACAATTGGCGATGACTAGGTCATCTATATATGAGTATATTGACTTAGGAGTCAAATGAGAACATTTGATCATAGGTCATACTCATCGTTTAAGCTCAAGTGGGGTTACCACTTTTACATAAAGCATTGATATGTTCACACCATTAGAGTTGCTTTGACTCAATTCTTAGAGTTAAGCTCCCCCTAGATGTGAGATCCCCCCTTAGAGGGATGAACTAACCTTGGGTTTTGTCAATGATGACTTCATGTAGGTGTTGAAGATGTGGATGCTCAATGTTGATGTAGATCATTTGGAGCAATCCTTTTGGAGTGAATTGCACTTTCAATACCTACACGGGTTAGTCCCACAAGGAACAAACAAGTATATCCATAGACATAGAGTGATGTTCACACAAGATGATGTCCGTGAAAGCATTAGGTTACCTTGTCCCTTGCCTTACCAACAAGAGGGTTTGTGACTCCTTGAACTAGTGCAGGATGTGGAAGTTGATTGCACTTGTCCTTGCCATAATGATATGAGTGAAGAATGTTGGCGGAGTCACCCTCAAGAACTCTCTAGTTCTTCTTCTTTGGGATCCACATCATCTTGATGGGAATCCTTGGAGTTGTAGTTGTGCTTGGTGAAGTAGAACTTGACGTAGTCTTGGGAACCCACTTGACCAAGGCCTTAGGGGCTTCTTCAAATGCATCTATCTCCTCTTGAAGCTTGTCCTTGCCTTTGTTCTTGTGGTCTTGTGGTGGAAGATCATCTTGAGCTTGTGTTCCCTTGAAGGAAGTAGGATCATACTTCTCTTGTTGAGGAACAAACTTCGTCTTGGGATATTGATCTTCTTCCCACTCTACTCCATTGGCATTGAACTTTTGTTCAAAACCAACACCTTGATTCTTCCGATGCCTTCCTTGCTTGCGCACAATTTCCTCAAATTGCTTACTCCCGGCAAGGTTCTTGTATACACATTTCTCTATAATTCCCTTCAATAAGCTATTTTCTTTCTCAAGTGTAACTTGGCTAAGAGAATCATTAGTGGAATAAAGAGAACTACTAGAAGCAACAATATTAGATTTAACATGATTATTGTTACTACTAGAGGAGGAATCTTTCTTGTTCTTGTTAATGGACTTGACTTGAGGCATGTAAGTAGATAAGAGTAAACGCTTGGCAAAGTAAGAAGAACTTTTCTTACGGAGATCATCATTGATTGCCTTTAAGAACTCATGCTCTTGCTCAAGATTGAACTTTTCAAAGCGTAACTTCTCATGAGCCCTTAAAAGTTCTCGATGATCTTCGAAGATAGTTTCATGAGCTAACTTAAGAGTGTTTAGTTCTTTAGTTAGAAGCTCAATCTTCTCCTTATCATTGTCATTCGTTTGATCTTGATTAGCATGATTGATTGACGTTTCATCATAGTATTCATTACTAGAGTTGTCAACAAGTAAATCATCATCACCTAACAAGTCATCTTCGTCACTATGGAAATCAACATACTCGGGGTGTGTTACCTTAGGACCTTTGGCCATGAAGCATCTTCCAATTCCTTCATTTGGTGAATCAAATATGTCGTAGGAGTTGGTTTACACAAGTGCTAGACCGGCAACACCTTCATCTTGAGTATATTCGGAGTCCGAGTGATAGCTTCTCTCGGAGTGATTGTCGGAGTCGGAGCCGGATACCAATTCACCAACATGAGCTTGATGTCTTCGTTTTGTGTAGCTCCTTGATGACTTGTCCTTCCTTTCCGAATCCTTGCTTCTCCGTGAGGGTCTTCGTTCATAACGATCATCTCTACTCCTTCTCTCTCTTGGTGGTGATTCTTCTCTTCTACTTCTTCTTTTGGAGAATCTTCTCTTCTTTTGTAGGGTGTCGTACACTCATTGGAATAGTGTCCGGGTCTCCCACAATTGTAGCAATTGCGCTCTCTACTAGAAGATCTTTTGTCATTGTAGGACCTTGACTTGGAGCTTCTCTCTTTACTTCTACTCTTGTAGAATTTTTGAAGTTCTTCACCATTAAGCTCAATTCTTCATTGAAGGTTTGTTTCTCGCTTGATGATGTGGGGGCTTCACATGAGGCTTTGTAAGCACCACTTGACTTGTTGTGAAGTTCCTCCTTATCCTTGAGTGACATCTCATGAGCAACAATTCTTCCAATGACTTCCGTTGGCTTGAGATCTTTGTAATTGGGCATCATTTGGATCAATGTGCACACGGTATCAT
The DNA here is from genome assembly GCA_021605145.1 of Aegilops bicornis. NCBI lineage: Eukaryota > Viridiplantae > Streptophyta > Magnoliopsida > Poales > Poaceae > Aegilops > Aegilops bicornis. The sequence continues at coordinate 227,351,153 of CM038674.1, read as the reverse complement.
ATTTTCCATCCAATGCTATTAGGATCTTCTTGATGATGAATCTGTCGGTCATCTCTTCACTTCCTAAGCCCGCAATCTCATTTGTGATAAGAGCAAGCCTAGAGTACATTTCAGCGACACCTTCACCATCCTTCATTTTGAACTTGTCAAGCTGACTTTGGAGCACATTCAACTTGGATTCCTTGACGGAGTTGGTACCTTCATGCATATCAATCAAAGTATCCCAAATTTCCTTTGCATTCTAGAGACGGCTGATTTTGTTGAATTCTTCGGGGCACAATCCGTTGAAGAGGATATCACAAGCTTGAGCGTTGTATTGCAGCATCTTCAACTCTTCCGCACTAGCTTCACAGTTCGGTTCTCTCCCATCAAAGAATTCACCTTGCAAGCCAATACACACAATAGCCCAAACGGCGGGGTTATGTCCGAGAATATGCATTTTCATCTTATGCTTCCAACTAGCAAAATTAGTGCCATCAAAGTAAGGACCTCTACGGTGATAGTTTCCCTCGCTAGACGCCATACTCTCCTAGGTTGTGAAACCAACGCTATGACCACCAAAAGCTATGGAAATCAAAGCAAATGGAGACCAAAGCTCTGATACCACTTGTAGGACCTTGAAGTATGTCTAGAGAGGGGTGATTAGACTACTTGACCAGTTAAAAACTTAACCTTTTCCCAATTTTAGTCTTTGGCAGATTTTAACTATTTTAGCACAAGTCAAGCAATCCTCACACAATTCAAGCAAGCATGCAAAGAGTATATAAGCAGCGGAAAGTAAAGCATGCAACTTGCTAGAAATTAAAGGGAAGGGTTTGGAGAATTCAAACGCAATTGGAGACACGGATTTTTTTTGTCGTGGTTCCGATAGGTGGTGCTATCGTACATCCACGTTGATGGAGACTTCAACCCACGAAGGGTAACGGTTGCACGAGTCCACGGAGGGCTCCACCCAGGAAGGGTCCACGAAGTAGCAATCTTGTCTATCCCACCATGGCCGTCGCCCACGAAGGACTTGCCTCACTAGCGGTAGATCTTCACGAAGTAGGCGATCTCCTTGCCCTTACAAACTCCTTGGTTCAACTCCACAATCTTGTTGGAGGCTCCCAAGTGACACCTAGCCAAGCTAGGAGACACCACTCTCCAAGAAGTAACAAATGGTGTGTTGATGATGAACTCCTTGCTCTTGTGCTTCAAATGATAGTCTCCCCAACACTCAACTCTATCTCACAGGATTTGGATTTTGTGGAAACAAGATTTGAGTGGAAAGCAACTTGGAGAAGGCTAGAGATCAAGATACATATGGTAGGAATGGAATATCTTGGCCTCAACACATGAGTAGGTGGTTCTCTCTCAGAACTGGCAAGTTGGAAGTGTAGGTTTGTTCTGATGGCTCTCTCCAAGAATGAAGAGGAGGTGGAGGGGTATATATAGCCTCCACACAAAATCCAACCGTTACACACAATTTACCAATCTCGGTGGGACCGAATCAATAAACTTGGTCTGACCGATTCAGTAAACCTAGTTATCGTTAGTGATTTCGGTGGGACCGACATGCAACTCGGTAGGACCGATATGGTTAGGGTTAGGGCATAACGTAATCTCGGTGAGACCGATTACACAAACTCGGAGAGACCAATTTTGGTAATTAGCTAACCAACGAGTTGGTCAGGTAAACTCGGTGGGGCCGATTCGCTCTTTTCGGTGAGACCGAAATGTTACGAAAAGGAAACAGAGAGTTTACATTGCAATCTCGGTTGGACCGATCGCTCACTTCGATTAGACAAAAACGTTACGAAGGGAAACAGAGAGATTACAATCCCATCTCGGTGAGACCGAGATCCCTATCGGTGAGACTGATTTGCCTAGGGTTTGTGGTAGTGGCTATGACATCTGAACTCGGTGGCGCCGGATAGAAAGAATCGGTGGGGCTGAGTTTGACTTTGGGTTTAGGTCATATGTGGATGTGAGAAAGTAGTTGAGGGTTTTTGGAGCATATCACTAAGCATCATGGAGCCAGAAACTCATTAAGCAATAGCTCGTCCCTCCTTGATAGTATTGGCTTTTCCTATGGACTCATTGTGATCTTGGATCACTAAAATGTAAAATGCAAAGTCTTGAGCTTTTGAGCTTGAGCCAATCCTTTTATCCTTGATATTTTGAGGGATCCACTTTCATCATCCATGCCATGCCATTCATTGAGCTTTCCTGAAATATTTGTATTGGAATAGTATTAGCTCAATGAGCTATATGTTGTTACGAATTACCAAAACCGCCTAGGGATAGTTGCACTTTCAGTATTCAACCAAAATTTATTGATTCGACACAAGGGGAGCCAAAGAATATTCTCAAGTATTAGCAGTTGAGTTGTCAATTCAACCACACCTGGATAACTTAGTATCTACAACAAAGTATTTAGTAGCAAAGTAGTATGGAAGTAACGGTAACGGTGGCAAAAGTAACAGTGATAGTTTTGTAGTGATTGTAACAGTAGCAACGGAAAAGTAAATAAGTGAAGAACAATATGTGAAAAGCTCGTAGGCATTGGATCGGTGATGAATGATTAAGCCGGATGCGATTCCTCATGCAATAGTTATAACATAGGGTGACACAGAACTAGCTCCAATTCATCAATGTAATGTAGGCATGTATTCCGAATATAGTCATACGTGCTTATGGAAAAGAACTTGCATGACATCTTTTGTCCTACCCTCCCGTGGCAGCGGGGTCCTAAGGGATATTAAGGCGTTCTTTAATAAGGGTACCGGACCAAAGCATTAACACATAGTGAATACATGAACTCCTCAAACTACGGTCGTCACCGGGAGTGGTCCCGATTATTGTCACTTCGGGGTTTCCGAATCATAACACATAGCAGGTGACTAATCACTTGCAATATAGGATCAAGAACTCACATATATTCATGAAAACATAATAGGTTCAGATTTGAAATCATGGCACTCGGGCCCTAGTGACAAGCATTAAGCATAGCAAAGTCATAGCAACATCAATCTCAGAACATAGTGGATAATAGGGATCAAACCCCAACAAAACTAACTCGATTACATGATAAATCTCATCCAACCCATCACCGTCTAGCAAGCCTACGATGGAATTACTCACGCACGGCGGTGAGCATCATGAAATTGGTGATGGAGGATGGTTGATGATGACGATGGCGACAAATTCCCTTCTCCGGAGCCCCGAACGGACTCCAGATCATCCCTCCCGAGAGAGATTAGGGCTTGGCGGCGGCTCCGTATCATAAAACGCGATGAATCATTCTCTTTGATTTTTTATCCCCGAACGTGAATATATGGAGTTGGAGTTGAGGTCGGTGGAGCTCCAGGGGGGCCACGAGGCAGGGGGGCGCGCCCAGGGGGCAGGCGCACCCCCACCCTCGTGGACAGGCTGTGGCCCCCCTGGCCTTGATTCTTTCGCCAGTATTTTTTATTATTTCCAAAAATAATCTCCGTGAAGTATCAGGTCATTCCGAGAACTTTTATTTCTGCACAAAAATAACACCATGGCAATTCTGCTGAAACAAAGATCATCCGGTTAGTTCCATTCAAATCATGCAAGTTAGAGTCCAAAACAAGGGCAAAAGTGTTTGGAAAAGTAGATACGACGGACGATCAACTCCCCAAGCTTAAACCTTTGCTTGTCCTCAAGCAATTCAGTTGACAAACTGAAAGTGATAAAGAAAAACTTTTACAAACTCTGTTTGCTCTTGTTGTTGTAAATATGTAAAGCCAGCATTCAAGTTTTCAGCAAAGATTATGACTAACTACATTTCCAATAAATCTCAGGTCTCATGATTACTCATATCAATAGCATAATCAGCTAGCGAGCGAGAATAATAAATCTCGGATGACAACACTTTCTCAAAACAATCATAATATGATATAACAAGATGGTATCTCGCTAGCCCTTTCTGAGACCGCAAAACATAAATGCAGAGCACCTTTAAAGATCAAGGACTGACTAGATATTGTAATTCATGGTAAAAGAGATCCAGTCATAGTCATACCCAATATAAATTAAAAGTAACGAATGCAAATGACAGTTGTGCTCTCCAGCTAGTGCTTTTTAATAAGAGGGTGATGACTCAACATAGAAGTAAATAGATAGGCCCTTCGCAGAGGGAAGTAGGGATTTGTAGAGGTGCCAGAGCTCGGTTTTGAAATAGAGATAAATAATATTTTGAGCGACGTACTTTCATTGTCAACATAACAACTATGAGATGGCGATATCTTCCATGCTACACACATTATAGGCGGTTCTCAAACAGAATGGTAAAGTTTATACTCCCCCTCCACCAACAAGCATCAATCCATGACTTGCTCTAAACAACGAGTGTCTCCAACTAGCAATAGTCCCATAGGGAGTTTTGTTTGCAATTATTTTGATTTAGTTTGCATAAAGCATGGGACTGGGCATCCCGGTGACCAGCCATTTTCTCGTGAGTGAGGAGCGGAGTCCACTCCTCTTGAGAATAACCTGCCTAGCATGGAAGATACAAACAGCCCTAGTTGATACGTGAGCTATTCGAGCATACAAAACAGAATTTTATTTGAAGGTTTAGAGTTTGGCACATACAAATTTACTTGGAACGGCATGTTGATACTGCATATAGGAAGGTATAGTGGACTCATATGGAATAACTTTGGGATTTATGGAAGTGGATGCACAAGCAGTATTCCTGCTTAGTACAATTGAAGGCTAGAAAAAGACTGGGAAGCGACCAACTAGAGAGCGACAACAGTCATGAACATGCATTAAAATTAATAAACATTGAGTGCAAGTATGAGTAGGATATAATCCACCATGAACATAAATACCGTGAAGGCTACGTTGATTTTGTTTCAACTACATGTGTGAACATGTGCCAAGTCCAATCACTTGAATCATTCAAAGGAGGATACCACCCTACTTTAGCACATCACAACCATTTTAATAACATGTTGGCATGCAAGGTAAACCATTATAAACTCCTAGCTAATTAAGCATGTCATAAGCAACTATAATCTCTAATTATCATTGCAAACATGTTTATTCATAATAGGCTGAATCAGGAACGATGAACTAATCATATTTACAAAAACAAGAGAGGTCGAGTTCATACCAGCTTCTCTCATCTTAATCAGTCCATCATATATCGTCATTATTTCCTTTCACTTGCACGACCGAACGATGTGGATAATAATAATAGTGCACGTACATTTGACTAAGCTGGAAACTACAAGCATTCAATAAACAGGAGAAGACAAGGCAATATGGACTCTTGGTTAAATCGACAATAATGCATATAAGAGCCACTTCAACATTTTCATTATGGTCTTCTCCTATCGACCCCCAAAGAGCAAGAAAAGAAATAAAACTATTTACACAGGAAAGCTCCCAACAAGTAAAAAGAAGAACGAGATTTTTTTTTGGTTTTCTTTTTAATTACTACTACTACAAGTATGGAAAGTAAACTAGCTAGAAGCTACAACTAATTTTTTTTTGGTTTTTCTTAAGGTTTGACAAATGATAACCCACAAGTGTAGGGGTTCACAACAGCTTTCGAGGGTAGAGTATTCAACCCAAATTTATTGATTCGACACAAGGGGAGCCAAAGAATATTCTCAAGTATTAGCAGCTGAGTTGTCAATTCAACCAAACCTGGATAACTTAATATCTGCAGCAAAGTATTTAGTAGCAAAGTAATATGATAGTAGTGGTAACGGTAACAAAAGAGTAATGAAAGCAAAAGTAATATTTTTGGTGTTTTGTAGTGATTGTAACAGTAGCAACGGGAAAGTAAATAAGCGTAAACTAGTAGATGGAAAGCTCGTAGGCATTGGATCGGTGATGGATAATTATGCCGGATGCGGTTCATCATGTAGCAGACATGACATAGGGTGACACAGAACTAGCTCCAATTCATCAATGTAATGTAGGCATGTATTCCGAATATAGTACTACGTGCTTATGGAAAAGAACTTGCATGACATCTTTTGTCCTACCCTCCTGTGGCAGCGGAGTCCTAATGGAAACTAAGGGATATTAAGGCCTCATTTTAATAGAGAACCGGAACAAAGCATTAGCACATAGTGAATACATGAACTCCTCAAACTATGGCCATCACCGGGAGTGGTCCCGATTATTGTCACTTCGGGGTTGCCGGATCATAACACATAGTAGGTGACTATAGACTTGCAAGATAGGATCAAGAACTCACATATATTCATGAAAACATAATAGGTTCAGATCTGAAATCATGGCACTCGGGCCCTAGTGACAAGCATTAAGCATAGCAAAGTCATAGCAACATCAATCTCGAACATAATGGATACTAGGGATCAAACCCTAACAAAACTAACTCGATTACATGATAGATCTCATCCAACCCATCACCGTCCAGCAAGCCTACGATGGAATTACTCACGCACGGCGGTGAGCATCATGAAATTGGTGATGGAGGATGGTTGATGATGACGACGACGAATCCCCCTCCAAGCCCCGAACGGACTCCAGATCAGCCCTCCCGAGAGGTTTTAGGGCTTGGGCGGCTCCGTGTCGTAAAACGCGATGATTTCTTCTCCTTGATTTTTTCTCCCGAAAGCAAATATATAGAGTTGGAGTTGGCGTCGGAGGAGCTCTCCGGGGCCCACGAGGTGAGGCGCGCCCCCACCCTCGTGGACAGGGTGTGGGCCCCCTGGTCTTCATCTTTGGCAAGGATGTTTTATTATTTTTAACTAGATGTTCTGTGGAGTTTCAGGTCATTCCGAGAACTTTTGTTTTCTACACATAAAACAACATCATGGCAATTCTGCTAAAAACAGCGTCAGTCCGGGTTAGTTCCATTCAAATCATGCAAGTTAGAGTCCGAAACAAGGGCAAAAGTGTTTGGAAAAGTAGATACGACGGAGATGTATCAACTCCCCCAAGCTTAAACCTTTGCTTGTCCTCAAGCAATTCAGTTGACAAACTGAAAGTGATAAAGAAAAACTTTTACAAACTTTGTTTGCTCTTGTTGTTGTAAATAAGTAAAGCCAGCATTCAAGTTTTCAGCAAAGATTATAACTAACTACATTTCCAATAAATCTCAGGTCTCATGATTACTCATATCAATAGCATAATCAGCTAGCGAGCGAGAATAATAAATCTCGGATGACAACACTTTCTCAAAACAATCATAATATGATATAACAAGATGGTATCTCGCTAGCCCTTTCTGAGACCGCAAAACATAAATGTAGAGCACCTTTAAAGATCAAGGACTGACTAGATATTGTAATTCATGGTAAAAGAGATCCAGTCATATTCATACCCAATATAAATTAAAAGTAACGAATGCAAATGACAGTTGTGCTCTCCAGCTAGTGCTTTTTAATAAGAGGGTGATGACTCAACATAAAAGTAAATAGATAGGCCCTTCGCAGAGGGAAGTAGGGATTTGTAGAGGTGCCAGAGCTCGGTTTTGAAATAGAGATAAATAATATTTTGAGCGGCGTACTTTCATTGTCAACATAACAACTATGAGATGGCGATATCTTCCATGCTACACACATTATAGGCGGTTCCCAAACAGAATGGTAAAGTTTATACTCCCCCTCCACCAACAAGCATCAATCCATGACTTGCTCGAAACAACGAGTGTCTCCAACTAGCAACAGTCCCAGAGGGAGTTTTGTTTGCAATTATTTTGATTTAGTTTGCATAAAGCATGGGACTGGGCATCCCGGTGACCAGCCATTTTCTCGTGAGTGAGGAGCGGAGTCCACTCCTCTTGAGAATAACCCGCCTAACATGGAAGATAAGGGCAGCCCTAGTTGATACATGAGCTATTCGAGCATACAAAACAGAATGTTTATTTGAAGGTTTAGAGTTTGGCACATACAAATTTACTTGGAACGGCAGGTAGATACCGCATATAGGAAGGTATAGTGGACTCATACGGAATAACTTTGGGGTTTAAAGGATTGGATGCACAAGCAGTATTCCCGTTTAGTACAAGTGAAGGCTAGCAAAAGGCTGGAAGCGACCAACTACAGAGCGACAACAGTCATGAACATGCATTAAAATTAATAAACATTGGATGCAAGCATGAGTAGGATATAATCCACCATGAACATAAATATCGTGAAGGCTATGTTGATTTGTTTCAACTACATGTGTGAACATGTGCCAAGTCAATTCACTTAAATCATTCAAAGGAGGATACCAACCCATCATACCACATCACAACCATTTCGATGGCATGTTGGCACGCAAGGTAAATCATTATAACTTATAGCTAATCAAGCATGGCACGAGCGACTATGATCTCTAATTGTCATTGCAAACATGTTTATTCATAATAAGCTGAATCAAGAACGATGAACTCATCATATTTACAAAAGCAAGAGAGGTCGAGTTCATACCAGCTTTTCTCATCTCAGCCAGTCCATCATATATCATCATAATTGCCTTTCACTTGCACGACCAAACGGAGTGAATAATAATAAGAGTGCACGTGCATTGGACTAAGCTGGAATCTGCGAGCATTCAATAAACAGGAGAAGACAAGGCAATATGGGCTCTTGGTTAAATCAACAATAATGCATATAAGAGCCATTCCAACAATTTAATCATGGTCTTCTCCTACCGACCCCCAAAGAAAAGAAAAGAAATAAAACTATTTACACGGGAAAGCTCCCAACAAGCAAAAGAAGAACGTGAAATATTTTTTGGGTTTTATTTTTAATTATTACTACTACAGCAAGAAAAGTAAACTACTACTATTTTTTTGGTTTTTTTCTTAAGGTTTAACAAACACACAAGAAGAAAGCAGGAAAAAGAAAATAAACTAGCATGGATATTACAGTGAAAGAGTATGAGCACCGACATCTAGCAATGAGTGTGTGAACATAAATGTAATGTCGATGAGAAATATGTACTCCCCCAAGCTTAGGCTTTTGGCCTAAGTTGGTTCATTGCCAGGGATGGTCTGGCGGATACCCGTAGGTGTAGTTGGGGTCGTACTGAGATGAAGAAGACTCTGACTGCCATTGGCTAGCAGCCACCTCCAGATCCCAAGAATAAATAGACTGTCTTGGAGGCTCATATTGTGGTTCCGGTTCCGGGGCTGGTGCAGGATTCCGGTAGGCTTGAACGGCCGCCCACGTAACGAGATACGGTCCTTCAAAATTAAACAAGGAAGGAGCAGGCAAGGTAATAGTCTCGGGGTGATGTTTATTAAAATACAGTTTATATTTAAGCTCTCCTTCCCTGCCCTTAACAATAAAATCATGCGCTAGCATACTCTTATAATCTAAATAAGCACTAGGCAGCAATTTTTCTTCTTTCTCATAAAGCCTAATAGGTATGTTAAAATGTGCAGCGAGGCGTGAAGCATAAATACCTCCAAAGATGGGGCCCTTAGTACGGTTCAGACTTAACCGTTTAGCAATAATTCCGCCCATACTAACAGTGTTATCGCGGTATAAACTATGGAACAAAATGATAATATCAGGAACACTAAGGTTTCCATAGTTTCCACGACCAATCAAGCAACGACTAGCAAATATGGCAAAGTAGCGTAAAACAGGAAAATGTATGCTAGTGATTCTTGCATCGGAAACCTTCCTGGTTTCTACCACAGTGATGGTGTTAATAAATTCTTCCACATCTTTATGGTGTGGTTCATCTAAGGTACCCTCAGAGGGTATTTGGCAAACCTTGCAAAATTCAGTTAATGGCATCTTCTTAACAACGTCATATAAATGAAACTCTACTGAAGGAGGTGATTCCTTAGGAAAATAGTAGAAGTTTTACACAAAAGTTTAGTGAGTAAGAGATACTGATGTCGTTGGTCGCGGAGGAAGTCGGTGAGGCCAGCATTCTCAATCAATGAATAGAATTCCTCATAAATCCCAGCTTGCCTCAAGAAGTTATTGGAAGGCCATTCACACGGCCGGACCTCCGCCGTACGAGGCAAATTATATTTGGGCCTCTGTGCTTCTTCATTTTGTTTTTCCTTCGAGCTTCGGCTCGATGAGCCCCTCAAAAGTCTCTTCATTATTTTCTGAAATATTCTGAAATTTTTAGTAATTTCAAACAAAAGTGAACCAACTTCAATAAAATTAATAGCAACTACTCCTACAAGTGCCTAGAGCCTATATTATGCATTAGAACTACTTGGAACCATATAAAATTGACATGCAAGCTCAAGAACATGGTCACCTATGCATCACAAATTTGCAAAGAATAAAGCACTAGAACAAAAACTAATTGGACCAATTGAGGAGTCACATACCAAGGAACAATCTCCCCAAGCAGTTTTGTGAGAGTTGCTTAGAGCAAGGAGATCGAAAATCGCAGCAAAGTGAGCTAGAACTCATACTTGAACCAGATATTCGTGTTTGTGGGAGGAAGAAGAAGAGGATGGGTGCAGGAATAAGTGGAGGAGGGCCACCGCGGGCCCACGAGGCAGGGGGGCGCCCTCCACCATCGTGGCCAGGTGGCAGCTCCCCCTGTGGTGCTTTCAGTACCATAAATCCTCAAATATTCCTGAAAAATCATATTAAATTGGCATGGCATTTGGAGGACTTTTATTTTCGGGTATTTTTATATTGCACAGATAAATCAAGAAACAGACAGAAAAATACTATTTTTACTTTATTTCAACTAAATAACAGAAAGTATAAATAGGGTACAGAAGTTTGTGCTTCTAGTTTCATCTGTCTCATGCTCATCAAAAGGAATCCACTAACAAGGTTGATCAGGTCTTGTTAACAAACTCATTCCGATTAACATGGAACCGGAGAAATTTCGAATAACACTATGTTACCTCAATGGGGATATGCACATCCCCTATAATAAGAATATCATATTTCTTCTTGATAGTAGGAAGAGGAAATTCAAAACCTCCAAATATAATCGATGGAATTTTTCGAACAGAATTGATACTATGAACTTGAGGTTGTTTCCTCGGAAAGTGTACCGTATGCTCATTACCATTAACATGAAAAGTGACATTGCCTTTGTTGCAATCAATAACAGCACCTGCAGTATTCAAAAAGGGTCTTCCAAGAATAATAGACATACTATCGTCCTCGGAATATCAAGAATAACAAAGTCCGTTAATATAGTAACGCTTTGCAACCACAACAGCACATCCTCACAAATACCGCCAGTATAGCAGCTTGATTTGTCACCATTTGCAAAGATATTTTAGTAGGTATCAACTTATTCAAATCAAGTCTACGATATATAAAGAGAGAGGCATAACACTAACACCTGCTCCAAGATCACATAAACAGTTTTAACAAAGTTTCTTTTAATGGAGCATGGTATAGTAGGTACTCCTGGATCTCCAAGTTTCTTTGGTATTCCACCCTTAAAAGTGTAATTAGCAAGCATGGTGGAAATTTCAGCTTCCGGTATCTTTCTTTTATTTGTAACAATATCTTTCATATACATAGCATAAGGATTCATTTTTAGCATATCAGTTAATCGCATACGCAAAAAGATAGGTCTAATCATTTCAGCAAAGCGCTCAAAATCCTCATCATCCTTTTTCTTCGATGGTTTGGGAGGAGAAGGCATGGGTTTCTGAACCCAAGGTTCTCTTTCTTTACCATGTTTCCTAGCAACAAAGTCTCTCTTATCATAACGTTGATTCTTTGATTGTGGGTTATCAAGATCAACAGCGGGTTCAATTTCTACATCATTATCATTACTAGGTTGAGCATCATCATGAACATCATCATTAACATTTTCACTAGGTTCATGTTCATTACCAAATTGTGTTTCAGCATCAGACATAGAGATATCATTTGGATTCTCAGGTGGTTCAGCAATAGGTTCACTGGAAGTTTGCAAAGTCCTATCATTTTTCTTTTTCTTCCTTTTAGAAGAACTAGGTGCATCAATATTATTTCTTTGAGAATCTTGCTCAATTCTCTTAGGGTGGCCTTCAGGATACAAAGGTTCCTGAGTCATTCTACCAGTTCTAGTTGCCACTCTAACAACATAATCATTTTCTTACTATTCATTTCATTGAGCAAATCATTTTGAGCCTTAAGTACTTGTTCTACTTGAGTGGTAACCATAGAAGCATGTTTGCTAACAAGTTTAAGTTCACATCTAACATCAGCCATATAATCACCCAAGTGTTTAATCATATAAGTATTTTGTTTTAATTATCTACCAAAATAAGCATTGAAGTCTTCTTGTTTAAACATAAAGTTATCAAACTCATCCAAGCACTGACTAGCAATTTTAGTAGGAGGGACTTCAGCTTTATCATATCTATAGAGAGAATTTACCTTTACTACCTATGTCGGGTTATCAAGATCAGGAGGTTCTTCAATAGGTAATGGATCGAGATCATATGTTTCTTCAATAGGAGGTAAATTAAGACCATGTATTTCTTCAATAGGAGGTAAATTCTTAACATCTTCAGCCTTAATACCTTTTTATTTCATAGATTTCTTTGCCTCTTGCATATCTTCGGGACTGAGAAATAGAACACCTCTCTTCCTCGGAGTTGGTTTAGGAATAGGCTCAGTAATTAGAGCAGGAGCTGGCTTAGGAGGTGCCCAATTATTTTCATTTGTCAACATATTATTCAATAAAATTTCAGCTTCATCCGGTGTTCTTTCCCTGAAATGTAACCGGCACAACTATCCGGTAATCTCTGGAAGCATCGGTTAGTCCATTATAAAAGATATAAAGTATTTCATTTTTCTTAAGAGGATGATCAGGCAAAGCATTAAGTAACTTGAGAAGCCTCCCCCAAGCTTGTGGGAGACTCTCTTCTTCAATTTGCACAAAGTTTTATATTTCCCTTAAAGCAGCTTGTTTCTTATGAGCAGGGAAATATTTAGCACGTATAATAAATCATATCCTCGGGACTACGCACACAACCAGGATCTAGATAATTAAACCATATCTTAGCATCACCCTTTAATGAGAACGGAAATATTTTAAGGATATAAAAGTAATGAGATCTCTGATCATTAGTGAACAGTGTGGCTATATCTTTTAATTTAGTAAGATGTGCCACAACAGTTTCAGATTCATAGCCATGAAAAGGATCAGATTCAACCAAAGTAATTATATCAGGATCAACAGAGAATTCATAATCCTTATCGGCAACACAAATAGGTGAAGTAGCAAAAGCAGGGTCAGGTTTCATTCTATCTCTAAGAGATTCCTTGTTCCATTTAATTAATAGCCTCTTGAGTTCATAACTATCTTTGCAAGCTAAAATAGCTGCAGAAGCTTCTTTATCAAAAACACAACCCTCAGGAATAACAGGCCTATCTTCATCATCACTTTCATCAACAAAGACGCTTTCAATAATTTCTTTCTCTCTAGCCCTAGCAATTTATTCATCAAGAAATTCACTAAGGGGCAAAGTAGTATCAAGCAGAGAAGTAGTTTCATCATAAGTGTCATGCATAGCAGAAGTGGCATCATCGATAACATGCGACATATCGTAATCTAATAGCGTAAGCGAGGTTTAGGTGTCGCAAGCTTACTCAAAATAGAAGGTGAATCAAGTGCAGAGCTAGATGGCAGTTCCTTACCTCCCCTCGTAGTTGAGGGATAAATTCTAGTCTTAGCATCTTTCAAGTTCTTCATAGTGCCAGCAGATATAAATCCCAAGTGACTCAAATAATAGAGCTATGCTCCCCGGCAACGGTGCCAGAAATTATTCTTGATAACCCACAAGTGTAGGGGATCGCAACAGCTTTCGAGGGTAGAGTATTCAACCCAAATTTATTGATTCGACACAAGGGGAGCCAAAGAATACTCTCAAGTATTAGTAGCTGAGTTGTCAATTCAACCAAACCTGGATAACTTAATATCTGTAGCAAAGTATTTAGTAGCGAAGTAATATGATAGTAGTGGTAACGGTAACAAAAGAGTAATGAAAGCAAAAGTAATATTTTTGGTGTTTTGTAGTGATTGTAACAGTAGCAACGGGAAAGTAAATAAGCGTAAACTAGTAGATGGAAAGCTCGTAGGCATTGGATCGGTGATGGATAATTATGCCGGATGCGGTTCATCATGTAATGCATAACATAGGGTGACACGTAACTAGCTCCAATTCATCAATGTAATGTAGGCATGTATTCTATATAGTAATACGTGCTTATGGAAAAGAACTTGCATGACATCTTTTGTCCTACCCTCCGTGGCAGCGGGTCCTAATGGAAACTAAGGGATATTAAGGCCTCATTTTAATAGAGAACCGGAACAAAGCATTAGCACATAGTGAATACATGAACTCCTCAAACTATGGCCATCACCGAATGGTCCCGATTATTGTCACTTGAGGTTGCCGGATCATAACACATAGTAGGTGACTATAGACTTGCAAGATAGGATCAAGAACTCACATATATTCATGAAAACAAAATAGATTCAGATCTGAAATCATGGCACTCGGGCCCTAGTGACAAGCATTAAGCATAGCAAAGTCATAGCAACATCAATCTCAGAACATAATGGATACTAGGGATCAAACCCTAACAAAACTAACTCGATTACATGATAGATCTCATCCAACCCATCACCGTCCTTGGTGAGGGCCTTGTCGGGTGGCCCGGCAAGGGTCTTGCCGTGGCGCGCTGTCGCCCCCGGCAAGGGCCTTCCCGGGGGTCTGGTGGCCTTCCTCAGCAAGGGTCTTGCCGAGGATCGCCGTCTTCTGATCCTCATCTGATCTTTAATATGTCTTCACAAAGATCTGCATGCCACCACGGAGGTGCCTCCCGAGCCCTGGCCCAACGTGATGTTGGAGACCGTGGGCTCAAGGGTGGCTCGCTGTTGGTCTTGAGCGAAGCTGTCCCGGCAAGGATCTTGCCGGGGCTGCTGAGGCTGCCCCGGGAAGGGTCTTGCCAGGGAAGCCTGCTTCATCCCTCTGCTCTTTGTGGTCTTGGCCTTGGCGTTGCTCTTACTATATTGGGCTTTGGTCTTACCTTGGCTCACCTCCCCTGCTCTGCTTGGCGTGACCGTAGGCGCGGCTCCGACTGCCCGTGCACAGGCATAGGGGTACAAAAACGCACCCCTCTTTTTGTACACCGACAGGAGCCCTCGGGCCTGGGCCACACATAAGCGCGACACGTTGTTGGGCCAGGCCCAAAACGGTGCGCGGGCACGCGGGGCGGTTTTTACCACGGTAAAACTTTTCGCGCGTTGCGCTTCCCATGATCCGCGCGCTCGGCGCAGCGTGGAGGGGTGTGCGTGACGTGGGCGGCATGCGTGGGGCGGTTTCCACGTGCATGCGTCACATCACAGTAAATGGGCAGTGCGCCCCGCGGCTTCCCCATAAAAAGGGATAACCGCGGGCGCACTGTTCCTTTACCCTTCACAAGAACCCCAATCTCGGAAACCTCCGCCTGCCTTCCTCTTCTTCTCCAGGCTTTGTTCCTGCTCACCGCCGTTGCGCTTCCGCCGCCCTCTGTCCTGCCCTCCTCCCCTAGCCGCCATGGCGCCAAAATCCACCAAGGGGAAGGGAGTGGCTAAGGACGCCGAGTCATGAGTCAGCCGGAGAGCGCTGGCCGGTGCAGCGGACGATCCGCCTTCTTCCCCTTGACAGCTTGACGTGTTCGAGCTTTGGGACTCCTTCAGGCCCCTGTGGGGAGTGAAGACGCGGGGATTCGGGCATCCAGCCACGCGTGTCATCCTCACGATCGCGCCGAGGCTGCCCCAAATCGGTACCCCTTCTTTGTCGATTATTTTTCCTGCGGGCTCTGTCCTCCCTTCTCCGATTTCTTCAGCGACGTCATGCATACCTTTGGCTTCCGCCTCCTGGATTTTACTCCGAATGCGGTGGCATGCATGGCCCTTTTCGCGCATCTCTGCGAGGGCTTCGCTGGGGTGCACCCCAACACGGCGCTCTTCCGCCATTACTTCTCCCCTCGGATCCAACCAGGGGGCGCCATCTCCGGTTGCATTGCCTGGGTCTCAAGATCCAAGGTGGCGTATCCGGAGGGCGCTTTGAAGGAGTGGTGGGAAGAATGGCGGGGCTGGTGGTGCTGGATCGAGGAGAAGGACCCGCCGATGTTCTGCGAAGTTCGCCGGGTGCCGCCGGTCCGCAGAAGCCATTGGAGCGACGTCGATGCTGACAACGAGAAGCTCACGGTCACCACCACCAGGATCCTCCGGCTCACCGAGGCCGGCCTCACCCTTGAGATAATCGGGGCGGACTTCATCCACCGCCGGATCGCTCCACTACATAGCAAGGGGAGGCCAGCCTGGCTCTTCACGAACCCCACCGACATCATGCGGCTTCGTCCCGGCCTCGACCACAATTTCACAGTGATGGGGCACGCCCATTTCTTCCAGCGGCTCTTCCAGCTTGACGTGGGCCGCGATGGCGAGGTCGAGCGGACCGGCAAGGTCGCGAGGGCCGCCGCAAAGGCCGGCAAGGTCCTCAAGGGGCCTCTGTTCAAGCTGCCGACGGGGGTGGTCCCGTTGTGCAATAACTCGTGCGGGTCTGATATCATTGCCATGATGCCGGACTGCAACGCGCATGGCCCTGACCCGAGCTGGAAGGAGCCGGAGGACGCCGAGGTGCAGCAGTTCTTGGACACTCTGCACGAGGGGTACGTCAACACCGATGTCGAGCGGCTGCTTGTCTAGGACACCACCCAGGCGGAGCTGGACTACATCGCCACCAGCGCGAGGGAGGCATAGCTTGCCAAGGAGGCCGGCAGCGCCGGCGGTGTGAAGGATAAGGCCGCGACGGCCGCGGAGGAGGAGCTCGCCTTGGGCGGCGGGGCCGCCGGGAGCTCTGCAGCGCCGCACCGAGGCTCCTCCGGTTGAAGATGTGACCGCGATTCGTCGGAGGAGGAGGCCGAGACCGCAGGCCCGACGCCGCTATGGGGAGAGGGCGATTCTCGCGGCGGGCTGATTCCGTGAGCCGGTCCGGCCCGGCAGGGCTGCGCGGCCACAGCTGACCTTGAGGGGTCTGAGCGCCACATGAGGGCCACAGCGGCAAAGAAGCCGGCGAAGGCCGCGGTGAAGAAGAAGACAACTGCCCCTTCTTCGTCCATGCGTGTCCAGACACCGCCTCCCTCTCCTCCTCCGGTGGATGTCGATACGGAGGTTACTTTCGATTATGGATCCCTCAGCCGAGGAGGAAGAGGAAAACAGCAGAGGAGCAGGCGGACGACGAGTAAGTATCTGGATCCTTTTCGTTATCTCTTCCTCCTCAATCTGTGTTGCTCGTCTTGACTTGTCTTCATTTTTGCAGGGACGTGGAGACGTTGGCCCAGAGAGTGAAGAGGGCCAAGGTCTCGGCGGGTGGCCAGCCCCCAGTTGGTACTTCGGGGGCGCCACTGGTGGTGTTGAGCAGCCCGGACAGCAGCCCCCAGCATAGCCCCCAGCGTAAGTTCATCACTCTTCTCCAGTCGACATGTGTCAGGGGCACGATACTTTGGTGCTAACCTTGCCAGGTATGCAGGAGGAGGGCAGCAACAGGAGGAGCCACAGAGGGCTACTCCCAACACGCCGCCCCCATCGACCGCGCCGCCCCGAGGGGCGTCCCCGGCAAGGGTGCCAGGCACCGAGCCCACGCACATGGAGGAGGAGGAGGAGAACTTGGGCACCGGCGGCTTTGCCTCGACGCCAAATGTTGGCGGGGAGGGGACTTCCATTTCCCAGCCAGGTACTGGCACAGGTAAGTCGTTCGTCGTTCGTCCCTGCTTCTTTTTCTTTCCGGCTCTTGGTCCTGGCCTTGCCTCACCCCCTTCTTCGGTGTCCAGATTCCTCCTCGGTGAACCCAGAGGACGTGGACGCCATCATCGAGGGTGTCGCCAAGGCCACCGAGGCGGACGCCGAGAAGATCGTCGCCGAGGAGGCCGCCAAGGGTGCTGCCGAGGACGCCACCGAGGGGCCTACCAGGGAGGCCGGCAAGGCTGCCGCTGAGGAGACCGGCAAGGGGCCTGCCGGAGAGGCCGACTGGGCCACTGCCGAGGAGGAGGAGGAGGTGGCTGATGACCAGCCTTCCTCCTCTGCTGCTTCCGGCTCCGGCAAGTACCTGAGGGTGAGCGACGACTTGTTCGTCCACCTTCCAGGCGCGTCGAGCACCAGGACACCCGTTGAGGGAGAGGCATTCGACGACGATGTGCTTGCCGCTGCCGGGCTTGAAGTCGTCGATGAGCCGATCGTTGGCGGCGACGGTTCGCAAGAAGAGCGGCTCCTCCACGCCATGGGCGCCAGCTTCCGGAAGCTCCAGGCGCTCCACCTCGCCCGCCTGGACAAGGCTAAGTCCAGGACGGCAGTGGTGGAGAAGGCGGAGGCGGACCTCCAGAAGCGCGTTGCCGAGACGCAAGACTGGTTCCGCGAGGCCCACAAGGAGCTCAAGGCTGCCCAGGGCGAGCTGGCCAAGCGCAACATGGAGCTCACCATGAAGCTCGCCGACGTCGAGAAAGCTCAAGAGACGGCAAGGAACTTGGCATGGCTGAAGCCGCCGGGCCCAAAGACGAGGCCGCTGAACTCCCAGAGGAGGACCTCGCCCGCTGAGGAGAAGCTTGCCGCCATGCTGCGGCAAGGATGCAGAGGTGGAGAAGCTTGTCTTGCAGCGGACCAGTCAGCTGGAGCAGAGGCACAAAGAGGCACTCAATGCCCAGGCCCTGGTTCACGCCGGCAATGTGGAGGAGTTGGAGGCGGAGCGCAACGGGCTGAAGGAGCAGGCCCTGAAGCTGTCCCAGGAGAAGGACATGCTTAACAGTGCCCTGACAGAGGCGCAGGGCGCGGTCGTCAGCAAGGCTGGGGAGCTCTCCGAGGCCAACAACTCCATCAAAGACCTCAAGCTGAAGCTGGAGGGTCACGAGAAGGTGCTGTCGGAGGCCAAAACCCGAGAAGGGGCCCTGGGCAAGGAGCTGGAGGCCGAGAAGCAGTTGCGGAAGAACGAGGGCCTCAACTTCGCGGACCACGTGGAGGGCGAGAACCGTTGGCTCGATCGCCTCGCCACCGTCGCCAACTAGGCCGTCGTGCAGCTGGCCATCATGGGGATGCCGGACGTGAGGTATGTCCCGGAGCGGAGCGTGAGCGCCAATTGCAGCCTGACCATGTTCTTTGAGAAGGTTGTCGGTGCTCTGGAGTGGCTCCACGCCAACCGGGTGGCCTCACTGGCCGACGAGTCCCGGAGGCTTTGCCAGGGTGCCATGACCAAGGTTCTCACCAAGGTGGTGCACTAGTACCCCGACCTCGACTTCGACGCCGCGCTGGAGAGCTTGCCGGAGGGTACTGACCTCGCGCCGCTCAGGGAGCGCATCAAGCCCATCATCCGTCGAGTCTGCGAAATCCAGAGGGTGGAGGGCCAACGCCGGGATTAGGCATCCCATTCTTTATCGCCGCTGTAGGTTCACAACCAAGACAATCACCATCTCTAGTTAAAACCGCAGCAACAATTTGATGTAATATAACTCTGCAGCACTTTCAGTATTATGCATGTTATTTTCCTGTTCGATTTTCCTTTGTACGTCCTCCCTATGTTATTGGGTAGGCTCGCCGGTGCGTAAACCCAAGGCGGCGTCTTGGGGACGGATCCCCATTGGCCTGCCAAGTGTGCCTGCTGCCGGGCGAACCACCTTGCTTGCCGTTAGCGCGGCCGCCCGAACTGTCGAGCTTGACTCGAGTCAGAGTCCGGAGCGTTGCTAAGTGCGGAAGGCTACCCCGCCACTCTCGACGCGGCCGCTTTGAGCTGTTGAGCGGACTCGAAACAGAACAAGGGCGTTGCCAATTGCGGGAGGGCCCCATTGCGTGCAGGTTTCTCATACATAGGCGAGATCTCCGAGGATGATAACCTTATGTATAGGAGGAAATAACTCAAAGCTCCGAATAACTTAGCTTTTCTGTTGCCGAGCCGGCGTCGTTCCTCCGGCCTTCTTCTTCTCAGGAGCCAAGGGCGATGAAGAACTGCTAGGCTAACTACTAGACCAGATTCTCACAATTGCGCCCCCTACGTGGCGCGCCAAAGATGTCGGTGTGGAACGACACCTATGGGATCACAAGAATCCCTACTACGGTTGCCGGGGCGCGGGGCTGCGAGAAGAGCAAGGCTAGTAGACAGCACAAGGATCATTTACCCAGGTTAGGGCCGCAAGGATGCGTAAAACCCTAGTCCTGCTTTGGTGGGTGTATTTCAGAGAGTTCTTGAGCTCTCGAACTAGCTATGGTTAGTGTGTGGTTCGAAAGAGCCGAATCCTTCTCCAGTATGCCATGGGCCTCCTTTTATAGTCGGAAGGGGCTGCCACATGGCACACAGGAGGTGGAAAGGCGTACAGTGCCCTGAGCTTATCGCTCGTATAACAAGACAAGACGCATTTAATGTGTAGATTAGGTGTCCCCTTGCTTTATTGGGGATGGGGGCGAGGTCCGTCCCGTCCGTCGCCGCTCCTCCTCGCTTTGACACACGCCCTGGCCAGTGAGGCGCGTGGTGCCATGTAGGCAGGCAGGCAGCTGAGGTGGCGCAGTGGCGGAGCCTTCACGAAGATATGCATGCCGCCACGCAGACGCTTGAGTGAGTTGGCTTGGGAGTTGCATGTTGCCATGCAGGTGCCCGCCCAGCTGGTTGGGCTGGCAGCTGCATGTGAACGGCGGTGGAAGCTCGGTTGGCGTGGGTCTGGTGGTGACTCAGATGTCGTCCTTGGTGAGGGCCTTGCCGGGTGGCCCGGCAAGGGTCTTGCCGGGTGGCCCGACAAGGGTCTTGCCGTGACGCGCTGTCGCCCCCGGCAAGGGCCTTGCCGGGGGTCTGGTGGCCTTCCTCGGCAAGGGTCTTGCCGAGCATCGCCGTCTTCTGATCCTCATCTGATCTTGAATATGTCTTCACAAAGATCTGCATGACACCACGGAGGTGACTCCCGAGCCCTGGCCCAACGTGATGTTGGAGACCGTGGGCTCAAGGGTGGCCCGCTCTGTTGGTGCGGGGCGAGCTGTCCCGGCAAGGATCTTGCTGGGGCTGCTGAGGCTGTCCCGGCAAGGATCTTGCCGGGGCTGCTGAGGCTGCCCCGGCAAGGGTCTTGCCGGGGGAGCCAGCTTCGTCCCTCTGCTCTTTGTGGTCTTGGCCTTGGCGTTGCTCTTACTATCTTGGGCTTTGGTCTTACCTTGGCTCACCTCCCCTGCTCTGCTTGGCGTGACCGTAGGCGCGGCTCCATTGCCCGTGCATTGTATAGGGGTACAAAACGCACCCTCTTTTGTACAATCGACGAGTTAAGATTCAACCGTTTTGCAACAATTGCGCCCATACTAAATGTGTCATCACGGAACAAGGCATGGCACAAAATAACAATATTAGGGGCACTAAGGTTGCCACAGTTTTCGCGACCAATTAAGCATCTACTAGCAAATATTGCAAAGTAACGTAGAACAGGAAAATGTATGCTAGTAATTCTCGCATCGGAAACCTTCCTCGTTTCCCCTACAGCAATTGTATCAATAAAACCCTCCACATCGTTACGATGTGGTTCCTCTATGCTGCCCGAAAAGGGCAACTTGCAGACCTCACAAAATTCATAGAGGGACATATCCTTATACTCATCATATAAATAGAAATCCACCGAAGGTGTTGACCTCCTAGCATGGAAATGAAAATTTTGCACAAAAATATTAGTGAGTAAGAGATACTGTTCGCGTTGGTCGCGGAGGAAGTCGATGAGGCCTGCATTCAGCCAACTCGTAAATCGTCATAAATCCCGGCTGCTCTCAAGAAATTATCACAAGGCCATTTGTCGGTATCAAAACCGGCGGATCTCGGGTAGGGGGTCCCGAACTGTGCGTCTAGGCGGATGGTAACAGGAGACAAGGGACACGATGTTTTACCCAGGTCGGGCCCTCTTGATGGAGGTAAAACCCTACGTCCTACTTGATTAATATTGATGATGTGTGTTACAAGAGTGGATCTACCACGAGATCAAAGAGGCTAAACCCTAGAAGCTAGCCTATGGTATGATTGTTGTTCGTCCTACGGACTAAAATCCTCCGGTTTATATAGACACCGGATAGGGTTAGGGTTACATAGAGTCGGTTACAAAGGTAGGAGATCTGCATATCCGTATCGCCAAGCTTGCCTTCCACGCCAAGGTAAGTCCCATCCGGACACGGGACGAAGTCTTCAATCTTGTATCTTCATAGTCTTGGAGTCCGGCCGATGATGATAGTTCGGCTATCCGGACACCCCCTAGTCCGGAACTCCCTCAGTAGCCCCTGAACCAGGCTTCAATGACGATGGGTCCGGCGCGCATATTGTCTTTGACATTGCAGGCGGGTTCTTCCTCCGAATAATTTATAGAAGATTGTGAACACCAGGATAGTGTCCGGCTCTGCAAAAATAAATTCCACATACCACCGTAGAGAGAATAATATTACACAAGATCAATCTGCTGATGTATTCTGTGGCGTGACGTCGCACCACTACCAAGACTTTACTCAAATTGTTTTTATTGTTCCACCTCAACGCGTTTAGCGAAGCGGTTTCCTTGGCACGTCTTGTCAAAGCAAAGATCGTGTTCCCCTTATTCCAGGATTCCCATCAATACGGACGTGGGTAACCCAACCGCACCATTGATTGTGACGCTTGGGGGATAAGCGAGTTTTACCAGGCCGGTGGGGACTCATGTTTTTGTCCGCCCATATAAGGGGATAAAGATCCGACCCTTTTACCTGCGCCTTCTTCCTCCTTGGCTTATCCATCTCTGCGAACTCGAGCTCCAGCACCCAAGTCCGCACTTCTCACCTCAACCTTCTCCAACTATGTCCGGAGCGGGAGGCAAGTGGATGGCCTCCTCCGTCACGGAGGGGCAGATCCAGAAGCTGCGCGACGCCGGATATTTGTCCAGCAACATCGCGCATCGGCTCCCCGACGAGGGAGAGCTCATTCCCAACCCTAGGCCCCATGAGAGGGTAGTATTTCTTCCCCATTTCCTCCGCGGACTGGGCTTCCCGCTCCATCCCTTTGTCACTGGGCTCATGTTCTACTACGGCCTAGATTTCCATGATCTGGCCCCGAATTTCATCCTCAACATCTCGGCGTTTATCGTCGTGTGTGAGGCCTTCCTCTGCATCCAGCCCCACTTCGGCTTGTGGCTCAAGACCTTCAGTGTCAAGGCAAAGGTGAAGGGCAGCCAAGCGGAGTGCGGAGGCGCCATGGTGGGTAGGATGTCCCACGTTACGTGGCTGGAGGGCACTTTCGTGGAAACCATCAAGGGGTGGCAATCAGGGTGGTTCTACATCACCGAGCCGCGTGACCCTGATTGGGCAGTGGCCCCCGAGTTTAGATCCGGCATCCCTACACGGCTCACCTCCTGGAAAGAGAGTGGCCGGATTTGGGGGAATTCGGAGGAGCTGGCCGGACTCCAACCCTGTATCCAGAAGCTGGTGGACAAGAAGCTCAAGCTTGTCAACGTAGTCCAGGTCATGCTCATCCGCCGGATTCTCCCGTGCCAGCGACGGGGCTTCAACATGTGGGAGTTTGATCCAGCGCAGCACTGCACTGGCGGGCTCTTGACACTACGTGCGAAGATGTCTGAAGGTGCTATTCAAGGCGCCGAAGCTCCCGCATCCGCCATCAAGATCGCGATTCCGCCAGCGTCCGGTGACGAGGTAAGTGATTTCACCACTTGTTTTCCATAGTTTGGCTCTATGCGGGATCTAAACTCCCTTTACCTTTGACATGAATGGCTGGCGAAGACCGAATGGATTACCTGTCCGGCCCCATTGCCAGAGGACCCAGCGGACGCCCGCCTAACGGGGCTGCTGGCTCCAGCGCCCCACGTGGTGCCGGAGAAGAAGGCCAAGAAGACGGCCACGGGACTCGGAAGAGTTCCGTTTTCAGTGCTATCGGATGATGAATTGAGGCCGACTCCTCCCACCAAGGTGAGGAGGAGAAGAAGAAAGCATCTCCCGGTAGAGGAGGGAAGAATGGAAGGCCTCCCCAACAAGGGAGGCCAAGGGTCCAAGAAGGAAAAACTCATCCCCGGACTGCTCCGCCAACACCAGTGATTTACGACGAGGATCGCCTCCAAGGGCCAAGCCCTGGCGAGATCGTAAGTATCCGAACTCCCGAATAACTTCAAGGTTTTTCTTTTCGCCACATAATGTCTTTCTAATGCCGCATACAACCTCAGTAGTCCGCCCAAGGATGATCTTCCCGTTTAAATCGGCGGGTCCACAGGTGCGTCGGATATGGATTCCCTTCCGACGCCTCCACCCCCGTGCATGGATGACGCCGAGGTGAGATCCCAAGAAAGGACCCACCAGGAGGAGGAGGCCCGAAGGTGTCACAGGACACCCTCCGGACTTTGCACGGACTCAGCCCGGAGGCCACAGTAGCTCCGAGTCCGTGGGCGACCCCTTTGTAAGAAGGGCAAGACCGTGACGCTGCTGCCTCCTCCGTCAACCGGAGGTGCCGGATAATTTCTTGAGGCGCTCAACGGGCGCCTCCATCGAAGAGGAACACCGCACCGTTATGAGTGCGGTGATTCAGAAGGTTCAGCTCGCCAAGAGCGGGCTGACCGAAGCCTGCAGCAGCCTTCTAACAGGCTTTGAGGTAAGAATTTCAATATATGTAAAAATGGTACCGCATGAACAGTAGCCCCTGATGCTCGGTTCGGTGTTCGGAAAGAAAAGCCGGACTGAGGATCTTTAGAAAGATAAACGCAGGAGTCATAAAAAATATGTCAATATGGGATTGCAGGTCGTGTCTGCTAACCTCCGCCCGACCGATCAGGAGGTCAATACTTTGAAGGAAAACCTCGAGCGGTCCGAGAACGAGCTCGGCCATGCCAAGAAGCAGCTCGAGGAAAAGGAAGGTGAGTAATACCTTATGAAAATTGTACCTTCTGAGAAAAGGATTTGGTTGCAAGAAAAATGACAAGGATAACGTGGGTATTGTAGGGGCCACTAACGAGGTGGTGACCACTGAAGGAGGCGGTGGCATGACGGCGAGCATAATCTTGACATGGAGCGCACCGAGCGAGAAAAGCAGGAGGCGCGAGTGGCGAGGTGACAAGAGCTCCAAGATCTCGTGAAAAACATGAGAGCTTGGGCGTGACTCAAGACTCGAGAGTCTGAGCTTGCAACGGCTCTTGAGAGTGCCAAATCCGCTAAGGCTGAAGCCTACAAGGCCCTCCAGGAGATTGAGGCGGTGAAGAAAATAGCAGCGGGTAAGGCATATTTCATGCAAAGTAAGCATGTGAGTGTTATTTACATGTTGCTTACCCGAATTCGGAGCTCTCCAGGGGCGTTCGCAGATCTTCCTCGCAGCGTGTCCGATGCTGCCGCATTCTATCGGGCCGAGGAGGGGAGCTCGACGGAGAAGGTCTTCTGGTCTCAGTATGCTGAGGCCGGACATCCGGTGCCCCTTAGCGACCAGCTGAAGCAGCTGGTCGAGCTCCACAAGGCGGCCGAGCAGGCCATGAAGGGCCTCATAGTTCGGCTGTGGCCTAAGGAGGCCATGCACAGGAGCTACTTCGGCCTGGTCTTGGCCGGTGATGGATGCGTGCCCGTGGGTAGAAGTCATCAAGCATTCCGCTTGTATTGAGGGTGCCGTCAGGCCCTTGCCCGCAAAGGTGCCTTGGGGCAAGATGGATGCCCGTAAGCTCGTGGACGGACCCGCCACCGGAGAGCAAGGAGCATCGCATACGCCCGAGATGTTTTATAAGAGTGTCTTTGAAGGGCGCCCGCACTATTGCGGATGAGTGCTCCAAAGATGTAATATTTGAGTAGACTCGCATTTTGTTATCTGTCTTGCTGAAAACTTAGTTCATATGCGCTAAGCAACACTTGTTAATTTAAAATATTACCTTTCATGCGGCTGTTTATCAAATCGAGAGATGGCAAGTCGTCGGCTTCAAACCCCCATGGCACGAAAGTCTTTGGGGTGTTCGGATAAACTTGAACGCTCTTGTTCCCATTTTGGGTCCATCTAGGGAGGCGCTTAACACAAATGTAACAAGGCAACCGGACTTATAATGCTTGAACACTCTCACTTAGCCATAGAATTCTATAATTTTAAATTTGGCGAAGCCCCTGGTCTTCGGAAGGCCGAATTTGGGGCGCTATCCACGCCTTGGCCGGACAGTATCCGGCTCCTCGCTCTAAGCGGCATAAGTCTTTAAGGACTCGCAAAAAACTCTCGAACAGTGACCGGCTCTCGCCTCATCATGACGGCCAGTTTTAGCTTTCTCCACTGAGGCGTTAACCCAACTCAACTGGGGTCGTAGTGGTTCTCCCAGTGCTACCTTAGCCGATATAACGGAACGTAAGGTACCAAAACATGGGAGCCGGGCAAACCCAACTATTGACCCAAGACATGATTCGGAGCCGATGCATATAGTGCTATAAGTTGAGGTGCCGCACTTGTGAAAGTGTTCGACTCATCACACCATAATGCGGAAACATAAGCCCTGGTGTATATTAGCCGTACCAAAGTGTACGGATGCAACATGCCGTGAATGAACATATGTGTGAAAAAGAAATGCAATTATAAGCAAAAAGGTGCTGCATTGTTTTATTCAATAAGTGCTGCTACGAATGCAGAACGATACAAATAGTGCGACAATCAAGGTATGGGACTGTTAAACATGTCCCCCTCCAGGGGTAGGCTGCAGATTGGTGTATAAAAATGCTCGTAATGGAGACCACCTGTATATTCGTTGTAGCCTCTATCCTTCCACAGGTGTTGCATCGTGAGTTCGGCAGGTTCTGGCCGACAGGCCTCCTCGACAAACGGAGTCCTGTGGATAAAAAGTAAAAGGTAAAAAGAAAAGAAAAAGGGACGATACACTTGAGAGCCCCTGTGTGGTTGAGCCGCGATGCAGGTTTATCGTGGTCGTGCCCCTCTCCCCATGCCCATGGTATGTTCGAGCATAATGGTGTATGCGGAGGACCTGCTGACGTTTCGCAGAGGCTGGGGTTGGGGCCGCCTTGCTACTGGCGTTCTCGGAACGTGCTGTGGTCTTGTTGTAAGTTAATCCGGGCGGCTTAGCTGTGTCCGGCCGCTTAACGGCGGACTCGAGAATTGCCTTAAGAGGCTGCATTGCACTTCGCTGCGAGAGCCGCCAGTATGTTCCTCCGTGCGGAGAGAACGTTCAGTGTTTCCGTTGACCGTGATGACTCCTCGAGGGCCTGGCATCTTGAGCTTGAGGTATGCGTAGTGCGGCACCGCGTTGAACTTTGCAAACGCGGTACGTCCGAGCAGGGCATGGTAGCCGCTGCGGAACGGGACTATGTCGAAGATTAACTCCTCGCTTCGGAAGTTATCCGGGGATCCGAAGACCACTTCCAGTGTAATTGAGCCTATACAATTGGCTTCTACACCTGGTATGACGCCTTTAAAGGTCGTTTTGGTAGGTTTAATCCTTGAGGGGTCTATGCCCATTTTGCGCCTTTGTATCACAGTAAAGCAGGTTCAGGCTCTTGCCGCCATCCATTAGGACTACGGTTAGGTGAAATCCATCGACGATTGGGTCTAAGACCAGTCTGGCGAATCCGCCCGTGGCGGATCTTTGGTGGGGTGGTCCCTTCGGTCAAAAGTGATCGGGCAGGAGGACCATGGATTGAACTTGGGCAACTGGCTCCATCGCATAGACATCCACGAGTGCACGCTTCCGCTCCCTTTTTGGGTATGTGCGTTGCGTATATCATGTTCACCGTCCGCACCTATGGGGGAAACCCTTCATCCTCTATTGTTCGGGCGGTTGGGTCTCGTCCTCGTCATCGCTATGCAGCCCCTTGTCATTGTTTTCGGCAATTAACTTGCACTGCCTTGAATACCCAACAGTCCCTGTTGGTGTGGTTAGCTGGCTTTTCGGGGGTGCCGTGTATCTGGCACAAGCGGTCGAGTATTCGGTCCAAATTGGACGGACCCGGAGTAGTTCTTTTGAATGGCTTTCTCCGCTGACCGGGTTTAGAGCCTCTGAATCCGTCATTGACTACCGTATCTTCAATATTGTCGCCGTTAATGCGGCGTTTGTTTTTGTTACGACGCGGCCTGCCATTTCGGTCCTTGAAGTCCGGACTGCCAGAATTTTTGCTGAGGTTGTTGCTGCGTGCTAGCCAGCTGTCCTCACCTGCGCAGAAGCGGGTCATGAGTGATGTGAGGGCTGCCATGGATTTCGGCTTTTCCTGTCCTAGTTGCCGGGCAAGCCACTCGTCACGGATGTTATGCTTGAAGGCGCGAGGGCCTCCGTGATCCGGACAACACGATTTGGTTTTCTTGGTTAAGAACCGTGTCGAAATTATGCGGCCGATTAAATGCAGCTCTTTGAGTCATCGGCGTCTGGTGGTTGCACATAAGTGCCACAGGAAGTTATCGAGGAATGTGGCTTCCGTGTCCTCCCAGCTCCCAATTGACTCTGCGGCAAGCTGTTGAGCCAATGCCAGGCTGGTCCTTTAAGCTTGAGGGGAGGTATTTGATGGCGTGAAGATCGTCACCGGGCCATGTGGATGTGAAGGAGATAGTCTTGATCCAAACCGCTGGGTCTGTTGTGCCATCATAGGATTCAATATTGTGGGTTTAAACCCTTGAGGATTTGATGATCCATTACTTCGATGCATGAAGCATAGTAGGTGTCTTGGCGCCTGCATCTTTGGCGATATCACGGAGCTCAAAAGAGCTTTATGCTGTTTTGTTCGGCCCGGCGGACTTATCAGTGTCCGGCGCGACGGTTGTAAATCACGTTACCGTGGGGCACCCACGCCGATCCATAGATCGATCTTGATTGTCTTGCCTTGTCCTCCAATATATCTCGCAGGTCGGGCGTTCCCCTTTGGCCGTGTGCTTTTGAAGCGATGCCGGGTGCAGTTCTAGTGAAGGGCCTAGAGGCCTCTCTGTCGCGACCACGGGGTGGTCGGTCGGCCGTATTGTCTCCTGGTGATGCAGGTTCGTAAGCCTCCTCCTCTAATCGGGGAGCAGCTTGCGTTTAGGGTAGCTTTGGAGGCGTTCGAGCTCATGCTCTTGACGCGAGGACTTCATCCATCCGCCGGCTAGCAGATCCTGATCAGCTCTAAGCTGTTGCTGCTTTTTCTTGAGGCTGTTCGCCGTGGCCATAAGCCTGCGTCTGAAACGCTCTTGTTCGACGGGATTCTCAGGCACGACGAAATCATCGTCGTCGAGGCTTGCTTCGTCTCCGGAGGGAGGCATATAATCCTCTACCTCTTCTTTTGCCGCTCTCTCGTGAGGGCTGGCGTCTCCATCTTCCTGCGCTGGATCTTGCTGGAGTGGATTGTCTTCGGCATTGTCCGGTGTATTGTTGTCTCCGGTGCTGGAATCTTCATTCTTGCTGTGGCGGGATTTAGAGCGGCGCTTGGCCGGCCACGCTTGAGCTGTTTCTTGGAGGGGTCATCCTCCTCTGTTCCTTCGCCATTCCCATCCTTTGGGATATCCACCATGTATATATCATATGATGAGGTGGCTTTCCGATTGCCGGTAGGCGCTGGTTCTTGTTCGTCTCCGGCATCGTCGTCCATACCGTCGATGTCTTCGGATTCGTAGTCTAGCATGTCGGTTAGATCGTCGACAGCGGCTACCAAGTGGGTGGTGGGTGGGCTTTGAAATTCTTTGTCGTCTGCATCCCAACCGTCCTGACCGCAGTCCGGCCAGGGCTCTCCTGATAACGAGAGAGACTTTAGTGAATTCAGGATGTCGCCAAAGGGCGAGTGCTGAAAGATGTCCGCGGCCGTGAACTTCATAACGGGTGCCCAATCGGATTCGATTGGCAAGGGCATCGGGGTTCGAGTCCGGAGAGGAGTCCGCACCTGAGTCGAGGTCTTCGCAAAGGACAGGGATGGAGTTCAGCTCGATCGCCGTAGAGATTAAAGCCCCGAGGCGGTGTCCAACCACTCGTCCTCGATCGGGAATCCGGCTCCGGACTAAGGGTCGGGCGGGTTACTCGCGACCTCGAGCCTTTGTTCGGTGCAGAGCTAGATCATGCCCATCGAGACAGTCTTGGCGGCGCTTGGCTGCGGCTCGAATCCGTCGAAGATCAAGTCTCCGCGGATATCGGCCATATAGTTTAAACCTCCAAATCGACTCGATGGCCAGGGCGTAGCTTTCGATCTGCTCCGGATGGCCAAGCGGAATTGGACCACGATTGCAAAGCTGCCGAATCTGAAGATCTGTCCGGGAGAAAGGTCTCGCATACTGGACTGCGTCGTTGTTGATGATCGAAGGAGCCATCGGGCCTATCGGTGACGACACGTAGGAACTCTCAATGAAAGCACCAATGTCGGTGTCAAAACCGCGGATCTCGGGTAGGGGGTCCCGAATCGCGTGCGTCTAGGCGGATGGAAACAGGAGACAAGGGACACGATGTTTTACCCGAGTTCGTGCCCTCTTGATGGAGGTAAAACCCTACGTCCTGCTTGATTAATATTGATGATGTGTGTTACAAGAGTGGATCTACCACGAGATCAAAGAGGCTAAACCCTAGAAGCTAGCCTATGGTATGATTGTTGTTCGTCCTACGGACTAAAACCCTCTGGTTTATATAGACACCGGATAGGGTTAGGGTTACACAGAGTCGGTTACAAAGGTAGGAGATCTACATATCCGTAACGCCAAGCTTTCCTTCCACGCCAAGGAAAGTCCCATCCGGACACGGGACGAAGTCTTCAATATTGTATCTTCATAGTCTTGGAGTCCAGCCGATGATGATAGTTCGGCTATCCGGACACCCCCTAGTCCGGAACTCCTTCACCATTCATAAGGCCGAACTTCCGTGGTGCGAGGTAGATTATATTTGGGCCTCTCGTCTTCTTCACCTTGCTTATCCTTCGAGCTTCCGCTCGAAGAACCCCTCAAAAATCTCTTCATCATTTTCTGAAAATTACTAAAATTTTTAGTAACTTCAAATAAAAGTGAACCAAACTCAACAAAATTGATAGCAACTACTCCCACAAGTGCCTAGAGACTATATCATGCACTAGAACTACTTGTGACCAAATAAATTTGACATGCAAGCTCAAGAACAGGGTCACCTAGGCAGCAAAAATTTGCAACGAATAAAGCACTAGAGCAAAAACTAATTGGACCATTGAAGGAGTCACATACTGAAGAACAATCCCCCAAAGCAGTTTTGTGAGTGGAGCTTTGAGCTAGGAGATCGAAAATCGCAGCAAAATGAGCTAGAACTCGTGCTTGAGCTGGTTGGTGATTTTTTTGGGAGGAAGAAGGAGTGTGTGGTGGCTAGAATAAGTGAAGGAAATATGCCCTAGAGGCAATAATAAAGTTATTATTTATTCTCTTATATCATGATAAATGTTTACTATTCATGCTAGAATTGTATTAACCGGAAACATAATACTTGTGTGAATACATAGACAAACAGAGTGTCACTACTATGCCTCTACTTGACTAGCTCGTTGATCAAAGACGGTTATGTTTCCTAGCCATTGACATGAGTTGTCATTTGATTAATGGGATCACATCATTAGGAGAATGATGTGATTGACTTGACCCATTCCGTTAGCTTAGCACTCGATCGTTTAGTATTCTGCTATTGCTTTCTTCATGACTTATACATGTTCCTATGACTATGAGATTATGCAACTCCCGTTCACCAGAGGAACACTTTGTGTGCTACCAAACGTCCGTAACTGGGTGATTATAAAGGTGCTCTACAGGTGTCTTCGAAGGTACTTGTTGGGTTGGCGTATTTCGAGATTACGATTTGTCACTCCGATTGTTGGAGAGGTATCTCTGGGCCCACTTGATAATGCACATCACTATAAGCATTGCAACTAATGAGTTAGTTGCGGGATGATGTATTACGGAACGAGTAAAGAGACTTGCCGGTAACGAGATTGAACTACGTATTAAGATACCGACGATCGAATCTCGGGCAAGTAACATACCAATGACAAAGGGAACAACGTATGTTGTTATGCGGTTTGACCGATAAAGATCTTCGTAGAATATGTAGGAGCCAATATGAGCATCCAGGTTCCGCTATTGGTTATTGACCGGAGGCGAGTCTCGGTCATGTCTACATAGTTCTCGAACCCGTAGGGTCCGCACGCTTAAAGTTCGATGACGGTTATATTATGAGTTTATGTGTTTTGATGTACCGAAGGTAGTTGAGGGTCCCGGATGTGATCACGGACATGACGAGGAGTCTCGAAATGGTTGAGACATAAAGATTGATATATTGAAAGCCTATATTTGGATATCGGAAGTGTTCCGGGTGAAATCGATTTTCTAGATGCAGGGGTTACTGGAACCCCCCGGGTTTTAATGGGCCAAGATGGGCCTTAGTGGAGAAGAGGAGGGGCGGCCAGGGCAGGCCGCGTGCCCCCTCCCCCTCTAGTCCGAATAGAACAAGGAGGGGGGCGGCGCCCCCTTTCCTTCCTCTCTCCCTCCTCCTTCCCCCTTCTCCTACTCCAACTAGGAAAGGAGGGTGTCCTACTCCCGGTGGGAGTAGGACTCCTCCCTGGCACGCCTCCTCCTGGACGGCCGCCTCTCCCCCCCCCCCTTGCTCCTTTATATACAGGGGCAGGGGGCACCTCTAGACACAACAATTGATCTCTTGATCTTTTCGCCGTGTGCGGTGCCCCCCTCCACCATAATCCACCTCGACAATATTGTAGTGGTGCTTAGGCAAAGCCCTGCATCGGTAGAACATCATCATCATCACCACGTCATGCTGACGGAACTCTCCCTCAAAGCTTGGCTGGATCAGAGTTCGAGGGACGTCATCGAAATTTGAACATGTCTTTGAACTTCGGAGGTGCCGTACGTTTGGTACTTGATCGGTCAGATCGTGAAGACGTACGACTACATCAACCGCGTTGTGCTAACGCTTCCGCTTTCGATCTACGAGGGTACGTGGACACACTCTCCCCTCTCATTTCTATGCATCGCCATGATCTTGCGTGTGCGTAGGATTTTTTTTGAAATTACTACGTTCCCCAACAATAAGTGGAGGGGAGCCACCATGGGCCCATGAGGCAGGGGGTGCACCCAGGGGGTGGGCGCACCCTGGACCCTCGTGGCCAGGTGCTTGCTCCCCCTGCTATGTTCTCAATGCCAGATATTCTCAAATATTCCAGAAAAAAAATCATATTTCAATTTCAAGGCATTTGGAGAACTTTTGTTTTCGGGGTAATTTTTTATTGCATGGATAATTCAGAAAACTGACAGAAAAATAATATTTTTGCTTTATTTAATCTAAATAACAGAAATTAAAGGAGGGTATAGAAGGTTGTTCTTTCTAACTCATCCATCTCATGCTCATCAAAAGGAATCCACTAACAAGGTTGATCAGGTCTTGTTAACAAACTCATTTCGAATAACATGAAATTGGAGAAATTTCGAATAACACTATGTTACCTCAACGGTGATATGCACGTCCCCAATAATAAGAATATCATATTTCTTCTTGACAGTAGGAAGAGGAAATTCAAAACCTCCAATAATAATCGATGGAATTTTTCCAATAGAATTGATACCATGGACTTGAGGTTGTTTCCTCGGAAAGTGTACCGTATGCTCATTACCATTAACATGAAAAGTGACATTGCCTTTGTTGCAATCAATAACAGCCCTTGCAGTATTCAAAAAGGGTCTTCCAAGAGTAATAGACATACCATCGTCCTCGGGAATGTCAAGAATAACAAAGTTCGTTAAAATAGTGACGTTTGCAACCACAACAGGCACGTCCTCACAAATGCCGACAGGTATAGCAGTTGATTTATTGGCCATCTGCAAAGATATTTCAGTAGGTGCCAACTTATTCAAATCAAGTCTACGGTATAAATAGAGAGGCATAACACTAACACTGGCTCCAGGATCACATAAAGCAGTTCTAACATAGTTTCTTTTAATGGAGCATGGTATAGTTGGTACTCTTGGGTCTCCTAGTTTCTTAGGTATTCCACCCTTAAAGGTATAATTAGCAAGCATGGTGGAAATTTCAGCTTCCGGTATCTTTCTCTTATTTGTAACAATATCCTTCATATACTTAGCATAAGGATTCATTTTAATCATATCAGTAAAACGCATACGCAAGAAGATGGGTCTAATCATTTCAGCAAAGCGCTCAAAATCCTCATCATCATTTCTCTGAACCCATGTTCTCTTTCTTTACCATGCTTCCTAGCAACAAAGTCTCTCTTATCATCACGTTGATTCTTTGATTATGGGTTATCAAGATCAACAGCAGGTTCAATTTCTACATCATTATTATTGCTAGGTTGAGCATCAACATGAACATCATCATTAACAATATCACTAGGTTCATGCTCATTACCAGATTGTGTTTCAGCATCAGAAATAGAAATATCATTGGGATTCTCATGTGTGTCAACAACAGGTTCACTAGAAGCATGCAAAGTCCTATCATTTTTCTTTTTCTTCTTTTTAGAAGGACTAGGTGCCTCTACATTAGTTCTCTGAGAATCCTGCTCAATTCTCTTAGGGTGACCTTCAGGATACAAAGGTTCCTGAGTCACTTTACCCCCTCTAGTTGCAACTCTAACAGCAAAGTCATTTTTCTTATTATTTAATTCATTGAGCAAGTCATTTCGAGCTTTAAGTACTTGTTCTACTTGAGTGGTAACCATAGAAGCATGTTTACTAATGAGTTTAAGTTCACCTTTAACTCTAGACATATAATCACTCAAGTGTTCAATCATATAAGCATTGCATTTTAATTGTCTACCAAAATAAGCGTTAAAATCTTCTTGCTTAACCATAAAGTTATCAAACTCATCCAAACATTGGCTAGCAAACATAGTAGGAGGGATTTGAGCTTTATCATATCTATAGAGAGAATTTACCTTTACTACCTGTGTCGGGTTATCAAGACCATGTATTTCTTCAATAGGTGATGAATTAAGGCCATGTATTTCTTCAACGGGAGGTAAATTCTTAACATCTTCAGCTTTAATACCTTTTTCTTTCATAGATTTCTTTGCCTCTTGCATATCTTCAGGACTAAGAAATAGAATACCCCTTTTCTTCGAAGTTGGCTTAGGAGTTGGTTCAGGAAGTGTCCAATTGTTTTCATTGGTCAACATATTATTCAATAGAATTTAAGCTTCATCAACAGTTCTTTCCCTGAAAACACAACCAGCACAACTATCCAGGTGGTCTTTGGAAGCATCGGTTAGTCCATTATAAAAGATATCAAGTATTTCATTTTTCTTGAGAGGATGATCAGGCAAAGCATTAAGTAATTGGAAAAGCCTCCCCAAGCTTGTGGGAGACTCTCTTCTTCAATTTGCATGAAATTATATATTTCCCTTAAAGCAGCTTGTTTCTTATGAGCAGGAAATATTTAGCGAAAGTAATAAATCATATCACAGGGGACTACGCGACAACCAGGATCAAGAGAATTAAACCATATCTTAGCATCACCCTTTAATGAGAACGGAAATAATTTGACGATATAGTAGTAGCGAGTTTTCTCATCATTAGTGAACAGGGTGGCTATATCATTTAATTTAGTAAGATGTGCCACAACAGTTTTAGATTCATAGCCATAGAAAGGATCAGATTCAACCAGAGTAATTATATCAGGATCAACAGAGAAATCATAATCCTTATCAGTAAGAAAGATAGGTAAAGTAGCATAAGCAGGGTCATATTTCATTCTAGCATTCAAAGATTTTTCTTTCAGCTTAGCTAGTTATTTCTTAAGATCACTTCTATCATTGCAAGCAAGAAAGTCTCTAGCAGTTTCTTCATCCATAACATAACCCTCGAGCACAACAGTAATTCATATCTAGGGGAGAATCTTCATCATCACTTTCATCAATATTATCGGTTTCAATAATTTCATTCTCTCTAGCCCTAGCAAGTTGTTCATCAAGAAATTCACCTAGTGGCACAATAGTATCGTGCATAGAAGTAGTTTCATCATAAGTATCATGCATAGCGAAGTGCCATCATCAATAACATGCGACATATCGTAATTAATAGCGAAGCGAGGTTTAGGTGTCGCAAGCTTACTCAAAAGCAGAAGGTGAATCAAGTGCGCGAGCTAGATGGCAGTTCCTTACCTCCCCTCGTAGTTGAGGGATAAATTTTGGTTTTCTCGTCTTTCAAGTTCCTCATAGTGACCAGCAGATATAAATCCCAAGTGACTCAAAGAACAGAGCTATGCTCCCTGACAACAGCGCCAGAAAATAGTCTTGATAACCCACAAGTATAGGGGATCGCAACAGTTTTCGAGGGTAGAGTATTCAGCTCAAATTTATTGATTCGACACAAGGGGAGCCAAAGAATATTCTCAAGTATTAGCAGTTGAGTTGTCAATTCAACCACACCTGGATAACTTAGTATCTGCAGCAAAGTATTTAGTAGCAAAGTAGTATGGAAGTAAAGGTAACGGTGGCAAAAGTAACAGTGATAGTTTTGTAGTGATTGTAACAGTAGCAACGGAAAAGTAAATAAGCAAAGAACAATATGTGAAAAGCTCGTAGGCATTGGGATCGGTGATGAATGATTAAGCCGGATGCGATTACTCAT
Source organism: Aegilops bicornis (assembly GCA_021605145.1). Lineage (NCBI taxonomy): Eukaryota > Viridiplantae > Streptophyta > Magnoliopsida > Poales > Poaceae > Aegilops > Aegilops bicornis. The sequence continues at coordinate 227,314,699 of CM038674.1, read as the reverse complement.
GCAATAGTTATAACATAGGGTGACATAGAACTAGCTCCAATTCATCAATTAATGTAGGCATGTATTCCGAATATAGTCATACGTGCTTATGGAAAAGAACTTGCATGACATGTTTTGTCCTACCCTCCCATGGCAGCGGGGTCCTAATGGAAACTAAGGGATATTAAGGCCTCCTTTTAATAGATTACCAGACCAAAGCATTAACACATAGTGAATACATGAACTCCTCAAACTACGGTCATCACCGGGAGTGGTCCCGATTATTGTCACTTGAGGTTGCGGATCATAACACATAGTAGGTGACTAATGACTTGCAAGATAGGATCAAGAACTCACATATATTCATAAAAACATAATAGGTTCAGATCTGAAATCATGGCACTCGGGCCCTAGTGACAAGCATTAAGCATAGCAAAGTCATAGCAACATCAATCTCACAACATAGTGGATACTAGGGATCAAACCCTAACAAAACTAACTTGATTACATGATAAATCTCACCCAACCCATCACCGTCAAGCAAGCCTACGATGGAATTACTCACGCACGGCGGTGAGCATCATGAAATTAGTGATGGAGGATGGTTGATGATGACGATGGCAACGGATTCCCCTCTCCGGAGCCCCGAACGGAATCCAGATCAGCCCTCCCGAGAGAGATTAGGGCTTGGCGGCGGATCCGTATCGTAAAACGCGATGAATCCTTCTCTCTGATTTTTTTTCTCCCCGTACGTGAATATATGGAGTTGGAGTTGAGGTCGGTGGAGCTCCAGGGGGCCCACGAGGCAGGGGGCGCGCCCCCCACCCTCGCGGACAGGGTGTGGGCCCCCTGGCCTTGATTCTTTTGCCAGTATTTTTTATTATTTCCGAAAATAATCTCCGTGAAGTTTTAGGTCATTCGGAGAACTTTTATTTTTGCACAAAAATAACAACATGGCAATTCTGCTGAAAACAGCGTCAGTCCGGGTTAGTTCCATTCAAATCATGCAAGTTAGAGTCCAAAACAAGGGCAAAAGTGTTTGGAAAAGTAGATACAACGGAGACGTATCAGTCGCCAGGCCCTCGTGCTGACGGAACTCTCCCTCGGCCTCAACTGGATCAAGAGTTCGAGGGACGTCATCGAGCTGAATGTGTGGAGATCACAGAGGTGACGTACATTTGGTACTTGGATCGGTTGGATCGAGAAGACGTTCGACTACATCAACCGCGTTACTAAACACTTTCGCTTTAAGTCTACGAGGGTACATGGACACACTCTCCCCGCTCATTGCTATGCTTCTCCTAGATAGATCTTGCGTGATCGTAGGCAAATTTTTGAATACTACGTTCCCCAACAGTGGTATCAGAGCTAGGTCTATGCGTAGATGTTATATGCACGAGTAGAACACAATGAGTTGTGGGCGATAATAGTCATACTCCTTACCAACAACGTCTTACTTTGATTCGGCGATATTGTTGGATGAAGCGGCCCAGACCGACATTACATGACCGCGTTCATGAGACTGGTTCTACCGACGTGCTTCGCACACAGGTGGCTAGCGGGTGTCTGTTTGTTCAGCTTTAGTTGAATCGAGTTTGACTACGCCCGGTCCTTGTTGAAGGTTAAAACAACACACTTGACGAAAAATCGTTGTGGTTTTGATGCGTAGGTAAGAACGGTTCTTGCTAGAAGCCCATAGCAGCCACGTAAAACTTGCAACAACAAAGTAGAGGAAGTCTAACTTGTTTTTGCAGGGCTTGTTGTGATGTGATATGGTCAAGACGTGATGATATATAAATTGTTGTATGAGATGATCATGTTTTGTAACAGTTATCATCAACTGGCAGGAGCCATATGGTTGTCGCTTTATTATATGAAATGCAATCGCCATGTAATTGCCTTACTTTATCACTAAGCGGTAGCGATAGTCGTAGAAGCAATAGTTGGCGAGACAACAACGATGCTACGATGGAGATCAAGGTGTCAAGCCGGTGACGATGGTGATCATGACGGTGCATTGGAGATGGATATCAAAGGCACAAGATGATGATGGCCATATCATATCACTTATATTGATTGCATGTGATGTTTATCCTTTATGCATCTTATTTTGCTTAGTACGGCAGTAGCATTATAAGATGATCTCTCGCTAAATTTCAAGGTATAAGTGTTCTCCCTGAGTATGCACCGTTGCTATAGTTCATCGTGCCGAGACACCACGTGATGATCGGGTGTGATAAGCTCTACGTTCACATACAACGGGTGCAAGCCAGTTTTGCACACGCAGAATACTCGGGTTAAACTTGACGAGCCTAGCATATGCATATACGGCCTCAGAACACTAAGACCGAAAGGTCGAGCGTGAATCATATAGTAGATATGATCAACATAGTGATGTTCACCATTGAAAACTACTCCATCTCACGTGATGATCGGACATGGTTTAGTTGATATGGATCACGTGATCATTTAGATGACTGGAGGATGTATATCTAAGTGGGAGTTCTTAAAGTAATATGATTAATTGAGCTTTAATTTATCATGAACTTAGTTCCTGATAGTATTTTGCATGTTTATGTTGTTGTAGATAAATGGCCCGTGCTACTGTTCCTTTGAATTTTAATGCGTTCCTAGAGAAAGCTAAGTTGAAAGATGATGGTAGAAACTACACGAACTGGGTCCGTAACTTGAGGATTATCCTCATTGCTGCACAGAAGAATTACGTCTTGGAAGCACCGCCAGGTGCCAAACCTGCTGCAGGAGCAACTCCGGACGTTATGAACGTCTGGCAGAGCAAAGCCGGTGACTACTCAATAGTTCAGTGTGCCATGCTTTACGGCTTAGAACCGAGACTTCAACGATGTTTTGAATGTCATGGAGCATATGAGATGTTCCAGGATTTGAAGTTAATATTTCAAGCAAATGCCCGGATGAGAGATATGAAGTCTCCAATAAGTTCTACAGCTACAAAATGGAGGAGATAGTTCTGTCAGTGAACATATACTCAGAATGTCTGGGTACCACAATCACTTGACTCAACTGGGAGTTAATCTTCCTGTTGATAGTGTCATCAACAGAGTTCTTCAATCACTGCCACCAAGCTACAAAAGCTTCATGATGAACTATAATATGCAAGGGATGGATAAGACAATTCCCGAGCTCTTCGTGATGCTAAAGGTTGCGGAGGTAGAAATAAAGAAGGAGCGTCAAGTGTTGATGGTTAACAAGACCACTAGTTTCAAGAAGAAGGGAAAAGGGAAGAAGGGGAACTTCAAGAAGAATGACAAGCAAGTTGCTGCTCAAGTGAAGAAGCCCAAGTCTGGACCTAAGCCAGAGATTGAGTGCTTCTACTACAAAGGGGACCAGTCACTTTGGAAGCGGAACTGCCCCAAGTATTTGGCGGATAAGAAGGATGGCAAAGTGAAAGGTATATTTGATATACATGTTATTGATGTGTACCTTACTAATGATCGTAGTAGCACCGGGTATTTGATCTTTGGTTACATTGCTCATATTTGCAACTCAAAAAAGGGGCTACGGGTTAAGCGAAGATTGGCTAAGGACGAGGTGATGATGCGCGTGGGAAATGGTTCCAAAGTCGATGTGATCGCAGTCGGCATGCTACCTCTACATCTACCTTCGAGATTAGTTTTAGACCTAAATAATTGTTATTTGGTGCCAGCGTTAAACATGAACATTATATCTGGATCTTGTTTCATGCGAGACGGTTATTCATTTAAATCAGAGAATAATGGTCGTTCTATTTATATGAGTAATATTTTATGGTCATGCACCCTTGATGAGTGGTCTATTTTTATTGAATCTCGATAGTAGTGATACACACATTCATAGTATTGAAGCGAAAAGATACAAGTTTAATAATGATAGTGCAACTTATTTGTGGCAATGCCGTTTAGGTCATATTGGTGTAAAGCGCATGAAGAAACTCCATGCTGATGGGCTTTTGGAACCACTTGATTATGAATCACTTGATGCTTGCGAACCATGCCTCATGGGGAAGATGACTAAGACTCCGTTCTCCGGAACAATGGAGCGAGCAACAGACTTACTGAAAATAATACATACTGATGTATGTGGTTGTAGTGACCAGACCTCAAGCGATCGATCTACGTGCTCGATGTCATCCACTGGATCAAGAATGTCGACACCACACAAGACTCGGAGGATTTATATGAGTAGCAATCACACACTTATTACAATCGAATGTCTCAAGAGAGAACTTAATAAAAATAAATATGGCTTAAGGCCATCTAATACGATAACAGCGGAAGGCTTGGAAGAATAACCGAGTCCATCAACTCCAACGGCATCACTGAGTATAGAACCACGACCTATGCACCGTACTCGTCGTCTGAAAAGCCTGCAACATGAAACGTTGCAGCCCGAAAACGGGTCAGCACATGGAATATGCTGGCAATGTAACACATAGAGAATAATGGAATAACAAGCCTATACTACATGCATATATGGCTGGTGGAAAGCTCTATGGTTACAGTTTTGCATAAAGCCAATTTTTCCCTACTGCAAAGGAATAAAATTTATTTAACTATCATGGTGGTTGTGAAACATTGAGAATGGTTGACAGCATTCTCAATCCCAATTAAAAGTACTCATTAACAACCCAACAATATTAATTAGAAGTAACATGATGAGATTCACATGATATCCAAGTACTAGATACTCAAGATGTCCATAACCGGGGACACGGCTAACCATGATAAGTTTATACACTCTGCAGAGGTTTGCGCACTTTTCCCCACAAGACTCGATCTCCTCCGTTTGATTTCTCGCACTACATGATGTTTGAGAAACGGATGACCGAGACATAGTCTTTCAGAAGCACTAGCACCTTACTTGTGGGTAGACCGGTACACCTACTTTCCCCTACATCTTCTAGTCTACCCGTAAGAGTTCGCACAACTTAATCAACTATGCCAGAGCCCATAATGGCTTGTGGCTGGTCACGGAAGTTTCTAGTTTGATTAATCTCATGATCCCTTTGAGCACAGGTGGCGGTCCGAAGAAATACAGGCAAGTCCTAATAGAAACCAGTGCCTCAATCCACCCGGATGTGTGTTTAAGTTGCCACCTTAAATAAACCATTAAATAACAGTCTCACATCATCATGGATTCACTCACCCAATCCACGTCTACTAGCATAGCATAGCATAATAAGCAAACGAGAAGTAACTCCCAAGGGTTTGATAATAAACAGGTAATAGGTACTACCTCAACTACTTCCCAAAACCCACAATTTAATTAGATCCTAATCATGCAGGTGTTTGAGGATAGATCTAATGCATAAAAACTGGGTATGAGAAAAGGTATGATCAAAGTGTTACTTGCCTTGCTGATGATCCGCGAAACCTAGAGACCCGAAGTAACAGGCGGCGCACTCCGGGTATTCTATCGCAGACAAACAAACAAGCATACAATAAGTACTCATATAATGCACAGGTAAAACTCGAATAGATCTAACTAGATAGTTCAACTTAAGAACTCCGGTTTGCAAAAAGAATCAAATCAAACGAAGCAACGAAAGTCAAAGCGGCGGAAGAAAACAGCTTGCGTTTTACTAATCTGGATCTAGGTCAAATTTTACGAAGCAAAAACTTGTTTAAGTAGGTTATTCGGAAGAGAGTTTCGAGACAAAACTCCGAGCGCTTGAATCAATTCCGATAAGCGGCGAAAAGTTATACTAAAAGCGAAAATCGGATCTCGAATCGCGATCAGAAAAATCACGGATTAAATCCGAGAAAAAGAAAAACGACGAACGGTTCGTTTAAACGAACTAACGAACGAACGTTCGTTAATTAGCCTAAACCGAAAAAAAACAAAACTAATAAATAAAATAAAATAATAAAAAACCGAAAAAAACCGAAATAAAACTGAAGAAAAACCGCTCGGTTTTTATAAAAAATCGCGCAGAAAAGCAGTAATGGCGAACCTCGGTATTGGTCCGTGACGGCTCCGTGGCGGCTAGGTTAGGTCGAGGCGGGCGGTGGTGGGTCGCTTAGGCGGCGCTTATAAAGGCGCCCCCGAGCGGAGTCCCGCTCGGGTATGGCCCGGTAAGGCGGTGCGCGTTTTTTTTAATAGTTACGCGCAGATGAAAAAATAAAAAGAAATACTAAACGGACTCCAAAAATCCCGAAATAAATTTCCCCGGCTTCTAAAATCAAGCCGGATTTAATGAACATTTATTTGGGGCCTACATGCAATTTTGAAAAACGCGCATTTTTCCTAAATTCAAAATAAAAAGGCGAAAAACTCCGAAATAAAATCTTATTTGATTTTATTATTAAATCTTCATTATTTCTTTATTTTTGGGAAAGTCATTTTATTCCCTCTCTCATATTTTTGTAATAGAAATAATTGAAGATAAAATAATTAAAATGAAATGATCCTATTTTCAAAATTTGAGAAAACTCAAATATGAGAATAACAAAAATCCCCAACTCTCCCCGTGGGTCCTTGAGTTGTGTAGAATTTCTAGGATCGAGCAAAAATGCAAATAAAAAAATATGATATGCAATGATGCTCTATGTATAACATTCCAAATTGAAAATTTGGGATGTTACAAACCTACCCCCTTAAGATGAATCTCGCCCTCGAGATTCGGGTTGGTTAGAAAATAGGTGAGGGTGGTCTTTAAGCAAATCTTCCTCTCGCTCCCGGTGGCTTCATCCTCGGTGTGGTGGCTCCATTGAACTTTGCAAAACTTAATGACCTTCTTTGCGGGTGACTCTGCTTTGGCATACTCGAGAATCTTAACGGTTTCTCCTCGTAGGTCAAATCCTCATTCAAGCTGAATCGCTTCCGGTGCTTTGTATCTCTCGGTGGTATATCGGCCATCTCTGCGTGACACTTCTTCAACTGTGAAACATGAAACACATCATGAACTCCTGACAATCCTTCGGGTAATTCCAACTTGTACGCAACTTCTCCCATGCGTTCCAAAACACGATAAGGTCCTACAAATCGAGGTGCTAACTTACTAAAATCATCTACATACTGACCAACTGTCCATCCTCCTTGGCGCAAGTTGCCAAACTCACGCTTCTTCATGGCCATAGCTCCTGCTGAAACATGGGCGATCTGGAAAGCTTGTTGGCCCGATCCCATGTGACGGTGTCTCTGTGGTAAGTGGGCATAAAATTCTCCCACCATCTTTGTTGCGGGTCCTTCAAGTTGATGTGCGACAAATTTCACCCTTTCTCCATCTGTACATCCTGCGGTGGTCAACTCCCTCCCTATCTTACGGAGCCAATCATACGCAACAATCGGCTCGGTGCTCTTTGGAAAACACCGCAGATTCAGCCTTAAGAAAGCGGGTCAAATGGTCAACGGTGGTGGTGGCGGTGGGTTGTTGTTGTTGTTGTAGTTGTTGTTGTAGTTGTTGGTGTTGTTGTTGTGGTTGATGTTGTTGTTGCCTTGGTTCTGTACCAATGTTTGAATCAAGGCATTCTGCTGCTGAATCAACTGAGTGATCTCTGGCGGGAAAACAAATCCGGGGTCACGTCTCGGAGGCATCTGAGGGGTTTAAAGAAAAGACGAGGATTTAGAATAGAATGAGGTCTAGAGAGAAACACTACCCATATGCACATGAGACAAATCACACAATATCACTCCAATCAATTCAAACAAAGGCATACAACGGTCTATCTATCGTTACAAAGTGCTGAACTAAAACTAATATAACATGGGGTAATCTACTATTGTTATGGTGGTCAACTAGAAAAACTGCTCCGATGAAGACTCCATGATATCTGCTCCAGCTTCATCTTCGTAATCATCATCACTAGGATCGGAATCGGTGTAAATGCCGATGATGATGTAGTTCTCAGACAGTGCTATCTTCATCTTCTCCTCCGAGTGCTGAATTTCCCATGAGTTCTTCAATCTTCTCCTTAAGATCGCCGTTTTGTCCCACTAGAGCTACAATCTCCTCCATGTAGTCCTTGCGAGTGGCCTTCCGTTCTCCTTCTAGTTCGATAATCTTGGCTTTTGCTGTCTTCAACTCCATCATGTCTGCGCACATCTGGTTCTCCTGGCGTCGAATGTGTTGGTTTAACTCCTGGATGAAAGCTGCAATGGATCTATCCTTCTTAGTGCCAACTATCTCCCATTGTTCATCTCGGCGTCCGCAAATCTGGTAGATAGTATCCTTGAGGTCTTCTTTATAAACTTCTCCAATGCGTCCCATGGTTATGTGAGCTGCCATGCTCTTTCCCAGACTCAGTTGGTGCATTGAAAACACACTCTATAGGCTCCGTGATTGGCGCAAAGCGTCCTTAGGGAACTTGAGCTTGAATCTTCCAGCTCTTCTTGGGTAAAGTGGAATTGTAAGTCCGGTGAAGCTTGGTAATCCTATGTTAAGGTACTTAGTGACTTCCTTCAGGTGTCGTCCAAAGGGTGTATCTTCATCCATTTGAGTGAACTTGATCCTCGCTTCGTCATCCTAAAAGAGTAGAAAAGATGAGGAGTTAGAAATGAGAAGAGAGAGTAGTGATCTAGGGCTTTAGCTTAATGGTCGTGTCCTACAGTCAGCGTGTGCTCTGATACCATCTTTGTAGCGACCAGACCTCAAACAGTCTGATCTCTGTGCTCGGTGTCATACACGGATCGATGTCGACACCACACAGTACTCGAAGGATTTATAACAGAGTAGCAATCACACACTTATTACAATCGAATGTCTCAAGAGAGAACTTAATAAAAATAAATATGGCTTAAGGCCATCTAATACGATAACAGCGGAAGGCTTGGAAGAATAAGCGAGTCCATCAACTCCAACGGCATCACTGAGTATAGAACCACGACCTATGCACCTTACTCGTCGTCTGAAAAGTCTGCAACATGAAACGTTGCAGCAAAACGGGTCAAGACATGGAATATGCTGGCAATGTAACACATAGAGAATAATGGAATAACAAGCCTATACTACATGCATATATGGCTGGTGGAAAGCTCTATGGTTACAGTTTTGCATAAAGCCAATTTTTCCCTACTGCAAAGGAATAAAATTTATTTAACTATCATGGTGGTTGTGAAACATTGAGAATGGTTGACAGCATTCTCAATCCCAATTAAAAGTACTCATTAACAACCCAACAATATTAATTAGAAGTAACATGATGAGATTCACATGATATCCAAGTACTAGATACTCAAGATGTACATAACCGGGGACACGGCTAACCATGATTAGTTTATACACTCTGCAGAGGTTTGCGCAATTTTCCCCACAAGACTCGATCGCCTCCGTTTGATTTCTCGCACTACATGATGTTTGAGAAACGGATGATCGAGACATAGTCTTTCAGAAGCACTAGCACCTTACTTGTGGGTAGAATGGTACAACTACTTTTCCCTACATCTGCTAGTCTACCAGTAGGAGTTCGCACAACTTAATCAACTATGCCAGAGCCCATAATGGCTTGTGGCTGCACACGGAAGTTTCTAGTTTGAATAATCTCATGATCCCTTTGAGCCTGGGTGGCGGTCCGAAGAAATACAGGCAAGTCCTGATAGAAACCAGGTGCCTCAATCCACCCAGATGTGTGTTTAAGTTGCCACCTAAATAAACCATTAAATAACAATCTCACATCTGTCATGGATTCACTCACCCAATCCACGTCTACTAGCATAGCATTGCATAATAAGCAAACGTAGAAGTAACTCCCAAGGGTTTGATAATAAAAGCAGTAATAGGTACTACCTCAACTACTTCCCAAAACCCACAATTTAATTAGATCCTAATCATGCAAGTGTTTGAGGATAGATCTAATGCATAAATACTGGGTATGAGAAAAGTATGATCAAAGTGTTACTTGCCTTGCTGATGATCCATGAAACCTAGAGACTCGAAGTAACGGTAGCGCACTCCGGGTATTCTATCGCAGATAAACAAACAAGCATACAATAAGTACTCATCTAATGCACAGGTAAAACTCGAATAGATCCAACTAGATAGTTCAACTTAAGAACTCCGGTTTGCAAAAAGAATCAAATCAAACGAAGCAACGAAAGTCAAACGGCGAAAGAAAACAGCTTCGTTTTACTAATCTGGATCTAGGTCAAATTTTAAAGAAGCAAAAACTTGTTTAAGTAGGTTATTCGGAAAGAGAGTTTCGAGACAAAACTCGAGGCGCTTGAATCGCCTGATTCCGATAAACGAGCGAAAAGTTATACTAAAACGAAAATCAGATCTGGAATCGCGATCAGAAAAATCGCGGATTAAATCCGAGAAAAAGAAAAACGACGAACGGTTCGTTTAAACGAACTAACGAAAGAACGTTCGTTAATTAGCCTAAACAAAAAAAACGAAACTAATAAAAAAATAAAAAAGTAAAATAAAAAAACCAAAAAAACCGAAGTAAAACCGAAGAAAAACCGCTCGGTTTTTATAAAAAGCAACCACGGAAAAGCAATGGCCGAACCTTAGGCGGCCAGGTCCGTGATGGCCCGGCGTGTGAGGTGGCGGCTGGCAAGCGGCTAGGAGTTAGGTCGAGGCGGGCCGATGCTTTGGGTGAAATTTGAGGCGCTCGGTGACAGCGCTTATAAAGCGCCCCGGCGGAGTCCACTTCGAATGCGACCAGATGAGGTGGTGCACGTTTTTTTTAAATAATTACGCGCAGATAAAAAAATAAAAAGAAATACTAAATGGACTCCAAAAATCCCGAAATAAATTTCTCCGGCTTCTAAAATCAAGCCGGATTTAATGAACATTTATTTGGGGCCTACATGCAATTTTGAAAAACGCGCATTTTTCCTAAATTCAAAATAAAAAGGCGAAAAACTTCGAAATAAAATCTTATTTGATTTTATTATTAAATCTTCATTATTTCTTTATTTTTGGGAAAGTCATTTTATTCCCTCCCTCATATTTTTGTAATAGAAATAATTGAAGATAAAATAATTAAAATCAAATGATCCTATTTTCAAAATTTGAGAAAACTCAAATATGAAAATAACGAAAATCCCCAACTCTCCCCGTGGGTCCTTGAGTTGTGTAGAATTTCTAGGATCGAGCAAAAATGCAAATAAAAAATATGATATGCAATGATGCTCTATGTATAACATTCCAAATTGAAAATTTGGGATGTTACATCCAATGAGTGTTGATGCTCGCGGCGGGTATCTTTATTTTCTGACCTTCACAGATGATTTGAGCAGATATGGGTATATCTACTTGATGAAACATAAGTCTGAAACATTTGAAAAGTTCAAAGAATTTCAGAGTGAAGTGGAAAATCATCGTAACAAGAAAATAAAGTTTCTACGATCTGATCATGGAGGTGAATATTTGAGTTATGAGTTTGGTCTTTATTTGAAACAATGTGGAATAGTTTCGCAACTCACGCCACCTGGAACACCACAGTGTAATAGTGTGTCTGAACATCGTAACCGTACTTTATTAGATATGGTGCGATCTATGATGTCTCTTACTGATTTACCGCTATCGTTTTGGGGCTATGTTTTAGAGAAGGCTGCATTCATGTTAAATAGGGCACCATCTAAATCCATTGAGACAACATCATATGAACTGTGGTTTGGCAAGAAACCCAAGCTGTCGTTTCTTAAAGTTTGGGGCTGCGATGCTTATGTGAAAAAGCTTCAACCTGATAAGCTCGAACCCAAATCCGAGAAATGTGTCTTCATAGGATACCCAAAGGAAACTGTTGGGTACACCTTCTATCACAGATCCGAAGGCAAGATATTCATTGCTAAGAATGGATCCTTTCTAGATAAGGAGTTTCTCTCGAAAGAAGTGAGTGGGAGGAAAGTAGAACTTGATGAGGTAACTGTACCTTCTCCCGAATTGGAAAGTAGTCCATCACAAAAATTAGTTCCAGTGATTCCTACACCAATTAGTGAGGAAGCTAATGATGATTGTCATGAAACTTCAGATCAAGTTACTACTGAACCTCGTAGGTCAACCAGAGTAATATCCGCACCAGAGTGGTACGGTAATCCTGTTCTGGAAGTCATGTTACTTGACCATGACGAACCTACGAACTATGAGGAAGCGATGATGAGCCCAGATTCCGCAAAATGGCTTGAGGCCATGAAATCTGAGATGGGATCCATGTATGAGAACAAAGTATGGACTTTGGTTGACTTTCTCGATGATCGGCAAGCCATGGAGAATAAATGGATCTTCAAGAAGAAGAAGACCGGCGACGGTAATATTCGCATCTACAAAGCTCGACTTGTTGCGAAGGTTTTCGACATGTTCAAGGAGTTGACTACGATGAGACTTTCTCACCCGTAGCGTTGCTTAAGTCTGTCTGAATCATGTTATCAATTGCCGTATTTTATGATTATGAAATTTGACAAATGGATGTGAAAACTGCATTCCTTAATGGATATCTTAAAGAAGAGTTGTATATGATGCAACCAGAAGGTTTTGTCGATCCAAAAGGTGCTAACAAAGTGTGCAAGCTCCAACGATCCATTTATGGATGGTGCAAGCCTCTCGGAGTTGGAATATACGCTTTGATAGTGTGATCAAAGCATATGGTTTTATACATACTTTTGGAGAAGCCCGTATTTACAAGAAAGTGAGTGGGAGCTCAGAGCATTTCTAATATTATATGTGGATGACATTATTGATGGGAACTGATCTTGAATTTCTGAATAGCATAAAAGGATACTTGAATAAGAATTTTTCATTGAAAGACCTCGGTGAAGCTGCTTATATATTGGGCATCAAGATCTATAGAGATAGATCAATATGCTTAACTGGACTTTCACAAAGCACATACCTTGATAAAGTTTTGAAGAAGTTCAAAATGGATCAAGCAAAGAAAGGGTTCTTGCCTGTGTTACAAGGTGTGAAATTGAGTCAGACTCAATGCCCGACCACTGCAGAAGATCGAGAGAAAATGAAAGTCATTCCCTATGCTTCAGCCATAGGTTCTATCATGTATGCAATGCTGTGTACCAGACCTGATGTGTGCCTTGCTATTAGTTTAGCAGGGAGGTACCAAAGTAATTCAGGAGTAGATCACTGGACAGCGGTCAAGAACATCCTGAAATACCTGAAAAGGACTAAGGATATGTTTCTCGCTTATGGAGGTGACAAAGAGCTTGTCGTAAACGGTTACGTCGATGCAAGCTTTGACACTGATCTGGATGACTCTAAGTCACAAACCAGATACGTATTTATATTGAATGGTGGAGTTGTTAGTTGGTGCAGTTCCAAGCAGAGTGTCATGGCAGGATCTACGTGTGACGCGGAATACATAGCTGCTTCGGAAGCAGCAAATGAAGGAGCCTGGATGAAGGAGCTCATATCCGATCTAGGTGTCATACCTAGTGCATCGGGTCCAATGAAAATCTTTTGTGGCAATATTGGTGCAAATGCCTTGGCAAAGGAATCCAGATTTCACAAGAGAACCAAGCACATCAAGTGACGCTTCAATTCCATCCGCGATCAAGTCAAGGAGGGAGACATAGATATTTGCAAGATACATACGGATCTGAATGTTGCAGACTTGTTGACTAAGCCTCTTTCACGAGCAAAACATGATCAGCACCAAGACTCCATGGGTATTAGAATCATTACTGTGCAGATTATCGACTCTAGTGCAAGTGGGAGACTGAAGGAAATATGCCCTAGAGGCAATAATAAAGTTGTTATTTATATTTCCTTATATCATGATAAATGTTTATTATTCATGCTAGAATTGTATTAACCGGAAACTTAGTACATGTGTGGATACATAGACAAACAGAGTGTCCCTAGTATGCCTCTACTTGACTAGCTCGTTAATCAAAGATGGTTAAGTTTCCTAGCCATAGACATGTGTTATCATTTGATGAACAGGATCACATCATTAGAGAATGATGTGATGGACAAGACCCATCCGTTAGCTTAGCACTATGATCGTTTAGTTTATTAATATTGCTTTCTTCATGACTTATACATGTTCCTATGACTATGAGATTATGCAACTCCCGAATGCAGGAGGAACACTTAGTGTGCTATAAAACGTTACAACGTAACTGGGTGATTATAAAGATGCTCTACAAGTGTCTCCGATGGTGTTTGTTGAGTTGGCATAGATCGAGACTAGGATTTGTCACCCCGTGTATCTGAGAGGTATCTCTGGGCCCTTTCGGTAATGCACATCACTATGAGCCTTGCAAGCAATGTGACTCATGAGTTAGTCACGGGATGATGGATTACAGAACGAGTAAAGAGACTTGCCGGTAACGAGATTGAACTAGGTAAGATGATACTGACGATCAAATCTCGGGCAAGTAACATACCGATGACAAAGGAAACAACGTATGCTGTTATGCGGTTTGACCGATAAAGATCTTTGTAGAATATGTAGGAACTAATATGAGCATCCAGGTTCCGCTATTGGTTATTGACCGGAGATGTGTCTTGGTCATGTCTACATAGTTCTCGAACCCGTAGGGTCCGCACGCTTAACGTTCGATGACGATTTGTATTATGAGTTATGTGATTTGATGTACCGAAGTTTGTTCGGAGTCCGGATGAGATCACGGACATGACGAGGAGTCTCAAAATGGTCGATACATAAAGACTGATATATTGGAAGGTTATGTTTGGACACCAGAATGGTTTCGGATAGGTTCGAGCATTTACTGGAGTACCGGGGGGTTACCGGAACCCCCCGAGGGGTTAATGGGCCTTCATGGGCCCTAGTGGAAGAGAGGAGGCGGCGGCCAGGTGGAGCCCCCCCCCCCCCCCCAAGCCCAATCCGAATAGGACTAGGGTTGGGGGGCGGCCCTCCTTTCCTTCTCTCCTCCTCCTCTTTCCCCCCTTCTCCTTGTGGGAATAGGAAAGGGGGGTGGCGAATCCTACTTGGACCGGGAGTCCAAGTAGGACTCCCCCCCTTGGCGCGCCACACCTTGGCCGACCTCCTTTATATACGTGGGAGGGGGCACCCCAAAGGCACACCAAAGTTTCTCTTAGACGTGTGCGGTGCCTCCCTCCACAGTTACACACCTCGGTCATATCGTCGTAGTGCTTAGGCAAAGCCCTGCGCCGGTAACTTCATCAACACCGTCGCCACGCCGTCATGCTGACGGAACTCTCCCTCGGCCTCAACTGGATCAAGAGTTCGAGGTACGTCACCGTGCTGAACGTGTGCAGATCGCGGAGGTGCCGTACGTTCGGTACTTGGATCGGTTGGATCGCGAAGACGTTCGACTACATCAACCGCGTTACTAAACGCTTCCGCTTTCGGTCTACGAGGGTACGTGGACACACTTTCCCTGCTCATTGCTATGCTTCTCCTAGATAGATCTTGCATGATCGTAGGCAAATTTTTTAGATACTACGTTCCCCAACATAGTCTATCTTCCGCTGCATTTAAATAGGTTCATTCCTACTATTTGTCTTCAAAGACCTCGTGTTTTTAAGACTTACATAAAAATCGTCTATCCACCCCCCCCCCCTCTCTAGTCGATAACTAAAACTTTCACGATGGTCTACCGACTTCGCATTGTGTTCATGGATCATTTCTTTGTTTTTTTATGTGTGTGTGTGTGGGGGGGGGGGGGGGGGTAGTATTTTTGCTCACAAAATCATGCACATTTTGCCAAAAAAATGCGCCCTTTTACTCCGTGCCTTGAAATGGATCAACACTCGTGGCCAAACATGCCAAGCACAACAATTCATTCTCTTTCTTTTAGTACGCCGAACCTCTCTTCTTTGCATCCGCATTAGCCATGTACGACTCGGTTGTCGGGTATCCATTGGTGTCTCTTGGTCCAACTGCGAGCAGTAGTTGTCCTCATCTTGTTTATCCTTGTGGCCGCCGCCGTTGTAGATCATGTTCATCATCGTATCATCGATGGGTGCCGTCAAGCTTGGGGGGGAGGGGGGGCATTCGATTGAACAGTGGCCGGCACTCCAAGACGAGGGCTCCTCGGATGGAAACTGCGACAGGACGAGTTGTGGCAACCCCGACTCTTTGAACACGTAGTCAGTGTTGATGCCGGCGACATACGATGGATGGTGTCCGGAGGCGGCGGGGTGGTATGGTGATTGCTGCATGTCGGGCTAAACGTTGAGATGGTTGACGTAGTGGTATGGTGGCTTGTACTGGGAGGGGCGCGGGGTGCGATTGCCCAAGCGGCATCGTTGCGTTGGTCCTCTTTGCAGGAGGAGCTTCGGCCCAAGTGTACGCCATCGCCTTCTTCAGTTCTTCTCCCTCACCTTCACATGCCGCCCTTGCCAATCCGTGGCCACGACTGAGCGCACGGTCTTCTCCGGATCCGAAGGGTCGAAGAACCATTCCATGGGCATCCCCAATGAATTCATCGCGGCAACTGGATGGTGAAACGAGCGAACGCGATGGCTATCGGGGCGGAGAAGAATGAGTTTAGCGCGAAAACTGCCGTATTGTGAAATTGCACCGGCTCCAGGTGGTGTTTTGAGTGTATCCGATGTGTCAGGAGTTTGATGTGATGAACGTCCACACCGCAAGAGCTTCCTCTGATTTGTTTGCGGGCTAGGGGATTTCAAACTTCCGGACTAATCTAGCCTAATTTGATTATTCACGTTTGAGGCCCAAATGTGTTTAGACATTTTGGTGATCCGTGTTGGACATTCCCTCAGCTCACTATTGTCCCGCTCGTAGTTCTCTTTTATTTCTTTTTTTTTTACGGAGGAGTTCTCTTTCTTTCTACTTTCTCATTCTTTAATAATTTGCTCAGGGCGCATGTACATCACGCTCCTAGCGCCACAAACGCCGGAAAATCGACAATGACCACCTATACATTGAAGTTCAATAACCGTTTTCACGTGGCTAACGTAGATGTAATACATCAGTTAGAGCTGCGTAACAAGATGGTTAAAGACTTCGTTTGTCCAAAATAAATGGTTAATTAGATAAATGCCACTCCATTTATGACGATTCATAAAAATGCCACTGCAATTTTCAAACTTCGAAAAATGTCACTGCAATGTTTGCAAACTTTGAAAAACGCCACTGCAGACTTCATAAAATGCCACTAAAAATGGCATGAAATGGCATTTTTCAAAGTTTGAAAATTACAGTGGCATTTCTCGGAATCGCCAAATTTGGAGTGGCATTTATCAAATTAACCCCCCAAAAAATGGTGGCTAAAGACTTCACTCCCGGATAGTACATGAGGGTAACTCGTTGCATAATACAGTACTCGTACATCACGGATGAAAAAAATCAGCTCATGAACTGCTACTATCTACCATCAATAGTATCAGCTGGGCTTGTTCTCAACTTGCGCTGCGCACGCCTCAAAACTAATTTAGTCATCACAAGAATAAACATCCCCAGATAACAAGGTGCATCTAACTGTTGCCCACATACTACATCTTTCGGCAGCACAAAGCTCTGCTCAGGCAGCATGTTGAACCATTTCATGGGCATTTCCTCTGGATATAGGAAACGCCATGCTCCTCGTACCTGTTTGCGAGATGCATACAAGAAAATGTTGTTAGGTGTCGGCGACGGGCAGGGCAAACAGACCCTAGAATATCAACCCAAACTTACTCTGCTTTGGAGAACCACATTTGCTGGAACGACCCGAGAGATGCAAGAATGCTCCCTCCAATCCAAACACTGCACTCAAATTACAGATATATATCAGCCTTGTCAATGAACGTCTATCTGAAAGATGAATCTACAAACACAGAATCAGTCCCCAACCCTATGGCCCCGATAAGTTTTACTGGCATGATGATAAGCATGTTTTCAGCCAATTTCAGGGCCACGACAATATGTGTTAAAGCTACTCGGATTAATTAATACAGCAAAAATACAGTTTTACTTTCTAGTGGCAACACAATCATTCAAACTGCCCTGCTTCAAACGGGATCCATTGAATATAGTCAGTGCATACAAAGACAAGCAAATATAGCAGTCTAACCTGAAACGCCTCTCCATTGAACTTCCACTTGCCAAAACCTTTACGCGAGCATTTTGAGGGGACTCCTGCAATCATTGAGTTAAAAAATAAGAATAACCCTGCAGAGATTCAAGGAACATAATAAAGTAGCTTTAGACTTTAGTCACAACATTGTAATCACTGTTCACTAACCATTAAAATCAAAGACTAAGGAACCATTATTAATAGTCACTTACAGAATAATCAACGAGATCCATTTTAATCTTCTATTTCCGTGAAGTTTGCAGAACAGTCTTGCTAAGTCTCAGTCGACTGAGACTTAACGAAGTCTCAGTCGATGCTATATCCGTGGGATCTTACATTAAGATCCGTGCAAAAACAATCAGTTTTTTCTTTTTCGTTTTTGCATGTCATGTCACTTGACTGAGACTTGGTGAAATCTCAGTCGACTATAAGGTGGAAAGCTTGTCTAAAGTATGAATTGAGTTCATAAAAGCAAATAAGTTATTGAATTGATTAATAATAAGCAAAGCTTCAAAGAAAGAAAAAAAATACACGCCTAACTATAATGCCACTACCTCTATATCAAAATTGATGTCATTATATGAAGAAAAATAATATAGAAAAACTTTTCATGACAAACCTGCTGTCATTTCTATGTGAGAAGTCTAAATGCTTTTGTGTATGCTAGTGGTTGATGAATGCTCATATTCTAAAATGAAATATATGTGGAAACGGTGAAAATATAAAGCATAAGTGACTTATCCTATCTTGTTCAGTTCTTTTACCTCGAGTACTTCTTTTTCTAGGCGCTCTTTTATCTGCAGAATGGATGACGAGCCACCAGAAAGCTATCCAGAATACAAGTTTGCAGATGTTAGAGTTGTATTAAGTACTCCCTCCATCCCAAAATAAGCGTCTCTTAGTACAAAGTTGTACTACAGTTGAGACACTTATTTTGAGACGGAGGGAGTATTAACAAAACATAACAGGAGAATTAAAGATTATGTTGTAATGTTATACGAGATTCATTCACTAAGCTTGTGCATGGGAACATTTAGATAGTAGAATGCAGCACTTGATAATGTCTTTACCAAGATGTTGCTGAGTAATTCCTTGCGAATGTCAACATCACACCTATTTACACTGTCAAGGACCTGATGAAAAACAATGGTGGCGGCATTCATTAACATAAAGAATTGTCCAAGCTGCACAACTGTATAGTACCCATAACTTAACTCACCATTCGTGGAAGTCCGCGAATTGAAGTGGAATCTCCAAATCCATCGATGCCAGGAATAGTCTGTTGATCAAAAGTTAGTTCGTGAGAGAGGAAGACAAGTCAGCTAGGTCCAAAAGATTTATTTTTTAATATTAATAGCATCTACTGAAGAAGAAAGCAATGAACTTGTTCGGCTCCTGGATAGTGTGATATACCACTAGCACAAATCCTGACCAATTAACATACATGCACACAGGAAATTATACTTTTCTCGCTCACCTGAGAAAGATATGGGTTGAACAAAATGTCAGGAATCTTGAATCTATCTGCACCAACTTCAATAGTTCTGCTCAGATATAACATACATAAGTTATAAGGTCTTAAACAGTACGAACAACATATTTACCACAAAATTACAGCAACAGAAATAGAGAAAGTGGAGATCAGAACCCCCAGCACCTTTTAGGTGCATTGTGCATCCAAAATCGAAATACCATGTCTACTTTTTTAATGGACATGAAATAAGTATACAATCAATGTAGTAGCTGAATCATGATATGGTCTACCAAGCTGCAAAATTAGTAAAATTACAAATCGAGGCTCCACTAAAATGCGGCACATGAGCAGATCCAAGTAAACTGTAGCTTTTCATCTGAATTTGAGTTGAAACTTTGTGGTTACCAAACTGCAATTTTTTAATGGTATGATATACTGGTTTTATGTCAATTTGTAAACATCGAAATTCGCCATGTCCATTTGTAGGGTGTACTGAAGTGAAGAGGCATGAACAATGGAGTAAGAGCGCACAATGCATCGGATACAATCCAGAAAAGTAGCTACTGACCCATATTCTTAATCTACTTGGTAATAAAATAGAACTATCTGGCTGTAAACAAGTATGTGTCTACATAATATTGATAACTTACTGCCCATCTGGAAGCTCATATGAAGTTGTAGGGACATTTGCATATGCCACTTCTGCATGGAAATAAAGCAGGGAAAGTAAATAGCAGAACCTAAAAGAGGAACACAAAGCAAGGTAATGCTTAAAGCACACAAACAGATGTGTCAAATCAGTCAAATGAATGAAAATAATGGTGACAGGCAGACAATATGCATAAAGAGCAGCCAACAATATTATGGTTGTATGCATATATAAGATTCATGAATGGATCAACTGAGCTGGCATATTCCTCCGATTATGCAGGTCAGTATGGTGGATACAGTATCATCCGAGCTGCATTAATATAGCAAAGCTAAACAACCACAAAAATAATGTATTTTTTAAATGTTATACCATCAAAGGGGGTATCTGGAACTCTGCAAACTGACTCTTTGATGTCGCTAGCGATGGCTCTCTGTGATACGGAGTAAACATAACCATTAAAGGCATACAGACAAAATTCAACAAAGCAAAACAAGAATTACAGATTTGCAAATGAACATACCATGCAGTATAACCTGTAACTATCCGTCGTGTTTGGAAAATCAAGATCTACAACCTGAAAAAGACAGACATGGGTTCATAAAAACTATCAATTCTTTTTCGAAATCGGAATTATTAAAAGAAGTCTATGAACTGATATCGATTCTACCCATTTTGACCCTCCTTTTGGGAATAACAATAAAGGTACTTGTAATTGTGTGGTTAGAAAGAGAAATAGCATAATGCTGATTAATTTCGAATGTAACCAATTAACCATGATTAATTAATTAACACAGCAAATTCAGAACCTTAGGTATGTTAGACCTTTGAACCTGAGCATTGATAGTTGTGGATGACACTAGGAGAGTTGGGACAATTTTCGTTGGTTTATTTCTCACACAATGCCATACCAACCTGAGGGGTTGGGGATACATACTTATAGTCTGCTAGCCAGCCAAGCATATGCTGAGATGCTACTAAGATGCCAGTCTAAGATGCTATCCTAACTGCCAGTCCTTGATGGTCAGGAACTCTATCCTAACTGCCACAAGGACCATGTGCTGCAGCCCCACAAGGACCATGTGCTGCAGCCCCACAACGATCCTAGTACACAGACTTATCCAACATTCTCCCCCTAAGTCTTGTACGCCGTCTTGTGGGAGTGTTGAATCATCCCGATCCTGGAGCAAAGCTCGAGGAACTTGACCCTCCCAAGAGGCTTGGTGAGCAGGTCTGCGAGCTGATCCTTGGTGTTGATGTAGCTCGCCTCGATGCTCCCTTCTTCCACACAGCTGCGGATGAAGTGATACCTCAGTCGGATGTGCTTGCTCCGTTCGTGGAACACGGGGTTCTTTGCCAGGGCCAGGGCGGACTTGCTGTCCACCAGGAGCTGCACCGTTCTGGTGTCTTGAACGAGAAGATCACCAAGCAGTCGAGCGAGCCAGAGCGCCTGAGTGCAGGCGGTGGAGGCCGCTATGTACTCAGCCTCACAGCTAGACAGGGCCACCACCTGCTGCTTGACTGATTGCCAGCTCACGAGACACTTGCCGAGGAAGAGGAGGATCCGCTCATGCTCTTGCTGGTGTCGATGTCGCCGGCGTGGTCGCTGTCGCTGTACCCGACGAAGTGTGCTGCCCCCGGACACCTAGGGTAGTGGAGGCCGTGGTCGAGGGTCCCTGCTATGTAGCGGATGATCCTCTTCACTGCCTGCTGGTGTTCCGACGTCGGTCGCTCCATGAACCGACTGACATAGCCGACGGAGAATGCCAAGTCCGGCCGTGTGTGGGTGAGGTAGCGAAGGCTCCCCACAAGGCGTCGGTACTGCGTAGCATCCACTTCCTCCGTCGTGCTGTCGCGGCTCAGTTTCAGCCTCTCCTCCATCGGAGTGAGAGCTGGATGGCAGTCGGTGAGCCCAGCTAGCTCAACGATGCGCTTGGCGTAGGCGGACTGTCGAAGCGCGATCCCGGAGTGATCCTGGTGCACCTCAATCCCTAGATAGAAGGAGAGGAGCCCTAGATCACTCATCTGGAAGGTGGCCTTCATGTCTTCCTTGAATGCCGCCACCTCTGCATCTTTAGTGCCGGTGATCACCAAGTCGTCAACATAGACGCCCACCAGCAGGGCATTTCCTCCACTGCCCCGTCGGTAGACAGCGGCCTCATCTTTGGCTTTGCTCAAGCCCATCTTCTTTAGCGTGGAGTCCAGCTTGGCGTTCCACGCCCTAGGTGCCTGCCGTAGGCCATAGAGGGCCTTGCGCAGGCGGAGTACCTTGCCCTCCTGGCCGGGAATCGCAAAACCCGGTGGCTGATGCACGTAGACTTCCTCCTTCAAGTCACCGTTGAGGAATGCCGACTTGACATCCATGTGATGGACACGCCAGCCCTCCTGGGCAGCCAGCGCGAGGAGAAGTCGCACGGACTCCATCCGTGCCACGGGAGCGAAGGCGTCGTCGAAGTCGACTCCTTCCTGCTGCAAGAAGCCTCGGGCCACCAGGCGAGCCTTGTGCTTGATGATGGCGCCGGCTCCATCCCTCTTCAGCTTGAACACCCACTTAAGGGTGATTGCGCGATGTCCACGAGGGAGATCAGCGAGCTCCCAGGTGCAGTTTTGCTCAACCGCATCCATCTCCAACTGCATCGCGGCGCGCCATGCCGCATCTCTCTCAGCCTCTGCAAAGGACCGTGGTTCGCCGTCCTCACACGCGAGTTGTAGCTGCGCCTCCAGGTCACGTGGCATCAGTCCCGGCACCGGTTGGTCGCCGAGTAGATCATCCATCGTGCGATACCGCAGCTGCTCGCTCCATAATACGCGTCGACCCGCTCCTCGTCGTGAGTGAGCGGGGAAGTGAACTTCATCGGGTTGTGCTCTGCGTGAGCTGGTGCTGATGAAGACGAACCCGGAGTGGTGACTGCCGGGGCTGGAGTATGCGGCGTCGCCAGTTGTGGTGCCGTCGGCGTAGCGGGCACCGGAGTCGATGTAGTTTTGGGGGCCGGGGTAGACGTGCCCGGCGGAGAGGAGCTGCTTGCTCCCCCGGCTTCCTTGAAGTGAGCGTACTCGACAATGAAGTCATCATACGTCGGCGTCGCGCCGTCGTCCACCGCCTTGTCCCATTGCCACCCTCGCCCTTAGTTGAACACGACGTCTCGCGCCGTGCGCACATGCTGTGTCTTTGGGTCGAGGATGCGGTAGGCCTTTGAGCCCTCCGCGTAGCCGATGAAGACTCCGAGTGCTCACGCCGCCGAGCTTGCCGATGTGGCCAAGCTCCTTAGCGAACGCATAAGACAGCCAAAGACCCGCAAATGGGAGACCGCCGGCTTCCGCCCATGCCAGGCCTCATACGGTGTCCTGTCGTCGAGTGCCTTAGTAGGCGAGCGGTTGAGGATGTAGACGGCCGTCAGCACCGCCTCTCCCGTAAAACAGCCGGCATCCTCATCGCTTGAGGAGAGCCCGAGCCATCCCCACAACCGTCGGGTTGCGCCGCTCGACGACTCCGTTTCTTTGCCGGGCTGTACGGGCGCGGAGTAGCGGCTGGATGCCCTCATCGGCGCAGATGACGCGAATTCAACCGCCGTGAATTCGCCCGCCGTTGTCGATCGCAACACGCAGCGCAATTTGCGGCCGCTCTCCACCTCCACACCAGCTGCAGCGCTGATGGCGTCGCCGCTTCTCCCTTTGCCGAGAATCATCGCCCACATGTAGCGAGAGATCGTCGACGAGCAGCGAGGAAGTAGCGTCGACCTCTGGTGTGGTGGCGTCGCCGGGCCGCACAAGTCTCCGTGCACAAGCTCCGGCTTCTCCTTGGCCCGAAAACTTCTTTGTTGGGGAAAGGAGTCATCTACTGCTTCGTCGATGCGGATGTCGCAGAACTGCTCCACATGGTCGAGGCATGGCAGGCCTCGTACCATCTCCTTGGCACTTAGACGCTTCAGGGCCTCAAAGTGAAGATGCCCAAAGCGCTCATGCCATTGTCACGCCTCGTCGTCCCGACGGACAGCGAGACAGACCGGTTGTGCCACCTGCGCATCAAGGACGTAGAGTCGATTTCCACCTCTGGGTACCTTGGCAAGAAGGCGACCCTGGCGGTCCCAGATGCGTAGGACCCCATGCTCAATCAGCACGCGTGAGCCGTTCTCATCCAGCTGTCCCAAGCTGATGATGGAGTTCCTTAGCGCGGGGATGTAGTAGACACTGGTGAGCAGTCGGTGCTCTCCCGTCTTGGTGGTGAAGATGACGGAGCCGACGCCCTTAATTTCCACAGCAGAGGCATCCCCAAACTTGACGGAGCCTCGCGCATCGGAATCGAGCTCGGCGAAGAATTCCCTTCGACCGGTCATGTGGTGGGTGGCGCCGGTGTCGAGGCACCACCCCGTAGTCTTGTCCTTCCCGGAGGCATCGCCGAGAAGAGCGTGCGCCTTTGGCTCGTCGAGGTGGATGAGAGCTTTTGCGACTGGTGTCGCTGAAGATAGCTCAATGCTTGCATGCGCCATGAACAGAGCCGTCTCCTCCTCCTTCGCCTGTGCGACGTGAGCCTGACCTTGTCGTGGTTGCCGACACTCATTGGCCCAATGGCCAAACCGGCCACAGTTGTGGCAGTTGTTGTCTTGTGCCGGCTTGGGCTTGCCATCGGCGCCGTCCTTGGCGCCTCCGCAGGCGTCCCCTTCGGCACGTCCTTGTGCCCTGCCCGGGGGGCCTCTTCGCGTCTTACGCTGCTTGCCACGCTTGCGGCCGCCCTCGTGGAAGAAGGCTCCCCCTTCTTCCTGTCACCGAGGCTGGCATCCCACGGCTCCCGAGTTAGGAGCAGCTTCCCGCCGGTGGTGATGGGCCCCAAGGAAGGCTGTGGCTCGTCGGTGTCGACGACCTTGAGGCGACCTATGGCCTCCTCGATTGTCATCGTGGAGAGGTCCAGCAAGGACTCGATCGACCGAGCCATCTACTTGTACTTCTCGGGGATGCACCGAAAGAGCTTCTCGACAGCTCTCTCCTCGGTGTAGGTGGCATCACCAAACTTCACCAACTTCTGCAGCAGAGTGTTGAGACGGAGAGCAAAGTCATCAACGTCCTCACCTGGACAGTCCAGCACAGCAACGTCGACCACCAAGAGGACCGACGGGCGCTGGACGCCCTCATCGCCGCAGTCCCGCCCGAGATGCGGTTCTCGCTTTCCAGCAAGCGGACTGCCAAGGAAGCTTGGGACGCCATCGCCCATGACGCGACGGCAGCCGACCGTGCTCGCAAGTCCACTCTGCGAGCGCCGTAAGGAGTGGGAGAGCACGGCTTTCAAGATCCCGCCCACTCGGCGTGGTTGGTTTTAGTGAGGGTAGGCCACCCAAAGACCTTTGGGACCAACATCCACGACCACGATCCGGACCTCGTAGAGGCCGGGTCTGGTCGTTCGCGGCCGCCGTCGCGGTGCACACCTCCACAAGCGGGCGTGCTCGGCTGCCCATCATGCGTCCGCTCTTGCGCCACTTCGGCGCGGTCTGCGTCAGCGCCGTCGTCCGCAGGCGCGGAGCTGTTGGAGCTGCCGGAGCCGCCGCGGAGTGCTTTGGCATTCGTCGTAGCCTCACGTGCTGCGTCTGCTGCTGCTGCTGCTTCTAACTCCGCCATGGCTGCTTCTACCTCCGCTTTGGCTGCTGCCAGCTCCGCTGCAGCCAGCCTCGACACCCTTGCTGCCGCAGCAGCTGCTGCTACAGCTGCTCGCTCACGCTCCTCTGCCACGGCGCGCTCGGCCTCCTGCCGGCGCCGCATGCTCGAGGTAGCCGTGTGCTGAGAGCGACCTGCAGACATGGCTCGCTGCAGGGGGGCTGTTGCGTGAAGAGGAGGCTGTTGAAGACGAACTGCTGCTCGACAGTCCGGAGGGAGGAAAGTAACCAGAGGCAGACGGAGCAGCTGCTGCTACCGACTTGGGCTGCTCACAGGAAATGCTCAGGGTACAAGATAACGAGGCTCTGATACCACTTGTTAGACCTTTGAACCTGAGCATTGATAGTTGTGGATGACACTAGGAGAGTTGGGACAATTTTCGTTGGTTTATTTCTCACACAATGCCATACCAACCTGAGGGGTTGGGGATACATACTTATAGTCTGCTAGCCAGCCAAGCATATGCTGAGATGCTACTAAGATGCCAGTCTAAGATGCTAGTCTAAGATGCTATCCTAACTGCCAGTCCTTGATGGTCAGGAACTCTATCCTAACTGCCACAAGGACCATGTGCTGCAGCCCCACAAGGACCATGTGCTGCAGCCCCACAACGATCCTAGTACACAGACTTATCCAACAAGGTAGACCACATAAATAGGAAGAAAGATACTAAATAAATTTTGAAGGGCCGGCTAGATATTAGTCAGAAAACCACCTAGTGCTCATGTATCTATGAATATTGATATGAACAGGACGGTGTTACTTCATGATATTGGAAATGTCAAAATAAATATATTGTATATTTTGCCCCTCTTCTCTTTTCTGGTGTGTTGGTTTCAAATATACGAACGGCCCAGCTCACATTCAATGGTACAAGGCGTTTCAACAAAGGGGCACGTCGAATGGTATAAAGAGTTATCTCTTGGTCCGAAGGAATCACAAGCAAACAAGAATTATTTTTTTGATATCACACGTAATGTTAAAGAAATCACACCTTATAATCTCCCGGGCTCACTTCCTTCTTAAATGAATACTTGGGCCTAATCTGATAAGTGAACAAACAGGATATGAAAATACAGCAAGGGCTAGTATGCTATCTTAATAAAGAGAAATGCTTACAACAACGCCCTTGCTCTCCAAGCTTTTCATCATACAGTCAGTTAAAAATTCACCACCAATTGGAGAAGTTGCCACAGACTGCCACGTGAAAACAAGTTAGTGAGCAAAACAATAGGAAAAAGACTTCAGAAGAGGCAAGCCAAAAGTGGTGTCAGTGTTACGTATGCCAGGGTCCATATGATACAACTTGACATCTTATTTTATCAAATTTTAAAGAGAAGGTTGGATTAATCACACTTTCAAATGAAGTGTACAACGTAAAAGGGGGGAAATCACTATTAGATACAGGCTAGTGTAGTGTACACCTCCCTTTGAAAATCAGTACATTAATATCATAATACCTTTTGCAACACATAACCATCATGCACAGCAGAAACCACAGTAGACCCGCCACCACTGCACCAAAATGATCACACAGTCATAATACAGCAATTTCTCTCATGACAAAGACCCAAAGCATTGAAATGAAGATGAAATAAATCGTTGGTCGATGTTCGACACCAGCTTGTTAAAATCTAATGACACAGCTTATGAAATGCTTAAGAATGTGAGAAGGTCATCTAAGCACGAAACCAGATTAAGGTGCTCACACCAAGCACAGAGAAAATGGAAAATTTAGCATTAACTGTTAGAACCAACTTCTTCATGAGTATTTTCTTGTCGCGGATGGATTGCTCCACAATATCTGTATGCTATGTGCAACATATATTGGTGAAGAACAATATACTTCAGATATAAAAAGTAGGAGACTGAGAACCAAGAAGGCACAACAACACAGTGCACTTGTTCACAAACTAATCGTGCTAACGTGGCAAAAAGGGACCTTCATTTATCTATAAGGAAAATAGCAGGTTGCAGAGATAAAACACCATCAAGAAAATGCTGACCAGTCAACCACCAGAGATGTAGCACGTCCAGATGCAAAAGATGTGAGAACCTGACAACCCAATCAACAATTAAAAATAATAAACCGATTGCATCAAGGATTACTTCTGAGAGAGACATACTGCATTTTTTGCTAGGAACAGCGCTGGCACTTTGTACTTCTCAAACATAAGTTCGGCTGCTCTATAGAACATGGAAAATAAGAGTCAGGCTTGAAGGCACTCATATGGGTTAGCGATATAAATATTTTAAACACAGAACATATACACATACTTCTCTCTTTGCTGTCCACTGTTTGTAGATGGTTCTGCTATCAGCATAGGATGCTCTTCAGGATTGATCAATAGCCACCGTCTGAAATACAGAATAAATGAGTGTGACGATACAATGGAACAAAGCAATAGCAACTCCAACAAATTGCATAGCGTTATAACGAGCAAAGGCTTGTACTTAATCAACCTTAGCTGTTACAGAAGTCAAAACATCCCAACAAATTAAATAAAACAAGTGGGTAAACAACGAATCATGTCTTGTATACTTACAAACTAACTAAAGATTTCACAATCAGTACACTCGCTAGCAAATAAACACAGAATGCTAACTTGTTAAGCTTAAACTAGTAACTTAATTATAGTCCAAATGGTGCTATTGCTGATTATCGATGAACCATGTTAAAGAGGAGAAATTGCTCAGAGCTGCATCAAGCAGGTAAACAAATTTTACCTAAAAGCATGGTTCCATATGTTGTCAACAACTTCCCAATCAGTAACTGTTCCATCTTTCAGCGGTGAGATCACCTGTTTAGTGGGGAGGGGAAGAGAACCAATAAGCAATAGTTAATAAAATACATGAGCAACAAATCACCCTCAGAATGTGCAGTCACTAACCTCCATATGATCCCTCCTGAATTCAAATTCTTGGCCTAGATAAAATTTGCGCTTTGTCTTGGCTTTGTCCACATCCATAGGCTTGGATCCATTCTTAGGATCTGATCCAGAGTCAGCCTCCTTTTCTGGCTTAGCTTCATCAGTATCTCCCGTTTGTTCAATTGAACCAACAACCTTAACATATCAAAACCAGATACTGAGTGCAATAAGTTGTACTGGCCAAAACGTCCTGATTGGGTAGTTCACATCCCCTTGAACCAATGAAATAACATAATTTCCAAGCACTGTTCAGGCAAAGGAGAAGAAAACATGCTAAACCCAAACAAAAGTGGCCAAATTCAAACCATTTTCTTAGTGCTAATTTACACAGTACTTCTCATTTTCTCTGAATGTTATCACATGAGTAGTTTACTTATTTCATCAGTAACAGAGTGAAACTAGCAATTTACTAACACTCTACAAAATTGGCCCAATAATCCCACTAACTGCAGAGGGAAAATCTTCAAACAACAAAAATAAAACATTAACTGTAGAGTCTAAGGGAGACAGAAATACTCCAACTCAACAACTTGTAGATAAACTGAACTCCACATTTCAAACACAACAGTACCGTTTCCCAAGTTCCCATGAGGTCGACAGTTAACCTCCAGAACTAATAGAACAATTTCACAATGCAGAAACTTTCAACACTTGAAATTCAATTTTTGCGTTTGACTCACGGTGCATGCAAGAAAGGCTCACACTAGATAACACTGGCAAATCTGGGCCATTAGACAGGCCTGGATCATTAACTAACTTCCTTGTCAATAGATTAAAAAGATTGCACACGCTGCGCTGGAACCAACAGGTATGTGCATCTTATCGCAGGCTATAGATCCAATGCCTGAGTCCAACCTAGTACTAATATAGCTATTATTTGCAGAGTAGGGCGCGCCTGTTACAAAGTTTATGATTTGGCCAATACATCATGAACTGATACACTAGCCTCACCATGTTTGAACCAGAATCCGAAGCCGTTTGACTTAAAATAGCTCGAAAACTTGGAAATTTTGAAGCACTCAAAACTCCCACGGTTGCGATGCACGCGGATTTAGCACTCCCAGGTCAACGAACGAACTAACAGCCGGGTCACAACGAGACACTCGGAAGAAACAGAAAATCTGACCCAGCAGAAGCAGAAGCTCACCGAGGGAAAGACGCATTTGGGGGTGTCGTCGCCAGCGTAGCCAGCCTTGCAGCTGTAGGAGCCCACGTCGATGACGATCGCCGAGACCTCGTCTGCGGGTGAGAGAACAAAGCGAAAGTGAGCGGTCGGGGCGGAAGATCTCCGGGGTTTAGGGTTTACCAGGGGCAGGGGCAGGGGCGAGCCTTACCGCCGCCGTACATGGCTGGAGATCCGGAGAGGGAGGGCTCGGCGAGCAGGAGCGGGGGCGCGCGGGGTCGAGGCGTCGGCGGTGACGCTGGGGCTGTTCGGCAACCCTCCCCTCCAAATTCTCAATTCACTCGTCAACTCCCACCTCCACTGGTACACTGCCAGTTCGTCGTTTCGCTTAGGTCGAGCTCATGAACTGGATAGCCGTGCCGGACCTTGTCGTCGTTTGTGATTTTTTTTTTAATTTAACTTGTTTTCGTGCGGTGGTTGACAAGAGGGTCGAGTAAGGCACATACTTCCTCCGTTCCCAAATAATTGTCCGTGGATTACAATGTACGGATGTATGTAGACATGTTTTAAAGTGTAGATTCACTCATTTTGCTTCGTATGTAGTCATTTGTTGAAATCTCTAGAAAGACAATTATTTAGGGACGGAGGGAGTACAATATTGGCATATGGATACATTTGTCCCATGATAAAAATAGCTTGAGACATCAATATTGATTTTTCTCCCTAATACAAGCTACTATTAGTGGTCCTCATCAAAAAGTATAAAGTTTTCTCTCACTACACATACATCTCTACTCTTCACTTTAACTTTTTCAACTTTATGCACCGAACCATTTTTTTTTCTCAACAAGCACCCACCTCCTGCAAAGGATCCGCTTCCCTATCGGAACCTATTTTTCCTGATATCTGATCCTACATGGCATGCGAGGCATCACCCTGAGGCTATGCATTGGCCATGCCCTAAATAGGTGTTCAAATAAAAATGGGCGACACTTCGGGTCGGCCGCCTCGGCATCCGTTTGATCTAGGGCCCGCCCCTTCTTCATCATTGATGTTGCAAAAACCTTTACTACAGATCTCTTGTTGCAGAAACATTTGCAACAGAGGTTTTGTTGCTGTTTTTTTTGTCTGGAACTCTTTTGAAATATGTGTGTCGTTGGGAGGAACTTTTGCAACATGTATTGCAGAACTTTTTCGTCTTAATATTTTTACAACATGTGTGTTATTGCGGAAGGACTTCTGCAACATAGATGATGTTGCGAATTTTTTTGTCTTAACTTTTTTACGACATGGGCATTGTTGTAGAAGGACTTCTGCGACACAGATGATGTTGCAGATTTTTTTGTCTATCTTTTTTGTAACATGGGTGTTGTTGCGGAAGGACTTCTGCGACATACATGTGGTTGCATAAAAACTGTAAGTGGCAGAAGCCCGCGTCGAGTGGTGAAGGTCCTGGTTGGTTGTGCGTCCGTTGATCAAACTCGTTTCTGACGGCTGCGCATGCACTGGAAGTGTATGCGTGATCGGCCGGCTGATTCTAATCTTTTCCCAATAAAAAAAGTTGAGTAAATAGCACAAAAACTATGAAAGACCCTTTTCCATAAAGAAAATGAAAGACCTAACAAAAAGGTACACCCTCTTTTCTCTTATATTAAATTCATTAGTAACGTTTTGATAGTTCAAAGACTCGTTATTAGTATAATATTTAAAAAAGACGAACCAACGTGTGGTTGGATGCAGTGGCGGAGCTTGAAAGAAATCTCAGGAGGGCGAACATTTTTTTTCTTCCTCAATATGGAACTGTATCACTACGACAAATTAGATATTGAAAAGTATTGAGAAACTTAGGTAAGTACCTTAATCGCATTTCAAACGTTGATAATATCTATAAAAGCTAGTCCATGGAAAAATATACCAAAATATTATTTAACCATGGAGTATTGAGTTAATCACGCTAAAAAATCAGATCTTTGTTTATTTGTGCTCTTAAATGGCAAGAACATCTGCAATAATAGAGGAGGTTGAATAGGTTTTTTTCAAATAGGTTGAACAGGGTTTTGATCCAGTTAATGTCGGTTCATTAGCTTTATATTCACCTCTCTTTCTTTTGTAAAATGCATCAATGGATTCCTTTAACCATCACTGCCCGTTTTATAAAAAAAAGAATTAGTACAAAACCTATGACCTATTCAAAACTTTTCCCAGAAAATTAAGATGCAAGAATCTATACCAAAAAGAAATTTCCAGTGATGAGTGGATGGGCAGACTGCTCTTGCTTGCTTGCTGCTCACTAGCCTCACTAGCCCACACATAGGCACGCTCACTGATTGGTCCGTCACCTCCGTCTCTACGTAGACCGATCGCATCGTCGAGGAGTGGAGCACAGACGGCCTTGTGGCTCCTTGGTGGCACTTGTTGCATCTGTTGGGAAACATAGCATGCAATTTCAAAAAATTCCTACGCTCACGCAAGATGTATCTAGGAGATGCATAGCAACGAGAGGGGAAGAGTGCGTCCACGTACCCTCGTAGACCGAAAGCAGAAGCGTTTGACAACGCGGTTGATGTAGTCGAACTTCTTGTCGTTCCGACCGGTCAAGCACCGAGCGTACGGCACCTCCTAGTTCTGCACACGTTCAGCTCGATGACGTCCCTCGAACTCTTGATCCAGCAAAGTGTCAAGGGAGAGTTTCGTCAGCACGACGACGTGGTGACGGTGATGGTGAAGTGATCCGCGCAGGGCTTCGCCTAAGCACTACGACAATATGACCGGAGGCGTAAACTGTGGAGGGGGGCGCCACACACGGCAAACAGATGTTTTGCGTGTCCTCTAGGCGCCCCCTCCCCACATATATATAGGTTTGAGGGGGGAAGAGGCAGCCAGGGGGCGCCCAAGTAGGCCGAATGCTACTTGGGATCCCACCTCAATCCCCTCCCCCTCCTTGTTTTGGCACTAGGAGAAGGAAGGAGGAGGTGGCGCCCCCACCCCCCTTCCTTTCTCCCTTGAGAAGGGGGAGGAAAGAGGGGCTAGCCCTCCTCCCTTGCCTTCCCTAGGGTTGGCCAGCCTGGTAGAGGGGCGCACCAGCCCCCTGTGGGCTGGCCTGTCCCTCCCTAGGCCCATTAAGCCCATATAGCTTGCCGTGGGTTGCCCGGAACCGCTTCCGGTGACCTGGTACCCCCAGAACACTTCCGGTGTCCAAATACTATCGTCCTATATATGAATCTTTATCTTTCGACCATTTCGAGACTCCTCGTCATGTCTGTGATCTCATCTGGGACTCCGAACAACATTCAGTCACCAAATCACATAACTCATATAATACAAATCGTCATCGAACGTTAAGTGTGCGGACCCGACGGGTTCGAGAACTATGTAGACATGACCGAGACACCTCTCCGGTCAATAACCAACAGCGGAACCTGGATGCTCATATTGGTTCATACATATTCTACGAAGATCTTTATCGGTCAAACCGTAATGACAACATACGTTATTCCCTTTGTCATCGGTATGTTACTTGCCCGAGATTCGATCGTCGGTATCTTCATACCTAGTTCAATCTCAATATCGGCAAGTCTCTTCACTCCTTCCGTAATGCATCATCCCGCAACTAACTCATTAGTTACATTGCTTGCAAGGCTTATCATGATGTGCATTACCGAGAGGGCCCAGAGATACCTCTCCGATACTCGGAGTGACAAATCCTAATATCGATCTATGCCAACCCAACAAACACCTTCGGAGATACCTGTAGAGCATCTTTATAATCACCCAATTACGTTGTGACGTTTGATAGCACGCAAGGTATTCCTCCGGTATCTGGGAGTTGCATAATCTCATAGTCAAAGGAATATGTATAAGTCATGAAGAAAGCAATAGCAATAAAACTTAACGATCATTATGCTAAGCTAACAGATGGGTCTTGTACATCACATCATTCTCCTAATGATGTGATCCTGTTCTTCAAATGACAACACATGTCTATGGCTAGGAAACTTAACCATCTTTGATCAATGAGCTGTTGGGGAACGCAGTAATTTCAAAAAAAAATCCTACGCACACGCAAGATCCATCTAGGTGATGTATAGCAACGAGCGGGGAGAGTGTGTCCACGTACCCTCGTGGACTGAAAGCGGAAGCGTTTAGTAACGCGGTTGATGTAGTCGAACGTCTTCGCGATCCAACCGATCCAAGTACCGAACGCACGACACCTCCGTGATCTGCACACATTCAGCTCTGTGACGCCCCTCGTACTCTTGATCTAGTTGACGCCGAGGGAGAGTTTCGTCAGCACGACGGCGTGGTGACGGTGATGATGAAGTTGCCGACGCAGGGCTTCACCTAAGCTCTACAATGATATGACCGAGGTGTAAATCTATGGGGGGGGGGGGGGGGGCCCCGCACACGGCTAAGACAGTTGTCAACTTGTGTGTCCTAGGGTGCCCCCCTGCCCCCGTATATAAAGGAGCAAGGGGGAGGCCGGGCGGTCCTCATGGGGCGTGCCCCAAGTAGGATTCCTACTAGGAATCCTATTCCTAGTAGGTTTGCAACAAGGGAAGAGAGAGGGGGAAGGAAGGAGAGGGAGAGAGGGAGGGAAAGAGGGGGCGCCGCCCCCCTTCCTTGTCCAATTCGGACTCCTCAAGGGGGGGGGGCAGCCCTAAGGCCCCCTCCTCTCTCTTTCACAAGGCCCATGTTGGCCCGTTAGTTCCCCCAGGGGTTCCGATAACCCCCCGGCACTCCGATATTTATCCGGTGACCCCCGGAACTCATCCGGTGTCCGTATAACATCGTCCAATATATCAATCTTTATGTCTCGGCCATTTCGAGACTCCTCGTCATGTCCGTGATCACATCCGGGACTCCGAAAAACCTTCGGTACATCAAAACATATAAACTCATAATACCGATCATCATCGAACGTTAAGCGTGCGGACCCTACGGGTTTGAGAACTATGTAGACATGACCGAGACTCACTTCCGGTCAATTACCAATAGCGGAACCTGGATGTTCATATTGGCTCCTACATATTCTAAAAAGATCTTTATCGGTCAAACCGCATAACAGCATACGTTGTTCCGTTTGTCATCGGTATGTTACTTGCCCGAGATTCGATCGTCGGTATCATCATACCTAGTTCAATCTTGTTACCGGCAAGTCTGTTTACTCGATCTGTAAGGCATCATCCCGTAACTAACTCATAAGTCACATTGCTTGCAAGGCTTATACTGACGTGCATTACCGAGAGGGCCCAGAGATACCTCTCCGACAATCGGAGTGACAATTCCTAATCTCAATCTATGCCAACTCAACAAACACCATCGGAGACACCTATAGAGCATCTTTATAATCACCCAGTTACATTGTGACGTTTGATAGCACACAAAGTGTTCCTCCGGCATTTGGGAGTTGCATAATCTCATAGTCATAGGAACATGTATAAGTTATGAAGAAAGCAATAGCAATAAACTAAACGATCATAGTGCTAAGCTAACGGATGGGTCAAGTCAATCACATCATTCTCTAATGATGTGATCCCGTTCATCAAATGACAACTCTTTGTCCATGGCTAGGAAACTTAACCATCTTTGATTAACGAGCTAGTCAAGTAGAGGCATACTAGTGGCACTCTGTTTGTCTATGTATTCATACATGTACTAAGTTTCCGGTTAATACAATTCTAGCATGAATAATAAACATTCATCATGATATAAGGAAATATAAATAACAAATTTATTATTGCCTCTACGGTATATTTCCTTCAGTCTCCCACTTGCACTAGAGTCAATAATCTAGATTACATTAATGATTCTAACGCCCATGGAGTCTTGGTGCTGATCATGTTTTGCTCGTGAGAGAGGCTTAGTCAATGGGTCTGCAACATTCAGATCCGTATGTATCTTGCAAATCTCTATGTCTCCCTCCTTGACTTGGTCGCGGATGGAATTGAAGCGTCTCTTGATGTGCTTGGTTTTCTTGTGAAATTTGGATTCCTTTGCCAAGGCAATTGCACCGAGATTGTCACAAAAGATTTTCATTGGACCCGATGCACTAGGTATGACACCTAGATCGGATATGAACTCCTTCATCCAGACTCCTTCATTTGCTGCTTCCGAAGCAGCTATGTACTCCGCTTCACACGTAGATCCCGCCCCGACGCTTTGCTTGGAACTGCACCAACTAACAGCTCCACCAGTCAATAAAATTACGTATCCGGTTTGTGACTTAGAGTCATCCGGATCAGTGTCAAAGCTTGCATCGACGTAACTGTTTACGACGAGCTCTTTGTCACCTCCATAAACGAGAAACATATCCTTAGTCCTTTCAGGTATTTCAGGATGTTCTTGACCGTTGTCTAGTGATCCACTCCTGGATTACTTTGGTACCTCCCTGCTAAACTAATAGCAAGGCACACATCAGGTCTGGTACACTGTTGGTGAACGTTGCAGAAAATTAAAATTTTTCCTACGGTTTCACCAAGATCCATCTATGAGTTCATCTAAGCAACGAGTCAAGGGAGTGAGTTTGCATCTACATACCACTTGTAGATCGCGTGCGGAAGCTTTCGAGGATGGTGATGATGGAGTCGCACTCGGATCACCGATGACCAAGTCTTTGAGCAGACAGCACCTCCGCGTTCAACACACGTGCAGTGCAGACGGCGTCTCCTCCGTCTTGATCCAGCAAGGAGGAAGGAGAGGTTGAGGAAGATGGCTCCAACAGCAGCACGACGGCGTGATGATGATGGAGTGACAGTTCTCCAAATAGGCTTCGTAAGCGCACGCGAGGAGGAGAGGTGTTGGGGAGGGAGGCTGCGCCTTCAAGTTGTGTATGCAGCCCTCCCTCACCCCTCTATTTATAGGGAAGGGAGGAGGGCGGCCCCTCTAGATGCATCTAGAGGCGGCGGCCAAGGGGAGGGGGTCTTGCCCCCCAAGCAAGGGGGCGCCCCCCTTAGGGTTCCCCCCTCAACCCTAGGCGCATGGGCCCAAGGGGAGGGGTGCGCTGTAACGCCCCGGATTCGATGCGCCAGGTGTCTGCCAGTTATTCGTCGTTGTTGCCATGTCATATGCTTGCGTGTTGCACTTTGCCATGTCATCATCTGCATTTCATATCATGTCATCATGCGCATTTCATTTTGCATACGTGTTCGTCTCATGCATCCGAGCATTTTCCCCGTTGTCCGTTTTCCAATCCGGCACTCCTATGTCTCCCGGCGCCCCCTTTTACCTCTTTTCATGTGCGGGTGTTAAACGGTCTCGGAATGGACCGAGGTTTGTCAAGCGGCCTTGGTATAGCACCGGTAGACCGCCTGTCAAGTTTCGTGCCATTTGGAGGTCGTTTGGTACTCCAACGGTTAACCGGGTAACCGCAAAAGCCTCCTTCTCCTTGCAGCCCAACACCCCTTCCAAAGTGGCCCAAAACCCACCAAACTCCTCTCCATGCTCTCGGTCGTTCGATCACGATCGCGTGGCCGAAAACCGCACCTCATTTGGACTCTCCTAGCTCCCTCTACCTATATATATGTGTCCCTCCCGGATTTTTCGCGCAGTCCAACCCTAGCCATCTTCCTCCTCCCGCAGCCGGACATGTCCGTTCCGCCCCCGGACATGTCCACCGCCCCGGCCACCTCACTCCAGCCAATCCGGAGCCGCCACATCACCGCCGCCGCCGCTCCAGCCAGGGAAGCGCCACGTGGCCGCCACCGCCTGCCCATGGTCGGCCTCATGACCATCCGTCGCCGCCCGCCAGCGCCTCCGGCCAGGCTCCGCGCGCCGCCGTGCCCCACCGACCTCCCTCGCCGCCCTTGGCCGCCCACCGGCCTCCTCATCGCCACGTGAAACTCCCTTCCCGGCCTCACGGCCGTGGCGACCTCCGCCCGAGCAGCCGGCCTCTTCCCGGTCGCCCCGGCCCTCTCCGGCCACCGGCGCCGCGGATCCGGCGAGATCCGCCGCCGCCTCGGTTCCCGTGCCATTCGGTTGACTTTCCCCCTCCCTCCAAATTCGTCTAAGTCCTTGTTATCTTGTTATTTTCATGCATTTTCGTTGCATCATAACTCTGTCATTGTAGCTCCGTTTTGCGCGTGTAATATGTCAAAATGTTCGCCTCAAAGAGTAGATCATTTCATCTCATTGCATCATTTTCATTTGAGCTCATCTTGGTGCCCGAAATTCTGTTAGAAGAGTGCTACGTGATGTTAGTTTCTGATTTTTATCAGAACATGCACTTTTGTCATTTTTGCCATGATTGATGTGTGCACCCTATGAACTTGAGTCCTACATGTGTTTTATAATATGCCATGCCATCTTTCCAGGGGTGTATGCCATGTATTTTTTTGATCTATGTGGTGACTAGCACAAGCATGCAAACTAGGTGTCTTGATGTTGCTGATTTCGGCCCTGTTTAGCTGATATTTTGATGCCATGTTAACTTGATGCTACAGAGAGATCCATGCATATTTTGAGATACTTCAGTAAGGATGTTTTGTTATACATGACTGGCTCTATCTATCCATGCCCTTGTTTGCAATTATGGAGTGCCATAGCTTGAGTCAATCGAGCTCTACTTTTGCTATAAAATGTTTCCTGGCAGATTGTTTACATGTTATTCAATTTTGCCAAGGTTGTTGTAGTTGATCCTTGCATGCTATGATGTTGTTCTTGCCATTTATAGCTTCTATGCCATGTCTTCTTGCTGTTGGTTGCCTTGCCATGCCATGTATTGCTCTTTGGTGAGTGGTTCAAGCTCACCAACATGCCTACTTATCGTTGTTCCTGCCATGTATGAATCTGTAATATAACTTGCCATGTTTACATGGGTGCCATCATATTTTCTGATCCTTTTTGGCTCATGGTCAGTAAAGGACTTTTGTTCTATGAAATCAGCAGGTTCATGCCATGCCTTTGTTTGCCATGATAAGTTCCTGTAACATGTTGTTTGATAGCTCTAAACATTGCAACCTGATGTTATTTCTGCCAATGCCTGAAACTGTTATTATTTGCAATCTTGCCATGTCATTTTGAGCATGTTCTAGTTGTTTCTGGAGATAGCTCAGTGTTCATGTTTTGTAATGCTTTACCTGTACATCATGTCCATACCTTTTGTTATTATGTTGAGGTCCTGTAGCACGTTGTTTTGATGCTTGCAATATGCCTACTTGCTGTTTTGGACAGATTGTTGCTATGACTTGTATAGTGTGTATGTGTTGAACCGTTGCTCCGTTTTGAGTGTGCTCTATATGAAACTTGCTTGATTTTGCATGTAGTTTCATATTATCATGTTGCATCCTTGTTTTGAGGTGTTTGCTTGATGTTTGTATGCATTTTGCATCAATGCCATGCTTATCTTGTTTTGCTCATATCTTCTAGGCCGTAGCTCCGAATCTAATGAACTTTATATGTAACTTGACTATAATTTCGTGTAGATCATTGTGGTGTATCTTAACTTGCTGTTTAACAACTTGAACATAAAGTTATTCAGATCTGGACCAATTTCGAAATTTGCATATGAGGACTTACCGGAATTGTTCTATGTTGTTCCCGGCCTCATTTAAACTTGCCTTGATGTGTTGCTCTTGTTTGCATCATCCCTTGCCATGAGTAGTCTCATCTAGATTTGTCATGCATCATGCTTGTTGTGCATCATGTCTTGTTCATGTGTGGTGTGTTTACTATGTTGTGTGCTTCTTCTTGTTAGTTCCTGTTTCGTTGCGATCGTGAGGATTCGTTCGTCTACACTTGGTTGGCTTCATCCGCTCATCTTCTTCATGGACTCGTTCTTCTTCCTTGCGGGATTTCAGGCAAGATGACCGCTACCCTGGATCTCACTACTATCATCGCTATGCTAGTTGCTTCGTTCTATCGCTATGTCAAGCGCTACCTATCACTTGCTTTGCTCAAGCCATCCCAAATTGCCATGTCGACCTCTAACCTTTTGCACCCTTCCTAGCAAACCGTTGTTTGGCTATGTTACCGCTTTGCTCAGCCCCTCTTATAGCATGGTTAGTTGCAGGTGAAGATGAAGTTTGTTCCTTGTTGGAACATGGAGATGTTGTTCCTTGTTGGAACATGTTTACTTGTTGGGATATCACAATATATCTTATATTATTAATGCATCTATATACTTGGTAAAGGGTGGAAGGCTCGGCCTTATGCCCGGTGTTTTGTTCCACTCTTGCCGCCTCTAGTTTCCGTCATATCGATGTTATGTTCCCGGATTTTGCGTCCCTAACGGTCGGGTGATTTATGGGACCCCCTTGACAGTTCGCTTTGAATAAGACTCCTCCAAAGAAGGCCCAACATTGGTTTTACCATTTGCCTCACCTATGCCCTTTTTCCCTTGGGTTTCCGGAGCCCAAGGGTCGTCTTTATTTTAGCCCCCCCGGACCAGTGCTCCTTCGAGTGCTGGCCCGAACTAGAGCCCTGCAGGCGCCCCTCAAGGCAACTTGAGGTCTGGTTTTAGTTGTAACGGACTGCTCATCCGAGTGTGCCTCGAGACCGAGATATGTGCAGCTCCTATCAGATTTGTCGGCACATCCGGCGGCTTTCTTTGGTCTTGTTTTATTGCTTTGTCGAAATGTCTTGTAGCCGGATTCCGAGACTGATCGGGTCTTCCGGGAGAAGGAATATCCTTCGTTGATCGCGAGAGCTTATCATGGGCTAAGTTGGGACACCCTGCAGGGTTTGAACTTTCAAAGCCGTGCCCGCGGTTATGTGGCGTATGGCAATTTGTTAATGTCCGGTTGTAGAAAACCGAAGTTGATCTTAATTAAAATACACCAACCGTGTGCGTAACCGTGAGTGTCTCTTTTCGGGTTGATCGAGAGGAGAACACGGTTTCGGGTTATGTCCGACGTAGTAGGAGTTCGTGATCACTTCTTGATCATTACTAGTTGACGACCGTTCCTTTGTTTCTCTTCTCGCTCTCATTTGCGTATGTTAGCCACCATATATGCTTAGCCGCTGCAACCTCACCACTTTACCCCTTCCTTTCCCTTTTAAGCTTTGCTAGTCTTGATACCCATGGTAATGGGATTGCCGAGTCCTCGTGGCTCACAGATTACTACACCACCAGTTGCATGTACAGGTTTGCGATGATCATGACGCGAGAGCGATGTTTGCTTGTGTTGGAGTTCTTCTTGACTTCTTCTTCGATCAGGGATAGGTTCCGTGTCGGCACTGGGCTAAAGGTGGTGGATATTGTTTGAGTTTCTGTTTATGTTTCATCCGTAGTCGGATGTCGATCTCATGTATATGATGTTGATGTATTCTTGTGGCATTTGTGCCTTATGTATGTATCCCTACCTATTATGTAATGTTGATGTAATGATATCCACCTTGCAAAAGCGTTTCAATATGCGGGTCTATCCTTGGTGGGACCGTCGAGTTCCTTTTGGATAGGGTCGCATATTGGGCGTGACATGATCCCAGCCCACCAGGGGCTGGCTGCCTCCCACGCAGCCCAAGTGGCCCCCCGGGAGGGGTGGCCCCTCCCGGTGGTCCTCCTAACCTTTCCGTGGCCACTCCACAATACCGATATGACCGAAACTTTTCCGTGTCCGCTTGACAACTTCCCATATATAAATCTTTACCTCCGGACCCTTCCGAAACTCCTCGTGACGTCCGGGATCTCATCCGGACTCCGAACAACATTCGTAATCACATACAAGTCTTCCTAATAACCCTAGCGCCACCGAACCTTAAGTGTGTAGACCCTACGGGTTCGGAGACATGCGCATATGACCGAGACGCTCTCGTGTCAATAACCAACAGCAGGATCTCGATACCCATGTTGGCTCCCACATGCTCCTCGATGATGTCATCGGATGAACCACGATGTCGAGGATTCAAGCAACCCGTATTCTATTCCCTTTGTCGACGGTATGTTACTTGCAGAGACTCGATCGTCGGTATCCCAATACCTCGTTCGGTCTCATTACCGGCAAGTCACTTTACTCAGACCGTAATGCATGATCCCGTGACCGGACACTTGATCACTTTGAGCTCATTATGATGATGCACTACCGAAAGTGGGCCCAGTGATACCTCTCCGTCATAACGGAGTGACAAATCCTGTCTCGATCCGTGTCAACCCAATGTACACTTTTGAAGATACCAGAGTGCACCTTTATAGTCACCCGATTCACGTTGTGACGCTTGGTACACCCAAAGCACTCCTACGGTATCCGGGAGTTACACGATCTCATGGTCTAAGGAAGAGATACTTGACATTGGAAAAGCTCTAGCAAAACAAACTACACGATCTTGTGCTATGCTTAGGATTGAGTCTTGTCCATCACGTCATTCTCCTAATGACGTGATCCCGTTGTCAATGACATCTGATGTCCATAGTCAGGAAACCATGACTATCTGTCAACCAACGAGCTAGTCAACTAGAGGCTCACTAGGGACGTATTGTGGTCTATGTATTCACACGTGTATCACGATTTCCTGGATGATACATTATAGCATGAATAAAAGACAATTATCATGAACAAGGAAATATAATAATAATGCTTTTATTATTGCCTCTAGGGCATATTTCCAACAGTCTCCCACTTGCACTAGAGTCAATAATCTAGTTACATTGTGATGAATCGAACACCCATAGAGTTACGGTGTTTGATCATGTTTTGCCCATGAAGAGGTTTAGTCAACAGATCTGCGACATTCAGATCCGTGTGCACTTTGCAAATTTCTATGTCTCCATCTTGAACATTTTCACGGATGGAGTTGAAGCGGCGCTTGATGTGCCTGGTCTTCTTGTGAAACCTGGGCTCCTTGGCAAGTGCAATAGCTCCGGTGTTGTCACGAAGAGTTTGATCGGCCCCGACGCATTGGGTATGACTCCTAGGTCGGTGATGAACTCCTTCACCCAAATT
Organism: Aegilops bicornis; assembly: GCA_021605145.1. Lineage (NCBI taxonomy): Eukaryota > Viridiplantae > Streptophyta > Magnoliopsida > Poales > Poaceae > Aegilops > Aegilops bicornis. The sequence goes on along the minus strand of CM038674.1, from coordinate 227,272,107 downwards.
TCTTCATGCGCTGCCTCCGAGGCTGCCATGTACTCCGCTTCACATGTAGATCCCGCCACGACGCTCTGCTTGCAGCTGCACCAGCTTACTGCTCCACCATTCAACATATACACGTATGCGGTTTGTGACTTAGAGTCATCCAGATCTGTGTCGAAGCTAAGCGTCGACGTAACCCTTCTGACGAGCTCTTCGTCACCTCCATAAACGAGAAACATGTCCTTTGTCCTTTTTAGCTACTTCAGGATATTCTTGACCGCTGTCCAGTGTTCCTTGCCGGGATTACTTTGGTACCTTCCTACCAAACTTACGGCAAGGTTTACGTCAGTCCGGTACACGACATGGCATACATAATAGATCCTATGGTCAAGCATAGGGGATGACACTCATCTCTTCTTTATCTTTTGCCGTGGTCGGGCATTGAGCTGAGCTCAATCTCACACCTTGCAATACAGGCAAGAACCCCTTCTTGGGACTGATCCATTTTGAACTTCTTCAAAATCTTGTCAAGGTATGTGCTTTGTGAAAGACCTATGAGGCGTCTCGATCTATCTCTATAGATCTTGATGCCTAATATATAAGCAGCTTCTCCAAGGTCCTTCATTGAAAAACATTTATTCAAGTAGGCCTTAATGCTGTCCAAGAATTCTATATCATTTCCCATCAAAAGTATGTCATCTACATATAATATGAGAAATGCTACAGAGCTCCCACTCACTTTCTTGTAAACGCAGGCTTCTCCATAAGTCTGCATAAACTAACCCAAACGCTGTTGATCATCTCATCAAAGCGAATGTTCCAACTCCGAGATGCTTGCACCAGCCCATAAATGGATCATTTGGAGCTTGCATACTTTGTCAGCATTCTTAGGATCGACAAAACCCTCCGGCTGCATCATATACAGCTCTTCCTTAAGATAACCGTTAGGAATGCTGTTTTGACGTCCATCTGCCATATCTCATAATCATAGTATGCGGCAATTGCTAACATGATTCGGACAGACTTAAGCTTCACTACGGGAGAGAAAGTCTCATCGTAGTCAATCCCTTGAACTTGCCGATAACCCTTAGCGACAAGTCGAGCTTTATAGATGGTGACATTACCATCCGCGTCCGTCTTCTTCTTGAAGATCCATTTATTTTCTATCGCCGCCGATCATCGGGCAAGTCACCAAAGTCCATACTTTGTTTTCATACATGGATTCTATCTCGGATTTCATGGCTTCTAGCCATTTGTTGGAATCTGGGCTCGCCATCGCTTCTTCATAGTTTGAAGGTTCACCATTGTCTAACAACATGATTTCCGGGATGTGGTTGCCGTACCACTGCAGTGCGGAACGTGTCCTTGTGGACCCACGGTTCAGAGCAACTTGATCCGAAGTACCTTGATCATTATCATTATTTTCCTCTTCAAGAGGGTGTAGGCATCACAGAACATTTTCCGAGCTGCACTGCTATCCCGTTCAAGAGGTAGTACTTCATCGAGTTCTACTTTCCTCCCACTTACTTCTTTTGAGAGAAACTCTTTTTCCAGAAAGGATCCGTTCTTGGCAACAAAGATCTTGCCCTCGGATCTTAAGTAGAATGTATACCCAATGGTTTCTTTAGGGTATCCTATGAAGACGCATTTTTCCGACTTGGGTTCGAGCTTTTCAGGTTGAAGTTTCTTGACATAAGCATCGCATCCCCAAACTTTTAGAAAGCAATGACTTAGGTTTCTTCCCAAACCATAATTCATACGGTGTCATCTCAACGGATTTAGACGGTGCCCTATTTAAAGTGAATGTAGTCTGTCGTAGAGCGTATCCCCAAAATGATAGCGGTAAATCGGTAAGAGACATCATAGATCGCACCATATCCAATAGAGTGCGATTCTGACGCTTGGACACCTTTATTCTGTTGAGGTGTTCCAGCGGCGTGAGTTGTGAAACGATTCCACATTTTCTTAAGTGTGTACCAAATTCGTGACTTAAATATTCTCCTCCACGATCGATCGTAAGAATTTTATCTTTCGTCACGTTGATTCTCTACTTCATTCTGAAATTCCTTGAACTTTTCAAAGGTCTCAGACTTGTGTTTCATCAAGTAGACATACCCATATCTACTCAAGTCATCAGTGAGAGTGAGAACATAACGATATCCTCCACGAGCCTCAACACTCATTGGACCACACACATCGGTATGTATGATTTCCAACAAGTTGGTTGCTCGCTCCATTGTTCCGGAGAATGGAGTCTTGGTCATCTTGCCCATGAGGCATGGTTCGCATGTGTCAAATGATTCATAATCGAGAGACTCCAAAAGTCCATCAACATGGAGCTTCTTCATGCGCTTGACACCAATGTGACCAAGGCGGCAGTGCCACAAGTATGTGGGACTATCGTTATCAACTTTACATCTTTTGGTATTCACGCTATGAACATGTGTAACATTACACTCGAGATTCATTAAGAATAAACCATTGACCATTGGAGCATGACCATAAAACATATCTCTCATATAAATAGAACAACCATTATTCTCGGATTTAAATGAGTAGCCATCTCGCATTAAACGAGATCCAGATACAATGTTCATGCTCAAACTTGGCACCAAATAACAATTATTAAGGTTCAAAACTAATCCCGTAGGTAAATGAAGAGGTAGCGTGCCGACGGCGATCACATCGACTGGAACCATTCCCGACGCCAAGATCGTCACCTCGTCCTTCGCCAGCCTCCTCTTATTCCGCAGCCTCCTGCTGTGAGTTACAAATATGAGCAACGGCACCGGTATCAAATACCCGTGAGTTACTACGAGTCTTGGTAAGGTACACATCAATTACATGTATATCAAATATACCTTTGGTGTTGCCGGCCTTCTTATCCGCTAAGTATTTGGGGCAGTTCCGCTTCGGTGACCCTTCCCTTGCAATAAAAGCACTCGGTCTCGTGCTTGGGTCCATTCTTTGACTTCTTCCGGCAACTTGCTTGCAGGCGCGGCAACCTCTCCTTGCCGTCCTTCTTGAAGTTCTTCTTGCCCTTGCCCTTCTTGAACTTAGTGGTCTTATTGACCATCAACACTTGATGTTCTTTCTTGATTTCAACTTTGTCGATTTCAAAGATAGAGAATACTTCAGAATGGTCTTTACCATCCCCGTGCATATTGTAGTTCATCACAAAGCTCTTGTAGCTTGGTGGGAGCGATCAAGGATTCTGTCAATGACCGCCTCATCGTGGAGGTTAATATTCAATTTGGGTCATATGGTTGTGCAACCTGCATATCTTGAGTATGTGCTCACCGACAAAACTATTTTCCTCCATCTTACAACTATAGAACTTGTTGGAGATGTCATATCTCGACCAGGCGTGAGCTTGGAAAACCAGTTTCAGCTCCTCGAACATCTCATATGCTCCGTGATGCTCAAAACGCTTTTGGAGCCCGGTTCTAAGCTGTAAAGCATGCCGCCGAACGAGGGAGTAATCATCAAGACGAGACTGCCAAGCATTCATAATGTCTTGGTTCTTCCGACGGAGCGTCACCTAGCGGTCCTTCTAGGACATATTGTTTCCTGGCAGCTATGAGGATGATCTCAAGTTCCGGACCCAGTCCGTATAGTTGTTGCCGTCATCTTTCAGCTTGGTTTTCTACGAATGCGTTGAAGTTCAAGTTGACATGAGCGTTGGCCATTTGATCTACAAGACATATTATGCAAAAGTTTTAGACTAAGTTCATGATAATTAAGTTCATATAATCAAATTATTTAAATGAACTCCCACTCAGATTAGACATCCTCTAGTCATCTAAGTGTTACACGATCCGAGTCGACTAGGCCGTGTCCGATCATCACGTGAGACGGACTAGTCATCGTCGGTGAACATTCTCATGTTGATCGTATCTTCCATACGACTCGTGTTCGACCTTTCGGTCTCCGTGTTCCGAGGCCATGCCTGTACATGCTAGGCTCATCAAGTTAACCCTAAGTGTTTTGCGTGTGTAAATCTGTCTTACACCCGTTGTATGTGAACGTAAGAATCCATCACACCCGATCATCACGTGGTGCTTATAAGCGACGAAATTTATCAACGGTGCACAGTTAGGGGGGAACACTTCTTGAAATTGTTGTAAGGGATCATCTTATTTACTACCGTCCTTCTAAGTAAACAAGATGCACAAACATAATAAACATCACATGCAATTATATAGTAGTGACATGATATGGCCAATATCATATAGCTCCATTGAACTTCATCTTCGGGGCTCCATGATCATCTTGTCACCGCATGACACCATGATCTCCATCATCATGATCTCCATCATCGTGTCTTCATGAAGTTGTCACGCCAACGACTACTTCTACTTCTATGGCTAACGCATTTAGCAATAAAGTAAAGTAAGTTACATGGCGTTCTTCAATGACACGCAGGTCATACAAAAAATAAAGACAACTCCTATGGCTCCTGCCGGTTGTCATACTCATCGACATGCAAGTCGTGATTCCTATTACAAGAACATGATCTCATACATCACAATATGTCATTCATCATTCATCACAACTTGGCCATATCACATCACATGTCAATTGTTGCAAAAACAAGTTAGACGTCCTCTAATTGTTGTTGCATCTTTTACGTGGCTGCAATTGGGTTCTAGCAAGAACGTTTTCTTACCTACGAATAACCACAACGTGATTTTGTCAACTTCTATTTACCCTTCATAAGGACCCTTTTCATCGAATCCGCTCCAACTAAAGTGGGAGAGACAGACACCCGCCAGCCACCTTATGCAACTAGTGCATGTTAGTCGGTGGAACCGGTCTCACGTAAGCGTACGTGTAAGGTTGGTCCGGGCCGCTTCATCCCACAATACCGCGGAAGCAAGATAAGACTAGTAGCGGCAAGCAAGTTGACAAGATCTACTCCCACAACCAAATTGTGTTCTACTCGTGCAATAGAGAACTACGCATAGACCTAGCTGATGATGCCACTGTTGGTGAATGTTGCAGAAAATTAAAAATTTTCCTACGGTTTCACCAAGATCCATATATGTGTTCATCTAAGCAACGAGTCAAGGGAGTGAGTTTGCATCTACATACCACTTGTAGATCGCGTGCGGAAGCTTTCGAGGGGATGGTGATGATGGAGTCGTACTCGGATCACCGATGACCAAGTGCTGAACGGACAGCACCTCCGCGTTCAACACATGTACGGTACGGACGACGTCTCCTCCGTCTTGATCCAGCAAGGAGGAAGGAGAGGTTGAGGAAGATGGCTCCAACAGCAGCACGACGGCGTGATGATGATGCAGATGTGATTCTCCTGAGGCTTCGCCAGCGCACGCGGAGGAGGAGAGGTGTTGGGAGGGAGGGGCTGCGCCTTCAAGTTGTGTATGCAGCCCTCCCTCACCCCTCTATTTATAGGGAAGGGAGGAGGGGGCCCCTCTAGATGCATCTAGAGGGGCGGCGGCCAAGGGAGTGGGGCTTGCCCCCAAGCAGGCGCCCCCTTAGGGTTCCCTCAACCCTAGGCGCATGGGCCCAAGGGAGGTGCGCCCAGCCCACCAGGGGCTGGCTGCCTCCCACGCAGCCCAAGTGGCCCCCGGGAGGTGGCCCCTCCGGTGGTCCTCCGGAACCTTTCCTGGCCACTCCACAATACCGATATGACCCGAAACTTTTCCTGTCCGCTTGACAACTTCCCATATATAAATCTTTACCTCCGGACCCTTCCGGAACTCCTCGTGATGTCCGGGATCTCATCCGGACTCGAACAACATTCGGTTATCACATACAAGTCTTCCTAATAACCTCAAGGCGTCACCGAACCTTAAGTGTGTAGACCCTACGGGTTCGGGAGACATGCGCACATGACCGAGACGCTCTCAGGTCAATAACCAACAGCGGGATCTGGATACCCATGTTGGCTCCCACATGCTCCTCGATGATGTCATCGGATGAACCACGATGTCGAGGATTCAAGCAACCCCGTATTCTATTCCCTTTGTCAGACGGTATGTTACTTGCCCGAGACTCAATCGTCGGTATCCCAATACCTCGTTCAGTCTCATTACCGGCAAGTCACTTTACTCGTACCATAATGCATGATCCCGTGACCAGACACTTGATCACTTTGAGCTCATTATGATGATGCACTACCGAGTGGGCCCAGTGATACCTCTCCGTCATACGGAGTGACAAATCCTGTCTCGATCCGTGTCAACCCAACAGACACTTTCGAAGATACCGTAGTGCACCTTTATAGTCACCCGATTCGTTGTGACGCTTGGTACACCCAAAGCACTCCTACGGTATCCGGAGTTACACGATCTCATGGTCTAAGGAAGAGATACTTGACATTGGAAAAGCTCTAGCAAAACGAACTACACGATCTTGTGCTATGCTTAGGATTGGGTCTTGTCCATCACGTCATTCTCCTAATGACGTGATCCCGTTGTCAATGACATCCGATGTCCATAGTCGAAACCATGACTATCTGTCAACCAACGAGCTAGTCAACTAGAGGCTCACTAGGGACGATTGTGGTCTATGTATTCACACGTGTATCACGATTTCCGGATGATACAGTTATAGCATGAATAAAAGACAATTATCATGAACAAGGAAATATAATAATAATGCTTTTATTATTGCCTCTAGGGCATATTTCCAACATACACAACATTGCATACATGATAGAACCTATGGCTGAAGCATAGGGAATGACTTTCATTTTCTCTCTATCTTCTGCACTGGTCGGGCATTGAGTCTGACTCAACTTCACACCTTGTAACACAGGCAAGAACCCTTTCTTTGCTTGATCCATTTTGAACTTCTTCAAAATTTTATCAAGGTATGTGCTTTGGAAAGTCCAATTAAGCGTCTTGATCTATCTCTATAGATCTTGATGCCCAATATATAAGCAGCTTCACCGAGGTCTTTTATTGAATAATTCTTATTCAAGTATCCTTTTCTGCTATTCAGAAATTCAGTATCATTTCTGATCAACAATATGTCATCCACATATAATATCAGAAATGCTACAGAGCTCCCACTCACTTTCTTGTAAATACAGGCTTCTCCAAAAGTCTGTATAAAACCATATGCTTTGATCATACCATCAAAGCGTATATGCCAACTCCGAGAAGCTTGCACCAGTCCATGAATGGATCGCTGGAGCTTGCACACTTTGTTAGCACCTTTTGGATCGAGAAAACCTTCTGGTTGCATCATATATGACTCTTCTTTAAGATGTCCATTAAGGAATGCAGTTTTGACATCCATTTGCCAAATTCCATAATCAAAAAATGCGGCAATTGCTATCATGATTCGAACGGACTTAAGCATCGCTACGGGTGAGAAGGTCTCATCGTAGTCAACTCCTTGAACTTGTCGAAAACCTTTCGCAACAAGTCGAGCTTTGTAGACAGTAATATTACCGTCAGCGTTAGTCTTCTTCTTGAAGATCCATTTATTCTCTATGGCTTGCCGATCATCGGGCAAGTCAACCAAAGTCCACACTTTGTTTTCATACATGGATCCCATCTCAGATTTCATGGCCTCAAGCCATTTCATGGAATCTGGGCTCATCATCGCTTCCTCATAGTTCGTAGGTTCGTCGTGGTCAAGTAACATAACCTCCAAAACAGGATTACCGTACCACTCTGGTGCGGATCTTACTCTGGTTGACCTACGAGGTTTAGTAGTAATTTGATCAGAAGTTTCATGATCGTCATCATTAGCTTCCTCACTTACTGGTGTAGGAATCACTGGAACTGATTTATGTGATGAACTACTTTCCAATAAGGGAGTAGGTACAATTACCTCGTCAGGTTCTACTTTCCTCCCACTCACTTCTTTCGAGAGAAACTCCTTCTCTAGAAAGGATCCGTTCTTAGCAACAAATATCTTGCCTTCGGATCTATGATAGAAGTGTACCCAACAGTCTCCTTTGGGTATCCTATGAAGACACATTTCTCTGATTGGGTTCGAGCTTATCAGGTTGAAGCTTTTTCACATTAGCATCGCAGCCCCAAACTTTAAGAAACAACAACTTGGGTTCTTGCCAAACCACAGTTCATATGGTGTCATCTCAACGGATTTAGATGGTGCCCTATTTAACGTGAATGCAGCCGTCTCTAAAGCATAACCCCAAAATGATAGCGGTAAATCAGTAAGAGACATCATAGATCGCACCATATCTAATAAAGTACGATTACGACATTCGGACACACCATTACGCTGTGGTGTTCCGGGTGGCGTGAGTTGCGAAACTATTCCTCATTGTTTCAAATGAAGACCAAACTCGTAACTCAAATATTCTCCTCCACGATCAGATCGCAGAAACTTTATTTTCTTGTTATGATGATTTTCCACTTCACTCTGAAATTCTTTGAACTTTTCAAATGTTTCAGACTTATGTTTCATCAAGTAGATATACCCATATCTGCTCAAATCATCCGTGAAGGTAAGAAAATAACGATACCCGCCGCGAGCATCAACACTCATCGGACCGCATACATCAATATGTATTATTTCCAACAAGTCTGTTGCTCGCTCCATTGTTCCGGAGAACGGAGTCTTAGTCATCTTGCCCATGAGGCATGGTTCACAAGCATCAAGTGATTCCAAAAGCCCATAAGCATGGAGTTTCTTCATGTGCTTTACACCAATATGACCTAAACGGCAGTGCCACAAATAAGTTGCACTATCATTATTAAACTTATATCTTTTGGCTTCAATACTATGAACATGTGTATCACTACTATCAAGATTTAGTAAAAATAGACCACTCATCAAGGGTGCATGACTATAAAAGATATTATTCATATAAATAGAACAACCATTATTCTCTGATTTAAATGAATAACCGTCTCGCATCAAACAAGATCCAGATATAATGTTCATGCTTAACGCTGGCACCAAATAACAATTGTTCAGGTCTAAAACTAATCCCGAAGGTAGATGTAGAGGTAGCGTGCCGACGACGATCACATCGACTTTGGAACCATTTCCCATGTGCATCATCACCTCGTCCTTAGCCAATGTTCGCTTAATCCGTAGCCCCTATTTCGAGTTGCAAATATGAGCAACAGAACCAGTATCAAATACCCAGGCGCTACTGCGAGCATTAGTAAGGTACACATCAATAACATGTTTATCAAATATACCTTTCACTTTGCCATCCTTCTTCTCCGCCAAATACTTGGGGCAGTTCCGCTTCCAGTGACCAGTCCCTTTGCAGTAGAAGCACTTAGTCTCAGGCTTAGGTCCAGACTTGGGCTTCTTCACTTGAGCAACAGCTTGCTTGCCGTTCTTCTTGAAGTTCCCCTCCTTCCCTTTACCCTTTTTCTTGAAACTGGTGGTCTTATTGATCATCAACACTTGATGCTCCTTCTTGATTTCTACCTCCGCAGCCTTTAGCATTGGTAAGAGCTCGGAATTGTCTTATCCATCCCTTGCATATTATAGTTCATCACAAAGCTTTTGTAGCTTGGTGGCGATGATTGAAGAACTCATCATTGACACTATCAATCGGAAGATTAACTCCCGGTGAGTCAAGTGATTGTGGTACCCCGACATTACGAGTATATGCTCACTAATGTAACTATTCTCCTCCATTTTGCAGTCAGAGAACTTATTGGAGACTTCATATCTCTTAATCCGGGCATTTGTTTGAAATATTAACTTCAACTCCTGGAACATCTCATATGCTCCATGACGTTCAAAACACCGTTGAAGTCCCGATTCTAAGCCATAAAGCATGGCACACTGAACTATTGAGTAGTCATCAGCTTTGCTCTGCCAGGCGTTCACAACGTCCGGCGCAGCTCCTGCAGCGGGTCTTTGTAGGACCTTGAAGTATGTCTAGAGGGGGGTGATTAGACTACTTGACCAATTAAAAACTTAACCTTTTCCCAATTTTAGACTTTGGCAGATTTTAGCTATCTTTGCACAAGTCAATCAATCTTCACACAATTCAAGCAAGCATGCAAAGAGTATATGAGCAGCGGAATTTAAAGCATGCAACTTGCAAGAATGTAAAGGGGAGGGTTTGGAGGATTCAAACGCAATTGGAGACACGGAGGTTTTTGTCGTGGTTTCGATAGGTGGTGCTATCGTACATCCACGTTGATGGAGACTTCAACCCACGAAGGGTAGCAGTTGCCTTGAGTCCACGGAGGGCTCCACCCACGAAGGGTCCACGAAGAAGCAACCTTGTCTATCCCACCATGGCCGTCGCCCACGAAGGACTTGCCTCACTAGTGGTAGATCTTCACGAAGTAGGCGATCTCCTTGCCCTTACAAACTCCTTGGTTCAACTCCACAATCTTGTCGGAGGCTCCCAAGTGACACCTAGCCAATCTAGGAGACACCACTCTCAAGAAGTAACAAATGGTGTGTTGATGATGAACTCCTTGCTCTTGTGCTTCAAATGATAGTCTCCCCAACACTCAACTCTCTCTCACGTGGTTTGGATTTGGTGGAAAGAAGATTTGAGTGGAAAGCAACTTGGGGAAGGCTAGAGATCAAGATTCATGTGGTAGGAATGGAATATCTTGGCCTCAACACATGAGTAGGTGGTTCTCTCTCGTGAATCAAGTTGGAAGTGTAGGTTTGTTCTGATGGCTCTCTCCACGAATGAAGAGGAGGTGGAGGGTATATATAGCCTCCACACAAAATCTAACTGCTACACACAATTTACCAAACTCGGTGGGATCGAATCAACAAACTCGGTCCGGACCGATTCAAGAAACCTAGTGACCGTTAGGGTTTTGTGGACCGACATGCAACTCGGTAGGACCGATATGGTTAGGGTTAGGGCATAATGTAATCTCGGTGAGACCGATTACACAAACTCGGTGAGACCGATTTTGGTAATTAGCTAACTAGAGAGTTGGTCAGGTAAACTTGGTGGGACCGATTCGCTCTTTTCGGTGAGACCGAAATGTTACGAAAGGGAAACAAAGAGTTTACATTGCAATCTCGGTGGGACCGATCGCACACTTGGTTAGACCGAAGCGTTACGAAGGGAAACAGAGATTACAATCCCGTCTCGGTGAGACCGAGATCCCTATCGGTGAAACCGATTTGCCTAGGGTTTGTGGCAGTGGCTATGACATTTGAACTCGGTGGCGCCGGATAGAAAGAATCGGTAGGACCGTTTTTGACTTTAGGTTTAGTCATATGTGGATGTGAGAAAGTAGTTGAGGGTTTTTGGAGCATATCACTAAGCACATGAAGCAAGAGGCTCATTAAGCAACACCTCATCCCTCCTTGATAGTATTGGCTTTTCCTATTGACTCAATGTGATCTTGGATCACTAAAATGTAAAATGTAGAGTCTTGAGATTTTGAGCTTGAGCCAATCCTTTGTCCTTAATATTTTGAGGGATCCACTTTCATCATCCATGCCATGCCATTCATTGAGCTTTCCTAAAATATTTGTCTTGGAATAGCATTAGCTCAATGAGCTATATGTTGTTATGAATTACCAAAACCACCTAGGGATAGTTGCACTTTCAATCTCCCCTTTTGGTAATTGATGAATATATATAGATCAAAGCTTCTACATATGATAATAAGATTGAAAGATATCGTCGATTTGAGAAGTATGTGATAAGCAAGAGCTCCCCATAAATTTGTGCATATTTTAAGATTTGCTTTGGACTGCAAATGCACAAGGAATTAGGCTCATGGGTTACTCTTCCATGTCACATACATCTTGGTGGAGCGCTCAAAATAATAAAGATTGAATACATGCACTCATCACCAAGCAAAGTGAATGATCATATAAGGATAAGTAAGATAATATCATCTAACAAGCATAAGTGTAGCTTATGATCAAACACATGATCATCAATGTCTCACAGATAATAGCATAGTATCTTAAGCAATCAAAAGCAAACATGGTTCAACCAAGAAGACAAGAGAGAACAAAAGCAAACTCTCTCTCTCGAAGTTTATGATCTATACATTTTTCTCCCCTTTGGCAACAAGTTACTAAAAGTTCCTAGAAAATGCATAGTACTATATCGTCTCTCGTGCTTGGTCTTGAGTTGGTGGGCGTAGATATGGTTCCTAGAAAACTCTCTCTCGAAACCCGTTGTATGTGAACGTGAGAGCTTAACACACCCGATCATCACGTGGTGTCTCGGCATGACGAACTGTAGCAATGGTGCATACTCAGGGAGAACACTTATACCTTGAAATTTAGTGAGAGATCATCTTATAATGCTACCACCGAACTAAGCAAAATAAGATGCATAAAGGATAAACATCACATGCAATTAATATAAGTGATATGATATGGCCATCATCATCTTGTTCCTTTGATCTCCATCTCCAAAGCACCATCATGATCACCATCGTCACCGGCTTGACACCTTGATCTCCATCGAAGCATCGTTGTCGTCTCGCCAACTATTGCTTCTACGACTATCGCTACCGCTTAGTGATAAAGTAAAGTAATTACATGGCGATTGCATTTCATACAATAAAGCGACAACCATATGGCTCCTGCCAGTTGCCGATAACAGTGTTACAAAACATGATCATCTCATACAACAATTTATATAATCATGTCTTGACCATATCACATCACAACATGCCCTGCAAAAACAAGTTAGACGTCCTCTACTTTGTTGTTGCAAGTTTTACGTGGATGCTACGGGCTTAGCAAGAACCATTCTTACCTACGCATCAAACCACAACGATTTTTCGTCAAGTTTCCTGTTTTAACCTTCAACAAGGACCAGGCGTAGTCACACTCGATTCAACTAAAGTTGGAGAAACAAACACCCACTAGCCACCTTTGTGCAAACCACGTCGGTAGAACCAGTCTCGCGTAAGCGTACGCGTAATGTCGGTCTGAGCCGCTTCATCCAACAATACCGCCGAATCAAAGTATGACATGCTGGTAAGCAGTATGACTATTATCGCCCACAACACTTTGTGTTCTACTCGTGCATATAACATCTACGCATAGACCTGGCTCGGATGCCACCGCTTGGGGAAACGCAGTAATTTCAAAAAATCCCTACGCATTAACGCAAGATCCATCTAGGTGATGCATAGCAACGAGCGGGGAGAGTGTGTCCACGTACCCTCGTAGACCGAAAGCAGAAGTGTTTAGTAACGCTGTTGATGTAGCTGAACGTCTTCGCGATCCAATCGATCCAAGTACCGAACGCACGGCACCTCCGCGATCTGCACACGTTCAGCTTGGTGACGTCCCTCGTACTCTTGATCCAGTTGAGGCCGAGGGAGAGTTTCGTCAGCACGACGGTGTGGTGACGGTGATGATGAAGTTGCCGACGCAGGGCTTCACCTAAGCTCTACAACGATATGACCGAGGTGGAAATTTGTGGAGGGGGGCACCGGACACGGCTAAGACAACTGTCAACTTGTGTGTCCTAGGGTGCCCCCTGCCCCCGTATATAAAGGAGCAAGGGGGAGGCCGGTCGGCCCTCATGGGGCGCGCCCAAGTAGGATTCCTACTAGGAATCCTATTCCTAGTAGGTTTCCAACAAGGGAAGATAGAGGGGGAAGGAAGGAGAGGGAGAGAGGGAGGGAAAGAGGGGGCGCCGCCCCCTTCCTTGTCCAATTCAGACTCCTCAAGGGGGGGAGGGGCGCTGATAACCCACAAGTATAGGGGATCAATTATAGCCTCTTTCGATAAGTAAGAGTGTCGAATCCAACGAGGAGCTAAAGGTAGAACAGATATTCCCTCAAGTTCTATCGACCACCGATACAACTCTATGCATGCTTGACGTTCGCTTTACCTAGAACAAGTATGAAACTAGAAGTACTTTGTAGGTGTTTTTGGATAGGTTTGCGAGATAATAAAGAGCGTGTAAATAAAATCTAGGGGATGTTTAGATAAAGACACAACTAAGTTAGTTTTAGTAGAGAGCTTGTTGTCACGAGAAAGTTATTTGTCCCTATGCAATCGATAACTAGACCCGTAATCATTATTGCAATTTTATTTGAGGAAGAGGCATAAGCTAACATACTTTCACTTCTTGGATCATATGCACTTATGATTGGAACTCTAGCAAGCATCCGCAACTACTAAAGATCATTAAGATAAAACCAAACCATAGCATTAAAGTATGAAGTCCTCTTTATTCCCATACGCCATGACCCACTTATCCGTGTTTGTGTTTCAGTCACTCACGCAACACAGACAATAAGCAAACCATGAACATATTGCAAACCCCACAGCAGGGATCCCTCACGCTTGCGCGACACAGAGAGCACCATAGGACAGCACCGATAATAAAACATGCAACTCAAACCAATCACGATCACCCATAGGACAAACAGATCTACTCAAACATCATAGGATAGCCATACATCATTGGGAAATAATATATAGCGTTGAGCACCATGTTTAAGTAGAGATTACAACTGGTAAAAGAGGGGTTACACCGCTGCATAGAGGGGGGAAGAGTTGGTGATGACGGCGGTGAAGTTGTTGGTGTAGATTGCGGTGACGATGATGGCCCCGGCGGCACTCCGGTGCCACCGGAAGCAAGGGGGAGAGGGCCCCCCTTCTTCTTCTTCTTCCTTCACCTTCTCCCTAGATGGGAGAAGGGTTTCCCCTCTGGTCCTTTGTCTCCATGGCATGGGAGGGGCGAGAGCCCCTCCGAGATTGGATATGTCTCTCTGTCTCTCTCTGCTTACGCGTTACGGATTACGCCTTTCACCGTTTCTTTTATAACCGGAGATCCGTAACTCCGATTGGGCTGAATTTCGAACACGACCTCTATCCAGATATTAGCTTTCTTGCGGCGAAAGAAGGGCAACAACCGCCTTTACGGGTGTCCACACGAGGTCGAAGCGCGCTTTGCCCCACAGGGGCGCCCACCTCGTGGCCCCCTCGGGCATCGTCTCGTTGATTCTTCTTCCCAAAAATCATAAATATTCCAAAAAAATCTTCGTCAGTTTTTATCCCGTTTGGATTCCGTTTGATATGGATTTTACGTGAAACAAAAACATGCAATGCAGGAACTGCATCGGGCAATCGGATCAATATGTTAGTCCCAAAAATAGTATAAAAAGTTGCCAAAAGTATATGAAAGTTGTATAATATTGGCATGGGACAATAAAAAATTATAGATACGATGGAGACGTATCAGCATCCCCAAGCTTAATTCCTGCTTGTCCTCGAGTAGGTGAAAAAGATATTTTTTTGATGTGGAATGCTACCTAGCATAATCTTGATCGTGATCTAATCATGGCATGAATATTAAGACACGAGTGATTCAAAGCAATAGTATATCTTTTGACATTAAGACAATAATACTTCAAGCATACTAATAAAGCAATCATGTCTTTTCAAAATAACATGGCCAAAGAAAGTTATCCCTACAAAATCATATGGTCTGGCTATGCTCCATCTTCACCACACAAAGCATTCAAATCATGCACAACCCCGATGACAAGCCAAGCAATTGTTTCATACTTTTGACGTTCTCAAACCTTTTCAACTTTCACACAATACATGAGCGTGAGCCATAGACAAAGCACTATAGGTGGAATAGAATATGATGGTGGAGGTTGTGTGGAGAAGACAAAAAAGGGAGAAAGTCTCACATCGACGCGGCTAATCAACGGGCTATGGAGATGCCCATCAATTGTCAATGTGAGGAGTAGGGATTGCCATGCAACGGACGCACTAAGAGCTATAAGTGTATGAAAGCTCAAACTGGAAACTAAGTGGGTGTGCATCCAACTTGCTTGCTCATGAAGACCTCGGGCATTTGAGGAAGCCCGTCATCGGAATATACAAGCCAAGTTCTATAATGAAAATTCCCAATAATATATAAAAGTGATAACTCAAGAGACTCTCTATATGAAGAACATGGTGCTACTTGGAAGCACAAGTGTGGTAAAAGGACAGTAACCTTCTCCCTTCTCTCTTTTCTATCATTTTTTTATATTTTCTCTCTCTATTTTTTCTCTTTTTCTTGGCGGGCTTCTTTGGCCTCTTTTTTTATTTGGGCTTCTTTGGCCTCTTTTATTTTGATAACCTCACATGGGACAATGTTCTAATAATGATGATCATCACACTTTTATTTACTTACAACTCAATATTACAGCTTGATGTCTAGAACAAAGATATGACTCTATATGAATGCCTCCGGCGGTGTACCGGGATGTGCAATGATCAAGCGTAGCAAAGATATCAAAAAACGGACAAGCCATGAAAATATCATGCTAGCTACTTACGATCATGCAAAGCAATATGACAATAAATGCTCAAGTCATGTATATGATGATGATGGAAGTTGCATGGCAATATATCTCGGAATGGTTATGGAAATGCCATGATAGGTAGGTATGGTGGCTGTTTTGAGGAAGATATAAGGAGGCTTATATGTGATAGAGCGTATCGTATCACGGGTGTCAGTGTCAAAACCGGCGGATCTCGGGTAGGGGGTCCCGAACTGTGCGTCTAAGGCAGATGGTAACAGGAGGCGGGGGACACGATGTTTACCTGTGTTCGGGCCCTCTGTGGAGGTAATACCCTACTTCACCTTGATTGATCTTGATGATATGAGTAGTACAAGAGTTGATCTACCACGAGATCGTAGAGGCTAAACCCTAGAAGCTAGCCTATGGTATGATTGTTGTTGTCCTACTGACTAAACCCTCCAGTTTATATAGACACTGGAGGGGGCTAGGGTTACACAGAGTCGGTTACAATGGGAGGAGATCTACATATCGTATCGCCAAGCTTGCCTTCCATGCCAAGGAGATTCCCATCCGGACATGAGACGAAGTCTTCAATCTTGTATCTTCATAGTCCAACAGTCCGGCCAAAGGATATAGTCCAGCTGTCCGGATACCCCCTAATCCAGGACTCCCTCAGTAGCCCCTGAACCAGGCTTCAATGACGATGAGTCCAGCGTGCAGATTGTCTTCGGCATTGCAAGGCGGGTTCCTCCTCTGAATACTCCATAGAAGATCTTGAACACAAGGATAGTGTCCGGCTCTGCAAAACAAGTTCCACATACCACCGTAGAGAGAATAATATTTCCACAAATCCGACCTGCTGACATATTTGATACCATGACATCATACCATGGCCCGGTTATTATCGAGCCGTTTTTCTCAACCAGCCTTGGCGCATATCGCGAGGCGGTTTCCTTGGCACGTCTTATTGAAGCAGAGATCGTGTCCCCTTATCACGGGATTCTCATCAATACGGGCGTGGGTAACCCAACCGCGCCATCAATCGCGACGCTTGGGGAATAAGCGAGTTAACCAGGCTAGTGGGGGCGTATAGTTTCGTCCGCCTTTATAAAGGGATAAGGGTTCACCTTTTTTCACCCACGCCTTCTTCCTCCTCGCTCATCCATTCTCGCGCACTCGAGCTCCAACACCCAAGTTCGCACCTTTCTCCTCAGACCGCCCCAACCATGTCCGGAGCGGGAGGAAAGTGGATGAAATCCTTCGTCACGGAGAAGGACGTAAAAAAGCTGTGGGGGGCCGGATACTTGAACGCAGATATCGCGCACCAGCTGCCCAATGCGGGGCAGATCGTCCCTACTCCAGAGCCCCATGAGAGGGTAGTTTTCCTCACCCACTTCGTCCGCAGACTGGGATTTCCTATTCACCCATTCGTTCATGGGCCTCATGTTTTACTATGGGCTGGACTTTCATGATCCGCCCCAACTTCATCCTCAACATCTCGGTGTTTATCGTCGTGTGCGAGGCCTTCCTTCGCATCCGGCCCCACTTCGGCCTGTGGCTGAAGACCTTCAATGTCAAGCCGAAGGTTGTAAGCGGCCAGCAAGCGGAATGCAGAGGCGCCATGGTGGGCAAAATGCCCAATGTCACATGGCTCGAGGGCTCCTATGTGGAGACCATAAAGGTGTGGCAATCAGGGTGGTTCTACATCACCGAGCCGCGCGACCCCAAATGGGTGGCGGCCCCCGAGTTCCGATCCGGAATCCCTATGCAGCTCACCTCCTGGAAAGAGAAGGGCCTACCACAGGGTAACCCGGTAGAGCTGACTCGAGACTCTGCACTGCATCAAGAACATGATGAATAGGAAAATCAAGCTTGTCAATGTGGTCCGTGTCATGCTCTTCACGGATCCTCCCGTGTCAACAACAGGCGTTCAATCTATGGGAGTTCGACCCGGCCCGGCACCAGACTCTGCGCGAGCTCTTCGACACGATGCACAGGGATGTCTGGAAGGTGTTGTTCAAGGGCGTCGAGGTCCCCCTTCCCTAACCGAGGATCGTGGACTTAGCACGAAGCGCCTCGTGAAACCGGTAAGTTCTTTATCCCTTATAGGGTTTTTATTCTCCCCAGTTTAATCATGTGCGGGATCTCAGCTTCCCATGCCTTTAACAGGACTGGGTGGAGACGGCAGAGCAGATCGACTGCCCAGCTCCTTTGCCTGAAGATCCAGCGGACGCTCTCCTGACGGAGATGTTGACTCCGGCACCTTATGAGGTGCCGGAGAAGAAGGCCAAGGGTACCCAAAAGAGTTCCCGGCGTCAGGTGGTATCGGATTCATCGCCTGATGACTCCGAGACGCACTCCTCTCGTGAAAGCGAGGAGGAGGAAGATGAAGGTTCTCCCCCTCTAGCCGGGGGAGACAAGAAAAGGAAGGCCGCCCCAACCGGGGAGGCCGTAGAGTCCAAGAAGGGAAGAACTCTCCTTCCGGATTGCTCCACGACGGCCGCCGACAGCAGCGACGAGTGGCTGCTCAGGGACAAGCCCCTGGCGAAGTCGTAAGCATCCAAATATCATAGCGTTTATTGGTCTACTTTATCGAACTGCTTCTACTCATGCCGAACACGATTATGCAGTCCGCCCAGAGCCCGTATCGACGTATCTTCGTCGGGTGATTCTTTGGGCTCGTCGGATATGAAGAGCGATTCACTTCCGACTGCTTCTACCCCCGCCCTACGGGCAACGCTGAAGTGTTGTCTGCGAGGGCATCGAGCCGAGGGGAGGTGGTCCTAGAGGCGCCTCGAGGTGACCTTCCGGGCCCTGGGCGCAAAGGGATCAAGATTCCCACAGGCTCCAAGTCCGGTCGTCGGCCGGACACCACGCCGGAGCCTTCAGTGGTTCCGGATTCCAGCAGGCAACTCCTTGTTAAGGGAGACAAGCCACCCGCGCCGGTGGCCTCTGTCCATCCAGAGGCACCGGACAATTTGTTGGAAGCGCTTCGAGGCGCTTCCATCAACGAAGAGCACCGCACTATTATGAGTGCGGTGATCGAGAAGGTTCGGTTTGCCAAAAGTGGACTAACTGAAGCTTGTGCCAGCCTCCTAACAGGCTTTGAGGTAAGTAATTAAATTATAAGAAAATTTTACCACATAGACAGTAGCCCTTGATGCTCTATTTGGCGTTTCACGAAGAAAAAGCCGAATAGAGGATCGAATAATAACTGCAGGAGTCTAATCCAAATATGTTTATATGCGTATGCAGGCTTCACTGTTGGCCGCTGCCGCACATACTGCGGAGATTGCCGCACTGAAGCTGAACCTCGAGCGGTCCGAGGAAGAACTCAGCCTTTCCAAAAAGCAGCTCGAGGAGAACAAAGGTAAGCAATACCTTGTCTATATAAAAAAAGTTTTTGTTGCAAGATAATAGGATCATCATGGATGTACCAGGGTCCGCGACCGAAGTGGCGACCCTGAAGCAGTTGCTCACCGAGGCCGAAAACAAAGCGGCCAAGGAGCGCACCGAGCGAGAAAGACACGAAGCCCGGGTAGGCGAGGTGCAGCAAGAGCTCCAGGCGCTCGTGAAGAAGCATGAGTCCTTGGAGCTTGACTTGAAGATGCAAGAGTCCGAGCTTGCCAAGGCCCTTGAAAGCGCAAAAAATGCCAAGGCCGAAGCCCAAAAGGCCCTCCAGGAAATTGAGGCGGTGAAGAAGATAGCGGCGGGTAAGGCATTCATTATGCAAAGTAAGCATGCAAAAGAAAATTTCCCTTTACTTACCCGAGTTCGGAGCTCTCCAGGAGCGTTCGCAGATCTGCCCCGCAGTGTGTCTGATGCCGTGGAGTTCCACCGGGCCGAGGAGGGAAGCTCGGTGGAGAAGTTGTTCTGGTCTCAGTATACTAGGACCGAACACCCGATGCCCGTGAGCGACCAGCTGAAGCAACTGGTCGAGCTCCACAAGGCGGCCGAACAGGCCATGAGGGGCCTTCTAGTCCGGGTGTGGCCCGACGATTCCCTTCCCAACAGCTATTTCGACCTGGTGAGGCGGCTTGTGGATGCCTGCCCACGGCTGGAAGTCATAAAGCGGTCCGTCTGCATCGAGGGTGCCCGCAGGGCTTTTGCCCGTGCGAAGGTGCACTGGGCCAAGATGGACGCCGAGAAGCTGGTGAAGGAGGGGCCGCCGCAGGGCAAGGAGCATCGCCACCCTGAAATGTATTATGAGGGTGCCCGTCTTGTGGCGGACGAGTGTGCGAAGGATGTAATTTTTGAATGAACTTTCTCGTGTGATCCTGTATTATGAAAACCAGTTCATTTGCACTATGCAACACTTTCGAATTTAAAATATTACCTTCTGTGCGGCCGTTTATAAAATCTGAGAGTTGCTAGTCGTCGGCTTCAGCCCCCATGCAACTAGTGCTGGGGTGTTTGGGATAAATCTGGGCACTCTTTTTCCCATTTATGGGTCCTTCGAGGGAGGTGCTCAATGGCCAATGAACCAGGTAATCGGACTATAATGCTTTATCACTCTCACTTAGCCATAGAAGTCTACAATTTTAAATTTTGGCGAAGCCCCTAGTATTCGGGAAAGCCAAAGTTGGGGCGCTTATACACGCCTAAGCGGACAAGGCCGACTCCTCGCTCGAAGCGAGAAAAAAGTCTTTAGGGACTTGAGACCTCTCGAACAATGACCAGCTCTCGCCTCATCATGATGATCGGTTTAGCTTTCTCTACTGAGGTGCTCGGCCGGAAGAACCGGGGCACAATCGCAGTAGTTCTCCAAGTGCTACCTTAGCCGTTATAGAGGAACGTAAGGTACCAAAACATGGGAGCTGGGCAAACCCAACTATTGACCCAAGACATGATTCGGAGCTGATGCATATAATGCTATAAGTTTCGGGTGCCGCACTATCAGAAGTGTTCGGACTTCTCACGCAGAATTATGGGGTATACGGAAGCCCCTGGCGTATTGGCCTTACCAGAGTGTACGGGTGTTGATTGTCATAGATGAACATATATATAAAAGAATATATAATGCAATAAGAGACTAGTGCTATGCATTGTTTATTTAAGAAATGCGTTGATGCATACTGATACAAGCAGTGCGATAAGCAAAAAATGGAATATTTGACATGTCCCATCCAAGGGCAAGCTGCGAGCTGGTATTTAAAACAGGTATTTCACTCGTTATCAGAGACCACCCGGGGATTCCATTGCACGACGTAGCTTCCTGCCTCCTTGGGTACTGTTGTATCATGTGTCTGGCTATCGTACTGCCGGATAGGGCTTCCAGAGAGTAAAGTCCTGAAAGAGAGAGGATGATAAAGGTAGTCAGCCCCTAGTGCGGTTGAACCGCATTGTGGGACGTGCCGTGATCGTGCCCCCGCCGACACCCATGGTATTTTCAATGCGTAATTATGTACGCGCGGGACGGATTTTGTCGTTGTACTGAGACTAGGGCGGGGGCCGAATTGCTAAGCGAAGCTCGAACGTGCCGAGCGATCTGTTGCGGTGTTACTCGACGCCAGCTTGGCGGTGTCAGGGGCTTGATCGCCGAACTGGTGGATTGCCTTAAAAGGATGCTTTGTGCTTCTACTGCGAGGGCCGCAGTGTGCTCCTCCATACGGAGCGAGCGCTCTGTGTTTCCATTGACTATGATGACCCCCTTAGGTCCTGGCATCTTGAGCTTGAGGTATGCATAATGTGGTACCGCATTGAATCTTGCAAATGCGGTGCGCCCGAGCAGTGCATGATAGCCGTTGTGGAACGAGACGATATCGAAGATTAACTCCTCGCTTCGGAAGTTGTCCGGAGATCCGAAGACCACTTCCAGTGTGATTGAGCCCGTACAATGGGCCTCTACACCTGGGATGACGCCTTTAAAGGTTGTTTTGGTGGGTTTGATCCTCGAGGGGGTCTATACCCATTTTGCGCACTGTATCCTGATAAAGCAGGTTCAGGCTGCTGCCACCGTCCATAAGGACTCGAGTGAGGTGAAATCCGTCAATGATTGGGTCTAAGACCAATGCGGCAGATCCGCCATGACGGATACTAGTGGGTTGGTCCCTGCGATCAAAGGTGATCAGACAAGAGGACCATGGGTTGAACTTTGGGGCAACGGGCTCCATCACATATACGTCCCTTAGTGCACGCTTCCGTTCCCTCTTGGGGATGTGGGTTGCGTATATCATGTTCGGCGTCCTTACTTGTGGGGGGAACCTCTTCTGTCCTTCCGTGTTCGGCCGCCGGGGCTCCTCCTCGTCATCCATGTGCAGCCCCTTGTCCTTGTTTTCGGTGTTTAACTTGCCGGCCTGCTTGAACACCCAGCATTCTCTATTGGTGTGATTGGTTGGTTTGTCGGGGGTGCCGTGTATTTGGCACAAGCGATCGAGTATGCGGTCCAGACTGGACGGGCCCGGAGTGCTTCTTTTGAATGCCTTTTTCCGGTGACCGGGTTTAGGGCCTCTGAATCTGGCATTGACTGGTGTATCCTCGGCGTTATCGCCGTTATTGCGGCGCTTATGTTTGCTGCGACGTGGCCTGCCATTACTATCCTTGGTATCCGAAGTGCCAAGGTTCCTTGATATGTTGTTGCTGCGAGCCAGCCAGCTATCCTCTCCCGCGCAAAAGCGGGTCATGAGTGTCGTGAGGGCTGCCATGGATTTCAGCTTTTCCTGGCTGAGGTGCCGGGCGAGACACTCGTCACGGATGTTGTGCTTAAATGCCGCTAAGGCCTCTACATCCAGACAGTCAACAATTTGATTCTTCTTGGTTAGGAACCGTGTCCAGAATTGCCTGGCCGATTCCCCTGGCTGCTAAATTATGTGGCTCAAGTCATCGACATCTGGTGGTCGCACATAAGTGCCCTGGAAGTTGTCGAGGAATGTGTCTTCCAGATCCTCCCAACAGCCAACGAAGTCTGCTGGCAAGCTATTCAGCTAATGCCGAGCTGGTCCTTTAAGCTTTAGCGGGAGGTACTTGATGGCATGTAGATCATCGCCATGAGCCATGTGGATGTGGAGGAGGAAGTCCTTGATCCATACCGCGGGATCTGTTGTACCATCATATGATTCGATATTTACGGGTTAAAAACCCTCTGGGAATTCATGATCCATTACTTCGTCAGTGAAGCATAGGGGGTGTGCGGCGCCTCTGTGCTGGGCTATATCGCGACGCAGCTCATATGAGTCTTGCCTGCTGTATTCGGCCCGGCCGGATTTACTTTTACTGTATCCGGCGTGACGGTCACCGTCCCGTGTAGGGGCGCGCCCTCGTGATCCGTAGATCGATCTTGCATGTTTTGCCCTGTCTTCCAATACGTCTCGCAGGTCTCGCGTGTTTCCCGATGCCTTGGTATTTTTGTTTGAGTGGCGGCGGGGTGCGGGCTGAACTTCTGGCTGGAATGCCTCTCTGTCTCAACCACGAGGTGGCCGATCAGCCGCGTCGTACGCTGGTGATGTAGGTTTTAATGCTTCCTCCTCAAGTCGGGGTAGCAACCTGTGCTTTGGGTGACCCTTGGAGGGGCGTTCGAGTTCGTATTCCTCGGTGCAGGACTTCAGTCCATCTATCTGCTAGCAAGTCCCGATCAGCTCGAAATTTGTTGTTGTTTTTCTTGAGGCTATTCATTGTGGCTATAAGCCGGTCATTAAAGCGCTCCTGTTCGACGGGATCCTCAGGTACGACAAATTCTTCATCGTCAAGGCTCACTTCGTCTTCGGAGGGGGGCATGTAATTGTCTTCCTCTCCCTCTGCCGCTCGCTCCGGAGGGCTGGATTGTTCACCCTCCGACTCTAGATCCTGCTGGAGGGGATCGTCTTCGGCACTGTTCAGAGTACTGTTATCTCATGTGCCGATATCACCGCTTTTGCTGTGGCGAGACTTAGAGCGGCGCCACTGACGTCGGCGCTTTGGTTGCTTCTTGGAGGGGTCATCCTCCGCTGTCTTGTTGCCATTGCCTTCTTTGGGTGTGTCCACCATATATATGTCATATGACGAGGTGGCGGTCCAGTGCCCCGTGGGCAGTGGTTCCTGTTCATCTCCTTCATCGTTGTCCATACCATCGATGTCTTTGGAGTCGAAGTCGAGCATGTCGGTTAAATCATCGACAGTGGCTACTAAGTGGGTGGTGGGTGGGGCGTGAATTTCTTCGTCGTCCGCATCCCATTCTAGCCGGACATAGTTCGGCCAAGGTTCTCCTGACAAAGAGAGAGACCTTAACAAGTTTAGTACATCGCCGAAGGGCGAGTGCTGAAAGATATCCGCGGAGGTGAACTCCATGACCGCGCCCCCGGATTCGACGAGCACGGCGCAGCGGTTCAGAGTCCGTGGCCGGAGACGAGTCTGTAGGTTCGGCATCACGGCTCTCATGAGGGTTAGGGTCAGTATCCGACTCTATCACCGCTGAGAGTGCGGCCTCCGTGGCGGGGTCTATCCTCCCGTCCTCGGATGTCACAATCTGCTCCGGATTGAAGGCCGGAGTTGTTGCTGGTGCGATCTCCTGAACGCCGTCTGACGGCAAAGCTAAATCGTGCTCGTCATGATCGTGCGGCGCACCTGGCATGGGCTCGAATCCGTCGAAGATCAAGTCTCCGCGGATGTCGGCCGTGTAGTTCAAGTTTCCGAACCTGACCTGACGGCCAGGGGGTAGCTCTCGATCTGCTCCGGATAGCCAAGCTTGGCCCGCGGATGCGAAGCCGCCGAATACGAAGATCTGTCCGGGGAGGAAAACCTCACCCTGGACCGCATCACTGCCGATGATCGAATGAGCCATCATGCCTTATGGTGACGACACAGTGGAACTCTCAATGAATGCACCAATGTCGGTGTCATAACCGGCGGATCTCGGGTAGGGGGTCCCAAACTGTGCGTCTAAGGCGGATGGTAACAGGAGGCAGGGACCACGATGTTTACCTGTGTTCGGGCCCTCTCTATGGAGGTAATACCCTACTTCCTGCTTGATTGATCTTGATGATATGAGTAGTACAAGAGTTGATCTACCACGAGATCGTAGAGGCTAAACTCTAGAAGCTAGCCTATGGTATGATTATTGTTGTCCTACGGACCAAACCCTCCGGTTTATATAGACACCGGAGGGGGCTAGGGTTACACAGAGTCGGTTACAATGGGAGGAGATCTACATATCCATATCGCCAAGCTTGCCTTCCACGCCAAGGAGAGTCCCATCCGGACACGAGACGAAGTTTTCAATCTTGTATCTTCATAGTCCAACAGTCCGGCCAAAGGATATAGTCCGGCTGTCCGGATAACCCCCTAATCCAGGACTCCCTCAACGGGGTTTGGATGCACCGGCGAAGTTTGCACCAACTCTCGAGGTGAGAAAGGGCAATGCACGGTATCGAAGAGGCTAGCAATGATGGAAGGGTGAGAGTGCGTATAGTCCATGGACTCAACATTAGTCAAAAAGAACTCACATACTTATTGCAAAAATCTATTAGTCATCGAAAAAAAGTACTACGCGCATGCTCCTAGGGGGATAGATTGGTAGGACAAGACCATCGCTCGTCCCCGACTGCCACTCATAAGGAAGACAATCAATAAATACCTCATGCTCCAACTTCGTTACATAACGGTTCACCATACGTGCATGCTATGGGAATCACAAACTTCAACACAAGTATTTCTACAATCCACAACTACCCACTAGCATGACTCTAATATCACCATCTTTATATCGCAAAACTATTGCAAGGAATCAAATTTATCATATTCAGTGATCTACAAGTTTTATGTAGGATTTTATGACTAACCATGTGAATGACCAGTTCCTGTCAACTCTCTAAATAGATATAAGTGAAGCAAGAGAGTTTAATTATTTCTACAAAAGATATGCCCACGCTCTAACAAATATAAGTGAAGCAAAAGAGCATTCTAAAAATGGCGGTTTTCTATGTGAAGAGAAACAGGCAATCCAAACTTCAAATGATATAAGTGAAGCACATGAAGCATTCTATAAAGC
The DNA here is from genome assembly GCA_021605145.1 of Aegilops bicornis. NCBI lineage: Eukaryota > Viridiplantae > Streptophyta > Magnoliopsida > Poales > Poaceae > Aegilops > Aegilops bicornis. The sequence continues at coordinate 227,245,980 of CM038674.1, read as the reverse complement.
CATACTCAAAAGATATAAGTGAAGTGCAATGAGCATTCCGAAATCAACCAAGGACTATCTCATACCAGCATGGTGCATAAAAGAAAAGTGAAAACTAAATGCAAAAGACGCTCCAAGATTTGCACATATCGCATGAACGAAACGAATCCGAAAACATACCGATACTTGTTGAAGAAAGATGGGATGCCTTCCGGGGCATCCCCAAGCTTAGACGCTTGAGTCTTCTTGAATATTTACTTGGGGTGCCTTGGGAATCCACAATCTTGAGCTCTTGCCTCGCCTCCTTCTCCTCACATCGAGACCTCCTCGATCTTCGAACACTTCATCCACACAAAACTCAACAGAAAACTCGGTAAGATCCGTTAGTATAATAAAGCAAATTACTATGCTAAGTACTGTAGCAAACCAATTCATATTTGTTATTGCATTGTAGATACTGTAATAAAACTTTTCCATGGCTTAATCCACTGATAGGAATCGATAGTTTCATCAAAACAAGCAAACTATGCATCAAAAACAGAATCTGTCTTAAACAGGACAGTCTGTAGTAATCTGAACATTCACCATGCTTACGTTACTCCAAAAATTCTTCCAAAATTAGGAAAAATAAACAATTTGTATATAAAGACAGTGCAAAATGTTTCAGAACCATTTGACATTCCAGTAAAAAATGTAAAATCGCGCACTACAGCGAAAGTTTCTGTCTTGCACCGCACAAACCAACAAGCATTGTAAACATCCTAAAGGCAAACCTTGGCACATTATTTTTATAATACAATGGAATTGTACAAGGGGATAATTATTTTTGTTGAAAAGTTTCTGTAATCAAGATTCACAAAGTTTCCGTGAGCATGAACAAAGTTCAAGGCTAGCTCCCACTTTAACAATGCTCGTCTTTCTCACTTTCGCTTTCCTTTTTGAAAAAGTTTTAGGTTCCCCTCTTTATTCTTTTTTGTTTTTAAACTTTATAAAAGCACACAACAGAAATAAATGACTCTCTAAAACTTCCCTGGCAGCGCTTTCTTTAAAGCCATTAACCTAGGCATATAGTGCTCAAGTAATGGATCCACCCGGATCCCAAGTTATATCAAAGCCAATTTTAATTAACAATGATTTCTAATTTAGTATTGAGAACAAAGTAACATATATCATGTAATGACGAAGTCTAACTCTCTTCCTATGCATCGGCATGTCATAAAAGAACAATTCATGCACACATAGTAAAGGCCAATGCATAGTATAAACAGTTTCTTGCAATTTAATCATGTTGGAAACATAGAGAGGTGGAGATATAGTTCCTCTCTCATAATAATTGCAAGTAGGAGCAGCAAGAACATGCATATACTCATAAAAATCATCATGTGCAACGGTAAAAGGCAACCCATCAATATAATCCTTAATAAGTGCAAACTTCTCCGATATAGTGTAGTCGGGAGAATTCAAAAAGATAATAGGACTATCATGTGTGGGTGCAATAGCAACAATTTCATGTTTAACATAAGGAACTATAGCAAGTTCATCTCCATAAGCATAATTCATATTGGCATCTTGGCCACAATCATAGCAAACATCATCAAAAAGGGATATTTCAAAAGAATCAACAAGATCATAACAATCATCATAGCAATCATCCTTCGGTAAGCACGAAGGGAAATGAAGCAATGTATGAGTTGAAGAGTTGCTCTCATTAGAAGGTGGGCACGGGTAGCTAATCCGCTCTTCCTCCTTTTGTTCTTCGCTCTCCTCATCATCTTTTTCATCCAATGAGTTCACAGTTTCATCAATTCCTTCTTCCATAGACTCCTGCAAAATATTAGTCTTTTCTTGGACAGCGGAGACTCTCTCAATAAAATCATCAATATCGGAATTGAACTCATAATTCTCATAGCAATATTTAAGTATAGCAAAATTTTCAGGTCTGTAAACAGCATCATCAAGATTTTCACACTCTTTAAACAAAGATTCAATTTCATAAGCACCCATAAAAGCAACGAATTCTTCTATTCGTTCCACATCATAGTAATCATATATACCATTAGAATAAGAAGCCAAGGTTTTATCATCATTAAATTTGCATGTAAAGGGAAGGTGTGGAGCCTTCATCCTATAGCAAAAAGTATAATCATATCTCAAGCATAGTTCCCGAGCATACCAATGCAACATATGAATTTGATCCCATAATAGTTTCCCTTTTTGAGTCAAGCGATAATCCCTAAAGTATTCATGTTGATCCAACGTGTCTCCCATAACATAATTGAATGGGGTTTTCTCAGGATTATCAAAGTAGTACAAAATATTTTTCACATAACCAGCATCGAGGGTTTTAGGAGGTTCCCCATCTCCATGAGTAGCAAGAACACCTATTTTTTTTGGTATTTCATGTTCCATATCCATTACTAGAGATAGAGAACAACTAAGAACAGCAAATAAAAATTACTTAGTGATAAAGCAAACAAGCACACACGAGAATATTCGCCCCACGCTATAACTCCCCGGCAACGGCGCCAGAAAAAGGTCTTGACAACCCACAAGTATAGGGGATCAATTGTAGCCTCTTTTGATAAGTAAGAGTGTCGAAGCCAATGAGGAGCTAAAGGTAGAACAGATATTCCCTCAAGTTCTATCGACCACCGATACAACTCTACGCACGCTTGACGTTCGCTTTACCTAGAACAAGTATGAAACTAGAAGTACTTCGTAGGTGTTTGTGGATAGGTTTGCAAGATAATAAAGAGCGCGTAAATAAAGTCTAGGTGCTGTTTAGATAAAGACACAACTAAGTTAGTTTTAGTAGAGAGCTTGTTGTCACGAGAAAGTTATTTGTCCCTAGGCAATCGATAACTAGACCGGTAATCATTATTGCAATTTTATTTGAGGGAGATGCATAAGCTAACATACTTTCTCTTCTTCGATCATATGCACTTATAATTGGAACTCTAGCAAGCATCCGCAACTACTAAAGATCATTAAGATAAAACCCAACCATAGCATTAAAGTATCAAGTCCTCTTTATTCCCATACGCCATGACCCACTTATCCGTGTTTGTGTTTCAGTCACTCACGCAACACAGACAATAAGCAAACCATGAACATATTGCAAACCCTACAGCTGGGATCCCTCACGCTTGTGCGACACGGAGAGCACCATAGGATAGCACCGATAATAAAACATGCAACTCAAACCAATCCCGATCATCAATTAACCCATAGGACAAAACGGATCTACTCAAACATCATAGGATAGACATACATCATTGGGAAATAATATATAGCGTTGAGCACCATGTTTAAGTAGAGATTACAGTGGGTAAAAGAGGGGTTACACCCTGCATAGAGGGGGGAAGAGTTGGTGATGACGGCGGTGAAGTTGTTGGTGTAGATTGCGGTGACGATGATGGCCCGGCTCACGGTGCCACCGAAGCGATGGGGAGAGGGCCCCTTCTTATTCTTCTTCCTTGACCTTCTCCCTAGATGGGAGAAGGGTTTCCTCTGGTCCTTGGTCTCCATGGCATGGGAGGGGCGAGAGCCCCTCCGAGATTGGATCTGTCTCTCTGTCTCTCTGTCTCTCTCTGTTTCTGCGTTCTGGATTCTGCCCTTTCATCGTTTCTTTTATAACCGGAGATCCGTAACTCCGATTGGGCAGAATTTTGGACACGATCTCTATCCGGATATTAGCTTTCTTGCGGAGAAAGAAGGGCAAAAACTGCCTTACGGGGTGTCGACGAGGGTCAGGGGCACGCCCCCTGCCTCGTGGCCCCCTCGGGCATCGTCTCGCGTTGATTCTTCTTCCCAAAAATCATAAATATTCCAAAAAAATCTCTGTTTGTTTTTATCCCATTTGGACTCCGTTTGATATGGGTTTTCTGCGGAACCAAAAACATGCAACAGATAGGAACTGGCACTGGGCACTGGATCAATATGTTAGTCCCAAAAATAGTATAAAAATTTGCCAAAAGTATATGAAAGGTTTATAATATTGGCATGGAATAATCAAAAATTACAGATATGACAGAGACGTATTAGGCGCGGCCAGCCCTAAGGCCCCCTCCTCTCTCTCTGACAAGGCCCATGTTGGCCCATTAGTTCCCCCGGGGGTTCCGATAACCCCCCGGCACTCCGATATTTATCCGGTGACCCCCAGAACTCATCCGGTGTCCGTATAACATCGTCGAATATATCAATGTTTACGTCTCGACCATTTCAAGACTCCTCGTCATGTCCGTGATCACATCCGGGACTCCGAACAACCTTCGGTACATCAAAACACATAAACTTATAATACCGATCATCATCGAACGTTAAGCGTGCGGACCCTACGGGTTCGAGAACTATGTAGACATGATCGAGACTCACTTTCGGTCAGTAACCAATAGCGGAACCTAGATGTTCATATTGTCTCCTACATATTCTATGAAGATCTTTATCGGTCAAACCGCATAATAACATATATTGTTCCCTTTGTCATCGGTATGTTACTTGCCCGAGATTCGATCGTCGGTATCATCATACCTAGTTAAATCTTGTTACCGGCAAGTCTGTTTACTTGTTCCGTAATGCATCATCCCGTAACTAACTCATTAGTCACATTTCTTGCAAGGCTTATAGTGATGTGCATTACCGAGAGGGCCCAGAGATAGCTCTCCGACAATCGGAGTGACAAATCCTAATCTCGATCTATGCCAACTCAACAAACACCATTGGAGACACCTATAGAGCATCTTTATAATCACCCATTTACGTTGTAACGTTTGATAGCACACAAAGTGTTCCTCCGGTATTCGGGAGTTGCATAATCTCATTGTCATAGGAACATGCATAAGTTATGAAGAAAGCAATAGCAATAAACTAAACGATCATAGTGCTAAGCTAACGGATGGGTCAAGTCAATCACTTCATTCTCTAATGATGTGATCCCGTTCATCGAATGACAAATCTTTGTCCATGGCTAGGAAACTTAACCATCTTTTATTAACGAGCTAGTCAAGTAGAGGCATACTAGTGACACTTTGTTTGTCTATGTATTCACACATGTACTGAAAGTGCGTTATATCGACTAGAGGGGGGGGGTGAATAGGCGATTTTTAGAGAATTTTACAAATTCTTCACTGAGGAATTTGCCGGTGAGGAAATTCCTTAGCGAAGAAATACATGCAGTGGAATAAGTACTCAGAAGTAAACATAGCAGATTACAAGCATAGTCATCATGATGAAATGAAAACAATCACAGAGTACAGAAAGCGTAATCACAGGATAACACAAGATGAAGACAAACAGACTGAAGAAATTGAACTGAGGAAATTGAGAAAGTCTTCAGTCAAAGTCTTCAAACACAGATATGACAAACACTCAACACAATAATGAGGAAATGAAAGGGTTGAGGAAATAGAACCAGTTAGGTTGGTGAAGACAATGATTTGGTAGACCAGTTCAAGCTGCTGTCTCGGTTATGCGTCTGGTTGGAGCGGCTGAGTATTTAAACTCGAGGACACACAGTCCCGGACACCCAGTCACTGAGCACGTAGCTCAGGACACCAAGTCCTCACCGTATTCTCCTTGAACTAAGGTCACGCAGACCTCGTCCAATCACTCGTGGTAAGTCTTCAGGCGACTTCCAAACCTTCACATACTTGGTCACTCGGCGATCCACAATTCCTCTTGGATGCTCTAGACCGTGACGCCTAACCGTCTGGAAGAAGCACAGTCTTCAAAGGTAAAAAGCGTCGGATCCACGCAGGATCAATTTCTTCAGTGATGCTCAATCACTTTGGGTTTGTTGGGGTTTGGTTTTTGGGTTTTCTCTCACTTTGGGTTTTCCTCACTTGATGATTTTCACTCAAAGTCCTCGAGAGGATGGGTTGCTCTCAAATGACAAGTGTCAAGTTCTCTCGGAGCAGCCAACCAACTAGTGGTTGTAGAGGCGGCTATTTATAGCCTAGGGAGCAACCCGACATGATAAGACATAAATGCCCTTCAATGATATGACCGTTAGGTGGAGATATTTTGGGGACACGGTGGCCTTGACAGAACCTTGATCCGGAAATTGGAATATCAAATTCCTCGGGGCTATCATGTTCCTCACCGTGTAGGCAATCCGCCTTTGGCGAATTCCTAACTCCTCGGTCAGAACAAATTCCTCGGTGACCGGAAGAGCTTCGTCTACATCCTTTGAAGAAATTGACTGAACTGTATGAGATTTCCAAAAGGCTTCACTCGAAGGGTTTGGTAGGTGTAGGATTTTGAGTTGAGCATCAAATGGAAGTTTTTCCTTAGTATTTCCTCGACCCCCTTAAACAGTACGGTGTTTCCTATGACTCAAGAAAGAGAAAATGAAACTACGAAAGCAAAAGTCTTCACGCTTCATGTTCCTCAAGCGAATACCAAGTCTTCAGAATCACACCAATTTCTTCACTTTCAAAGTCTTCAGAAAGTCTTCAGAATATCAAATTCTTGATTGAAGAAATTCATTTTTAAGGGGCCGACATTCTCTGTAAATATCAAACTCCTCATAGACTTATAGACACTGTGTACACTTACAAGCGCATTAGTTACTTAACCTATAAGTCTTCAATACACCAAAATCACTAAGGGGCACTAGATGCACTTACAATCTCCCCTTTTGGTGATTGATGACAACATAGGTTAAGTTTTCAACGGGGATAAATATATGAAGTGTAAATACTGATAATGAGGGTTTTGATTGCAAGATATAGAAGAACTCCCCCTGAAGATGTGCATAGTGAGGAATTTGCTGTTGAGGCAATGCACATTTGAAGAATTGAATCATGGAGATCTCCCCCTATATCTTGTAATTCATACACGCATTTGACATATAATATGAGGAATTTGAAATGCATGATGAAATATGGTGCTTGATGATATGCAGAGCATGCAAAATAATGCATAAAGAGTATCAGAGCCCAATGCGTATGAGGAATTTGAAACTATCATGAGTATCAGATCCCAAATCGATTTGAAGATTTTCAACGAGCTCATGAGGATCAGAGCATAACAAATATCAGAGCATATCAACACTACTGTAATCAGAGCATAGAGCAAAGGCATAATGCATCAAAAGTATCAAAGCACCATCGGGTTTAAGATTACAACTCGATCCAATAAAAGGTTTCAGAAGAACGAGAGTTGTAACTTAATAAAATATTGTATATAGACAAAAACGAGACCCGCTTGAAGACTAACTCAAATTTCTCCCCCTTTGTCATCGAATGACCAAAAGGATCGAAACTGAGGACTAACGCTCTTGAAGAATTTCAAGTTGAAGACGGAGCGCCAGCATTGTCGGGGTTGGTCGTTGAAGTAGGACCAGCAGCAGTGTCTTCCAAATCTTCATGTTCATCGATTGTCGCGAGATGAAGAATAGGAGCTGGCCACCAAGGAAGGAACTTTGACTTTCTTGAATTTCTTGGAGGAGGTGCACCAGTCAAATTCTTCCTTGAGTCCCATTGATTGCAGCTCTTCTTCATTGTAGACATGTGAAAGAACAGCCCAAAGCGCAGAAGGTTTCATGAAGGTAGTAGTGGTTTTTCTTCACTGCATTGTGAGTTGAGGTCATGTTGTAAAGAAGAGTGCCAAACTGACGTTTGACCCACTTATGATTGCGATCAACCTTCTGATGAAGACTGAGGAGTAACTCACGATCAGTCATCACCCTGGGTGCAGTTCCTTGAGGATTTTGCTTGACTGAGGTATTTGCTGCTGAGTCATGGGTGGCAGAGTCATCATTGGTGGAGTAGGATGCTGCTTTGCGAAACTGTCCATCCAATGGACGAATGCCTTCATCTATCACAGCAGCAGCCTTTCCCTTTTCATCAGTTGAGGCAATTGGCCGTTTGAGGACTTCAATAGGGGGCAGGTAGCTGCAGTGGTTTAAAGTATCAGCCTTGTAATTCAGTGAAGATCTTGACCTGATGAATCTCATAATCCAAGGTGCATAAGGCTTCAGCTCAAAAGGTGACATGGCAATGTTAGCGAGTCCTCATGAAGAAATCATGGAAATTGACGGGAACGCCATGGATGATGTTGAACAGCATATTCTTCATGATGCCAACGACTTCTTCATCATTCGAGTCGTGGCCCTTGATAGGACTCATAGTCTTCGTCAAAATTCGATAGACTGTTCGAGGCACATATAATAATTCCTTGACGAGGAATTTGGTCCTTGGAGCTTGCCTTGGTTTCAAAGGCTTCATCAGCACTTGCATATAGTGATTTGAAAGTTCCTTTTCTTCATAGATGCGACGTGCACCATCAAGCGGAGGACTGAGTGGTAGGGCACGAAGCAATTCACTTCTTTGGAGCCTTGTAGTGAGTATTTTCGGTCATCAATCCAAGACCCATGAAGTTACATCTTCAGCGTCTCCGGTGATGTGCGAGGTTGCATAGAATCAAGAATTAGCTCTTCGTTCGATCCACGGATATCGGTCTGAAGTTTAGCGTAGACCTGCGTCGTGAAGAACACTTAGGGACGGGCTCAAAGCCCGGCGACTCCATATCCACATGAGGAATATGAGCATGATCGAAGATTTTGTCCTTGTTGAAAAGCACCGAGGAATAGAAGTTGGCTTGACCGGCAGTCCGTAAGCGCCTCTTCCTAATTCGAGCGAGAATCATAAGGATTATATTCGGTGAAGAACACATGCTCGGCAAAGAAATCTTGACCTTGAACTTTTGCTTAGTTGAGAACGGATTCTTCCGCTTTGGCGAGAGGGGTGTCGATGAGTTGCATCACCACCTCGTGAATCGTAAGTTCGTGTTCTTGACTTGAGGAATTTCTTGGTCCTCAACTTGTGCGATCTGAGGATTTTCAAAGCAGCCAGTTTCATCAGCACTAGTGGCTGGAATTTCTTCATGCACGTAACTTCGTGGGTTGATTTTCTTGGTGTCTATTTGAGCGATTGCGGGGAGTGAGGAACTTGTTGAAGCGGGGTGAAGAGAGGAGTATTGGGATGCTGACTTTCCCAAAAGTCATCATTGATCACCGGAGTGGTACATCCAATATCCACATCTTCATTTTCAATTTCCTCGATTACCAGCTTGAGAATTTCATGGTCCGATGAGGGAATGACCGGGGTTGAAGGGATTGCTTCCACTTCAATTTCTTCATCAATTTTCTCTGACGAAGCAGGAGATTGATGTTCTTCATCAGATCCGATTGGCACCACATATTCTTCTCCAAAAGGAACTACTTCCTTTGATGGTATGGAGGAAATTGGAATAGCATCAATTGGGTTTTCAACGGAGCTGGTCATTGGCTTCATTTTCTTCGCAGTCGAAGAATCTGAAGCAGATGATGCTTTCCTTTTCTTCACAGCAGCTCGTTCTGCAGCCTTGGTTTTCTTCACATCAGAAGCAGATGGAAGAATTGGAGTTGGAGTTGGCGCAGGAGGAGCTGAGGAATTTGGTGCAGTTTCTTCAGAAGGAACTGATGCAGTTTCCCTGTCTTGAGCAATTTCTTCAGGCGCACCACTAGTGGGTGCCCTGGCAATTTCTTCAGCGGCTGGTATTTCTTCATCAGCCCTGGAATCAGCATTTTCTTCAGTAGGCTGAACTGATGCTTCAGCCTGAGGATTTTCACGTTGCACAGGTGCAGCAACACTTGTGAGTTTCTTCGTCAGATCGACGAATCTGGTCTTGACTACTTGCCAATCAGCATAGTATGTGTCGAAGTTCTTGCTGAGGTTCTGAATGTCAGTTTGGATTTGAAGGAGTTCCTCAGGTGTCATCTTGACAACATTTTTCTTCAGGAACCTCTCCTTCCTGTATTGAGCCTTCTTGATTTCCCTTGCCTTCTCAAACTTCCATTTTTCTTGATGAAGTGAGTCAGCGCATGACTTTGACCAGGTGTCAAATGAAGATCAGGCAGAGGGGTATTGGGATCATTGTGCCAGAGGTCAATGAAGTCGAGGACTTTCTTCGGGTCCAAAAGCAGTGGCACAGATGTACCTTTGGCTCTAGCGGCCCTAACTTGGCGGTCTCTGATGATTTCTTCAAGTTCTTCATCAGATGCCTCATCATCAGATGGCACGTGGACTACAAGCTGTTTCTTCCTTGGGCTAGGCCGAGGACCACGTCCATTGTTGCTTTTGTCTTCAGCAGAGTCGGGCCAGATGAAGAATTGGGGGCAGCTGAGGAACTTGCAGAGATGCCTGAGGCAAATGAGAAACCAGCAGTCCTTTGACAAGTAGCTAGGTGCACAGGAACTGAAGGTTTGGACGGAGCAGTTGAGGACTTTGATGGAACATTAGCGGTGTGAGGAATTTGCTGCTGAGGAATTTTCCTGGAGGGAGCTGCTGATGAACTTGGCCGTGAGGGCGCAGATGATAAAGTACTTGGCTTATTAGCAGACTTCTTTTGCATTGATTTCCTCGGTTTGACCGAGACCTCAGTGGCAGCAGCAGCGGCAGAATCCTCATTGAATTTCTTCACCGCTTCCTTTGCTTGCTTAGCCAACTTTGCTTGGCGTTTAGCCCACTCATCGTGAAAGTCCTCACCGCGTTTGGCGCTAGTGGGATCAGCTATTTGGCCTGGTGCCAAAGGAGCTCTTGGGCATGGAGGATTTAACGCGAATTTCTTCATGTACTTAGGTGTTACATATCGGTATTCCTTCCATTCCCGTGCCCATCTCCGTTCAATCTTCTGAATGCGCACCTTGCGTTGATTTTTGCTTTCCTCATCTGGTGTGCAATAGTCAGCATATATTTCCTCGAGATTTGAATCTTTGTCATGACCTCGGGTTTCTTTCCTCCCTTCTGCGGCTTCTTACCATCTCGCCATTTTCTTGATTGAGGAAATTGAACAATTGAGTTCTCTGAAGAAGTGTGCAGTTTTTCTTCGAGGAACGCTGCAAATGAGTTAAGTTGATGAGAACCTAGGGATTCAGCAGAGACATTTGTACTGTGAATGCAGTATAGGTCCGAGGAATTTGAAGAGGTCATATCTGCGTTCTCGGAGGGTTTTTCAAAAGAACAAGTTTGAGGATTTTGACCAGATGAGCCTTGAAGAATTTCAATAAGCGTTCTTTGTCTTAGGTTCCAGAGTTGTATAGATCGAAGATCCACACAATTGAGGAATCTTGAAGAAAATCATTGCTTAGTGAAATGAGTCAAGAGATTTGAGGTGTTCATATGTATGAAGATTTGGAGAATAAACACCTTTGAAGAATTTGAAGAAAATTTGAGAATCAAATCGAGTAGTAAAAGTAACTTTTAATTTACCCGAAATGAAGAACACGACGAACTGAGATGAACAGTTGGGAAGTTCGTCCGTTCAGATCTTCTCCGCCCTAACTTGGCAGAGGAAATCAGCTACGGCGACGGCGGAGTGAAGATATTCCACGATCGGCGTGAGTACGTCGGCGAAGAGGTCAAGGCAGTGAAGCTTTTCCTCACCGGCGACGATGGAGTAGCGGCGGCGCTAGGGTTTTGAGGATCTCGAGCGGGAGAGAGAGATCGAGCGAAGTAAAAGAGTGAGGAAGGGAGAGAGGGGTATTTATAGCCACGGTGAAAACGGATCGTCCAAAGATTTAGGACGAACATGCCCCTGACCGCTTCCCTTCTCACGACATGTGTCACCCACGTCTTTGTGTAGTGGAGATGCGTAATGCGATCGTGGGTGAATATAATAATGCATCATGGGATGTGGAGCAGTTTGAGCGGTAAAAGCGAAAGTTTGGATAAGTTTCAGATTAAAGTTCCGTTCGCAATTTCTTCAAATTGCCAAGGACACGATGAAGAATTTGAACGAAGTTTCAAAGTAGAACGCACATGAAGAATTTGTGAATGGATTGGGTTGAGTATAGCATAGAGGGAAAGGGTCCGATCACATTCACTTAGCGAAAAAGCGACTTGAAGAAATAGCCATAAGTGAATGTCAAGAGGACATAAATCCATATATATATATAGCCAATGAAGAAAGACGACGGAAACAGTGAAGAATTTGCAAAGTTGAAGAATTTGAAAAACTGAAGAATTTGAAAAACTGAAGAATTTGAAAAACTGAAGAATTTCAAAAACTGAGGAAAAACTCAAATTGAAGATTTTCAACTTTGGTGGTGGCGTGACCCACCGTATAAGAATGATGATTTCAGACACTGCGTACAATTGTCGAGGGTTACGAGAGTCAATTTCTTCATTAATTTCTTCACACTTAGAGTGTTACTCTTCATTGATTGAAGAAAACGTTTCTTCATGTGTTGCACATCTAAGTCATCAATTTTGCATAAGTGTTAGGATGTGTGCCTTTTCGGAGAACATTCAAGATTCTAAGATATTTAGCTCACACCGCAACTTGCTAAATCTCTTCTCATCCAAGGGCTTAGTGAAGATATCAGCTAGCTGTTCTTGATCTTCACGTGCTCGATGGAGATGTCGCCCTTCAACACATGATCACGAAGAAAATGATGACGAATTTGAATGTGCTTTGTCTTGAGTGCTGAAGCTGGGTTGTGAGCAATCTTGATGGCACTCTCATTGTCACGATGAGAGGCACATTCTTCACGTTGATGCCGTAGTCCTTGAGGGTTTGCTTCATCCATAGTAATTGAGCACAACACGAGCCAGCAGCAATGTATTCAGCTTCAGCGGTGGACGGTGATACACAGTTACATTTCTTCGAGGACCAATGGACCAAAAGATCGTCCGAGGAAATGACAAGTACCAGATGTTGACTTGCAATCCACACGATCACCAGCATAGTCGAGTCGTAATATCCAATGAGATCAAAAGTAGAGCCCTTGGGGTACCATAATCCTAGTGTTGGTGTGTGAGCTAGATATCGAAGAATATGCTTCACAGCCTTTATGGTGTGATTCCTTGGTGTAGCTTGAAATCGGGCACACATGCAAACACTAAGCATTATATCTGGCCTAGATGCACATAAGTACAATAAAGAACCAATCATGGAGCGGTATACCTTGTGATCAAGTCAATACCATTTTCATCGATTGCATAGATGGCCATTTGTGGGCATAGGAATTTTGACACCTTTGCAATCTTGCATGCGAATTTCTTCGTGACATCTTTGAGGTATTTCTCTGAGATATGAATATGCCATTGCGCTGTTGACGAATTTGAAGACCTAAGAAGAATTTCAACTCTCCCATCATGGACATTTGATATTCTTCACTCATCATATAGGCAAATTCATCACTATAACGTTGGTCAGTACAGCCAAAGATAATATCATCAACATATATTTGGCACACAAATAGTTCACCATCATAAGATTTAGTAAAAAGAGTAGGGTCGAGTGAACCGGGTGTGAAGCCATTCTTCACGAAGAATTCCTTCAATGTATCATACCACGCCCGAGGGGCTTGCTTGAGGCCATAGAGGGCCTTATTTAGTCTGAAGACTTTGTCAGGATTCTTTGGATCTTCAAAACCTGGGGTTGAGCAACATATACTTCTTCCTCAAGCTTACCATTGAGGAATGCACTTTTCACATCCATTTGATATAAAGTGATATTGTGATGGTTAGCATAGGCGAGTAATATGCGAATAGACTCAAGTCTAGCGACAGTGCAAAAGTTTCATCGAAATCAATTCCTTCAACCTGCGTGTAGCCTTGAGCTACTAGTCGTGCCTTATTCCTCACCACAAGACCATTTTCATCTTGCTTGTTGCGGTAGATCCACTTTGTGCCAATGATATTATGCTTGCGAGGATCTGGACGTTTGACCAGTTCCCAGACGTTGTTGAGCTCGAACTGATGTAATTCTTCTTGCATGGCCTGAATCCACTCCGGCTCCAGAAATGCTTCATCTACCTTAGTGGGCTCTATGATAGAGACAAAAGCATAGTGCCCACAAAAGTTAGATAAGTGTGAAGCTTTTGAGCGAGTGAGAGGACCTGGCGCTTCAATGTCATCGATGATCTTGTCAACTTGCACTTCTTTTTGCAACGCGAGGATGAGCTGGTTGTCTTCGAGGAATTTGATCATTTTCCTCGGCACCATTTTCTTCAAGCATTATCTTCGTGCACCCGCTCGGCGTTCTTCGCGTCTGAAATGAATTCTTCAGCTTTCTTGATGGGAATGACATCCTCGGTTGCCTTGAATCGATAGAATCCTCGGTGCTTTGGTTCATCTAACATGAAGGTAGGTGCTCTCTTTGCGAGCCATTAGTTTCATCGAACCGCACATCTCAAAGGTCAACAATCTTGTGAAGAGTGATGTTGAAGACTACAGAGGTGTGCGAGTCCTTTCCGTAACCAAGCATAAAACCCTCATGTGCTTTCGGTGCAAATTTAGAGGTGTGGTGAGGATCTCTAATCCAGCATTTAGCACCGAAGACTTTGAAATAACTTACATTGGGTTTCTTGTCAGTGAGGAGTTCATAGGCAGTCTTTTTGAAGAATTTGTGAAGATATACTCTGTTGATGATGTGGCACGCAGTGTCAATTGCTTCAATCCAGAATCGACTAGGCGTTTTGTATTCATCAAGCATAGTGCGAGCCATCTCAACAAGAGTTACATTCTTGCGCTCCACGACGCCATTTTGCCGAGGAGTATAGGGAGCAGATAACTCATGAGTAATACCAAGTTCATCAAGATAATCCTCAAGTCCGAATTCTTGAACTCAGTTCCATTGTCACTCCCGATGTGCTTGATCTTCACACCAAAGTTGGTTGAAGCCCTCGAGGAAAATCGTTTGAAGATTTCCTGCACTTGATTTTTGTAAGTAACAATGTGTACCCATGTGTAGCGAGAGTAATCATCAACAATAACAAAGCCATATAGTGATGCTTCATTAACGGCAAGTAATGATTGGGACCAAAGAGGTCCATGTGAAGCAATTCGAAGGGACGAGTAGTGGTCATGATAGTCTTTCTTGGATGCTTGGCCTTGGTCATTTTTCCAGCTTCACAGTTCGCATAAGTGATCCTTGAGGAATTTGACATTTTCAATGCCAATGACATGCTTCTTCTTCGCATGGCGTGTGCAAATTCCTCATGCCTGCGTGACCAAGTCGTCGATGCCATAGCCAGCCTTCTGAAGCTTTTGCAAGTAGACACACGGCTGGTTGTGGTCCTGTGGAAAAATCAACAATATACAAGTCTCCTCTCCTAAAGCCTTCGAAGACTTTGGAATTGTCAGCTTCCATAATCACAACACAACGATACTTGCCAAAGATAACAACCATATCAAGATCACAAAGCATTGAGACCGACATGAGGTTGTATCCTAAGGACTCAACAAGCATGACTTTGTCCATGTGTATGTCCTTAGAGATAGCAACCTTACCAAGTCCCAATACCGACTTTTGCCTTTGTCAAAGCAAAGATGATATGCTTCAGATGTGACGGTGATAAGGGAGCATCCATCAATAGATTCTTGTCACCGATCATGTGATTTGTACATCCACTATCGAGAACCCACTCGGTGGCTTTGGGTTGATCATCCTGCGGATGAATTAGTACAACTTACGATCTCATATACTTCATCAAGAAGAATATGGTATCAAGTTCATCGAGATGAATTTCATCGGTCAAGATCAATTAGATAAGCAGTATGAGGACATGTGAAATGAAAGTTCATTTCATCATGATTAGCCTGCGTCCTTTCAGGCAATTTATCAGGCCCCCAGCAAATTCTTCAGACGTTTAGGCCACGTCTGGAGACCTGACCTGCAGAGCAGATTAGTTCTTTTTCTTCACCACCCACATCTGAAGGGGTGGCAAAGAGTTCATCATTCCGTGCGAGCACCATATGAGAATGGTGGCATAGAGGCCAAACCATTTCGTTTCACATAAGAGGGGTTAGGGTCAGCATATGAATAAGCAGAGAAATTCTTCGAGGACTTATGAACATATTGGTTTGAAGAATAATGCACATATTCATAGCCCTTGGCTCTACCCTGCGAAACAGAGTTGTTAGCATGATGATAATCATATGAGGACTTTGATCCTTCTGAGGAATTTGATCCACGTAAGGAATTTGGTCCGTATGAGGACTTGGATCCATATGAAGAATTTTGTCCATATGAAGAATTTGATCTGGGGTTCCTTTTCTTCACTGGTGGTGTCATGAGGACATTCACTGAAGACTTTCAAGGCACTTCTTGGGAACCCAGATTTTCTTCATAGGGGACCGTTCTCAGATTAGTGCCAACATATCTAGCAAATACTTCACCATTCTGATTTTTGAGCAGTTTATAGTTTGAGTCAAATGACTCATCATCGTAATGAGGAAATTCACATGTAAAGCCGGATAAGGTGGATGGATCAAGCTGGAGGTCCCTTTGCAGCAACCCATGAGGTTTTGGGATACCGCTTCAGCTTCCAAGACGTTCCATCGACATTGAGTTTCCTCTCAAAGGCAATACCCTCTTTCCTAGGGTTTCGTTGAGGATCTGCTTTTAAGCACATCACAAAGAGTCTGATGCCCTTTGAGGCTTTTGTACATGCACATCATGTACAATTCCTTCGATCTGCATCGTCAGTGATACTAGCAATGTCCTCAGATGAGGAATTAGTGATAGTAGAGGCAGGTGAAGAATTTGTAACAGTTGAAGCATTTGAACATTCAGGTGAAGAATTAGCAGATTCACGTTCAATGCATTTTAAGCATGGAGGAACAAATTCTTCTTGAGAAGCGCTGATTTGTTGAGCAAGTAATGAATCGCGCTCCTTCTGAAGATCTTCATAACTCGCTCTTAGCTTCTCAAGATCTTGCTTTCTTTGAAGAAATTCATAAGAAAGTTTCTCATGATCAGATAAGAGAGTGTTATGATGACCTTGAAGGCTGTCAAGCCTAGACTGAACTTTCTGAAGATTTTCAGTTAGGGCTTGAGTGCGATCCATTTCTTCACCTAACATATCATCACTCTTATCTAGCATGTTTTGAACCTTTTCAAAAGCCCTTTGTTGTTTTATAGCAATCTTAGCAAGTTTAGAGTAGCTGGGCTTGAGATCCTCATCAGATTCATTTTCACTAGATTCGGATGAGGTGTAATTGAGTACCTTGGCACCTTTTGCCATGAAGCAATAGGTGGGAGCGTAGTCATCATTTTCCTCATCAAGCTTGTCGGTGAGTCAGTTTCTTGATGTTGAAGATGGACTTGCTAACATAAGCGATAGCAAGAGCCGGACTAGCCACACCAGATTCGGATTCTTCAGACTCCTCCTCTTCCTCATTTTCCTCAGATTCAGCTTGAGTCCATTTCCTTGCCAATGAATGCCCGAGCCTTTTTGGAGCTGCTCTTCTTGTGAGAAGAAGGCTTTGAGGATTTTGATGATGAAGATTTGGATGATTTCTTCTTCTTCTTCACGTCATCAGAACTGTAATCCTTGTGTTTCTTCTTTCTTAATTCCTTTTCCCACTGAGGACAATCTTGGATATAGTGACCAGGTTTCTTGCATTTGTGGCAAAGTCTTCGCTTATAGTCACTAGATGAGGAATCACTTTGCTTCTTGAGGATTTTCCAAAACGACCACGCCTTGTGAATTTCTGGAATTTCTTCACGGCGGTGTTAGCTCTCGCCAAATTCTTCAGGATCTCCAAGGCTACTACCGAGTCTTCACTCAGATTCAGATTCAGCCTTGGCCTTGAGGCACGTGTTTTTCCATAGCCGTAACCATAGAGATCTCTCTTTTCAAAGAAGTGGAACTTCGTGAGTATTTAGCCTTTCGAGGATATCGGCAGGATCAAGAGACTTGTAGTCAGCTCGTTCTTGTATCATCACAGTGCAGTGTCAAATGAGGAATCAAGCGACCTTAGCAATTTCTTCACCACCTCATGGTCGGTGATGTCAGTAGCACCCAGTGCTTGAAGCTCATTTGAGATGTCAGTGAGGCGATCGAAGGTTTGTTGAACATTTTCGTTGTCGAGTCTTTTGAAGCGGTTGAAGAGATTCGAAGAACATCAACTCGAGAGTCACGCTGAGTTGAAACACCTTCATTTACTTTGGACAGCCTGTCCCGGATGAGTTTGGCAGATTCCAAAGCACTCACCCTTCCATATTGACCTTTGCTCGAGATGGCCACATATGATATTCTTCGCTTGAGAATCGAGTTGCTTGAATCTCTTCACATCAAGATCATTCGGAGAGGGTGTGACCGAGGAAACACCTTTTGTCACAACATACCGTAGATCGTTGTCAATTGCTTCAAGATGCATTCGCATTTTGTTCTTCCAAAGAGGGGTAGTCCGTCCCATCAAAGGTAGGACACCCTGCTGAGACCTTGATCATACCTGCGGCAGACATAACTAAAACTCCAGGTGGTTAAACCAAAATCACACAGAACAAGGGAGTACCTTGCTCTGATACCAATTGAAAGTGCGTTATATCGACTAGAGGGGGGGTGAATAGGCGATTTTTAGAGAATTTTACAAATTCTTCACTGAGGAATTTGCCGGTGAGGAAATTCCTTAGCGAAGAAATACATGCAGCGGAATAAGTACTCAGAAGTAAACATAGCAGATTACAAGCATAGTCATCATGATGAAATGAAGACAATCACAGAGTACAGAAAGCGTAATCACAGGATAACACAAGATGAAGACAAACAGATCAAGAAATTGAACCGAGGAAATTGAGAAAGTCTTCAGTCAAAGTCTTCAAACACAGATATGACAAACACTCAACACAATAATGAGGAAATGAAAGGGTTGAGGAAATAGAACCAGTTAGGTTGGTGAAGACAATGATTTGGTAGACCAGTTCCAACTGTTGTCTCGGTTATGCGTCTGGTTGGAGCGGCTGAGTATTTAAACTCGAGGACACGCAGTCCCGGACACCCGATCATCGAAAGCACGCAGCTCGGGACACCAAGTCCTCACCGTATTCTCCTTGAACTAAGGTCACGCAGACCTCGTCCAATCACTCGTGGTAAGTCTTCAGCGACTTCCAAACCTTCACATACTTGGTCACTCGGAGATCCACAATTCCTCTTGGATGCTCTAGACCGTGACGCCTAACCGTCTGGAAGAAGCACAGTCTTCAAAGGTAAAAAGCGTCGGATCCACGCAGGATCAATTTCTTCAGTGATGCTCAATCACTTTGGGTTTGTTGGGGTTTGGTTTTTGGGTTTTTCTCTCACTTTGGGTTTTTCCTCACTTGATGATTTTCACTCAAAGTCCTCAGAGGATGGGTTGCTCTCAAATGACAAGTGTCAAGTTCTCTCGGAGCAGCCAACCAACTAGTGGTTGTAGGGGGCGGCTATTTATAGCCTAGGGAGCAGCCCGACATGATAAGACATAAATGCCCTTCAATGATATGACCGTTAGGTGGAGATATTTTGGGGACAGCTGGCGCGCAGCACAGCAACGGTCGGAAATTGGAATATCAAATTCCTCAGGGCTATCATGTTCCTCACCGTGTAGGCAATCCGCACTGGCGAATTCCTAACTCCTCAGTCAGAACAAATTCCTCAGTGACCAGAAGAGCTTCGTCTCTGTCACTGAAGAAATTGACTGAACTGTATGAGATTTCCAAAAGGCTTCACTCGAAGGGTTTGGTAGGTGTAGGATTTTGAGTTGAGCATCAAATGGAAGTTTTTCCTTAGTATTTCCTCGACCCCCTTAACAAGATGCGGTGTTTCCTATGACTCAAGAAAGAGAAAATGAAACTACGAAAACAAAAGTCTTCACGCTTCATGTTCCTCAAGCGAATACCAAGTCTTGAGAATCACACCAATTTCTTCACTTTCAAAGTCTTGAGAAAGTCTTCGAATATCAAATTCTTGATTGAAGAAATTCATTTTTAGGGGCGACATTCTCTCAGAATATCAAACTCCTCATAGACTTATAGACCTGTGTACACTTACAAACGCATTAGTTACTTAACCTATAAGTCTTCAATACACCAAAATCACTAAGGGGCACTAGATGCACTTACATGTACTAAGTTTCCGGTTAATACAATTCTAGCATGAATAATAAACATTTATCATGATATAAGTAAATATAAATAACAACTTTATTATTGCCTCTAGGGCATATTTCCTTCACGAGCTAGTCTAGTAGAGGCTTACTAGGGACACTGTGTTTTGTCTATGTATCCACACATGTATCAAGTTTCCGGTTAAATACAATTCTAGCATGAATAATAAACATTTATCACGATATAAGGAAATATAAATAACAACTTTATTATTGTCTCTAGGGCATATCTCCTTCAGTCTCCCACTTGCACTAGAGTCAATAATCTAGTTCACATCGTCATGTGATTAATCATCAATAGTTCACATCTTTGTGTGATTTGTTCACATCGCCATGTTACTAACACCTAAAGGGTTTACTAGAGTCAATAATCTAGTTCACATCGCTATGTGATTAACACCCAAAGAGTACTAAGGTTTGATCATGTTTTGCTTGTGAGAGAAGTTTAGTCAACATGTCTGCCACATTTAGAGTTGTATGTATTTTGCAAATTTTCTATGTCTACAATGCTCTACATGGAGCTACTCTAGCTAATTGCTCCCACTTTCAATATGTATCCAGATTGAGACTCGGAGTCATCTGGATCAATGTAAAAACTTTCATCGATGTAACTCTCTATGATGAACTCTTTATCACCTCCATAACTGAGAAGTATTTCCTTAGTCCTCTTAGGCAACTAATGATAACTTTGACCGATGTCCAGTGATCCACTTCTGGATCACTATCGTACCCCCTTGCCAAACTAATGGCAAGGTACACAATAGGTCTGGTACACAGCATATCATACTTTATAGAACCTATGGCTGAGGCATAGGGAATGACTTTCATTCTCTCTCTATATTCTGCCGTGGTCGGGTTTTTGAGTCTTACTCAACTTCATACCTTACAACTCAAGCAAGAACTCCTTCTTTGACTGATCCATTTTGAACTACTTCAAAATCTTGTCAAGGTATGTACTCATTGAAAAATCTTATCAAGCGTCTTGATCTATCTCTATAGATCTTGATGTCCAATATGTAAGCAGCTTCACCGAGGTCTTTCTTTGAAAAACTCCTTTTAGACACTCCTTTGTGCTTTCCTGAAAATTCTACATCATTTCCGATCAACGTCATTCACATATACTTATCAGAAAGGCTGTAGTGCTCCCACTCACTTTCTTGTAAATACAGGCTTCACCGCAAGTCTGTATAAAACTATATGCTTTGATCAACTCATCAAAGCGTACATTCCAACTCCGAGATGCTTGCACCAGTCCATAGAAGGATTGCTGGAGCTTGCACACTTTGTTAGCACCTTTAGGATTGACAAAACTTTCTGGTTGCATCATATCACTACCTAAAAAGACACTTCCGTGATAATACGTGTTTGTCACAGTAGGTCACGTTTTCTGTCATGCATGTACATCCATGAAAATTTTATGACAGAATCAAGATAGTCATACCGTCTTTGTCGTAGAAGTGTTCCATGACATTACCAAAATTATCATCACGGAAGTGTCCACTTCCATGATGATAAATTACGGGTCATAGAAGTGCTTTCGTCAAGGGTGACTGACACGTGGCATCAACTGTAATGGGTCGCCGTTAAGCTATCGGGTCCGGTTTTGGATCCGAAAACCCGTTAACAGCCCGGACCAATGAGGATTTTCCACGTGTAAAATTGTCATTGGCCGGAGGAAACATGTGTTGGCTCACTGTTGGGACAGATGTCATCCATTCATTGGACAGGAGGCGCCTATGATATGTCGACACGTGGCATGGCCCAACAAAGGCCCATATAGGTTAAAAAGGCCGGCCCAGTCAAAGGCCCGTAGTACTTACTCAGGTACTAGTGGGCCAGCCCAATAACGACCTGTTTAATAAGGCCCATTTACGGCCCGAAGCTAGATCTGGCCTGTTAATTGTTCGTAGAATATTTGGGCCCAATTACGGCCCAATGACTTTCGGCTTGTTAGAGGCCCAATGTAGACATGGGCCCATTTTAGCCCGGTGTGTCTTTCGGCCTGGGAATGGCCCATGCTGCCCATGGGCCATATATGGTCTGATGCTACATCCGGCCCAGTAACTACCCGTGATAAAAGTGGCAACAGTTCAACCCAACGTGACTTTGGGCCTGTTAAAGGCCTGTCGTATAATTCGGCCCGTTGATGCCTGTACTAAGCTTTCGGCCTCTTAAAGGCCCATGATATTAGTGGGCCAACTCAAGCCCGAAATATGTTTCGGCCTGGTAACGGCCGTCATATAACTGGGCCAAAAAAGGCCCGTCTACCTTTCAGCCTGCTGAAGGCCCGTCGACGACTAGTGAAAATTGAGGCCCAACATGACTTTCGGCCTGCTAAAGGCCCATGGTTTCTTCTGGGCCATAACAGGCCACCAGAATATTCAACCTATTAATGTCCCAACACTACATGGGCCAAACTAAGCGCTGGGTCCATAAAAGGCCCAACTAAAATTTGGGCCGAATATAGGCCGGAGTAAGTTGTGGGCCTGGCGTAAAGTGTGAAGGCCCCAATGGCCATTCGGGCCCAAGAAAGATGCAGGCCGGCCCAATTGTGGCCCGCTAAAAACCAGGACCATTAGAGGCGAATGTTTTGGCTCGGTCAACTACATCAGATTTTTTTCCAGATAGCGAATGATGGCAATAACTAGTAGGAATTAAGAACAAACCTACTCTATACAATAAAGAAATTATGGCATAGTAACTTAGAATAAACCTACACTATACAATAAAGGATTTATGGTATATTACATCCACTGGGCATCAAAGTTCGCCACCAGTGATCATAAAGCTTAAACGAAGAAGCAGATTACAAAAACTGGGCACCATTGCAGCGTAACAAAATAATACTGAACCGAGACCACTTCCAAGACAGTTCAAGAAAGGTTAGCCTTGCACGGGAACTGCTGCGCAAGCTGCTTAGCAAGGCTGTGAGACCGTCCTAGCATGTCGGTCATAGCTTCCAGGTGTAGCTGCTTAGCAATGAGGTTCTCATTGGTGTTCTCCGCAATCTTTCTTAGAGATAGGACTTCAAGTCGAAGTTGAGTCGCAGAATGCCTTTCTCTTAGAACTTGGGACTGAAGAAGTCGAACTGATTCAGACAACGAATTCTATGAGCTTGTCATCGATCATAGTCTCAAGTAACTTGAACACTGCATCAAGACAAGACTTTGGTGTTGTCTCGCTATCTTCAAGATGTTTTGCCTTCTTTGCTGCAATATATGTTGGGTTTGTGTTACAGCCTTCAGCAGACTTGAACAAGCAGAGAGATGACAGGTTTTGCACGTGTATAAACAAAGATGATAATTGTGCTGTCAATTCCATCCAATTTCAAATTAGAAAATAAAGAGTAAGTTCAAAATATCAATAGCATAATTTGGCATTGTTCATAATGCGGGGAGCTTCACCACACTACTGGATTACCATGTCAACATAACAAGCATAGATGAAGGGCAAAGACAATCATTGTATCTGTTTTGATTAATGTGCATGGCATGTTGTTCATATCATCAGCCACATCACTAAGACAAAATAGGAGATGACACTACAAAAAAAAAGACACATTCGTGACATTTTGGGCCAAATGAAAATTTTTCTGTCATACATAAGACACTTCTATGACGATAATTGTGACAAAACCCGGTATCATCATAGATGTGGTGGGCTCCTACTTCTATGACAAAAAATCATGAGAGAAAATGGGCTTTTCGTCCTGGGCGGAGACGCAGCTGCATGACATTCTTTGGGCCGTCCATGAAGGAAAAACCGTGGTAGAAGCGAGGGGGAGGAAAATTTCGGGGAGTTGCCAGTTACGGTGGGAGGTCGGGGCGGCGATGCACGTTCTCTCGTACACGTCTGCTGCGTGTGTGCGGCGTTAGCTCTAATCGAACCCGGCGAGGCGTTGGGCTCTAATCGAACCCGGGCGATTGCAGCTGCGAACTACGCGTTCGAACCCGGCGGTCGATCGGTGGTGATCGAACCCGATGGAAGCGGTTCCTTCGCTGCTGCCGCTAATCAAGCCGATCGATTGGATGAGCGATGGCGTTGCGGGGGGTTGGATGAACGATGGCGGTGGCGTTGCCTGCGGATGAACAGGACCCGTGGTGTGGAGGGCTGGATGAGCGATGAAGCGGTGGAGGGTGGTTGAACAGGACCCGTGGTGTGGAGGGCTGGATGAACGATGAAGCGATGGAGGGGTGCCCGTGGAGGGGTGGTTGAGCGATGGCGGTGGAGTAGCGCACGGTGGAGGCTGGATGAGCAGGAGCCCGTGGAGGCCGGAGGAGGTCGACGGTGGAGATGAACAGATCCCGTGGAGTCCGTTTTGCGATCGCCACACCCTCCAGATGAACAGACCCCGTTTGACCGTAGCGCTCCAACACAAGTCCGTTTCGTCCGTTTTGCGGTACGCCACACCCCTCCCGATCAACAGGACCCCGTTTCGACCGTAGGAGGTCCATTTCCTCCGTTTTGCGGTATGCCACACCCCTCCCGATCAACATGACCCCCGTTTCGACCGCAGGAGGTCCGTTTCCTCCGTTTTGCGGTATGCCACACCCCTCCCGATCAACATGACCCCGTTCTGAACGTAGGAGGTCTGTTTCCTCCGTTGTCTTGATGCGCCAGCCTCGTTTCCATCACCTGTTCCATCCAAGCCCTCCCGATGAACACGACCACCCATTCCGTTCCGACCCAGCCGGTTGGCTCCCCATGAACACGACGACGACGCTGTTTCTCCGTTCCTACCCAGCCATGTATGTATGCGCGAGTAGGCGTTCGAGAACCTGCACAGATATGCGTGCGTGGTCGTATTTTCTTTCTTGCACCCTCGCCGCTATACGTACGTGTACATGCTACGTGCGCGCCTCTCCTACGACACGTGCGCGCCTCTACAACGACCAGTATGTACGTATACATTCACGACCAGAATGTCAACGCTACGTACGCTTTGACCAGTGGGTCCCGACCGCCGTGCACTTCCTTGCCTGCGAAGATGTAGCTGGTGGGTCCCAGCAGTCAGGGGGGCGAATCATTTTTTTTGCCCGGACGCACTTCCTTGCGTGCGAAGATGTAGCTGGTGGGTCCCAGTAGTCAGGGGGGTGAATCGTTCTTTTTTTTGCCCGGACGCACTTCCTTGCGTGCGAAGGTGTCGCTAGTGGGTCCCAGCGGTCAGGGGGCGAATCCTTTTGTTTTTTTGCACGGATGCACTTCCTTGCGTGCGAAGATGTAGCTGGTGGGTCCCAGCAGTCAGGGGGAAACATTTTTTTCACGAAATACAGTGGCCCGTCCGGTGGGTCCCAGCTGTCAGGTGGAGGAATCATTATTTTCCGCGTAATAAGGAGGCACTTGCTGCGGCCGTGGACCCAGCTGTCAGCCTCTCCACGCATGATCCACGTCCGATGGAAGTCGTTCCTTGACCACGTTGACCACGCCGCCGAGAGCACCAGGCGGTGGACGACGGCGAGGCCTAGGAAGGGGAGGACGGGAGCCGGGAAGATGCGGCAGGAAGCCAGCGCGAGAGGAGTACGAGGTTCACCGTTCGGTGCGGTGTGGCTGTCGTCACCTAGGGCTGGCCAGCGGTGGGAATAGTAGGGGCGGTGAGGCCTCCATGGCACCTGATCGGCCACGGGAGGCAGGAGCATGCGGCACGACCGGCACTGCTGTGGGCGGCTGGAGCAAGAAGACCAGAGGTTGAAGAAGCACTACGGCCGTTGGATGGACATCGTACGGTCACTGTAGCTAGAATCGTTCATATTGACTAAAGTTGACAAAGGCCCCCGTCCCAGTCAACTTAGTAGGCCCACAAGTCAGCCTCCCACCACGGTGGGTCCCAGCTAGCAAGAGGAGTATTCATTTTTTTGTGCGTAATAAGGAGGCACTTCCGGTGGGTGCAAGCTGATAGCGCGGGGAACGTTTTTTTCGTGAAATACGCTGGCCCGTCCGGTGGGTCCCAGCAGTCAGGGGGAAACAATTTTTTCGCGAAATAAGGTGGCCCATCCGGTGGGTCCCTGTTGTCAGGTGGAGGAATAATTATTTTGCGCGTAATAAGGAGGCACTTCCTTGCGGCCGCCTGGACCCAGCTGTCAGCCTCTCCACGTACAGTACTCTTCCGATGGAAGTCGGTCGTTGACCACGCCGCGCCGAGAGCACCAGGGCGGTGGTCTGGACGACGGCGAGGCCTAGGAAGGGGACGACACGGAGCCGGGGAAGACGCAGCAGTGGTAGCCCGCGCGGAGAGGAGTATGAGGGTTCACTGGTTCGGCTGCGGCGTGAGGCTGCCGTCGCTGCAGAATAACAGGGGGTGTGGGTGAGTAGAGGGATACCCTGGGCTAGCGGTGGGAGTAGTAGGGGGCGGTGAGGCCTCCGCGGCATCACAGCCGGCCACGAGAGGCAGGAGCATGCGACACGACCGGCGCTGCTTTGGGCGGCTAGAGCAAGAAGACCAGAGGTTGAAGAAGCACTATGGCCGTTGGATGGACATCGTACGGTCACTGGAGCTAGAATCGTTCATATTGACTAAGTTGACAAAGCCCTCCGTCCGTCAACTTAGTTGGCCCACAAGTCATCCTCCCAAAGTATGGTGGGTCCCATCTAGCGTGGTGGGTATTCATTTTTGTGCGTAATAAGGAGGCACTTCCTTGCGTGCGAAGATATAGCTAGTGGGTCCAGGCATGTCGTGAGGGAACATTTTTTCACGAAATACAGAGGCCCTTCCGGTGGGTCCCAGCTGTCAGGTGGAGGAATCATTATTTTGCGCGTACAGTCCACGACCGATGGATGTTGTTCGTTGACCACGTTAACCAGGCCGCGCCGAGAGCACCATGGTGGTGGACGATGACGAGGCCTAGGAAGGGAACGACACGGAGTCGGGGAAGACTCAGCAATGGTTGCCCACGCGGTGGGGAGTACGAGGGTTTACTAGTCCGGCTGCCGTCGCCGAAAAATAACAGGAGGTGTGGGTGAGTAGAGGAATGGCCTGGCCAGCAATGAAGTAGGGTGGGGCGGTGCGGCCTGTGCGGCAAAGACAATGGCCACGGAGGCGGAGTAGGCAGTCCACCGAGCTGGTTTGGGCGGTTGGAGCAAGAAGATCAGATATTGAAGAAGAAGACGGCCGTTGGATTAACATCCAACGGTCACTGCTGCTAGAATCGTTTGTGGACTAAGTTGACAAAGCCAAAGTACACGTCAACCTAGTAGACCCACAAGTCAGCCTCCAAATCTGTCCCAAACAGCATACAGCCCGAAATTTCTAGCCAGATTCAAATTAATTTTAAATCTAAATATACCTTAATTTAAATTCAATGAAATTTTACCCTTTAAAAACAATGAAATTTAAAATATCAAAATCCGAAAGAAAACAATATTTGGGAACTAATTGCCTGTTTGCTGTATTTTTTCATTTTACAGCCCATTTATTATTACTTATAGCCCATTTCTTATTACTTATAGCCCATTTATTATTACTTATAGCCCATTTCTTATTACTTGGAGGCTGATCTGATTCTGCACTAGGAGCATGTCGCAGAATAAGGAATGGAATGTCCTTTGCTGGAACGTCCGCGGAATCAATTCCGAGAAGAAGCAGTTGGCGATCCGTAATGCTATAAATATTAGTGGGTGTTCAGTGGTCTGCTCGCAAGAAACTAAGCGTGACTCTTTTGATGCTTCTTTTGTTAAGAAGTTCTGTCCGAAAAAATTTGATATGTTTGAATTTGTGCCCTATGTTGGGAATTCAGGTGGCCTTATTACTATCTGGATGAGTTCAGTCTTTACTGGTGTTCCTATTTTCTCTGAAACATTTGCGCTCGGTGTTAGGCTCACCTCGACGCATTCTAGCGACTCGTGGACGCTAGTTAACATCTATGGTCCGTGTGTAGATCCTAATCGGACGGTCTTCACCACTTGGTTGTTTGACATTGATATCCCCAATCGTGAAGATTGGCTCATTCTAGGCGACTTTAATTTTATCCGTGCACCGCATAACCAAAACAGGGAGGTGACGTCAACGATATGCTACTCTTTAATGAGTTTATCGGAAGGCGCCGTTAGTTGAGCTGCCGATCAAGGGCCGCTCCTTCACCTGGAGTAATATGCAAACGGATCCGTTGCTAGAGCAACTTGACTGGCATTTTACTTCTGTAAATTGGGCCGCGAAGTATCCTAACACTATCATTATGCCCTTGGGTAAACCCACGTCCGATCACGTGCCCTGCTATGTCAGCATACAATCCAAAATACCAAAGTCCAAGCTCTTTCGCTTTGAAGACTTTTGGATCAAACTGCCGAGTTTTTTTGATGTTGTCAAACGCTCATGGGGCAAACATTGCTATGCCCCAAATGCAGCCGCTGTGCTGTGCAAGAAACTCAAAACACTTGATGCGACCTCAAGCGATGGAGCAAGCAAAACCTGTGCTCTCGATGCTCATCGACAATTGTAACAAAGCCCTCCTGGAGATTGATGGCCTAGAGGAGAAACGGCGTCTGTCCACTCCTGAGTCCAACTTCAGAGTTATCCTGCGTCAGCATCTTCTCCACTTGTTGGATTGTAAGAGAGCGTACTGGATGAAACAATGCACGGTCAGAAATTTCAAATTTGGAGATGGTAACACGAAATTCTTTCATAGGGCGGCCACTGAGCGGTACCGTAGAAACAACATTGCATCTCTCAAACTGCCGGACGACTCGGTCGTACACGACCATGTTGGCAAAGAGGCTGTGCTTTTTCATGCGTTCAAGGAACGGCTTGGGTGCTCCCACCATACCCACATGAAATTTGACCTGGCTCGGATCATCAAGAAGGTGGAAGGCCTCCATGCTCTATCTGCCCCCTTCACCCATAAGGAGATTGACGAGGTGATCAAAGAGATGCCGGCCGATCGTGCTCCAGGCCCGGACGGTTTCAGTGGTATTTTCATCAAATCGTGCTGGCACATCATTAAAGGGGATTTCTATCGGCTGTGCTCAGAATTTCATGCAGGTACTCTGGACCTTGAGAGCCTGAATACAGGTTTTATAACTCTCATCCCTAAAATTCAGTCGCCAGAAACTGCTAACGACTATTGTCAAATCACCTTGCTAAATTGCTGCCTTAAGATCCTGACCAAGCTCCTCGCTAACCGTTTGCAACGAGTTGTCCTCAAAATTATACATAGAAATCAGTATGGATTTCTAAAAGGCCGCTCAATTCAAGATTGCGTTGCGTGGGCGTCATTTAATTCGTTCATCGCTGTCAAGCCTCCGGGCGTGAGATTGCAATCTTAAACTGGACTTCGCTAAAGCGTTGACACGATTGAACATGCTCCGATGATGGAAATTATGAAGCACATGGGTTTTGACGATCGGTGGCTGGGATGGATCAAATGCTTATTCGCTGACGGCTAAATCCTCCGTTTCTACTCAACGGTACACCGGCGAGCAGTTCTTTTTGCTTTCGTAAGTACGCCAAGGAGACCCGCTGTCCCCACTTATCTTTGTGCTCGCTGCAGACCTGCTGCAAGCTGCCATTAACGACTCCTACAGAGCGGGCAATCTCCATCTGCCAATCCCAACTAGGGATGAGAACTTTCCTGTGATTCAGTACGCCGACGACACAATCCTTGTGATGCCCGCTGAGGAAAACCAAGCTAAAACCATCAAGTCCATCTTGCAGGACTATGCGTCCTCGGTGGGGCTGCACATCAAGTTTCAGAAGTCAACTCTCGTCACAGTCAACACCGCCACGGACACCACCGCGCGTTTAGCGCGGGTCTTTGGCTGCGCCGTTGGATCCATGCCATTCTCATACCTCGGGTTGCCCATGGGAACGGCCAGGCCGACTGTCGCAGACCTCATGCCACCGTGTCGCTCGGTTGAGCGCAAACTCTCCACGGCAGCCTCTCTGCTTGACCTTGGTTCGAAGCTCACACTAGTGAACTCCGTGGTGACCTCCCTGGCAATCTATGCGATGTGCTCCATCAAGATTCCCCCAAAAATACTTGAACATTTGGATAAACTGCGGCGCTACTGTCTTTGGGCAAAAAACACGGACGATGGTCTAAAATCTGTCTCTTTGGCGGCCTGGGAGTTAGTTTGCAGGCCCAAGAACAAGGGTGGGCTCGGGGTGCTCGACCTGAAAATCCAAAATCAGGGTCTGCTGCTTAAACAGTTACACAAATTCTATAACCATGCAGACATCCCATGGGTTGATCTTGTGTGGAACACGTACTACGAAGGCATGGTCCCGCATGCTTCTGGATCATGTGGGTCGTTCTGGTGGAGGGACGTCATGAATTTCGCCAACCTACAGAGCGATCACTTCGGTTGAGGTGGGGGACGGGAGCTCAACTTTGTTTTGGAAAGATGCCTGGCACGGTGACACTCTGGCTGACAGTCACCCTCGCCTGTTCTCCTTCGCCAGACATGAGGATATATCTGTCAAAATGCTCCTGACGTCGCCAACGCTCGGCCAAAATTTCCATCTCCCGCTGTCGATCCAAGCTAGAGAAGAGTTGGACGATCTTCAAGCCTCCCTGGCCGATATGGAGCTCGCGGAGGTGCACGATGCCTGGAACCCGATTTGGGGATCGGAGGAGTTCGCTGCCAGCAAATTCTATCTTCATTGCTTTCGGGATGTGGAAGCGGATGATGCATTCAAATGGATCTGGAAATCAAAGTGCACCAACAAATGGAAGGTTTTTGTGTGGCTCCTCCTTGCGGACAAACTGAACACCCGAGGTTTGCTCAAGAGGAAACAAATGAAGTTGAGAGGTGACAACTATGCCTGCCTGCTGTGTGATCGTCCACCCGAAGAAACGGTTGAGCACCTATTCTTCCGCTGTGATTTCAGTAGCGCATGTTGGGGGAAGCTGGGGATCACGTGGCCTCTGCATGGCAATCGGGTGCAACTCTTGCATGCAGCTATAAACACGTGGGGCAGGCCGATGTTCATGGAGATATTCATTATAGCCTCTTGGAGCATTTGGAAGGAACGCAACAACAAACTATTCAGGAACATGGTGCCAACCGTCGAGGGGTGGGCCCAGAGATTCAAAATGGACTTCGGTATGATGAGACACAGGATCAAACAGGCCCTGGTGCCTTTTGTTGATCAGGTCGTTGACTTGTTCTAGCATCTTAGCCTTGTACCTTTGTTGTATAGGGATATCTTAAATCATTCTGCACTCATGTAACTTCTATCCCATGTAATCTCGTGTCTTGAATAGTAATACAAAAGTCAGTGGGGGGCTGCCCTCACTGTCCCAAGCTTTAAAAAAAAAACTTATAGCCCATTTTCTGGGCAAAATGCATCCCTCCTCGTCTTGAAAGATTTCCGGCCCAACAGGGCGTAGAAAAGCAAGTAGGCCTATGTTGGTTATTCTGCAAAAAACAAAATAGCTGGCTAGCCATTTTTCAGAAAGGAAAAAAACAAACTAGGCTGGTCATGTGCTAAACATATGAAATAAAAGCCTGGGCTAGACGGGCCACGGGTCTCGCACAACCCAGTTGATACCCTTCTCCGTCCCGAAAAAACAAAATTACTGCGCGCGTTGCTGGGTCCCTACTGTCATCCTCACCATGTACAACCATCTCCTTATTCCTCTCGGTTGTTGACCATGTTGAAAACACCGGAGGGCGGCGCCGCGGCGAGCAAACCAAGGAGGAGGACGATGGTGAGGCCTCAGATGGGAACGAACAGGAGCCGGGGAAGATCACAGCCAGCCGGGGGAGGCGGGAGTAGCGGTCCCAGTCCCTTGGCTGGTTTGGCTTTAATGGCGGTCGAGGAAGAAGAGACTGAAGAAACGCGACAGACGTTGAATGTCAATCGAACGGTCAAGGTTGGCACAATCATTTTTTGACTAAGTGGACACCAAGTAGCATACTTTTTTATATATAGGAAGAAAACTGCGAGGAAAATGCGTTCATCTGTCGTCCTCCTCACAGGGAACGTTCGCTACATAAGTGACTAGCACCCTTGGTTTTCAACCAAGAGGTCTTGGGTTCGAGTTCGAGGAACTCTCAATTTTGTCCTCCTTCCTTCCTCGCAAAAAAAGGGAAAGAAAATCAAAGACTTGGGAAGGCGTCTGTAACAAGCTAGTGTACCAAGTAAAGAGACGTTGCGAGTTTGAGAAAAAGAAAGACGTGCTCACATGCTGGTTCAATCCAAACCTAGACTATGACTATATATGGTGCTATGCTACTCTACAAGTAATGAAACCGACATATCCAACGCTCGCTTCTCCTCTTCTCTACTTACTTTGCCTAGCATCGAAGCTCGGCTGCAAAGCAACCATGTCCGCTGGCTGCTCGTCCACCGCTCTTCGCCAGTAACAATGAGATATGCGCCAAGTCGCCACCCGGACCATCGCCTGTGGGTCTCATCACACCCCCACCGGCACGCGCACCGCAGCCGATTGCTCATCGCAACCCGCTGCCGTTGGTGTGGTGCCACTGCTGCAAATCACGCAGAGTCATCCATCGCGTCTCAACCACAATCCGCAACCCTGGCCGAGTCTTCTACAAATGCCCGAATCATGGGGTAATAATATGTTTAAGTGTTGTTCTGCTACTTTCAGTTGCTGATTTTTTTAATAGTTTGGTTGATGATCTTCCAATTTGATTCGTGCAGAAAAGGGAAGATTCGTTTGATTTGTATTTCTGGGAAGTTGTTGATGTGCGGGAATGCAACTACGCTGATTATTTGGTTAGCTGAGGAATCCCAATACCAGCAGGTTGGGGTGTTGGACAAGTAACTGAAGGAACGGCAGAAGAGGAAGATGCAGAGCAGAAGGTTAAAGATGCATTTCCTCTGATCATGGCCAAGCAACAGCTGCTGAACGGCCTTGACAGCAATGAGGAGATGAAATGTAACATCCCCAACATCACACTACAGTAATCTCCCCCTAATGAAGGTCATGTCATCATGAGCATCATGCCAAAGTGCCACTTGTCCAAAATCTGCTTCAAATTCAAATTCAAATTGCATGTCAAATATTTGCTTCTTCTTTCATGCAAATAAAATAGTTCATCCTATGGCAAATAATCCCTAGATATTTGTCATGTTGAAGCCAACATTTTTGGAATTCCCAAATTGCCCCTAGTAATATTATAAGTGGTCTAGCAGCAAATAAATTGGCCTTTTCAAAATAAACAATCATTTATTTAACTCCATTTGCCCCCAAACTTTTGTCCTAGCTCAAGTTATTCTCTGGTAATTGTGTACAAATTCCATCTGCAACAAAAATGATTTGCAAGCTTATTTAAATAGAAAACAGTAGCTATCCCCTTTTTACGGAAAAGTAAAACTAAAATTTGCTCTATGCACTTTTGGCCCACTATGAAGAAGAAACTAGAGGCCCAGCCCAACCTCCCAAGCGTCTACTTCCTTACGCTACAGTGGGAGGCAGGGCAACCGTGGCGGCCATCCCATGGCCCTGCCGCACGTGCCGGCCATCTACCGCTTCTCGGCGACCTACAAGTCCTCCCCGACCCCCTCCCTCGACCTCCGAAACCCTAGCCCCGAAATTTTCCCCTCCCCCTCTTGTGCTTCTCCTCTGGCCTTCGTCGCCCGAGATTGTGGTCGCCGCCACCTCATCGATCCCATGACCACCGGCCTCCTCTCGTCACGCCAAGAAGTCCAGAAGCTCCGCCATCGCCGTCTCCTTCACCCTCTCCGAAGGGCTCGAGCTGGGAGGCACTGCTGCGCCGGATCCTCGTCGTCTTCAACCTCGAGCACCCACGGTAGCCGCTGCAATCTTCGTCGATTCGCGACCACGAGCACCTCCCCGAGCAAGTTGAACTCCTCTACGTGATCCCTGTGAGCTCCCCTTCATTTCCCCATTGATCCCCTTCTTGCGGGCGTCCTCTAGCCGTAGGCACCCTCCGGCCGAAGCTCGTCGTCCGCCATGGCTCGATCCCGCTCCTCGCGTGCTCGCTCGCTCTGACCACGCGTCCGCTGACCAGGCACTGTGGCGTGCCCGTCTCAGCAGCGTCTTTGGCTCGCCCGGCAGCGCCAAGCAATACCGCGACTACCGCCGCTGCTGCCATTGCTTTGTGGCCGGGCGCTTCTCCCCGCGCGCCGAGCCCTACTCCTGCGTGCTCGCTACTTTGGCCCTGCTCCCCGCATGGCGTGAGCTGGTAGTGCGGCGCCACGCGCTCGTGAGCTGGCGGCGTGTCCTAGCCACGGCCTTGTGCCACAAAGAAGGGCCGACCACTGTTCTTTTCGAGGATGAGCCCCTGTTAGTTTTCTTTTGTTGTTTATTTGTTTTGTTACATTAGCCAGATGAACCTATGACTAGTGGCCCCCACTGCTAATTATTCTAACTTAACTAAATTCTAAACTCAGTTTAGTCACTAACAGGTGGCCCCAAGTCAACCTTTGACCAGTCAACTGCTGACTGGGCAGTTGACTGGGCCCATTGTCGGTCTCACATGCAAACAGCTGGGTACACTGTGTGTACCCATAACATTTTAACCATTTATTTTCAAATTAATATTAAATCCAGAAATTTTATAAAATGCTTTAAACTTTGATAAATCATAGAAAATAATCAGAACTTTCGGATGAAAATGTTTTCTACATGAAAGTTGCTCGAGAAAAATCCAATGAATCCGAATACACGCCTCCGCTCATCTGTCACATGCCTCTAACTATCTGAACATGGAACTTTCCCCTCCTGGTCATCATCGACATTAGTCCTAACCGGAAAAACATTCCAGTTGATTCCCCTTCACCTCTATCGTGTAGCCATGCGTTAGGTCACACCGGCACATCATATTGCCATGTTATACTTTGTGATGCCTTGTTTGCTCTATATTTATTGTTTCTTCCCCTCTTCTCTCTGGTAGACCCGAGACCGATGTCACTTCGTGATCGACTACGTCGACGACGACCCCTCCTTGCCAGAGCAACCAGGCAATCCCCCCCTTTGATCATCCCGATATCGCCCATTCCATTCTGTCATGCTTGCATTAGATTTTGCTACTGTTATTGATTGCTCCTATTCTGATGCATAGCCTATTTTTGTATCTGTTGTTGTACCTTACCTGCTTATCCTAAACTTCTTAGAATAGGTTGGTTAGAGATCCATCAGTGACCCCCACCTTGTCCTTCTTTCCCCTGCTTCATCATTGAAGACCCGATCAACGGGACCGAAGACCAGGCCCCGACACCGCACATCACTTTCCCCTTAGTTGCCCAACACTACTGGGTTACTATCGAGTGCCGAGGGTGAGACCTCTTCAGCACTTCTGATGTTAACCTGTAGTGTAGCTATTCGGTCGTGGTCATCGAGGGTGATTTCCTCCTTAACCACTTCCGATACGGCTCTGTCGTGCAACCCCTCAAGTGTGAACCTCGAGGGTGGATCCTCTTACATTCACCTTGATGATTACATCTAGTGGGATTCATCAGGGGTGATTCCTCGGGTTTTCCCCTTGATGCTTGGACACACGGATACTTGGACTTTACCTCTGTTACTTGGAAAGACGGGTCGACCCTGAGGGGTGCCCGCGCGAGCTTAATTGCGAGTGATGTGGAGTCGGGTTGACCTGGAGGGTGCCCGCGAGATAATTACAAGGCGTGGCCGGGCATTCCTAGCCCTTGCCGCTAGTCCTCGAGACGGGGCAATGGGGTCACATCTTTCGTGAGTCTCTGCTTGTTACCGCGCGTTCCTAATCCACTACGATTTGGATATTTGATCCGAGGGGCCTCTGGCCTAATAGCACTAACCATTACGTGGGCATAGTATGGGCGTTCTGCGTCGTATACATCAGCCGAAGCTTAATAGACGCCATGGCCGAGCGGCGCGCCGGGTTGGACTGCGTGGCGCTTTGCCTTGTTGAAGGAGGTAGCTAGGTCTGCTCACCGCCGCGTCGCAACGTGCAGGAGTTCCCGGGAGATGGCCCATGACCCCTGGGGCATAGGTTTAGTCCGGCGTGCTGGCCTCTCTATTAAGCCTAGGTCGGGTTGCGGCGTATTGTTTGGCCGAGGCCGGGCATGACCACAGAAAGTGTGTCCGCCGGAGTTAAGCGGCGTGGTGGGTAAGTTGGTGCACCCCTGCAGGGAAGAAAACATCTATCGATAGCCTGTCCTACGGTAACGGACACTTGGAGTTGTATCCCGATCGATACAACTAGAACTGGATACTTGTGATGACAATTTGGATGGTGATGAGAACTGGATTGTGATGATAATTGGATAGTATGGCTCTGGGATCTCTTTCTCGCAGGGAGTCGAGAAAGGATCTCTGGCCGAGGTTGATAACACTACTACTACTTTACTTTATGCTACTCTACTCCCTCCTGTTCTTTGCCAAGATGGTGGTTTCCAAAAGATGCTAGTCTTCGGTAGGACTAGGCCTTCTCTCTATTCTGGCATTTCTGCAGCCCAGTCCACATATACAACCTTCCTTTGATAATGTTGCATACATAGTGTAGATCCTTGCTTGCGAGTACTTTGGATGAGTACTCACGGTTGCTTTGCTCCCCCTTTTCCCCCTTTCCTCTTCTTTCCGGTTGATGCAACCAGATGTCGGAGCCCAGGAGCCAGATGCCACCTTTGACGACTGCTACTACCCCGAGGGTGCCTACTACTACGTGGAGACCGTCGACGACCAGGAGTAGTTAGGAGGCTCCCAGGC
Source organism: Aegilops bicornis (assembly GCA_021605145.1). Classification (NCBI taxonomy): domain Eukaryota; kingdom Viridiplantae; phylum Streptophyta; class Magnoliopsida; order Poales; family Poaceae; genus Aegilops; species Aegilops bicornis. The sequence continues at coordinate 227,209,475 of CM038674.1, read as the reverse complement.
AGGAGGCCTTGCCTTTTCGATCGTTGCTGCTTTTTGGTGCTAGCCTTCTTAAGGCAAACTTGTCTAACTCATGTCTGTACTCAGATATTGTTGCTTCCGCTGACTCTTGCGTATTCGAGCTTATGTATTCGAGCCCTCGAGGCCCCTGGCTTGTAATATAAAGCTTGTATTATTTTAATTTTGTGTCTAGAGTTGTGTTGTGATATCTTCCCGTGAGTCCTTGATCTTGATCGTACACATTTGCGTGTATGTTTAGTGTACGATTGAATCGAGGGCGTCACAAGTTGGTATCAGAGCCGACTACCCGTAGGTAGCCCCTTTCCAACTCCTTGGCGAAGTTGAGTCTAGTCCTTTGAAAAACTTTTTTACTAACGTTGGCTGTGTGTCTTATGGGCCCACGTCGCCATTGGGTGGTATTAGGATCTTTTGCTCCTCGTCTATACTCTGGGACTCTAATCTCTCTTCTATTCGGGTTAAACATTTTACTAACTCTGATATTAGGTTCTCGTAACCACTTCTCCCGGAGAGCCCCTTCAAGATGAGATGATCACTTGTCGCTGCGGAAGATTTCAAGATACTCTCCGATGTTTCCCGAAACCCTTGTGCCCTTCGTCGTGGTAATTCCATATCACCGATAAATCCCTCTCGATAACTACATACACCGTCGATCATGTTGTCATCCCGATTGATCTTGTATTACAAGATGCCTTGTAATACTTTCTGTATTTCGAGAATCCATTGTGCTCGCTGCGTTGCAGCTCCTTTTCCACTCGAATACGCAGTAATGAATAATTCCTGGCAATTATCGGGATTCGTTCATCCCAATTGTTTAGGTATTTCACAAAAAGTCTTGAAATACCATTCGATCTTCCGAAAATCCTCAGCAGCCAATTGTTGTTGGAATTCTTGTTTGCTTGCATTATGGTTAACTCCATATTTCTAGTAATCTTCGTTGACATATTGTGTCATTATCATTTCGAGTCCCTTGATCCAATATGTTGCGGATGCTCACAATCCTCAGTCGGATCATAGATTCATCCTTCCGGCTCAGATGTCACTCCAAACATGAGCTTGTTCTTGTCAAATCGGACCTTGATTGATTGTGGATCTGTATCGATCCAACTCTATTATCTTTTGATCAGAGCCTCTGCTTCAGATCTTTTGATCTGAAAATCGTAATTCATTTGTATTCAAGCTTCGAAGTTATCCAGTTATATCTATAACCCGATGCCTTTGCATTCTTTCTTCTTCTGGCTGAGTATCAATACTCACATCAAATCTTTTATGGACCGCCATATCCTTGGTTGGATTATTATCTGACAATGTCCTTCATATTCATTAAACTTGTGAGTTTTGCCCTGACACATAATACCTTTGGTAAATTCTATCATCTGCTTTGGTCAACCATGCTCTACTTTCGAGCTGGTATATTTTAATCCTGAAGCTAGTGGTATATGTTCCTAAGATACCCCTACGGGTTGAACCTATGCCTTCCCTAATCCGTGTGAACTCAAAAGAGATGTGAGTCTTACTCTTCTGGTACTTCGCCAGATAAATCTTCTACACTACAACTTCGTCAAAAGTGAGAAGTAAATGAGAGGTTATGCATTGAAGAAGTGGGAGTCGACCTTGAACTTTGTGTTCATGCCCATAGACACGATGTAGATCTTATCATGGAAGCTTCTCTTATAATCAAATGTTCCCTTGGTATAATCTCATCTTGCATCATAAATTGATTCCTTGCAATCGTGGTTCCGACCATATTTTCTCCTTGATTCCATTTCCCGGACAAGTTAAACTACTTGTCTTCTGCAGATCATTTCATCTGTACAACCTCTATTTTTGATCTACCTCGAGTATTGCCCCTTGTTATCTCGAGGATATTGTGTCATTGCACTACCTCTTGTGAATTCTCATTGGAATGATACTCCATCACATCATTCCTAGCCTGATTGGCTATATCATTATCGAGCTAATTTTAACTGTGCTACCCAGTCCTTCTTCCCGGAGCACAACTTCTGACGATGGGCTAAGCTCACGTCGATCTTCCTCATCTTATCATTTCACCTCAAACAACAAGCTTGATTTCGAGCTTGTGTCGCACCCGTGGATCCAATAACCTTTCGCTTCATCATTCCTTTGACTTGATGTCATCGTCGATCGTTTACCTCTTCATGAAATCTCTCAACAAAGGTGTCGTGATCATCATCAATATTCTGAGCTCTTTCGGGATATCAATCAATTACTGATGAGAAGTACCATCCTTGCCCCTCGATGGTTGGTGTTATCATCGACAACATTCTTGCCTTCCTCCCAACACAAACTTGTTCATAAAATTTTGGAAACAAATCTTTTTGACATGTCGATGGATTGCTGCTTAACCCATCGGCCACCTCCTCATCTTTTCCCTGATAAAATTTCATGAGATGTTCTAAAAATTCCCGATGTATCCTTTATGTTCCCAAGGTCCGACCTTTACCTGATGACCATGTCAATGCTATCCCGAAGCATGACTCCGAACATCATTAAGAACATTGGAAGCATAATGCTAAATGTTTCTTGATCATTTATCCAAACACAGTTGTACGGGTAACATCATTGATTCCCTCGCCCCTTTACCTAATTGGTTATCTACTTGTTGTCCTATCATGGATGGGAAAGATATACTCTTGATACTCGGGTATAATCACATTTTCCTTTCCATTGTTTTGTTTAACCTTTCTTGTGATCTATATGATATAAGCAGTAATATTCCCCTGCTTATGTAAACACCTCGATGTACAACCTTGTCAGTAAGACCGTGTTACTATTGTTGATGACATTCCGGTAACCACCGATGGACGCGAACCTTGCCAATTGGTCCGCCTCGTTCAACGAGCAGGAATATGGTTCTCTTCGTCCCTCGCCCTTGGTACCAACGTGGTTGCCAATATAACTGACAGACTATCCTCCGACAAATCTTGCTATCGTAACCATGTAACATGTCACCGCTCTTTCTACTTTTAACCCACATGGTGGGCCCATAACCCACAGTTCCACACGATCGAAACCTGACTCTCCTGTATATCTTTGATTCCGAAATATTCTTGCATTTGGCTTCGTATCATGTCACGAGCCACCTTCCGAGAGATGATCTATTCCCGATGCTCTTAACCCCTTTCTCACACTCTGTTCAGGTATCAATAGTTTGTCCATTCGCTTGAAACTTCCTATTGTACCTTCATACTTTGCTCTCGGTGTTTATTAAGTTTCAACTCGAGAGATACTTCTGCCTCATTCCCTGAATTGTTCACCAGATAAATAACCCTATAAGGGTCAGTTCTCCCGAAGTTACTCTTTACTTCCCCACTTAAATCTCGGGACGAGATTTCTTGTAGTGGAGGAGACTTGTAACATCCCCAACATCACACTACAGTAATCTCCCCCTAATGAAGGTCATGTCATCATGAGCATCATGCCAAAATGCCACTTGTCCAAAATCTGCTTCAAATTCAAATTCAAATTGCATGTCAAATATTTGCTTCTTCTTTCATGCAAATAAAATAGTTCATCCTATGGCAAATAATCCCTAGATATTTGTCATGTTGAAACTCAACATTTTTGGAATTCCCAAATTTCCCCTAGTAATATTATAAGTGGTCTAGCGACAAATAAATTGGCCTTTTCAAAATAAACAATCATTTATTTAACTCCATTTGCCCCCAAACTTTTGTCCTAGCTCAAGTTATTCTCTGGTAATTGTGTACAAATTCCATGTGCAACAAAAATGGTTTGCAAGCTTATTTAAATAGAAAACAGTAGCTATCCCCTTTTTACAGAAAAGTAAAACTGAAATTTGCTCTATGCACTTTTGGCCCACTATGAAGAAGAAACTAGAGGCCCAGCCCAACCTCCCAAGCGTCTCCTTCCTTACGCTACAGTGGGAGGCAGCACAACCGTGGCGGCCATCCCACGGCCCTGCCGCACGTGCCGGCCATCTACCGCTTCTCGGCGACCTACAAGTCCTCCCCGACCCCCTCCCTCGACCTCCGAAACCCTAGCCCCAAAATTTTCCCCTCCCCCTCTTGCGCTTCTCCTCTAGCCTTCGTCGCCCGAGCTTGTGGTCGCCGCCACCTCATCGATCCCGCGGCCACCCGCCTCCTCTCGTCACGCCAAGAAGTCCGAAGCTCCGCCATCGCCGCCTCCTTCACCCCTCTCCGAAGGGCTCGAGCTGGGAGGCATCACTTGCGCCGGATCCTCGTCGTCTTCAACCTCGAGCACCCACGGTAGCCGCTGCAATCTTCGTCGATTCGCGACCACGAGCACCTCCCCGAGCAAGTTGAACTCCTCTACGTGATCCCTGTGAGCTCCCCTTCATTTCCCCCTTGATCCCCTTCTTGCGGGCGTCCTCTAGCCGTAGACACCCTCCGACCGAAGCTCGTCGTCCGCCATGGCATGATCCCCGCTCCTCGCGCGTGCTCGGCCGCTCCAGCCGCGCGTCCGCCGCACCCAGGGCCTGTCCCGGCGTGCCCACATCTCGCAGCCGCATCTTTGGCTCGCCCGGCAGAATGACCGCCCATGACTACCTGCTGCTGCTTGCCATTGCTGGCCGGGCGCTCTCCCCAGCGCGCCCGCCGGAGCCCTACTCCTGCGCGTGCTCGCTACTTGGCCGGCCCTGCTCCCCCGCCGCATGAGCTGGGCACTGGCCGCCGTCGCTCCCTGTGAGCGGCCGCGCGTGCGTGTCCCAGCCACGGCCTTGTGCCACAGCACGAAGGGGCCGACCCTGTTCTTTTCGGGGATGAGCCCCTGTTAGTTTTCTTTTGTTGTTTATTTGTTTTGTTACATTAGTCAGATGACCCTATGACTAGTGGCCCCCACTGCTAATTATTCTAACTTAACTAAAGTCTAAACTCAGTCTAGTCACTAACAGGTGGCCCCAAGTCATCCTTTGACCAGTCAACTGCTGACTGGGCAGTTGACTGGGCCCACTGTCGGTCTCACATGCAAACAGCTGGGTACACTCTGTGTGTACCCATAACATTTTAACCATTTATTTTCAAATTAATATTAAATCCAGAAATTTTATAAAATGCTTTAAACTTTGATAAATCATAGAAAATAATCTGTAACTCGGATGAAAATGTTTTCTACATGAAAGTTGCTCAGAAAAATCCAATGAATCTGAATACACGCTCCGTTCATCTGTCAGATGCCTCTAACTATCTGAACATGGAACTTTCCCCCTCCGGTCATCTGTCTGACACAGGTCCGGAACCGGGAAAACATTCCCGGTTGATTCCCCCTTCACCTCTATCGTGTAGCCATGCGTTAGGTCACACCCGGCACATCATATTGCCATGTTATACTTTGTGATGCCTTGTTTGCTCTATATTTATTGTTTCTTCCCCCTCTTCTCTCTGGTAGACCCCGAGACCGATGCCGCCCCTGTGATCGACTACGTCGACGACGACCCCTCCTTGCCAGAGCAACCAGGCAAGCCCCCCCTTTGATCATCCCGATATCGCCCATTCCATTCTCTCATGCTTGCATTAGATTTTGCTACTGTTATTGATTGCTCCTATTCTGATGCATAGCCTATTTTTGTATCTGTTGTTGTACCTTACCTGCTTATCCTAAACTTCTTAGTATAGGTTGGTTAGAGATCCATCAGTGACCCCCACCTTGTCCTTCTTGCCCCTACTTCATCATTGAAGACCCGATCAACGGGACCGAAGACCAGGCCCCGGCACCGCACATCACTTTCCCCTTATTTGCTCAACACTACTGGGTTACTATCGAGTGCCGAGGGTGAGACCTCTACAACACTTCTGATGTTAACCTGTAGTGTAGCTATTCGGTCGTGGTCATCGAGGGTGATTTCCTCCTTAACCACTTCCGATACGGCTCTGTCGTGCAACCCCTCAAGTGTGAACCTCGAGGGTGGATCCTCTTATGTTCACCTTGATGATTACATCTAGTGGGATTCATCGGGGGTGATTCCTCGGGTTTTCGCCTTGATGCTTGGACACACGGATACTTGGACTTTACCTCTGTTACTTGGAAAGACGGGTCGACCCTGAGGGGTGCCCGCGAGCTTAATTGTGCAGTGATGTGGAGTCGGGTTGACCCGGAGGGTGCCCGCGAGATAATTAAGAGGCGTGGCGGGCATTCCTAGCCCTTGCCGCTAGTCCTCGAGGAGCAGAACAGGTCACATCTTCGTGAGTCTCTGCTTGTTACCGCTGCGTTCCTAATCCACTATGATTTGGATATTTGATCCGAGGGGCCTCGGCCTAATAGCACTAACCATCACGTGGGCTTAGTATGGGCGTTCAAGGTCAGATACATCGGTAGAAGCTTAATAGACGTCACGAATGGCGGCGCTACCGGGTTGGACTGCGTGGCGCTGCCTTGTTGAAGGAGGTAGCTAGGTCTGCTCACCGTGCAGACGCATAGCGTCTTGAGGAGTTCGGGAGATGGCCCATGACCCTGGGGCATAGGTTTAGTCCGGCGTGCTGGCCTCTCTATTAAGCCTAGGTCGGGTTGCGGCGTATTGTTTGGCCGAGGCCGGGCATGACCCTGGACAGTGTGTCCGGCCGGAGTTAAGCGAGCGTGGTGGGTAAGTTGGTGCACCCCTGCAGGGAAGAAAACATCTATCGATAGCACGCCTCTACGGTAGCAGACTCTTGGAGTTGTATCCCGATCGATACAACTAGAACTGGATACTTGTGATGAGAATTTGGATGGTGATGAGAGCTGGATTGTGATGATAACTGGATAGTATGGCTCTGGGATCTCTTTCTCACAGGGAGTCGAGAAAGGATCTCTGGCCGAGGTTGATAACACTACTACTACCTTACTTTATGCTACTCTACTCCCTCCTGTTGCTGCAAGATGGTGGTTTCCAGAAGATGCTAGTCTTCGCTAGGACTAGGCCTTCTCTCTATTCTGGCATTTCTGCAACCCAGTCCACATATACAACCTTCCTTTGATAATGTTGCATACGTAGTGTAGATCCTTGCTTGCGAATACTTTGGATGAGTTCACGGTTGCTTTGCTCCCCCTTTTCCCCCTTTCTTCTTCTTTCCGGTTGATGCAACCAGATGTCGGAGCCGGGGCGGATGCCACCTTTGACGATTGCTACTACCCCGAGGGTGCCTACTACTACGTGGAGACCGTCGGCGACCAGGAGTAGTTAGGAGGCTCCCGAGCAGGAGGCCTTGCCTTTTCGATCGTTGTCGCTTTTTGGTGCTAGCCTTCTTAAGGCAAACTTGTCTAACTCATGTCTATACTCAGATATTGTTGCTTCCGCTGACTCTTGCGTATTCGAGCTTATGTATTCGAGCCCTCGAGGCCCCTGGCTTGTAATATAAAGCTTGTATTATTTTAATTTTGTGTCTAGAGTTGTGTTGTGATATCTTCCCGTGAGTCCTTGATCTTGATCGTACACATTTGCGTGTATGTTTAGTGTACGATTGAATCGAGGGCGTCACATGAAAGAGCTTGTGAAGATAATGGGCAAAATCGATGTGCTCTGTAGGATGATTGTCTCTTTATTTGCAGTGTATGTAGCACTCGTGATGTATTCAATGGCTATGACATGAGCACTTTGCTGAAACTAGTAATGAATGAAACACATGTAGCGGTGGGCGTAGTGTTGTGAACATCTAATGATTTCTATTAACGGAAATCGGGGGTATCCCCTTTTGCTCATATAAATAAATAAATAAATAGCAGAGGCCTGTCGGGTCAGCTTTGTTCTCATTCGAAGACGCGTCGAGCAAATTGCAGTCCAACGACAAACTATGTCATCAAATTCAAGTTTCACAGCCAAATATGAGTATAACTAAACAACAATGTCATCATGTTTTAGTTGTCATACAATCACCAAACACAAATCAGCATACATAACAAGTGATGTTCTCACAAAGCAAAATACTAAACAACATGTTCATCGTGTTTCAGCTTGTCATAGCAAACAAAATTTCACATAGTAGATAAAAACGTCTTCGGCGAGCAAATACGACAAAAGCAATGTAATCATCATCCGCAGCAGCAGCGCCAACATCTTCGCCATTTGTATCAGTCTGAATCGTAATTCCCCACGGTGTTATCTTCTTCTTCGTCCTCACCATCCTCAAACGTTGGCTTCTTCTTGATCAACTCTTGTATGTCCACAACACGACAGGCAATCTTTTCGCCGGCGTCATTGACGTGATGGTTCTCAAAGATATTAGGAACATCTGTGTTATCTTGTACATCGTGAGCGATGTAAGCATCGTCTTGTTGTGCAACTTCATTAAACGAATTCCTCTGCTCAAACCTTTGCAATACTCTCCAGTCATCGCTACGTGCAAATGTGTCTTCCAAGAAAAATATCTGTGTTGCTTGATTTGCCAAAATAAAAGGCTCGTTGGTCTGATACGCCGCCTTGACATTGATGGATTTGAAATAATCATCAGCTCTGGGTTTTGCGATCCTGGAAAACAGGTTATACCAACGACATCACAACAGAACCACACACCGATGATCCTCGAAACTGGAGATATACTTTTTTGTGTCTTCCTGCCTTCGTCTCGTGCAAGGGTGTTGTAGCGCACATCTCCGACAACGCAAGATTCATAATGTCTTACCCGAGTATCAGGACCCATTGCTAGTGAGTAAAGGGCATCATCAACTGCCTGCCCATCCTCCGACATCTTCTTAACCTATGGTTAGAAAATAGACAAGCTGATCATCTTATGTACTCAATATATTAAAAAAGCGGCGATGTACTTCAAAAGCTTACATGGTTCTTGAACCATATCGCAAATCCTGCCATAACCAGTTTGTCAATGTTTCTTGGATTTTGCGGCAAGAACTCCTCTTTGTAGATGCTGCACAACATAGTGATCGCGTCAAACATCTAAATATATAAGAATGTGCTGCAAGTTTAGTAGATTATGATGTATAAGCTGCGATCTTGCACTTACTTGATATAAGGTAGTATCTCGTGACAGTTATTCAACACATACCAAACCATTTTGTCCAAATCTTTAGGTTTGCCCTCTTGTCGACTCTTCCACCGTAACTCGAACAGAATAATCGAAAACATTGAGCCCGGGATTGTCTTCACCCACCTCTTTGCTAAGCTAATCAGCTGTTTCAATGTATTTTGAGCAGAATGTCAATGCTTCTGTAGCAATGTAGGCCTCTGCAATGGAACCCTCGGGTCTAGCTCTGTTCCTAACATAGCCCTTGAAAGTGCCTAGCCGCCTTTCAATAGGGTACATCCAGCCATACTGTCTTTGGACCTCTAAGTAGTGCCTCATCAGGTAGATGAACAACCAAATGCACCATCACATCAAAGAAGGCTGGAGGATATATCTTCTCAAGGTCGCATAGGATAGTTGGTATCTTGTCTCTAAGATGCTCCAAAGCATCTATCCTGATATTTCTACTGCAGAGTTCCCTGAAGAATTGTCCAAACTCTGCAACTGCTCTGTATAAGTCAGGGCGGCCCAATCCTCTAAGGATAACAGGTAAAACCCTTTGAAGTAGGACGTGGCAGTCATGAGTTTTCAACCCTTGTACCTTGTTTCCATCTGCACTGCCTCTCCTTTTAGGGTTGGAAGCAAATCCATGTGGGAATCTCACACGTGACAGGACCTCGCAGGATTCTTTTATTTTTACCTTGTCCAAGACGTACACAGCCGGTGCCATATCCCATGGTTTACCTTCATCTTGCACCTGCAAATCCTTTCTGATACCCAGGTGTGTCAAATCAATCCTAGATTTTAAGGTATCTTTCGTCTTGCCTTCAATGTTAAGAAGTGTGCCGATAATGCTTTCACATATATTTTTCTCGATGTGCATCACATCAAGATTATGCCGCAGATCCAAATCTTTCCAATACTCCAAGTCCAACAAAGTGGACCTGCGAGTAAACAATAATCTCTCTTCTACCGTACACGCCTTCCTTTACCCGCTACCATTACCAGGATGGTTTCCTAGTGTAATATGCCTGACCTTCTCTAATTCCACTTGCAACTCATCGGCGGTGAGCCTCTTTGGTGCATCAAGGTTTTCATGCTTTGCATTGAACACATGTCTTCGGTATTTTCTATTATGTTGCTTGTCCTTGGCAAGGAAACAAAGGTGTCCAATGTAACAGATCTTGCTAAGTATTGCGTATGATGACGGATTCACATCACAGCGAACACATGCATTGTAACCATGTGCCGCTCGCCCTGACATAGTGCCCAAAGCCGGATAATCATGGATGCACCAAATTACAACAATACGCAGAAAGAAATCAGCTGGTGGGCTGCTATATAGGTCTCGAGTGAGAACACCCTTCCATAGCTGTTGAAGTTCCTCCACAAGAGGCTCCATGAACAAATCAAAATCCTTTCCAGGACTTTTTGGACCTAGGATGAGCAAGGCCATCATGTAGTTTGATTCTTTGGTGCAGACATTTGGAGGCATGTTGTAAGGGATAACAAGCACTGGCCACATGCTATATGTGGCGCTCTGGCCAAATGGGTTAAATCCATCTGAAGCTAAGCCAAGTCTAATGTTTCTCGGGTCAGCAACAAACTCTTTGTGTTTATCATTGAAGCTTTTCCACTCACTACCATGAGATGGATGGCTCATTACATTCTGATCTCTGTACTCCTGGTTCCTAGAATGCCACAATACATCCTCTCTTGTCTCAACATCATGAAACAACCTCTGCAATCTTGGTGTAATGGGAAAATGTCTCGAGAACATTATGAGGAACCCTCTTCACAAAGATCGCCATCTTTCCATCTTGATGATTTGCATTTCGGGCATTCACTTAAGTTGGCATAATACTTAGGAGCAGAACACAATTATTCTTACAAACATGGATCATATCATATCTAATTCCAACTTCACGAAGGAAATTCTTCATTTCTTTGTAGGTGTGTGGCAGCTCAGACGCATTCGGGAAAGATTTGCGGAAAGCGTCAACATCACATCGAATGATTTGTTGGTCATCCGCTCGGATGACTTCACCAAGAAAGGTGACCATAGCTGAGAATCTTGACAGCTTATTTCACGGGGTGACAAAGAACGTTGCATTGTTCCAACATGCGGGCCCACCGCTTTTTCTTCTGCGGTGAAAGTTCACGCAATGCACGAGCATTTCGTAGCATTGTTTCAATGTTGGTCAAACTCATCGCTCCGCCACCACCACCTCCTCCTCCTCTTCCACCGAGCATCGAGGCGAGATCAAGATGGTGATCTGCTGCTTCCACGTAGTCAATAACATTGATGTTCACAGCTTCACCATGATGAACCCACCTAGTATATGTGATGTACATCCCATACAAGTGTAGATGATTTTGCACGATTGACTAGGGTCTTCTTGTAACTGAATTCATACAAGCGCTACACGGGCAGAGCACATCTGATTTTGGACCACCGTACTCATCTCGATAAAGTTCATGAAGTTTTCAACCCCTCGACATATGCAATGGAGAGTCTTCGACGAAGTTATCCAAGTCCTGTCCATCTATTAGACATACAAATTAGTTCTTCTACTAGATATTACAGGAAAAACATATATGCTTTTTATGAAGTCTAGAAAAAATACCTAGGTCGATGTCTAAAGCTATGGCAAGATATTTGGACGAAAGTGATCTAAGTAACGAAATATATGTAAAGCTAATTCAGCAAACAGATTTGAGTGCTAAATTATGGCAGGCTGTTTCAAATCAATGAGGCCGAGCACACAGCCATCAAACTATCGAAGGCCATCGCAGCAACAAAGATTGAGTATAAAATGGTGTAGAGCTATTTCACCTAACAGATTGGCTACTAGACCATGGCAATCTACGTCACAATAAATATATGGCAGGATATTTTAGCAACTAATCGGCCTTGGCATGCTATCTCAGCTAAGCAGATTGAGTGCAGAACAGGGCAAGGAAGCTTCTTAAGCAAAGCATATTGATAGTAAACTACTTCGGCAAACAGTGAGATTAACAGCGTCTATCAACTAACATTCAGCGCTACACCAACATGAACGGGGCCTCAGTCTAGAATGCGCGTACCGTGGGAGAAGCTGACCGCCGTGCGTCTCCACACGAACGTCGGCAGCGGTGGCGGCGCTGACAGCCGTGCGCCTCCACAAGAACGTAGCCAGAGGTGGCGGCGCGGCTATAGGACGACAGTCTACAGAGCGTACTGTGGGAGCGAGAGGATCGCTGTGCGTCCCCTCGACGAACCGCGGCACCGACGTATCAGCGTGGCGGGGAGGGCGGCTTTGGCGGAGCGAATGGAGTGGAGGGGGGACGGGGGGGGAGGGGGGTTTGGGGAATATTTGTGTAACACCCCGGAAGTAACATTCCATATTTGTAACTCCAACTCTTGCCATTTTCGGCATTGTGATATGATTTTCCCTCCGTGGTTGGGTTTTTCTTCATTTCGCATTTTTTCCATGTCATGCATTTTATATCATGCCATCATGTGCATCGCATTTGCATACGTGTTCGTCTCATGATTCCGAGCATTTTTCCCGTTGTCCGTTTTGCAATCCGACACTCCTATCTCCTCCGGCGGCCCCTTCTACGTTTTTCCGTGAGCGGGTACTAAACCTTCTCGTAATGGACCGAGGTTTGTCAAGTGGCCTTGGTATACCGCCGGTAGACCACCGGTCAAGTTTCGGGTCATTTGGAGCTCGTTTGGTACTCCAACGGTTAATCGCACTCTCGCACAGGCCTCCTTTAAGTTGCAGCCCACCCCCACTTCAAACTCGTCCAATATCCCATCTAAGTCACTTCCAGGCTCTCCGTCGTTCGATCACGATCGTGTGGGCGAATTACACCTCATTTGGACTCTCCTAGCTCCCTCTATGCCTATTTAAGCAACCCCATTCCAAATTTCGGTCTAACCCTAGCCTTCCCCTACCTCGCGCCGGGACGAAACCCCGCGCCGCCCGGACACGTCCGCCCAGCCGCCGCCGCCCGGCCAATCTCCACGCCACGTGGCACGCCGCCCGCTCCGCTGCCTGCGGCCGGCCACGGCCCCCGCTTGGTCGCCGCCCCTCCATGGCCGCCCGAGCTCCCGCCGCCCGCCCGGACCCGCCCGCCGCCGGACCTCGCCCCCCGCCGCCGGACCTTGCCGGCCCGCCGCCTTGCCGCGCCTCACGGCCGTGGCCACCACCGCCCGCCTCCGCGACCTCACCTCCTCCGGCCACCGGACCCCGGCCTCTCCCTCCTCCTCCTCGCCCCGGGCGGGCTCCGGCGAGCCGCCGCCCCGATCTGGATCGGGCCGGATCTCAGATCCGCGGGTTGACTTTCTCCCCCCCCCCCTCTTTTTCTTCTAAGTTTTTAATTCTGAGAATATTTTGTGGCATTTTCAACGTAGCATATCTTTGCATCTGTAGCTCCATTTTGGGCGTGTAATATGTCTGAATGTTCGCCTCGAAGAGTAGATAATTTAATCTCATTGCATCGTTTTCATTTGAGCTCATCTTGATGCCCGAAATGCTGTTGGAAGAGGGCTATGTGATGTTAGTTTCCGTTTCTTAACAGAACTTGCACTTTTGTTATTTTTGCTATGATTGATGTGTGCACCCTATGAATTTGAGTCCTACATGTGTTTTGTAATATGCCATGCCATATTTCCAGGGGTGTATGCCATGTATTTTTGTGATCTATGTGGTGACGAGCACAAGCATGCAAAGTAGGTGTCCTGATGTTGCTGTTTTCAGCCCTGTTTAGCTGATATTTTGATGCCATGTTAACTTGATGCTACCGAGAGATCCATGCATATTTTGAGATACTTCAGCAAGGATGTTTTGTTCTAAATGTCTTGCTCTATCCATCCATGCCTTTGTTTGCAATTATGGGGTGTCATAGCTTGAGTCAATCGAGCTCTACTTTTGCTATCAAATATTTCCTGGCAGATTGTTTACATGTTATTCAATTTTGCCAAGGTTGTTGTGGTTGATCCGTATATGCTATGATGTTGTTCTTGCCATGTATGTCTTCTATGCCATGTCTTCTTGATGTATGTATGCTTAGTTTATCATATTAGGCTCTGTAGTGAGTGCATCAAGCTCTTAAACATGCCTACTTGTTATCAGTTTTTGACATGCCATGTTGCTGAATCTGTTAACGAAACTTGCGATATTGACATGGGTGTTACTATATTTTCTGATCCTTTTTGGCTTATGGTCAGTAAGGGACTTTTGTTCTATGATTTGAGTAGATTCATGCCATGCCTTGTTTTGCTATTGTAAGTTCCTGTAGCAGGTTGTTTTCGTGCTCTGAACATTGCTACCTGATGCTGTTTTTGCCATGTCCAGCCTGATATTTTGTGCACTTTTGCCATGCTTGTTTGAACCTGTTATGATGTGATTTAGCCGTAGCTCAGTGTTCATCTTTTGTCAAGCATCTTGTGTAGATCACTTCCATATACTTTGTTGATATGTTTGGGTGCAGTATCTTAATTTCTTGTTGCTTGCTAAGTGGTATCATGCTGTTATTGGCAGATTTGTGCCATTCTTGTTTTGCTTGTCATTTGCAAACCGTGCATCCGATTCCGGTGATCTTTATATCGATTTCGACCGAAATCATCTCATCTTTCCAGAGGCATACTTGGTTTGCCAAGTTGATGCCTGGTTCATCATTTTCCTTCCGGAGCGCACATACGCATTGCATATCACATCCCGCATATCATGTCATGTTTTGCATCATGTTGCTTGTGCATTGCACCGTGATTTATTGTGGTTCCTTTGTTTGTGTTCTTGCTTTGGTAGAGCCGGGAGACGAGTACGTGAACGAGGAGCCTGTTGAGAACGCTTACGAGGATCAAGCTTTCGACAACTCTGAGAACATTACAGGCAAGATGACCATACCCTCGAAATCACTTCTATCTTTGCTATGCTAGTTGCTCGCTCTTTTGGTATGCCTATGCCACGATGCCTACCACTTGCTATATCATGCCACCCATATTGCCATGTCAGCCCCTAACCATCCTTTCCTAGCAAACCGTTGATTGGCTATGTTACCGCTTTGCTCAGCCCCTCTTATAGCGTTGCTAGTTGCGGTGAAGTGAAGTTTGTTCCTTGTTGGAACATGGAGATGTTGTTCCTTATTGGAACATGTTTACTTGTTGGGATATCACAATATATATCTGCTATAATTAATGCATCTATATACTTGGTAAAGGGTGGAAGGCTCGGCCTTATGCAGTGTTTTGTTCCACTCTTGCCACCCTAGTTTCCGCCATACCGGTGTTATGTTCCTTGATTTTGTGTTCCTTACACGGTTGGGTGATTTATGGGACCCCTTGACAGTTCGCTTTTAATAAGACTCGTCCAGCAAGGCCCAACTTTGGTTTTACCATTTGCCACCTAAGCCTTTTTCCCCCGGGTTTTCGCGAGCCCGAGGGTCATCTTTATTTAACCCCCCGGGCCAATGCTCCTCTGAGCGTTGGTCCAAACTAGAGCCACTTGCGGTGCCACCCTGAGGCAACTTGGGGCATCTTCGGTTGCCGTACGTAGTGTTCATCCGGATGTGCCCTGAGAACGAGATATGTGCAGCTCCTATCGGGATTTGTCGGCACAATCGGGCGGCTTTGCCTGGTCTTGTTTTATTGCTGTCGAAATGTCTTGTAGTCCGGGATTCCGAGATTGATCGGGTTTTCCCGGTAGAAGGAATATCCTTCGTTGACCGTGAGAGCTTATAATGGGCTAAGTTGGGACACCCTGCAGGTATTATCTTTCGAAAGCCGTGCCCGCGTTATGAGGCAGATGGGAATTTGTTAATGTCCGGTTGTAGAAAACCCGAAGTTGACCTCAAATAAAATACACATCAACGGCGTGTGTAACCGTGATGGTCTCTTCGGCGGAATCCGGAAGTGAACACGGTGTTGGAATTATGTTTGACGTAAGTAGTTCAGATCACTTCTTGATCGCTACTAGCTTCACGTCCGTGCCTTGCTTCTCTTCTCGCCTCTCTTTTGCGATGTAGCCACCATATATGCTAGTCGCTTGCAGCAGCTCCACCTTACAACTCGTCCTTCCTATAAGCTTAAATAGTCATGATCTCGCTGGTGTGAGATTGCGAGTCCCGTGACTCACAGATTCTACCAAAACAGTTGCAGGTGCCGACGATGCCATTGCAGGTGACGCAACCGAGCTCAAGTGGGAGTTCGACGAGGAACGTGGTCGTTACTATGTGTCTTTTCCTGATGATCAGTAGTGGTGCCCAGTTGGGACGATCGGGGATCTATGTAGCAGTTGGGGTATCTTCTTTTATTTTGGTTCCATAGTCGGACCTTGAGTGTACTCTGAATGATGGATGTTTATTTATGTATTGTGTGAAGTGGCGACTGTAAGCCAACTATGTATCTCTTTCCCTTATGTATTACATTGGTTGTGTGAAGATTACCTCACTTGCGACATTGCTTTCAATGCGGTTATGCCTCTAAGTCGTGCCTCGAGACGTGGGAGATATAGCCGCATCGAGGGCGTTACAATTTGGCCGAAGGGCGGTTGAATCGAATTTGGGGGGAATTTTTGTGTGTGTGAGTGTGTGTGGGGGGGGGGGGGGATTTCGCGCGGTGGGCGGGGGGAGTTTGGCGCATGGTCGGTTTATCAAAGTGCATTCCCACGTGTAAGTGAAGAGGCAAGTCAAGTGCGTTCCGCTTATGCGTGAGCCGTGTGCAGGACCGAACGTGTGTGGGGTGCAATAAGATCGCGACAGGAGTGCTGTGAGTGTACCGCCTTTTTTCCTTTTAAACTAGGTGCTTCGCCCCCTCAAAAAAAATGTTGCTTCGCTCGATCCATCTATACTACTACTAGTAATCCGGTAATCCTGACTAAAACGGCGCTGACCTGGTCTTTTCCGCCGATATGCTTTGGGAGGTTGGCTTAGTTGGGTTTTTAGATTTGTCTCGGTTCAATAAAAAGCAAAGTTGGTGATGATGGTGTGCCTGTCATCCTGCAATATAGGCCGTCCGATCTGTATCTAACGGATAGGAAGGAAACTATGACAATTTACCCGCACTCCTCTCCACATTTGTAGATAAGGCTTTCCCTCGTTCATCCTTTTCCTCCACAAGATCTTGATCTTCCGTGCAACGCACGGGCATCTTGCTAGTACTCCTACAATATGTATATTATTGTGAAAGTTCATATACACCGGCCGAGATTAATGCAAACACGGCAGATTTTCATTACATTTCGAACTTTTATAGGATAGAAAAATAAAAGAAACCCGACCCTAAACCTATTCTACAGCGGCGACCGACGTCCATGTACGGGGGCGGGGTTCAAGACCCGTGAAGTGAAGGTGCGGTCTCCGGCGAGGAAGAGTAGAACACGGGATACGGACCGGCCAGTTGGCACACCATGCCCTGCCGCCTCCCATGCCCTACTCATCCTCGGAGGAGCCCCCGACCTCGGCGGTGCCGGACGTTGGACGACGGCAAGTAGGACGCATGGCTGACGGTGCTCCCATCGTCGGCCGCCAGCGTGGCCACCACTTGTGCGGTCGCGTCCGCGTCCGGCTACACCGCTATTGCGTCGCGAGAGGCGACTTGAGCGAGGGCGACTACCTCGAGTTTCATCCCCGAAGACAAGCTCTCCCGCAGAGCGTTCGCACTTGCGGTCATGGCGGATGTGGTGCCAGGTAGGAGGATGATGCGCTATGGTGTGCAGGTTAGCTGGGCATTGCCGCTTTAAGTAGCACATTCCAGTGAGGCCAAGCGTCCGGGTGCGTCATTAAGTCGCCAGAGCTGGTTCCTCGGGCACCGAGCCTCTTAATGACGACATACGAACGGACGACATGAATGCGGGCAGCTGGCGTCGGCTAGGAACGCACCGCGCCACGGCGCGAGGGACGAGGGCTTTGGTGTGCCAGGGTAGTCATCTGCGGTCATGGCAACGTTGGAGATGCCCTTTGCTCAAATGCGATCCCCGCATGTCATTGAAAAAGCAAGACGACCCGGCATGGTGTCAGGTCCAGAGGATGCATTTGGCCGCGCTACACCACTCCGCGAACGCGTCGCGGCGCCCCATGCATCCTCGACGAGCCGGGTGTTGGGATGTGTTTGGATTGTGGCCAAAGTGCACCTTGCCAAAATTTTGGTCATGACCCAAAGATTGGTCTTTGTTCGGATGGTTGCCATTTCTTTGGCATGCCAATGAACTCTAGCCAACTCTAGTTCATTTTTCTTGCCAATGTCGGCCAAATCATGGGTAACCAATACCTCAACCAAAATTTTGGCTACCCAATGCTTTGATGGGGCAACCTTGGGCACAAACCAAACATACCGTTGGTCGTGCCACAGCACTAACGCCACCCTCGGCACACTGAAACCGACCGTGTCTATCGACGATATGAGCGTGTCACTCACCACGGTCGCCGTGTCCAGAGGCGGTGCTGGAGCTGCGCCCTGTTGTTGGCCCCAACGACCCACATGAACGGTTGTCGGTGGCGAGGAGGTCGTGGGCCAGCTCCTCCATTGGACTAGTCTGCGCTATGTCGGTTTCCCTGTTTTCCCGGCCATATTCGAGCGTCAGTGCTCCGCGTTACGCATTAGGCTTTTCACTATGTAGGCCAAGCGAGACAATTTATTGTTTATTTGAGCCGTTCAAGTCTAATCATGTGGCGTTTGCTTATTTCTCATTCCTCTCCAACCCTCTTCTCCATCGATCATGTCGCCCTCCAGTCGAGCCCATCCTCCCGCATGCCTCATTTGAACATTCCGCCGAGTATCATTCGCATGTACCCACCCTAGTCCTCTTTCAATAGATCTCCGGACCCGAGATGAAATCGAGAGGGAGCGAGTGGGGCACGTGATACCTAAGGCGGATTCAAAATTTTAAACCGGTGATCATAGCATCCGCAAATCATATATAAAGGGTATTCAATGTTCATTTCGCTTTTTGAACGCGTACAATATACTCCCTCCTATCCTTTCTACTTTACATACTATGATAGGAGTATAAGTTTTATGTGTAGTCAAAGTAGCTCTACTATGATAAAAAAGGTATCAACATTCAACAACGCCCAATCAAGATTGTTAGATTCTGACGTACTCCTAGATTTGTACTCGAGATGGTTTCCAATTTGACTATTGACAAGATTAATAGTACTCCTTTTACATAGGTGAGTAAGTCATCTTAGGCTGTGCACCGTGACCAAGGAGGAGGGGAAAACAAGAGACATTAATGTTTATTTGCTAATTAATAGTATTGCATGCAATGAACTAACCACTGCATGTCATGTTTGATAGTCTCAGGTCATTAAAGCATGCACACCCTCATCTCTTATTGGTTCATATGTCAAGAAACAAGAAACGAGGTAGAAGTTAATGCACCGTGCCTCGTGTTTTGGGATTATTTGGTTTTCGTAAGATGACTTACACACCTAGACGGAGGGAGTACATGAGATGTATAATGTGAAAATTATATCATTGGAAACTCCTTTCACATACTGAAATTGACCATATGCTTTGTGTAAGTTGCATGTCATATATTATTACTCTAACATTTGGTCAAAGTTAGCATCGAAAAACGCATTAGACCCTGTATGCTTTGTGTAAGTTGCATGTCATATATTATTACTCTAACATTTGGTCAAAGTAGTATAGTGGAAGTGGATCCTCTGACGTAGGTATCGCTGCCTTACCCTCCCTTTCGGTCACTTACTGGCGGACCCCATGCTTGCTAGGCCCCGCATGTCAGTTACTCAATGGGTTTGGCCACGTCAGTGGATCCTCATCCGTAGTATACTCCCTCTGTTTTATTTACTCCGCATAAAACAGAGGCATAAAACAGAGGGAGTGGTGGTATAATAAATGACGCGGGCGGGGGGGGGGGGCAATGCTACACTTACGTAAATAATGTTACGTGTTTTACGTAAAGTGCAACGTGGATAATTAGTATTGGAGAAGGGGGAGGAAGGGCCCCACCCACATGGGACATCGGTTTGCTCTCAACTGCGGTCCCACAAGCAAGCGAAAACGCAAGACGAAGCGCGTTCCATTCGGTGAGCAACGTAGAGGGTCCAGCGTGCCGGGCTGCAACGCGATCGCAACAAGATCGATGTACAGTCAAAACCGATTGACGGTCGTCACCAGAACCGCTATTCATACCAGAACCTTCGCTGCTCGGCCTACGCCAGCCACTACCCTAAAACCACACCAAATCTCCAGCCCATTCCCCCACCTTTCGATCCCCTAGCCCGCATCAAGCGTCCCCTAGTTCGCCGGAAAGCCATGGTGTGCCACAAGATCACTTACTACAAGATGCTGACGCCGGATCACCGCGCAGAAATCGCGGCGGCGGTCGGCGCCACAGACCTCCGTTCCCAAGCTCGCTTTGCGGCGGGCCAATCCCCGAGTTCTCTGGAGCCAAGCTACGAGGAGGAGGAAGCCGATCCAATGTTCACTGCGGAGGTCGCGGCGCAGAAGGCCCCCGATGGGTATGAGACGATGGACATTGACTTCGTGCCAGCGTCCGAGTCCCCCATGGTGCAGGCGGACCAGCGGTTCGACATGGCGATACTAAAGGAGGACCGGGAGGCAGAGGCTCAACTCGACGCGGAGCGCGTGCATGCCGCTGCCATCGAGGCTCTCCTGTAGGTGGAACCGAATGTCGTGGATGTGAACCAGGCGGCGGAGGCTCAACTTGAGGCGGAGCGCGCGGATGCCGCTGCCATCGAGGCCCTCCTGCAGGCGGAACCGGACGTCCTGGACATGAACCGGGCGGCAGAGGCTCGACTTCGGACGCAGAGCGTCGCGGATGCCGCTCTCATCGACGCCTCCCGCAGCGGAACCGGAAGTCTGGACTTGAACCGGGCGGCGGAGGCTCGACTCGACGCGGAGCGCGCGGATGCCGCCGCCATCGAGGCCCTCCCGCGGCGGAACCGGGCGTCCTCGGCTTGAACCGGGCTGTGCTCTCTTCCGTCAGAAGCGCCCGACGCCTCCGCTTGAACGAGTAGGCCGGAGGCCGAGGACAACCACGGTGCGGAGACACACGTCGGCAGCGGCGGCTGGTTCAAGGCCGGCAGCCAAAGACGACGAGGCCGTCTCTTTCCATGTGCAAAGGATAGTTTTTATTTATGTTGTTGTTTTTATGGATCTTTTGCTGTGTAAAAACATACTATTTGTTATGCAAGTCGCCTGACTTGGGTCATTCTACCATTTCAGGCGGTTGGATGAATATCCTACGTCTCCTAACCCTTCTTTCCTTCTTCCTCACCTCTTCTTCTTCCCCAATAGACCACCGCACGAGCCGTATGGATATTCCCCAACATGCGGTTGGATAAACATACTCTATGAACGAAAATTATGTGTCGGCGATAGGATGGCTGAGTTTGGTTTGTTCACATGCGACAGCACGTGTCAGTGAGGGTGCGTTCCCGTGGTTGGGTTTATGCGGCGTGCAGGAGCGACTATGTGAGGGTGCGGTGCGACTGCGGCATGCAGGAGAGCGACCGTGTGAGGTTCTTGATGCGACTGCGACAGCCGTGCGCAAGTGTACCTCCTTCTCATTTTGAAAACTTTAGGCAAGCTTGGCAAAAATGGATGGCGAAGTTTGGCAATGCAAGGCCTAGACCCAAACAGGATAAGTACGTACGTACTAGGAGTACTAGTGTTAAAAAAGAAAGGCGGGGTTTTCCTTCGTGGGATTTAATCGATACAAATCCTCGTTTCACGTGTCAATTAATGCGTATTTATTTCTCGAAAGACCAAAGAGCTAACCATCTCACTCCTCATCGCTTGATTAATGCAGCGCCATGCAAACGAACCTTCTCACTTCCGCATGCATGCAGGGGATATTAATGTCCTTGGTTGCTAACCCCATCAATTGTGCCTCGATTAGTGTTAGTGGCCCTTTGCAAATTGTAATTTTGATATACTGGCCTTGTGTACAAGAAAATGGAGGTAGTAACTATATTTGAATTCCTTGCCCATTGCGGTGACGTCGAATTTTTTTGTGGTGGTTTGGCGAAGTGCGTTCGACGGAGAACGCCATTGAGGGAGACCACGGTAAGTCGTTCGCAAGTGCCACCTGCAAGCCGAGACAACCGCCTTATTTGCATCCAGGAAGTCCTTTACTAGTACTACTACTAGGAGTACTAGTGCAGTGAGATGGCTTCTCGAAGAGGACAATGGAGAAGCGGAGTCAGCGAAGAGTGAAATGATAGTTGCTTCATCCGTGCTTTGTGATTTGACGGCTCACTGCTTTGTGATTTGTGATGGAAGGGACGGGGGAGTAGACTCTGTGCTCTATACTATACTAAATTCGTCCAAGCATGGGAGAAAGAGGAGAGATGTTGCATTTTTCTATTCCTTCAATCAATCAATCAATCAGGGAGCTTCGGTTCCATCTTTTTGGCTTTGGCAACACCGTCCACAATGGTTCCCATGATGCCAAAAGCTATTTTCACATTTGGCTACACATTGTGGATGCCCTTAACCGTACCACTTGGTTTTGCTCCTGTGTGCTATCTATACAAATCTCAATTATATTGATCTAAAAATTATAGAATCAAAGATTAGTAAAAAGGAGGTGATTTTGCCAGCGGATGGCGGGGAGGTTTCTTATTTTCGGAGGACGTTGTCCTGGCGGTTTTGCTAACATGCGGTCCCACGTGTCGATTGCTTTACCAAGCTGATCCGCCCCACATGAGGCGTAACAATGGCAGAAGCAACACGTGGTTAAGTTGAAGAAGATGAGGGAGAAGCGGATTCAAAGAAAGTGAAATGATGGTTGCTTCGTCCTCCAACTTCTTTTTAGCATTATTACTTCGTCCCTCCAACTTAACTATGGGAAAGGTGCATATTTGTGATTTGGCGCCTCATTGCTCATTACTACGCCGGGCGCCATGGTAGGGTGCTTCACCCGGCTGCTCTGCTGCTTGTATTCCGGTATGGCACGTGGACCCGGTAGCTTGATGTCCCACATGTCGTGACGGGACTAGAAGATTTATGAAAGCGAGCGCTCCACTCTTCTGACGGAGGAGTAGATGACATGACGCCCAAAGGAACTGTCACTTGTACTGTATAGTACTATAGTTTTGCTATTTACGCACGATCCATCGATACAAACCCGATTAAACAGGAAAGGGCGGGATTTTCCCTGCCGTAGATGATAATCTTGACCATACATTTCAAAGGCAATTTTAATGTATGCAAACTGAATAATTATAAGTAACAATATGATATCTAGTAAAACTAAAAACACATATGATTTATTGTGTTAGAGTGTAGTAGTAGTGTTGTATTGCATAGTTGTTAGATGTAACATGCGAGAACATGTAGAGATGTAGTTTTGGAGGGCCTAAAGAGAGAAAAGCGTAATACGGTCACCGAACTTCAGAATAAGCTGATTACGGTCACTATATACGTTTTGTGGTGATTATCCGGTCACTTGCTCACAGTTCAGCATCAGATTGCACTCTGTTGACCGGCCAAATAGTCTGCATGGCGCCATGTAGACTAGTTAAATTGACCATGTTCCTTGTGGGTCTCACCTGTCGGTTCGCATAGGGAAAAGGTCAGATAAACACAAATTTACACAGGCGCGACAAGGCTCCAACCCGTGGGCGGGAATCACCTGGTTGTGTATGTGTCTGCTGTATCGATGTGTGCGCATGCACGTGTAGGTTGAGCACTTGAGCGTGAGAGTGTGTGTTGGTCGTGTGGTGTCTTTGGTGTGTGCATGCATGCGTGCGTGTGCGTGTGAGTGTTGCGTGCATGTGTGGCTGCGTGTGTAATGCGTGTGAGTGTTGCGCGTGCGTGCGTGGGTGCATGTGTTTGTGTGAGTGTTGCGTGGATGGAGTTCGTGTGCATGCGTGCGTGTGTGTATAATCACCACACCAGCTCCTGTGTGTTAAAACAGACGGCTCGGCATACCAATACAAAGGCCACCTTGTCCATTGTGCCCATGGTCATGACTTGAACCACCGTCAAAATATTATTTTGTCGCTTTGTTTTCATTCTTACAAGCAAGATGCCCAGACGTTGCATGTAACATCAAGATGCATTTGTGTGACTTGTATATCTTGTGAGAGAAAAGGATGAACGAGGGAAGGCCTTATTTGCAAATGTGGAGAGGTGTGTGGGTACCTTTTTGCAAAATTGCCATAGTTTCTTTCCTATCCGTCAGATATAAATCGGACGGCCTATATTGCAGGATGGCAGGCACACCATCATCACCAAGTCTGTTTTTATAGAAGTGTATTTTTTGTATTTTATAATAGTGTAGATGTATAGTAGATACAAGTCGACAGGTGGGCACGATGTTAGTGAGATAATGCGATGCAACACTAGAGGTGCCACGTGGAGCGTTTAACTGGTTAACTAGTCATGTCATGAGCAAATACAAAGTTGTACGGTGAGCCCTGCGGATCGTATAATAACCACTAAACGTAACCGGTGACCGTAAGGAGTGGAGTATGAAGTCCAATGTATGTCTCGTGCTGTCTCTTCCAATACAAGGATCGTCCTTGCCTATATCGCGAGAGACAGATACACCACGCGTGAATTTTCCGGGGCTTACTTTTTAGAGGACACGGAGATAGTTTTGTGTGCATCACGTGAAAGGGGCGTCTGAGGAGGGGGTGTATGGATGGAGAGAGATGCTCTTCGTTTCTCTTTATTATGACTAACTTTGTATATAGTATAAAATATACAAATTCATAGTCTTGGAATAAATATCATTGTGGGCACCATGCAATGCAAATTAGCGTTAAGTACTTCTCCATATAACTTTGTAATGTTGTATATATGTAGAAACTCTAAAATAATTTTTTGGCCACACTTTATTCAAAAGGAATGTTGTATGCGAAATAAGCGTGAAGAGAGGGCTTTTTAGATCAGCAAGTGCGTGATGTAACATGTGTGAATGTGTAGTTGATGCATTTGGCGGGGCCTAGAGAGGTATGTGTGTGTATTACGTATTCGAGAGAGGCATGGAGAGAGGGCCGACGGGGCGGCATGGGCGAGATAGCACGCGACATGAGAGTGGTCTAGAGAGAGAGAGACGAATATGATGTCACGACAAGAGAGTCCAGTCCCTTGAGTGTGTATATGCAAGGGGAGGAATAGAGGCACCCGGGAGAAATTTTGTGTGTGGTGTTTGTGTTGGTATGTGTGGGTGTGAGACTATAATTAGACGTGGGGGCAGAGGGTGTGTCACTGCGTGAGGTCCGGTGGGTCGAGGTGAGGCCCTTCGTTCGGTTCCGTCCTGCGCCACATTGGTCGGCCCATGACATATTTAGGAAGACCCATGGATGACTAGTCGTAGAAGACAAAGATAGCAAAATTGTGAAGGACTCTTTGTCCACTGACAAAGCCGGCTAGGATTTGTAACCCTAGGTTCTTGGACTAAGGTAACCCCTTTATCTCTGATATTACTATTCATCCAACCTAACTTTAAGGGGCATCCTACAAAATGCTCTGCTAGAATCATACTAAATCGATTAGGAAGAGAGGTGTGAGATAATGCGTGAGAGGCAGTAGTAAAGATAATGTGCGTACATGAGACACGTAGGCAGGTCCATGTATATAGAAAGGGTCGATGAGGATTGTGCGTGTGTATGTTTGCGAGAGGAAGAGTGCTTGTGATAAAGGTTAGTGAAAACAGTTGTAAATGGTTACGAGAGGGAGGGAGGGTTATATCTAGAGCATGTGTGCAGAAAGACACCTCGGGAGAGAGTGTGTGAGCATGTGTGAGAGACCACCGATCGAGAGTGAAACTACATGTAAAAGACTGCTCTACACATTGATTAAAGATATAAATTGTATCCAAATACTAGGATGGGATCATGATATTTGCAATTCAGCGTAAGGCGGTCATTGATCCATCGAGACATCTAGATTCTATCGAATTTGAGCATGTCTATGTTATTATTTGACACAATTGATCCACATAGTTACTATTTTGAACTCCAGACAATGCATCGCTTTTAGCAATCGAATATAAGCGTGAGTATAGTTCATGTTGTGTGTGTAAAGCACATTATACATCTGAAAGTTACACAATGGACATTTATAAATAGCTACCTATGAACTAGCATACATTTGAATTCAACCTAAGGTGGTTTAAAAAATCAAATTCGACATGAAGTCCATTCAATTATTTGAATTTGATATCATGGCATTTGTAAACCATACCTAAACTATGGGGGTACCAATCTTTGCTCTGATTTTGTACATAATAGCATATGTAGTCGTGTACAAAATAGATTCAAATTTAGCTCCTCCATTCCAAAATAATCGTAGTTATAGGATTTTTAAGTGTCAAAATTTCAAAAGGAAGCGGATAATTTAATGAGGTTTTCAAACATACAAGGTCAAATATAACATTGTCTATTTAGGTCAATCCTCATAGTTCAAGAGTACTCTAAACATGAATGCTTGTGTTTCAAAATTTGAGCAAGCGCCAAAAGAGCCTCTACTACTTTAAAACCGCGTGAGTCCAATGTTTGGTAGTACAAGGAAATTACTTTTCTAATAACTCCGACCAGTGAAACCTACCGGCCCGACGTCCAAAGGTCTAAACCGGGGTAGGTTTGTAGCTTCATCTAGACGCCACACAACCGCCTCCAAAAAAAATTCATACACAATGGCCGCCTAAGCACACATGCGCGCGGCCGAAATCGCTCCCGCCCACTATTTGGGACACCTGGGATTACCATCCTACCCCCGACCCGTAGTAGGTCCGAAATTTAAGAAGCGGGCAAAGTTTATACTTTCCCCAAATTTCAAACAAGTGCGTCCCATCTTCTGTTCAAAAAAGCCAAAAATAAGCGCGTCCCAGACCGAAACATGGTCCCCCCCCACCCGTCTGATTCCCCATTCGTACTCCGTGGGCACCAAAACTACCTCTCCACCAGCCCATGAAACCCCGTCCTCCGTCCGCCACCCCATCCCACCCATCAACCGCCGCCCTCCTCCATCATCTTTGGAGCCGATACCCGACGCCGTGGTCCACATAACCTCAACCATAGCGCCCTCCACGGCTAGTAGTTGAAGCCGAGGCTGAGCCGTCCATACCCGAGCCAGTTCAACCACGCCGTCCTGTGCCTTGCCGCTCCAACATCGCCACCCTCCACCGCTCCGGAGTTGTTCCTGCTACTGAAGGAAATATGCCCTAGAGGCAATAATAAAGTTATTATTTATTTCCTTATTTCATGATGAATGTTTATTATTCATGCTAGAATTGTATTAACCGGAAACATAATACATGTGTGAATAGATAGACAAACATAGTGTCACTAGTATGCCTCTACTTGACTAGCTCGTTGAATCAAAGATGGTTAAGTTTCCTAGCCATAGACATGAGTTGTCATTTGATTAACGGGATCACATCATTAGGAGAATGATGTGATTGACATGACCCATTCCGTTAGCCTAGCACATGATCGCTTAGTATGTTGCTATTGCTTTCTTCATGACTTATACATGTTCCTCGTAACTATGAGATTATGCAACTCCGTTTACCGGAGGAACACTTTGGGTGCTACCAAAGCGTCTAGCGTAACTGGGTGATTATAAAGGAGTACTACAGGTGTCTCTAAAGGTACATGTTGGGTTGGCGTATTTCGAGATTAGGTTTTGTCACTCCGATTGTCGGAGAGGTATCTCTGGGCCTTCTCGGTAATACTCATCACCTAAGCCTTGCAAGCATTGTAACTAATGAGTTAGTTATGAGATGATGTATTATGGAACGAGTAAAGAGACTTGCCGGTAGCAGATTGAACTAGGTATTGGATACCGACGATCAAATCTCGGGCAAGTAACATACCGATGACAAAGGGAACAAAGTATGTTGTTATGCGGTTTGACCGATAAAGATCTTCGTAGAATATGTAGGAGCCAATATGGGCATCCAGGTTCCGCTATTGGTTATTGACCAAGAATAGTTCTAGGTCATGTCTACATAGTTCTCGAACCCGTAGGGTCCGCACGCTTAAGGTTTCGGCGATGCTTATATTATGAGTTTATGAGTTTTGATGTACCGAAGGAGTTCGGAGTCCCGGATGAGATCGGGGACATGACGAGGAGTCTCGAAATGGTCGAGACGTAAAGATCGATATATTGGACGACTATATTCGGAGTTCGGAAAGGTTCCGAATGATTCGGTATTTTTTCGAGTACCGGAGAGTTACGGGAATTCGCCGGGAGAAGTATTGGGCCTTATTGGGCCCTGCAGGAAAGAGAGAGGGCTGCCTAGGGCAGGCCGCTGCTGCCCCAAGGCCTAGTCCGAATTGGACTAGGGAGGGGCCACACCCCTTCTTCTCTTCCCCTTCCTTCTCTCCTACTCCTACTAGGAAAGGAGGAGTCCCTACTCCCAAGTGGGAGTAGGACTCCCCCCCTTGCGCGCCTCATCCCTTGGCCGGCCACCTCCTCCTTGCTCCTTTATATCACGGGGCAGGGGGCACCCCATGACACACAAGTTGATCTACGGATCGTTCCTTAGCCGTCAGCGGTGCCCCCTCCACCATATTCCACTTGGTCATATCGTCAGCGGAGCTTAGGCGAAGCCTGCGCCGGAGAAGTCATATCGTCGCGGAGCTTAAGCGAAGCCCTGCGTCGGTGGAGCATCAACATCGTCCACCACGCCGTCGTCTTGTGGAACTCATCCCGACACTTTGCCGGATCGGAGTCCGGGATCGTCATCGAGCTGAACGTGTGCGTAACTCGGAGGTGCCGTACGTTCGGTGCTTGGATCGGTCGGATCGTGAAGACGCACGACTACATCAACAGCGTTGTTATAACGCTTCCGCTTTCGGTCTCACGAGTGCGTGGGCGGACACTCTCCTCTCGTTGCTATGCCATCACCATGGTCTTGCGTGATCGTAGGAAATTTTTGAAATTACTACGTTCCCCAACAAAGTGGTATCGAGCCAGGTTTTATGCGTTGATGTCATATGCACGAGTAGAACACAAGTGAGTTGTGGGCGATATAAGTCATACTTGCCTACCAGCATGTCATACTTTGGTTCAGCGGTATTGTGAGATGAAGCGGCCGGGACCGATGACATTACGCCAGACGCTTTACGCGAGACTGGTTTCACCGCTCGAGCACTCGTTGCTTAAAGGTGACCGGCGGGTGTCTGTCTCTCTCACTTTAGTTGAACCCGGTATGACTACGCCCGGTCCTTGAGAAGGTTAAAGCGGAGTCTATTTGACAAACTATCGTTGTGGTTTTGATGCGTAGGTAAGAACGGTTCTTGCTCAGACCGTATCAGCCACTTAAAACTTGCAACAACAAAGTAGATGTCGTCTAACTTGTTTTTGCAGGGCATGTTGTGATGTGATATGGTCAAGTCGTGATACTATATTTTATTGTATGAGATGATCATGTTTTGTAACCGAAGTTATCGCAACTGGCGAGGAGCCATATGGTTGTCGCTTTATTGTATGAAATGCAAGCGCCATGTAATTGCTTTACTTTATCACTAAGGAGTAGCGATAGTCGTAGAAGCAATAGTTGGCGAGACGACAACGATGCTACGATGGAGATCAAGGTGTCGCGCCCGGTGACAATGGTGATCATGACGGTAAGCTTGGCGATGGAGATCACAAGCACAAGATGATGATGACCATATCATATCACTTATATTGATTGCATGTGATGTTTATCCTTTATGCATCTTATCTTGCTTTGATTGGACGGTAGCATTATAAGATGATCTCTCACTAAAATTATCAAGAAGTGTTCTCCACGAGTATGCACCGTTGCCAAAGTTAAGTAGTACCCGGACACCACGTGATGATCGGGTGTGATAAGTTCTACGTCCATCTACAACGGGTGCAAAAACAGTTGCACACGCTGAATACTCGAGTTAAACTTGGACGAGCCTAGCATATAACAGATATGGCCTCGAACACGGAGACCGAAAGGTCGAAAGCGTGAATCATATAGTAGATATGATCAACATAGTGATGTTCACCATTGAAACTACTCCATCTCACGTGATGATCGGACATGGTTTAGTTGATTTGGATCACGTAATCACTTAGATGACTAGAGAGATGTCTATCTAAGTGGGAGTTCTTAAGTAATATGATTAATTGAACTTTAATTTATCATGAACTTAGTCCTGGTAGTATTTAGCAGATTATGTTGTAGATCAATAGCTCGCGTTGTTGCTTCCCTGTGTTTTTATATGTGTTCCTAGAGAAAATTGTATTGAAAAATGTTAGTAGCAATATTATGGATTGGATCCGTGATCTGAGGTTTATCCTCATTGCTGCATGAAGAATTATTTCCTTGATGCAATCGCTAGGTGACAGACCTATTGCAGGAGCAGATGCGCATTGCGTTATGAACGCGTTTGGCTAGCTCAATATGATGACTACTTAATAGTTTAGTGCACCATGCTTAAACGGCTTAGAATCGGGACTTCAAAGGCGTTTTGAACGTCATGGACCATATGAGATGTTCCAGAGTTGAAGTTAATATTTCAAGCAAATACCGAGTTGAGAGATATGAAGTCTCCAACAAGTTCTATAGCTAAAAGATGGAGGAGAATCGCTCAACTAGTGAGCATGTTCTCGCATTGTCCTCGAGTACTTCAATCGCTTGAATCTAGTGGGAGTTAATCTTCCGGATAAGATAGTGATTGACAGAATTCTCTAGTCACCATCACTAAGTTACTAGAACTTCGTGATGAACTATAGTATGCAAGGGATGACGAAAACGATTCCGAGCTCTTCGTGATGTTGAAATCGACGAAGGTAGAAATCGAGAAAAAAGCATCAAGTGTTGATGATTGTCAAGACCACTAGTTTCAAGAAAAGGGCAAAGGGAAAGAAAGGGGAACTTCAAGTAGAATGACAAGCAAGTTGTCACTCCCACGAAGAAACCCAAAGCTGAACCAAAGCCTCTAAACCGAGTGCTTACATCGCATAGGAAATGGTCCTTTGGAAACAGAAATATCCGAGATATTTGGTAGATAAGAAGGATGGCAAAGTGAACAAGGGTATATTTGATATACAGGTTATTGATGTGTGCTTTACTAGTGTTTATAGTAGCCCCTGAGTATTTGATACTTGTTCAGTTGCTAAGATTAGTAACTTTCAAACAGGAGTTACTGAGAATAAATGAAACTAGTTGAAGGGGCAGTAACGATGAGTGTTGGAAGTAGTTCCAAGATTGATATGATCATCATTGCACACTCCCTATACTTTCGGGATTAGTGTTAAACCTAAATAAATGTTATTTGGTGTTTGCGTTGAGCATGAATATGATTTGATCATATTTATTTCAAAACGGTTATTCATTTAAAGTCGAAGAATAATCGCTGCTCATTTTAAATGAATAAAACCTTCGATGGTTATGCACCCAATGAAAATAGTTTGTTGGATCTCGATCGTAGTGATACACATATTCATAATATTGATGCCAAAAGATGCAAAGTTAATAATGATAGTGCAACTTATTTGTGGCACCGCCGTTTAGAGTCATATTGGTGTAAAACGCATGAAGAAACTCCATGCTTTGATGGACTTTCGAATCACTTGATTATGAATCACTTGATGCTTGCGTAACCATGACTTATGGGCAAGATGACTAAAGACTCTGTTCTCCTAACAATGGAGCGAGCAAATGACTTATTGGAAATAATACATCGATGTATGCGGTCCGATGAGTGTTAAAGCTCACGGCAAGTATCAAGTTATTTTCCGACCTTCACAAGATGATTTGAGCAGATATGAGTATATCTACTTAATGAAGCACAAGTCTCGAAACATTTGAAAAGTTCAAATAATTTCAGAGTGAAGTGGAGAATCATCGTAATAAGAAAATAAAGTTTCTACGATCCGATCGTGGAGGAGAATATTTGAGTTACTGAGTTTGGCCTTCGTATAAAACAATGTGGGAATAGTTTCACAGCTCACGCCACATGGAACACCATAACGTAATGGTATGTCCGAGCGTCATAACCGTACTTTATTTTGATATGGTGCGATCAATGATGTCTCTTACCGATTTACCAATATCGTTTTTGGGGTTATGCATTAGAGACACGCATTCACGCTTTAATAGGCACCATCTAAATCCGTCTGAGGCTTACACCGTATGAACTATGGTTTAACAAAGAAACCTAAGCTGTCGCTTTCTTAAAGTTTGGAGTTGTGATGCTTATGTGAAAAGGTTTCACCCGATAAAGCCTCGAACCCAAATCGAGAAGTGCGCGCCTTCATAGAATACCCAAAGGCAACTATTGGGTACACCTTCTATCACAGATCCGAAGGCAAGTTTTTCGTTGCTAAGATGGATCCTTTCTAGAGAAGAAGTTTCTCTCGAAAGAAGTGAGTGGGAGGAAAGTAGAACTTGATGAGGTAATTGTACCTTCTCCCTTATTGGAAAGTAGTTCATCACAGAATAAGTCTCCAGTGATTCCTACACCAATTAGTGAGGAAGTTAATGATGATGATCATGAAACTTCAGATCAAGTTGCTACCAAACCTCGTAGGTCTTCCAGAGTAAGATACGCATCGGTGATACGGTAATCCTATTCTAGAAGTCATGTTACTAGACCATGATGAACCTACGAACTATGAGGAAGCTGATGATGAGCCCAGATTCCGCGAAATGGTTTGAGACCATGAAATCTGAGATGGGATCCATATATGAGAACAAAGTGTGGACTTTGATGGAGTTGCTCGATGATCGGCAAGCCATATTATATAAATGGATCTTCAAGAGGAAGACAGATGCTGATAGTAGCATTACTATCTACAAAGCTCGACTTGTCGCAGAGAAGGTTTTCGACAAGTTCAAGGTGTTGACTACAATGAGATTTACTCAACTCATGGCGATGCTTATGTCCGTCTCTAATCATGTTAGCAATCGCCACATTTTATGAAATCTGGCAAATGGATGTCAAAACTACATTCTTTTAATGGATTTATTAAAGAAGAGTTGTATATGATGCAACCAAAAGGTTTTGTCAATCCTAAAGGAGCTAACAAATGTGCAAGCTCCAGCCGATCCATCTATGGACCGGTGCAAGCATCTCGAGTTGGAATAAACGCTTTGATAGTGTGATCAAAGCATATGGTTTTATACAGACTTTTGGAGAAGCCTGTATTTACAATAAAGTGAGTGGGAGCACTACAAAGCATTTCGATAAGTATATGTGAATGACATATTGTTGATCGGAAATAATGTAGAATTATTACGCAAAGCATAAAGGAGTATTTGAAAGGAGTTTTTCAAAGAAGGACCTTGGTGAAGCTGCTTACATATTAAGCATCAAGATCTATTAAGATAGATCAAGACACTTGATAAGTTTTTTCAATAAACACATACCTTGTCAAGATTTTGAAGTAGTTCAAAATGGAACAGTCAAAGAAAAGTTCTTGCATGTGTTGCAAAGGTATGAAATTGAGTAAGACTCAAAACCCGACCACGACAGAAGATAGAAAGAGAATGAAAGTCATTCCCTATGCATCAGCCATAGGTTCTATAAAGTATGTCATGTCAGTGTACCAGATCTATTGCATACCCTACCACTAAGCTTGGCAAGGGAGTGCAATAGTGATCTAGGAGTAGATCAATGGACAGCGGTCAAAATTATCCTTAGTAGAATAAAGGATATGTTTCTCGATTATGGAAGTGAAAAAGGTTCACGTAAAAAGGTTACGACGATGCAAGTTTTAACACTAATCTAGATGACTACGAGTCTCAATCTGGATACATATTGAAAGTGGGAGCAATTAGCTAGAGTAGCTCCGCAAGTAGCATTGTAGACATAGAAATTTGCAAAATACTTACGGCTCGAATGTGACAGTAATTCGTTGACTAAAATTATCTCACAAGCAAAACATGATCACACCTTAGTACTCTTTGGGTGTTAATCACATAGCGATGTGAACTAGATTACTGACTCTAGTAAACCCTTTGGATGTTAGTCACATGTCGATGTGAACTATGGGTGTTAACCACATATAGATGTGAACTATTGATGTTAAATCACATGGCGATGTGAACTAGATTATTGACTCTAGTGCAAGTGGGAGACTGAAGGAAATATGCCCTAGAGGCAATAATAAAGTTATTATTTATTTCCTTATTTCATGATGAATGTTTATTATTCATTCTAGAATTGTATTAACCGGAAACATAATACATGTGTGAATAGATAGACAAACATAGTGTCACTAGTATGCCTCTACTTGACTAGCTCGTTGAATCAAAGATGGTTAAGTTTCCTAGCCATAGACATGAGTTGTCATTTGATTAACGGGATCACATCATTAGGAGAATGATGTGATTGACATGACCCATTCCGTTAGCCTAGCACATGATCGCTTAGTATGTTGCTATTGCTTTCTTCATGACTTATACATGTTCCTCAGTAACTATGAGATTATGCAACTCCGTTTACGGAGGAACACTTTGAGTGCTACCAAACGTCACAACGTGAATCGGGTGATTATAAAGGAGTACTACAGTGTCTCTAAAGGTACATGTTGGGTTGGCGATTTCGAGATTAGGTTTTGTCACTCCGATTGTCTGGAGAGGTATCTCTCGGCCTTCTCGGTAATACTCATCACCTAAGCCTTGCAAGCATTGTAACTAATGAGTTAGTTATGAGATGATGTATTACGGAACGAGTAAAGAGACTTGCCGGTAACGAGATTGAACTAGGTATTGGATACCGACGATCAAATCTCGGGCAAGTAAATATACCGATGACAAAGGGAACAAAGTATGTTGTTATGCGCGTTTGACCGATAAAGATCTTCGTAGAATATGTAGGAGCCAATATGGGCATCCAGGTTCCGCTATTGGTTATTGACCAAGAATAGTTCTAGGTCATGTCTACATAGTTCTCGAACCCGTAGGGTCCGCACGCTAAGGTTTTCGATGGATGCTTATATTATGAGTTTATGAGTTTTGATGTACCGAAGGAGTTCGGAGTCCCGGATGAGATCGGGGACATGACGAGGAGTCTCGAAATGGTCGAGACGAAAGATCGATATATTGGACGACTATATTCGGAGTTCGGAAAGGTTCGAATGATTCGGGTATTTTTTCGAGTACCGGAGAGTTACGGAATTCGCCGGGAGAAGTATTGGGCCTTATTGGGCCCTGCGGGAAAGAGAGAGGGCTGCCTAGGGCAGGCCGCGCCGCCCAAGGCCTAGTCCCACTGGACTAGGGGAGGGGCCACACCCTTCTTCTCTTCCCTTCCTTCTCTCCTACTCCTACTAGGAAAGGAGGAGTCCTACTCCTGGGAGTAGGACTCCCCCTTGGTGCGCCTCATCCCTTGGCCGCCACCTCCTCCTTGCTCCTTTATATACAGAGGGCAGGGGGCACCATGACACACAAGTTGATCTACGGATCGTTCCTTAGCCGTGTCTGGTGCCCCCTCCACCATATTCCACTTCGGTCCATATCGTCATGTGAGCTTAGGCGGCCCTCGCTACCGAGAAGTCATATCGTCATGAGCTTAAGCGAAGCCCTGCGTCGGTGGAGCATCAACATCGCTACCACGCCGTCGTGCTGACGGAACTCATCCCGACACTTTGCTGGATCGAGTCCGGGATCGCCATCGAGCTGAACGTGCGAGAACTTCGAGGTGTCGTGACCTTCGGTGCTTGGATCGGTCGGATCGTGAAGACGTGACGACTACATCAACCGTTGTTATAACGCTTCGCTTTCGGGTTCACGAGGGTACGTGGACGGACACTCTCCCCTCTCGTTGCTATGCCATCACCATGGTCTTGTGTGATCGTAGGAATTTTTTTGGAAATTACTACGTTCCCCAATAGCTACGCCGTCCTTCGCCGCCTCGGATCTACTTCCCCTCCGCCGACATACAGCCACGACAACACGGTCAACAATTTGGCCATGGGTTCATCCAAGCCTGCACCCTCCAGAACATCGGCTTCCCGGTAAAAGGAAGAAGATCTCCGCGACATGTTGAGGTGACCACACCGGCAACCAAGAAGGTACTCTCTTCCCTTATTCAGGCAAATCTTACGTCTCTGCTTGCACGCTATTCATCCTACGTAAGACACTAGTTGACCGCTTCTTCTTGATACTAGATGTTCCTAGTAACTTTCGCGATGCACAAGGTTTCTCCTCATATACTATTTCACCTTAGCTAGAGGTCCGCTGCTTCTCGAATTTCAATTTCTGGGCCGCTTGATTCCCAATTAACGGAAGCATTCCCGCCAGAATAAAAGCGCTAGTACGACTACTACGCCGGGAAGCAGGCCTGCTGGTGTTTATCTTAGGGGCGTCTGCCCTAGAGCTACTCGGGCGCCTCGATCCGGGAGGTCGGCCGGGATTAAAGGGATGGCTTGGGGCGCTACCAATGCACGGCGGTGGTGTGAGGTCGATGGGAGGGCGAGGCGGCAGAGGCACGGGTCTGGGCCGGTGGTCAGCCGGCCATGGTTCGAGAAAGATCACAATGTTGACTGGCGGGAGAATTGAAGGCCATCTCGCCTGCTCTTATAGATCGGACGGTTCATTAAAAATCAATCAACTATTTATTTTCAATCATCGTTATCTTAGATATGACCACATGTGGTGGTGTGCCGGAGGAGTACCAGATTTCAGTGCTCATATATTACAAAATCATACGGAGTAGAATCTAATTTTGTTTGCCATGTAATGTTGTAGAGCTATCATATGTCTCCTGTCATTTATTTTTCAGCCACACCGCTATCTCTGGCTACTTTTACAAAGTGCACTAGTTCGCACACACTTCACCCTTACTCTCACTATTGTGTTTTTTATGCAAGGGTATTTCTGACTGCTGCCATGAGAGAAGCCAAAAGAAAAGAGAGAAGTCGCTTCCACTTTCAGATGTCAGGTAGGCAAGACACGTTACAACGCTTATAAAGGGGTGCAAAGGTCACAGATGGAGACAGTGAACGTAGCTCTGGAGTTGATGACCTCGCCGCAATGAACCACCATCCTGTGCTTGCTTTAACTTCAAGGTGTCATATGTGGTTGCATGTTCCATATGGTGTCTAGCTTGTATTCGAAAGGTCAAGTCGGTCTTTATTAAGATAAGGAAAGATATTTTTACATGAACCACCATCCTGCGTGAGCACCGTGAAGACAAATAGTTAGTCGTGGCAATCGGCTGAGCCAAAGGATAAGCCCAAACAAAGACAGCATCACCGGAAGCCAAACTAAAAAGTCAGCGATGGTGGCGAAGCAGCCTGCCTCCCACCAGGCTCTCTGTGTCCTAGATGATCATGTTCACCACTCCAAGCCGGGTGTCTAGCTTGTATTGCTTCCAATTTGGTTAAATTCATCCTCGCTTAGCTTACACATTATACCTTTGAATATGACATGCCTTTCTCGTTTTTGGTACATACTAGTACATACATGTATTAACCATGTTCTTACATCAAATTAATGTTCTTGTGTATCCCTCATCAATCACTTATGATGAGGCAGGCAAGGGGACTACTCCTCATTTAAAGAATGCGTCGACCTCCGACATGATTCTCAAGAAATGTAAATGCTAGATGAAGATAGGGAACGTGGCTCCGTGTAGTTGATTACAACATTTCTACACTAGCATCAAGCAGGTGCTTGCTCTAACTTGGCAGCGTGATATGCGTTTGCATGTTGCATATGGTGTCTAGATTGTAATTCTTTGTCCAATCTGGATTAAAGCTGCATGTGCTAGCTCTACTTAAGCTTATACTCCTCGTGAAATGTGACATTATACCAAGTTAATGTGACATGCCTTCTCGATTTAGTACATAGTACATCCGCTCTATTAAGCATGTCCTTACATAAAAATATATTTTTTGTATCCTCACAAACAATATGACGAGACACCTTTAGTATATGCAGTCGATATTAGTTGCATCTTTCATATGATTTATAGCATCTGCCGCTTCTAATTTGTTGAAATTCCATTTATGATGGGACGCTTTTAACTTAGGTAGTCATATTGGTTGCATCTTTCATGTGGTGTCTAGCTTGCATTGCTTCTTATTCTGCTGGAATGGTTTCGCTTAGTTTACACAAACAGTTGTGAACATGCCATGCCGTCTTGTTTTTCGTACATATTCCATCCCGGTATCATGTGTTTTCCTTACATCAAAGTAGTGATTGTGAGTATCATGCATGAATGAGTTCTAAAGAGAGAGAATTTTATTGCTTTTCTTGTCGGTTTTACTTGGACAATTCAAAAATCAATAAAAGCGGAAGGGAAGAAGTTAGCAAGGCAGCGGATAAAGGTACCTTCCAAGCGGAGGGCCTCTCTGATTCTACTCCTCCACACCCCCAAGATGATTTCCAAGACAACACATGCATAGACACTCAACAAAGCTGTGTTTATGATGAGCACGCCTCCCCTAGTGCGGCATCACCGGTGCTCCCTCTAACTTGGCAATCAATTATATGTGGTTGCATGTTATGTGTGATGTCTAGCTTGTATTGCTTCTAATTTTGTTGAATTCCATCCGCTTACTTTACACATTATACTTGAATAAGACACGTTCTCGCTTTCTAGAACATACAATATCTGTCTCATCACACCATGTTCTTACATCAAATTACTACTGTTGTGTAACCCGCAACAATCACTTATCATAAGACACGTTTGACTTCTAGAGTGTGATATATAGGTTACATCTCACATTCTTTTCTAGCTTGTACTACTAATTTGTTGAAATGGCACTTATGATTTGAGACAGCTTTTAACTTGGTAGAGTCATATTACGCTGCATCTTTCATATGGTGTCTAGCTTTCATTGCTTCTAATTTGTTGAAATGCCTTCTCCTTAGTTTACACATCATAATTTGTGAATATGCAATGCTGTGAATATGCAATGGCACTAATGACGAGACGAGACCTCTAACATGGTAGTGTGATGTTGTTTGCATCTTGCATATGATTTATTTCTTGTCTTGCTTCACATTTGTTTAAACGCCATTTATCTTTGAGACAACTATTAACTTGGCAAGCGATATTTGTAGCATCTTTCATATGGTGTCTACTTTCCATTGCATTGCTTCTAATTTGGTGAAATGTCTTCTTAGTTTACACATCATAGTTACGGTTATCTCTTCCGTCCTGCTTTTTCCATACATATTACATCCTCCTATCATGTGGTTGTCTAACATCAAAGTTCGGATTAAATGCATCACGCATCAATTTGTTCCGAAGAACTAAATCGTTATTCTGCTTTTTCTTGTCGGGCTTGACTTAACATGGCACGTGAGAAAGAGTGAAG